>JAHIAL010000008.1:1177500-2407606 GCA_021605145.1 Aegilops bicornis
GCTTAGTTTGAACTAGTTGAATTAATATAACTAGTTTATTTTTAGTAAAATGCTTTGTTGAACTAGTTGAATTAATATATAGAACTACTTTATTTTAGTATATGCTTAGTTTGAACTAGTTGAATTAATATACTAGTTTATTTTTAGTAAATGTTTAGTTGATATAGAGAACTAGTTTATTTTTAGTAAATGCTTAGTTGAACTAGTTGGATTAATATATAGAACTAGTTTATTTTTAGTATATGCTTAGTTTGAACTAGTTGAATTAATATAACTAGTTTATTTTTAGTAAATGTTTAGTTGAACTAGTTGAATTAATATATATATAGAACTAGTTTATTTTTAGTAAATGCTTAGTTGAACTAGTTGAATTAATATATAGAACAAATTTATTTTTAGTATATGCTTAGTTTGAACTAGTTGAATTAATATAACTAGTTTATTTTTAGTAAATGTTTAGTTGAACTAGTTGAATTAATATATATATAGAACTAGTTTATTTTTAGTAAATGCTTTAATTGAATTAATATAACTAGTTTATTTTAGTAAATGCTTAGTTGAATTAATAGAAGTAGTTGAATTAATTGAATTAGTAAGTGATTAATGTTTCTGCCTAATATGAACATAGGGAAATGTCGTCGACGACGGAAAATATTTCATTATGTGTGAATATCTGAAGACCAAATATGCTGCCAGTGCTAGAAATTTCCCTGTTGATGATAGGCGATTCAGCATCAAGCTGGATGAGACTTTCGAATTCGATACAGTAAGTCACAACGACAAGTCTATTTTCGTAATTAAGCATGACTTATATATGCTTCATTTGCCTGACTTATAATTTTTAATTTTCACTATTCTACTAGCGCATCCCGTGCCATCCAAGAATTTTTGTCTTAGATAAGATAGGTTTCAAAGATATGGAAACTATGGAGGTAAAGAGAGCTTACCTGAAAACTGAGCATGATGGTTATACTTTCAATGTCAAAGTATACAATACACACACGTACACATATTTTGAATGCAAAACTTGGCAAGCACTATGCAAGGCTTATGCATTTGAGCCTGGTATGGTTATCATCTTTGATATTCGTCCGGAAGATGATATTGAAGGTAACAGAGACATATGGGTCGATGTGCAGACGCCCAGTTCTACCATTATGTGAGTTCTTCTCAACTATATTTTTGTCTTTGATATTGCTTATTCAAAAATAACTGACAACTAATTTCTATTGACAGCTTATCTCCATTCAACCAAACATGTCCGGGCGCTTTGGTAGACAGGACCTACTACTGTCCCGGAGCTGAACTAAATCTGCGAGGAGATAAGTCATTATGTTTCATGGCTTGAGGATCTTCATACTGTCAAGACAAATTTTCTTCCTGCACTCAGAAATGTTAGTACTCAAAACGTATACCAATAGTGATGGTATTGAACTACGGTCCACATCTATTTAGGAATGATGGTAAGATATTTACTATTTATCCTCAATGCATATTTTGCATACATAATTTTTTGCTAAATTTTCATTGCTAAGTATATTAATTAAGTACTATACAATGTTCTTCAACAGGGACTCCCGATGACAGCTTGTGCCTCGTGGGATCGAGACTAAAGGTCAGATGTCAATTGTTAGCTTACGGCCAAGATATCCTCGCATTGCACATGAATGCATTCAGGATTTCTAGAAGCGATGAATGCTTAATAGTGAAAGATTGGAGGAAAATTGTTAATGATCGCAGAGAAGTACTAGGGGGCAGCAATGAGAAGCGCAGCCCACGATTAGGGAGACAGGTTCATCGGCATGCTCCAAAGATGATCAATCAGGAGAGCTATACATGTTCTATGCTATTTTACCAGAGAGAGAGTAGCTAGCAGGAGTGATTTAGCTAGTTCTTCATGCCGCTTCTTAATTATTACTTGACCTTTCATGTCCGTGTTCTTCGTTCTGAACTTAAGTGATTTGCTTTTGTGGTGTTATATATGAACGCTTATAATATCATGACAATCATGTTGAACTCGATAGATAATATTTTTGCTTCTGGTACAAGTGAATGTTTCTTCTTTAAGCTAGTAGTGCTGGTGGTGATTAGATAGCTAGTTAATTATTATATCATTTAATGAAAGAAAGCGCAAATAAGTTTCAGCTGGATGAATCCTACCTAGCTAAGTGATCAAGTATATGCCATATCCGTATATATTATATAGTTGATCAAGTATAATATGGATATGGCATATACTCTAGCTAGCTAGCTATATATAGAGATATCCAATAATGCATCCAGTCGAAACTAATCCATGGTACTTTCACCTAATGATTTAACAACTCATTATAATGTAAAACAATCACTAAATTAAATTGAAAACACAAAATTAAAGAAAAATTAAAAAACACTAAACATGAAGTACGGTTGGTGTTACCAACCGTACTAATGCCCTCCACGCGAACGGGCCTGGCTCGTGCTAATGCGTCTGGCACTTTAGCGCTCGTTCGTGATTTAATCGGTACTAAAGGCGGGGACCTTTAGTCCCCACTCTTTAGTGCCGGTTGGCGTAATCCGGCACTAAAGCCCGTTACGAACCGGCACTAAAGGCCGGTTCTGCACTAGTGTAAAAATGAAGTCTTCTTTCGGTCTAACACCAGGATCCGGTAGCAACTCCCCAAATGTCACACTTGGGGATTCCTTCTTGATTGAAACATTAGTCGTATAAGGTATCATGCTAAGTGGATGCATAGCAAAGTCCCTTATGTCCACCGGGTGCCCTTGTTCTATAAGCAAGCTTGGATGCACACCATACATGGCGATGCTTCTTTTAATCATTCGTATCCCCTTGTCCAATAGGCAATGCCAAAACTGGGCATTGAGATTTCTTCTCAACAAATCTGCATAAGCATTTGTTGCCACAAGTGAACCTTGTGTGTGCAATTGCCTGGCAACTTCATCTGCTATTTTGAGTAGACGTGGATGTTCTGCTAGGTCTACGCTCTCGAATGCTAGTGTCTTGAATAGGTACCTCCACTCGTCATAAGACAGAACACTAAGAAAAATCGGTTTCACGGATTCAAATCGGGCTAATCTTTGAATTCTACTTATGATGATGATATGGCTCCCTCTGCCCATTGTTAAGAGAAATGAGTGGAAGTTTTTCCAGTCATCATCACTTACATCAGAAGCAAACTCAATAACTACAAGCATCTTCATCCCAGACATGGTCCTTCCATGCCTCAAAAAACTATTGCCACTCAAGTGCAAAACCGAAGAGAAGCACGAGCGAACCCTTTCGTTTCCACACACATGAGCAACCAAAGTTTTCTTCCCAACTTTGGCACCGCCTATGATCGGAAGAATGGCTGGTGCATCACCAGCAGGTCTGTGCTGCAACAAGAAGCTCAAGAGTTTTTGCTTTTCAGCATGCCGGCCGAACATAAAGTTGTCGGTGTAAAGATAGATGTCGTATGGCCTACGTGACATGTGCTACCAAAAGAAGCAGATACAGATATTAAGCTATGTTGCGGATCTGCACCGCTGAGAAAGGGTCATCAAAGGAGTAATCCGTCCCTCTCTTGAAGCTCCAGGGGCTACCTCCTTCAGGACCTGTGCTCCCGAGAAGCACCATTTCGTAGGACCTGCTGGCCATGTTGTTAGAAGCTTCCTCGCTTTTACGAGTGGCCTCATCCATCGAGAATGTCGTGAAGCTCGGGTTAGCCATGGAGATGGACGCAGTCCTCAGCGCCCTCGCGTTCCGAAAGAAGAACTTGAGGAAGGCAACCTCCCCAAGCTCCCCTCGGAATTCTCTGTAAGAGAACACCTTGATACATGACTTGACATTTTCAGTGGGCTTGGCCTGCTTCCAGAAGCTGAGGTTCATCCTGGCACTGCCAGCTTGATGATCACATTTTTCAGACTGCAAGAAAAAAAAATTAAATCACTCACAGTTCAGCTATGATGAATCATGCTGAATATATAATGCTGGTACACACAAACACGGTGCAAATTAATACCACACATCGCTTCATATTAATTGAAAAGCGGCAGTTATTGTCCCGTGAAACAAACAGCATGCATACCTAAATGTGGGTTCTGATATATGAGAGAGATATGAGATGCCAATGCTTCCCATGAATGAAGCTAGACAAAGTACCAACTATCCTAGTAGTACAGATAAAACAGCAACTACGGTGGCCTCATGATCACAGTTCATGTATAACAAATTAAGAAGTTAGGCTACACATTTGAGCTGCAGTGTAGCTCTCCTAACAAGTGCACAATTTACCAGCATCAATATGGCATTATGGCAATGCTACATGGACCTCCAACAAATTGTAGGCAGCAATGTGCAACCCCCAGAATTCATAACAAATGTCATAACAAACTGAAATTAACATGCAACCCCCAGAATTATCATTTTGTACTCTAGTCACTGTTTAGTATGTGCAGAGAAGACCTGGTGGCTAAGAATAAATGGAAGCCTGAAAAGAACTGTGCAATTAGTTAAGTAGACATAACTCATGTCATGATACGGTCTAGTACCAAAGAACTAACACGACACTGTGGTAATATCACACAGATCACCAGAAAACTGTAGGCAGGAATGAGCAAGATGATTATATATAAGTTGCAAACTTGACAGCTGAAATACAGGCCCTAAAGGTGAAGGTTGCTTCCCAAAAGTTAGTGGGTGTAAGAAGAGAAAACCTGATGGCTGATAATAAATGGAATGCTTGACATTTATGATCATTGACTCAGACAGAGCTATGCAAATCAACAATCAATATTTTCACACGTGAAATTAGCAGAAAGTAACAACTACCAAGTAGCCCACACGTGAAAGATCAGAAATTGATATCGTGTATGCACTATGCAGTTCCCCATGTTTGTTAGTATCACCAGAGATCTCACTCAACTATCCATGTGCTTGATATCATTGCTGATCGCAACTAAAACATGAAATGGAAAAAACTTACAATAATGTGCAGTGCCTCCAAATTGGGAAAGCAGCCGAGGAAGGAGGGAACCATCTTGGCATCCATGTGGTTTCCGAAACGCACATTCAGACTCAGGACCTTGATGCCGGTGGCCATGGTGCTTGGGCTCGCCTTTATCCCGGCCTGAAATGAACCCGATTGAACAAAAAAAGAAGTCACACATTTAGTCATGGACATCCATCAACCAGACATTTTGCTAACTGGAACAAACTGCAGACAGGAGATGTATGTACCACGACGATGGTGTCTCGGATCTCTAGCATGGTGCTCCCTGGCTCCAAGATTCCTAACGCTGTAGCTTGGGAGCATCGCCAATCCTGACTCTGGTGCACAAGCCACCGGGCGTTGTTCAAAGCCCTCCAGAATGAGCCGCCGAGGCGCAGGGAGCCTTCACCACGGCAATGTCCTCCAGAAAAGAGCTGCAAACTTGGACGCACCGGAGGCTCTGGCTGACGAGGCGAAGGCGTAGCCCCTTGTTGCATCCATGGATGTTGAGGGTCTCCAGGACGGGGCTCTTGGCGACCACAAAGTCGATGTCCCCGTCCTCCATGACGACGCTACAGATGCCGAGCTCACGGAGATGGGGGAAGGAGGTGCCGAGCGGTAACCTGTGTTGCAGTGAATGAAGCCTATCAATTTAACTTGTCGTGGTGCGAGCGGATGAGTCGACAAGGGATGATTTACAACAAGCCAAGACCGGAGAAGCACAGAAGACAAGGTGTCAAAAATAGGGAGAGATTGTTAGCAATAATCTTGAGTTGTAATCTGGTAGGATAGGTTAGTGTCCTAGAGTCCACGTGAGAGGAGTTAGTACTAGTCCTAGTTAGGAGTCGGGGCAGCAGTCCGGTTTGGAGTAAGTCATGTCCGGGTCCGGCTAGGATTAGCACGTGGCCGTGTAGGTCTAGGTTTGCTGTAGGTCGGTTCAGGTCATGTATATATATGTAACCAGGGCTGCGTCATGATGTAACAACCGTGGCAAGATTTGAAGGCGTGCTTGCCCCGGGGTTGCGACCCAACTAGCGCCTCGGGGCGGGCGATATGGTCGCTTGGAGTTGCAGCGGCGAGAAAGAGCGGGCGATATGGTCGCTGGGGTGCAGCGACGAGGAGCGGCGGGCAATGAAGTCGCTGGGTGGTGCAACGACGCAGAGGATCATGCTATCGTCGTTCGGCGGAGCGACACGGAGGGAGGCGACAGGCTGTCGTCGGCAAGGTGATGGAAGATGATCGTTGATGGGAGCGGTGGTGCCGAGGTGCGGTGCCGGGAAGTCATCAAGATCGTCATCCTGGGGAGTCTGGAGAGTCAAGGAGTCGTGCGGGTCAGTCAGTCGTCGTCGTCATGTCCAAGTGCTCATCTCTGTGTGGAGGCGTTGAAGATGAAGCGTTCCCAAGTCGTCTATGTGTCTCGACGAGAGGATCACATTCAAGTATGTGGGGGCGGTAAACTAGTGAAGGTGAGTCTCTTCAATGAGGCCATGTCTCTACATGAGGCTGGAGTGCATGGTGTAGTGCACAGGATGGTGTGATCCACAAGGAGCCGGCATGTATCTTGCTAAGGTGGATGGTGAAGTCCACCGGGTGGTGTTTTCCACAGGTTACTAGCAAGGCTGGGTAGTCCAAGACATATTTGAGGTGGTCCGTAAATTCGCCAAGTTGAAATTAGGGAGAGATTGTTGCAGTGAATGAAGCCTATCAATTTAACTTGTCGTGGTGCGAGCGGATGAGTCGACAAGGGATGATTTACAACAAGCCAAGACCGGAGAAGCACAGAAGACAAGGTGTCAAAATTAGGGAGAGATTGTTAGCAATAATCTTGAGTTGTAATCTGGTAGAATAGGTTAGTGTCCTAGAGTCCACGTGAGAGGAGTTAGTACTAGTCCTAGTTAGGAGTCGGGGCAGCAGTCCGGTTTGGAGTAAGTCATGTCCAGGTCCGGCTAGGATTAGCACGTGGCCGTGTAGGTCTAGGTTTGCTGTAGGTCGGTTCAGGTCATGTATATATATGTAACCAGGGCTGCGTCATGATGTAACAACCGTGGCAAGAAAAGGAGAAAATATAAAGAGGAATTTTTAGGGTACGAGACATACCCTTGGCTATCAATTTTTCTGTCGCGTGTGTTCGTGATTTGATGTGATCGATCCTGTGGGCGAAGTTCCAACAACCTGGCCACGTCCGGGAACTTCCAGAGGCCGATGTAGAGGCAAGCGAGGGTGGTGATGCTGAAGAGCGAGGGCGGGAGGGGCACGTCGAGCGGCCCTGGGTGGTTGACGAGGACGAGCTCCTGGACGCCCTTGGTGGCGAGGAGGTGGAGCCGCTGCGGCGAGCTGGGGCCTGGTGCGCTTCGTGTGGCTGCAGGTGAGGTGGACGGTGGGGATGGCGCCGGTGTGCGCCGAGGATGCTGGAGACGGCGACGACGATGGCGGCCGGCGAGTCGGCGGGCGCTGGGGGGGCAAGCGGCAGCCTTTTGGGCGGAGGTGGGCGTCGGCCGTGACTGGGGCGGAGAGCCAGACGCCAGCGCCAAAGCGCGAGGCGAGGACGGAGGTGGTGCGCGTCCGCCCTGACGGGAGGCGGCAGAGGATTTGTGAGGAGCGCTGGTCGTGGAGGAGGTCGATGCGGTCGACGCCTGGGCGCGTGAGGAGGCGGGTTGCGCTTGGGGTCCGTGGACGGGCGAGGCGGGAGAGGATCTTGTGCGGGGCGTGTGCTTGGGGTCGGAGAGTGGCGGTGGCGGGGACGAGCTCGGCGGTGCAGATGTGGGCGAAAGCAATGCCCGTGGATCCGTCCACCTCGTCTTGGTCGAGCCTCACAGCCGCAGATCGGCCTCCGCCAAGGGGTCCACGCGAGGAACGGCAATGACCCGGCCATGGTCGCCGGACGATGAGGCGGCGAGGGTTTGGGGATTTGGGGGTGGCGAGTGGAGCGGAGAGAGTGGTCTGCTTTTTTTTCCTTTTTCTTTTTTCTTTTCCCTTTTTGAGGCAAGGAGAGAGTGGCCTGTGACTCTGGAGTTGTTTAGTTGGGCCGAGATCCCACACAGGTTTCTCGCAGGCCCACCAGTCAGTTACTTGCATCTCATTTCTGGGACCTCCTCCATCTTCTCAAAAAAAAATCAGGGACCTCCTATATGCCGCTCGCTGCGGCAAAAGGTCGGCGTTTCGCACAGAGACGGCTAACCTGGGCCGGTCCATTTGCAGTGGCAGGCGGAGCCATCACGTTCGAAGTCTTGAGAGTTGAAAAAAGGCAAAGATAGGACCGTGCTCGTGTGGTTTGCTCCCACGACTGCACGTGATCAACATCGCTAGCCACCGTAATTTCTAAAGATTTGATATCCAAAATGGCAACCCAGTTTATATGAACTTTTTTGAAATTTCAAATGTGGTTTTATTTTTGAGATTTCTGAAACAAAATCAAAATCTTCATTTTGTGAAAGCATAACATGTTTTGGGAATCTCAAAGATTTTCTCAAAAAATAAACAAATTTATAAACACAAACATTTTTTAAAATTATGAATAAATATTTTAAAACCAGAAACAAAAATGAAAGACGCTCAATTTTTCGGATTTACGAACATTTTCAAAACATGAACATTATTTTAATTAGCGAACAAATTTTGAAAATATGGACATTTATTGAATTTTTTATGAACAATGGAAAGCAGGAGCATTTTAAAAATTCACGAATATTATCTGAATTTGTGACCAAAATTCAAAATGCAAACGTTTTCTGAAATTCCCGACAAAATATTCTAAATCTTGAAAACATGAAAAAATTCGAATTTGTGAACAAAATTTAAAATTAAAATTCCCAAACAATATTTGAATTTTTGAGCAAATTTTGAAAACTTTTCGGACTGTGAACAAATTTTTAAAGTGGAAAAATTTCTGCAGTTGCCAAACATTTTTCCATTTTCGAATTTTCTGAAAACATGAACATTTTCCGAATTTGTGAACCAATTTTAAAAGTGGGAACATTTTTTGAAATTCACTAATAGTTTCTGAATTTGTAAAATAAAGGTAAACATTTTTTAATTTGAAATTCTAAACTAAGAATGGTAATCGATAATTGGTTTTTTAAATTGCGAACATTTTTTGAATATAAGGGAACAAATATTGAAATTCTTGAGCATATTTCGGGCAATTTAATTCTACCACAACAGTTATAAATAGTTTCCGTCTTATTGTGAAGCAGGGATATTCGGAGGCAGGCACAGGTTCTAATTCTACAATGCCTATCCTTGCAAATAATATGTTTAACGGGGACCCCTCGACCATTTTATTCCAGTGATCCCTGGAGGATATACAGAACTTTTGCTTCAAACCGATCAAGCTTCAGAGCTGCTGCACACTCCAAGAAGATTAGATTTTTGATGGAGTGAACAAGCAGCGTACAAGCAGCAGCAGTATCTTTTATTTCTTCTTGTCGCTATTGATCAATATATAGAGTTACAAATCTATATATGTAGTGCTGCACTCTCGTGAGTGAGCTTATTTTTCTCAATCTAATTATCAGAATGTTCACACTGGAATTCCATTCATTTTTGCCAAAGTCCTAATTTGTATTCATTCATCAGTCTCTATTTTCCCATCCCTTTGTATTTTTATTGCACTTCTGAATGTAATAGAGCTATCTACATTGTACACTGATGGACACTTCTGAATGTCTCCAGCTTTGCTCGTGTGATTTTGCCCTTAAACGCTAGCCCTCCCTTGAGGTCGATCCAACCGGGTCGTGTGATAGGCACCACCATGGCTCCGCCCGCACGGGAGGGCAAACCATCATCTATCATATGCATTATTAACCAATGTCGACCGACCTTGAATTATTTGCCGCCTCTTCTTTTTACTCTTGCCATTATTATGTGTCATCATATATAAGCAATGACCTTGAGGTGTTTCTATCTATCTATGTATGTATCATCTGCTAAGCAAAGACGACTCAAAATTCAAAACATGCATGCATGGACCTAGAATACATATATGCAAACAAAATTGAATCAGAAAAATCAAAATAACAAGCTGACACATCAAACTGTTCAAAATAGACTATGGTGTTCATCTCCATCTCTAGCATCCAGCAAGCATTTCTCCACTCCAAAACTTTTCTCATCTTCACATTACTTTTCTTTTTCCTCTCTCTCTCTCTCTCTCTCCACAAATTGGTACTCCAGTTATATGACATCCAAATTGCACGCTAGGTTCATGCATAACAAGTACGTACTGGTAAGAATGGTCACCTCGATTGCAAAGCAGGTAAAGCTCGATGATTTTGGTATCCCTGGCAGGCTGCATACAAAGGTTAAACCATCATCATCTTCTGGCCTACATCTGCTTGCTGTGTCTTGTCATCGAGAACACAAGCCATGAAAAAAATCATCATAATATCTAAGCAAAAGCATTTGTATAAGACTCTAGACCACGTACGTAAATGTCACCCGTTTTGTCAGTGCTATGAATTTGATGCCGTTGATTCTCATTTTACTACTAGCTAGCTTATAAAAAGTTTTAGCTACATGCATACCAAAGCCTGTAACTGGTATTTTTCAGACGATTGCACTAGCTAATTATCATCAATTTTCCTGCAGTTGGAAACAAGACGAAGGATGTCCAATTTTATGTTGAAGTGGTGGATGTTGTTCAAACTGTTGGTGGCACAAGGAGATCAGCCCTTGATCCTGATGAGATTGAAGAAGAGCAGCGTGAGAGGGACCGGAAGAACAGAATCAACATTTAGTGCCGGAACTATATCAACAAGGTTAATGACCACTGGTCGCAACCACAGTTCAAGGGGCTTGCTTGATCTGGAGTTTCTACCCCTCTTAGAGAGCTTGGATTCCATGGGGTTTCGTATAAAGCTTCAGCTTTCATAATTCCAACTTCAACTTGTTTGGTTGAGCTAATTGAGACTCCTTTCCTGGTGGTGACCCTGGGTGAGATAGAGATTGTTAATCTGGAGAGGGTGGGCTTTGGAACAAAGAACTTTGACATGGCTATCGTGTTCAACGACTTCAAGAAGGATGTTCTCCGCATCGATATTCCATCCAGTCAACCTCACCTGACGCGATAAAGGAATGGATTGACACCACTGATCTCAAGTACTATGAGAGCAGGCTGTATCTGAACTGGCGTCCTATCCTGAAGACTATCATTGACGATCCTCAGAAGTTTGTTGACGATGGTGGCTGGGAGTTCCTGAACATGGAGGCAAGCGATTCCGGGGCAGAGGAAACAAAGGAATCAGACTAGGGGTACGAGCCTTCTGCTGCTGAGCCCGAGTCTGAATTAGAAGACGAAGACTCTGACAGCGCGTCCTTGGTGGAATCAGACGAGGATGAGGAAGGTTGACATATTGGACTCCACTTAGCACAACACGCCATACAGTTAATGTTTCAATCAAGAAGGAATCGCCAAAGTGAAACATTGGGTAATTGCTAGGATTCCTAATGTTAGACTGAAAGAAGGCTTAGTTTTATTTTCTAGGGAATCATGGATACCCCCTCATAACTCATTTGCTCACTTTGTTACAAGTCATGCTCAGGATACACATGAAGAAGGTGAGAAAGCGGCAAGGAGTGCCAATCTAATTTTGTTCAGAACTCGTGTAATGTGACCCTTGGTACTTTTTACATTACATGACAAACAAATGTGCTCAAGTGGTCATGGAGAAACCATTTTACGGGGTGATTATATACTCCCTCCGATCAAGAATAAGTGTTGTGGTTTTGGATCGGAGGGAGTACCATTCAACTAAATGAGTTGGAGATCTCAATTATAAATAAAATTGTATGTTCTATCCAATCCACCAACCCCCCTGCACTTTCTAGATAACAAACAACATCATCTCGCACCATTGAATGAATCATGATCCATATAGGAAGGTGAGAAAACTAACTGAAATAAGAAAAGGATATTTGTTCAAGTGTTGTCTAGTTTAAGGATTCTGGAACTTCTGAACATTCAGAACATACTTTAAATTTGAAGCTGGCCAAAACAGGAGAAAAGTGGCAGAGAATTCGTTTTGGGTCGCTCGGTCCTCCTTGAGGCCTTCCTGTTCGATTTTGGGCCACAATAATGAAGCATTTTTTTTCGTAAATTTTCGACTGTCTCGTGCTTTGGTAACTGTTCTGACCATACTCAGTACATGGAGCAAATATACAGGGGGTACAAAGAATTTCTTGTAGGACAACTACTTTTAGTTTTTTAATAACAAAACCAAGTTGGATCAGAGTATTTGCTTTCCCGTTTTTACCATTTTGGGGATCAACGTCAGGTAAAGCCTGGAATCTAAAAATGCACACGGTGCGACAATTTTGATTAAAAACTGAATCAACACAAGATAAGCCACACAGAGATTGATAGGTTCTGACGAAACAAAAGGAGCAAATGTGGAAACAAGCTAGATACATGTGCTCAGAAAAATTACTAAGGTATAGAGTTGTGATTCTCACTGACCAAGATAAAGGGGCCCATATTTTGTCAAAATGAGCTGTTCGCTGCTTCTCTCCACTGAAGTTATCTGTTAAAAACCCAGACAATGTCCATGGTCAAACCTTGCAATGGTAGACTGCACGTATATGGGATGCCATTCCCTCGTACGTAAAATGTAAAAGTCCAACCAAAGAAAATTGCAAAAGACGATTAAATATACATTTTGCAATGGGACAATAACTGATTTGGACCTATCGTGAACATTACAAATACTGGGTTGGTTAATTCTTTTTCAAGCTGCTTGGAAAGTTGACAGGTCCCGGTAACATCATTGGGCCTTAAAACTACTCCATGTCTTTCACCCACCAACTCATTCAGGGATTGTTTGTTTAAATGCACGAATACTTCAAGACAGCAGAGGCCAGCTTAGTTAAATTTGACCAGAGATCAACAAGCAGCTTATGCCATGAATCCTGGCCATGAAGGTTGCCATATCTGCAGTTGCAGGTGAACTTGTAAGTCGGTTCATCTCCTTCCTGATGAACAATTACCACTCCTCCAGCCATGCGTGATCAAAGGAGAAGGTGGTGGAGAGGTTGCAGCATCTCCTGATCAGAGTTGGCACCATCGTCGAGGAGGCACACGTTTGATACATTACCAACTCTGGGATGATGATGCAGCTGCTAATCTTAGGTGAACTAACTGCCAAGTGCCTAATGTGACCGCTGCGGAAGTATTATAGCCCCAGCTTGGGTGAATGAAACGCAACAAGAATTAACTTTTTCTTCTTTTTGCTGATCTTTACTTCCTCACTCTAGAGCTAGCCTAATTCCTTGTATCCTCATCTCAGATCCACCATATCACTACGGCAAACATGCATTTAGCAGCATGTACATGCATGGTGGGAGTACGTTTGGATTATATAGTTACAAAATTACCAAGTGCTTGACAAGTTGCACATGACCTGCTTCTCCAGAGATGAATACTATTACTACTATGTTCGGTACAGTTATCTTAGCGTTTCTCTTATCTTTACTACAAAGGGAAGTCTGTGGTCTTAATGGATCGATATCCCTTGCACTCTCCTGCAAAACCAGCCCAAAGAGTGGCCACAATAATGAAAGGTTTCCGTAAATTTCAGAGTGTCTCATGCTTTGGTAATTGTTCTGGCCATACTCAGTATACGGAGCAGATATACAGGGGCTACCAAACAATTTCTTGTAGGAAGACTATTTTTGGTCTTTTAATACGAAACAAAACCAAGTTGGGTCACACTACTTGCATTTACATTTGTATTGCCATTCTGGAGATCAACATCAGGTCAAGCCTGGACTCTAAGAATGCAAACAGTGCGACAACTTCCAATTAAAGACTGAACTAGTAAAAAAATATGCCACGGACAAATTGATTGGGTTCTGACAAAACCAAAGGAACAAATGTAGAAACAAACTATAAATGTGCTCTGAAAGATAAAAGTATAGAATTGTGATTCTCAACACTGACCAAGATAAAAGTGTGCATGCCATTTCTTTGTCAATGAGCTGTCCGCTGCTTCTCTCTACTGAAGTTCATCTGGAAAAAGCCAAACAATTTCCATGGTCAAACATTGCAATAGTAGACTGCACATATATGGGATGTCACTCCCTCGTATGTAAAACATAAGGAGTCCAAAGAAAGACAAATGCAAAGATGATAAAATATACATTTTGCAGCGGGACAATGATCAATTTGGACCTACCGTGAATATTACAAATACTGGTCGGCCAACTTTTTGTATGCTACATGGAAACTTGGCTTTTCTTGTCATGTGTTTGGGCATTTAAAAAAAAAATCTGTGCCTCCCACTGACCCACCCACTCACTCTTCGCAGTCAATGGTTTAGTCATTCCTGGAGCATTTTCAATTTTAGCAATAGTCTCTTCAAGACTTGGCAGAGGCCAGCCTAGTTAAATTTGTCCACGGATCTACCAGCCATGGAGGTTACCATAACTGCAGTTGCAAGTGAACTTGTGAGCCTATTCGTCTCCTACCTGATGAGCAAGTACCACTCCTCCAGCCATGCACAATTAGAGGAGAAGGTGGTGGAGAGGTTGCAGCATCTCCTGATAAGAGTTGGCACCATGGTCAAGGAGGCGGATAGTCAATACATAAGCAACTCCAGGATGATGATGCAGCTCAAGATGCTCCCGGAGGACACCGTCTGCTTGATACCTCGAGGTACAGAGCCCTTGAAGATACTGCAGGCTTCGACGAGGTTAGCAGCAATGACTCATGTAGCAGCAGTTTATATTTAGCCATTCCCCTCAAGTGTTCTCTAACAACAGCAGAGAAAGACGACAAGGCCATGCGCCTCAAGCCACATGGTGCTTTGGAGAGCTCAAAAATTGCTGTTGCTAACATGTCAGAATTTGTTGTGCTTCCGGGTGGATGTGAGTGCATGACACGTAGGCCATATGACGCTTGTGGTTTGGCTTGGTGACGATAAGATTGACTCTGCAGCTGCCCAGGAAAATCATCTAACTGAACTGAAGAAACTTTCTACATATCCTGCTTGCTTCTTCTTCCTTGGTGTGGCTGCTCTCCACAGCAGCTTGTATCCTCTGCTCACGTCCGGCGACCGCCGCGGCAACGTGTTGTGGCAAAGGCCATCCAGTGGACATAACGGGCATTGCTTAACATCCACTTAGCATGGCACCTTATAGTGTTAATGTCTCAATCAGGAAGGAATGGTGAAGTGTGACATTTGGGGGACTTATAACAGATCCTAGTGTTAGACCGAAAGGGGACTTCACTCTAATTGCATGGGAATCAAGGATACCCCCTCATAAATCATTCCATAAAATTGTTATAAGTCGTGCTCAGGATACACATCAAGGTAGTGCCTTGCCAGGGAGGAAGTGACAAGGAGTGCCTATCTTTTTTCTTCCTGATACATGACAAACGGATGTGTTCATATATATACCACCATTCAACTAAATGTATCACAGACCCCAATTAACGACTTAGCGTACAGCAAACTTGCATGTTTAATCAGATCTACCAACCCCTCCTTAGATAAGCAAGAACATCGTTGAAGTCGAATTGCCTACTAGTACTAGTACTACTACTACTACAACTCAGTACTACCTCTGGCTAGTCTCAGCAAAGTGGGTTACTAAAGAAACAGAAATTAAATAAACTAACAAGCATGATCATCATGGCATGGTTCTGAACTTCTACTAGCAAACAATTCAAAAGAAAAGAAAAAACTTCTGACTAGCATTTTTGCCATAGGTAACTCCATGGCACCATCCCATCAAACCGACAATGCTATATGCAGGAAGACTGAAGCTCTGCGATGTGTCGTGCTGATGTGAAGATGCCGCAGAGACTTGTATCAGACCAGATTACAGTTGCAATCAGTAAAATTCAGATTAAGAAGTCTGTCTGTCCGCGAGGTGCCTCCCGCGAAATCGGTAAATTTAGCGTGATTTCGGGAAACGGGGCGGGTTTAGATTCAAATTACCGAAGATTTCGAAGAGCTCGCAGGGCATCGCGGCGGCGCACGTCGCCGTCGGCCAGCCCCTAACTGGGGTGCTCGGTCGCATTTGACCTAGCCAGGCGCCTCTCCTCCCTCCATCCCCTCACTTGAGGCCGGCGACCACCGTGGCTCCGCACGAGGCGCGACGGGGATGCTACGTGCTGGGCACCGGCGCGGCTCGCCGGTGGCCTGGAGCCGCGTGGTCGTGGTTTGGGCAGGCAGCAGGAGATTGGGGATTGCTGACGAGTGGGTCCCACTGCCAACGGAAATGGCTGCTGCAAACTTTTTGTTGGCTGGGAGGCCCCACGCGTCAGCGGGACAAGAAGTTGGGCCAGCGTCGAGGCAAGATGGCTCCAAATCTCGTGGACACATTTTGACGACAAAAATTCTACACCTAGGTAAACCTACGTAGGCAACTTACGTAACCTTCCTAAATCCACTCCTCCGCCCCCTGATTTCAGCCGTGGGGGGCCTGGGCTCTAATCCTGGCCAACAAATTTGGGCCACATCATTACGTAGGACTAATTACGTAGGACTTATACGTAGGTCTAGCATTGCTCTTTTGACGACTAAGGCACATGCAAAAACATACATCAAAATGTCTTTTAATTCTGCGGCGTATGATAGTTGATGATAGCGGAGACACCAAATACAGAACTGCTTTTCTAAGTTGTGCCATAGCTAATGCTAATTTTTCATGTGTGTTCTTTTAACAATCACCGAGGGGAGAGGGCCGCCACCTGAATCATTACTCAAAAGTGCCTAGTAAAAGGCAAGTTGTTACAAGCCAAAGCATTACATCTAAAGGTCCACCGGAATATTTCTCGAATAATGTTTTGAATCGTTACATTTGAAGCATGCAAATCATTGCGGAAGACATGCGCATCTCGAGAGACCCAAATTTTTCATAGAATCAATAGGGCCATGGTGCACCACAGGTTGCTAGGCCAGTGACCGGAGGTATGGCCCAATTGTTGTGGATGGTGTTGGACTCTTGAATTTAACTCCCTAAAAAATCACACAAATTAAACATCGCTAGCCCAATTTGATTCAAACAACATTGCGCAACATGAATATAAACAAAGATAGCACAATTCGGTTCAAACTACATTGCATAACAAGAATATAAAACAACATTGCATAACACAGATTTGACTAGTTGACTCGAACGAAAAAACTAAAAATAAACTAGTTGTAGTCTTTTTAGGCAATGATATCTTCCAATTCACACCGTCGTGGTCAGGGTGAGAGTCGATGGACGAAAGATCGATGACTTCTGGTACGTCCTCCCCATCGGACGGTCTGACCTCGTCCTTGTCGGTAGCCCCCTTTCTTGTACAGCTTGAGCCGCCGGCGCTCCTCGGCGACGAGCTCCGGATGCATCCGGCAGAGCCCGACCATGTACTCCTCATTGTGCAAACCAAATGGAAGTGTCAGCGTGGTTGTAGGAGTAGCTGCGGTGCGGGCGAGGGGATTTGGGTGGAACTGAAGTGGGTACGGTGTGAGCCAGGGAGAAGGAGAATTTTTTTTTCCAGTGAACATGCCTCGGTCGAGTAAATATAGGCGGTGGCCGATGGGAGGAGTAAACAAAATGATCAGGGATCGCTAGGTCTGTTTAACCCCTTAAAACCAAATTTTTACCCCTATATGATCGGTTTTGAGGGAGCACGGGAGGTCCGGTGAGCCGACAGTGGTTGGGCAGGGCAGGCGGAGTAGGAGGACGGGCGGGAGCTGATAACCGCACGTCGGGCGCGGACGGAGACGATGAAGGGGCTGTTTGGATTGTGACTATGCATGTTTGCCGTATGTTTTCACATCATTTTTGCCACACTTGCCTACCTTGAGTTGCTCAAATTGTTAGCCACACTTTGACTTGCCTAAGGGAATCTTGTCACATTTTTTATGTCTATGACATGTAGGGTTCACTTCTCATAAAAAAAATTTTTGCCTTAGATGTGGCTAGAACCAAACACCCATTTAATTTGGTCAAATTTGCCTAAAATGAGATGTGGCAAAGTGTGGCAATATGGGGGGTTGTTTGGTTTCCCTACCTACAGATGGACGTCCGCATGCAACAGATCGCCTCGTAGTAGGCCTCGGTCCAGGAGAGGTCGTGGAAGGAGACGACGAACCGGTTGCCCGGCCGGCGTACCCAACGAGCAGAGCAGAGGAGAGGGGAAATGTCACCGCGACGGGCGGGCTGACACGGTGCGGCGCTGTTCGTGGGTGTGTGCTGGGATGGGGTTGGCTAGGTGAGCGATCGAAGCTGAGGCGTGCAAGTGTAACCTCACCTCACGCACGAGAGAGAGAGAGACTAGGCAGCAACGGTATCGAGACGAGACGCCTGGGTAGGGTAGGGTAGGGTAGGTGGATAGGCTTTCTCCGGCCGGCGATGGGTGACTGTAGCTAGCCTAGCCTAGCCTGCGGAGGTGACAAGGCAAGGCGTGTGTGAGGAGCACTCAAGTGCATGCAAGACCAGCATGCAGGCACGACATCAGCGCCAGGCCTAGAGGGGTGGGGCGTGGCCCAGTCGCAGAGAGGGGCGGCGTATGGACTGGGCGCAGGGACCGGCCGCGATAGGTCCGAGGCTCATTAAAATCGGCTGGCTTTGTGGAGCGCGGGGATCGAGTCGCGCGGCCCCGCGGGGGAAGGGCGCGTCTCGTCTCGTGTGTCAATCTCCTCATGTGTCTATCCAGCATCCACATGCAAGATGGAGAGAGAGAGGTGCGTGTCTCGAGTCGAGCCCGCTGCTGGGCGTCATACAAGACCACCACCCGCAGCACGGCAGCAAGCGCGGGCCAACAAGAGCGGTATGAGCGGCCGGGCCGCACGCCACGGCAGCAGCTAGCGAGGTGCGAGGCGAGCGAGGGGGGAGTGGGGGACGAGACAGGTCGATCGGGATGGGATGGGATGGGCGGTTGACTGCTGCGTCTAAACCTAGTACTACGTAGTAGGAGTATATATTATTACTAGGTGAGGTGGCGATGGCGTAGGCGTACAGAACCCATGTCTTGTCTTGTCTCGGCTCGGGGATGATGCATGGCAAGACCGAGGTCGTCTCATCCATGTCCATGTGGGGCTCGGTTCGTCCAACAGTGGATGGAGTGTGTGTGTTCCGACATCCTCTTGGCCTGTTTGACGTATGGAGTGTTGAGGCTCTTGTGTCGTCGGTTGACTTGTGCGCCTACTCCTGCTTCGTCTCTTCTCTTCTTCCATGCATGTGCACAAACCTCTCGGTCGCTTGAATATTTGAAGTTCCAGTTATATGCAGGGACTCACAGCACAGGGAACCATTTCCTACGTACCTACCAAAAGGTCCGTTTGATAACATGCATGCATGGTGTTTCAAAAGGTCTCTTCTCTTCTTCCATGCATGGGCACACAGGAAACCTTCCGATCGCTTGAATATTTTAAGTTCCAGTTATATGCAGGGACTCACAGCACAGGGAACCATTTCCTACGTAGCAAAGGTCCGTTTGATAACATGCATCGTGTGTCATGGCATGGCAAACAAAAATAATAATAATGGAACCAGATGCATGCATGTTCATTGTTAAACAAGTGTGCTTCTTAGTATTCAGTGTCTCACGCACACCCTCCTTCTTGATTAAAATACCGCGGGGCTCCTTCCCCCATGGCCAGGCGGCCGAACCTTGCCAAGCTTGAGCACGTGACCAAGAGCCGAGGGCGTGTCTTGCGGGTCGTGTGTATGGCAACCGGCCTCCACCACTGGACGAGGGGAAGATGAAGGCGCTTGGGGCTGGAGTTGGAGGGAGGGACCCGATCACTTTTTCTTTCTTTTCCTTTGAGGAGTCTTTCTGCAAAAGAAACTTATATCTGTATGCAATTGATATGTTTTTGCCACGTCAGCATCTGCAAGCGGGCCCGGTCTGTCAGTTCAGGGGGATTAACGGAGCCAAAACGAGCGATCAGCGTCTGCGCACGATTGTTTCTACAAAATCCCTTAAAAAAACATCTTTTTCTTCTAGTGATGGCGCAAATGTGGTGGTTCCTTGCATTTCACTCGTTTTGCTTCGGTACACCACCTTAAAAGTTTACACGAATCTTGAAGTTATTTCAAAGGGTACTCTCAGACATTCACAATCAACTAATTCTAATTCTTTTTTTTACAAATGATATTTTAATTAATTATTTGTGAGGACCAACGTATCAGATACAATAAACGAGACCACCTCAACTAGAGGTGACTCCATCCAAGTACCGGGGGTAGAAAATCCACATAACTTCGCTATTTCATGGGCAACTTGATTGCTCTCCTGTTATAACGAAAGTGAACAAAACATGCTTAAAGTCATGAGTCATGTAGTAGCTATCATCAAAGATATGTCCCGTCCTTTGAACTCAATCTTCCTTCTTACAAGGCCGAAACCACCTCGGCGTTATCAGAATCCAGCTCTACCTTGTTATATCAGGCTGTTCTAGCCAAGTTTAGCCGAAATCTAACCGTTGTCGTAAAAGCATTGAAACAGAAGCTCATCTTCTCATTGATTGGCGCTATAAACTCCCCGTTATGATCACGGATTATAGCACCAACAACCCCTTCTCGTTGATCCTCTTTCTCCCAATGGACCGAATAAGAGATCAAAACATTTTATTTATTTTTATTGAAGGGGTAACTTATAATCTTCACCTTTAATCTGCATCAAAAAATGTAAACTTTTGTAGAGGGATGTGTGGGTACCAAAACGGAATTTCAGTGTTCGCAACCCTTGATCTTGTGTGATTGAACGACGGCGACGCCTTGGTGTCGTATTCCCTCTTGGGGGCTTCATCTTTGGAGCTCGGCATCGGTGAGTGGGGCCAGTGGATGGCGGTGGTTTTGGGGTTCATATTTTTGTGGCAATGATGGTGGTGGGAGCGACATCGGCGGGGTGACAATGGTTGTGGCAGTCGGCTCTTCTTCGGCGTGTCCACGGGATTCCTCGGTTTGTTTTGTTGTTGTAAAGTTGAAGTTGCGGCGGCGGGGCCCTGTGGTATATGATGACTAGTGCAGGTGGACCATTGGGTGATCTTCTGCGGCGGTAGTCGTGCTTGGTTTTGCCATTCGTTTTTCTCCGTCAGAGTCGGAGCTGCGTTTGTCTGATTGTAGGTGGCTGAGTTTGGCGCGGATCTTCATACAACTTCACTCGGCCTCTACAGTGTGGGTTGAGTCGACGATTGCCTACAGCGAAACTAGTGTCGTTTTCTCAGGGTTTAGGGTTTG
Source organism: Aegilops bicornis (assembly GCA_021605145.1). NCBI lineage: Eukaryota > Viridiplantae > Streptophyta > Magnoliopsida > Poales > Poaceae > Aegilops > Aegilops bicornis. Next base: position 1,198,644 of record JAHIAL010000008.1, read on the forward strand.
CGATGACGCCTCTAGGGCAGGAATGATGACGATGATGCACGTGTGCTGTCTCGACGAGGCACTCTTTGGAGTGGTCTGTATGGGGTATCTTGTGTGTGCTGCTCAGTGGTTGTGACGGTTTTAGCCCGGTTTCTCGTTAATTAACCAGGCAACTCTCTTCTGCTTAATTAATAGATGAGGCAAAACTTTTGCCTCCGTTTCAAAAAAAAAGATACGTCCCATCACCGCTTGAAAGGCCGATACCAGCTTGGCATTATCAGATTCGAACTATAGCTTGTTTCGTCCGACTGTTCCAGTCAAGTTTCACTAGTAGAAAAAGGACCTAATATGAGACTCATTAGTGCCGGTTTGGTTTTGAGTCGGCACTAGTGCCGGTTCCAACGGCTAGCCGGCCGTTCTCATTAGTACCGGTTTGTGGCGAACCTATAGTACCGGTTCGTGCCACAAACCGGTACTAAAGAGGGTGGCGAGGTGTTGTCGGTCTGGGGCCGTCCAGCACCTTTAGTACCGGTTCGGGAACGAACCGGTACTAAAGGCTCGACGATACATAAACCCTTTCGTCCCCCGAGCCACTCTGTTCTTCCCCTTTCCCTCACTTCCTCGGTTCTTCCCCTCTCTCCTCGAGCTCCTCACAAATTTTGCCCAAAATTTGTCAAGATTTGAAGGCCCCCATCCATTCAAATGATCACAAAGGTTAGCAACTTTGTCCTTTCAACTCTCATTGCTAGATTAGCTCTTGCAATGTTTTGTACTCTAAGTGATTAATTTGGGAGGAATGATTATATTTGCTAGTATTTGATTTATATGCAATTTGAGGTCAAAAATAACACTTAGTTTGCATATGTAGGTGTGGTTTACTTAGTGCCTTCTAAATCTCCGTCAGAATTCAATTGCCGATCGCCTGACATTCCGTCACGTCGCGCACTACCTTTCTCCGTGAGGCTCTTGTTCATGAATGTTTTACATTACCAAATTGATGTTTATGTGATTTGGATATATAGTTACTCGTATAATTATCTTACCCATACGTTGTTTGTTATACATAGTGCCATGGTTTTGATATCCGTCCCCGTCGGACCTCGTCCTTGTTATGATTCGGATGTGGTATATTCTCTTTAAAACTAGTTGTTGCATTTCGTGTTTATGATAAATTATGCCCATCAAGTTGACATAGATATTTTTATCTAGTAGGTATGTGAACCGGAAATTCCAACCGACCCTCTTGTCGAGAGGTTAAATTTAGTTGAAAGAGAAAACTAGTATTTGAAAGAAAAATTGAAAGAATTGAGGGGGAGAAGATGGAATTGGAGTTGCATGTTGTCGATGTCGTCGATGATCACAAGATCAAGATGGAGAAAATGAGGTTGAAGATTAGAAAGATTAGAAAATATGCCATTGATAGTGTGGCTTGGTATCATTATGTTGTTGGATCAATTGTTACCTTAGTTACGATCTTCATCGCATTTGTTGTTGCATTTAAATTCTTTAGCTAGAGAGTTATTTGTATGTTGCATTTAATTAAGTGTTGTATATGAACTTTATGTATGAACTTTATGTATGAACTTGTATTAATTTGGTCTATTTGGTGTTGTGTAATGAAGATGAGCCGATAATGGATGTATGATGACCGATGCTCTCCCGAGTTCATTAATGGCGTGCATACTTTTCTACTTGCTGCCGAGGCAAACAAGCCGGGCGGATGGTTTTATGCCTTGTCCAAGTGCCGGGTCAAAGAATGGTCACAAGCATTACTCCACATCAAGAACCATTCACGTCCACCTATTTGAGTCTGGTTTCATGCCCCACTATAATGTTTGGACCAAGCACGGAGAAATAGGGGTTATGATGGAAGACAATGAAGAAGAAGAGGACGACGGGCGGCTATCCTGGCCATGGGTTCCCTGAATCACGATGATACAACAATGGGGAAGAAGCTGAGCCGGCAATGCGGGAAGAAGTCGAAGAAGAGGCATCGAGATGAGCCGTGATGATCTAGGTCGGGTCATTGCCGATGCAAAGAGAAAGCTAGCAAGTGATCTGGAGAGGGCGGTTGGCAGCGCATGTTAGAGGATCACAAGAAATTGTTGTACCCGAATTGTGAAGTCGACAAAAAATAGTTGGGCACCACACTTGAATTGCTGCAATGGAAGGCGAGAGGATGGTGTATCGACAAGGGATTTGGAAAGTTGCTGGTAATGATAAAGAATATGCTTCCAAAGGACAACGAATTGCCCGAGAGTACGTATGAAGCAAAGAAGGCTGCCCGCCCTCTAGGGTTAGAGGTGCAAAAGATACATGCATGCCCTAATGACTGCATCCTCTACCGCGGTGAGTACAAGGATTTGAACGCTTGCCCGGTATGCGGTGCATTGCGTTATAAGATCAGTCGCGATGACCCTGGTGATGTCGAGGCGAGCGCCTGTGAAGAAGATTCCTGCCAAGGTGATGTGGTATGCTCCTATAATACCACGGTTGAAACGCTTGTTCCAAAACAAAGAGCATGCGAAGACGATGCGGTGGCACGCAGAAGACCGTAAGAAAGACGGAAAGTTGAGAGTACCACGGTGGTTCGCGATGGAGAAAAATCGAGAGAAAGTAATCGAGGAGTTTGCAGGTGACCCAAGGAACGTATGGTTTGGTCTAAGCGCAGATGGCATTAATCCTTTTGGGGAGCAGAGCAAAGCAACCATAGCACGTGGCATGTGACTCTATGTTTGTATAACCTTCCTCCTTGGTTGTGCATGAAGCGGAAGTTCATTATGATGCCGATGCTCATCCAAGGCCCTAAGCAACCCGCAACGACATTGATGTGTACCTAAGGCCATTAGTTGAAGAACTATTACAGCTGTGGAATGGAACGGGTACGGCGTGATGAGCAACGGACGTGAAGAATTTGACCTAAAGGCGTTGCTGTTCGTGACCATCAATGATTGGCCTGCTCTCGGTAACCTTTCGTGATGCATAAACAAGGGATACCGCGGATGCACGACTGTTTGGATGATACCGACAAGATATATTTGGATAGTTGTAGGAAGAATGTGTACTGACATCGTCGATTTCTTCCGACAAGGCATCCCGTGAAGAAAGAAAAGGCAAGCATTTCAAAGGTGAGGCGGATCACCGGACGGGCCTCGCAACCGCATTTAGTGCTGATGTCCATGATATGGTCAAGGATTTGGAGGTAATCTTTTGAAAGGGTCCCGGCGGAAAACCTGTTCCAAGGACGCCGACGGACGCCGCACCCATGTGGAAGAAAGAAATCTATATTTTGGGACCTGCCATATTGGAAAGACCTAGAGGTCCGCCTCCGCAATCGACGTGATGCACGTGACGAAGAATCTTTATGCGACCCTGCTTGGCTTTTTTGGGCGGTATGGGAAGACAAAAGATACACCGAGGCATGGGGAGGACCAGCAAGAACGTATGCACGGAAAAGACGGCATACATCGAGGTCGGGCCAGCTACGCTCTTACCAAAGAAGAGAAGGAAATCTTCTTGAATGCTCGCTCAAAGCATGAAGGTACCGTCTGGCTTCTAAATCGAATATAAAGGAATAATAAATATGGCGAGAGAAAAAGTTCCGTAATCCTAAAGTCTCATGATCGCCACGTGATTATGACGCAACTCCTTCCGGTTGCATTGAGGGGCTTCTACCGAAAACGCTCGATTAGCCATTGTGAAGCTATGTGCATTCCTCAATGCAATCTCTCGTAAGGTAATCGATCCAGAAATCATACCAAGGTTACAGAATGATTTGGTGCAATGTCTTGTCGCTTTCGAGTTGGTGTTCCCACCATCCTTCTTCAACATCATGACGCACGCCCTAGTTCACCTTCTTGAAGAGATTAACGTTTTGGGTCCTGTATTTCTACACAATATGTTCCCCTTTGAAAGGTTCATGGGAGTCTTGAAGAAATATGTTCATAACCATGCTAGGCCGGAAGGAAGCATCTCAAGGGCCATGAAAATGAGGAGGTCATTGAGTTTTGTATTGACTTCATTCCTGACCTTAAGCCGATTGGTGTTCCGAATCGCGGCATAAGGGCAGACCGGAAGGAAAATGCACGCTAGAAGGGCATCAAATAATATGTATGGACGGGCATTCTCTCACATCAAGCACACTACAGCTTGTACAGAATTCCGCCTTGGTGGCTCCGTATATGGAGGAACACAAGAATTTTCTACAGTCCAAACATCCGGAGAAGTCGGACGACCGGATTACACGCGAACAAACGAGGACTTTCGTCGGTTGGTTGCGTAAACGCGTGCTCTGAATGATGGCGATATTCAAAATGACCTGTACTCGCTGTCCCGTTACCATCTTCGAATATAATGACTTTCAAAGGGTACCGGATAAATGGGAATACATTTTACACGTATCACCCAAGATAAGAAGAGCACCAACCAAAATAGTGGTGTCCGCTTTGATGCAACAACCAACACGGAAAGGAAACATATTATGGTTACATAGAGGACATATGGGAACTTAACTATGGATCGTGTGATTTGAAGGTCCCTTTGTTTCGTGCAAATGGGTCAATATGACACGAGGCGGGTAACGGAAGACCCGCGATGACGGAATGACAACAAGGATCTCAACAATCTTGCGTATCTTGCGACGAACCATTCGTCCTAGCCAATGATGTATGCGCAGGTTTTTTATGTGAAAGACATGTCTACCGGGCCGAGAAAAAAGAAAAGATAAGGAAGCGAATGGATCATACGACGAGCCAAAGCGCCACATAGTTCTTTCGGGAAAAAGAAACATCGTGGGAGTGGATGACAAGATGCATATGTCGGAAGATTATAAAAAGTTTGATGAAATTGCTCCATTCACAGTGAATATTGACCCGAGCATCCGGTTAAATGATGAAGATTTTCCATGGCTTACGGCGCCAAAGGGACAGACGTACGAAGAAAAAGTTTCACACCCAAAGATCTGGGATGTGATCGGCTTCACTATCATCACTTTCTTCGTGGTTTCACACCCGTGAGGGAATGTCTGTAATAGTTAGGGTAGTTATGTGTTTTGGCATTTGAAACGCGAAGAAATTTTATGTGCAAACAAATTCTTTTCATGCATTTACTGATTATTCCAGCTAAATGACCCTGAAATTGAAAACCATTTCAAATGAACTCAGAAAAGGTTGAAAGTTGGCATGGTATCATAATTTCATACAAATAGCATGTGCAAGAAAGTAGAGAGGGTTACGTCAAAAACTGGATGCACTTCGTGTATAAAATGGACAATCTCTTTCGAAGTATCAGGGTTTCCGACGAAAACTGAACTGTTACAAAGACATTTCATTTTTTAAATAACCTAAGCATTACCAAATTGAATATAATGATAAAACACACTAATATTAAACATAAGAAAAAAGAATCACTGAAAAAACTTTTTTCAAAGTTAAGTTATTCACAAACTAGTGATTCACACAAATTTCAAATAATTCAAAATTTAAACTATTCAAATTTGAAAACTACCGGCACTAATAGAAAGTTTATAACTTTTTGTACCTAAAGCAAAAATATTCACAAAGAAACTCTAAATACAGCAAAAAACAACTCAAAAATAAATAAAACAAAATTAAATAAAGCGAAAAAAAATTTAGAAAATAAAAAGGCCCACCTACTGGGCCAAAGCGGCCTGCATACGACTAGGAACACAATCTTTTATTGGGCCAAGATGCAGGCCAAGTAGCAAGGCCCAAGAGGGGCCCATAAGCGAAGAGGACAGGTAGGCCCAAGTAGGGCCAACTAGGAGAGGAGCTCGAGAGCTACCCTTGACCGGGAGCTTATAACCAAGCAGTCACGGTAGCCTCTCGGCTAGCGAGGTGGGACTAAACTTGCGCACCGCCTTTGGGCCGAGCTGGCACCCCTTTAGTACTGGTGGTGGCTCCAATCGGTACTAAAGCTTCTTTAGTACCGGTTGGAGCCACCACCGGTACTAAAGGGGGTGCTCACGCCGCTTTGGTTCGAAAAATAGATTTTAGTACGGTTGGTGGCTCCAACCGTACTAAAGGTCCATCCTATATATACAACACTTGAAAAAATTCAGTTTCCTCTGTTCTTCCCTCTGCTTCTCCTCCGTCATGCGCCGCCCTGCCCGATCGTCGCCCTTCGCCTCGTCGCCGCTTCGTCGACGCCGCCGCTTGCCAACCGTCCCTCCTCGCCGCTGCCACGTCACGGCCGCCTCGCCGCTACGTCCCGTCTCCGTCGTCCCGTCGCCGCGCCCCCCATCCTTGCCGCCGCCTTCAGCGTCGGCCGTCGTCGCCTCGCCCGTCAGCTCACGTCGTCGCCGGGTGAGCTCGCCTGCCGCCATGTCCACACACACACACACACACACACACACACACACACACACACACACACACACACACACACACACACACACACACTACACACATTAGTTTGTTTGTTATAAAATTTTCTGTTTTTAGTTATAGAAATGTTAGAAATTATTCTGTTTTTAGTTATATAAATATTGGAAATGTTAGTTTTATAGAAATGTTATAAATGTTTTCTGTTTTTAGTTATAGAAATATTTATAGAAATGTTAGTAATTTTTCTGTTTTTAGTTATATAAATATTAGAATTGTTATGGAAATGTTAGTTATATAATCAGGAAATTTTAGAATTAGTTTTAGTTAGATGAATTAGATTAATGTCAAATTGTTAGAATTTGCATATATATAGAATTTTAGTTATCACAATCCAATCATTTAAAAATATTACTTTTTATGGGCATATAGTATTTGTTCTCGACGATATGCCTCGGGCTCAGATCCTCGACGTCGAATTCGCTGCTGACGACGCCATGCTTCAGGGACCCATGTCCGGACTGGGCTTCACTGGCTGGCACCGGAGGTGCTACTGGAGGCGGCCGCTTGGTGAGGAACCCGACCTCGGGTCCCGTCGTCGACCCTGATCTTCTTTGGTGGCGTTCGCGTGGGCCACATTCTCGGTGGTAGGCAGCGGCCCCGCCGGAGGTGGTGCGTCGCGCCGTGTCGTGGAGGAAGATGAGCACGTCCATCGCTACATGGCTGCTATGGACGACGCCGTGTTCTCCACTACTTGGCGGGTTCTTTGGGCGGAATGACCGGAGATATGATCCCTGTGATGGTTCCTTCTCTTTGGGTGTGCACCGCCTCGCGCCCGAGAACCGCGAGTGGCGCCTCTAGATTCTTCCTCAGTAGTACTCGATCTTTATTAGGTACCTAGCTAGCCAATGATGTATTCGATATATAATATTCAAGACGATGTATTCGAGATTATATATATTAAGACGATGATGTATTCGAGATTATATATTCGAGAGGATGTATTCGAGATTCAGATTTTCCTTATTGATTAATTGCATCCATGCATTGTAATTTGAATACTAAATTGTTTTATTTTTCTTCTGTATTATTAGTTAAGTAAAAGCTATGGCGGACAATACCGGTAGAGAGAGAGAAGAGGAATTGTTCGACATCATACGCAGCCCTCACAGGCTAGATGATCTGAATGAAGCAGATGACGGCTCCCAATATCTGAACAATACCGGAGAGGGTGATGAAAAGATATTCGATCTCGACGACCGGGCTGATGAAGTCATGAACTATGATTATGATTATGACACAGACACTGTTTGTGAAGACACGCATAATGCTGATCTTCAAATAACAAACACTAACGGCGAGGTATATTTATATAAGCATGCATCATGGTGATCATCACATGTTTTTATTGAAGATATATTAACGAATCGATCCTTCTTCTTTTCAGCCCTCGGATCGAAAGCAAATCTGCTTCTCTGAGACAAAGAAGACAAAGCGAGGCCGGGCAGATTGTTGAAGGATGGTGTAAAAGTACCACATCGAATCCATCAAACCTAGTGGCGAACCCCTCACGCCTAAGAACATTGCGAACAAGTGGACTCATCAGTGCGGAGTTCTTGTGAAGGACAAACTCCCGATCTCCATTCAAGAATGGAAAGAGCCAAAGACTAAACGTCCAGGTGTTACTTGGGTCGACAAAAGAGCCAAAAAAGACCTTGTGAAATCTCTGATGGAACATATCACCCTACCAGATCATTTCATCAAGCGAGATGTGGAGAAAGTCAAGGCCGCTGCTCTTAAGAAGATGGCAATTGCATTCAACACCCACAAGAAAACTGTATGGGCCAACTACCTCACTAATGAAAGGAAGACTCCAGAATTCACGGGAACACTAGAGAAGCAAAGAGAGCACTGGGACGATTTCGTGACCTTCAAGGATTCAGAAATATCTAAGGAACGGTCGATGAAAAACAAGGCAAATGCCGCAAGAAAGACGCAGTTCCATAGGCTGGGTCCAGGTGGCTACGCGGTGGGATTGCCTAAGTGGGATAAGTCTAAGCAAGAGATGGAGGATGCAGGGTCACTCCGTTACTCGCAAGACTGCCCCCCAAAAGCGGAACTTGGTTCTATGCGCATGGGAGAGCGTTGGATCCGAAGACAGGCGGAGTTTCGCGGAAGGCAAGTCTATAAGGAACCGAACAAAAGATAATTGACGCAATAGATGAAGCTCAAGGGGGTGTTCACGCCAATGAGAGAGAACGACGAGCTTACGCTTCCTAGTAAATCTGAACACCCGGAAGAACACGAAGCATGGGCGTTATTCCTGGTATGAGGGCTTTTCGAGAATGGAACGAGGACTACAGAGCCGTGCAAGAAGGAAGATGGAGGAGGAGAAGAAAAGGAAGCTGGAGGAGGAGCAGAGGAAACAGGACGCGGAACGCCTTCAAGGCCTAGAAACAAGGCACGCGGACCTGGCACTCAAATTCTAGCAGCAGCAACAGCAGATCGACTCACTTAACCAGGAAAGGGGGTCTCAAAGAATGGCAAAGAAGAAGCAGATGATCGCCCGGCATTGGATAGCACCGTCCCATCCATGCCGAGAAGCAGCGTTGGTTCTCGCCCATGCGACACCTGCTTTGGATAAATACCTCGTGGATGACATCATAGAGAACACTAATCATGCGAGCTACACTCCAAAATGAAGAACATATCCATGAAGGTGGCGACGGCGTTGCTTTTCCGCCACTCCCTCAAGCAACCTACCATTGCATCCCGATTCCAGAGGCCTATGCTCGTGTCATGGTTGATGAAGTGGTGGACCCATATTCGGGCTAACGCTTGACATTCCCGGAGGTGAAGACGAGCGACACCTTGGGAGAGGCCATACATCGTATCATCCTATGGAGAAAGGGATTGCATCATCTTTCGAAGTCCACCCGACACGCGTCGTCTGCCGACTCCTCGAAGTCCGCCACCGAGTCAGCAGACTCCCGCTCCTCCAAGTCCACGAACGCGTGAGACGACTCCTCCTTGAAGTCCGCCACCTCCTCCAAGTCCCCGAACGCGTGAGCTGACTCCTCCGGTTTCAAGCCCGGCACAGCGTCATGCCACTTCTCCGGTTGCAAGTCCGGCACCGTGTCAGGCCACACCTCCTACTTCAAGTCCGGCACATCGTCGAGCCACTTCTCCTGGTCCAACTCCACGTCGGCCCGTCTCCGTCGTCTCAGCAATCGCAGAAGAGACATCCCGCAGCTTTGGTGCATAGCGGTACGAGTCGAGGTAGTTCAGGAAGTACAGGCGAAGGCAAGCGATATAAATATGGTCCAAGCCTCGCTCCTCTTCCTTAGAGGCCTTACGACATGACTAAGGAGCAAAACACAGCCATAGTGCAAGCCCAAGTGGACGCCCATTTTGGACCGAAACCGGCACCGCCGCCAAAGGAGAAAGTGCCTGAGAAAGTAATTGACCACTTCATTCGTACGGCTAGAGAACCAGCTCCCAAGCCTGTTGACTCGGACTATGAGCGCCAAATCAGGAAACTACATCGAGAACGGCTAAAGAAGGCGAGCTCGAGCTCGAGGCAACAAGCAGCTGGCAAAAAATGCGGAAAACCGTTCCCAATTTGGGAGAAACGGTAGTATAGCGATCCCCGCTTGTTGTGCCAACAACACATGAGAGGAGTACTGTGCCAAATATTATTGGGGCAAACCGTTAGCGTTCGCAGCGGCTTATCGTGGTAATAAGGGAGGAGCATATAATGCAGGCTGAAATGCTCAAGATCTCTGTTGGACAACTCCTCGAAATCGAGCCCATGTCTCGGCTTAAATATTCGGAAATAAAATGGAAATATGCCTCGGGCCAACCTTTGGTCCATCCAGACAAGGTCAAGGATCTCCCAACGAGAATGTATGAATTGCATCAATGGTACATGAACATGACCAAGATTTCCAATGGAGTGTCCCTCATGGTGAATGTCAAGAAGGAGCATTATTACCATCAGAAAGCTCATCCATTGAGTATTCGTAACTATATCGCTTATTCAATCAAGACGCACTCGACAAGTCTATCGCCGATTGCTATTGTCTGTAAGTGATTTTTTTCTGTAATTTAAGTCTCAAGCTAATTATGTAGTGATAATTTTGATCAATCATTACATGTAATTATCCTCACTATATTCTTTTCTGTGGTATTATATGCAGGATGAAGATGTATGAAATGAAAAAATCTGGACGCTATGGCATTGGGTTCATTGACCCAAATACCATTAATGAGGACATATGGAAGTTTCCATTTTATCAAGCAGGTGTAGAGGAAAGCATGGTAGAGTTCTTGAAGCGCCTCAATAGCAATGAAGATATACTACTTCCTTACAATTTCCGTGAGTCACACCTGTCTTGTACTACAAATTCTGTTTTGCTTACTACTAGCTAGCTAGATGTTAATAATTAAGTGTATACGGTTTACGGTAGTTGATTAATTTTAAGCACATGCCCGCTTATTTAAGACATGCAAACGTAATATGCAGTTGGCACTGGGTCTTGATAGACATTAAAGTTGAGGAAGGAAAAGTTGAATTACTGGACTCACTAACTAAAGAAGAAAGTGACTTCACCGTCGTGAAGGGGATAGTCAACAGGTAATTTCAATCATTATTAACTATATATATCTCGGCCTATTATTAGTTCGTCATTTCTTGATATGAACTATTTAATAACCTTTTTATTAATTTTCTTTGCCGGCGGGCAGGGCATGGGCAAAGTTCATCAAGGTGACTCCAGGCGAATGGAAACAAAAGTTGTTTTGGCATCGACCAAAGGTAAGTAATTAAGTAGTACTAGCTAGCTACCATCTCTTTAATTCTTGTTTCAATATCATTAATTAATTATCATGCTTGATTAATCATTATCTGATTCAATTCCAATCTCGTAAAGGCCTCCAAGAAAAGCGGTAGCAGGGAATAATCTGTGTGCATTCTACGCTTATAGAATATTCGCATGATGACGTCTTGCGAAAGGAGCAGATTTGATAGACAGGATTGGGTACGTTTGTCAGAATACTATTCACATCATTATCGATATCTAGCCACACAACTAACACACATGCATATTATTGATCTACTTCTTAACAGTTCAGAGAGGTGCGGGATAAGCTCCTATCCCAGGAGCGCATACAAGCACTTCAAGAGGAAATAGCCGGATTTTTGCTCGACCAGGTCATAGATCCGAAAGGAGAATACTATTACCCGCCACCCCCATGAACCACTTGTCATCGTGGCTCCAGAGGCACCAAGGCAACATGTAGGAGAAATTGTATATGTATATACATGTGTATGTGTGAATAGTTAATGATGTTGGCTGTGAGACATTCGATGATATATTATATATATATATATATATATATATATATATATATATATATGCGTTCTACGTGCAGTAGAAAATCTATTTAATATATATGCATATATAACGTGTACAATTTGTAGTATCGTGAAATACCAGCAAACAAAAAAGAATTAAATGGAAAATAAAGCCAAATTGAAAACACAAAATTAAAGCAAAAATTAAAAAAAAAAACACCCAAACATTTAGTACCGGTTGGTGTTACCAACCGGTACTAATGTCCTACACGCACACGGGCCTGGCTCGTGCCACGTGTTTGCACTTTAGCGCCGGTTCGTGACGAACCGGTACTAAAAGGGGCGGGGGGCCTTTAGTCCCCACTCTTTAGTGCCGGTTCGCCAACCGGCACTAAAGCCCGGTTCTGCATTAGTGTTTAGCCGAAATCTAACCATTGGCGCCTTTACGGTGAAAGCATTGAAACAGAAGCTCATCTTTTCATTGTTTACCGCTATAAAGTTCTCGTTATGATCACGGATTATAGCACCAACAATCCCTTCTAGTTGATCCTCGTTCTCCCAATGGACCGAATAAGAGGTCAGAACAATCTATTTATTTTTATTGAAGGGATAACTTATAATCTTCACATTTAATCTGCATCGAAATATGTAAACATTTTTTAGAGGGATGTGTTGGTACCGAAATGGAATTTCAGTGTTCGCATCCCTTGATCTTGTGTGATTGGACGATGGCGGCGCCTTGGTGTCGTATTCCCTCTTGGGAGCTTCTTCTTTGGAGCTCGGCATCGGTGAGTGGGACCGGTGGATGGCGTTGGTCTTGTGGTTCGGATTTTTGTGGCAACGATGATGGTGGGAACGACATCGCGCGACGCGGCAATGGTTGAGGTAGTCGACTCTTCTTCGGCATGTCCAGGAGATTTCCTCGGTTTGTTTTGTTGTTGTGAAGTCGAAACTGCGGCGGTGGGGCCTTGTGGTATATGATAAATGGTGCAGGTGGACCGTTCGGTGATCTTTCATGGCGCCTTGTTTTGCCATTCGTTGTTCTGCATCAGAGTCTGAGCTGCGTTGTCTGATCGTAGGTGGCTGAGTTTGGCGTGGATCTTCGTACAACTTCACTCGGCCTCTACAGTGTGGGTCGAGTCGACCGTCGCCTACAGCGAAATTGGAGTCGTTTGCTCAGGGTTTAGGGTTGGCGATGCCGCCTAGGGAAGGAATGATGACGATGACGCATGTGTGTTGTCTCGACGAGGCACTCTTTGGAGTGGTCTGCGTGGGGTATTTTGTGTGTGCCGCTCAACGATTGTGACGGTTTTAGCCCGGTTTTCGTTAGTTACCGGGCAACTCTCTTCTGCTTAATTAATAGATGAGGCAAAACTTTTGCTTCCGTTTTGAAAAAAAAAAGATGCTGAAACTAGCTTGGCATTATCAGATTCCAACTCTAGCTTGTTTCATCCGACTGTTCTAGTCAAGTTTAGCCGAAATCTAACCGTTGTGGCCTTTGCGGTGAAAGCATTGAAACAGAAGCCCATCTTCTCATTGGTTACCACTATAAAGTTCTCGTTATGATAACGGATTACAGCACCAACAATCCCTTCTAGTAGTTGATCCTCGTTCTCCCAATGGACCGAATAAGAGGTCAGAACAATTTATTTATTTGTATTGAAGGGGTAACTTATAATCTTCATCTTTAATCTACATCGAAGTGTGTAAACTTTTTTTAGAGGGGTATGTGGGTACCGAAACAAAATTTCAGTGTTCGCATGGCGCAATGCTTTTTTTTTTTTTTTGCGAATATACCACAATGCTTTTCCAAGTAGAGGATGCCTCCTTTATTTTAAAACTTGCATCAAGCAAGTCGTCATTTTCCATTGGAGGGCATTGTTGAGTGTGTAGCCTTTCCATGTGTGGAGGCAGGGCATGTATCGTACTCACGCACGAAAGGGCAGGGCGGGCAGGGCGGGCATGGTTGCAACGGAAGCAACCGTTCGCTGCGATAGAGCTCCGGGAAGCCCGGGCACGCGTTGCTGGCTCCCTCCCTCACGGGGCGGCCTTGTCAGGTGCGCTGCGCATCGTGACGGGGCCAGGTCTGAACACCTGCGATGGCCGGCCGGCCGGGCAGCAGACTGGCACGCAGACTGCGCACCAAAGCTCCTGTGCGTTGCGCCTAGGCCGCCGCCCGGTCCGTCCTTGCATGCAAGCACGCACGCCGCCCCGCCCCCGCTCCCTCCCTTGCCGTCGCGTCCACCAGCACGCACGCACGGACACGCCGGGCTTCCTCCTTCCGGCCCGCCAACGCCGAGCGCCGACGAGCGCGCTCGCGGCGATCGACGCCCCCCGCCGCGAGTGGAGCCGGCCGGTGTCTCGCCTACGTACGTACGGCGACGTTCATCGGCCGCCGCGGTGCGGTGCTGCTTGCATTGGCTGCGTCCTCCCGGTACGTACGTCGCGTGGTTGCCGGTTCTGGCGATCATGATGGGATGTGGCTCCTGCATGCTCTGGCGATGATGCCGATGGGAGTTGGGGATAGGAAAAGCAGGCCGAGATTCGAGGAAAATGTGTGTGTAGAGAGAGAGAAAGAGGAGGGGCTGACTTCGTTTGCCGGTTTGAGACACGCAAGAGTTCTACCGCCTCCTCCGGTAAACAGGCGTACCACCTTCCATCTACACTAGGACCCGTTCCCATTTTTGACTGGGATGACCGCGTACGTCTGTGTGTGTGACCCCTCTGTGTAGTGTGTCACGGGCGCACTCTCTTCTTTTTGTATCACGGGTGCACATATGGATAAGCGTTTGTTTGCTTATCCATTTTCTCCTTTGAGCAAATGAGATGAGAAAATTGGAGTTAAAAAACTCTGAAAAAGTAAGATTTACTAAATGCCAGAGATTATATAGTACTCCCTCTGTAAACTAATATAAGAGCGTTTAAATCACTATTTTAGTATTCTAAACGCTCTTATATTAGTTTACGGAGGGAGTATTAGATAAAAAAGAAATAAAAGAACGTATCTTGGAAACTAACCTAAGTTATTTTGCTCTTTCATTAAGCCTTCAAAGGTGCCTAATCTGTAGTGCTTACTATAGTTTTCGAAAGTTTACATGCATGCATGATTCTTTTGTGCATTACTAGTTTTTGCATTACATTAACTGGACATTGTTTTCTTATGCAAAGAAGAAATGAAAGCCAAAGATTAGACAAAAAAATATATTTAAAGTATGTATTTTAAAAACTAGCCTACATTATTTTGTTTTCCGTTAAAGGCTTCGAACACGGTTAATATGGAGTACTTACTGTGTTTTTTGAAAGTTTATGTTATTCCTTTTGCATTACACCAGTTTTTCTTTGTTAAAAGGACGTACAATGTGAAAAATATATTTCTTTGTAACAAAATCAGCAGAGAGGGACCTAGGTTTGTATTCTTGTTTTTCTTTACTTTCTTTTCTGAAAGAGGCATCACACCCCTCTAAAATAAACCAAAAAAATACACCAATGTCCCTAGGGTCTGATTCTCTTCTTCCTCGAGAACAGGCTGATGGCGCGCCACCCCTGATGCCTCTCCATCGGCAGAGCCAGCTCGTCATTGTAGATTGCGTGCGGCAAGCCATCAAGGCCTACATGACCAATGCTTTCGATAAAACAAACGTCGAAGCATTCGCCGCCGGAAGATCCACACATCCAAGATCACAACCTTTGAAAATAAGTTCGCACGCCTCATGCTAACACCGAAGCCCTCACCAATGTGACGAAGAGGAATCCGAATGGCCAAA
The DNA here is from genome assembly GCA_021605145.1 of Aegilops bicornis. NCBI lineage: Eukaryota > Viridiplantae > Streptophyta > Magnoliopsida > Poales > Poaceae > Aegilops > Aegilops bicornis. The sequence goes on from JAHIAL010000008.1 coordinate 1,214,084, forward strand.
TTGCGAAGGGGAGCTGCCATCACCGCCACGCCAACAAACTTACAAATGGTGAGGACATGGACAAAACGTCCCAAATGGCAGAGACAACTAAGGACGAAATGTAGTAGACGACCCATGCGACAAAGGACGAGGCATTCGATACAATGTAGGGCACCGACTTCTGCACCGTGAGAGCAAGGACCAGGCCGGCGGCTTCCTCGGTGAGAAGACGGAGGTGATAAGTACTCCCTCCGTCCAAAAACGGATGGAGTAGAAGGAAGGCTAAAAAGAGTAATTGGTACATGAACTTGCACGGTGGGTACATAGTCATACGACAACTTAGGAAAGACACAAGTTGATCATGTAACTTGATGTTCGGGAACACTTGGGCAGATTTCCGTCGCTCCTGTTTTGTTGATTCCACCTACATGGCATGCCACCGTGGTAGCAAGTCCCACATGTTTGTGGGGGAGAGAAAGAGATAGAAAATAAAATGGTGTGCCACACGGATTGGACACGCGCGGGCTAATCAACCCAACCGAAGAATTGTTGTCACCGTATATAGAGATGGATTATTTTCTACTCCCTCCATACGGAATTACTCATGAAATGGATGTGTCTATAACTAAAATATGTCTAGATACATCCATTTCTCCAACAAGTATTTCCGGACGGAGGTCCTTTCCACAATACATGTGCAAATACACTTGTTAGTGGGCGTGAATTTTTTTCCATCCGATCAAAAAATGGATCGTATCCCACTACCAGAAAGGTAACAGAACGAAAGAAAGAAGAAAGCACCCAAGTTGCAACAAACCAACAAACTCAAACGCTGCATAAGTTTTGCTGTGTGTAGATATAAGTCTATCGCGTCGAGTGGTACGCCACAATGTGAGTCGCTAGGTGAGCAGCGTCGTTGATGGAGAGGAGGACATGCTCGATAAGATGCTCTGTGCTTTCATGCAAGAGGGTCTTCGTCTCCCCTGCTGGGGAGGTCACCGGGGAGCGGTTGATAACATCGTCCTTAAGTAATGAACATAGCTTGTTCCCCTTCTTCAGGAATTTCCTCTTGTATTTTTCGAATAGTTTCTTCTGCATTAGAAGTTTGCTCTCCCAATTATTGTTGCATTAAGTGAACATTAGTAATGAGCTTGCATGTATGACCATGCATCCACTTGTCTCCATACCTCCAACATTCTCCTACTTTCCCGAGTTTCTGAAATGTGTCAGTAGTGCTTTCGGTTTGTTTGACAGGTATACTCTGTTGTATTTGTGTTGTTGTGTTACTATTTTTGTTCTAGAAACTTCCGTTGTTCTTCTGATAATAATTGACATAAGGACTGATTTTCTTCTTAGGGATTGCACTAACTATAGGTTAGTTAGGTTCCACTTCCTTGGCTAGACAATAAGCACCAGTCAGTGATTGTGGCCTTAATGGTCTAACCTGGAATTTAATTCCCTCCCTTAAATCATTCGCATAACACCTGACAAACTACAATTCTCCCAGCTCAGCATTTTCTTCTAGCACATCTTCCATTAGCCCTTCAAAGGTTTCAGTTAAGTCATAAGAGCCTTGCTCTGAAAATATCCTCACCATCTCAACTCCAAACTATTTCAAGGAGAGTTGTTTCTTCGATTTCCATGTATTCTCAACCATATATCAGCTTCATCGGTGACATACATTTGAGCAAGAGATACATTTAACTCCTCGTGTGCAACAAACATCCAAAAATATTTATTACATTGCCTTATCTAGCCTCATCGGATATTCCACGGAAAATATAGTTTGGGACTTTTAGTTAAGGATTTCATGAACCGTACTTGCACCTCTCGTACATATGTTCTACAGTACCCTTGCCATAGTTGCATGTCTTTGTTCTGTTGATAAAACTGATTGAATGCAGGAGTGTGTACATTGTTTCTTGCAGTAACTGGGTTTCCTGCCACACTATTAGTGTCCTGTCTCACTTGGATGGGAAACCCAGGAGGCGTTGTTGCCCCTGTTAGTTCTAATTGGTGGCCAATTCTGCACTTCTAAGTTCTCCAATTGCTTAGACGTTTCGTTCTCTGCTGCTAATTGCTTCCTCAACCGATTCACTCTTTCAACTTTTTCATGTGTTTGCTCATGATGCAAGGTATGAGATCTGAGCACTTGAGTCGAACTGGAAGGGTTATTACTTTGAGGCATGTTCTACATTGTTTTCACCAATGTGTGAAGAAATGTAATCGATAGTCGAAAGTTGCTTATCAAGTCCAAAAGTACTTTCTCTACATACCCAACTTGTAATGAAATTCCTCCTGCTTGGAACTTATCGACTGTGCTTCCTCTTGTAATTTAGACACCTGAGTTTACATTTGGGCACTATCTTTTAGCAGAACACCAAAATCATCGCGCAAGGATAGAACCTCTTGAAGATCCACCTCATCGATTGCTTTTGCGCGTCCCATCCCCTTGATCTGAGGTGTAGGTTAGGAATTTTACCACTAGGAATCACCTAGCAACCATCCCTAAACCTCTGATCCTGCCGCCACCGAGATCCATGCCTCCCTGGCACACGGATCAGTGCCTGAACGTGGGATTTTACCGCTCGAGCAGAGTACTCGAACAACCACCTCTGCTCTACTGATCCATGCCCGAACTCTTACCGACTCGAGCGCCTCCACACCGCCAGCCCGAACCTCAACCCCTCCGTCGACGCCGCCCGATACACCACCTTCGCCGCCGCTCACGAATAAGTGTGGGAAAAGGGGTGTGAATCACTGATTTGACAAAAATTTTCTCACCAAGAAACGCCTCAGCCAAGGATTGATGGCTCATGATACCAATTTGTCAGGACCCAAACAATATTTGAGGAGATGAACTATAAATTTACGAATAATTTGGCAACTATTGATCGGATCTGAACTATTATTTCTATAGGGCGAAGAGTGCAGGGTTTATGTGTTAGCCATGGCAGGTACCAATTGGGGAATTCAACAATGAACCTCTCGAGCCACATCTCGGCTGGTTATAGGCTGGAAAACAATAGCGAGCGTAAAACATTGAAAGGTAGAAATGCTTCAACGACAACGGTAAAGTAAATCATGCGATGGCGACTAGTCGTCTGAGTAAGGAGCCATCACAACCGTCCATTCCTCTGAATCGGTATTGCCAGATCTGCTACACCCCTTCTTTGAATGAACAATGGTGTTAACTGAACGTCCGACAGTCTAAGCCTGACATTGCGCCCTCCCTTGAGAAATGACGTGTCCTCATGGCGCTTGTTGATTTGCACGCCAGATTTGAGTTGTTGTCTTGAAGAACTTTGGAAATATGTACTTGATAAATTCCGCGTCTTCCCATGTTGCCTCTCCAGGTGACAAATCCTCCCACTGGATGTACCACTACACACAGGCAAGTTATTTCTAGGAACTTGCCTCACTTGTAAGACTAAAGCATGACCTGTTTTGATAGTTCGATCAGAAGTGACCATGGGTAAATTTGGGCTAGGTATGGATTTGCTGCCAATGTGCTTCTTTAGTTGACTCACATGAAAAACATGGTGGATATTCACATGGTCACGAAATTGAAGTTTGTGAGCCATCTTGCCAATCTTCTGGATGATCAAGAATGGTCCATAATATTTGTTTTGTAAATTTCATAGCTCCTCTGAATCCGAAAGCTGCTAGCCTATATGGTTCCATTTTAAGATACACCATGTCTCCAACCTCAAACACTCTTTCACTTCTCTTGAGATCTACATATCTTTTCATTCGGTTCTAGGCTTGTTGTAAGTTGTCTTTCAGTTGTTCCAACATGTGTTGTTTAACAGACAAGAAGGTGTGAGTTTCTTCATCCTCAAGTTCCGGAATAGCTAGCTCAGAGATCAAGGGTGGAGGAAAACCATAAATAGCTTGAAAGGGAGACATTTTCAGGGTAGTATGATATGTAGTATTATACCAAAACTCTACCAAAGAAAGCCAAGAACACCATTTCTTGGGTTCATTGGTTGTCATGCGCCTAAGATAAGTTTCCACACATTGGTTTACCCTCTCAGTTTGACCATCAGTTTGAGGATGGCAGGAATAATGTACCTCAGTTCACTTTTCAAACTATCAAAAATATCCTTCCACAATTTACTAGTGAAAATTCCGTCTATGTCTGAAATAATGAGCTTAAGAGGGCCATGCAGACTGATAATGTTGTCCACAAAGGCCCGTGCTACACCGAGGACAGTGTATAGATGTGCGAGTGGTATAAAATGAGCATGCCTAGTAAATCTGTCCACTACCACCAATATTACTTCATTGCCTTGAGATTGTGGAAGTCCCTCTATGAAATCCATAGAAATATGTTGTCATGCCATGTCAACTATTGGGAGTGGATCTAACAGGCCAGGTTGCACACAATTTTCATGCTTAGATCTCTGGTAGATGCGACAAGCTGCAATGAAAGACTCCACATCTGATTTAAGACCTAGCCAATAGAAAATACCTTTTCACTCTCTGATAAGTAGCTCTTGTGCCAGAATGACCTCCAATGGGGGAGTTGTGCAGTTATCATTCTTGTTTTTAAATCAAATAAACCACCCTCCAGAATTTTCCCTTTATATCTAATTATGCCAACTGTAAGGTTGTAATCAAACATAGTGTTGTCCTCATTTAATGTGAAATTGTTCAAAAACTTGTTTGGTCACCGGGTCCTTATGATAATTGCCTACTAGTTCAAAAGCCCAAACTAGAGTAGCAACATAAATTGTCATACGGGATGGCAATAATCTTGATAAAGCATCTGCAACTTTGTTGTCCACCCCTTTTTGTACTATATTTTAAAGCTGAACTCAAGTAGTTTCACCATCAATTTATGTTGAACACCCTCTGTTATTTTCTGATCAGTAATGAATTTAAGAGACCGTTAATTTGTTTCGATGATGAGTTCATTTCCAATTATATAGTCTCCATCTTGTAAGTGCTTCTAGAATAGCCACAATTAGATAGTATGTTGGCGGTCTCCCTTGCTGCATCAATATTGCGCCAAATTCCTTTACCAGAAGCATCAGTCTCCAAGATAAAAGGCTGAGAGATATTTGGTAGGGCTAGAACTGGAGTTGTAATGAGAGCATTTTGGAGGTGATGCTCACTCTTCAAGAAAAATAGTCCTTTCTTAACAGATCATGTAAGGGTCTGCAGATAACTCCATACCCTTTAATAATTTTTCTATAATAACCTGCTAACCCAAGGGAACATTTTAATTTTGTAACACTATTAGGTGTTGGCCGGTCTACAACAGCTTTGAGTTTTTGTGGATTAGTGGTTACTCATTCCACAGATGACCCAGATATTGTACTTTTTTTTATGCAAAAACACACTTAGATAACTTTGCACATAACTGATTTTCCTTTAAAACTCCCAGCGCAGTCTCTATGTGTTCCATGTCATCTTTCAGAGCTTTACTGTAAATGAGTATATCATCAAAGAGCACTTACACAAACGGTCTCGAATAAGGGCCAAAAATGTTGTTCATCAATGCTTGGAAAGTGCCCGGTGCATTAGACTGCCCAAAGGGCATCACCAAAGAAGTCTCGACTCATAAAGGAAATGCCTCCGCCAAGGATTGATGGCTCATGATACCAATTTATTAGGACCCGAACAGAGTATTTGAGGAGATGAATTGTAAATCGACGAAGAATGTGGGAACTATCGACCGACCGGGTCCGAACTATTATTTCTATAGGGCGAAGAATGTAGGGTTCACGTGCTAGCCATGGTAGGTAGCAACCGGGGATTCAACAATGAACCTCTCCAGCCACATCCCGGCTAGTTATAGGCTGGAAAACAACAGCGAGCGTAAGACAGTGAACGGTAGAAATGCTATCGCGACAACGGTAAAGCAAATCCTACGGTGGGGACTCGTCGTCCGAGCAAGGAGCCATCGTAGCCGTCCGTTTCCTCTGAATTGGTATTGCTGGATCTGCTACACCCCTTCTCTGAATGAACAAGGGTGTTGACTGAAAGTGCCACAGGGTAAGACTGACACCCTGGCCCCACCCGCATCCCCAAACCCGAGACCCAGCCAACGGAATGAAAAACCCAAACACTCGGCGCCCCCAATCATTCACCCCCGCGCGGCCTCCTCGCCTTCCTGTCTCTCCCCCCTTCTCCCCTCCCTTTCCGCTGCAGCTGGGTAGGGTTTAGCGGTGGCTGAGGGAGGTCTCGGCGGCATGGCGCCGTCCAAGGGGGAGGGGCGGGGCGGCGACCCAGCCGAGGGGGAGGACGAGGAGTCGGCCAGCGTCGGCCGCTGCGCCAGATCCGGCGGCATCTGCCCGACCCGGCGCCACCCGGACGACGAGGCCAGGTCAGCCGCTCGTACACCTGCGGCGAGGGCGGCGGGCGAGGGCGGGAGCCGGACGCTTGAGAGGCGCGTCGTGCCGGGGGAGATGCGTGGCAAGGGCGCGGCCGCCGATGTCGTCCAGGAGGCGTTGCCGACGTGCGGGTGCCACATCGAGCGCTACCGCCACCACGACGCGGTTCCGCGACGACGACGCCCTGTACGGGTCGGCGACGGCGAGGGCACGTCCGCGGCCGGCGCCGAGGAGGCCGTGCGGACGTGCGGGAGCTACACCGACACCCCGCCCCGACGCCCTACTCCGGTCAGCGCGTCGACCGCCCTCGGCATCAAGGGCGGCCGCGGAGGGCGGGGCCAGAAGAACAAGCGCGACGAGTTGCGCGTGGAGGTGAGCCGCGGCGGAGTGCCCTCGGACGGCTTCGAAGAGTCGGTCGCGCGGTGCGGCTTCCGAAACCCGAGCCTGGTGCGGCCGCCACGGAGGGACTCGACGCGGTGCGCGCAGATGGGGGCCGTCGCGTCATGCATCCCGGGACCGGGAGGGGTTCGCGGCCAGAGGGACACCCACGACTACGGCGGCACCTCGAGCCGGCCACGCGCTGCAGAGTTCCACGCCCCCACCGCGGATCTGCCCGCAGAGGTATGGCTTTCTCCCTTGTCAATATGCACCTTCATACATCGGTGCTACCTCCTGTCATGTGTGTGCCCGCCATAGCCCGTAGTCGTGGAACTGGTTGCTGTAACCATACTGCCAGGATCGTGCATTCCCTTGTTCATATTTGTTGCTGTGACACAACACTTGTAGATCTTGTGTGTGGTTCCAGGTTGTATATATAAACTTTTCCTTGTTCTATTTCGAATGCACCTCTCTTCTGCATGTTTGAGAGTTGCGCCATGCATTGCATGAATTCTTTTCACATGCCATATGTTATTCACTTTCTGGTTCAGATCTATGACACTGGGAGTATCGAGGGGTCATCTGGATCTTTCACTGTGAAGTGTGAACAATGTCCAAGTGAATGTTGCTGGCTATGTCCTGCATACCGGTTCATTTACTACATTTTGCTGGCTATGTCCTAAATATGGTTGTGGTGCCCTCTGCTCTGATAAATTAGATATTATTAAAACCTACTGTGAGTTTGTTTGTTTTCTTAGAAACATTATGTCCTTAGCCATTATATGAAAGATGATGCCAATTGTACTTTGTAGCCATTTCCTGTTGAGCTGCTTTTTATTAAATTGTAACTAAGAATGTTGTTTCTTCATCAGAAAATTGGGTCCATCAATAATACATTAGATGCAGCTGCTATCCCAGCTGCAAGAAAAGCTGATCTAAAAGGCAATGTCTCAAAGTTGGAGGTCTGTAAATGCTACAGTTCATTTGCCATATCTTGTCAAAGAGAATATTTACGATATTTGGTATCCTATTGGTAGTTAAAATGAAAGCTGATTATAGCTGTTGCATATATCAGGATCAACTAAGGGAGGCGAAGAAGAAAACGGGCAAAGAAAATGTCCAAAAGGCTGTCAAGACTGCCATAGATGCTGCTCATGCTGATGTGGGTCTTGATACCACTGTTGTCCGGGAAGCAGTTGTCACACCCATGGACCGTTTCAAGGTCGGCACTCCAATCCATTTCTTTCTAGTAGTGTCCGCGTCATCTAAAAATAACTATGGATTGAGCATAATTAACTTACTCCAACAGTTTTATTTTATTTATGAATTTAAAATCAAATTTGTGCCAAATATTTGGATGTGCTGGTGACCTCTTGGGTTTGGCTTTTCCAGAGTCTGCCAATAATGATATTGTATGTTGTCTGAACTTCTGAAATCCTAGTTTTATTCTGAAATTCTCAATTTAACGATCGTGTTAGTTTTATCCTAAATTTCTTAATTTTACTATGCTCACTGCATGTACTTCTGAAATGCTATGGATTTTATATGTAACTTTCTTTAGATTTTCCTATATTGCACAACAAAGTTTGGCAATCAATTTCAGGCTGTGTCATTTATTCTGTTGTTTCTAAATGTGTTTGTGGGTGGATATCTACTGATCTGATGTACGGACATTGTTTTCTTTTGTGTATTTTATAGCTCTGGCTTTGTAGTACTCGTAAACCGATATTTTCTATAGTAGCTATTGAGCTGATGTCTGATCGGGTGTCCTCCTGTTGCAATGGCCCCACATGGCAGTAAATTTGTTAATTTTAACATAATCATGTTGGTTGATTTGTAAGTAAAATAGACGCACAATTTCTGTTTCAAAATTATTCGTTGATTGTAACCAGAACAAAAAATGATTAGTGCACCCTGGAGTGATTACCCTCTGGTTCGTTGAAACCTGATTGGTATTCTTTGTTGCTTGTTGTATGTCATCATAATAATCTACAGCACTCATAAATAAATGGTTGAAGTAATATTTTTTGTCATTACACCATTTCGAACACCACATTACGGTTGTATCCAATCTCACTCTGAGGAAAATTGTGCTGAGGGCTTCGAAGTTGTCCATACAATACATTGGCTTCAAAATTTCAGTCAAAATTTGACAAGTTCATACCGGTACATTGCACAACAAACATTACAATTTGCATTCAACAACCATGGATGTTTTCTCGTTTATTTGAAGTAGGTTATATATATGAACTTTTCCTCTTTTTAATGAACGATACGGAGCTCTCATGCATGTTCGAGAGTTGCGTCATGCATTGTATGAATCTCTCTTGACATTCCATATGATATTTCTGGATTAGATCTATGACACTGGGAGTATAGAGGGGCCATCTGGATCTTTTACTGTGAACAATGTCCAAGTGTTTGGTGGCTATGTCCTGCACATCGGTTCATTTCTGGAAGGGCCTGACTCCAAGGCATTGTCTGTTGGCGATGAAGTGAAATGCAAAGTAACATTCTTTACTGATTAATTTCTTTATACCGATCATCAGTTAACCTGTTAAGTATGCTAAATTAAATTGAGATACTTCTATTACTCTTGGCAGGTTGATTACACACGGCGTACTCTCACTGCTCCAAACCACACATGTACCCATATGCCGAACTTTGCTCTAAGGGTATGTTTTCAAGCCTCTCAGATTTTACGGGGAGTGCTTTTCTGTACTCATGATGGTTTCGCTATTGCAAGTGTAGGAAGTACGTGGTGACCATATTGACCAAAAAGGTTCCATTGTTCTTTCAGAGAAGCTGAGATTTGATTTCTCCCATATTATAAAATAACTTCTAAATGGTTGTACGGCATAGAAAAATAGGAAGCTGTAACAAGCATATGTTCTGTACTTTAAGAACCACTAGAATACTAGATTTAGGTGACTAGCATGAAACATTGACCACAGCACTCCATCCTTGCAAGTGAAATACCTACACTGGTTGCATAAACACTCAAAAAGAATTGCTTGTAGTAGTGATGTAGTTGTTAGTAAGTATTTATGCTACAATCCTAATCATGTGCATGTCCAATAATTAAGAACGGAATTGTAGTGATGTAGTTTTTCAGAGTTATTGTGCATTTTTTCTCTCTTTTCTAACTCTTTGTTTGTGTTGCAGGATGCAGACAAGAAGGGACTTGGTGCAACTAGTGTAGAATCTGGGCATATGGTAGAAGAGGTGGAGGGCATGGAAGAGGGCTATCTTGCTAAGATTGTTCAGGGTGATGGTGCCAAGGAGATTAAAGTTGAAGAGGTATATATTTACTGTCCAAAGAATGTATAATTTTTTTTTCTTATTTCAAAGACGAGCATATTGTAGTTGTTGAACTTGCTAAATATCATCATATTAATGTTGTAAATTGTGGTTCAGCTGAGAGTCTAACTTAGTTTTTCAGAGTTATTGGCGGAGTGAGTAATATATCATCATATTTTAGTTTTTCATATCAATGCCTTATTCTTTAGGCCTAGGTGACATTCTTTGGTAGTCTATATATATATATATATATATATATATATATATATATATATATATATATATATATATATTCTGTATTGCACAAGCTGTTCTTCCTTTCAAAAGAAATACTTTACCTTGTTCGTCTTGTTTTATTTTTCTTATTATCGGTACTCACCTAGCACCTGATTGGTCGTGTACGTTCTACAGCATGTTCTATCAGATAAAATGGAAATCAATGGCGAGAATGAAATATCATGGGAGAAGGAAGCATTTGAACCATCATACTTCGTTTGTAGTGATAGAGGAGGTTGTTTTGGCTCTAAGAAGGGCAAATTGAACTATATCTCGAAGATGAATTTTTATTTAAGGGCTGATTGTGTTAGTGACATGAAGCCAATTTCTGATAGAGAAACAAGATACATCCATTCTCGATACGAAGTGTTGAAGGAAATATGCTGCGATTTAGGTACCATGTCTTATTTTCCTTTTCACAACTTGATAATATTTTGTGATGTTTATGTGGTCGTTGCTTTAGCAACCAAAGTTGTTGTTTCTTTCTCTGAACTCCTTTTCTATCTTTGCAGCAGAAATTCCTAGTTTTCTGTCAACTTGTGCGAGCATTAAAAGTTCTGGTGTTGATATAGTAACTCAGGTATTTTATCACTGTGGTTCTATGATTGCATTACTTAATTGAAGATATGTCCCAAGATTCAGAGTTGGCATCTTACTCAAATTTATCTATGTAATTCTATGATCATATACTACTTGATTGGAAACAAATTCAAAGATTCAGAGTTGGCATTTAACACTGTAATTGCATGATTATATTAATTGATTGGAGATGCATTCAAAGATTCATAGTTGGCATCTTAACAAAATTTGGTGTTTCCTTTATCTTGATTTGCATTGAGCAAGAATGAAAGCTGTGCGCATTTGTCTTTCTAAATTTAGACATTGAGTCCCCACATTACTGGCTGTGACCCAATTTCCAGTGTCCCGTGAGGTTTATCGGTTGATTTTTCTGATACGGGAACGTGTACTCGGCCCTAGAACATAAGCTGTAAGACTGCTTCTTCCGCCAGTGGCGGAGCCACCTCCCGGCGACCCTGGGCAGCTGCCCGGGCTCTGCCCAGGAACTCCCGTGAGACTATAGAAGGAGATGGAGATTTAATCACCAGGTTTAGTGGGGCAAATGCCCATGAGTCACATCCCTTCGTATTTTGCCCCGGCTCCATGGAGTAGCTAGCTCCGCCACTGTCTTCCGCACGACATTTTTTTAATCTGCTGTAGCTAGCAGATTTCATTATGGTACGAACCACTTGCTCAGAATGCAAGGAGAAATGTAACACATGATTTAAGGTGAACACTAAGCAGCATGCTGTCCTATGACATTCAGAAGGGAGCAACTAGTGTAGAATCTGGGCATATGGTTGAAGAATAGAAAAATGAATCTGGGCCGTCAGATAAAGCATAGATGGTGCAGATTTTAGTGGACGCAGCCCAGGTACATTTAATGAAACCCCCCCTGATACTACTTAGATATACAACTTCACTTTTGCAGTAACCACCTCAACTTTCTCATGTCCAATCTCGTTTTGTCCTTGGTAACAAGACTATTTTTCAAACCTGACAGCGTTGATGTCTCCTCTCTGGCTGTAGAATCTCGAGTCTTTATGAACTAAGACCATTTCATATATGCACAGCGTTGACGTCCCTCTCCTCTTAGTTTATAATATAAAGTCCTAATTATTCAAGAGAGCTGAACATGTTGACCACAAAAACCCCTAATATATATCACAAATATTTGAGCACATGAGGAAATTAAGCCATCCCAGATCAGACAGAACTTTGTACATCTTGCATGTCAAATTGGAAGCATCTGAGTGCATGAGAAAATAAAGGACCGAAGTTATCGGTGCTCAACAAGCATTCGAGTATTTGAGTCCATGAGAACACAACACAAAAGAGGCATACATTGATCATTTTTAGTACATTTGCATGAAGACCGAGTAGGACCTGATGGTACATGCCAAACAAGATCTATCATTTTGCCTCCTATTTTAGTGATTGTTGCTACTCGAGCTTCATCTGTTGGAATATATGGCAACCTCCATGAACTCTATATACCCTTCATCGACTCAATCCACCTAGTTAAGCAGAGAAGATAAATGCAAGTACGTTAGAAACATGTACGAATTGCAAACAACACATTTTGAGAAGAGAGGCGGTCATTATGTCCAGCTTCGTTCGCCGCTCCAACCCAGGATACATAACCTAGATGTCAAACTTAGGATGAAATTCCTCAAACATATAGAAGGACCAGATAGTACTTTTAGCCATTTGCCACAACTGACCTAAGAAAGAGCTCAATAGTTATTGTTCGGATACTCCAGTAGGCCATGGCATATGTAAAATACCTTGCAAAATTTGATACAAACAAACCGGGCATGCAAAAATCTATCTGGATACCTTGAGAAAATATGAACATAGGCTCCAGATCCAAAGGGGGTGAAAGCTTGCACAGCCATGCATAGACTTCCGATCAATAAATTATAGATTGAAAGAATAGGTAAAAACATAAATGGTAAGGACAAAAGAAGGACATCAAGCAATTTAAAGGGAGTTTTATCACAGTCCTACAGATGCAGATTATAAAGGTGACGTCACGCTATTCCCTCCATTTCGGATCGAGATGCAGTAGCTGAACGGAAGTTGCCGAGCTTAGTACTAGTCGACAAGCTCCGATCTATCAATCATACTTAGAGCAGAAATTGTGTACTACAAAAGAAGTCCAAAAAGATAGTGGATTCCCATAAATCAGTGAAGTTCCACATCTTTGCATGTGTGTAATAAATTTCAGTCTTGTGCCCGCGTGAACTTCACGTTCAGGTACTTTAACAGGTAGATGAGGTTAGTTGCTTCTCATGTACAGTATCCGGTAAGTTTGCAGAATTTCTGTTTTTTTATGGCAAATGAACACTAATAAAGGTCTCTCCAAATTAACTGAATTTGGCTCCGAAAAGTGTGAGTACATACCAACTAGGATTTGCACTATAGTTGACATATATGACAGGTGATTTTTAGCTTGATCGAAAAGATGTGAATAAGCATATATGCTGGCATTATGGTTATTCCATTGGATTGATGGATTTTCTGTCCTAAGCAATTTCCTTTAGCGCTCTGTATATATAACATAGTGTCCTGCTAGTGGATCAGCTACTGTACTGCTCATGCATATCTATGTGAATATAGCATTTGCTCAAAAACCGTTCTAAGCTTCCAAGCTATTGCTAGTGAAGATCAAATTATATCATCTACAATGTATGTGCATATGTTTAAATTGAAAAAATGTAGCCATTCATATCACTTCCAAACATTCAGAATTTCTAAATCTTTCTATTTCCAGGAGCCATAGCACCATAATATTCTGAGTTCTCAACTAATTTACTTAATCTCTCCTGAGCTCATTTTGTACATGTGACTGAAAATTAGCTGTGATCTTTATATGGTTTAATTGAGAACTTATATATTTTGTGGCGAACTCGTATATGTTTAACAACTTATCTTTTGCTTTTCAGATATTTATGGATATCTGCGGATGTACTATTTCACTTCACAGAAGAATTTGAGCAAATTGGACATAAACCAGTTAAGCGAGGCTGCTTTTGTTAGAGCGGGAACCAAACCATGTGACTTATTTCACTTATGCTGGAAAAATTTTGGAGCCAAACCGTCCACTTTCATGCTATCAAATTCCAAGAGATTCAACAATCAAACTGAACACTCGTCTGCGAGGTGGCTGGTACGTGTTAAACTGAAATCCTAATTATCCATTCACCTTTCGTGATAAATGTGCCATGCTAGATCACATTTTAAACATTTTTGAGGCAGTTCTAGGCTTCTATTATGGCTTAACTAGTTTTTTTTTGCAATACTTTTGGTTTCTTGTGTACTTGAAAAGCATTGATTTTGTTTGTTTCCAGTGCTGGTTACGAAACATGGGATGACATAATCAGAGCTCAGCAACTCGACGAGACGGTGTCATTGCCACCAGGGAACTTAGTTCTCCCACGCCCGGGCCGCTCGGCCATGCAAGTTACAGTGCTGGTGAAGTTCTTGGCAGAGCATATGCAATTTCAAGCTAGGAAAGTGCTGATTCAGCTGTGCAGAAAACATTATAGTGGGACTTCCCTACGGAGGTAACATCACTTCTAAGAATATCCTCTTTGATTCTCGATGGGAATGTTCACATTGATTCTGCCCCAGAAACATTTAGTGAACATTCTGCTAAATCAGACTATGCTGCAATTGGCACAATACTTGAGGATTCTTTCAAAGATCACGTCAAAAATTGCTACCCGATGCATTTCCAACAATTGGTTTACTTCCTAAGATGTGGTCCTGTTGTGGACTACCAAAGTGAGTCCGTCATTGCATTTGTGACGAATCACCCGTCGTTGTTGTCTCATTTTGAGAGGACACATGTCAGTGAAGGTTTGGTTCAGCTGATTGATCGACTTGATCCAGCCGTCCTGGCCGTCTTGCTAGCTAATCTTGATCAGATTGTGTGGGGGCATATTGTGAAGAAAATTCCAGCAATGAGGCATACTTATCTTTTCCATTCGTGGCGCAATAGAGCTGGGAAGCTTTGTGTTCCGTATGTGGACAATGGGGTTAGCTTTCTGAGGTTCTCCAACAACTTTTTCAAACATCATAAGGTAAGGTTCGTGTTTAATCATCTTCCTCTCTGTGTACAGTACATACAGTCTGCCTTGTATATATTTTTATGGCACCTAAGTATGATACAAACTAGTTTTGATTGATGCAGTGGGCCTCTATAGAGGAGCTTGATGCGGCCTTCTCGCTGGTGATGGAGACTAGAAATTTCATACCTCGATTCCTGTTTACCATTCTTGTGACTTTGAAAAACTCAAAGAATCAATATCCTGCACTGATACAGTCCTTTATTGACCAAGTGGTTAGGATGTGAGTTACTATGAACTTGGTGGTTTATACTAATTTTGTGTAAGCAATCTTGGAAGTTGACTGATGCATGTACCTCGTACCATTGATTATTTGCAGGCTAGGGAAAAACGTGATTGACATCAAGAGTCTTCGGTGACCTTGGAACCAAAGCTGTTTGACTGCTGTCAGAAAAGTGCTGTTAAGATTGTCTGTCTAATCATGAGTCGTGTAATGCCTGTCTGTCTTGTAACCCTGGTCGAGTGTGCCTAACATGAAGTGAAGAAGTAGAAATAATTTGTACTACTTGAGATATTCTGATGGCCAAAGAGTTCTTATCTCAACTCTTGCACGTAAATTTGATCATGAAGTTGTTTGCTTTTTATAAGTAGCCTGATACAAGAGTCTTGCTGGACGAGTTGTTAGATATAAGTAGCCTGATACACAAACTCCAGGATTCTTCAGTTGTTATATCAGCCACGATCGAGTTTGTTTGTTTGTTTGTTTTTTATTATGTTATATAGGTCGATACATGTGCCGTCCTTGTGCTGGGCACGCGCGCCCAAGGCTAGTCGATGCGTGGTGTGGCTTCGGTTGAGTCCTCTTATGAGTATATGTATATATGTGGACATGCCTGCAAATTCACAATTAAGTGAAAGTTGCTGCATTTTTTCCTTTCATACTTTCAGTTTGAAAACAAATTGTTTTTTTTTTGACAACTAAAGTTCCCTCTTTATTCATTGGTGATAACACTTACATCTTTAAGTAAAAGAGGAAGAAGCTCATTAGGAGCCATTTCAATCCACTCACTGCAGAATTTAGATCTAGATACACTAGCTAATTCATGAGCAACAGCGTTTGCTTCTCTAGGACATAATTCAAACCGAATTGAAGTAAACTCACATGCCAACTGGTAACAATCATCAATGATGGCTGCTGCATTGCCCGCATACTGACCGTCCTTGGTCATAATCTCCATTAGTTCTAGGCTGTCGGAATTAACGACAAGCTTGTTACACCCTGCCAAAGAAGAGAGTTTGAAAACAACTTGTTTCATTTTACCTTTTTCCTTTAAGAAAAGGCATGCTCAAAATTCAGGCAAGAATCTATCAGCGGTGGGGCCTTGGGTAGAGGACATCAAATCTGTCAATGAATTAGCAGAGTTTAAAGTCTTGCAGGTATGACGTTCTGCTAATATTATCGTGCATAAGTTAGCTAGAGTAGGAGTTGGTGAGGAAAGGTGCCAAGTGGGGCATGGGGTTCGTACAGATTGCATTCTAGGTGTTAAATTATATTCCAAACTATGTTGGTTAAATAAAATGTTCTTTTTCTCTCTTTCTCCCTTTGCCTTCTTTGTAAATACTCTCTGTTAAACCAAAATTCAATAAAATGAGTTCAGACCGTCTTTGCCCGCCGTAGTTCTCTCTCTCTCTCTCTCTATATATATATATATATATATAAAGGCATGCTCAACAAATTACAACCACCAAAACCATTCTGGTCGTTTCTTCCTTAAATTGCATGCTGCCCGTATGTCGAAACTCAAAAATGAACAAGAGATACATGCACGGGCGGCTCACCATATACCAGTTTAACAATGCTTCATCCCTAGTTCAAATGGTCCATGCCTTGCCAAGAAAGGAATACTTCCTCTGTCCAGAAATACTTGTCCGCGAAGTGGATGTATCTAGACTTATTTTAGTTCTAGATACGTCCATTTCTATCCATTTATGCAACAAGTAATTCCGGACGGAGGGAGTATAACAAAGGGCGCACCAAGACCCAATCCGTCAGGTCTAGCAACACAGAAGTTTACAAATCAAGTGCTTTTAAAATCGGGAATGTATCTTCTTTTGGGCAAGCAAACATCAGAGCAAGGAGGCATCAATTAGTTCCAAACATCTAATATTGCACTTTTAAATCAACCAGATGTAAAACAAACCAGTAGGATTCCCGCAGGAAAATGACAATGATGCATGTAGCCAGAATCAACACAATCTCAACAATAAACATGCCATTACCAGTTATTACAAATCTAAAACAAGCCACTCAGGAGACATAAAGCCATGAGTAAAAAACACAAAGTACCCACCATTCAGTTTATAACTACTAACATCTGATAATGACAACATTAAATGTCTCCAGTGGTGGACCTAAGTGGCGGTTCCACATGTCATGTTACCAACATCTCAAATCTTCATCCTCTTTCCACTTTGACCAAACTCGCTTGCTTCTATCTCTCTCTGGCATAAAAAAAACCCAGAGATGTCAGTCTATCCCTAATAATAAAGCACGGATTGACTCCGTGGGTTCACCATCACAATACGCTTTCTTTCTGTAAATTTACGCTTTCAGTTTGAGTTTAAGACATATACACGAGGTGGTACTAATTCGGGACATTTATCGTCTTTTTATCGTTCGCCTGCGCCTGTACTGGGCTGCCTGTTAGTTGGGCCTCAGCCACCGAAGAGGTACGTTGCCAGGTCCGACTCCATCTCTAATACTCCATCGCTATTATTCCTATAAAAAATAGATCTCCATCGCTATTTGCTGGTCTCCTTCCTTGCTACTTCATATCACGATCACGCTGCGGTGTCGGGACAGTCCCGATCTCCTTCCTATTTGATCAAGTCCTTCCTTTTTTGATCCAGAAACATCGACTTTCGTCCAATCCTTCCTGCGCCCATCGCCTTCTCCCACACAAACTATCGTGGAACACGCACATGACCATGGCGGGATCGGTAGGGACTCCTTTGGCCTTCCACAGGTCGATGCATAGGCACATAAAAAGGCTTCTCGACTCCCTGGATCAAAGCACCAACTCAATTTAGAGATGCGGGGTGCGCCCCGCGTCATCGTCTTTGGTGGTGTTCTACCGTAGCGGGCATGAAACCCTACACCTGCTAACAGCTTTGCCGAAGAGGGGAGCAACATCGGTGCCGTGTTAATCGAAGTTGAAGCAATGGCGGCGACTGTAACAAGCTGCATGGCTGCGGCAGCAGCAGCCACATCAGCGACATGAACAATCTGACGGGAGCAGGCTACCTTCATGTGGGGTGTGGGTGTGCGACCCTGCGTCGTCGTCGTTGGTCGTGTTCTAACTGTGGCGGGTGCCGTATCATTCTTCTTGCCGCCAGTGTTGCGACGAGTCTCCACGGTGCATGTGTAGCAGGCCGCCGTCATGGACTTGAATAACCGGAGCTTTTGCGGACGGAGTGGGACGTTGGCCGCTCGAGGCGGCCATGATCAGGGTTGGCTTCTCGAGTCCGTGATCGGGGAAGACAACGAGGAGGGGGTTGCGGAGGATAGGGCGGAGAGGAAGACACCGAGAGGCCGTGGTCCGTCGCAGAGATTGTGCGGCACGTCGGGTAGGCACCGTTTCTGATGCAGCTGGAGATTGTAACTGTGTGGCGGCGTGACCACGCGAGCCCGCGTCTAACTCTCTTCCGCGTCTAATAGTGGTGGTCGTCAATACCATACTTGAGGAATAACGAGAGGAAAGGCAACCAGGTCGGTTGCAATGCCGGGCTACGATTAACTTTACATTGGCGATTATGGTCGTGAATTGCTCGATTACTAACATGATGTCCAAGTTCCTCTGAAGATTCCGTTACCTAGGAAGCTAGGACGGCCAAAGCGCTAGACAGATGCAAATCATGAGCCTTAATAAACTCCTAATGCTTCTTCTAGGGCATGCAGGCAATGTTGTATGTACTTCTGATTTATCTGGATGATGTCCTCCTACATACAACTAGAGATCAGATATGTTATTTCCTAGCATGGCCTGAAGGGCACTGCTTGCAGCAGTGATGCCAAAAATTGCTGCCCATATGTACTCATGAGTCTTCCTGGTGCATACTTAGTCCCACCATGTTTTATTTAATATATGTTGGTAGTTTTCTCGGTTGATTTCGAAATAGTAGAGAGCGTAAAGATTAGGATCATTGTCAGGCCACCTCAAGGTTGCCGGCACACGCTCCAAGTCGATAAAGCTTTAACTGAAAACGATAGTTTGTCAAATCTAAAAGACCGACTGTACCATGTGCGATTTTTTTCCCGTTGCAACACACGGGCATTTTTGCTAGTCAAATATAATACTTTTAGTATGACCATATGTCAGGTTATAATTACCCAAAAACAATTTTTAAAAAGGAATAAGTGCAAGGCTGAGTACATATGCAGCGATATTAATTAATTGGGCAACACTAAACACCATGTCTAAGATGAGTCCAACATGCTCTAAATGTCTAGGGTCAGTCCAGGATGCTCTGAATTAAAATTGTTGAAACAGCTATATGTGTCAAAGGTACATTTTTTTTTTACTTTTCACATCTTTCATTCAGACAGTTCTCAGTGTTCACCTCTACTAGTTTGAAATTATGCTTCATCTGCTATGTGCATCTTTGAATGCACTGGACTCATGCAATTCCAAGTTCAGAAACAAACTACAAGTACCCTGCTATATTCACTGAATGTCTGCCCTGGTCATCAAATCTTAAAGTGGAGAGGTGAAGCTAATGATAACACTATCTCTATCAAGCAAGCAAGAGAAAAACAGCCACAAACAGAATAGTGTCATCATGATGTGAAGTCTAATATGACAAGGGGGCAGAGTAATTTTGTAGTAAAAAATGATTTCAGACTCATGACTATGGATGAGCATCAATATCAGACATCTGCTCTACAACATGAGGAAGGAGGGTTTCGACGGATCGTGGACGACCGCGCGGGCCTTGAAGGACCGCAGGTACTCCATGACTTCATCGCTCATGGCATCGCGGGTTTGTGGCCCTCTACCGCCCCAGAATCCCCGCAGGTAGGGAATGGCTCTCCGCCGGATGCCACCTCGTCGGGGTCAGGGCGGAACTCAATCTCGCGGTCGAGGAGAACCATCGGAGGGGCCATGGCGGCTCGCTAGCTTTGGATTGGGGTCTGTCTGGTGGAGGGAGATTAGGGATTTGGGGATCGATGGTGGCGGCGCGGCTAGGGCTAGGGTTAGGGTTGGGGTTGGGGTTGGGGTTGGGTGGAGGACGACAGCAGCTTCGCCTTTTCACACTCATCACGATGGGGGACTCAATCAAAATATAATACCATTCGCATACCAAAAGTTATAGTACTATATCCCGTAAAAAAAAAGAGTTATACTACTAGTAGTATATAGGGAAAAGTCTAAATAAAACCTCGACTTCGTATGGCAAGTCTGAAAAGAACCCTGTCCTCCTAATCCCTGAAATTAGCACCCCATCTTCTCTAATCCCAGCTTATCCCGGCTGATTAGTGCTGAAATCTTGTTTGTGTCGTTGGGATTGCTGAAAGCTTGTTTGTGCGTTGGGGTTGCTGACGTGGCATAGATTAGGGAGTAATTAGATGCCATACGGGACCGAGTATGGGCTCATCTCTTTTTTCAGTTAAGTTGCAGCGACAGGCAACCAAATTGGATGGGGAATGAAGATAGGGTTTGTCCGTCAGCGGCGGAGAGGCGGAGGCACGTGGACGTGGGGACAACAGTCGACAATGGCGTCGTTCTCCCGCGCGTTGTACTCAGGCCGAGGCTGCGGGGGGAGGGCATCATCAAGGTCGCCGACAGACGGCGTCGTCGTGCTCAGGCCGAGGCCGCGGGCGGAGGGCACCATGAAGCTCGCCGACGATGGCGTCGTCCTCCCGCGCGTCGTAGTCAGGTCGAGGCCGCGGGGGGAAGGCACCATCAAGGTCGCCCGTCCCTTATCAACAGACACACATGCCGTACGAGCCGACGAATGTATGCCACTGGATTTTATAACTCTGGAAGAAGATACTACTGCTTAATGAGTTGTAAGCTTGCGATCTTTTCCTGTACAAAATTTTCGTCCTCTTCTTTTCTGACTTGATGCTATGAACTGTTGAATCAGAGGAATGGGTGTGGATCGTCAGCAATACCTGGGTGGAACAGGGGCAGAGCAATGGAGCAGAGGAGGCACTGAGACAAGAACTGCAGGTGAAGAATGCATAAATTCAAGCATTGAGGGCTAGATGCAATAGTTTGGAGAGGAATGCAGTATGTAGTAGTGTGTTCTATGTCATGATCATGTTAGTGGCAGGTTTATTTGCATGATTTATGCTACATTAGTAGCTAGACCAGAGGATCAATGTAATGGAAAATGATGTAATGGTTGGATAAGTGAGTTTTATGGTACTGATTTTACTACCTATGTGATATCTGTTCTTCTTATTCATGTGCAAGTTGACAAGATACAGAAGATATAAATTTGCATTTGAGGTAGTTGCAATTAACCACACTGTAAAAGAAGAGAGTCTGCAATGGCATTCAGACCAATTTGGCACATAAAGTAGATGGACTATTGAAACAAAAATCACAACCATCAGTTGGACATAACAGCCAGTGCTTGACCAATGTGACATAACAATTTAAATTCGCAGTACATAACCAGCAGTTCAATACTAGTTCCAACATTTGCAACATGAGATTTCTTTTAACATACTTATATGATCAGGAAAGCACTAGACAAGCACATGATCAGTTCTTTGAAAAAAATCTTGACTTGCACATGATCAGTTCTTTGATTTCTTGGCTTGTACATTCTGTTTTTGGGTAGCCTTCCTCTTCCCTCCACTTGTTCCTGCTTGGGCTTGTTCTTTTCCTTTGCTTTGAGCTAGTTGGTTTCTCTGATCTGAGCATCAGTTTTAGCTTGCTGGTCAAATAAATGAAAGTACATAAGTATGTGAAAGAATGCAAGAGTAACTACCAAAATGAAAGTAAATAAGTATGTGAAGCAATGCAGTAGCATTTACTTCAGAGGCTTTCATTTTCCTCCCAGATTTCTTCAGGAATGCATTCTTTTTCTTCCCCTTTTCAGGATTTTTGTTGCAACCTGTCTTATTGTGGCCTTTGTGACCACACAAGCTACAGGTAATCTGAATGCCATGCTTCGACAATTTTCTGCCTTTTGGTGCTTCTCCCTCTTCCCTCCTCCTGTCATTTTTCCTGGGCCGACCTGGCATGCTCACATAACCTGGAGCTTGTGGTCTTGATTTTTCAGAAATAGGCCACCTTTCCCGACCTTCCACCGGCTCCAAGCAGTGCTCATATATTTTTTTAAACTGCTGAATTGAATAACACTTGTCAATGAATTCTTCTATAGTTCTGCCACTCTTGTATATGGCACTGATAGCATGGCAACAAGGTAGCCCTGCCAGCTGCAAGTAACCACAAGAGCATGTCCTCTTGTCCAAATTGACAGTGTAGCTCCTTCCTCTACCACTGACATGTTTTACCTCAAAGCCTTCTTTTCCATTCCAAAGCACATCACAAAATTGTGTCAATTTGATATTCACCTTCAGCTTTTTAAAGATGTTTGGGCAAATTGGATTAGAATTCCACTTCTCAGATTTTGTCCTGTTTTCTTGAACTCTTTGTGTAACTTTGTGCCTGACCTTTTCCAACATAGAGATGACAGGATAGAATCTGGCCTCAATGATCGCGTTGTTAAAAAAGACTCACATAAGTTGTTGTCTACTGAGTCACAAAGAGATCCAACAGGAAAGAAAGCTCTGGCCCAATGCTTAGGCTCTGTTCTCATTATATCCCTTGCTCCTTCAGGTGTGTCTTGAGCTAACTTACTTTTCTGTACATGACGTCTTCTCTGTTTGCAGCCTTTGCAATAGCCCAAAACTTCTTTTGCAGAGCATGCTCTCTGTATTTCTTTCTCCAATTAGCATAATGTGTCTAGCACACATTATGTGTTGTGCCGTTGGTAGATAGTCTTTCATGCTACTAACCAGACCCTATCAAATAATAAAACATAATTATCGTTACTAAAGGACAAGGTCATACATCCGTCGTCGCGGTGACGGAACCTATCAAATAAAATATGGTAGTAAAGGACTAGGTCATGCATCCATCGTCGAGGCGACGGAACCTATCAAATAAAATATGATAGTAAATGACTAAGTTATGCATCCATCGTCGAGACAAAGGAACCTATCAAATAAAACATGATAACCTATACCTTTTGTTGATCTGAAATGAACACCCAGCCTTCACCTTGATCATTTATATCCAAGTCCTTGATCAGAAGGCCAATAAACCATTTCCAGCTTTTTGTTGTTTCTTGCTCCACTATTGCCCAAGCTATTGGGTACATTTGGTTATTAGCATCTCTTCAAATTGCACAAAGAAGTTCACCTTGACATGCCCCCTTGAAGAAACAACCATCAAGCCCAATAACCCTTCTACATGCTTTAAAACCTTTCTTCATAGCACCGAAACACACATAGAACCTTTGAAAGATGTTTTGGTCCATATATGTAGGGTCCAAACCAATAAGTATGGTACTACCAGGATTGCTCCTGAGAAGTTCTAGCTGATAGTCAAAGACCTTGGTGTATTCCTCTTTCATCCCTTCTAACAGCTTCTCTGACACTATTTTCTTTGCACCCTTCCACTTTGATGTTGATACATCAGCAAAGAAATCCTTCAGAACAATTGCCTTAATGCTATCAATCTTCCAGGTGGGGTTGGCTCTTAATATGTGCGCATACCTTCTTGCAATTACTTTTGCAGTTACTAGGTAATTGTCCCTGTTTGGTGCACATTCATGATTCTCATCATATGTAATGATCTGAAACCTGGAGCACCTGCTAGTTTTTGCACCATAAATGAGCCATGGACATCCTGGCCATCCACACTTTGCCCTAATTCTTTCATCCTCTGACTTCAAGAAATTTATACTTCTTTTTGTCAGTAATCCTTATTTTGTTAGTGCTTTTTTCATCTGGTTCTTACTCCTTAAAGCCATTCCTAAACTGAAAGTAGGAATCTCTATCTTTGGGTTATACCTAATGAATTGGCTCTTCCTCCTTACAACATGGCCATCATCATCTGTCTGATCATCATATGAGTAATCTTCATCATCTGAGTCAAAATAATCTTCTCCTATCACTTCTTCCACATTTGCCACTAGATCTATTGGAACAACACCTGTTGGATTACTTTGAGCCCACTTCTTAGAGTCTCTAATTTTTCTTCTTAAAGGCCTTTGCTTGTTCCCTTAGTTCAACATATTCTTCATCCAGTCCACTATCATCACTACCTGCCACATAATCGCTATCATCGTAAGCACTCTCTGAATCTACAGGTCCACCATCATCACTATCTCGTGCTTCCGCCTCTCCTTCTACTTCTTGAACTGTTGGTTGTTCATTTGCAGCTTTAATGATTGCATCACTACCAGCTTGTGATGCAGGATCTAGTACCTGTGAGCTACTGGTTATGACATCTTCAGAGAGGTTCACTTGAGAGCTCTGCCTTGTATCACTCCTCTGTCTCTTTTCGACCTTCTGTGTTCTAGGGCTATCGACTACTTCAGTCATCACTCCTCTCTGATTTGGTACAAGCACATGATCAGCTGTTTCAGTCAACTGAGAGTTTGGAACACTGCACTGAATATCATCTTCTACAGTTATAATCGCATCAGGAGCAACATCACTATCTTCATCAGCTGCATTCCCCATTTCATCCTCAAAGTTACTTATGTTGTCTTCACTAGCACTCCCATCATCCTGCTCCCCAAAATACTCCACATAAACCTCAGCCACTCCACCATCTGTTGTGTAGTAAGACATCTTCATGCAGCCAGCATCATCACTCAAAAATAAAAAGGCCATCAACTAATTCTTTCCCAGGCACCAGAAAGTAATTTTTCATACTTTCTTTGAAGGTAATGTGATCACCAAGGAAGCCTTTCAGCTCTGGCAAAGACAGCTTGTCCCTTTCTATCTCTAACATTGCCTCATCTCCCCCAACATATTGCAAATTAGGACCAATACGAACAAATTGTCCACCGACATGAAAACACACATTCAGTATATCCCTTGGATCCATGCTGACAGCACAAACCCCCTGCATTACCACAGAATTTTGACATAAATCAACGGCTCATACAACTCATTGGAACTAAATGCAGGAACAAATCCATCTTTTCTGCAAAAAAAAAACATCGTACGAACATGAACTGAACTATTCCTACCTGAAAACCCCAAACAGAGCAAATCATTTTGAAATAAATTGACAGCTCCTACAACTCATCCGAACTAAATGCCAGATCAAATCCATCTTTTTCTCACAAACAAAATGCCCTAGAAACATGAACAATCCCTACACGAAAACCCTAAAAACAGAACGATTCTTCAGTGGTGGATGCGGTTACAGGAATACGGGGAAGAGAGGGCAGGGGATTACCAGCGTCTTCTCCGGCCGGCCATGATCTTCTTGTTATCCCCGAGATCAATCGCCGATAGCCATTGCCGCCTAGGGAAGGCGTCGACGGAGAGCCAGGGAGGAAGGAAGCGGTTTTGGTGACCAGGTTTAAGAGCGGGACTAGATCGGGCCCATAGTCAGTCCCGCATGAAATCTGTTTACCCCGTAATCTATGCCACACCAGCAATCCCAATGACACAAACAAGATTTCAGCACTAATCAGCTGGGATAAGCTGGGATCAGAGAAGATGGGGTGCTAATTTCAGGGATTAGGAGGACAGGGTTCTTTTCAGACTTGCAGTACGAAGTCAAGGTTTTATTTAGACTTTTCCCTACTATATATGATGAAAATGCAAGTCAGAAAAGAAAGTTATGGTGTATTTTTTTCGAGAAAAACTTTCAATCTGTTCATCTCCAACCATGGTACTACAACGAATATCAAAAATAATAAAAATTACATTCAAATTCATAGACCATCTAGCGACGACTACGAGGACTGAAGTGAGCCGTCATCGCCCCTCCATCGCCGGAGCCAGGCACAACTTTGTTCGAGTAGACAGTCAGAAAGTCGTTGTGCTAAGGCCCCATAGGACCTGCACACCAAAACAACAACCGCCGCTGATTAAAAATAACATAGATCAGAAGGATACAACCCAAAGACACACGAACGTAGATGAAAAACGATGAGATCCAAGCAAACCCAGCAAAGACAGATCCGCCGGAGACACGCCTCCACACGCCCATCAACGGTGCTAGACGCACCACCGGAACGGGGGCTAGGCGGGGAGACCTTTATTCCATCTTCAGGGAGCCGACACAGTCTTGTCTTCCTGAGCAGGACACAATCCCTAACAAAATGGAAAGAAACGACAAAAATTGGAGCCCTCCCGCCGGCGCTTGTGAGGATGCACCGCGCCCCCATGACTCTAAGGCCATCGGAGACGAGGCGGATCTGCGGTGGCATTGGCGAGAGGCAGGAACCCTAACTTTTTTGGAGGAGGAGGAGGCGGTTACTTTTTTCTTTAGTTGGCTCGTCGGTCGTTCGATCATGTTGTCACGACGGTCATCCAATTACACCGCAAATGCCGCTCCCAAGCTCATGTCCTGCTTATGCAATGATTTGTTGTCGCTATCTCAACACGTGGCCGTGCGACTCAAAGATGTTGCACTGATGGCGCCCTCACGACACCAAAATTGGACACTCACCAGACAGAAATGCGTACACGTGATTGGTGTCGTGGCGGTCGCTTAACCCGACTGATTTTCCTATGAAATCAGTTTGTTGTTATGAATCTTTTCCAATGGAATACTGAATTCATGATTGTCGATAAATATATACATAGTATAAGAGATTCTCCACCGCAGACCACTAAAATGAACACATCATCTGTCAACGAACCATCGATACGGGAGCCGCCATCCAATCATGTCCTATAAACGTCGACCCTTCGCCTCTCACTCAAAACAGTTATATAAAATAGCACAATTCATAGCAATATCAGCAAATTAAAGTGTGGTGTTAATAGAGCCCGATCACAACCAAAAAGAGGTGTGTGTTCATAGTTTCTACATGCACCCAATCACAAAAGTTCCAGTCCAGCATTCCAGGCATAAAAAGGCATTCCCCCCACCAGATTGGTTGTCCGAGCTTCCACCACTCACGCTGCAGTCGGCTCCTCCTCATTTGGCCGAGTACTCGAGCTGAAAAAGGAGTAGTAGAAAAATACTTTGCAACGACTTAGAATAAAACACTTAAAAATGGCACATTTAAAATTAAGAGCCACCGGTTGACTTGGGTAAAGAAATGTTTTAGAATGGTCTTTATTCTACACAAATATAATGCATGAGCGAGCTAGACAGAAAGAATTAAATTTTTTTAGCTTGAAAGTGACTTAGCTTGTTAATGCTCTCGGCATTAATGACGCGATCCAGGCTTGCGGCGGGACGAAGACGCCTGTCGATCTCTAAATATCTGACATGGTGCGTATTCCTCGACCTGGACGAGGTCCCTTTCTAAGCCGGGTACCGAGGTATGGCTAAGCACCGGTCGAGCTGGTGTGACGAAGCAGGCTAGGTGGGTGACGTCGAAGCCCCCGGAGCAGATCAATGAATCGATGGCACCGAAGCCCCCGAGCCAGCAGAGGTGGGCGAGCAAGTTGGTGTGGTGACGTAGAGCCCCTATGTCAGCCGATGTGACGGAGCCGGTCTGGTGGACGTCAGCTTGATGAAGCGACGACGCGGCTATGCCGACGCAGGTCGGAGTACGTGACGCGGTTGATGTTGGCTTGATGAAGTGACGGGGTGGCGATGCCTCACGCAGATCGAAGTTTGCGGCCGCGATTGATGTCGGCTTGATGAAGTGAAGGTGCAGCGATGCCAACATGCCCAATCCGCGCAATCCAAAGAGCGATGATGCGGTCTTGGCCATGCCGACCACTGACCAAGGTGACTTTATCCAAGAAAAACGACGTCCAATAACCCGTTCATGAAGAAGGATGAACTGAGGTTAGAATCGCTTTTGTGCGGAAAATATATCCAAGATTGATGCACTCCTCGGGCTCCCCCTGGTGTTTGCAGCATCGGATCATCCTCAAATTTGGGGGGTTGTCGACAAGGAAATTTGGGATGATTTGAACGATCAGATCCTTAGGAAGATGACGGAGTTGGCTGCTGGACCCTTTCTTTCAAACTCGCATGGATTTCTGTCCAGATCCGATAGGGTCTCGGTATATCAGACGTTACCACATATTCCTCCATGGGAACGCGATGAAATTTTACATGGTTGTTTTAGTCTCAATTTCGCACAATCCCACCGAGGGAATTGTCGAAACAATGCTCGAGGAAGTGGCGACAAGAAAAATGAACCCGTTGTTCAGAAAATTCTGCACAGTCGGCGATGCGAGGCAAGGCTGAAGTTGTGCCCTCGAGCTCCATGCGAAGTTTCTATGATCTCGGTTGAGATCAAAGTAGATGTTGATGAAGATGCCCATCGATCTCTGAGAGAGCCGACATAGGGTGTAATCCTCGACCTGGCCAAGGTGACCAGTCGAGACTACGACGAAGATGCCAATGCCGAAGACGAAGATTCGTTCCAACGCGTAGATCGTGTTGGAACCGATCTGATCTCCCATCACACTGTGACGACTATGTAGCGGGACCTGTATGGGCCACCAGTGTTGGAGACGATTTCGGTAGATCTCTGGTAGAGGTCCTGAGCTAGTAGCCTTGATGCGATGATAACAATGGACACAATGATTTACCCAGGTTTGAGCTATCTCGAAGAGATAATACTCTACATCTGCTTCTGATTGTATTGATTTGGTGGAGTATGTGAGTCAAAGTTGATCTACTACGAGATTGTTGTATCTCATTTCTAAGATGTGTTGAGATTGTTTTATCGACTAGCCCAGCCTCGATTCATATAAGTTACCGAAGACCTAGGATAATAGGAGTCCTAGTCGGCCACGTCGGTGGAAAGGAGTCCTTGTATTGAACGTCAAGGCTTACGGGATCTTTCACATATGCGTCATGGGCTGCTTCAAATGGCCCGCTAATGAACCGCCACGAGGATTCTTGGCCGGTGCTCCTGGCCGAAAGGCGACATGGTCGGTACCCCTAGTCCAGGATACCATCAACATGTTTCCACGCCCTCGGCTCCATGAAAAGAAACACAAAATTCTCCTGATTTCACATAACAGGAAACGAAACTTCTACCACAAAAAGACCCATTAGCTGGGGAACAAAAACAAAAACCGCCATAAAAAAGGGTTAGTTTGCCAACACACTCCGAGTTTAACGATTGCCGATACCACTTACCGAGATAAGATTTCTGCAAAATAGTACTAATATTTGGAAATAACTTGTACATAACATACATGTCACAAGTAATTCGAAACTACTATCGTACCCGGGTGGCCCCAATTTGGAGAGTTTCGTCGTTTTTGGAAAGAACTTGGCGCGGTGGAGCGCTTGAGTCCTATTGGAACTACTCTAGACTAGAGGAATCCACGCTCCAATTCGCAAGATATAAAATGTTGTTTGATTACACAAAGTCATGGTAACACTATATCTATAGATTGTGATACATGGATATGCATTTTGCAAGGTTAATTGTGTACCCTATTTATTGATACTTTTATGTTTCTAATTTAGTGGTTTACACTCGTAGGTGCATAGCATCAATGAAGATATGATTAAGCTTTAAGATAAAAGGAGAAATAATGGTTATATATGAAAGTTAAATACGCATGGTTTGTTAGCTTCATAAAGGATGGTGTTATGATAATAGATCAAATATGCTCAAAGGTTCTAACTTACTTTCACATTTTGTTGTATATGGATCCAGAGCCGATGACCAAGATGTTGTGTATGTGTATGTTACTTAAGTGTCATCTTTGTGGGACAAAATTGGCAGGTACTTTGCATGTGATGTGTTTTTGCTAAGTCTCAGTATGGTTGCGAAGTCCATTGAGATATGGTGCTCATATGAAAAAGAATATCCGGAAAAAGCTATATTTAGTTCAAATTAAGATGGGGCGTAGATGCTACCGTCCGACAACCCGAACTTTTTAAAAGATAAATGCAGCTCATGAGACGTCCGGATATGGCGTGTCGATGCCCTCCATCATTTGCAACATACCTCTTGTCGCAGAAAATGTCTGCAGCAAGTTTTTTTGCAACACGGGTCTTGCTTTGGTGCATATTATTTCGCAACTCAAGTTCTGTTGGAGAATTTTTTTTGTAGCAGGTATTGTTGCAAAAAGAATAATTCTTCTTCACCTTTTTGCAACATAGGCGATGTTACGGAGAAACTTCTGCAACGTTGGTGATGTTGCGAAGTTGCCAAAGAAAACCATTAGGGAGCCGGGGCGGCCACGTGGGACACATGTAGTCAGCGAGGCGACAAACCGAGCCACAAAATCAGCTGGTCAGGAATCGTTTCCCAATTAAGATTCAAAATAAGCATGATGACTCAGGAAATCTTTACACAATTATACATGCGTTGCACGTGCACGCTTACTATCCATCCAAATGATCTATCTACAATTTCCACTACGCCTCTCCACAGACCCCCTTGATCGATCGATCTGCAAGGGAAGGATGGTGTTGGTGTCCCACGCAAACGGCGCGCAAGCCAGCTGTTGGGGAACGTTGCAGAAAATTAAATTTTTTCCTACGGTTTCACCAAGATCCATCTATGAGTTCATCTAAGCAACGAGTCATGGGAGAGAGATTGCATCTACATACCACTTGTAGATCGGCGTGCGAAGCGTTCACTAGAACGTGGATGATGGAGTCGTACTCGCCGTGATCCAAATCACCGATGACCGAGTGACGAACGGACGACACCTCCGCGTTCAACACACGTACGGAGCGGATGACGTCTCCTCCTTCTTGATCCAGCAAGGGGGAAGGAGAGGTTGAAGAAGATGGCTCCAGCAGCAACACAACGGCGTGGTGGTGGTTGAGCAGCAGATTCGGCGAGGGCTTCGCCAAGCTTCGTGGCGGAGGAGGAAGATGTGCTTGGGGAGGGAGGCGCCGGAACTTCAGGGGTGCGGCTGCCCCTCCCCTTCCCTTTATATAGGCCCCAGGCGTCGGCCCTTGGAGATCTAATCTCCCAAGGGGCGGTGGCCAAGGGGTGGAGTGCCCCCAAGGCAAGTGGGCGCCCCCCGCTAGGGTTTCAACCCTAGGCGCTGAGGTTGGGCCAAGGCGCACCAGCCCACTATGGGCTGGTTCCCTCCCACTTCAGCCCATGGGGCCCTCCGGATGGGTGGCCCCACGGTGGACCCCTGACCCTTCCGGTGGTCCCGGTACAATACCAGGTGACCCGGAAACTTTCCCGATGGCCGAAACAACACTTCCTATATATAATTATTTACCTCCGGACCATTCCGGAGCTCCTCGTGACGTCCGGGATCTCATCCGGGACTCCGAACAACATTCGATTTACTGCATACTCATATTCATACAACCCTAGCGTCACCGAACCTTAAGTGTGTAGACCCTACGGGTTCGGGAGACACGTAGACATGACCAAGACGACTCTCCGGTCAATAACCAACAGCGGGATCTGGATATCCATGTTGGCTCCCACATGCTCCTCGATGATCTCATCGGATGAACCACGATGTCGAGTATTCAAACAACCCCGTATACAATTCCCTTTGTCAATCGGTATGTTACTTGCCCGAGATTCGATCGTCGGTATCCCAATACCTCGTTCAATCTCGTTACCGTCAAGTCACTTTACTCGTACCGTAATGCATGATCCCGTGACCAGACACTTGGTCACTTTGAGCTCATTATGATGGTGCACTGCCGAGTGGGCCCGGTGATACCTCTCCGTAACATGGAGTGACAAATCCAGTCTCGATCCGTGTCAACCCAATGAGACACTTTCGGAGATACCGTAGTGCACCTTTATAGTCACCCGATTACGTTGTGACGTTTGGTATACCCAAAGCACTCCTCACGGTGTCCGGGAGTTACACGATCTCATGGTCTAAGGAAGAGATACTTGACATTGGAAAAAGCTCTAGCAAAAGCGAACTACACGATCTTGTGCTATGCTTAGGATTGGGTCTTGTCCATCACATCATTCTCCTAATGATGTGATCCCGTTATCAATGACATCCAATGTCCATAGTCGAAACCATGACTATCTATTGATCAACGAAGCTAGTCAACTAGAGGCTCACTAGGGACATATTGTGGTCTATGTATTCACACGTGTATTACGATTTCCGGATAATACAATTATAGCATGAATAAAAGACAATTATCATGAACAAGGAAATATAATAATAATCCTTTTATTATTGCCTCTAGGGCATATTTCCAACAGTCTCCCACTTGCACTAGAGTCAATAATCTAGTTACATTTTGATGAATCGAACACCCATAGAGTTACGGGTGTTGATCATGTTTTGCCGCTGGAAGAGGTTTAGTCAACGGATCAGCGACATTCGCATCCGTAAGCACGTTGCAAATTTCTATGTCTCGATCTAGAACATTTTCACGGATGGAGTTGAAGCGACGCTTGATGTGCCTGGTCTACTTGTGAAACCTGGGCTCCTTGGCAAGTGCAATAGCTCCGGTGTTGTCACGAGAAGAGTTTGATCGGCCCCGACGCATTGGGTATGACTCCTAGGTCGGTGATGAACTCCTTCACCCATATTGCTTCATGTGCTGCCTCCGAGGCTGCCATGTACTCCGCTTCACATGTAGATCCCGCCATCGACGCTTCTCGCTTGCGGTAGCATCTTCATCGCTTCCACCATTCAACATATTCACGTATCCGGTTTGTGACTTAGAGTCATCCAGATCTGTGTCGAAGCTAAGCGTCAACGTAACCCGCTACGACGGCTCTTCGTCACCTCCATAAACGAGAAACATGTCCTTTGTCCTTTTCAGTACTTCAGGATATTCTTGACCGCTGTCCGGTGTTCCTTGCGGGATTACTTTGGTACCTTCCTACCAAACTTACGGCAAGGTTTACATCAGATGCAGTACACAGCATGGCATACATAATAGATCCTATGGCCGAGGCATAGGGGATGACGCTCATATCTTCTTTATCTTTTGCCGTGGTCGGGCATTGAGCCGAGCTCAACCTCACACCTTGCAGTACAGGCTAGAACCCTTTCTTGGACTGATCCATTTTGAACTTCTTCAAAATCTTATCAAGGTATGTGCTTTGTGAAAGACCTATGAGGCGTCTCGATCTATCTCTATATATCTTGATGCCTAATATATAAGCAGCTTCTCCAAGGTCCTTCATTGAAAAACTTTTTATTCAAGTAGGCCTTAATGCTGTCCAAGAGTTCTATATCATTTCCCATCAAAAGTATGTCATCTACATATAATATGAGAAATGCTACTGAGCTCCCACTCACTTTCTTATGTGAGGCTTCTCCATAAGTCTCAAGATAAACCCAAACGCTTTGATCATCTCATCAAAGCGTAATGTTCTAACTCGAGATGCTTGCACCAGCCCATAAATGGATCATTGAGCTTGCATACTGTTAGCATTCTTAGGATCGACAAAACCTTCCGGCTGCATCATATACAGCTCTTCCTTAAGATAACCGTTAAGGAACGCTGTTTTGGCGCCCATCTGCCATATCTCATAATCATAGTATGCGGCAATTGCTAACATGATTCGGACGGACTTAAGCTTCGCTACGGAGAGAAAGTCTCATCCTAGTCAATCCCTTGAACTTGCCGATAACCCTTAGCGACAAGTCGAGCTTTATAGATGGTGACATTACCATCCGCGTCCGTCTTCTTCTTAAAGATCCATTTGTTTTCTATCGCTTTCGCCGATCATCTAGCAAGTCTGCCAAAGTCCATACTTTGTTTTCATACATGGATCCTATCTCGGATTGCATGGCTTCAAGCCATTTGTTGGAATCCGGGCCGCCATCGCTTCTTCATAGTTCGAAGGTTCACCGTTGTCTAACAACATGATTTCCAAGACAGGGTTGCCATACCACTCTGGTGTGGAACGTGTCCTTGTGGACCCTCTGAGTTCGGTAGCAACTTGATCCAAGTACCTTGATCATCATCATTAATTTCCTCTCCAAGAGGTGTAGGCACCACAGAACATTTTCTGAAGCTGCACTACTTTCCGGTTCAAGAGGTAGTACGTCATCGAGTTCTACTTTCCTCCCACTTACTCCTTTCGAGAGAAACTCTTTTCGAAAGGACCCGTTCTTGGCAACAAAGATCTTGCCTTCTCGGATCTAAGGTAGAAGGTATACCCAATGGTTTCTTAGGGTATCCTATGAAGACGCATTTTTCCGAGCTTGGGTTCGAGCTTTTCGGGTTGAAGTTTCTTGACATAAGCATCGCATCCCAAACTTTTTAGAAACGATACCTTAGGTTTCTTCCCAAACCATAATTCATACGGTGTCGTCTCCAACGGATTTAGACGGTGCCCTATTTAAAGTGAATGTAGCTGTCTCTAGAGCGTATCCCCAAAATGATAGCGGTAAATCAGTAAGAGACATCATAGATCGCACCATATCGAATAGAGTGCGATTACGACGTTCGGACACACCGTTACTGAGGTGTTCCAGGCAGCGTGAGTTGTGAAACGATTCCACATTTTCTTAAGTGTGTGCCAAATTCATGACTTAAATATTCTCCTCCACGATCTGATCGTAAGAACTTTATTTTTCGGTCACGTTGATTCTCTACCTCATTCTGAAATTCCTTGAACTTTTCAAAGGTCTCGGACTTGTGTTTCATCAAGTAGACATACCCATATCTACTCAAGTCATCGGTGAGAGTGGGAACATAACGATATCCTCCATGAGCCTCGACGCTCATTGGACCGCACACATCGGTATGTATGATTTCCAATAAGTTGGTTGCTCGCTCCATTGTTCGGGAGAACGGAGTCTTGGTCATTTTGCCCATGAGGCATGGTTCACATGTGTCAAATGATTCATAATCGAGAGACTCCAAAAGCCCATCAGAATGGAGCTTCTTCATGTGCTTGACACCAATGTGACCAAGGCGGCAGTGCTACAAGTATGTGGGACTATCGTTATCAACTTTACATCTTTTGGTATTCACACTATGAATATGTGTAACATTACGCTCGAGATTCATTAAGAATAAACCATTGACCATGAGCATGACCATAAAACATATCTCTCATATAAATAGAACAACCATTATTCTTGGATTTAAATGAGTAGCCATCTCGCATTAAACGAGATCCACGACACAATGTTCATGCTCAAACTTGGCGGCTAAATAACAATTATTGAGGTTTAAAAACTAATCCCGTAGGTAAATGTAGAGGTAGCGTGCCGACGGGCGATCACATCGACCTTGGAACCATTCTGGCGCGCATCGTCACCTTCGCCAGCCAGTCTCCGTTTATTCCGCGACTCTGCGCATGAGTTACAAATATGAGCAAGCGGCACGGTATCAAATACCGGGGAGTTACTACGAGTCTTGCTAAGGTACACATCAATTACATGTATATCAAATATACCTTTAGTGTTGCCGGCCTTCTTGTCCGCTAAGTATTTGGGGCAGTTCCGCTTCGATGGCCCTTCTCTTTGCAATAAAAGCACTCTGTCTCGGGCTTGGGTCCATTCTTTGACTTCTTCCGACAACTTGCTTGCAAGGCGGCAACATCTTTGCCGTCCTTCTTGAAGTTCTTCTTACCCTTGCCCTTTTGAACTTAGTGGTTTTATTGACCATCAACACTTGATGTTCTTTCTTGATTTCAACCTCTGGCTGACTTCAGCATTGAGAATACTTCAGGAATGGTCTTCACCATCCCTGCATATTGTAGTTCATCACAAAGCTCTTGTAGCTTGGTGGGAAGCGGCCGAAGGATTCTGTCAATGACCGCCTCGTCCGGGAGGTTAATGTCCAGCTGGACAAAGCGGTTGTGCAACCCGGACATTTTGAGTATGTGCTCACCGGCGTAACTGTTTTCCTCCATCTTACAACTATAGAACTTGTCGGAGACTTCATATCTCTCGACCAGGCATGAGCTTGAAAAACCATTTTCAGCTCCTCAAACATCTCATATGCTCCGTGTTGCTCAAAAGCGCTTTTTGGAGCCCCGGTTCCTAAGCTGTAAAGCATGCCGCCTTTGAAACGAGGGAGTAATCATCGGCCGCGAGACTGCCAAGCATTCATAATGTCTTGGTTCTGCAGGATAGTGCATCACCTAGCGGTGCTTCTAGGACATATTGTTTCTTGGCTGCTATGAGGATGATCCTCGGGTTCGGACCCGGTCCGAGATAGTTGCTTTGCCATCGTATTTCAGCTTGGTTTTCTCTAGGAACGCGTTGAAGTTCATGGTGACATGAGCGTTGGCCATTTGATCTACAAGACATTTTGCAAAGATTTTAGACTAATGTTTATGATAATTAAGTTCATCTAATCAAATTATTAATGAACTCCTACTCAGATTTGACATCCCTCTATTCATCTAAGTGTTACATGATCCGAGTCGACTAGGCCGTGTCCGATCATCACGTGAGACGGACTAGTCATCATCGGTGAACATCTCCATGTTGATCGTATCTTCCATACGACTCATGTTCGACCTTTCGGTCTCTTGTGTTCCGAGGCCATGTCTCGTACATGCTAGGCTCGTCAAGTTAACCCTAAGTGTTTATGCATGTGTAAAACTGTCTTACACCGTTGTATGTGAACGTAAGGATCTATCACACCCGATCATCACGTGGTGCTTGAAGCAGCGAACTTTAGCAACGGTGCACAGTTAGGGGGAACACTTTCTTGAAATTATTCTAAGGGATCATCTTATTTACTACCGTCGTTCTAAGTAAACAAGATGCATAAACATAATAAACATCACATGCAATTATATAAAGTAGTGACATGATATGGCCAATATCATATAGCTCCTTCGATCTCCATCTTCGGGGCTCCATGATCATCTTGTCACCGGCATGGCACCATGATCTCCATCATCATGATCTCCATCATCGTGTCTTCATGAAGTTGTCATGCCAACGACTACTTCTACTTCTATGGCTAACGCGTTTAGCAATAAAGTAAAGTAATTTACATGGCGTTCTTCAATGACACGCAGGTCATACAGAAATAAGAAAACTCCTATGGCTCCTGCCGGTTGTCATACTCATCGACATGCAAGTCATGATTCCTATTACAAGAACATGATCTCATACATCACAATATATCATTCATCATTCATCACAACTTTCCGCCATATCACATCACATGACAATTGCTGCAAAAACAAGTTAGACGTCCTCTAATTGTTGTTGCATCTTTTACGTGGCTGCAATTGGGTTCTAGCAAGAACGCTTTCTTACCTCTACGAATAACCACAACGTGATTTTGTCAACTTCTATTTACCCTTCATAAGGACCCTTTTCATCTAATCTGCTCCAACTAAAGTAGGAGAGACAGACACCCGCTAGCCACCTTATGCAACTAGTGCATGTCAGTCGGTGGAACTTTGTCTCACGTAAGCGCACGTAAGGTCGGTCCGGCCGCTTCATCCCACAATACCGGCTGAAGCAAGAAAAGACTAGTAGAGGCAAGCAAGTTGACAAGAACCACTCACACAACAAAAATGTGTTCTACTCTTGCAAAAAGAACTACGAATATACCAAGATCATGATGCCACTGTTGGGGAACGTTGCAGAAAATTAAAATATTTCCTACGGTTTCACCAAGATCCATCTATGAGTTCATCTAAGCAACGAGTCATGGGAAAGAGATTTCATCTACATACCACTTGTAGATCGCGTGCGGAAGCGTTCACTAGAACGTGGATGATGGAGTCGTACTAGCCGTGATCTAAATCACCGATGACCGAGTGCCGAACGGACGGCACCTCCGCGTTCAACACATGTACGGAGCGGATGACGTCTCCTCCTTCTTGACCCAGCAGGGGGGAAGGAGAGGTTGAAGAAGATGGCTCCAGCAGCAGCACGACGGGCGTGGTGGTGGTGGAAGCGGCGATTCTCCAGGCTTCGCCAAGCTTCGTGGACGGAGGAGGAAGAGGTGTAGCAGGGGAGGAGGCGCCCTTCAGGGTGCGGCTGCCCCCTCTCCCCCTCCCTTTATATAGGCCCCAAGGGGGGGGGGCGCCGGCCCCTGGAGATCCAATCTCCCAAGGCGCGCGGCCAAGGGGTGGAGTGCCCCCAAGGCAGCTGGGCGCCCCCGCTAGGGTTTCATCCCTAGGCGCGGGGTGGGCCAGGCGC
This sequence comes from Aegilops bicornis, assembly GCA_021605145.1. Taxonomy (NCBI): domain Eukaryota; kingdom Viridiplantae; phylum Streptophyta; class Magnoliopsida; order Poales; family Poaceae; genus Aegilops; species Aegilops bicornis. The sequence continues at coordinate 1,252,231 of JAHIAL010000008.1, forward strand.
ACCAGCCCACTATGGGCTGGTTCCTCCCCACTTTCAGCCCATGGGCCCTCCGGGATGGGTGGCCCCACCCGGTGGACCCCGACCCTTCCGGTGGTCCCGTTACAATACCGGGTGACCCCGAAACTTTCCCGATGGCCGAAACAACACTTCCTATATATAATTCTTTACTCCGGACCATTCCGGAACTCCTCGTGACGTCCGGGATCTCATCCGGAACTCCGAACAACATTCGGTTTACTGCATACTCATATTCATACAACCTTAGCGTCACCGAACCTTAAGTGTGTAGACCCTACGGGTTCGTGAGACACGTAGACATGACCGAGACGGCTCTCGGGCAATAACCAACAGCGGGATCTGGATACCCATGTTGGCTCCACATGCTCCTCGATGATCTCATCGGACGAACCACGATGTCGAGGATTCAAACAACCCCGTATACAATTCCCTTTGTCAATCGGTATGTTACTTGCCCGAGATTCGATCGTCGGTATCCCAATACCTCGTTCAATCACGTTACCGGCAAGTCACTTTACTCAGCACTTCAGTAATGCATGATCCCGTGACCGGACACTTGGTCACTTTGAGCTCATTATGATGATGCACTACCGAAAGTGGGCCCGGTGATACCTCTCCGTAACACGGAGTGACAAATCGATCTCGATCCGTGTCAACCCAATGGACACTTTTCGGAGATACCGGTAGTGCACCTTTATAGTCACCCGATTCGTTGTGGCGTTTGGTATACCCAAAGCATTCCTCTACGGTATCCGAGAGTTACACGATCTCATGGTCTAAGGAAGAGATACTTGACATTGGAAAAGCTCTAGCAAAACGAACTACACGATCTTGTGCTATGCTTAGGATTGGGTCTTGTCCATCACATCATTCTCCTAATGATGTGATCCCGTTATGAATGACATCCAATGTCCATAGTCTTGTAACCATGACTATCTATTTATCTACGAGCTAGTCAACTAGAGGCTCACTAGGGACATATTGTGGTCTATGTATTCACACGTGTATTACGATTTCCGGATAATACAATTATAGCATGAATAAAAGATAATTATCATGAACAAGGAAATATAATAATAATCCTTTTATTATTGCCTCTAGGGCATATTTCCAACACCAGCAACACCGACTGGGAGCACATCCTCTATGGCGCTGGCCTGTTTGCCTACCCGAGGAGGAGATGTCTCCGGAAAGAGTTGGAGGTGGCCATCAAGGGCTTCTAGAAGCGGTATGATGAGGCGAGTCTGGCGTCCCAGAGGAGTACCCGGTTATCAAGGGCATGATCAAGGGAATGGTCAAAGGCGCAATGAGGAAGGAGTGCAAGGAAAATTCTAAACCTATGAATAGCCTACGTAAGGTTCTGAAACACCTGAAACTAATCTACCCCCGATTTTTCGAGGTAGGCCCCATCCTCCCCTAAAACCAATCCCTAATCTTCCACGTTAGCTATTACGTAAACATCGTAGCTTCTTTACGTGAAGTCTAGCATTGCCCGAGTGCAAGAGGGTGATCAAGGGCAAGGGAGAGGAGTACGAGACCAAGTGCACGCCCAAGGAGGAGTGCGAGGGCATGCTCAAAATGCAGGCCCTGCATCACAAAAATAGGTGTGATTTACACATATGCTTTCAAAAACAGTATATTCTCCAAAGGAGCCAAATCTTAAATTAGAACAAATACAAATACTGCCAAACGACTAAACAACATTCGTGCAAGCTGGGGTGTGCACAATTTTTCAAGAATGTTCATTCAAATTTTAATTTCAGGTTTCTAAAATCACTAGCAGAAAAACAGGGCTTTGGTTAAGCAGAGCAAGCCCATTAGTCTCGGTTCGATTACGAGCGGGACCCATGGGGGCATTCGTCCCGGTTCGTTAGCCCAAGGGGCCGGCCGGGGCCTCGTGGGCATTGGTCCCGGTTCGTGGGGAACCATTTGTCCCGGTTCTAGGCACGAACCGGGACCAATGGGCCTCACTCCTGGCCCACAACCATTGGCCCAGTTTACGTGGCGTAACCGGGACAAAACGTGGAGCTTTAGTCCCAGCTTATAGCCACGAACCGGAACAAATGAGTTGTTTATATATACCCCATCGCCACGGCAGAGCACTCCACAAGGCTCTGTTTTTCTCCGGGCCAAGTAGGGAGGCATTTGGGTGCTCTAGCTCACCTCCTATGCACATGAGGTGTTCGATGAAATGTCTGAGCCACACTAGTTAATCTTTTCTCCTCTCAAACTTCGACCTCAGAGCTCCATTTTCCCCGAGATTTGTCTAGGTTTAGCGGTCCGTCACGCCCCGGCTCCCGTGCCTTCACAGCTGCCGATCGCCTGCCGATCTCGTCGCCGGCACCACCGTGGTGAGCCTCTTGTTCTTATCTTCTTTCTGAAAGAAAATAAATTCTTACTTTAGATAGATAATTGTCTAATTTTCTTACTTTTATTATTCCTTGTTATTATATAGTGCGATGGTTTTGGTATCCGCCCCCGTCGGCCCTCGTCCTGTCTATGATTTGGATGTGGTATATATATTATCTTTTGATAACTATTTGGTTCATTTATTGTTTATGACAATTATGTCGACCAACGTGACATAGATTTTATTTATCGAGGAGGTGGTTGAACCAGAAATTCCAACCGACCCTATTGTCGAGAGGTTAAATTTTGTTGAAGAAGAAAACAATTACTTGAAGGAAAAAATAAAAAAATAAGGAGGAGAAGGTGATATTGGGTTGCATGTTGTGGATGTAAATGCGATGATCACAAGATCAAGATGGATGCAATGCAATTGAAGATTAGAAAGATTAGAAAATATGCCATTCATACCGAGGCTTGGTATCATTATGCGATTGGATCGAGTTGTTACCTTGGTTGCGATTATGATCGCATTTGTTGTTGCATTGAAATGTTTTACATAATTTCAATATATGGTTTAATTAGATGCTCTGGAGAGCTATATGCTATTCAATGAGAACTATGTATGTACTTTGGTTTTAATGTGATGATGAACTTCTATTAATTTGGTCACTTATCTATTCATGAGAGGGTTGAAAATTGATGATGTGGCTTTAAATTGTGCATTTTTGAACACAGAAAATCTTTGGAGTTCAAATAAGTTCAAAAAAATGAAATCCCTTTGTAACAGACGAGTTTCCGTATGAAACCCTGATACTTCGAAAGAGATTGTCCGTTTTGTACACGAAGTGCATCCAGTTTTTTCCGTAACCCTCTCTACTTTCTTGCACATGCTATGTGGGTGAAATGATGATACCATGCCAACTTTCAACCTTTTTAGAGTTCATTTCAAATACTTTTCGGTTTCATGGTCTTATAGCTCAAAATAATCAAGAAATGCATGAAAAATAACAAATGGAGTCGAGAAAGGGTTGGAAAATGATGATGTGGCTTTGAATTGTGCATTTTGAACACAGAAAAACTATGGAGTTCAAATAAGTTCAAAAAATGAAATCCCTTTGTAATAGACAAGTTTCCATATGAAACCCTGATACTTCGAAAGAGTGATAACCCACAAGTATAGGGGATCGCAATCAGCTTTTCGAGGGTAGAGTATTCAACCCAAATTTATTGATTCGACACAAGGGGAGCCAAAGAATATTCTCAAGTATTAGCAGCCGAGTTGTCAATTCAACCACACCTAGAAACTTAATATCTGCAGCAATGTGATTAGTAGCAAAGTAATATGATAGTGGTGGTAACGGTAACAAAAGTAAAAAGGAAAAGTAATGTTTTTGGTATTTTGTAGTGATTATAGCTTGATAGAGCAACGGAAAAATAAATAAGCGAGAACCAAGATATGGAAAGCTCAGAGGGCACCGGATCGATGATGGATAATTATGCCGGATGCGGTTAGGTCATGTAACAGTCATAACATAGGGTGACACGTAAATAGCTCCAATTCATCAATGTAATGTAGGCATGTATTCAGTATATAGTCATACGTGCTAATGGAAAAGAACTTGCATGACATCTTTTGTCCTACCCTCCCGTGGCAGCGGGTCCTATTGGAAACTAAGGGATATTAATGCCTCCTTTTAATAGAGAACCGGAACAAAGCATTAGCACATAGTGAATACATGAACTCCTCAAACTATGGTCATCAACGCGAGAAGTATCCCGATTATTGTCACTTGAGGTTGTCGGATCATAACACATAATAGGTGACTATAGACTTGCAAGATAGGATCAAGAACACACATATATTCATGAAAACATAATAGGTTCAGATCTGAAATCATGGCACTCAGGCCCTAGTGACCAAGCATTAAGCATAGCAAAGTCATAGCAACATCAATCTCGAACATAGTAGATACTAGGGATCAAACCTCAACAAAGCTAACTCGATTACATGATAAATCTCATCCAACCCATCACCGCCCAGCAAAGCGTGATGATGGAATTACTCACGCACGACGGTGAGCATCATGAAATTAGTGATGGAGGATGGTTGATGATGACGACGGCGATGAATCCCCTCTCCGGAGCCCCTAACGGACTCGGAATCAGCGCTCGAGAGAGATTAGAGACGGCGGCTCCATATCGTAAAAGCAACGATGATTCTTTCTCTCTCGATTTTTTCTCCCGAAAAGCCAATATATGGAGTTGGAGTTGGCGTCGGAAGGTCTCAGGGGCCCACATGGTAGGGGGCGCGCCTAGAGGGAGGGCACCCTCGTGGGACAGGGTGTGGGCCCCTGGTCTTCATCTTTAGCGAGGATTTTTATTATTTTTTATAAGACATCCCGTGGAGTTTCGTGTCATTCAGAGAACTTTTGTTTTCCGCACATAAACAACACCATGGCAATTACTAAAACAAAGCGTCGATCCGGTTAGTTCCATTCAAATCATACAAGTGAGAGTCCAAAACAAGGGCAAAAGTGTTTGGAAAAGTAGATACGACGGAGACGTATCAACTCCCCCAAGCTTAAACCCTTGCTTGTCCTCAAGCAATTCAGTTGACAAAGTGAAAGAGAAAAAGAAAAACTTCTACAAACTCTGTTTGCTCTTATTGTTGTACTTATGTCAAGCCGGCGATTCAGGTTTTCAAAGAAAGATCATAACTAACCACATTTGCAATAATTCTCAGGTCTCATGTTTAATCATATCAATAACATAATCAGCTAGCAAGCCATAATAATAAATCTCGGATGACAACACTTTCTCCAAATAATCACAATATGATATAACAAGATGGTATCTCGCTAGCCCTTTCTGAGACCGCAAAACATAAATGCAGAGCACCTTCAAAGATCAAAAGAGATCCAATCATACTCATACCCGATATAAATTAACAGTAATGAATGCAAATGACAGCTGTGCTCTCCAGCTAGTGCTTTTAATAAGAGGGTGATGACGCAACATAAAAGTGAATAGATAGGCCCTTCATGGCAGAGGGAAGCAGGATTTGTAGAGGTGCCGTGAGCTCGGTTTTGAAATAGAGATAAATTATATTTTGAGCGGCATACTTTCATTGTCAACTTAACAACTAAGAGATGACGATATCTTCCATGCTAAACAAATTATAGGTGGTTCCCAAAGCAGAATGGTAAAGTTTATACTCCCCTCCTCCACAAGCATCAATCCATGGCTTGCTCAAAACAACGAAAGTGCCTCCAACATTCAACGGGTCCCAGGGGAGTTTTGTTTGCAATTATTTTGATTTAGTTTGCATAAAGCATGGGAATGGGCATCCGGTGACCGACCATTTTCTCGTGAGTGAGGAGCGAGTCCACTCCTCTTGAGAATAACCCGCCTAACCACGGAAGATAAGGGTAGCCCTAGTTGATATATGAGCTATTCGGAGCATGCAAAACAGAATGCTTATTTGAAGGTTTAGAGTTTGGCACATACAAATTTACTTGGAACGGCAATGGTAGAATCTTGCATATAGGAAGGTATGGTGGACTCATATGAAATAACTTTGGGGTTTAAGGATTGGATGCACAAGGTATTCCCGCTTAGTACAAGTGAAGGCTAGCAAAAGAGTGGAAGCGACCAACTAGAGAGAAGCGACAACAGGTCATGAACATGCATTAAAATTAATAAACATTGAATACAAGCATGAGTAGGATATAATCCACCATGAACATAAATATCATGAAGGCTATGTTGACTTGTTTCAACTACATGCTGTAACATGTGCCAACTCAAGTCACTTTAAATCATTCAAAGGAGGATACCACCCCATCATACCACATCACAACCATTTTAATAGCATGTTGGCGCGCAAGGTAAACCATTATAACTCGTAGAGCTAATCAAGCGTGGCACAAGCAACTATGATCTCTAATTGTCATTGCAAACATGTTTATTCATAATCAGGTGAATCAAGAGCGATGAACCCATCATATTTACAAAAACAAAAGAGGTCGAGTTCATACCAGCTTTTCTCATCTCGATCGGAGTCCATCATATATGTCATCATAATTGCCTTTCACTTGCACGACCGAGCGGTGTGAATAATAATAAGAGTGCACATGCATTGGACTAAGCTGGAATCATGAAAGCATTCAATAAATAGGAGAAGACAAGGCAATATGGGCTCTTGGTTAAATCAACAATCATGCATATAAGAGCCACTTCAACAATTTAATCATGGTCTTCTCCTACTGACCCCCAAAGAAAAGAAAAGAAGTAAACACTATTTACACGGGAAAGCTCCCAACAAGCAAAAGAAGAACGGGAAATATTTTTGGGTTTTGTTTTTAATTATTACTACTACAGCAGGAAAAATAAACTACTACTATTCTTTTGGTTTTTCTTAAGGTTTATTAAACACACAAGAAGAAAGCAGGAAAAAGGAAATAAACTAGCATGGATATTACAAAGTGAAAGAGTATGAGCACCGAGCATCTAGCAATGAGTGTGTGTGAACATAAATCTAATGTCGGTGGAATATCGTACTCCCCCAAGCTTAGGCTTTTGGCCTAAGTTGGTCTATTGCTGAGGATAGCTCTGGCGGATACCCGTAAATTGTAGCTGGGGTCATCTTGTGATGCAGCGGCTATCGCCACTGAAGCTGCAGCGTGGCGTCGAGCCGCCTCAGCCCTCCTCTCGTACTCATCTGCCTCCTCTATGGTAATAATATATCTTCCTTGTCTAGAGAATCAAGAAAGGCAGGAGCAGGAAGAGTAATATGGACAACATGCCGTTTGTTACAAAGATTAGTCGATATTGGAGAGGTGGTTCAGTCCTCTCAACAAAGCGGTGGGAAACCATAGAATCAAAATCTAAATAAGGTGGGGTAACTCCATATCACCCTCACGAATGTCTATCTCAAGAAAATTAGCTAAGCGGGTTGCATAAATTCCTCCAAAGAAATCTTACGTTATGTCTGTTATGATGCAACCTCTGAGCTACAATGGCTCCCATATGATAAGATTGGTCCCCTAACACGTACTTACGAGAATGCTTTGAGATCAGGGCACACATGTGACATGCTTCATCCTTAGCATTTATGCATCTACCTATGAAAGAGAGCGAAATAATGTATATGAGGAAAGTGAATGCTCCCTATAGTGGCTTGTTATATCTCTAGATTCCCCACAGTTATTCTAGCAAGAAAGTCTCTATATTCAGATTTGGGGATCCTGACACTACCCCAAGAGGGAAGTTTGCAAGCAAAGTGAAATTCTCTAAGTCCATGGTATAAGATTTGTCATAAAGGTCAAACATGGTGAAGGAGAATTACGCCGAAGATGAAAACTCAAACCTCCCCACAAATGAACTTGTGAGATCACGATCTTTGGGGGCATTTGTCGCCTTCAAAATCCTCAAGACCGGCATTACGCAAATATGCATTAAATTCTTCTTTGATTCCCGCTTGGTCCATAAAATTTCGAAGGCCATTCCACGAGGGCCTCACAAGGCGTCTCTTGGTGGTTCCTCGTCCCGACATCACGCATTGCAAGCACAGGACCTTGCTTCCTTGAAGAACCACCTTGGAACATCTTCCTAAACATATTGTTTTCTCTGAAAAATAATTCTGAAATTTTAGTAACTTCAAACAAAAGTGAACCAACTTCAATAAAAGCGATAGCAACTACTCATACAAGTGCCTAGAGCATATATCAAGCATTAGAACTACTTGGAACCATATAAATTTGTCATACAAGCTCAAGAACATGGTCACCTATGCAGCACAAATTTGCAAAGAATAAAGCACTAGAACAAAAACTAATTGGACCAATGGAGGTCACATACCAAGGAACAATCTCCCCAAGAAGTTTTGCGAGAGGTGCTTTGAGCAAGGAGATCGAAAATCACTGACAAAAGTGGTGGAACTAGGTGCTTGAGTTGGTTTTGGGTTTGTGTGAGGCAGAGGAAGAAAGATGGAGTGCGGGGATAAGTGGAGGAGGGCCACCGTGGGCCCACGAGGCGGGGCGCGCCAAGGGGTAGGGCGCGCCCTCCACCCTCGTGGCCGGTGGCAACTCTCCTCATGATAATTTTTGCACTAAAATCCTCAAATATTCGAAAAAATCATATTAAATTGGCATGGCATTACGAGGACTTTTATTTTGGGATATTTTTTATATTCTGCGGATAAGTCGGAGATAGACAGAAAAATACTATTTTTACTTTATTTCTACTAAATAACGAGAAAATATAAAGAGAGTACGGAAGGTTGTGCTTCTAGTTTCATCCATCTCATGCTCATCAAAAGAATCCACTAACAAGGTTGATCAAGTCTTGTTAACAAACTCATTCCGATTATCATGAAACAGGAGAAATTTGAATAACACTATATATGTTACCTCAACGGGGATATGGACATCCCCAATAATAAGTATATCATATTTCTTCTTGACAGTAGGGAGAGGAAATTCGAAACCTCCAAATATAATCGATGGAATTTTTCCAATAGAATTGATACTATAGACTTGAGGTTGTTTCCTCGGAAAGTGTACTTGAGTGCTCATTACCATTAACATGAAAAGTGATATTGCCTTTGTTGCAATCAATAACAGCCCTATGAGTATTAAGGAAAGGTCTTCCAAGAATAATAGACATACTATCATCCTCGGGAATATCAAGAATAACAAAGTCCGTTAAAATAGTAACGTTTGCAACCACAACAGGCACATCCTCACAAATATCAATAGGTATAGCAGTTAATTTATCAGCCATTTGCAAAGATATTTCAGTAGGTGTCAACTTATTCAAGTCAAGTCTACGATATAAAGAGAGAGGCATAACACTAACACCGGCTCCAAGATCACATAAAGCGGTTTTAACATAATTTCTTTTAATGGAGCATGGTATAGTAGGTACTCCTGGATCTCCAAGTTTCTTTGGTATTCCACCCTTAAAAGTATAATTAGCAAGCATGGTGGAAATTTCAGCTTCGGTATCTTTCTCTTATTTGTAACAATATCTTTCATATATTTAGCATAAGTTTGTTTTGAGCACATCGATCGATACATACATAAAAGATAGGTCTAATCATTTCAGCAAAGCGCTCAAAATCCTCATCATCCTTTTTCTTGGATGGTTTCGGAGGAAAAGGCATGGGTTGTTGAACCCATGGTTCTCTTTCTTTACCATGTTTCCTAGCAACAAAGTCTCTCTTATCATAACGTTGATTCTTTGGTTGTGGGTTATCAAGATCAACAGCAGGTTCAACTTCTACATCATTATCATTACTAGGTTGAGCATCATCATGAACATCATCATTAACATTTTCACTAGGTTCATGTTCATTACCAGATTGTGTTTCAGCATCAGACATAGAGATATCATTTGGATTCTCAGGTGATTCAGCAATAGGTTCACTAGAAGTCTGCAAGGTTCTATAATTTTTCTTTTTCTTCCTTTTAGAAGAACTAGGTGCATCAGTATTATTTCTCTGAGAATCTTGCTTGATTCTCTTAGGGTGGCCTTCAGGATACAAAGTTTCCTGAGTCATTCTACCAGTTCTACTAGCCACTCTAACAACATAATCATTTTTCTTACTATTCATTTCATCAAGCACTTCTTTCTGAGCTTTAAGTACTTGTTCTACTTGAGTGGTAACCATAGAAGCATGTTTGCTAATAAGTTTAAGTTCACCTCTAATATTAGCCATATAATCACTCAAGCGTTTAATCATAAAAGTATTCTGTTTCAATTGGCTACCAAAATAAGCATTAAAGTCATCTTGCTTAAACATAAAGTCATCAAACTCATCCAAGCCTTTGACTAGCAATTTTAGTAGGGAGGGACTTCAGCTTTATCATATCTATAGAGAGAATTTACCTTTACTACTTGTGTCGGGATATCGGGATCGGGGAGGTTCTTCAATGAATAAAGGATTGAGATCATATACTTCTTCAGCGATGATAAATTAAGACCATGTATTTCTTCAATAGGAGGTAAATTCTTAACATCTTCAGCTTTAATACCTTTTTCTTTCATAGATTTCTTTGCCTCTTGCATATCTTGAGATCGAAATAGAACACCTCTCTTCTTGAGTTGGTTTAGGAATAGGCTCGATAATTAGCTCGGGGAGCTGGCTCGGGAGTTGGCTCGAGGAGGTGCCCAATTATTTTCATTTTTCAACATATTATTCAATAGAATTTCAGCTTCATCCGGTGTTCTTTCCACGAAAAGAGAACCAGCACAACTATCCGGTAATCTCTGGAAGCATCGGTTAGTCCATTATAAAAGATATCAAGTATTTCAGGTTTCTTAAGAGGATGATCAGGCAAAGCATTAAGTAACTTGAAAAGCCTCCCCCAAGCTTGTGGGAGACTCTCTTCTTTAATTTGCATGAAGTTGTATATTTCCCTTAAAGCAGCTTGTTTCTTATGAGCAGGGAAATATTTAGCAGAGAAGTAATAAATCATATCCTGGGGACGGATATCTTAGCATCACCCTTTAATGAGAACGGAAATATTTTGAGTATATAAAAGTAGCGCGATCTCTCATCATTAGTAAACAGGGCAGCTATATCATTTAACTTAGTAAGATGTGCCACAACAGTTTCAAATTCATAGCCATAAAAAGGATCAGATTCAACCAAGGTAATTATATCAGGATCAATAGAGATTTCATAATAATCCTTATCGAGAACACAAATAGGTGAAGTAGCAAAGGCAGGATAAGGTCTCATTCGGTCTCTAAGAGATTCTTTACTCCATTTAACTAGCAGCCTCTTAAGTTCATATCTATCCTGGCAGGCAAAAATAGCTGCAGAAGATTCAGCATAAAAAGATAACCTTCGAGGAATAGCAGGGCATATTTTCATCATCACTTTCATCATTGTATTCAGTTTCAATAATTTCTCTTTCTCTAGACCTAGAAATTTGTTCATCTAGAAATTCACCAAAGGGACACAGTGAGTATCAAGCATAGAAGTAGTTTCATCATAAGTATCATGCATAGCAAGTGGCATCATCAATAACATGCGACATATCGGAACGAATAGCGTAAGCAGGTTTAGGTGTCGATAGCTTACTCATAACGAGAAGGTGAGTCAAGTGCGAGCTAGATGGCAGTTCCTTACCTCCCCTCGTAGTTGAGGGATAAATTGTTGTCTTAGCATCTTTCAAGTTCTTCATAGTGTCGAGCAGATATAAATCCCAAGTGACTCAAAGAATAGAGCTATGCTCCCCGGCAATGGCGCCAGAAAATGGTCTTGATAACCACAAGTATAGGGGATCGCAACAGTTTTCGAGGGTAGAGTATTCAACCCAAATTTATTGATTCGACACAAGGGGAGCCAAAGAATATTCTCAAGTATTAGCAGCTGAGTTGTCAATTCAACCACACCTGGAAACTTAATATCTGCATCAATGTGTTTAGTAGCAAAGTAATATGATAGTGGTGGTAACGGTAACAAAAGTAAAGACAGCAAAAGTAATGTTTTTGGTATTTTTGTAGTGGTTGTAACAGTAGCAACGGAAGAGTAAATAAGCGAGAACCAGTATATGGAAAACTCGTAGGCACCGGATCAATGATGGATAATTATGCCGGATGTGGTTCGTCATGTATGAGTCATAACATAGGGTGACACGGAACTAGCTCCAATTCATCAATGTAATGTAGGCATGTATTCCGTATATAGTCATACGTGCTTATGGAAAAGAACTTGCATGACATCTTTTGTCCTACCCTCCCGTGGCAGCGGGGTCCTATTGGAAACTAAGGGATATTAATGCCTCCTTTTAATAGAGAACCGGAACAAAGCATTAGCACATAGTGAATACATGAACTCCTCAAACTATGGTCATCACTGAGAAGTATCCCGATTATTGTCACTTGAGGTTGTCGGATCATAACACATAATAGGTGACTATAGACTTGCAAGATAGGATCAAGAACACACATATATTCATGAAAACATAATAGGTTCAGATCTGAAATCCTTGGCTTTTCGGGCCCTAGTGACAAGCATTAAGCATAGCAAAGTCATAGCAACATCAATCTCGAGAACATAGTGGATACTAGGGATCAAACCCTAACAAAGCTAACTCGATTACATGATAAATCTCATCCAACCCATCACCGTCCGAAGAAGCCTACGATGGAGTTACTCACGCCGCGGCGGTGAGCATCATGGAATTGGTGATGGAGGATGGTTGATGATGACGACGGGCGATGAATCCCCTCTCCGGGCCTCGAGCGGACTCAAATCAGCCCTCCCAGAGAGAGATTAGGGCTGGCGGCTCCGTGTCGTAAAAACGCTGGCGATGATTCTTTCTCTCTGATTTTTCTCCCCGAAAGCCAATATATGGAGTTGGAGTTGGCGTTGGAAGGTCTCGAGGGCCCACGAGGTAGAGGCGCGCGCCGAGGGCGGGGGCGCCCACCCTCGTGGGATGTGTGGGCCTCGGTCTTCATCTTTGGCGAGGATTTTTATTATTTTTTATAAGACATCCGTGGAGTTTCAAGGTCATTCCGAGAACTTTTGTTTTCGCACATAAAACAACACCATGGCAATTCTGCTGAAAACAGCGTCGATACGTCCGGTTAGTTCCATTCAAATCATAGAAGTTAGATTCCAAAACAAGGGCAAAAGTGTTTGGAAAAGTAGATACGACAGAGACGTATCAAAGAGATTGTTCGTTTTGTACACGAAGTGCATCCAGTTTTTGCCGTAACCCTCTCTACTTTCTTGCACATTCTGCGTGGGTGAAATGATGATACCATGCCAACTTTCAACCTTTTCAGAGTTCATTTCAAATGCTTTTCAATTTCATGGTCTTATAGCTCAAAATAATCAGTAAATACATGAACAATAACAAATGAAGTCAGAAAGGGTTGAAAATTGATGATGTGGCTTTGAATGGTGCATTTTGAACACAGAAAAACTATGGAGTTCAAATAAGTTCAAAAAAATTGTTTGTAATAGACGAGTTTCCGTAGAAACCCTGATACTTCGAAAGAGATTGTCCGTTTTGTACATGAAGTGCATCCAGTTTTTCCCGTAACCCTCTCTACTTTCTTGCATATGCTATGTGGGTGAAATGATGATACCATGCCAACTTTCAACCTTTTCGTAGTTCATTTCAAATGCTTTTTCAATTTCATGGTCTTATAGCTCAAAATAATCGATAAATGCATGAAAAATAACAAATGAAGTCAGAAAGGGTTGAAAATTGATGATGTGGCTTTGAATGGTGCATTTTGAACACCGAAAAACTATCGAGTTCAAATAAGTTCAAAAAAAATGAAATCCCTTTGTAACAGACGAGTTTCCGTATGAAACCGTGATACTTCGAAAGAGATTCTCCGTTTTGTACATGAAGTGCATCAAATTTTTGCTGTAACCCTCTCTACTTTCTTGCACATGCTATGTGGGTGAAATGATGATACCATGCCAACTTTCAACCTTTTCAGAGTTCATTTCAAATGCTTTTCAATTTCATGGTCATATAACTCAAAATAATCAGTAAATGCATGAAAAATAACAAATGAAGTCAGAAAGAGTTGAAAATTGATGATGTGGCTTTGAATGGTGCATTTTCAACACAGAAAACTATGGAGTTCAAATAAGTTCAAAAAAATAGAAATCCTTTATGTGAATGCACTTCTAGTTTCCGTATGAAACCCCGATAACAAAAATCAAATCCTTTGTAACGCACGAGGTTTCCGTATGAAATCCCTTTGTTTCAGAGTTAATAAATAACTTTTTGTTACAAACTTTAATAGCAAAAAGAATATTCATAAAATAAAATAAATAAGTAATTTGGAAACAAAATAATAGAAAATTTAAAATATATATAAGTAGAAACAAAATAAAATAAAATAAACTTTAATAACATAAATAAAATTTATGAAACTAAAAGTATCAAAGTATTTTCTGTTCAAAATCATTAAAAGCAAAAAGAATTTTCATAAAGGACTTTTTTTGTTAGAAACTTTAATAGCAAAAAGAATTATCATAAAATAAATAAGTAATTATAAACAAAATAAAATAAAATAAATAAGTATTTTGTTGTAAGTAGAAACAAAACAAAATAAATAAAGCAAAAAAGAAAAAAAAAGTGGGAAAAAATAAAAAAATGCCACCTACTAGGCCACCACGGCCTGAATACGACTAGAAACCAATCCATGTGCATGGATTCAGGACCGCAGAAGGCCCAGCAGGCCCACAGGCGTAGCGGTGTGAGATTTGGCCCATAGGCACTGCGATCGAGGAGTTCAATGGAGACGGGCTGGGGCCTCATTATAAAAGTGCGGCCGCTCCTTAGCTAGCGAGGTGGGACTAAACATCCCACGCCTTGCGCCGCTATAAGGCCTTTGGTCCCGCTGGTGGCACAAACCGATCAAGGGACTGAAGGTGTGCATTGAGTACCGTTCGTGGCACCAACCGGGACCAATGCCCCTTTAGTCCCAGTTGGTGCCACCAAGGGACCAAAGGTCGCCGCTTCCCGCCTTTAGGCTCTTTGAAAGAGACCTTTGGTCCCGGTTGGTGACACCAACCGACTAAAAATAACATTAATACCGGTTGGTGCCACCAATCGGTACCAATGGCTTTGCTATATAAGCCAACACTTGTGAAAATTTAAATGCCAGTTCTTGATCCTTGACGACGCCGCCAGCGTTGCCCGAAAGCCGTGCCTCTGCCGCGCCCCAAACCACGCCGCGTTGCGCCCGACCACGCCCGTCGCCCTGCCCCCAAACCACGCCGCGCGCCGCCGTGCTCTGCCAGCGCCCACCCGCCCGTCGACGCTGTCGCCACCCCTCACCTTACGTCAGACGCCATCGCCCCTGCCCAAACCACGCCACCGTCGCCCCTACCCCCGACCACGCCTTGCGCTGCCTCGCCGATGCCTCTGCCACGCCCGACCCGCCCGTCGGCCGCCTCGCTTGCCCTACGCCGACGGCATCGCCGCCCCACCCGACCACCTTGCCGTCGCCCACTGCCCGACCACGCCCTTGCCCCGCCCTCTACCACCCGGCCTTGGTCGCCAGGTGCCTCTGCCCTACCCGACCATGCCACACCTCTCCTTGGTCCGGACGCCGCCCCTTCATCCTCTCCTATTTTTTCACATATTTATGATGTTTTTTCAGATTATATGTATATATGTGAGTATATGTATGTGTGTATATATCTGATTATATGTCCTTTTTTAAATTTTTTGTTCATATATATGATGATTTTTTTTTGCATTTTTATAAAAATGTATATATGTATGTATGTTCTCTTGTGCATATAAAAAGTTAGATTTTTAGTACATTTGGGTACATTTTAGGTTAGTTTTATCTATATATGTTCTCTCGATTTAGTACATTTAGGTTAGTTTCATTTTTAGAAAAGTTTTATATATTTAGGAAAAGAAGGAAGAGAAGGAAGAAGGAAGAAGAAGAAAAAGTTTTATATATGCAAAAGTTACATTTTTAGAAAAGTATTATATATCTAGCTAGGAAGATAAGGAAGAAGAAGAAAAAGAAGGAGAGGAAAAAGGAAAATAAGAAGATGAGGAAAGGAGAAGAAGAGGAGAGGAAGAAGAGGAGAAATAAATAAGAAGAGGAAAAGAAGAAAAAGAAGAGGGGAGAAGAAGAAAGGAATGAGGAGAAGAAGAAAAATAGAAAATATTTTCTTGATCTTCTCTCTATTCCATTCTTCTTCTCCTCTTTATTTCTTCTTCGTCTTCTTATTTTTTATGATTATGTTGTTGTCGAAATAACCCCTCCCGATAACTTCGACATGAGGGTGGTCAGTATATATACCCTCTCGACCATGATAACTTGGGAGCACCCCGGCCCTCTCGCTGACCAAACTGAACTCTCGAGGACACCCAAACCCTAGAAAAAAGCGATGTGGTCTCCCTACCCCCTCCCTTGCACCCTACCCGACAAACTCTCTTGAGGCCACCCAAATTTACCAAGTTAAAAGAGCGTTGTCGTGAGGCCACCCCAAACCCTTGAAGCATTGTTGAGGCCACCCCAAACCTCGAAGCGTTGAGAGGCCACCCCAAACCCTAGAAGAAATACGAGGCCACAATTAATATGATTCCTTATTGAGATTAGCTAGCTAGTTCTACGCTTGCCACTAATATATCCATCCATCATGTTTGAATAATAATTGCCATGTTGTAAATATTTGCAGAAACTATGGAGAAACCCCGAGGACGGCTAAAGCAATGTGAAGCTATGTTGGGGACATAATCGCATAAAGGAAGTGATGCCGTCTTGTCGTATCTTAACGACACCGATGGTCCGGAAAGGACAGGTGAAGAAGAAGACTATGATTATGATGGCTCCAGTGACCCAATGCCGATATACAAGAAGGAGACCGTGGATGACTCCGGTGGTCGAACCGATTCCGGCCGGTATATATATTAGTTAAACTTTGTCTTGACTAGCTAATTGATGCATTCATTGTTTTCGTATGTACACATATTAATTAACTCTCGTCTTTCTTCTTTTTTAGCCCTCGGATCGAGCACAACTTTGGTAAGGAGAGGCAGGGCCAGAAAAGCGTTGCGCGCTCGGATGAAAGGTTTGAGATCATAGCAATCGTGCGCGATGGCCAGTCGATTGAACCCATCCGGACAAAGGATGCATTTGCTGCTTAGTGCGGGGTTCTTGTTAGGGACAAGATACCGATCAGCATCCACCAATGGTTAAAGCCTAAGAATGAAGACCGTAAGGTGTCTTATGTCTCCGATATGCAGAAAGAAGATCTTTGGAAAACGCTTAAGGCAAAGTTCACCCTACCGCCAGAGGAGGATTCGGGGAAGCCAATTAAAGAGCAATTGATCAAGTCTCATGCTCTTAAGAAGATGGCAGAACTATCCAGGAGGTGGAAGAATGAGCCGAAAATATCGCTTGTCAACCAAGAAAAGACACCAGAATTCAGAGAGGAAAGTATGAGAAGATCGGAGATCAGCGGCCCGCATTTGGCCCACAAGACATCGGACAAGAGTAAGAAGATGTCAGCGACAAACAAGAAAAAATGCTGCGAAGAAGATCACCATCGCTTGCGACGGGTCGGTGGCTACCTCAAAGCCCGACCTTTGTGGGACAAGGCTGAGAATGACCTGATTGCTAAAGAGGTCGAACCGTAGACATTGAACTGGGCTGACCGTTGCCGGACTTGGTTCTTCGGGTTGGCGGAACCTTGGACCTCGTATATGTGAGGAGTGCGTTTGGACGGACGACCAACCATGCGAATACCCGCCACGAGGCTTTAGCAGTATATCGAGGCAACTAGCCTTGACAAGGGACGTTAGATTCAGACAGAGAGAAGGGACGAGCTCACAATGGCCCTCGGGAATCCTGAGCACCCTAGAGCGGACACGAGGCATGCCAGGCTCCGTCCGTGGAAGGCTGGGTTTTAGACCTTGAGGTTACAAATGCGAGGAGAGGAGGAATAAAGTGGAGCATAGCCAACTGCAGGCGCTGCACGCAAGGGTACAAGGGCTAGAGGAACAAGAAGCAAATCGCAGCAAACGACCTGCCGAAGCTTCCCTTGAAGCTACTGAAAGGATCGATATAGTTGACTAGAGGGGGGGGGGGGTGAATAGGCAACTAACAATTTTTAGCTTTTCTTTTACCAAATTAAACTTTTGCATCAAAGTAGGTTGTCTAGATATGCAACTAGGTGGACAACCTATATGATGCAACAATCCTAAGCACACAAGCAAGCAATGAATATAACACAAATAGGCTTGCACAAGTAAAGGGATGAGATAACCAAGAGTGGAGCCGGTGAAGACGAGGATGTGTTACCGAAGTTCCTTCCTTTTGAGGGGAAGTACGTCTCCGTTAGAGCGGTGTGGAGGCACAATGCTCCCCAAGAAGCCACTAGGGCCACCGTATTCACTACAAAAAAAAAAAGACACATCCGTGGCATTTCGGGCCGAACGAATTTTTTTCTGTCATACATATGACACTTCTATGACGATAATTGTGACAAAACCCGGTATCATCATAGATGTGGTGGGCTCCTACTTCGATGACAAAAAATGGGCTTTTCATCCTCGGCGGGCCAGAGACGCAGCTGCATGACATTCTTTGGGCCGTCCATGACGGAAAAAACCATGGTAGAAGCGGCGGAGGAAAATTTGAGGGGAGTTGCCGGTTACGGTTGGAGGTCGGGGTCGAAAGCGATGCGCTGCTTCTCTCTCGTGACGTCTGCTGCGTGTGTGCGCGGCGTTATTCTAACTCAACCCGAAGCGAGGCATTGGGCTCTAACTGAACTCGGAAGCGACAGACCAAGCAGGTTACGCGTTCTATCGAACTCAGCGATCGATCGATGGTCGTTAACGGAACCCGATGGAGCGATTCGCCGCTCTGCGCCGCTAACTAAAGCGATCGATGCTGCCTACATGATGAGCAGTGAGCATTGCGGGGGGGTTGGATGAGCGGTGGCGGTGGCGTTGCCTCTGGATGAACAGGAACCCGTGGTGTGGAGGGGATGGATGAGCAGGGGCGGTGGAGGGGTGGCCGTGGAGGGGTGGTCGAACAGACCCCGTGGTGTGGAGGGCTGGATGAATAGTAGACGGTGGAGGGGTGGCCGGTGGAGGGTGGTTGAACAAAGAGGCCCGATGGAGTAAGCGCCAGTGGAAATTTGGATGAACAGGGAGCCGTGGAGGTGGAGGAGGTCGGCCTTCTAGCCCGTGGAGGCTGGAGGAAGTCGACGGTGGAGATGAACAATATCCGTGTAGTCCCGCTTTTGGCGGCACGCACACCCTCCCGATGAACAAGACCCCGTTTCGACCGTGGCGCTCCAACACAAGTCCGCTTTAAATGGTTTTGCGGTATGCCACACCTCCCGATCAACAGGACCCCGTTTGACCGTAGGGAGGTCCGCTTCCTCCGCTTTGTGGTACACCACACCCCTCCGATCAACAGGACCCCGTTTGACCGTAGGAGGTCCGTTTCTCCGCCACTGCGGTACGCTGAGACCCCTCCCGATGAACATGATCCTGTTTGAGCGTGGCGGTTGAACACAAGGCCGCTTTCCTATGTTGTGCGGTACGCCAGGCCTCGCTTCCATCGCTTCGCTCCGGCCCAAGCCCTCCCGATGAACACGACCACACATTCCGTTCCGACTCCGGCCGGTTGGCTCCTACGTTCCGTTGCCTCCCGATGAACACGACACATTTCGTTGCCTCCCCATGAACCACGGCGCATTCCGCTGCCTCCCCATGAACACGGCGACGATCTTTGTTTCTCGCTCCGACCCAGCCATGTAATGACGTGCGTGGTCAGTATTTCTTTCTTGCACCCTACGCCCGTACGTGTACAACCCTACGCCGCCTCTACTACGACCCGGTATATGCGTACCGTTCGCGACGAATGACAACGCTATATGTACGCTTCGACCAGGTGGGTCCCGGTATCGAGCACTTCCTTACTGCAAAGATGTAGCTGGTGGGTCCCAGCCGGTCGAGAAGGCGAATCGTTTTTTTTGCCCAGACGCACTTCCTTGCGTGCGAAGATGTAGCTGGTGGGTCCCAACAGTCAGGGGGAAATGTTTTTTCATGAAATACGGTGGCCTGTCCGGTGGGTCCCCGCTGTCAGGTGGAGGAATAATTATTTTGCACGTAATAAGGAGGCACTTCCTTGCGGCCGCCGTGGACCCAGCTGTCAGCCTCTCCACGCACAATACTCTTCCGATGGAAGTCAGTCGTTGACCACATTGACCACGCTGCGCCTAGAGCACCACGGCGGTGGACGACGACAAGGCCTAGGAAGGGGACGGCGCGGAGCCGGGGAAGACGCAGCAGTGGATGCCCACGCGAAGAGTACGAGGGTGAGGCTGCCGTCACCGCAGAATAACAGGGGTGTGGGTGAGTAGAGGGATGGCTGGCCAGCGGTGGGAGTGGTAGAAGGCGGTGAGGCCTCAAGGCATCATCCGGCCACGGGAGGCGGAGAGCACGCGACACGGCGACAGTGTTGCTGGCGGCCGAACCACGAAGACCAGGAGGTTGAAGAAGCACTACGGTAGTTGGATGGACATCGTCACGGTCACCGGAGCTAGAGTCGTTCATATTGACTAAGTTGACAAAGCCCTCCGTCCAAGTAAACTTAGTAGGCCCACAAGTCAGCCTCCCACCAAGGTGAGTCCCGGCTAGCATGGGGGAGTATTCATTTTTTGTGCGTAATAAGGAGGCATTTCGGTGGGTCCGAGCTGACCGCTGGGGAACGTTTTTTTCGCGTAATACTGAGACCCTTCGGTGGGTCCCAGCTATCGTGTGGAGGAATCATTATTTTGCGGCGTAATAAGGAGGCATTTTCATGTGTGAGCCTCTCATCGCCGCCTCTTCCGATGGCTGTTGTTTGTTGACCATGTTGACTCTCGCCGCTACCGAGAGCACAAACGGTGGACGAGGGCGGGGCCGGGAAGAGAACCACCCGGGGCGGTGGAAGCCACCGCAGCAGATGCCCACGCTGAGGGGAGAACGAAGCGCTACCGGTCACCATGCGGGCGAATGACGCCGCGTAGAAAATAACAGGATGTGTGGGTGGTTATAGGATATTCGGGCGGCAAAGACAGCTAGCCACGGGAGGAGGGAGGCAGGCGATCCATACCTGCCGGGCGCTGGTTTGGGCGGCCGGGAAGCAGTGAAGATCAGATTGAAGAAGCACGGCGGCCGTTGGATGGACATCCAGGTCAACATCGCTTGGTGTTGACTAAGTTGACAAAGCCTTGCGTCACGCGTCAAAAAAATTTTAGGACAACGTCATCACAACCTAGTAGCCCCGTAAGTCAGCCTCCAAATCATGGAAAACAGCATACAACCCATTAGCCATTATTTTCCAATAATTTACAGCCCATTTGCTAATTCTTAAGGATATTTGAAGCCCAGATTCTTTTTATTAGCATTACGGACCATATATTCTCGGCATCGCTAAAAAAATTCAACGAAATTTTGCATATTTCGATTAGAGGTCCGAACTCTTTTAATCACGAAATTTTGAGTCACGTTAAAAATAGTTTTCAAAAATTATATCAAAATTAAATTCAAAAAACAATTCTCCGCAAAAAAAAAATGAATGAAATTTAGAATCTTAACTAGCAAGATGCCCGCTCGTTACGGAACATGAAGATGCATTTGTATGAGTAGTTTATCTTGTGGGTGAAAAGATGATATTTTAATGTAATTGCCGATTGGCTTTGGTTTTTATAAGAGTAGAGAGTAGATAAATCCTGAAAAATGATATTTTAATGCAATTGCCAGGTTGGCTTTGGTTTAAAATTTACAGCCCATTTCTTACAACTTATGGCCTGTTTTACGGGAAGCCCATTTCTTATCCCTCCTCGTCTTGAAAGATTTGCAGCCCAACAGGGGTTGAGAAAAGCAAGTAGGCCTCGGTTTTGGTATTCTCCAAAAAAAAAAAGCTGGCTAGCCAATTTCGGAAAGAAAAAATATCAACTGGGCTCGTCATGTGCTTAATAAAAGTGTAAGCATGGGCTAGGCAGACCCGTGACCCCATAAGCGCCAGTAGCTTGAGCTCCGTCTCTGAAACTAAAAACAATGAAATAGCTCTTTGGGTCCCCAGGTGTTATCCGCTCGTTGTGTAATTTTTCGTTTATTGACTACATTGACAATGGCGTGGAACCTAGTTGTCAAACAATTAGGAGGAAGTATTGTTTTGGCTTGGAATAACGAGGCACCAGTTGCGAAGAATGCAATGACCCTGGTGGAGTCCCTACCGTCGACCTCTCCACGCATAATCATCTCCTGATTCCTCTTGGTTGTTGACCATGTTGACAACACCGAAGGCGGCGAGCACAACAAGCTAACCAAAGGCGGAGAAGCGACGGCAAGGCCTCGGACGGGAAACGAAGCAGCAGCCATGGAAGATGCGGCGGTGTAGTGGCGGTGGAGGGGAGTACGAGGCAACAACGTGCAAGTCAAGCATACAAATGGTACAAAAAGCCAAAGGATTAATTGTTCATCAAATTTTTAGACAAGACCCAGATTGAACATGACAGTAACATCTAACCCAACCACTCTTTTTTGCAGTCACAAACAAATGGATCGGTCTGATCCATAAAATCAACATCTTGTGCAAAAAAATTTATTTTAGGATGTCTACAACTTGTTGTAAATAGAAGCCGAGCATGTTTAGAAGCCCATTTGTCCACCTGAAACTTCTTTTTTTGCTGTTCAACATGTTCGTCCGTGAGAAATCTCTTGCTGTAAAAATTAAGCCTCATGGACAATAGTAACCTCGCATTCAACAGGAAGAATGTGACAAAGCTTCTGTTTTCCTGGTTGGATGCATATCGTCCCATCGTTATTGTCCTCAAACGAATGTCATGAGAACTGAGAAAATCCTTGTGCTTATTACGCCAATGATTGGTTATATGTTTTTTCTCCATATGGTTCTGCTTACTAAGTAGACATGAAGATTGGAAGCGATTAAGGTCTGAAGAAAAGAGTATGTCGAAAGAACGACAATTTGAGCAGTTAATTCTAGTACAATATATACGGGCTTTCAATGTGCATGAAATCATCGCCTCTATGTATAAATTCTCCGGAGATCGAAAGCATCGCAACAAGCCAATAATTATGTCCAGATCAAAACTATACATTCACGATATATATGATCTTGATAGAATCCAAAGAAAGATTGACAGGCTATCAATGGGCCGAACTCTTCATTGAGCATATAACATAATATTAGTACCCAAAGTGTACTCCAAGATGATATAAAACTTATGCGCACAAATGAAAAATGCAGCATATGGTTACAAATGTGTAGATGATAATATACGGTACCTGAAAAGGTGAGGAGCCAAGCACCTACTCCTTGTGATTATTAAACGGGTTACGAATTACACCCAAGGTCTCCAGTTTGGGCGCAGAGACGACAGTTATTTCAAGGTGTATAACAATTATGAAGGAGCAACCTTTCAAGTGAAGGGCATCTTCGATGATGAGCTGTTGTCCTTCAAAACAAATTCCAATGCTTTTAAGGTGGCGACTTTTATTTGGAGACAAGCTGATACCGATTTCTATTCCCAAAACAATCAAGCCAAAAGCGCTCGGGGGCAGGGGCAAGCTGGAGTGGATGATCTTGTCTTGATGAAGGCCTCCGACGGATAAACCACCACAAGCGAAAGTTTTTTAGCGTTGGGAGTCGAAGCATTTGTACCAGATCGTCTGGTAGATGGCATCGAGGCGAAGGTGGCGGTGTGGAGAGAGGAGGAAAACCGCGAGATGGACAACGGTGGTGTGGGCACGAATTTTTGGTATGTTTGTGGTATCAAACTTTCGTGGTAATGGTAGAACTCAAACTGCTAGAGTTTTCCGAATTCAGGGATGACAATAGCGTCCACCTTGCCGGGAGTATGGACAGCAGGTAGCTTGGTCGGGATGCGTAGGCATTGAACGGGCCCCGCCTATTGGTGAGAAGAGACGATGGCTCGATGAGATCAAATTGTGAAGGACGGATATCCCGATTTTACATTCGAGATTGAGGGGCGATGCACCATAGAGGGCGCCACCGAGTTGAGAGGACTTGTGTCTTGGCGGCAATCCTTGGTGGGGAGAAGCGAGATGATGTCCTCAAGGATGACGCCTTGGGAGATCGCTGATCACGGTCCACAGGAGATTCTACAGTTCCTCGATCCAAGGGTGTGTGTGTGTGTGGGGGGCTCATGGCTTCTCCCAGCTCCGGAGTCTTGAGGATCTGGCAGTATGGCTGGCGAGCCTCATCTTCTTGGCGCTGGGGCCAGCCGACTCCATTTTCCTTGTGGGCGTCAGCGCCGAGCTCACGGGTTTGAGCAGAGTAGCACGGAGGCGAGCCTGAGTGGCGGTGCAAGTGGGGAAGAAGGAAGGTGAGGGATTTACATAGGAGTGGAAGAAGAGGACCAGGCGTTTTACATGCAGTGAGGAAGAAGGTGAGCGGGGTTTTACGGGCCAGTGAGCAAGATTGGGAGGCGGGGGAATTGGGTGGGGAGGCAGGCGGGAGAGCGAGCTGTTCGTGTTTATAAGGCTGCTGCACTAACTACTCGCTTTCCCAAGAACCGCTCTCTTCTTTTGCGTTCAGCATGGCCCAGCCATGCATGCAGGATGCATGTGCCCACGACCCTTTGCATGCGCTTGATTTGTTACTAGGCCTATTTAATAGGGTGGTTATGGAGTAAATTAAGGAGATTTATTTTCTCTGTGTGCATCCACCAAATTAGAGGATGCGGTAATTTGAATCAGAACACTCATATTAAACTAACATTCAAAGAACAAAAGTTCAGCATGTCTATGCATCTCAATGATTCACCATACTATAACCAATATACAAAGCTGTGAGAAGGTGTGGAAATAAAAGAAAATCGGTCGATGCTTCTCTGAGCAAAGGGCCTCCCTCACATACGCATTAATTTCCTAGGCATGCTTGTTTCTTCTCAATGTTGCGAGCACTTTGAGCATGTTGGCAACTCCACGACTAGCTAGCTGCCTCATCTTGCAATTGATGCTTGACACATTTGGCAAAAGAAACACACGAGGCAATAGAGATGACTCAACATGGGTCCATATTGTGCAGTTCCCGATATCATATTCATTGTCCTGAATTTGAAAAGATAGGAAAAGCAGTAGCTATACTTAAGCGGTGTTTGCAAAAACAAGAGCACATATCAATAGCTCGGCATGACAAAAACACGATCATCCTGAATGAAGGGATCTTGACCTGCCCGAGGAAGATTACATATAATTTCATAAGTCCTTGGTTGATTTCCACCTTCAGCTGCACCGCTTGTTTGCTCCTCCACACATGACAGGACTGCTCCGCATTTGCATTCAAGCAAGTCAAGCGTCACGAGTAAGCTAATTTCATCTTGCGGTGGTCATTGTACCTGAATTACGAATGTAGGAATACAGGAGCACCATGAGGTTAGGTGACAGCCAGTGTAGATGCATCCATATAAATTTTGTGCGGTGCTACCAAAATTGAGGTTTGTATCCCTTCCGTTATGAGAATTCTTCTTGAAGTTGGTAGAATGTGACGGCTTGTTCTTTTGCATCAAACTTGCCTTTCCCACGAGATTTGTTCTTGTTGTTTTGGGGCTGGTTGGGCTGGAAGTTCTTCTACGTGTACCATGTGGGCACTAGAAGCTTCCTCGGCCGACCGAACACGTGTGTCTTTTGCTCTCGCCTTCTCCTCAAAATCAAGAGTGCAAATGATATCCAAAAGCAGAAAACTCATGTCTCTTGTTTTTCGTAGAAGTAGCAAAATCGTTCCACGAAGGTGGAAGCTTGGCAATGAAGGTTCGCCAACAAATTTGTCTGGCAACACACACTTAAAGTACTCAAGTTCCTTAGAGAGTGATCAGATCTCATGAGTCTGGCCGAACAACAGGCGCTCTTCATTCATCTTGTAGTCACAGTAATTGCTCCATGAGGTACAACTTCGTTGCCAAAGACCCGAGGAGGCCCAAACGTGGCCTCGAGCGCAGCCCACATGTCTTTGCCGCTATCAAACGATTACATACGAATCCACAATGGAATCGTCAAGAACACTCAATGAGGGCGGCTTTGAAGAGGGTATCCATGTTACGAAAAGCTTCCTGCTGTGTAGGATTAAGATTGCCCTCAGGCTTACCCTTAGTGGCGTCATAGCAGTACATGATCTGAAACCAATATACTGCTCTTGTGCATATTGCACCCCCTTAAAAGCAGGCGGCTTCAAAAGCGCAGCAAAACCACTCGGAGTAAATTGCCTGTGATCAGGTTTTTGGATTGGATTGTTGAATATATGAGCAATTTAGTATGAGATTTAATCCGAATCAGCAGTAAATAGATCATGACGACAATTGAAAACATCAAAGTAATGATGCAGACTAAACCAGGAGGACAGAATCACATACTGTACAGTGGGTGTAGAACCGATGTGGTTTATGTTGTCACTCATGTCGTTGATGTAGAGGTTACCGAGGTCGGGGAAGAAGGGTGTCGTTGAGGAAGTGGCGGCAGCCATCACGCAGTGTGCTCCCCAAAACCTGATTGCCCCTCTCCGTCTGAGGATCACGAAAGGCGGGTTCGAGGACTGCTGTCCTTCTCGCGGTGCACGGAAGGAGGGCTGGAGAAGAATTGCGTGGCGGTGCTAAGATCTGGAATGGTGCGAAACCATATGATACAGTCAGCGGCTAGGGTAGAGCATGTCGTGTCGGAGTATAATAGTAGGCCTTTGGCCCCAAACTCCACGTCCAAGTCAATAATAGCTCAAAAAAAGTCAATAATAGCCCCACCAAGGTTTGTCTAAAAAACAGAGTAATTAAGGCGTCCGTTAGTCCCTTTAGTATAAACACAATATTATTAATAATGGCCCCACCTTTTGTCTCACAAAGTAGAGTATGTTGGAGTACAACCGCTACACGCTTACAATCCGCTTCTCTTCTCTCCTCTTCTCTCCTTCAACTAAGCACAAATACTATATTTAAATCCTTATAGCTGCTTATGTCATCTAATTGTAGTACTTGCTCTAAAAGTTACTATCTCATGTGGTAGTCTGAAATGCCGAAGGCGTGCGATTAGGCGGTGCCCTCAGTGGTGCCGCCGCTTCAACGGCGAAGTGTGGGGCAGTGAACTCGGCATGGCGCCAGGCGGGAAGCACGCTGAGGAGGGGAGGTGTTTTGTTGGGCCAAGAAGGTGAGAAGCCAACTTGGGATCGGTCCGACGGGAAATATCATGTGCTCCCATACTGCATATGACACTAGTCTATGTTACTACTCCATCCTTTCGGTTTATAGAGATGTTTAGAGTAACATAGTAATATGTTCTGATACAAGTTACTCCCCACTATGACCAGCCTTGGCCTCTCCCAGTGGTCCACCATGTATAGCTGCTAAGCCTGCCACGTAGGCATAAAATATGATGTGGCACCAATAAACTAAGCACCTATGCATTGATGACTTGAGTTACTAAGCCATTTAATGCACTTAGCACCTCATCTAAAGAGCATTAATAGTATAGCCACCTGGCTATAAGCCTACAGCCCATCTTATAGTCAACATGTATGTACAAAGTGCTTAGAAGCATATGCTAGAGCTGGCTCTTCACGAAGAGCTCGCTTACCTTCTCTCTCCTCTTCTCTTTCCTCCAACTAAGCAGAAATATACTACTGTTTATTCCTTATAGCCCGCTGACTCAGTTCTATTATACTTGTTCTAAGCACATCTAAGCACTTGCTAGCACCCCTTGACCGGTGGACCTTGACGGTGTCACGTCACCTTGTGTCTCATAATTTTCCTCGTCATCATCTCGAGTCCTAGAAGACCTCACCCACATCATCATTAGCATGCAACCGCCTTGATAGACAACGTCGCGGAAGGAGTAGAGGCGAATGGGGACGCACCACCACCACGTCGTGGGCACTTCTGTGACATAAAAGCTGCTCGTGTGCGTGTAGCGTGCGTCATTTTTACATCGGTGCTAGCTTCTAAGGCCGGAGGCTGCGGTCATCTTCGTCTCCGACTAGTAGTTGAGCAACGACGGCAAGAGGTGCTGCAAGAGATGCGATCTTGCACGTTGCGTCACGAACTTCGCCGCCAGAGCACGACGAACCGGACGTCGCCATGATGGCGCATGCCTCCATGCAGCCGAGTGTGTGCGCATGCATGTGTTATTCACGTGCATTCTGCGGCCGAGCGTGTGTGCATGCACGTCTTGTGTACGTGCGTTGTGTGCTCCATGCTGTGCGCGTATGTGCATGAGTTGGATCGGATGGAGTTAGTGCGTTGGCTTGTGTACATATATTTTTTTGCGACTATGCTTGTGTACATATTTTAGAGTGTAGATTCACTCATTTTGTTTTGTATGTAGTCCCTTATTGAAATATCTAAAAAGACTTATATTTGGGAACGGAGGGAGTATAAAACATCTTCAACTTAGCATCCTGATGTACCGTTTCGAGTGGTTAGCTTAAAAGTTCATGTTCTTTTAGTTGTTTATAGGTGGGCAAAGTGGCAAAAAACATGGGAAAACGCTGCAAGGTTCCTTGCAGACGCCTCCACCGCTGAGGTTCCTTGCTCCTCCCTCGGTGCCGGGAATCTATGCTCTTCAACTCTTTTTCTTTTACGTGAGCTTTGTTCATCCTTTTCCCAACACGCGAGATATCTAGCATCAAGGTGCACGTGTCATGCAAGAAAATGGAGACAATCAGATAAGCAAAGGCGTAAGTGAGTCGGTGGAGGGGAAAGCGGGGAAACCCTTTTCCGTAAGTGAGTCGTGGCACTTCGATGGCACCTCACGCAATATTTTTTCTCCTCGATGGCACGGAATGGCACGTGAATAGTGCATGTACTCAACGACGGAGCACGGATGGTAGCAATGACATGGTCAGCCCTTTTTGGAGAGAGTACGTACTACTAGTAAATAACTTTGATGTGTCCCGTCAACTCAGTAATCCATTTGAAGCTTGATTACGCCTTCTCCCTCGCCAACGCGTAGCGCTGGCTCGCAATGACGAGGAGAAACTTTTGCTTACAAGCGTGGACATGCAGCAGTTCATTTGGTGTCGATTGCCGTAAGCACTAATGTAGAACCATCGACTTAGGAAGAGGCGAAGAGCCAAGCGCAAGGTCACCTACTAACCTTAGGCTAGGCGTAGTAGAGTAACATAAGTAGGGGTACCTCCTTTTTTATTCTAGAAACAACCACACGTGAATATCAAGGTGCTGGTTACGTAGAACAAATTTCCTGCAGTCCGTGCTCAGCCCTCCTCTATCTCTCTTCTCAGCCAGCGAGCCCATCATCTGTTTGCTCACATGCGGCCCCACATGTCAGTGAAAACGCAAGAGGACCCACTAAGCCTGCACATCTTTCACCTCGGACGCCGGGTGATGAAAAAAAATCCAAGAAAGATCTTCGTGGCCGCTTTTTGGAGTTACTCAAGAGTAGTAAGATTCTATTTACATTTTAACCCAAGATGCACATCTCGTGGGCTTCAACTTATCAACTACCACTCTATTTTCTTTCATGACACGACACGGATGTCGGATGTCCCACGTGTCGGCAAAAGGAGGAAGAACCCGACCAAATCTTGGTTGTTTCCTGGATTAGACTAGTTGTGCTAACTTAAAATTTTATTGTGTACTCCCTCCGTTCCATACTTGACTTCCATTTGTCCAAAATGGATGTGCCTATATACTAAAACATGTCTAGATACATATATATTTTGACAAATACTACCTCCGTCCGAGTTTATTGGTCCCCATTATATTTCGTGCCAAATTTTGAACATGGATAAAAATAACAAAAAGTTTACTCATGTCAACAAAAATAAAATTTTTGAAAACTATGTTCAAAAAAGACACCAAATAGATAATTTTTCTTGAAATTCATTAACATTTTGTTAGTTAAATCTTTAGTCAAAATTTGACACAAACTACAAAGGGGGCCTATAAACCAGGACGGAGGTAGTAGAGCGGAGGGAGTAGAATGGATGCAAGTTTTTTTTATTGGGAAGAAGAGTACATCCATATATTGATAGAGCGTTGGAGTTGGCCTTACAATTGGTACCGCAGTTGATGAAAGCGACTATCGGCAAACCCCACCTCGCTTCGCCACAGATGGCTGGAGTTAGAGAAACGATGAGGTTGAAGAGATTTTCGTTTCAGCACGGAGTCCAAGAAATATGGTGTCGGATGGAAGTCGGCCGGTGGCGTGTGCCGTACTCACGGACGTGAATGCTTGTTCTCGCCCATGCCACCCTACTACTCCTACTACTTACTTACTATATAGTACTACTAGTATCGAGGATTCGAGGTGCTGGTTACGTAGTACAATACAATATGGCTACAGAAAAACACTCGCCTGACCTTGAAGCATGTGAAGCTAGTACAAATAGTGTACTACTACTATTGATGATTGGCCTCATCCGATAACCTATTGCAATGCACGCATAATTATGTATTCGAAAATATTTTTTTGCCTAAATTCGCCGCACTACTCACTCACAAAGCAACTCAAAGCCATTCATAAATTTAGTAAGTTTATCACAGGCATATCATTTTATTACATACAATAGGTCATCAACCCACATCGACAACGAGGATACATT
This sequence comes from Aegilops bicornis, assembly GCA_021605145.1. NCBI lineage: Eukaryota > Viridiplantae > Streptophyta > Magnoliopsida > Poales > Poaceae > Aegilops > Aegilops bicornis. The sequence continues at coordinate 1,282,696 of JAHIAL010000008.1, forward strand.
ATAAATACTGAAGTTTTCACCACACAACAAATAACAAGCAATGAAATGAACTTCAACTCAACCATTCCTCGGCGTTGGAAACACTTGCTTTGAACCACAATTGATTCTCCTCGACGGGCATTTATTGTCGATCTCGAGACCAACACATGACTGATCATCCAGTGAAGCGGCCTACTATATCAGATGCCGGTAGGGAACCATGCTAATGTCCGAGGTATAGACACGATGCTTCTCATAAATGGTGCTAGTAACGTTGTGTCAATAAAGCAGCTGGATCGCCTTTCACCATCATTGGATAGTTTTGTCCAAGGAAGAGCGATTTTCTCCAAGACTATCAATTCTGTACCGGGGAGAAGGTGTTGGCGCTAGCACACTAGTATCCATCCCGAATACCATGCAACGGGTGTTGGAATAGGTCCGGAGAGTGCGACCATGGGAGACTACACCGCTTCCTTAGCAGTAACATCATCGATGGGCTGTATACACATGAGAAGAGGTGATCCATCGGAATTAGTTGCGAGCGCCAAATAGTATATGGGCGCTGCTCGTCCTCATGCTCGTGATCATCACCATCATCATCTCCCCTTGGTTATAAAAATATTCAAGTATAGGTGGTGGAATTTTCACAGGACCTTGGAAACACAAGAAGAAGGTTAATTAGTAAAGGGAAACTTGCTAACCCGCATGCATGTGGATGAAACAATTATAATTATGGTGGAAGACAAACGCGTACAAAAATCATAACGATTCCATGTAAAAAACAAAGTGCCACGAGTGGTGGCAGCAAACACAAGGCCCTCGTATTCAATTGCATCACGGTACTCATCCGTAACGTAAACTGATTTTTGAGCAATGTCCATCGAGTCAAACCACTAAGGATGGCAACAAGCTTGAAGAAGATAGCAACAACTTCATAGTTGTTGTAATTCCAAGAGCGGTTGGGAACTCGAGAAATTGCTATCTTCCATAGAAGACAGTCACCATGATTGTATTTGAACGTGCATTACAATACCGTGTGTGCTCAACCTTTGGTCAGTCTGCTGATATTTTTTGTATTGGAACCCAGTCACGAGTGTACTCATTCACTAGTTCCCACTCGCAGTTGGACCAAATGTAAACAACCCAATCTCCATTTGCGCCTGCCCAAGCATTGCCCTCAAGCGATGGCATCTTAACTTCATACTTATCATTATCAAGCGTCATCAACTTGCATAGGGCGAGGCCTCCGTCGTGACGGCGCTTGGTCATCGTGGTCACGACGAAGAAGATAGGGAGATCAAACCGCTCCTTGACTCTTGGGTTCCTTGTAATGATGTTATTAGTTGAGTCAAGAATGGGCTTGAACGAACCTGCCATGCTAGCCGAGGTGATGACATCGCACCGATCAATGAGTTCCTCCATCACGTCATCTTTTAGATCGAGGCAAGAATAATGGGACGTTTCCGGCCTGTTAACTCCATGGAGAAGACGATCGAACAATGGCAGAAGGAAGGGTGAAGGGCTGAAGGAAAATGGAGGAGGGAGAGGAAGAGCGTGCGACAACAATTCCAAATCGAGAGGGAAAGGCGAAGAGTCAGTGGACGGTTGCCAATTTGCCACGGTTCACGAAGGGGCGCCCCGGCCTACACGTCGGTTCGGAAATACTCCTACTACTCGCCGTCGTCTCACTGATATGTTGGAACGGGACCACATGTCAACGAAACATGGTGTGTAATTTCTCGTGCAAAATGCGATCTCGCCGCGTTGGCCCGAGGTGCCGCATTAGTTTTTTTTGAAAGTTTGCCGCATTAGTTATCGACCTTTATTTTTTTAACATGCAATCTGAATGGATAGCTCTGTGGTCATCACACGTGGCCGGATATAGTGATGGTTGATTCGCCCGAGCAACTTATTACTGTGGGAATATGGGAGTACCGCGATTCAAGGAACAGAGAAATGATGGTTGCTTCGTCCGAAAGCAACTTCTTGTGGCGAAGGTGGGGCTCTGTGATTTGACCGCTCACTAGTCATTACTATCACGCGAAACGACCGGGTGAATCTTTCCCTGAAGTTGTGTTGTGCACTCAATATTGCTGCATGGCATGTGGAGCGGATGAAGGATGTCCAACATGTCGGTGAAAGCGAAGTTGAATTGTTTACGGCATTGCTATCAATCCTTCAGGATTTGTTTATATGTACGCATAATTTTGATGAAATTGTACTGTGATGCTATGAAGGTTTCAACTCGTTCCCTTGCGGAAAAAAGGATTCAACTTAGGATTCATGTGTCTTGCCTCGAGATTATCTCGTTACAACATTCCATCAAATACAAATGAAACTACCATGGCTAATGCATCTCAAAGGTTCGCGGATCAGCACCAATATTCACATCACAATCGAAGACAAAGTTGTGAGAAGGTGTACCAATAAAGAAAAAATATAATTGATTGATGTTGTTCGTAGGCATGGGTCCATTTCCTTGGCACGATGTTCATTGCTTGGCAGCTAGTTTCACCCACTCTCAGAGCCAAAAAAGAGGTGCATGAAGGACACCACAATCCGATCATTTTGTGCAGCTCCACTAAAATCGGGCGGACCATCCCTGTTTGCAAAGATATCATGTTAGTGTGATTACAATAATAGTGGAACTAGATGATGAAACATAACACACATAAATAGAAGCCGATCACCTCTACGATCTCTCTTTAGGACTAACTTCTTGTTGGAGAAGATTAGGCACAGAGTTGGATGAGGAGGATAGCAAAACCAATCTCCCTTTCCGCAGTCCCACAGAAATGTAAAAACGTTGCCCGTGTGACATTTTGGCGGAACTGCACAAAACACTCTTTAGAAAAGTGATTTGTGCAGTTCACCAAAAGGTCGCAATAGCAACGAGGTGAAAATGGATAGCCCTGTTTGCAAAAGGAGGTCGAAAGGAAACAATTACTTCCTAATAACACGAGTTGAAGACACATACGCCGACAAAAAAGAAGCATATTCCATGTAATAAGGGAAAGATAGCACATGGTGGTTTATCAAAAAATGGTTTGAGGACGAGATTGCAAGATGGAAAGTACGCCAGCCGAGATACGATTTAAGCAAACAACTAAAGAAGATCCACATGCAGCAATGTGGGAAGATGGGCAGTGGAGCAAGGCCGGAGGAAGCTGTACCTGAGGGCCGTCAGGATGTTACTAGGAGGGCGCCGGTGGCCGGGATCTGCCCATCTTACCGCGGCGAGCAAGTGGCGAAGGCCCTACCGCGCCGGAGCTTGGTCAGAGAGAACGGCGGGTACCGCAGATCGGGACAAGCTGCCTCAACGCCGTCGAACGGAGAGACGATGCACATCCTCCCTTTCCGCCGGCGGACGGGATGCGGCCGGATCACTGACCAACGCTGAGAGAGAGAGGCCACGGTGGCCTTGTGTGAGATTGTGTGACGAGACTCACGAGAGACAAACCCATTTTTCCATTTTCCCCACGGCAATCGTTTTATATTCTAGGGCGTGGTACCCGACCCTCCTTCGAGTAAACAACCGCTACACGCGTCAAATTATCACGTGGGCTGCCTTTTTCGTACGTAAACGAACTCCACCGTGTACCCAGCTGGTGTGGCCGGAACGAGACGTGAGTATGTGCATCTGCGTGCACTTCTTCTTTAGGTGCAGGTACGTGCGTGGGTGGGTATGAGAGAGATGGTTTGTGCGTAAATGGAGGCTATGTGTTGATGATATCTCAATCAGAAAAACGTAACATATGCAATGTGTGTGAAACGGACTCATGGACGTGAGATATCGATAGAATTGAAAACAGGGATGAAGTGTGTGGCTGCGCGATCAATAAAGAGTGCCATCAAATTTGTGTTTGCCCACGTCAAAGATACAGGGCGGCTGGCCTACTGGAATTTGAGAGGGCAGAGGTGCAGTTCTTCTCCGTGGCATGGATACCTACCTACAATGTTCGACTATCGGTGTGTGTGTGGGGGGGTAGAGATCGGTCGACTAGTATATGTCTGGGGAAGGAGAGAGACATGGCTATGTATTGAGGGAGATCGATTGACATCCATGGATATGTGTAGCAGACGAATAAGGTTGGGAAAAAGACAAAGATAGAGCGTCGGACGGTTGGTGGTGGAGTGGCATCTCACAAATGGTGGGAGAGGCCTGCTAGACAAACAGAGGGTATGAGTGCAATATCAATAAGAGAGGGCGGGGGATGTCTGCATGCTGTCTATGCACGTGCATGTGAGAGACGGGTCGGAGGTATTCAAGGATGATGAGGGGAGAAGATATGGTTGTGGTAAGCATGCGTAACTACATAGGAAGATCAACCGTCGTGTGTCCGAGAAAAGGAGAGACATAACTAGTGAGGTAAGTGTATCGGTGCTTGGTGAAAACGAATTATAGTTAACCTAGCTATATGTAGGGAGATCAGTTCATATACACTGCCGCATGTGTTAGAAGCAAATAAGGTCCTGAGAGGCGACATGGGGAGAGAGTGTGGCTAGGAGGTGGTGCGAGAGGCCTACCATGTCGAGGGGGGAGGAGTGTCCGAGCATGTGACTAATGAAAAGAGGGGCGGGAGTGTGCACCTGTGTGGAATCGTATTGGACATATGGGGGCATGGACGGTGAGAAGAGAAGAGGGGAAGTATATATGTGTTTGTTGTAGGCACACTTGGCTAGAGAGGTATATCGACCGGTGTGTGCTAGAAAGAAGGAGCCGGGGGCCTACACACACTGCGGGTGGACGACCTAAAGAGAAATAATGAACGTGCGCGATGGAGCGGACGCTAAGGGTGTGTGAGGGGGGGCGGGCGTGTGCATGCACGATAGAAAGTTAGCGCTAGCTAGCTACAAATAGAAGAGGATCGTGAAGGTGTAAAAGACGAACAAAGATCATAATTATATCATTGAAAGAACCTTTCACAGACGAAGTTAACGGTGATTATAATTTATCAAATGTACAGATACTTGAAGAATATATCATAATGTACAACATTGATTATAATTTGGGCTAATGTGTGGCTTTTGCAACTCAGGTCTAAATACTTGTCATAATGTAGGGGGCGGGGCACTATACTTTGTGTGATAAACACGGTGTACGTATGGAACATGGTTTAGATTATGAATATATAGTTAGTACATCAAATGTACTATTATTTGGAATCAACATCAAGTGTATTACAAAATAGAATTCGAAGTTCATGTAGTACACATAGTTCATATCTATCTCTATAGTAATCATGTGGTGTGTTATTAAGGTAATACACGAATGATGGTTGAAGTTGGCAACAATCATGATTGTAGATTCTTATTGAAATAGAGAAAGCGAATTCAAATTTAGTTCGAATTGCAGCGTAGTATAGACATTTGGAATGCACTAAAATGTTGGTATGAGTAGGTTACATGCATTATACATCAAAGCAAAAAAATTAATCGGACATAACATGGATTCATACTCCCTCCTTCCATCTATATAGGCGTAATGAGATTTTAAGACCGCCTTTGACTATTGACAAGATTAATAGTACATGACATGCACAATGTGAAAATTATATCATTGAAAGAACCTTTCACAGACGAAGTTAACGGTGTGCTTTGTGTAAGTTGCATGTATATATCATTGCTCTAATATTTGGTCAAAGTTAGCATCGAAAAACGCATTAGACCCTATATAGATGGAAGGAGGGAGTAGCTTTGAATAGCATTTGTATAGTAAAATGGGGCAAGACTCTCTCTTTGTGTGGAGTGAATAGTTTTATTTTTTTCTTTTTATTTTTGGTTGAGGGAAGTGCGAATTGATTTGGTAATGCATAAGTACAATATTACTATGCGTCAAAAAAGTACAATATTACTACACGTTAGGCTTGTCCTCAAAATTCAACCAGCGTCTTGTTATATCCTCAAAATTCAGATATCGTGCTCCCAAAATCGGCGCCTTCACAACCCGCGCCTTGCTATCCCGAATTACAACGCTGGAAAACTCCCTCCAACCGCCAAATCCCGACACCGAAATCCCCTTCTAACCCTGAGCCGAAAGGGCTGCTAGTTCAAATCGGTGGGGGTACTTTTGTAACACACCCTACATTTTGGACAAGCGTCCCTAAGTCATGCTTCACCCCTCCCATCGCCCCTTTTCGCCATTCGAATCCCAGGCCGCCATAACCTCTCCGCTTCCAGCCGCGAAACCCCACCTCCTCCGTCTGCCACGCCACCGCCGCTTCAGCCAGAGCTCCCTTCCCGACGACGCCGCTCATCGCAACAACTCGACGTCCTCGTCCACCTCCCGGATGAGGATCCGTTGTCCATCTCGCCGCCCCGCGCCGTTCAGCCGCCCGTCCTTCACCTCCAAGGAGCTGCTCCGACGATCGCTTTCGCCTATCGCTGCTCCATCCCCACGCCGCCTTAACCTGCTCCACCGAACCGCAGCATCCTCACCGACTCCTCGGACGAAGCCAAGGCCTACTCGGCGCCACCAAAGAGGTTGTACACTCATCGCATCGCACCTTCTCATTAACTCGACCTCCCGGCGATTTACGGTGCTCCATCCCGCGACCGCCATGGAGCGGCTACCTGAAGCCGGCGCCATGGGCTACATCTCCACGGGCTCTCCCAGCGGCGAGGCCCTTCGGCGGCGGCGTCCATACCAGCCGGATCTGCTGCTGCTGCTCTTCCGGCTCTCGCCAACTACTGCTGCTGCTCCGGCTCGCCGATCGCCGCCGCCGGCTGCTGTTGCTGCTCTCCCCTCGCCAGGTCGCTGCTGCTCCGATTAAGCCACACTTTCACGATCAATCGACTTTTGGGTCACCGATTTTCAGGGGTTGGGGGGCTCCGGAGTTAAGGAAGAACCACCCGCAGCGGGACGGGGGGCTCATGGGAGAGGTACCCACTATCTATCTTAGGGTTCAGGTGGGGGACCTAGAGGGCTGGCCGGGGCGGCGGTGGCGAAGTTGTTTTGGGCGGCGAGGCGGCTGGGCCGGGCGGTTCGGCCGGTGGTGGCAAAGTGCCTGTGGTGTGCAGGTTGAAGATGAATCACAGGCCCTCCTAAACTACATGTCAAGTGTCTCTACGCTACCATTATGCTCGGGCCGATAGCAAGAGTATCTGATTCCACAGTTAATTTCAGTTTCGACGCTTAAGTTCAGAGTCAACAGTTTTTACCTCATCTGTTGTAGTCGTGGTTTTTGGTGATGTTAATTTTACATCCATTTTTCATCATCTATTGGAGATGCTATTAGAATCCCACTTGAGATTGATGATGTCCGCTCTTGTGCCGCTTCAGCCTTGACGCCTTACGGCTCACCGGAGCTGCTCCAACGACGTAATCCATCCATCACAACAGAAAGCAAAGGCTCCTGGACGCCGCTTCTCAGATTCCTCAGATCTTCCTCCACACCTCCGACAGCTACCTCTGCCTCAACCGCTTCAGCGATCAACCCAATGATGCTGAGGTCAACACGGCTGCGGCAAAGAGGTTGTACACTTGTTGCGTCACTTATTAGTATACATTCACGTCGATCCATTAGGGCTATTTTGGTTCAACGGAAAAACATAGCAATAGGGAATTTTCCAATGGCACTCTACTATTCAATTATTCATGCATTTTGTTGAAAGGAATGAAGCAAAACATCCACCGGACCTACTTTTCAAAATCCTATGCATGAAAACAAGACCAAGTGCATTAGTGCCGTAATAACATTCTAACCGCACACGCTTTCATATGTTTTCTCTTTATTTTGGCCATGTTTCTTTGCATTCCTCTCGCTTCTTCCAATTCACAGTAAACCAAACACCCAAGTTGATAGAAATCCTGTGTTTACAAATGCTCTGCTTACTATGTGCATTTTCCTATCCTATTCGGTGTTTTTCCTATCCCTGCGTTTTAAGAATCATGCAAGCCAAATGAGCCCTTACAGAATTACTTCAGCTAAGGTGCACGTGTCAAGGGAACTTTGTGTGGTTTGTCCTGTTCCCCGCCATGACGTTGTTGTCGGTGTCAAACCGCGGATCTCGTAGGGGTCCTTAACTGTCGTATGCTCTAGGCGGATGTTAACAGGAGACAAGGGACACGATGTTTTACCCAGGTTCGGGCCCTCTCGATGGAGGTAAAACCCTACTCCCTGCTTGATTAATATTGATGATATGGGTAGTACAAGAGTAGATCTACCACGAGATCAGAGAGGCTAAACCCTAGAAGCTAGCCTATGGTATGATTGTTGTTCGCCCCATTTTACTAAGACCCTTCGGTTTATATAGACACCGAATAGGGTTAGGGTTACACAGAGTCGGTTACAATGATAGGAGATCTACATATCCATATCGCCAAGCTTGCCTTCCACGCCAAGGAAAGTCCTATCCGGACATGGGACGGAGTCTTCAATCTTGTATCTTCATAGTCCAGGAGTCCGGCCAAAGATGATAGTTCGGCTATCCGGACACCTTTAGTCCAGACTCCTCGCCGTCCACCTCACCTGAGCTGCTCCATCGATGTAAGCATCCACCAAACCGAGACATCACACCACTCCCGACCGTCTTTACGCCTCGAGATCTCCTTCCTCGCCGCGGCACGCACCCCAACGGCATCACCATCATCGACTCGCCAGATGAACTCGAGGAGTACATAGGTCCACAAGAGAGGTCGCACTCTTTTGTTTTTGCTTATGTTATGCATTGCTTAAACTTACCTGCTACTTTATCGTCTCCGTTTCAGCTCTTGGACTCCCAACTCAGTCCAAATTCATGTTCAAACTTGAGTTCTAAATCAGTTGTGGGGCACATATCGAGGCAGCAATGAATAGTATGTCCTGCTTCAATATCCGTTCACCTAGGGTATGCCTATGTTGTTCATCTTGGTGGGAAACAAATAGTAAAGCAATCATCATCTGTCTTTTTATTAATTTAAAGCAATCATCAGCCTCCTATCATTATTTTTGGATCCATCCACTGGTTGTTACCATCACTCTAAATTTCGCATGCTCTCCTTACATAATCTCACCATATTTTTTCGTATGCATGTCGATATTGTACACAAATCATGCCGAACATGTAGAGAAAAATAGAAGAGTTTTATGTGGCAATACAATGTCATGCAGACATCGCTCCATGGTGGGTTCAATGGCAAACCCTCCCCACCCCTCTCCGCATTGTAATCCAGAGGAAGATATCTGCTCGAGGCGGATTCGCACGTCACGACCACTCCTATTTACCCCCAAGGTGTTTGCTCTACCTTGGCATGATGATGTTAGTCATATCAATGCATATGTTGCCTTGAAGTGCCTACTTTTGACATCATATATGTCATCCGCTTAGTTTAGACATGTTACGTAATGCCACCAGCTTAGTTTCTATATCATATATGGGAATTATGCGCCTGATGTCTTTTAGCCAGCCATAATATATGTGAAATGTGCAATGCCATCCTGTTTAACCAGTCATCATATATGTGAATGATATCTTGCTCATCCTTTTCTTCATTACATTTCCATTTGTCGACAATGTTTGTACATTAAACTACTCTTCCTGTGAATCAGCCATTTGGGTGGGAGATGGAAAAATGGAGTGAAAACAAGGCCTTGAGCGAGACAATGCTACACACCGTCAAGCAGATCTCTTGTTGGGTCCCGATAGCTCCTCGTAGATGGATTCGCAGAATGATGACCAGTCCTATTCCCCTATTGAGGTGTATGCTCTAACTTGGCACGGTTATATCGCTCATATCATGCATACGGTGTCTTGCATTGCATAGTTTAGACATCATATACACAATATTCAACACCATGTTCTTAGTTCGTACATCATATCGAATGCCCTCGCTTAGCATATAAATCACATATGTGAATTAAATGATGCGATCCTGATTACTTAGATAACATGTAGGTGAATTATGTCATGCGATCCTGTTTTGTTATTCTTCATATCTTTGAATTATGTTATGCTATGCTATACAGTTTAGATAGACATCATATATGTGAAATTATGTCATGCTATCCGTTTTAGTTAAACAATATACATGTCAACTATTTCATGCCCTCTTTTTTAAAGACTATCTATTGCATCTATCTCTCATACAATGTCTCGTACATTCAACTATGTTTCCTGTTTATCGCCCATTTGAATTGGAGCGGTGATGCCAGATTCAGCGTAATAAAAACACGGTCTTCAAATAAAACAGTGCTACCTATTGGTGGAGATAGCACCCCTGCTGTACATGCACAAGAACCAGCCCTACCACACATAACCCAAACTCTCACACATTGTACCCCTCATCGCGATGGACAGAGAACCAGCTTCACCCAATCTAACCCCAACCCCAAATTGACAGTAACCTGGTTCCTGCTGACACATCACCATCTCCACCATAGAGCTCCCAAACAAGAGCAGTTAGTAAGGCAACTCCAAAGGCCCAAAGGGCCAAAGATTATCACGGCAAACCACAAACCCACACCGGGCTAGTACGCCTATTCCCGTGGAGGAAGCACAACCAGCTACCAATCGTAGTTTAGCATCTATCGCATTTGATGTTGTTAAATCTTATGTGCGTATTCTTCCCATCTTGGAAATATTATATCAAGATGAAGGAAAATGCGATTCATGTGTGTTTGTCCAAGAGTTATGTGTAAGTAATGTTATTCATGGCAATTACTTTGCTTCATTCCCATACATCCTACCTCCATGATGGTTATAATACAACAAATTTTCCCATTTTTCTCTATAGAGAAGGACCGATTTGGAAACTCGTGGATGAGGTAACCTGTGCTAATACCTCTCGCTATATTCAAGAATGCTTGGTGGCAGCTTCGAATTACACGAAGAAAACGTATTTCACCGCAAAGAAACTCATCAAATTCCCTTACGCTCTCCTGAGACACATTCTTTGGACGATGATCGGGAACACCTTTGGTCTCAGACCGGGTCCCGAACCAAGAATGTGGTAAGGTCTATCAGCTCATTTTCTATTTTTAAGTATTATATTCTTGCGTCTTCATCAGACTGCTCATGTAGAACAAGTGCTCTAAACCTCAAGAACAACTGTTCTAATTTAAGATTCCATTGCTATCATAGTTCAACAAAGCGCTTAGGCGTTAATTGTGCGTTTTGCCACCGCCTTGCACTTTCTTGACCAAAGCGCATGCTTATGCTAGCAGTTATGCACATGATTAAGCATAGTTATGCAATGCGTTTATAACGCTTAGAGCCTAGGCGCTTAAGCGCTTCGCTTAGGCACGCCTTTTTTAACTATGATTGCTTTGCTCTTGTATCATTGTATTTACTCATACAAACTTATTTTTAAATTGAAGGATCCAATCGAAACTCCAATGGCACGGCAAGGTGTATGTTCACGCATGTTTCTTTAATGTGTTTGCTCTTATCAATAGCTCTTTTGATTTCTATTTCAATTGTGTATACATTTGACTTTCATATCATGCACATTACTAGCATCACAACAGAGCCAATAGTGTTGTTGTACATGTAGACCCGTGGTACCCATCTGAAATCTTGTTGTGTCGTGTAGTTTCCCACGCTTTGTATTATTTCACCGCTGCTTTGTCTTGAATCGATATGATTTGAACCGTGTCTCTATTTTGATTTGGCAAGACAATGCAGTGACTATAGGACATAGATATATGTTTGTTTGATGCTTTTATTATGTACTAGTACTTGGCAATAGAAGACTTGGTAGTTTAATCCTGTCCACCTTACTAATGAACTGGTTCACCGAAATGAGTTTCATATACTAGTACATGCTAAACTTGTTATTTGTCTGCTTGTTTCTTCTTTTAGAATGCTGACAGAATATTGGGGAAGAGTGCCTTATTAAGCAATGGTAAAGGAAGTAATGCAGATAAGGTTCATGATAGTGACACATCCTTGTTGATCTCCAACAAAGCTGATAAAACAGCTAAGGAAGACTATCTTAAAGACAGCGAGACAACCCCAAAGTCCTGTCTTGGTTTAGTGTTCGAAAGCATCGCCACTACCGCATGCACAAGCTATTCAAACTCACCGTCTCAATCAGTTCGGTTTCTTGAGTCTCAACTACAAGTCGAAAGACATCGATCAGCTATCTTTGCGACAAGAAGCGGAGGGACTGTGGAAGTCCCCGAGCATTCAGATGCATACTTTTCTCGTGCAACAATGCAAGCGTTGGAGGATTTTAGCGCCAAACAGGACAAAGCTAATCAACTTGCTAAGCTTAATGCCAGCGATGGTGGATACCAGATAACGCTTTCTTGAGCTCTTCCGAAGTTGTTTTGAGTTATGCTCTTGTTTTGCTGCCGCTGCTTATTTTGCAATCGTGGCCAATTTTGACGGCCAAGTGTATGTAATATGCTGCTTTGTTCCCTATATTTGCACCGTGGCGAACTTTGATGCCCAAAGTGGATGTAATATGTGTAATAGCGTGTAATAGGCTAGCCTTAATTGCTTGCTTATTTATTTCCTTATTGTCTTGTTTAGTTGTTTGCTTGTAGTCACCGCAGCTTCTTTTCTCGTGTTTTTCTAGTGGCTTAATAATAGCCTATTTTTGGTAACTAGGCCAAAATAATCATGGCAACACACGGATCACAGTTGTAACCATGGGCCTCCCTGCAGCCATATGATCCGCGGGCCTTCGTCGCCATAGGAGCATTGGCCTTCTATACGGGTCAGAGGATCCATCGGCCTTCTATACGGGCCTTAGGGATCAATGGGCCTTCTACGGGTCGTAGGGTCCATGGGCCTTCTACGGCCATACTATCCATTTGCCTTCATACGGGCCGTAGGATCCATGGGCCTTCTACGGGCGTATCATCATTTTGCCAATCATGGGCCATACTATTCGTGGACCATAACGGGCCGTTAATAGGTCAGATTGATAACTCTATGAAAACAGCCCAACGGGTTTTTTTTACATGAAAACGCCTAACGTATTAACGGTCCGCAAACGGGCCGATCAGAACGACGGGCTGAATTTGGCCCACAAGCGTAAAATGACAAGAACGGGTCAGATGTAACCGAATCGTTTAAATGAGCCTAAGAATCAATGGGCCCCGAGAAGGCCAAAAGATAACTTTATCGAAACGGCCCAATGGAATAACGGGCCGTTAATGGGTATAAAGTGATACATGCTCATTACGGGCCGCTTTCACCACGGGCCTTTAATGGGCCAAGAGTTACAAAGGTCCTCATATGGGCCGAAGAAGTCATGGGCCACACGGGCCGGAAGTTAAACGGGCTGAATCATATTGGACGCCCGTATGACGCCATCGGGCCTAATTCGATAGGGCGAACGGGCCCCGGGTTAGCCGGTTGTAAATGGGCTATATGCGAACAGGCCATTAACAAAGCTCAGGCCGCCCGCCACCTTTTGACCAAGTCAAACGGGCCAAGATTTTCACAGAATGGGCCTTTGTTAGTCGTACACGGTAGTCAGATTACAGGCGCCTTCGGTCCAATGAGCGGATGACATCCGCCCCAACGGTGCGCCGACATCGCAGTTTTCTCCACCAATGATGATTTTACACGGAAAATCCCCATTGGTCGGGCTGTTAACGAAGTTATCGGATCCAAAACCCGACCCGATAGCTTAACGGGCGTTCGTTACGGTGGATGCCACGCGGTTTGGCCAACCTTGACGAAAAGCGCTCAGGACACGCGATTTATCGTCATGGAAGTGGACACTTCCGATGATAATTTTGGTAATGTCATGGAACACTTCTACGACAAAGATGTGTATGACTATCTTGATTCTGCTATAAATTTGTCATGGATGTACATGCTCGATAAAAACGCGACCATCGTGACAAACACGTGATCATCACTTAAGTGTATTTTTGTAGTGCAAGAAGAAGATCTGAACCAATTTGCCAACACGGATAGGAAGTAAGATCTCCTCTTGTGCAGTTCCACTAAGATCAAGCAATCAAACAATGTTGTCAATGTGACATTTTGGTTGAACTACACAAAACACTCTTAAAACAATAGTGTTTTGTGTAGTGCAACAAAAGGTCACAATAGCAACAAGGTGAAGTAGATAACCTTGTTTACACAGAAATGCAAAGGAAACAACTAGTGGTCAATAACGGTGGATGACACAGAAGCCAACAAAAAGAAGCATCTAACTTACCTAAATGGGAAATAAAGCAAGACAGTAGCATTTCTCAAACGGTGGCATTGATTAATATTAACAGAGAGATTATATTAACAATAAAATTTGTTAAACATGTAATTTTCTTTTAACTGTGGCATAGCATCAATTCTCCAGCGGCATTATTAGAGGGTGTTTGTTTACAGGGTGAGGGAGTCCTGGATTAGGGGGTATCCGGACTGCCGGACTATATCCTTTGGCCGGACTGTTGGACTATGAAGATACAAGATTGAAGACTTCGTCCCGTGTCCGGATGGGACTCTCCTTGGCGTGGAAGGCAAGCTTGGCAAATACGGATATGTAGATCTCCTCCCTTGTAACCGACTGTAACCCTAGCCTCATGCGGTGTCTATATAAACCGGAGGGTTTAGTCCAGAGGACAACAACAATCATACCATAGGCTAGCTTCTAGGGTTTAGCCTCTACGATCTCGTGGTAGATCAACTCTTGTAATACTCATATCATCAAGATCACCAAGCGAAGTAGGGTATTACCTCCATCGAGAGGGCCCGAACCTGGGTAAACATTGTGTCCCCGCCTCCTCTGTTACCATCCGCCTTAGACGCATACGTTCGGGACCCCCTACCCGAGATCCGCCGGTTTGACACCGACATTGGTGCTTTCATTGAGAGCTCCACTGTCGCCACCGTAAGGCTTGATGGCTCCTTCCATCATCGGTAATGATGCGGTCCAGGTGAGGTCTTCCCCGGACAGATCTTCAGATTCGGCGGCTTCGCCTCAAGGGCTAACTTCGCTTGGCCATCTGGAGCATATCGAGAGCTACGCCCCTGGCAACCAGGTCAGGTTCGGAAACTTGAACTACACTGCCGACATCCGCGAAGACTTGATCTTCGACGGATTCGAGCCCTTGCCAGGTGCGCTGCACAATCACGACGAGCATGATATAGCTCTGCCGTCGGACGGTGGTCGGGAGATCACACCGCAACTACTCCGACCTCAATCTGGAGCAAATTGCGCCATCCGTGGACGGGTGCATAGACCCCGCCATGGAGGTCAGATTTCAAGCGATAGAGCCGAACACCGACTTTTACTCCTCATGAGAGCTATGATGCCGAACTCATCGATTCTGCCCCCGCCACAGACTCGAGCCGCCACGGCCTGCTCCGCTTCGTCGAATCCGAATGGGCGCCGATTATGGAGTTTACCTCCATGATATCTTTCAGACTCACCCTTCGGCGACGTACAATTGTTAAGGTCTCTCTCCTTGTCAGAGAACCTTGGCCGAATCTATGTCCGCTAGAATGGGATGCGGGATTTACGGAAGAAATTCGCCCCCACCCACTCACCCACTTACTAGCCACCGTCACGCATTTAACCGACATGCTCGACTTCGACTCCAAAGACATCGATGGTATGGAAGACGATGTAGGAGACGAACAGAACCATCGCCTATTGTGGCATCGGACCGCCACCTCATCATATGATATATACATGGTGGATACACCCAAAGAAGGCAATGGCGATAAGACAACGGAGGATGACCCCTCCAAGAAGCAACCCAAGTGCCGACGTCAGTGGCGCTGCTCTAAGTCTCGCCATAGCAAAAGCAGTGATATCGGCACAAGAGACAATAACACTTCTGGACAAAGGTAAGATTTCATTTACAATCCCCTCCAAAGAAGATTTAGAGCAGGAGGACGAACAACCCAACCCTCCTGAGCAGGCAGCAGATGGAGAATCGGAGGATGACAATTACATGCCTCTTCCTAAGACGAGGTGAGCCTCGGCGACGAAGAATTTATCGTGCCTGAGGATCCCGTCGAACAAGAGCGCTTTAAGCGCCGGCTTATAGCCATAGCAAATAGCCCGAAGAAAAAGCAACAACAGCTTCGAGCTGATCAAGATTTGCTAGCAGACAGATGGACTGAAGTCCTTGAGGCCGAGGAATATGAACTCGAACACCCCTCCAAGGGTTACCCAAAGCGTAGGTTGCTACCCCGACTTGAGGAGGAAGCATTGAAACCTACAGCACCAGCATATGACACGGCTGATCGGCCACCTCGTGGCCGAGACAGAGAGGCATTTTAGCTCGAAGCTCACCGCACCCGCCGCCACTCAAACAAAAATACCAAGGCACGGGCAACACGCGGGACCTACGAGGCGTATTGGAAAACAAGGCAAAACACGTAAGATCGATCTACGGATCACGGAGGCGTGCACCACGCGATGATGACCGTCATGCCGACATACAAGAAAGTAAATCCGCCGGGCCGAACAAAGCGTATAAGACTCATATGAATCTGCGTCGCGATATATCCCAAAGACGTAGGCGCCGCGACACCCCTATGCTTCAATCGACGGGCTAATGGATCATGAATTCCTAGAGGGTTTTAAACCAGTAAATATTGATTAATTTGATGGTACTACAGTTCCCTAGTTATGGATCGAGGATTTCCTCCTCGACATCCACATGGCCCACGGTGATGATCTACATGCCATCAAGTACCTCCCACTAGAACTCAAAGGACCAGCGCGACATTGGCTGAATAGCTTGCCAGCAGACTTCGTTGGCTGTTGGGAGGATCTCGAAGATGCATTCTCGACAACTTCCTGTGGCACTTATGTGCAACCACCGGATGTCTGATGACTTGAGCCATATAACTCAGCGTACCGGGGAATCGCCATGCAATTCTGGACACGGTTCCTAACCAAGAAAAATCAAATTGTCGACTGTCTGGATGCAGAGGCCTTAGCGGCATTTAAGCATAACATCTGTGATGAGTGGCTCGCCCGGCACCTCGGCCAGGAGAAGCCGAAGTCTATGGCAGCCCTCACGACACTCATGACCTGCTTTTGCGCGGGAGAGGATAGCTGACTGGCTCGCAGCAACAACATATCAAGGAACCTTGGCACTTCGGACACCAAGGATAGCAACGGCAGACCACGCCGCAGCAGTGCACAAGCCGTCAACAACGGGCGATAACGCCGAGGATACGATAGTCAATGCCGGATTCAGTGGCTCTAAATCCGCCAGTGGAAAAGCCATTCAAAAGAAGTACTCCGGCCCGTCCCCCGACCGCGCATACTCGATCGCTCAGTGGTCAAATACACGGCACTTCGATATGCCGCCCAATCACACCAACAGAGAATGCCGGGTGTTCAAGCAGGCCGCAAGTTAAATGTCAAAACAAGGACAAGGGGTTGCATAGTGACGACGAGGAGGAGCTCGCCGCCGAACACGGAGGACGTAAGAGGTTCCCCCACAAGTGAGGACGATGAACATGATATACGCAACCCACATCCCCAAGAGGGAACGAAGCGCGTACTAAGGGACGCTCTATGCGATGGAGCCCGTCCGCCCAAAGTTCAACCCATGGTCCTCTTGTCCGATCACCTTCGATTGCAGGGACCACCCCACTAGTATCCGGCTATGGCGGATCTGCCGCATTGGTCTTAGACCCCATCATTGACGGATTTCACCTCACTCGAGTCCTTATGGACGGCGGCAAGCAAATTGAACCTGCTCTACCAGGATACAGTGCGCAAAATGGGCATAGAACCCTCGAGGATCAAACCCACAAAAACGACCTTTAAAGGCGTCATCCCAGGTGTAGAGGCCCATTGCACAAGTTCAATCACACTGGAAGTGGTCTTTTGGATCTCCGAAAATTTCCGGCGAGGAGTTAATCTTCGATATCGTCCCTGCTCAAGAGCGGCTATCACGCGACTACTCAGGCAAACCGCATTTGTAAGATTCAATGCGGTACCGCACTACGATACCTTAAGCTCAAGATGCCCGGACCTAGGGGGGTCATAATAACAATGGAAACACAGAGCGCCGCTCCGCACGGAGGAGCACATCGCGGCCCTCGCAGTTAGAAGCACAAAAGTAGCCTCTTAAGGCAATCCACCAAATCGGCAATAAAGCCCCCGGACACCATCAAGCGAGTCTGGAGTAACCTGCAAAAGGATCGCCTGGCACGTTCAGAGCTTGCCTAGCAATTCGGCCCCCGCCCTAGTCCCAGTCGAATGGAAAATCCGTGCCGCACGTACATAATTACGCATTGAAAATACCATGGGCATAGGCGGGGGCACGACCATGACACGTCCCGCATTGTGGCTCAACCGCCCTAGGGGCTGAATACCTTTATCATTTTCTCTCTTTCAGGGCCTTACTCTCTGGAAGCCCTATCCGGCAGTGCGATTGTCGGACATATAATACAACAACCAAGGAGACAGGAAGCTACATCGTACAATGGAATCCCCAGGTGGTCTCTGATAACGAGCGAAATACCTGCTTTAAATTCCAGTCCGCAGCTTGCCCTTGGATAGGACATCTCAAATAGTGCTATTTTTTGCTTATCGCACTACTTGTACCAGTACGCTTCGACGTATACTTGGAATAAACAATGCATAGCACTAGTCTATTATTGCATTCTCTATTCTTTTTTATATATGTTTATTTATGACAATTAGCACCCGTACATCCTGGTACGGCCAGTACGCCAGGGGCTTCCATATACCCCATAATGCGGCGTGAGAAGTCTGAACACTTTCGACAGTGTGGCACCCCGAACTTATAGCATAATATGCATCAGCTCTGAATCATGTCTTGGGTCAATAGTTGGGTTTGCGCGGCTCCCATGTGTTGGTACCTTACGTTACTGCGATTGTGTCCCGGTTCTTCCGGACGAGCATCTCAGTAGAGAAAGCCAAAATTGATTGTCATGATGAGGCGAGAGCTGGTCGCTGTTCGAGAGGTCTCAAGTCCTTAAAGACTTTTTCCACTTCGGGCGAGGAGTCGGCCTTGTCCGACTTAGGCGTATATAGCGCCCCAAATTCGGCCTGTCGAGGAGGCTGATCGTGACCCACGGACACCTATGGGACCGGAAGCCCGAGTCCCTTTCGGTTCGGTGGGGGGCGGAGATTGCACAAAGAGCAGATCGAGGCGATGCACACGAGCAGTTTACCCAGCTTCGGAGCTCTCCGGAGAGATAATACTCCTACTGCTGCTTGTCTGATTGTATTGTGTTCTTGCTAGGGAGCGATGAGAGCTACAAAACCTAGCCTGAGAGTCTGTGGTTTCGTACGAGCTGAACCGAACGAGCCGAACCCCTTCTACGTTGCGCATGGGCCTCCTTTTATAGGCTCAAGGGGTCTCCGACAGGTGGCAACGTAGATGAGGGTACAAATGGAAAAACAGTAGTTGGTACACCTACTTGTACAAAGGTACGTTGCATCATACCTAACCCTAACAGCAGGGGACAAGGGTAATAAATACCCGTCTAAGTCTCCCCAAACAAAGTGCAAAAAGTGGTCAGCCACGGGCGCCCACCGTCCCCGCCACAATGGCTTATCTTGTCGGGTCACGCCATCACCGCTGCTCTTCGCTGGCTACACAGCCTCTTGACACGCGCGCTTGGAATGGCCCCATGGCGACACGTTGGTGGATGAGCTGGAGCGGAGATGAAGAGAGGTTGCCTGCTCCGGCAAGTGACTTGCCGGAGCTGAATCCTTGCCGCGCCCGGAGACTTGTCGCTCTCCGAGCCTTCCCGGCAAGCTCCTCTTGCCGGGGTCTTGTCTTCTGCGTGCCTTGGGCGGCCTTCCCGGCAAGCTCCTCTTGCCGGGGCTTTGTTCCCTTGGCTTAAAACACTTTGTTCTTGAATGGCTCCAATGGAGCCAAAGGGAATCTTGGCGATCCCCCTGGCAAGCCTTGCCGCGGGGTGCTGCAACTGCCCGTGCACGAGTTCGGGATACTAGGGTACCCCTACTCTAGTACACCGGCCAGAGCCCCCGGCTCGGGCCACACGGTGCCGAAAGCGCTGTTGGGCCAGGCCCAAAATAAAGCAGACGGGCACGCGCGGCTCAAATCACGCCGTTACTTACCCCGGACCCACCACGTCCCTCACGAACGGCACGCGTCGAACACGGCGTCGTGGGAGAGATCGTGGGAGAGATCGTGGGGAAGTTCTTTATCCGGAAATGGCGAAACGTCCGCCTCCTCCCTCTTTATTAGCAGAGGAAACAGGGGCATTCCGTTCCCCTCGCCATTTGCTGCTTGATCTCGAAAACTACCATTGCTCCCCCCTGCTTCCCAAGCCAGAAGAGAGCAACGCTCCGCCCCTCGTCGCCACCGTCTCCACCAACGCCGTCGGTCACCTCCACCGCCTCCACCATGGCTCCGAAAGGCGACAAGGGGAAGGGCGTGAAGTCGGCCGAGGCGCAGCGGCTCACGGCGCTGCGCAAGGAGAGGGCCCTCTTCGACCCCCAGCTCGACGCAAAGGAGCTGCGGCAAGGGTACTACCTCTTCTGGTCGACGGAGACGCGGAAGCACCCGCGCACGAGGGTGATCTCCGCCGCTGCATCTGAGAAGGTTTCTGTCGGGTATCCCCTCTTCACGCTTTTCTTCTACATCAAGGGCTCTGCCCCCTTTTCCGAATTCTTCTGTGACATCATGAACACATATGGCCTCCGCCTCCTTGACTTCACCCCCAACGCCGTTCTCACCATGGCGGTTTTCGCACACCTTTGCGAGAACTTTGTCGGAGTCCACCCAAATGTCGCCCTCTTCCACCACTTCTTCATGCCCCGCGTAGAGAGAGGAGAGCCGCTTGCCGGAGTGATAGCTTGGGTCTCCAGGATCGGCAAGAAAGAAGCTTACTCGGAAGGAGAGTTCCGTAGCAAGTGGGATGAGTGGAGAGGCAATCGGTGCCGGATCATTGAGGAGAACCTGCAGCCCTTCATCGCTGCGGCGCCAAACCCCAATAGTGCGCGGCAACGATTGGAGTAACTTGGCACCAGAGGATGCGAGGCTGCAGATTGCCGTGACCCGGATCTTGCGCCTTAGGCTTGCCAGACTCACCGTAGGCGCAGTTGGCGCAGACTTCCTTCGCCGCCGCATTGCTCCCTTGCAAGAGACCTGCTTGGGAGTTCAAAAATGCAGCAGACATCATGAGGCTGCGCCCGGGCCTTAACTGGAACTTCACAGTCTTGGAGTTGACGGCGATGCTGCAGGAGCTATTCAAGCATGACCCCGAGCACCCGAAGTGGTTTAGGGTTGCCGAGGGGGTCGCCCTTGTGCAACAACTTCGTCACTGGACTGCATCCGCGCCATGATGCCATTGTGCGATCTACATGGAATCGCTCCAACCCGCGCAGGAGCCTTTCGGATGACATCGTGCGGCAGTTCTTCGACAGCTTAGAGGAAGTCGCGGTCCATGATGACGAGCAGAAGTGGTTTACCCGTGACACCACCGACCAAGAGATGGTACGCATTGCCACAAGGTTGGAGGAGGCGGCAGCAGCTGCTGCCGCTGGCGTCTTCGGGTTCACTGTGGAGGAGGCAGAGGCAGCCGAGGCGGCAAGCCTTGCCGACCGAGAGGAGCTTGCCGGCGAGGAGGAGCAGGCCGAGCCCGAAGTTGAGCCCAGCGAGCCAGCCGAGGACGCTTCCGCTCCGTCATCCAGCAGCTTGCCGCAAACGGAGCCCCCGGCTCCGCCAAGGAGGCGCTTTCAGAGGGGCCGAGATCGTCGAGACGGCAGACGGCAATAGCCAGCAGCGCTGCAGGACAAGCTCTACCGCTGCAAGTACTTTGCCGCTGAGCGCCCCACATCACCAATGCGATAACCGAGGCGGGATCCTTCCAGTCATTGCCCTGCCACTCCCGCCAAGCGATCAAGGGAACCGACTCCTCCGCCTCTTCAAGACCGGAGGCGAGCCGGAATTTGATCTCTCCGCGCTCAGCTCCGACGAGGAGGAAGAAGAAGAGTAAGCTTCCATGCTCGCTTGTATTTCTTCAATTTTTATTGTTTCATCTTGAATCTGACTTGCTTCATTCTGAACTCTTTCTTTTCGTGACGCCGCCCGTAGAGCGCCCAAAAGGGCCAAGACTCTCGTGGTTGTCGCCGAGGATGATCCCGCCGAGATCGCAGAGGAAGCGCCTGAGACCACCTTGCCGGACCAGCAACCTTTCTTCAGAGCAGCCCCCAAAGACAAATTTCAGCCAGAAGTGTTGGGTTACTTTTTTACCGTTAGGGCGTGCATGGGTGTTTCTTCTATGCCGATATCTCGACTTGTTGACTTGTGTAGGAGCAGAGCAGCCTCATCGGGAGGGCCTCGAAGCCGCTCCCGACAAGCCCTCTGCTTCAACCATTCGCCAAGGAGGGCTCTCCGGCAAGGGAGCGTTCTCCGCAAGGGATACCACTCCGGCAGGGAGACCACTCCGGCAGGGATGCCAAGTGATCCTCCGATTGGTTGAGACCATGGCCACGGATCCCACTGCAGTAATCATCTTGCGGAAATTTCCCTTGGATTCTTCTTTTCTCTTTCTTTTGAACATTTGCTTGACTGTTCTTGCTTTTTTCTTTGATCGATCGTTAGATCCATCTCGCCGCATGAGCCGATGGAGACCGAGGTTGCTTGGCGAGGGGGAAGCGCTGGTACATTGACGACGCCGCCCCATTAAAGAAGAGGCAGCGCCGATGGATCCGCCGGCGAAGAGGCCATCGAGGCTGCCGCCGCAGGCCGGGCGAGGGGTCTGTGGTCACACCACGCACCACGAGGTCAGCAGGAGCGCCAGCGCCACGCCGACCGCCGATCCTCCGCCACCGATGCAGCGTCGAGTTCGAAGAGCCTCGGCCCGGCGCCTATCTCAAGGCCGGCGACGGGTCTTCATCAAGCTCCCCGGGCGCCGAGCTCAGGGCTCCGGCCGAAGGGGAGACCTTCGACGGAGAGCTGCTCGCCTGGCTGGGCTGTCGCTGGTTGACGCGCCAAGCAAGAGGTGGCGATTTCGGTAGGAGCAGCTGCTGAAGAAGCTGTTGTCGCTCTACCGCGCCCGACAAGCCAAGCTGGAGTCCCGGAGGCACTTGTCGCGAGGGCGGGAGCAGACATGGAGAAGCGCGCAGAAGAGCTCCGGGCCGCCAACCGAGAAGCTCTCCGGGACATAGCAGAAGAGCGGGCGCAGCTTTCTGAAGAGCGCACAGCCTTCATCCTTGAGAAGGCTGAGGTCGAGGAGCAGCAAAGGCTGGTTGCCGAGAAGCTAACTACGCAAGAAGGCGAGCAGGCGCAGCGGAAGATCAATCGACAGTTATGAAGAAGAGCTTACAGCTGCTGAAAGCAATCACTTGGCGGAGCGCTCAAGGAAGCAAAAGACGCTGCCGCAGCTGCCGAGGCCGCCAAGGAAGATCTGGAGACAAGAGTTACACAGCTGGAGGCCAACCTCCTGAAGAGCGGCGAGGAGCTTGACGCAGCCTGAAGCACGAAGCGCTGAGAAGGACGCCTACACTCTTGGCGAAGTTGCGGTGGCCGCCTTTGCCGAGAAGATCAAAGAGCTCGACGCCGCCAAGGACTCGTGGCTGATCTTGAGCTGAAGGCGACCACCTTGATGGAGACCACGGACAGCGCCAAGGGAGCGGAGGTGGCCTTGCTAGAGAAGATTAAGACCGGCGAGGAGCTGCTAACGAAGTGCCACAACCGCCCAAAACACCTTCGTGAGAGAACATGATGCCTTTGGACGGAGGGTCTTGTGGATACCGCCGCCATCATCGACAAGGAGCCGACGGAGATTGGGATGGAAGATCTCGGATACTCCTCCGACGAGCATCTCCCGGCCAAGCTCACTTTTATTCTTCAAGGGCGTGTTGGCGGCTCTCCCGCGACTCGGGCAGCGATCCCAAAGCGATCGGCCGAGGAGTCGCGCCAGATCTGCTCGAAGTTCTCCAAAAGGTCTTTGGTGAAGGTGGCCTTCCGCAATCCGGCCTCGACCTCACCAACGTTCTCAAGTCCTTGTCACGGATGCTGATGTAGAGGCGCTCAAGGCCTTTGTCGCCCCATCGTGGACAGGGTGAACAAAGTCAAGAGGGTTGAGGGCCACTGTAGACTAGGCCGCCAATTTTATCTTTCCCTTATCGCTGCTGATCATGTTTAAGAAAACAATTTATTAGATCTGCGACAAGTTATTTTGTAATATAACTTTATCTTAGGCAATGATTGCAATTTTATTTCCTCTACTTGATTCCTTCCTTTGTACATTTATGCCCTACGCTTTTGGGGAACTTGTCGGCGCGGGCACTTTTGCCATGAAGCCGAGTGTGGAACGTCAATCAAACGCTAGCGATGCCGCTTCGACAAGAAACCTTGTCGCAACTAGCTGCAGCTCTCTTAAGTTGTTGAGCGGACTCGAAACAAAGTAAGGGCGCGACTAGCTACGCAGTTGGTTCCTCCGCCGCATGTTTTCTCCATACAAAGTACTTATCGCTCAAGGAGAATAACTTAAAAATTTAAAACTGATTGCTCAAATTCCGCAACTTAGCTTTTCCTCCGCCGTTCGCTTCCGGCAAGGTTTGACCTCCTCGAGCTTATTACACTTGGTCCACATCGTTATCTTCTCCTTCCCCCGGCAAACTTGTGTGCGAGGCCTTCCCTTCTTTGAAGAAAGGAAAGAAGAGAAAAAAAAGATATGGAGCCTCATAGCTCGTTAGTGCTTACCGGGCGTGGGTGCTGCACAAAATGTCAGATAACATATGCAATATTATGGATAAAGCATAAAACTAACAAGGTGTGCGGAACATATGAGCTTTACTTATGCACGGGGTCTGCGCCCGGCTTCGTACAAAGGATTACATGCAACATCGGCAAGACTTGTACAAAAGGTGGTTGCCGAAACAGGTTCCGGCAACCGCGCCTTACGGGTAAAACTTACGAAGATGCTCTATGTTCCAGGAGTTGCTCACCGAAACGCCATCTTCGGTCTCAAGGCGGACAGCACCAGGCCTAGTGACCCGTTTCACCCGATAAGGGCCTTCCCACATCGGCGTCAACTTGTAGGAATTCTTGGCGGACTGAACGCCGCTTAAAGAACAAGGTCGCCTTCCTCGAGACTTCTGGCATTAACTTTGCGGCTATGGTGGCGGCGCAAAGCTTGCTGATATCGAGCAGCTCGAACAGCAGCCTGAAGACGATCCTCCTCAAGGAGCAGCGTGTCATCTTGCCGCAGCTGCTCTTGCTCAAGCTCATCATAAGCGAGCACTCGAGGTGATCCGTATACGAGTTCCGTGGGGAGAACTGCCTCTGCTCCATAGACTAGAGCAAAAGGTGTCTGGCCAGTGGCTCGATTTGGTGTCGTCCTGATCGACCAAAGAACCACCGGCAGCTCCTCAATCCAGTTTCTTCCGCGCGACTTGTGCAGCACATCGAAAGTCCTGGTCTTGAGTCCACGCGACTTCAAGATTTGCCCTCTCCGGCTTGACCGTTGCTTCTCGGGTGAGCAACGGAAGAGAAGCGAGCTTGGTGCCAAGATCTTGGGCGTCTTGCATGAAGGTGCGGCTCAGAAATTGAGTGCCGTTGTCGGCGATGATCCCGTTAGGGATCCCGGCGGCAAACAATTGACCTGAACAACTTGATCGCCGACCGCGGCGTCACCTTCCTCATCGCTTCCACTTCCGCCACTTTGTGAACTTGTCGATGGCGACGTACAAGTACTCAAAGCCCCGACAGCTTCGGGGAAGGGGCCGAGGATGTCGAGCCCCCTGCATCAAAATGGCCAGGATAAAGGGATAGTCCGGAGAGCTTGAGCCGTGGTGAATTTGCTTGGAATGGAACCGCACGCTTCACACTTGGTTACTTGTGCAATTGCATCCCGGAGGCTGTCGGCCAAAAGAAACCTTGCGGAATGCCTTGCCGGGCAAGTGCTCTTCGCCAATGTGGTGACCACATATGCCTCCATGTATCTCTGCCGACTGCTTCATCCATCTTCCCGCAAATACATTTCATTTTCACACCGTTGAGTCTTCTTACATGCAGGTGTCTTTGTCGACAAACTGGTACATACTTGACTGTCGGGCTACTCTTTCCGCTTCTTCTTGCTCTTCGGAAGTTCTCCTGTTCGAGGAAATGAACAATCTGCTGTGCCCATGCTTTGAGCTTGCGGCTCGACAACAAGGACTAAAGGCACATCTGCTGCCAAGGGAACATCCGCTTCTACCAAGAAGAACCCGAGGCTCGCCGAGCTTGATATTCCCCAAGCTTGCCAGAGCAAAACTTGTCGGGAGCGCTTTGCTTCAACGAACAAACCCTAGGGCTTGTCGGAGCAGACTGCTCCTCAAAGACTTCTCGGCGTTGATCTTGGGGACCTTCTTGGCGGCGGCTTCCGGAGCTCGGCCGGAAAATAGTCGCCAGGATCAACTTCCTCTTCTTGCTCTGCCCGATTGGCGGTGCTTTCTGAGTTGGTTGAGTCGGCTTGAGCACAAAGGTTCCTGGTTCCACAGGTAACTTAAGTGCAGCGCACTTCGACAGGCCATCAGCTATATCATTCTGAGCTCTTGGAACGTGTTCCATTTGTAGGCCGTCAAAGTGTTCTTCTAGCTTTCTCACTTCATCAACATAAGCTACCATCAACGGGCTCGATAACTCTTGTTTACTTGCGGATGACAAGCCGTGAGTCACCCACGACAATGAGCTTCTTGATCCCAAGGTCCACCGCGATCCTCGAGACCGCAAGCAAACCCTCATACTCTGCAGTATTGTTTGTCGCTTGCTCCTTGGGAAAGTGCATCCGGACTACGACTTGAGGTGCTCTCCGGTGGGGCGACAAGCAAGACGCTCAAGACTGGGCGCCTTGCGCAAGAAGGCACCATCAAAGTACATTATCCACTCTGCTTGCTTCCTTGACGGGATGCTCGTCTCTGGAATCTCTTCATCTGGTGTCGGCGTCCATTCTGCTATGAACTCTGCTAATGCTCTGCTTTGGATAGTTGAAGTGCTTTCAAACTTGAGGCCAAAGCTTGACAGTTCCAGTGCCCACTCGACAATCCTGCCTGTTGATTTTGGATTTTGCAGTATCCTCTTCAGCGGAAAGCGAGTGACAACTGTGATCTCGTGTGCTTGGAAGTAATGGCGCAGCTTTCTCGAGGCCATGAGAAGGCCGAAAGCAATTTCTCGCACACCGTAGTACCTTGACCTAGCCCCTCGCAAGAGGGAACTGACAAAGTAAATCGGGCGCTGCACCATTCTCTTCGCACATTCTCACATTCCCAAGCAGATCCATCTTTGTCGGGACCAGAGCTTGTCGGTGAAGTGCCTTGCTTGTCGTTGGATGCATCTGCCTTGGTTGCCGGCTCATCATCCGTCTCCCTCTCCGCCACTAACGCAGCACTAACCACTTGATTGGTTGCCGCTATATATAGCAGCAACTTTTCTTGCGGCTTAGGTGCGACAAGTGTTGGAGTGGAGGACAGGTATCTCTTTAAGTCTTGCAGCGCAGCCTCCGCAGCGGACAGGTATTTCATTGGACCTCCCTTTTTCAAAATTTTGAAAAATGGCAGGGCGCGCTCAGCAGACTTAGAGATAAACCTGCTGAGAGCAGCTACGCAACCGGCAAGTCTTCGTACATCCTTGACGCGCTTTGGTGCTTCAATTTGCTCAATGGCTTTGATCTTGTCGATTGGCTTCAATTCCCCTCACGAGACACGAAGAATTGAGAAGCTTGCCGAGGGGACTCCAAATACGCACTTCTCGGGGTTGAGCTTGAGGTTGATCTTGCGCAGATTTGCAAAGGTCTCATCTAAATCTTGAACCAGAGTTGCCTGCCTTTTGCTCTTGACCACTATGTCATCCATCTAGGCTTCTACATTTACGTGCATTTGCGGCTCAAAAGCTTCATGGACTACTCTTGCAAATGTTGAACCAGCATTCTTCAATCCGGAAGGCATCCGTATGAAACAAGATGTGCCACATGGAGTGATGAATGCGGTTTCTCCTCATCCTCTTCGCCATGAAGATCTGATGGTATCCCCGAGTATGCATCAAGAAATGAAAGCAAATCACATCCACCGTGGAGTCAACAATCTGGTCAATGCGCCGCAAGGGAAATGGGTCTTTGGGACAAGCTTTATTAACATCGGTGAAATCGATACAAAGCCTCCATTTCCCGCTTGCTTTACGACGACAACAGGATTGGCCAACCACGTGGGATGGAGGACTCCTCGGACAAGGCCTGCTGCTTCCAACTTCTTGATCTCTTCTGCGATGAATTCTTGGCGCTCCACTGCTTGCTTTCTGACTTTCTGCTTGACGGGTCGCGCATGAGGACAGACCGCTAGGTGGTGCTCAATTACTTTCTGGGAACACCGGGATGTCGACGGTTGCCATGCAAACACGCCGACATTCGCCCGAGGAAAGCAACGGCTGCGTTTTCCTATTTCGTGTCAAGCGTGGCACTGATGGTGAAGGTACCACCAGTGCCGCCCTCCTTGGCGGACACCTTCTTGGTTGCTGGTGGAGCTGCCATCGTCTTCTTCTTGCACTTGCCGGTGGAGCTCGATGGTGCGTCCTCGACGGTAGCGCAGCACTCCGAAGAGGTGTGCTTGCCGGAGTGGGCATCAGGACTCTTTCCGGACTTGGACTTCTTCTT
This sequence comes from Aegilops bicornis, assembly GCA_021605145.1. Classification (NCBI taxonomy): domain Eukaryota; kingdom Viridiplantae; phylum Streptophyta; class Magnoliopsida; order Poales; family Poaceae; genus Aegilops; species Aegilops bicornis. The sequence goes on from JAHIAL010000008.1 coordinate 1,311,166, forward strand.
CCCCCCGGGAGCTTCAGCGGCAAGTGTCTCGCGATCTGCTGCCGTGCCGCTTCCAGTAGATCTTGTCGGCGCAGATGAGAGCGTCCTTCTTGTCGCCATGGATGTAAATGACACTTATCGGGCCTGGCATCTTGAGTAAGTTGTATGCATAATGAGAGGCTGCCATGAACTTGGCAAGTCTTTGAATGACCAAGTATCCCATTATAAGGCAATGGGAAATCAGCAACGTCGAACGTGACCCTCTCAGTCCTGAAGTTTAGCTCGCTGCCAAATGTTACCGGGGTCTTGTCTTCTACGTGCCTTGGGCGGCCTTCCCGGCAAGCTCCTCTTGCCGGGGCTTTGTTCCCTTGGCTTAAAACACTTTGTTCTTGAATGGCTCCAATGGAGCCAAAGGGAATCTTGGCGATCCCCTCGGCAAGCCTTGCAGCGAGGTGTCAAGAATCGCCTGCGCACGAAGTTCGATACTAGGGTACCCCTACTCTAGTACACCGACACGGCCCTTCGAATACTAGGGGCTTCTCCAAAATTTAAAATTATAGACTTCTATGGCTAAGTGAGAGTGATAAAGCATTATAGTCCAATTGCCTGGTTCGTTGCGCTGAGCACCTCCCTCGGAGGACCCAAAGATGGGAAAAAGAGTGCTCAGATTTATCCCGAACACCCCAGTACTAGCTGCATGGGGGCAGAAGCCGATGACTGGCCAACTCTCAGATTTGATAAACGGCCGCACAGAAGGTAATATTTTAAATTCAAAAAGCGTTGCATAGCGCAAGTGAACTAGTTTTCACATTAAAGGATCACATGAGCACGTTCATTCAAAAATTACATCTTTGGTACACTCCTCCGCCACAAGGCGGGCACCCTTCAGGACACCATCATAATACATTTCGGGGTGGCGATGCTCCTTGCCCTGCGGCGGCCCCTCCTTCACCAGCTAATCGGCGTCCATCTTCGCCCAGTGCACTTTCGCATGGGCAAAAGCCCCGCGTGCACCTTCGATGCAGACGGACCGCTTGATGACTTTAAACAGGGGGCAGGCATCCACAAGCCGCCTCACCAGGCCAAAGAAGCTGTTGGGAAGGGGATCGCCAGGCCACATCCGGACTATAAGGCCCTTCATGGCCTGTTCGGCCGCCTTGTGGAGTTCGAGCAATTGCTTGGCTATCGCTCATAGGGGCATCGGGTGTTCGGTCCCAGTATACTGAGACTAGAACAACTTCTCCGTCGAGCTTCCCTCCTTGGCCCGGTAGAACTCCGCGGCATCAGACACACTGCGGGGCAGATCTGCGATCTCTCCTGAGAGCTCCGAACTCGGGTAAGTAAAAGGAAATTTTCTTTCACGTACTTGCTTTGCATAATGAATGCCTTACCCGCCGCTATCTTCTTAACCGCCTCAATTTCCTGGAGGGCCTTCTGCGCTTGACCTTGGCATGTTTTATGCTTTCGATGGCCTTTGCAAGCTCGGACTCTCGCATCTTAGAGTCAAGCTCCAAGGACTCGTGCTTCTTCACGAGAGCCTGGAGCTCTTGCTGCACCTCGCCTACTCGGGCCTCTTGCTTTTCTCGCTCGCTGCGCTCCTTGGCCGCTTTGTTTTTGTCCTCGGACAGCGCCTTCTTCAGGGTCGCCACCTCCGTCGTGGCCCTGGCACATTCATGATGATCCTATTATTTGCAACCAACTTTCTTTCTAATATATAGACAAGGTATTGCTTACCTTGGCTCTCCTCGAGCTGCCTGTTGGTAAGGCCCAGCTCTTCCTCGGACCGCTCAAGGTCCTGCTTGAGCATTGACCTCCATGATGCGTGCGGTGTCGGCCCGACAACGGCCTTTGCATACGCATATATAGACAAATTCGGATTAGACTCCTGTGGTTATTATTCGATCCTCTATTCGCCTTTTTCAAGAGCATGAACGCCAAATGAGCATCGGGGCTACCGCTTATGCGGTAATATTTTCCTATATTTCGATTACTTACCGAAAGCTTTGTTAGAAGGCTGGCGCAAGCTTCCAGTTAGTCCGCCCTTGGTGGATCGAACCTTCTCGATCACCGCACTCATAATATCGCGGTGCTCTTTCGTCGATGGAAGCGCCGCAAAGCGCTTCCAGCAAGTTGTCTGGTGCCTCTGGATGGACAGGGGCCACCGGCATGGGCGGCTTGCCCCTCTTAGCAGGGGGTCGCCTGCCGGAGTCCGGAACCACTCGAGGTCCCGGCGCAGTGTCCGGCTGGGGGCCGAACTTGGATCCCACGGGAGTCTTGCCTCCTTTGCGCCCAGGGTCCGGAAGGTCGCCTCGAGGCGCCTCCAGAACTACCTCCCCTCGGCTTGGTGCCTTCTGAGACAACACCTCGGCATTGTCCAGGGCGAGGGGAAGAAGGCGTCGGAAGTGAATCGCTATTCATATCCGACGAGTCCAAAGAACCATCCGACGAAGATACGTCGATCACGATCTCGGGGCGGACTGCACGACCATGTTCGGTGTGATGAGAAGCAGTGCGATAAAACATACCATGAATTACAATGGAATCCGGATACTTACGACTTCGCCAGGGGCTTGTCCCTGAGCAACCACTCGTCATCGCTATGGGCGGCTGTCGTGGAACAGTCCGGAAGGAGAGTCCTTCCCTTCTTGGACCCTTCGGCCTCCCCGGTTGGGGCGGCCTTCCTCTTCTTGTCTCCCCCGGCTAGGGGGGAGAACTTTCCTCTTCCTCCTCCTCGTCTTCATGGGAGGAGAGCGCCTCGGAGTTATCGGACGATGAGTCCGATATCACCTGACATCGGGGACCCTTTCGGGTCCCCGTGGCCTTCTTCTCCGGCACCTCATAAGGTGCCGGAGTCAGCATCTCCGTTAGGAGAGCATTCGCCGGATCTTCGGGCAGGGGGGCTGGACAGTCAATCTGCTCCGCTGTCCCCACCCAGTCCTATTAAAGGCATGGAGGCTTAGATCCCGCGCGTGACTAAACTGGGGATAATAAATACCCTATAAGGAATAAAAGAACTTACCAAACTGGCGTGGCGCTGTGCGCTGAGTCCGCGGTCCTCGGTAAGGGAAGGGGGCACCTCGGCGCCCTTGAACAACACCCTCCAGACGTCCTTGTGCGTCGTGTCAAAGAGCTCGCGCAGAGTCTGGTGCTGGATCGGGTTGAACTCCCATAAATTGAACGCCCGTTGTTGACACGGGAGGATCTGGCGGAAGAGCATGACCTGGACAACGTTGACGAGCTTGATTTTCTTGTTCATCATGTTCTTGATGCAGGTCTGGAGTCCGGTCAGCTCCACTGGGTTACCCCAGGACAGGCCCTTCTCTTTCCAGGAGGTGAGCCGCATGGGGATTCCGGATCGGAACTCGGGGGCCGCCACCCATTTGGTGTCGCGTGGCTCCGTGATGTAGAACCACCCCGATTGCCACCCCTTTATGGTCTCCACATAGGAGCCCTCGAGCCATGTGACGTTAGGCATTTTGCCCACCATGGCGCCTCCGCACTCCGCTTGCTGGCCGCCCACCACCTTCGGTTTAACATTGAAGGTCTTCAGCCACAGGCCGAAGTGGGGCCGGATGCGGAGGAAGGCCTCGCACACGACGATAAACGCCGAGATGTTGAGGATGAAGTTTGGGGCCAGATCATGGAAATCCAGCCCGTAGTAGAACATGAGGCCGCGGACGAACGGGTGGAGAGGAAATCCCAGTCCGCGGATGAAGTGGGTGAGAAAAGCTACCCTCTCATGATATTCCGGGGTAGGGACGATCTGCCCCGCGTTGGGCAGCCGATGTGCGATATCCGTGGCCAAGTATCCGGCTCCCCGCAGCTTTTTGATGTCCTCCTCCGTGACGGAGGATTTCATCCACTTGCCTCCCGCTCCGGACATGCTGGGAACGGTTTGAGGAGAAAGACGCAAACTTGGGTGTTGGAGCTCGAGTGCGCGAGAATGGATAAGCAAGGAGGAAGAAGGGGTGGGTGAAAAAGGGTGAACCCTTATCCCTTTATAAGGGCGGACGAAACTGTACGCCCCCACCTGCCTAGTAAACTCGCTTATTCCCCAAGCGCCGTAATTGATGGCGCGGTTGGGTTACCCACGTCCGTATTGATGAGAATACCGTGATAAGGGGACACGATCTTTGCTTCGACAAGACGTGCCAAGGAAACCACCTTGCAATATGTGCTGAGGCTGGTTGGGAAAAACGGTTCGAATAATGACCGGGTCGTGGTGTGATGTCATGCTACTGAATGCGTCAGCAGATTAGATTTGTGTAATATTATTCTCTCTACGGTGGTATGTGGAACTTGTTTTGCAGAGCCGGACACTATCCTTGTGTTAAAAATCTTCCATGGAGTATTCAGAGGAGGAACCCGCCTTGCAATGCCGAAGACAAAGCTGCTTGGACGGACTCATCGTCATTGAAGCCCTGGTTCAGGGAGCTACCAGGGAGTCCTGGATTAGGGGGTATCTGGACAGCCGGACTATATCCTTTGGCCGGACTGTTGGACTATAAAGATACAAGATTGAAGATTTCGTCCCGTGTCCGGATGGGACTCTCCTTGGCGTGGAAGGCAAGCTTGGCAAATACGGATATGTAGATCTCCTCCTTGTAACCGACTACATGTAACCCTAGCCCTCCGATGTCTATATAAACCGGAGGGTTTAGTCCATAGGACAACAACAATCATACCATAGGCTAGCTTCTAGGGTTTAGCCTCTACGATCTCGTGGTAGATCAACTCTTGTAATACTCATATCATCAAGATCAATCAAGCGAAGTAGGGTATTACCTCCATCGAGAGGGCCCGAACACAGGTAAGCATTGTGTCCCCGCCTGCTACCATCCGCCTTAGACGACAGTTCGGGACCCCCTACCCGAGATCCGCCGGTTTTGACACCGACTGTGGACTTTTTGGTGCAGGGACTAAAAAAACTCTGTGTCAGTCCCATCTAAACCAAACAGGAGGGACTTTTAGGGACTAAAAGTGGGCATTTGGGACTAAAGAAAGAAGACCCCGAGGGAGAGTCTTTTTGGGACTTTTTCCAATAGTTGCCCCTGCCCTGCATGGCTGCATCGCACCTTGTCTCTATTAGTTCATTTCTAGGGGTAACATGGTCTTTTAGCATGTTATTTAATAACCTCTAGTCCATGTTTAGTCCCCGGAACCAAGCAGGTAGGGACTACTTAACCAAACAGGGCCTTAGATTAACAACAGCTAAAGAGTTGCACGGGAAAGTGGACGCACCAGCACCATGTGCATCTACCGATGTATGAAGGGGTGATGATGTGTCTGTTGCAACAAAGAACAAACAACCAAGGAGCATATTTGTGTTGGTCCCAGTTTTGTTATCTTTAGACACCTTTCCCTATATGTGCGCAAAAAATCTAGTCATGCTCAAACTCGACAGCCTTGTCCCCCAAAACAAAAAGATCAATTCGTTACAGATGTGCATACTCGTTTGTCATTGTTTTCCCTTTTCGACGAACGTAGGTGCTGGATAGCCAGTATGTACTAGTACTTTCGCCCCTTCCTTTCCTCTTTGAACCACGTCCTAGATTCATGCTATACAACTTTCCCCACTATGTTCCCCATTCCTTTCCTCTTTGAACCACATCTTAGATTCATGCTATACAACTTTCCCCACAACTTTCCCCCTTCCTTTCCTTTTTGAACCACATCCTAGATTCATGCTATACAACTTTCCCCACTACTTTCCCCCATTCCTTTCCTCTTTGAACCACGTCCTAGATTCATGCTAGACAACTTTCCCCACTACTTTCATGTTTGATCCAACACCTAGATTCGAGTGCAGAAGCAGAAAAAGGCCACATGCAGCTAGAGCAATGCATGTGGAATAAGTAAATTATACCTTAAGGTTCCTGGGGTGTGGTTCGATTGGGCACCGGAGGCCGTTAGGCCCACACTACGTACGGCGGCGAGGAAGAAGGGGTCGGAGGCCCTCCCGCGCCGCCGCTGGGTGAAAGAGAACAGCTGCACCGGTGGTGGATTCCCTCCCTCACCGACGGCGACAGCATTAAGCCTCCTTCCCTTCCCGGCGGACGGATCCTGCCGGCTCTTTGACCAGTAGTGAGGGGAGAGAGAGGCCAACGAAGTATTGTTTAGATATGGAGAGGGTGAGAGAGTGTGAAGAGAGCAACTACAAGTGCTGAGGCTCCAGAGTGTATATATATATACTGGAGAGAGAGTGTGAAGAGTGCAAACCCTAGAAAACAAGCGTCGAGGCTGCAGCGTATACGTAATGAGGTGATTATACGGTCACTACGAGATCGTATAGCTCCATATCCATCCAATTTGACCAGTCAAAGAATCCTCCACACCGCCTGCATCACTTTCTCTCTCTCGTCATGCAGGGCCCTACATCATTGGGTGGAAGAAAGAAGTCGAACAAAAACAAAATTATGCTCAAGTGTAGTTATCCAACCCGAGACCTCAAGTTTGATGAGCGAACAGGCTAACCAGCTACACCACCCTCCCGTTATGTTCAACGAGAGGAAAATAACCTTTTATACATTCCTGCATTCGTGTGACAAGCATGCCGTGTTTTTTTTGCGTGCGAGTCATTGGGATTTAAATCATAATCGTGTCATGTGGCTTTGGTGGTAAGGTCTTTTGGGATTTAAAGCAGTGTTGGTAGTACAGAAATAATGCAGCCTTAGTCACCTTACCTCTCTCCATGTAGTACGTTGGGTCCCACCAGTCGAGGGTGAAACAAACAAATTAATAAGCAAAATTAAAAGCGCCAGCAGTGTATCTTACCTCACACATCTCGCTACTGCTTGTGAACACTGTCCAATTGATCCCTCTGTTCGCTCATGTACTATTTTAAGTGAATCCTTATTATAACATGCACACAATTTTGGGCACTTGTATTATTCTACCTAAGTTAGCGTGCCACCGTATCTCGTACTAGTCCCTCTGTCTAGGTGTAATCAGTCACGTTAGAAGGTGCAGCGGGACCAAGGTGCAAGCAGATTGGGGAAGGAGAAACTTGACCGGTCCTTCCTCCAATCAAAGCCCTGATTTCTGTCTCTAAACGCAACAATTAATCCCAACAACTAAGAGATGCCATCTTAGCTACCATGCAAGGCCACGTATTAACTCGCATGCAAGCCGACTTTGATTTCTTGAATGATCAACGCGTAGTTGCGCTCCATGCATTGGGTTTTCGGGGGAGATAACAAGGCAGAGTAGGCATTTGGTTACATTTCTTAGGCTCGTCATAGTGGTGAGTAACTTGGACTAGTAACATGCATATGTTACTAGTCTATGTTACTACAAGTACATTCGTCCTGGTTTATAGGTCCCCTTTGTAGTTTGTGCCAAATTTTGACCAAAGATTTAACTAACAAAATGTTAATGCATGTCAACAAAAATTATATTGTTGGATTCGCATTTGAACATAGTGTGAGCTAAGGATCCAAGTGCTCCCTAAGTAACTCGCACGATATTCCTATTCACTGAACATGTGTGTGCGTGCGCGTGTGTGTTTAACAGCATGTGTGTGTTAGAGAGAGTGACACATCGACCTACTCCTACAGAGAGATGGTGTGTAATGTACGATTTAGCCGCGAGAGTCGGTGCATCCTCTTCCGGGCATCCGGTCGGGATAGGTGAGGGATTCCTGTATTAAGGGTCCTCGGGCGTCCGGACTATGGAATGTGGGCCGAACTGATGGATTGTGAAGATACAAGACCGAAGACTCTCTCCCGTGTCTGGATGGGACTCTCCTTGGCGTGGAAGGCAAGCTTGGCATTCGGATATGAAGATTCCTTTCTCTGTAACCGACTTTGTACAACCCTAGTCCCCTTCGGTGTCTATGTAAATTGGAGGGTTTAGTCCGTAGAGGCAATCATAATCATACAGGCTAGACTTTTTGGGTTTTAGCCATTAGGATCTCGTGGTAGATCAACTCTTGTAATACTCATATTCATCACGATTAATCAAGAAGGAAGTAGGGTCTTACCTCCATAGAGAGGGCCTAAACCTGGGTAAACATCGTGTCCCCCGTCTCCTGTTACAATCAGCCTTAGACGCACAGTTCGGGACCCCCTACCCGAGATCCGCCGGTTTTCACACCGACATTGGTGCTTTCATTGAGAGTTCTACTACGTCGTCACCAAAAGGTTTGATGGCTCCGTCAATCATCTACAACAATGCAGTCCAAGGGGAGGTTTTCCTCCCCGGACAGATCTTTGTATTCGGCGGCTTCGCACTGCGGGCCAACTCGCTTGGCCATCTAGAGCAGATCGACAGCTACGCCCCTGACCATCAGGTCAGGTTTGGAAGCCTGAATTACGTTGCCGATATTCACGGAGACTTCATTTTCGACGAATTCGAGCCCATGGCAGCCGCTCCCTGCCACCACGATGAACATGACCTAAATCTGTCATCGGACCATACCCAGGAGATAGCGCCTGTAGCTGCTCTGGCCTTAGATCCGGAGCAGATTATGCCATCTGAGGACGGGAAGCTCAACCCCACCATGGAAGCCGCAGACTCGGCCGGCTGAGCCGCATTACGCACCCAACCTTGAACGGGATGCAGGTCATCGGAACTCGGATTCGTCTCCGGCCATAGGTCCCGAACCGCGTGCATCCGCACGCATCGAGCTTGATCGGGCGCCAATCATCGAGTTCAGCTCCGTGGACATCTTCCGGCACTCACCCTTAGGTGATGTGCTAAACTCATTAAAATCCCTCTCCTTAGCGGGGGACTCACAGCCGAATTATATCCGGTTTGAACTAGAGGCTGATGACGGAGAATTTCGCTTCCCACCCACCACCCACTTCATAGCCACTGTCGAAGACTTAACTGACATGCTCGACTATGGCTCCGAAGACATCGACGGTATGGTCGACAATGCCTGAGAGGATCATGCACAAAAACCACCGCTCACAGGGCGCTGGACAGCCACCTCCTCGTATGACGTATACATGGTGGATACACCCAAAGAGAATAACGGCGGGAAGGATCCATTCGAGGATATACCTTCTGAGATACAACCAAAGCACCAACGTCAGCGGCGCCACTCTAAACCATGCCGTGGAAAAAACAGCAACATCGCCATAGGAGAAAATAATACTCCAGACGATGTCGAAGACAACGAAGACCCCATTGAGCCGACTTCCGAACAGCATGAACGGGAGGATGGGCGAGTCAGCCCCAAGGAGCAGGCCGTTAACGACGACTCGGAGGATAGTAATTATCTTTCACTCTCCAAAGATGAGGTGAGCCTCGTCGACGAAGACTTTATCGTGCCTGAGGAACCCGTCGAGCAGGAGCGCTTTAAGCGCCGGCTAATAGCCACTGCGAGGAGTCTGAAGAAGAAACAGTAGCAACTTCAAGCTGATCAAGACCTACTCAATGACAGATGGACTGATGTCCTGGCAACCGAGGAATACGGACTCAAGCGCGCCACTAAAAGTTACCCGAAGTGTAAACTGCTACCCCAATTCGACAACGAGGCTCCTGAGCCCATGCCATCAACGCATAATACGGCTGACCGACCACCACATGGCCGGGACAAAGTGGCAACTCAAGCCGAACACCAGCCCGCACTACCTCGCCGTAAAGGCAAAGACACAACAGCTCGGGAATACACATATGACGTGCGGCAAGACCTTGAGAACAAAGCAGGCCAGTTCAGATCGATCTACGGATCACGGGGCGTGCCCTGGCGCGCGATGACGGCTATCAAGCCGGACGTGACGAGCATAACCATGACCGGGCCGAAAACCACAAATGGACTGCATCCGAATTATGTCGCGACTTGGCCCGATATAGAGGCGCCGCACATCCCCTCTGCTTCACTAACGAAGTAATGGAACACAAATTCCCAGAAGGGTTTAAACCCATAAATATCGAATCATATGATGGGACAACAGATCCCGCGGTATGGATTGAGGATTTTCTTCTCCATATTCATATGGCCCGTGGCGATGACCTTCATGCCATTAAATACCTCCCACTAAAACTTAAGGGGCCAGCTTGGCACTGGTTAAACAGTCTGCCTGAAAACTCCATTGGCAGCTGGGAGGACTTGGAAGACGCCTTCCGCGACAACTTCCAAGGAACATACGTACGACCTCCGGATGCCGATGACTTAAGTCACATAGTTCAACAGCTCGGAGAGTCAGCCAGGAAATTCTGGACTAGGTTCCTAACTAAAAAGAACCAGATCGTCGACTGCCCGGATGCCGAAGCCCTAGCGGCCTTTAAGCATAGCATCCGCGACGAATGGCTCGCCCGCCACCTCGTCCAAGAAAATCCGAAGTCCATGGCAGCCCTCACTGCACTCATGACCTGCTTTTGTGCGGGCGAGGATAGTTGGCTAGCACGTAGCAATAACACTGCAAGTGATGCCGGCACCTCTGAAGCCAAAAATAGTAACGGCAAGCCCGACGCAATGTGCACAAGCGCCCGAAGCAACGGTGACAATACGGATGACACGGTGGTCAACGCCGGATTCAGGGGCTCCAAGTCCGGCCAGCGGAAGAAGCCATATAAAAGAAACAATCCGGGCTCGTCTAGCTTGGACCGCATACTCGATCATCCATGTCAAATCCATGGCACTCCTGATAAACCAACCAATTATACCAACAGAGACTATTGGGTTTTTAAACAGGCCGGCAAGTTAAATGCCGAGAACAAAGAGAAGGGGTCGCAAAGCGAGGACGATGACGAGGAGCCCCAGCCACCGAACACAGGGGGACAGAAGAAGTCCCCCCCCCAAGTTAAAATGGTGAACATGATATACGCTACACATATCCCCAAGAGGGAGCGCAAGCGCTCACTCAGGGACGTCTACACGATGGAGCCAGTCGCCCCAAAGTACATCCCATGGTTGTCCTGTCCGATCACCTTCGATCGCAGGGACCATCCGACCAGTATCCGTCATGGCGGTTCGGTACACCGATCCTCGACCCAATCATTGATGGATTCCATCTTACGCGAGTCCTCATGGACGATGACAGCAGCCTGAACCTGCTCTATCAGGATACAGTGCGCAAAATCGGCATAGATCCCGCAAGGATCAGGCCCAGAAAAACCACCTTTAAGGGAGTCATACCAGGTGTAGAGGCCCGCTGTACGGGCTCAATCACACTAGAGGTGGTCTTCGGATCCCCGGACAACTTCCGAAGTGAAGAGTTGATCTTCGATATCGTCCCCTTCCGCAGTGGCTATCACGCACTACTCGGACGAACCACATTCGCTCGATTCAACACGGTGCCACACTACGCTTATCTCAAGCTCAAGATGCCCGGACCACGCGGTGTCATAACAGTTAATGGAAACACAGAACGCTCCCTGCGTACTGAGGGGCACACCACTGCTCTAGCAGCAGAAGCGCAGAGTGGCCTTTTCAAGCAGAACCTTAATTCGGCGGCCAAGCTCTCGAACACTGTCAAACGAATCCGAACTACGCTGCAGCAGGACAGTCCGGCTCGTGAAGAGCTTGACCAGCAATTTGGCCTCCGTCGCAGTCCCGACCAAACGGCGGCGTTCGTACCGCGCGTCCATAACTACGCACTCAAAATACCATGGGTATAGGCGGAGGCACAGCTAGATCGTGGTCCATAATACGGCTCAACCTCCCCTAGACCTACATACTTTTACTTTTCATCCTTTTCAGGTTTCTTTTTTTCCCAGGCCTTTCCAGGTGGCCTGATTGCCGGACCTATCCAGGGACGGATACACCAAGACGGAAAGAAGCATTGACGTATAAGGGAATTTCTAGGTGGTCTCTTTAAACGATCGTTATGCCTGGTTGCAGTACCTGCACGCAGCTCTCCCTTGGTCGTGGTATGTTAAATAGCCATGTTGCTTATCGCACTATTTGTACAAATACGCTTTGACGTATTAAACTATAATGGAAAATAGTTTGCGGCCCAATTTCTGTGGCATTGACTTACTACCTCTTTCTTTTTTATTTTTCTTGATATTCTTATAAATTGCACCCGTACACTCTGGTATGCCTTAATTCGCCAGGGGCTTCATTACGCCCCATCATACGGCAACAAAGTCAGAACACTTTTTTACAGTATAGTTCAGCACCCCGAACTTTAGCATTATATGCATCGGCTCCGAATCATGTCTTTGGTCAATAGTTGGGTTGCCCGGCTCTTGTGCTTACTACCTTACGTTCCGCTATATCGGCTAGGGTAGTAAAGGGAGAACTACTACGATTGTATCCTGGTTTATCCGGATGAGCACCTTAGTAGAGAAAGCCGAAAACTGACTGTCATGATGCGGCGTGAGCCGGTCAGCTATTCGAGAGGTCACAAATCTTTTGCGATTTTCTCCGCATTATGCGACGAATCGGTTTTTATCCGATCAGGTGTTTACAGCACCCCAAGTTCGGACGTACGAATACTAGGGGTTGCGCTTAAATTTTTATTGTCAAACTCCTATGGCTAAGTGAGGGTGATAAAGCCGTATAGTCCGATTGCCTGGTTCGCAGCATTAACACCTTCTTAACGGATCAAAAACCTTTGGATCAAGTGTGTTTTGGTGCCAACCGAACACCCCATGCTTCCTACATGGGGCTGAAAGTCGACGGTAGCCAACTCTCGATTTAATAAAACGCCGCCATGTGAGGTAAAATCTTAAAATAAAAAAACAAGCATTATATTACATCACGACCTTGTTTCATAGTACAGGACAGGATAACATGAATGTATTCATTCAAAGATAATATCCTTGGCACATTGCTCTGCTACAATGCGGGATCCCTCCAGAACATCACCAAAATATCGCTTGGGCGTGCGGTGCTCCTTGCCCACGGGAGATCCCTCCGTCGCAAGCTTGACGGCATTCATCTTCGCCCACTGCACCTTGACACGGGCGAAGGCCATCCACGCCGCACCTTCGATATGCACCAGACCGGCTTGATGGCGTCAAGTCGGGAAGCGAGCAGCGATCAGCCGCTTCACCCGGCTGAAGTAGCTACGGGTATGGCTTCGTAAGGCCACAACGGATTATCAAATCCTTCATGGCGATTCGGCCACCCTATGCGATTCGACTAGCTATTTTAATCGGTCGCTAAAGGGCACCAGATGTTACTCGCAAGGTATTGCGACCGGAAAAGCTTCTCCGATTGAGCTCCCTCTTGACTAGGAAGAAATCCGCAGCATTAGCAATGTTGCGCAGATCCGCATAAGCAGCTCTGGAGAACTCCAAATCCGGGTCAGTAAGAGGTACCTTTTCTTCACAAATTTGCTTTGCATTATAAAGGCCTTACTCGCCGTGATTTTCTTGGCCTCTTGGATTTCCTGGAGGGCGCCCTAGGCTTCAACCCGGGCCTCTTGCGTGCTTTGGTGGGCCTTAGCAAGCTCGGACTCTTGATCCGCAATTTTGCACTCCAAGGACTCACATTTCTTTACAGCGTCCTGGAGCTCTTGTTGGACCTCACCGACCCTGGCCTCGTGCTTTTCACGGACGGTTTGTTCCTCCGCCATTCTCTCCTGGGCTTCGGCCAACGCGGCCTTGAGGGTCTCCACCTCTGTCGCAGCTCCTACAAATATCATGATGCTATTGTCATGGCATACCTTGCTTCTCCTCCAGCTGCTTTTTCACACGGCCGAGGTCTTCCTCGGCCCGCTCCAGACTCTGCTTCAGTCCGGAGACTTCGGCAGCATGGGAGGTCGCAGCCAGCTGCGACGCCTGCTTTTTCACATAGATGTGTATGGTTAGTTTCTTGCTAAAATTATTTGATCCTCTGTCCGGCTTTTCTTTCCGAACACCGGACAGAGTCCCAGGAGCTACTGTCTATACTGTGACATTCTTTTTAGATAATTACGTTGCTTACCTCAAAGCCTGTTAGAAGGCTGGTGCAGGCTTCGGTCAGTCCGTTCTTAACGGACTAAACCTTCTCAACCACTGTACCCATGAGGGTACGGTGTTCCTCGACAACGGAAGCACTTCGCAGGGCTTCCTGTAGAGTGTCCGGTGCCTCTGGTTGGACAGAGGTCACCAGCGGAATAGGCACAACTCCTTCTTTCGAAGGAGGCTGCCAGCCGGATTCCGGAGCCGTATAGGTCTCCGGGACCGTATTCGGCTGGGGGCTGAATTGGAACTGGCCCCCAGTGCCAGTCTCCATCGGTATTTGCTCCCCCATGTGTCCGGCGGCCAAGGTTTCACCCTCTCGCGCCACACTGATGGCCTGCTGCGTCTCTCCCAAGCATGGGATCCTTCAGGACAACACCTGGGTGTCATCCATCGCCTTGGGAGAGGAGGCATTGGAAGGGGACCCGCTGTCCATCACATTCGGGTCCAGCGAATTTCCGAAGATGAGGATCGCTCGAGGTCGGAGCAGGCAGGGACGGCAAGTACATGATTCAACATGTTAAAACTATGAAGAAAAGAGGCTGGGTATATGCGTCAGGGTCTTTGAGGACTCATGATCCGCCCAGGAGCTTATCTCGGAGGTGCCGCTCTAGGCTGCTGTCGACGTCCCATGTGGAGTTATCCGCGAGGGAGGCCTTCCCCTTCTTGGACGCCTCTGCCTCCAGATTTGTGGAGGCCACCCTTTTCTTCCCTCCCCCCTCAGGGGGGGAGTTGCTTTCCTCCTCCTCCTCATCGTCTTCTGCGGCAGAGGAGTGAGTCTTGGCGTCTCCGGCCATCATGTCCGAAGTGCCCTTGCGACGGAGGCCACTTCTGGTCTCCTTGTCCTTTTTCTTAGCCTTCTTCTCCGGCGCCTGGTAGGGCACCAGAACCAGCATCTTTGTCAGAAGAGGCATGGCTGGTTCCTCGGGCAGCGGAGCCAGACACTTAATCCGCTCTGCCTTCTTTGTCCAACCCTGAAAAAATAAATAGGGAGGCTTAGGCATTTTCCCTGAGTAAGCAAGTAAAAGATACACCTTGAAACGCGAAAGACTTACCGAACTTGCGGGATTGGGCCAGGTTGTGCCCACGATCCTCGGTTGTCTCCGGCCAATTCTCGTTGGCCTTGAAGAGCACCTTCCAAATGTCTTCGTGCGTAGTTCCGAAGAACTGTTGCAAGGTCTGGTGCTCGGCCGGATTGAACTCCCACAGATGGCAAGTCCGGCTCTGGCATGGAAGGATCCGGCAAACTAGCATCACCTGGATCACGTTGAGAAGCTTGATGTTCTTGTCCACCATGCCTGCGGATCTTGGCGCCTACAGCTCTATCGGCTCGTCCAAGCGACGACCAATTCAAGCCCTTCTCTCTTGCCGGAGGTGAGCCGTATTGGGGCTCGGACTTGAATTCGTGGAGCCGCGGCCAGGTGGCGTCGCGGGGCTCTGTGATATAGAACCACAGTTGCTGCCACCCTTTGACGGTCTCCACAAACGTACCTTTGGGCCATGTGACGTTGAGCATCTTGCTCACCATGGCACCTCCGCACTCTGCGTGTTGGCCATCCACCACCTTTGGCTTCACATTGAAGATATTTAGCCACAATCCGAAGTGGGGTGGGATGCGGGGGAATGCCTCGCACACGACAATAAAAGCCGAGATGTTGAGGAAAGAATTTGTGGCTAAATCATGGAAATCTAGCCCGTAGTAGAACATGAGTCCTCGGACGAAAGGGTGGAGAGGAAACCCTAGCCCGCGGACGAAGTGGGGGATGAACACTACCCTCTCATGGGGCTCCGGGGTGGGGATGATCTGCCCCTTGGCCAGAAGCCGGTGGGCGACTTCCTTGGCCAAATATCCGGCCTCCCGAAGCTTCTTGATGTCCTTCTCCTTGACGGAGGAGGCCATCCACTTGCCTTGCACTCGGATCTTGACATGGTCGGAGTGCTTCTTTGAGGCAGAAAAGATGACAACTTGGGTGCTGGAGCTCGAGAATGGAGAGGCAGAGAAAGAGAAGGCGTGGGTGAAAGGAGTGAATCCTTATCTCATTATAAAGGCAGTGAATATCAAGCGCCTCCCCACTCACCTCAAAACTCGCCTATTCCCAAGGGTTGTGCAGACGGCACAGTTGGATTACCCACGCCCGTATTGATGAGTATCCTGTAATAAAGGGACACGATCTCTGCTCCGACAAGACGTGCCAATAAAACCGCATCTCGAAACATGGAGCGACAGGCTAAAAGAATGGTTTGAAATAATAACCGGGTGGTGACGTGATGTCACGCTACAAAAAGTTGTCAGCAGATTGGACTCGTGAAATATTATACTCTCTAGGGTTGTGTGTGGTATTTGTTTTGCAGAGCCGGACACGTTCGTTGTGTTCGAGGACTGTGTTGAAGTATTTGGAGAAGGAACCCACCTTGCAATGCCGAAGACAATCTACACGCCGGACACCTCGTCGTTGAAGCCTGGTTCAGGGGCTACTGATGGAGTCCTGGATTAAGGGGTCCTCCGGCGTCCGGATTATGGAATGTGGGCTGGACTGATGGGCTGTGAAGATACAAGACCGAAGACTCTCTCCCATGTCCGGATGGGACTCTCCTTGGCGTGGAAGGCAAGCTTGGCATTCGGATATGAAGATTCCTTTCTCTGTAACCGACTTTGTACAACCCTAGTCCCCTCCGGTGTCTATATAAACCGGAGGGTTTAGTCCGTAGAGGCAATCATAATCATACAGGCTAGACTTTTAGGGGTTTAGCCATTACGATATCGTGGTAGATCATCTCTTGTAATACTCATATTCATCAAGATCAATCAAGCAGGAAGTAGGGTATTACCTCCATAGAGAGGGCCCGAACCTGGGTAAACATCGTGTCCCCCGTCTCCTGTTACCATCAGCCTTAGACGCATAGTTCGGGACCCCCTACCCGAGATCCGTCGGTTTTGACACAACAAGCGGACCACTGCCACCCCTGCTCCTGACCAGCCTGGCCCACCCAAAGCCCCTCCATCGCTTCATGGCCTTCTCGCCCAACGGTCGGTAGCCGCTCCAAAGAATCGGTGCCGCATTCATGCCCGGGCAGAAGCGAATCGACCTCTCGGCTGGTGCACTGTGTTGAAGAGAGAAGCGGATTCGAGTGATGGTTGCTTCATCCGTCAAACTTCTTGCTTTGGGTCTATGTGATTTGTGACTCATTGGTCATTATTCTTGAGGTGGTGGGACTGCTTTGGATGTCCCACGCTTTCGGCGAAAGGAGGTACTACTAGATTACAATTTTCTCCATTCTTATAGCAGAGGAGTGCTAGAGCCATGAAAACACGCAGGCTCAGTGATTACATGGCCCACCTCACATTATCACCATATTTTCTGGACACCGTGCGACACCTAACTCTTTATGTAGTACTACCGGTATAGTACGTACTGTAATTTATCAGCGAGATAAATTGGTACAATGCTATGAAGCTTCCAGCTTCTGTTTCATGTATATTGCATCCAAGGTTGCCCGTTGCAACATTTCATCAAATACAAAGGAGACTAACATGCATGCTATTGCATCTCAATGATTGACAGATCATAGCCAATATGCACTCCATCCATTCTAAAATAAGTGTCTCAACTTTATGCAAACTTTAGTACAAAGTTGTACTACTACAAAAGTTGACACTTATTTTGGAACAGAGACAGCTAAAGAAAAAAACGATCCATGCAGTCCCTAGCCCTTGAACCGTAAACCCTAACCAGCCTTTAATTTGCTGGCAATGCTGGAGCTTCCGAGGAAATGAAGTTTGCAACCCTTTGACCATCGGATCATTTTGTGCAGTTTCACCAAAATCGAGATGAGTATCCCTGTAGCAAAGAAATTGAAGAAGCGTGATTAGAATAAGATAATGGGACTAGTTGATGAGACATAAACTCATCACAAATACAGTACGTAGAAGCCAGTAGAGGTATGTGCGGGGAAAAGAAGTAGAGAAATATCCACATGGAGTGATGTGGGCAGCTGGAGCAGTGGTGCAAGCCGGCTGTAAAGGGAGTTGTACCTGAGGGATGTCGGGACGTAGCTCAACCTAGAGGAGGGCGGCGGGAAGCGGCAACTGCCCACGTCGCGGCAGTGAGCAAGGGACAAAAGAAACCTCACCGGCTTTGTGAGAGAGCAGCGGGGACCCCTGATCGGGGCGTGCCGGCGGTGGGTTTCGCCCGTCGGCTGACAGCGACCACATCTACACTAAGCATCCACCCCTTCCCCGGCGGGCGTGATCCAGCGGGATGTTAGAGATGTTGCCACGATCGTTTTGTGCGAGAGAGTGTGAAGAGAGCAACCCCAAAGAAGAACCGTGTAGGCTCGTCCTGCCTATGTATAGAGTGGAGCGGTTTCATTTTCTCTACATATGAACCTATTTATATTGCGTACGTGCCACTGAAGAAAAAAACTTTATTTACAAATGACGCGGCACCTACTACTCGTTCTCCTATAAACCTTGCACTTGGCATCTCCAAAATATTAACCTAGCGATTAGCTCTTCGCCTCTTCGGGAAGTCGAGCAATAATAGTACTGCAGTATATATAGTTCTGGCTATATGAGACCGAATGAATTGTTGCACGTCCACCACATGGGCGAGGGTCGAGGGGCGAGGGAGAGTGCGTACTATTACGTCTGTTTCAATATGGACTACATACAGAGCAAAATTAGTGAATCTACACTCTAAAATACGTCTATATACATAAGTGTTTGGAGTATGTACTAGTAGTTCATATTGAAATCTACTAAAGGACATATATTCCAAACAATATGATAATCTCTCTAACCAAGGTAGGGACGAGGAGTAAATGGAGGGAGTAGTAAAATTTTCCCCTCGTCCTGCGAGCCACCGCGCGCGTGGGCGAGGGAGCAGGCGTAAGGCATAGTACTACTACCTCCGTCCTGGTTTATAGGTCACCTTTGTAGTTCGTGCCAATTTTTTACCAAATATTTAGCTAAAAAAATGGTAATGCATGTCAACAAAAATTATATCGTTGGATTCGTATTTCAACATAGTTTTAATGATATAATTTTTGGTAACATGCACGAATGTTTTGTTAGTTCAATCTATAGTCAAAAGTTGACACAATATACAATGGGGACCAATAAACCAATATACAATGAGTAGTAGTAAGCAAGCTTCACCTCGTCTTGCGAGCCACCACGCCCATGGGCAGGGGAGACGGTGTAGTAAGCAAGCTTCTCCTCATTCTGCGAGTTGACAGGACACATCAAAAGTAATACGTAGAGAGCATCTCGAGTGTATAGAACCTTGCGTCTAAGGTAGGCCCCACATGGTTTGCCTCTTTTTTAGCATAACGCGTCAAGTCGCAATTTGTTT
Source organism: Aegilops bicornis (assembly GCA_021605145.1). NCBI lineage: Eukaryota > Viridiplantae > Streptophyta > Magnoliopsida > Poales > Poaceae > Aegilops > Aegilops bicornis. The sequence continues at coordinate 1,330,341 of JAHIAL010000008.1, forward strand.
GTCCACCCGTGGTAGACGATCCTCCATCAAGTGGACAACAAGTACACGTGTCAAATTACCACGTGGGTTGCCTTTTCGTACAGAAATGAGCTCCACCGTGTACCCCCGCGGTGTGGTTGGGAAAGAGACGGGAGTACGTGCATCGTGCGTGCACCTCTTCTCTTCGTGCACGTCCCCCCACCTACGTAAGTGTGTGTGAGAGAGAGATACAAACCTAGACAGATGGCGGGTGCGTTTGTGAGTGTTTTTTGTTTGGGGGGGGGGTGTGATTTCGTCAATGTATCTATGGGAATATGTGTCGATGACATCTCAAAGAAATTTTTGCATGCAATGTGTGTGAAATAGAGGCCTATCCATATCATATATGGAGGGGGCGATCCACGAGAAGAGAGGGAGGGGTCATAGATATCGATAGAGTCGAAGAGAGGATCAAGTGGGTGGGTGCAAGATCGATGAAGAGAGGCATCGAAATTGTGTGTGTGCAAGTCATAGATATAGGGCAACTGACCTCTGAGGAGCGTCGGAGGGCACAGGGCAAGTTTGTGTGTGGCGGGGAGACATGACTAGAGCCTTTGGGTGTGTGTGTCGGGGTGGGGGGAGGGGAGGGAGGCCTTACTAGAGAGGTAGAACGACTTCGTATATGTGTTTAGAAGGAGAGACCCAACTATGTCTTGAGGGAGAGCGGTCGACATCCATACATAACTGAAGGATGGGAAATAGGTTGGGACAGAGAGAGAGAGAGAGCGAGAGAGAGGGAGAGGGGTAGAGGGGTAGAGTGTTGGATGGGTGATGGAGTTGCTTCTCGAAGATGGTGGGAGAGGCCTACTAGACAAACTCAGGGTAGAACTACAATATTATTAATAAGAGTGGTGATGTGTTTACGTGTGTGCACATGCGTGATAGATGCAATCGGGACGCATGCATGGATGATGAAGGGGAACCATGTGTTTGGTAAGCAAACCTAACTAGATCGGTAGATCAATTGTTGTTTGTCAGAGGAAGGGAGAGACATAACTAATGAGGTATATTGATCGACGCGTGGGGAAAATGAGTTATAAGGACCTAGCTAGCTATATGTATAGAGGGATATTGGTTGGTGTACATCCATTTGTTAGAGGCAAATAAGGCCCAGCGAGACGGATAGACAGAGAGAATGGAGCTAGGAGGTGGTGCGAGAGGCCGAGCTACTAGCTAGATAGGGGGAGTGTGTGGTTGTGAGACGATGAAAAGAGGGGCGAGAGTTTACACATGTGTGGGACCTTATGAGAGACACAAGGCATGGACACAGAAAGGATGAGATGGAAGGTGCGTGTGTATGTAGTAGGCAGACATCGCTGGAGAGGTTTATCAATCAGTTCGTGTCGGAAAGGAGTTGTGGAGACTGTGGGAGAACGACCTAAAGAAAAAAATGAATGTCTGCGATGGATAGAATGCTGAGGGAGGGGGAGAGGGAGGAGGGCGTGTGCGTGCACGAGAGAAAGTTAGTGCTAGCTACAAAGGTTAGAGGATTGTGTGGGTATAAGAGACTGACAAAGATCATAATTTGATATGAAAGTGGATTCATATATTTGAATAGGAGATCATAGTGTTATAAACATATGCATGCATGAATATAAGCGGTGATCTGGCGTGATGTGGTTTTCGCATGTTATACCATAATGTGATAATGCATGGCGTTTGCAACTCACAGCTAAATGTCGAACAATCTAAACCATACTATACATCGAACAATCTCACATTTTATTTGAATTTGTGATAATGTGTGGCGTTTGCAGCTTACAACTAAATATCAAACAATCTAAACAATACTATATATCGAACAAACTCACATTTTATTCGAATTTGTGGTAATGTGTGGTGTTTGCAACTCACATCTAAATACTTGTAGGCGTAGGGGGCGGGGCACCATACATTATGTGATAAACACATTATACATATGAGACATGGTTTAGATTATGAAGATCTAGCTAGAGCTTGAAATGTACTGTGACTTGAAAACAACATAAAGTGGATTCAAAAAATCGAGTTCGAGTTCATATAGTACACATAGTTCATATCTAACTCGAGAGTAATCATGTGGTGTGCTGTGAAGATAATACACAAATGATGGTTTAACTTGACAATAATGATGATTGTAGATCTTATTAAAATAGAAAGCGAATTCAAATCGTTTGACTTCACAACAATCATTATTGTAGATCTTATTCAAAAGAAGTGAATTCAAATTTAGTTCATATTGAAGCGGTAGTATATACATTTGGAATGCACTAAAAGCGTTCATTTGAGTAGCAGCTTGCATGCATTATACACGTACCGAAATATTTTTAATTGACCATAACATGAATTCAATGTTTTGAATGACATTTGTAGTGCGAATTGATTTGGTACAGTACACGGGACTAGACTCGCTTGTGTGCTGCGAATTGATTTCTCTTTGTTTTTTAAATCGTGAAGTGCGAATTGATTTGGTACAGTACACGTTAGGCTTGTCCAGAAATTTCAACCCGCGGCTTGTTACCCCGAAATATTTAAGATGTATCTTTGTCTCGTTGTGCTCCGACAACTCCGTCCATCTCAACCCGCGCCTTGCTATTCCAAAATTACAACACGCGTGAAAACCCCCACCTCTCGTGAAATCCCGACACGCGAAATGCCTGTGACACCCCTGAACCAAAAGAACCGCCTAGGTCAAATCGGTGGGGGTACTTTCGTAACTTACCCCACATTTCGGACAAGCGCGTCTGTAAGCCATGGTTCCCCACTCCCATCCCATCCGCCCACCCATTCGTACACCGAGGCCGCAAAAACCCGCGAAGCCCCACACCCTGCTCCGTCCGCCACCCAGCCAGAGCCTCTTCCGCGACGATGTCGTCCATAATAACACCTCGACGTCCCTCATCCATCGTACCGGATGAGGATCCATCGTCGATCTCATCGTCCCGCCGGTTCATCCACCCTGTCCTCCACCTTCAAGGAGCTGCCCTGACGTTCCCCTCATCTTTCGCGCCACCTCCATTCCCACACCACCGTCTTCACCTGCACCACCGGAAGAGCATCATCGTCACCATTTCCTAGGATGAAGCTCAGGCCTAATCGGCGCCACCAAAGAGGTTGTACACTAATCGCCGCATTTTCTACTTGATACGATCTCACGGTCTTTGTCGGCGCTCGGTCCCGAAACCGACAGCCAGACTCCATCCACGGCGTCGCCGCGGCCACTTCCTCCAGCGTCGCTCCCCGGCGGCGTCCCACATCGATAAGGAGCTCTGCTGCTTTAGCTCTCGCTCGCCGCTGCTTCTGCTCTTGCTCTTAGTCCCCGGCTTGGTCTGCGCTTGCTCGCGTTGGTGCCCTCGCTCTTGCACTTGCTTGCGATGCTACTCCGATTTAGCTACACTTCAGTCAACTGAATCGACTTTTGGGTCAGTCGATTATTAGGGGGGGGGGGGCTCGGCGGAGTTAAGGAAGAACTCACCAGAGAGGTACCCCACAATCTATCTTAGGGTTCAGGGTGGGGCGGTGGTCGCTGGCGGTGGTATGGCAATGGTGTGGGGATCGCCGGAGACAAACCTCGGCACGGGGGGGGGGGCCTGGAAGGATGGCCGGGGCGGCGGCGGACCGGCGGGGGGGTGGGGTTCCGGAGACGGTAGTGGCGCACCGTCGACCACGCAGACAGCGGGCGGCTGTTTGGCCGGTGGTGGCTGGCGGCTCGAAGCGGTGGAGGTTGAAGATGAACTACAGCCCTTGATTTCGTATCCAACGGCTGGAAAATCGGTGACGAGAGATGGAAAAGTCGATCGGCCCGATGTGTAGCCTCACCTGATTCTGCTACACGGCCAGCTGCCCCGACTCTCGCACGCGCTGCTGCTGCTGCTCTACTGCTTTTCTACTACTAGTAGGCGTTCAGTTTCGACAGTACAATTCAGTTCTGACAGCAAAATTCAGTTTCGATAGTTAAGTTCAGTTTTGACAGTTAAATTCAGTTTCAACAGTTAAGTTCAGAGATGAGCGGCTGATGTATTTTACATCTAGCACTTTGTGGTTATGTATTTTACGTCATCTGTTGGAGATGCTATTAGAATTCCACTCAGGTAACATTGTCTCTCCTGTCCTGCTTCAGCCTCGGCGTCGTACAACTCACCGAAGCTGCTCCAACGATGAAACCCTCCATCACAGCGGAGCAGTACCCCGGGCTCCATCTCAAGATGCCTAAGATCTTCTTCCCCTCCTCCGACAGCCAAGTCAGCCGAATCATCCTCACCGACCAACCCAATCACGCTGAGATCGACATGGCTTCGCCAAAGAGGTTGTACACTTGTTGCATCTCTTTTTTACTCTAGATGTTATATATATTGTCCATGAGCACACCTTGATGAAGTGAAATACGATTACTTTCTCCTACTATATGACAAGTAGTGAGGTACCAGGCAACTTAGCTATCTGTGATGGACTCTCTTGAACGCCATCATTATTTATCTCTGCGCGTTTGAGCTGTGCGTTTGTCGATGGGCCTGGGAGTTGAGCTAGTAGAGGCGATGGCACAGGTCCAAAGTAGTAGAAGTAGCACAAAAACATTTTTTGAGTGTAGGCTTTTCCTTGCTCAAGCCTGCCTGCTAGAATCGTCAGTGCTTGAAAGGAAAAGTGAAGGAAAAACATAGGAATTGGAAAGTTTTCTATGGTACTACTATTCATGCATTTGGTTCAAAGGAATGGAGCAAAGGAAAACTGTAGTGTTTGTTCCTTTAGTGTCTCCTTCAAAGAAAAACCATAGGAATTTTAATATCCACTTTGTCGGCGTTATGGGAATGGGGTCCCCAGACTTGCCTGCCTGCGGCATGGCACAAGTGGTGGCCCCGTACGGCTCATCTTCATCAGCTCAAGACTCAAGACCCTCGCGAGGGGCCAAGCCTTCTTGAGGCGGTGACGCTAGGCTTCCTCGGGGACCCGGCCTCGCTTGAGCAGGCTCGCGAGGAGGCGAGAGAGATCAAGGTAGGGTACCTTGCGAGGTGCTTGTGGCGCAAGCTATGACCAGTCGAGACCAGTGAGGCGCCCGATGCATCTTTGTGTCCTTGTTTCCTCTTTGGTGCAAAGGGGCAAGCACAAAGCGTGGAGTACCGAGGCATCGGGCAAAGGTTGCCATTTCGATTGCAACAAGACCAAGACCAGCGGAGCGGTAGGATGGAGGTCACCGTGGAGCCCAAGGCAGGCGTCATCGCCGATGCTTTTGGCAGTCAAGACCAACTTTAGTCAAGATAACTTGTACTAGATGTTCCCCTTCAAAATGGCCGTTGTTGGCGCCCTTCTCGCTCAATATTTGGGAAGAGGACTAGGGCCTCTATAAATAGAGCTAGCCACCACCATGGAGAGGGGGATCAGAGATAGAGCCCTAGCGAGAGAGAGAGAGGCGATCGAACTCACCCAAGCAGTTCATTGCACCAGCTCAGGAACACCTCTCACGAGGTTGTTCTTCCCCTATACTGTCCATCATCAGCCCCCGAGGCAATCCACCACACCACACACCTTTGGGTAGGGTATTAGACCTAGCGGTGGCCCGAACCAGTATAAATCTTGTGTCCCTTGTGTTGTTCATCGTTTTCGGCTTAGATCTCATGAGGCGATCGGACGTAGATCGGTAGGGGAGAGATCTTTGTGCGCACCCCAGAGTTCGAACCTTAAGGGTCTGCCGGAACCCGACATCCGACATTTGGCACGCCAGGTAGGGGTGCGCTGGAATCTTTCTTCCGCTGCTCCGCGTTCGATCTTCCCTCGTGCCCATGGCTGACGCTCGCCGGGCTCGCGCCGAGCGTCGGGCTGCTCTCGCCGCCCGTCGCGTCGCCCGAGCGGCTCCCATCGGCGTGAGTGTCCCCGTCGTTCCGTCGCCTGCCGCCAACGCCGCCACCGGCCCGACAGGGAACGAGCAGTAGGCCTTGTCTCTGCATCCTTCGGTGCGGCGGGAAGGCCGCACCGCCACCTGTCGGCCGCCGACCCGGCCAGATTCGTCATCCCATGCCGTCCGCCCCATGGGCCGCCGCGCCGCGTTGCTCGTGGCTCGTGAGCTCCTGCACTACCGTCCGTCGGCGACCTCTCACGAGGACTGGCTTGCCCGCATCACCGAAAGGCTTCGTCGGCGCCCGCAGGGGCTCTCCTAGGCCGTCCCTCTCACTGCCTCGCCCTCCGTCCTGCGCCGGAGGTGCAGATCAGGAGGTGCCTCCACCGCCTCCTCCCCACGCAGGCGCCTGGGCTCCAAGGCGCGCGGCCCCAGGACGAGATCCACCGCGTCCGGCACCCGCGCGACAAGAAAGGAGCTGCCAAGAAATCCCTCGTCCCCAAGAAGGTGCACGCATGCTCCCGGCGCCGGCACGCCACGACCGCATCCCTGCACCACCACGTCAAGACCCGCCACACTCCCGGCGGCCAGGAATCCCCAGGAGCAAGCCCCGCATCAGCAGAGAGCTCTGGTGGCCACCGCAGGCTGCCGCGCCTTCACCACCGAGCTGCGAAGTGTCGCCTGGCCAGGCAAGTTCAAGCCTGACCTGCCCCCTCGCGGAGTTCCTACAGCTCTATGAGCTGGGCATCGAAGCCGCAAACGGGGACGAAAAGGTCATGGCGAACTGGTTTCCCATGGCACTCAAGGACGGCGCCCGCACCTGGCTCCTGAACCTGGCCCCTGGCACGATCTCTTCCTGGGATGAGATGCGCACCCACTTCATCGCCAACTTCCAGGGCACTCGCGACCGTCCGCCGGCCGTGGGTGACCTAAGTCGCATCAAGCAGCAGCCTGGAGAGACCTTGCAGAAGTACATCCAGCGCTTCAACAACGCTCGCCTCAAGATTCCCAAGGTGACCGAGGAGGCCATCATTTTAGCATTCTCTGATGGCGTCTGCGACGTCAAGACGAAGGAGGAGCTGGCGATCCATGAAGATCTGTGTACGTCACTGGAGTTGTTCAACTTTGGCGACCAAGTGCGCAAGGGTGAGGAGGGACGCCTTTCCCTTCTCGAGCTCCGGCGGACCAGAGGAGAAGAAAGCCAAGGCCAAGGATGTGAAGCGCAAAGGAGCAGCTGTGCTCAGTGTGAGCGGACACAAAGCACGGCAGGGACCAGCGGAGTCGTCAAGGCGGTCGGTCTTGTGTGTACCACGATCTTCCACACCCACAACAAAGAACGACTGTCAAGAGCTCAGGGCTATGCGAGAAGGCCGTGTCGGTCGATGTCCCGAGCGCAACGATCGGGGCTACGGCCGAGGCGGAGCAAGAGGTGGAGGACGCTGGGACGACCATGGCCCTCGCCAAGGGTGGCGTGACCGGCCTCGCGAGGACCGCTGGCAGGACCAACCTCGCGAGGGAGCTTGGAGAGATCAGCCTCGTGAGGATCGCCCGCAAGGCAACGTAGGCCTTCCTCCTCTGCCACCACCACCAAGAAGTAATGAAGACCATCATCAGGACGAGGGGGCTGGGGGCTTCCAGGAGCCGCGTGCATTCGCTTGAATCTTGGGCGGCGCTCGAGCCCCAGCCTCCTGGCGCATCTTCAAGCGGTTGCTCGCGAGGTGAATGCAGTCCTCCCCAAGCTTGAGGCCACGCGCCCTCTCAGGTGGTCTGCGTGCGCCATCACGTTCAGCTCAGCTGATCAGCTCAAGTGTGCGGCGACGGCCGGTGTCCTCCCAATGCTCTGTTCCCCAGTCATCAACAATGTGCAAGTCACCAGGACCCTCATCGATGGCGAAGCAGGACTCAACGTTCTGTCCGTCGAGACGTTCAACAATATCCAAGTGCCATTTGATCAGCTTCAGCCAACCAAGCCTTTCTCGGGAGTCACTGATGGTTCCACTGTCCCGATAGGGCAGGTCCACCTTCCTGTCACCTTTGGACAACACAACAACTACCGCACCGAGCTCATTGACTTCGACGTCGCTGATAATCCTCATGTGCAAGGAATCATCGTAGCACTTTCCAAAGGTGGAAGTGATAAGTATGGAGTGTCGAACCCACAAGGAGCTAAAGGTAAGATCAATATTCTCTCAAGCCCTATACGCCATCGACACGACTCTCGTGCACGAGCGTTTACTTCCAACTAGAAACGAGAAATAAAACTACTTTGTGGATATGAAGAGGATAACTTTGCATGATATCGGAGAGCTAAAACATAAAAGTAGGTGCTGTTATGATAACGTTAGAATATATTACTAAATAATATAAATAACGAGTGTGGAATAATGATGGATGGTGTGCGGAATTGTCCTAGGCAATTGTTAACAAGACCGATAATCACTATTGCAGTTTCATATGAGGGAGAGGTATAAGCTAACATACTTTCTCTACTTGGATCATATGCACTTATGATTGGAACTCTAGCAAGCATCCTCAACTACTAAAGATCATTAAGGTAAAACCCAATCATAGCATTAAAGCATCAAGTCCTCTTTATTCCCATACGCAACAATCCCTCTTACTCGGGTTTGTGTTTCAGTCACTCACCAACCCACTATAAGCGAATCATGAACGTATTGCAACACCCTACAGTAGGAATCCCTCACGCTTGCGCGACACGGAGGGCACCATAGGACAACACCAAAGTAAAACATACAATTCATACCAATCTAGATCATCAATCAACCCAAGGGCAAAAGATAACTACTCAAAACATCATAGGATGGCAACACATCATTGGATCATAATATGTGGCATAAAGCACCATGTTCAAGTAGGGATTATAGCGGGGTGCGGGAGAGTGGACCACGTAAAAGAGATGAGGATGGTGATGATGATGGTGATGTTGATGAAGGCGATCACCATGGAGATGATTCCCCTCCGATGGCACTCTGGTGCCACCAAGAGAGAGGAGGAGAGGTTCTCCCCTTGTGCTTCCTCCTCCATGGCCTCCACCCTCCGGTCCTTGGCCTTCATGATGATGATGGGCCCTCAGGATACTCCTCCATGGCCACCGGTGATGATGGCCCCCTCCGGTGGGGAGGCCGGAGAAGGGCCTAGATTGATATTTCGTGGCTACAGAGGCTTGCTTGACGTGAACTCCCGATCTAGGTTAATTTTCCGAGGTTTCTGTATTTATAGGAATTTTTGGCGTCGGTCTCACGTCAAGGAGGTGCCGAGCTGTCCACGAGGCAGGCCCACGCATACAGGGGATGGGCGCGCCCCCACCCTCGTGGGCAGCTCGGGACTCTTCTGGCCCAACTCCGATACTTTTTGGTCTTCTTTTGGTCCATAAAAAATCATAAAAAATTGGCCCGTCAATTGGACTCCGTTTGGTATTCCTTTTCTGCAAAACTCAAAAACAAGGAGAAAACAGAAACTGGCACTGGGCTCTAGGTTAATAGGTTAGTCCCAAAAATCATATAAAATATCATATAAATGCATATAAAACATCCTAGAAGGATAGTATATTAGCATGAGTACTTCATAAATTATAGATACGTTGGAGACGTATCAGCATCCCCAAGCTTAATTCCTGCTCGTCCTCGAGTATGTAAATGATAAAAGAAATAATTTATGAAGTGTGAATGCTAGCAGGTGCACAAGTTTGATCAAAGATAATTTCAATCACCTCTTCTAGCATCAATATGTGTCATAATAGTAGCTTATCTCATAAAACTTTTCATGATCAAGTAACAATCTAATCACAATGTCAAGTATGGTTCGGAAACTTCATTGAGAACTAACAAACTATAATCTCGATCATTGAAGCAATTGCAATTTATCATAACATCAGAAAGTGTCAAAAATAGAGCTTTTGACAAGTCCACATACTCAACTATCATATAGTCTTCTACAATTGCTAACACTCACGCAATACTTGTGGTCATGGAGTTTCAATGGGACCTTTGAGAAAGATAGGGGCTTATTGTGTTGCCTCCCAACGTATTCACCTTTAGGTGATGTCAACAATAATAGCCCATGCTAACTTACATCCAATTGGATATATATATCATGATCTTTCAAACACGAAGAGCTAGCCAAAGGATAAAATGAAAAAGGGAAAGGTGAGGATCACCTTGACTCAAGCATAATGTAAAAACATAAAGTAAAAGATAGGCCCTTCGCAGAGGGAAGCAGAGGTTGTCATGCGCGTTTAGGGTTGATGCACAAAATCTTAATGCAAAAGAACGTCACTTTATATTGCCCCTTGTATGTAGACCTTTATTATGCAGTCCGTCACTTTTATTACTTCCACAACAAGATCGTACAAAGCTTACTTTCTCTGCACTAATAAGTCATACATATTTAGAGAGCAATTTTTATTGCTTGCACCGATGACAACTTACTTGAAGGATCTCACTCAATCCATAGGTAGGTATGGTGGACTCTCATGGCAAAACTGGGTTTACGAGTATTTGGAAGCACAAGTAGTATCTCTACTTGGTGCAAGGAATTTTGGCTAGCATGAGGGGGAAAGGCAAGCTCAGCATGTTTGGAAGGTCAATGACAATATACTTTAACTGAGATGTCGGAAAACATAACCCATTACGTTGTCTTCCTTGTCCAACGTCAACTCTTTTAGCATGTCATACTTAATGAGTGCTTCACAATCATAAAAGATGTCCAAGATAATATATCTGTATGTGAACCTCTCTTTCCTTATTACTTCTTATTAATTGCAATGATGACCAAAACTACGTTTGCCAACTCTCAATAACTTTTATGCCTCATACTTTCTATGTGTGAAGTCATCACTAACCATGTTATAAGCATATGAAACATATAAAAATTCAGATTTATGACATTCAATTCATTCCCCCATTTACTCATAGGATATACATGAAGCACATGAGTAAATTACAAACTACTCCAAAAGATATGAGTGAAGGACACTGAGTAGTCAAATAATTAACTAGCCATGGGAGGGTCCCTTTTTTTAAATTCAATAATTCATATCCAATGATTTTATTCAAACAGCAAGTAAAACAAAAAAATGACATTGCAAGAATAGCACAACTCAAGTAAAGAAGCAAAAACTTAGGCTCAACCGATACTAACCGATAGTTGTTGAAGAAGAAAGGTGGGATGCCTAACGGGGCATCCCCAAGCTTAGATGCTTGAGACTTCTTGGAATATTATCTTGGGGTTCCTTGGGCATCCCCATGCTTGAACTTTTATATCTCCTTAATTCCTCTCATATCTTGGTTTCGCTTTTATCAAAAGCTTCATCCACACCAAACTCAACAAGAACTCGTGAGATAAGTTAGTATAAACCAATGCAAAACCTTATCATTTTCTACTATAACAAAACACTAAAATTATTATTCAACATTGCATACTAAATGTCTCTTCATATCTAATGCTCCTATCCTAAAATAGAATCATTAAACAAGCAAACATATGCAAACAATGCAACTATAACAGCAATCTGCCAAAACAGTATAGTCTGTAAAGGATGCAAGATTAATCATACTTCCCTAACTCCAAAAATTATGAGACAAATACTAAGCTGTATAAGATTTATCAGATCTCAATGTGCAAAAAATTTCAACATTATATCATTCTCTGACTTTTCTAGGGAATTTTTGCAACAGCGGTAAACTTTCTGTTATCAAACAGCAACATGTATACTAGCAAAATAAGCATGGTAAAGGCTATCCTTGACATTTTTATTGAAACTAAAGATGCAAAACACTATTCTAAATAACAGCAAGCAAATAATAACAAAATAAAATGAAGCTCCAAGCAAAACACATATCATGTGACGAATAAAAATATAGCTCTAGTAAGGTATACCGATAGTTTTTGAAGGCGAAAGAGGATGCCTTCCGGCATCCCCAAGCTTAGGTGCTTGAGTCTTCCTTGAATATTACCTTGGGGTGCCTTGGGCATCCCCAAGCTTAGGGTCTTCCCACTCCTTATTCTCCTCATATCGATATCTCACCCAAAACTAGAAAACTTCAATCACACAAAACTTAATGGAACTTCGTGAGATGGGTTAGTATGATAAAGAGTAAACCATGCACTTTGGTACTGTAAAAGGCAAGGTTCATAATTGTTATCACATAATGCCTACTGTACCATATCATTTATACAAATTATATTGAGAAATATAAGCCATAGAAACTAGAAAACAAGCAGACTATGCAATGAAAACAGAATCTGTCAGAAACAGAACAGTTTGTAATGATCTGAACAATAACCATATTTCTGCTACTCCAAAAATTATTTGTGTAAGCCGCCCAGGAGGGGCCGGGTTACACAAAGAAGACTCGCCAGAAAGAAGCCCATGACTAAGCATGAAGATGGCAGTTCAATAAAGGGCCTAAAGCCCGCAGGCGACTTAAGGCCCGTTGTAGTAAACCGCCACAATGGCATGACTTGTATCTTAAGGTAGATTTAACTAGTCACTAAGCCGGATACTGTCTATAAGCCGGCCAGGACTCTGTCAGCCGCGGGGCCTCAACCCGTGTATATAAGGGGACGGCCTGCGGGCGGCTTAGGGCGGGAGACAACTGATCGAGAGCCGGGCATAGCGTGTCTCGCTCCCTGGTCATCGAAACATCAAGAAATACCAACCCAACTAGACGTAGGTTTTCCTTCACCGCAAGGGGCCGAACTAGTATAAAACCTCTCGTGTCCTTTGTCCCGATTAACCCCTTTAAGCTTCCTAGTTGCGATGGCTCCACGACTAAGTCCTTGCGAGGACATCTGCCGTGACAAAACCATTTACAGCTTGGCGCCCACCGTGGGGCCAAGCGGTATACGGTGGATTTGAGTTCTTGAAGGAAGCTTGAAGGGCTCAAGGGATACGTGATGGGCGGATGACCAAGAGTCGTCGCGGCAAGATCTACATCGACAACGAAGGCTGGGGCCCCGGCCGACTTCGGTCAGTCTGGTACCGGGTCCCCTTTGGCGGAATTCACGTCTTCATCGGCCGGATCGGAGGCCGGGACCTGGCCGGACAAGCTGCACCGACCTCGTCGAGGCGGCTCGGTGTCAGCGTAGACCGCCCGAGCTCAACCCGTCATGAAGCGTGCCTTCGTGGGCTGTATCCATGGAGAGGAACTTTCTGAAGGAGCTAAAGGTGACGGTGAGACGGCCGTCCCATCGGATGATGATTCGTCCGCCGGTTCAACAGATTCTTTATATCAAATCCAAGAGGGCATGCTTGGGGGCTGTTCTGACGACTCTAGTACTCCCGATTTCTATGAGCCGCCAAGCTGGGCAGGAGTCTTTATGGCTGGTACTCAACCCGGTCAGAACTCGATGGCTGCAATAGCAATAATGTCCGGGTCGAGGCGGCGAGGCAGAGGCCTGTCGCCCGCCCGGCTCAGTCTTGATGGATCTTATGGACAAGTTGACGTACTGCTAACCACCACGGTTATTCCGGCAAATCAAGATGAGCATAACGTGGAGGTGGCAAAGGTGTGTGAGGAGATAGCCCTGGCCAAGGAGGCCTTGGCGGCTGAGGATACCAGGTTAGCTACGGAGCGGGCGGCTTTGGGCCTTGCAGTAGCGCCCAGCTCGGTCAGAGGCTTTCCAGCTTAATATGAGTCTGAACGCATCCAATGAGGTCATGAGGAGGAGACATCGGAAAGCCCAGTCATGTCTGCCTCCGGTTTATGATCCTCGAAATCTTTTCACGACACCCGGTGTTGGTCCTAGCAACCCCCCCGAAGCCAATCAGTTTATGACACCCGGAGCTGGAGGACCGGCTCAGCCACGAGAGATGGCACCTCCTCACGGGAGTATGGCGCCGCCCCGATACATACCAACACCACCGGGCCACTTCTCCAACACCATGGAGAACTTGATAGCAGCATCGGCGCGTCTGGCAGCTCTTCCAGTGGATGGTGATGACCCGACGGCGGTGGAAACCCGGAGGGTTAGAGATCTCATTCAGACGGCCTTGGCACAGCAAGAGACCTATTCTTACAGCAGAGACAGGATTCATTCAACCCCTCAGCCTTGGCTAGCTCCTCGTCAAAACCGGAGCCCGAGTTACAGCAGGCGCATGGAGTCAGAAGCTTTATCAAGCAACGCCCAGCGTCGTAACCAACCCGGTGGCTATAACCCGGTACAGGACCGATTGCGTCAGGAGGACGAACGGGCGGCTCAGTTAGCGGCTCAGCAGACGGCGTATGAAGGTCTCCCAGAGTATCCGACGACTTCTGTTGGGGCAGGAGTGGCCACTAGAACCGGTGGTGTCCCTTGTCTGGTGCCGGCTCTGCGGGATGTACGTCTGCCCAAGGATTTCAAGGGACCTCGAAAGGTTCCAAATTACACGGCCGACTTACAGCCAAAGGGCATGGATTGAAAGTTACGAGATGGCCATGGAGTTATTGGAGGTCAGGGACGCGGCAATGGCTAAGTATTTCACCATGATGTTAGATGGAACGGCCCGGTCTTGGTTAAAAAGCTTGCCTCCCAATTCCATCAGCTCATGGGTAGAGCTAAAGGCCCGGTTTATCCAGAACTTCAAGGACACTTGCAAACAGCCTATGTCAATTGTGGACTTGACCAATTGTAAGCAGGAGGAGGGTGAGTCCACAACTCATTGGGTGCGCCGGGTCAAGGAAATAATACACTCATCTGATAAGATGGATGCCGGCTCTGCAGTACTTATGCTCCGTCAGAACTGTCGCCTTGAGCTGCTGAAGCGAAAAAGGCGCCTTAAGCGTGATTGCAATGATATGGGTACGCTGATGGCAGCCTTGGTCAACATCGCCGATTACGATACTACCGATGATCCCGCGTCTAGGGAGGAAAAGACAGGGAAAGGAAAGAAGAACGGCAATGGGAAGGGTCAGCAGCATAACCCGGCAAGTCAAGGGGGGAACAAGCGTAAGGCAGATGGTAACCCGGAGTTTGTGGCCAATGCCAATGCACAAGGTAACAACCAGAAACGTAAGGGAAGACCGCCCCCTCGATCTGGCGGCTCAGGCCCATCTCTTGAGCAGCTTCTCAATGAGCCTTGCCCGAGACACGGCACTCGGGAACGTCCCGCCACCCACTTATGGAAAGACTGTGCAATCATGAAGGCTTTCAAGAATTCCAACATGTTTGATGGCAATCATGGATCAGGTGGCAGCTCAGGGGCCGGTGGCATTCATGGCCTGGGTGGCGGTTCAAGTTCCGGCTTTCAGGGAGGTCAAGGTGGCTATAATCAGCAGCAACCTAGTCAAGGGGGACAGCAGCAGCAGCAGTCAGGTTATCAAAGCCATCCAAAACAACTGAGTGGTGGGCAATACCATGTTTTCACCACTAACTTGTGCAAACGTGACCAGAAGGTTCATAAGAGGGTGGTGAATTCGGTTGAGCCGGCAGTTCCCCGTTACTTGAGGTGGTCAGAGCAGCCTATCATATGGAGCAGGGAAGATCACCCCCTCCGGGTTGATAACCCGGGACAGTTGGCCTTGGTGGTGGCTCCTCAGGTTGGTGGATATAAATTCACTAAGGTACTCATGGACGGAGGAAGCAGCATCAATATTCTCTATTATGTTTTCGCCGCATGGGGTTGACTGATAAGGACTTGAGGACGTCCAGCACTGTTTTTCATGGGGTGGTACCTGGTAAATCGGCACATCCAGTCGGCAAGATCGAGTTGGAAGTAGCCTTTGGCGATCAATATGATTCCAGGGCTGAGAAGCTGATGTTTGAGGTAGTCAAAATCAGGAGCCCGTACCACGCTCTGTTTGGGTGGCCGGCTTATGCCAAGTTTATGGCACGACCGTGTTATGTATATCTGCAGCTCAAGATGCCGGGTCACAAGGGCACCATCACTGTACATGGGAGTCGAAAGGTAGCCTTGGAATGTGAAGAAGGTGATGCGACTTATGCTTTGAATCTGTTTGTCTTTGAAGAGGAGTGAAGTTTTATCAAACTAATGTTGAGCCGGCAGATATGACCTCTTTGAAGAAGCCAACCACAGAGCAAGACTCGGCGTTGAAATTTAAGTCCGCCGCCGAGACAAAGCTGGTCAATTTCACTCCAGGCGATTCTTCCAAGCAGTTTAGCATCAGTGCCAACTTGGATCCCAAATAGGAAGGCGCGCTCATAGGGTTCATCCGTGAGAACCGGGACATCTTTGCATGGAAACCTTCTCGACATGCCGGTGTCCCAAGAGAACTCAACGAGCACACTCTTAATATTGATCCAAAGTATAAGCCGGTCGGGCAATTTCTGCTGACAGTTTAATGAGGAAAGACGGAAGGCTATCGGGGAAGAGGTCGCCCGGCTCTTAGCGGCCGGGTTTATCGTGGAAGTTTTTCACCCGGAGTGGTTGGCTAACCCGGTGCTTGTGCTCAAGAAGAATGGCACCTGGTGGATGTGTGTAGATTACACGGACTTAAATAAGGCTTGTCCGGCTGATCCCTTTGCTTTACCCGTATTGATCAAATCATTGATGCTACGGATTGGAGTTGCGAAAGCGTTTGAGCTTTTGGATGCTTCCTCCGGGTTATCATCAGATAAAAATGGCAGTTAAGGACCAGGAGAAGACAGCTTTCATTACTCCGTTTGGAGCCTTCTGCTATGTATCTATGCCATTTGGGCTCAAGAGTGCCCAGGCGACTAATCAGCGGTGTGTACAGAATTGTCTCCACAATCAGATTGGGCGCAATGTTAATGCTTATGCGGATGATATTGTGGTGAAGTCCAGAGATAAGGAAACTTTGATATCTGATTTAAAGGAAACCTTTGACAATCTCCGGGTCTATAAGATGATGCTTAACCCGGACAAGTGTGTGTTTGGTGTACCTGTAGGCAAACTTTTGGGATTCCTGGTCTCAAACAGGGGCATTGAAGCTAACCCGGAGAAGATCAAGGCAATTACCTCTCTGGCTAAACCAGCATGTATCAATGATGTTCAGTGGCTGGCGGGTCGTGTTGCTGCTTTAAGCCGATTCATAAGCCGGTTAGGTGAGAAGGCACTACCACTGTATCAGATGATGAAGAAAACAGACACTTTTATGCAGGAGTGAAGTCTTGATGCTGCTTTGAGGACTTGAAGAGACAATTATCTGAACCACCAGTTCTTGTGGCTCCCATTGATAAAGAGCCTTTCTTTGTTATATGTGGCTGCCAATTCACGAGCCGTTAAGCGTTGCTATTGTGGTGGAAGCGTAAGGAAGCGGCAAGGAGCATCCAGTTCAACGGCGGTTTATTACATCGGTGAGGTGCTCATAGAGTCCAAACAAAGATATCCACATTGGCGTAAACTTGTTTATGGGGTGTTCATGGCAAGCGGAAGCTAAAGCAAGATTTCCAAGGTCATCCTATAACTGTGGTAAGTTCTGACCCCTTGGGAGACATCATCCAGAACAGGGAAGCCACGGGGCGAGTCGCCAAGTGGGCCATTGAGCTTGTGCCTCATGGTTTGAAGTACATGCCACGTACAGCTATCAAGTCCCAAGCATTGGTGGACTTTATTAATGATTGGACAGAGTTGCAGGCACCTGAGGAGAAGCCAGATAACACATATTGGACTATTCACTTCGATAGGTCCAGGCAGTTGGAAGTCTCGGGGGTTGGAGTCGCCCCCCGAGGGGATAAATTTTGTTATGTACTCCGGCTTATGTTTCCATGTACTAACAATGCAGCTGAGTAAGAGGCCTTGCTCCATGGTCTCCGGATGGCTAAGGAGATGAGCTTAAGCCGGGTAAGATGCTTGGGTGACTCAGATCTCGTCACCCAACAGGTGTCAGGCACGTGGGACTCCAAGGATCCCCTTATGGCGGCTTATCGTCGTGAAGTTGATGCGGTAGCCAGGCACTTCAAAGGTTATCAAGTAGAGCACATTGATCGAAGAAAGAATGAGGCGGCTGATGCTTTAAGCCGGCTGGGGTCTCAGCGTAAGCCGGTGCCGCCTAATACCTTTCTTGACGTTTTGCATAACCCTTACATCGAGTGCCTACAGAGGAAGAGCTTGCGATGCAGAGACCCGGGCCTTGTTGGTGGAGGCTCTCCATGCCATCCCAGTTGGACAGTCCATATTTGGCCTATATGACCCGGGAGAGTTGCACGAGGATCTAAACCTTGGCAAGACAAATCATCAGGCGGTCCAAATCCATGACAATTGTTCATGGCGAGTTGCATCACCGCAGCGTCACTGGGGCATTTCAACATTGTGTATCACCTACGGAGGGTCAGGAGATACTTCGTGAGATTCATGAAGGAGATTGCGGCCATCATGCCGGTTCAAAATCTCTGGTGTCCAAGGCTTTTCGTCATGGTTTTATTATTGGTGACGGCTCATCTTGATCACGGAGGATCGGGTCAAGAAATGTGACGATGTCAAAAATTCTCACGACGAGCTCATGTGCGGCTCAAGAATTGAGGATGATTCCAATTACTTGGCCGTTTGCGATGCAGGGCTTGACATGGATGGACCTTTCAAAAGGTCTAAGGATAAGAAGACACATCTGTTGGTGGCGGTGGATAAATTCACCAAGTGGGTTGAAGCGAGCGGTCGATAAGTGTGATGCAGCCACGGCGATTCGGTTCATGAAAAAGGTGATATTTCGCTTTGGCTTTCCACACAGATTATAAGCGATAATGGTACTAATCTCTCCAAGGGTGCCATGGAAGAGTTCTCATCAACAAGAGCACATCCGGCTTGATGTTTCTATTGCTCACCCCAGTCTAATGGTCAAGCAGAAGAGGGCTAATCAAGAGATCTTGAAGGGTATCAAACCCCGGCTCTTAGTTCCCTTACAGCGAACTCTGGGTTGTTGGGTGGAGGAGTTACCCTCCGTGTTATGGAACATCAACACAACGCCTAACAGATCTACTGGTTATACACCTTTTTTCATGGTATACGGAGGAGAGGCGGTTCTGCCAAGTGATATCCGGCATGATTCACCCCGGGTGGCGGCTTACGTTGAGGCTGACAATGAAAAAGCTCGTCAGGATGCACTTGACTTGTTGGACGAGGAGCGAGACTTGGCAATAGCCCGCTCGGTGATTTATCAGCAAGACCTGCGCCGTTATCCACGGCCGCGAGTTAGAAGCGTAACTTTTCAGAAGGCGATTTGGTGCTCCGGCTCATCCAGATCAATCTGATATGCACAAGTTGTCCCCTCCTTGGGAAGGACCTTTTGTGGTCAGCAAGAATCTCAACAACGGGTCCTATTACCTCATCGATGTTCGAGAGCACAAAGACTCACGTAAATCGGAGGAAGAGACCCGCCGGCCGTGGAACATAGCGCATCTCCGGCCCTACTATACTTAAGCCACCGGCTTTCAGAGTATTTTTTTCCTTTTTGCAATGTATATATTATATAAAGCAATAAAGCAGGACCTCTTTCCTTTCTACCCTACAAGGTTTATGTATCTTCTTTACCAGGTGGTGGAAACAACCAACAGGGAGCGGATCATATCTGAATCCTGTTTTTCCCTTTGGTACGGCTTATGATCATATCTGAATCTAGCCATGGTCAATTGGGGGCTTCCTGTTCAAACATAGGTTGTATTCGAACCAAAGAGAACATAGCTGCCGATACCCAATTGATCGGCACACTGCCAAACCCACTTGGGGGCTTCTTGATCATATTTGAATCATAGCTTAACCCCTTTGGGTCTGACGTGGATCGTATTCGAATCAGCATCATTAAACAACTCTCATGGTCACTTGGGGCTTCTGTTCAAACATAGGTCGTATTCGAACCAAAGAGAACATAGCTGTCGATACCCACTTGATCGGCATCGCCAAAGCCACTGGGGGCTATATGATCGTACTCGAATCTTAGCTTAACCCCTCTCGAACGGTTTACTGATCGTATTCGAATCAGAAGCCCATGAAAATTAAGTTTATTATTCGTTATACTCTGTAAGTAGTATTAAAGGCCAGGTAAACGTCGTATGTGCCGACTTTCAGGAGTTCAATTAAACTCTCTGTTTCACAGATCATATAAGGAGGTGAAGTATATACCGGTATTTCATATGACCCCGGGTGTGATAGGTAGCCAACAGAACTCTGTTTTTTGTTTTATACACAGGATAAAGCAAGAAAGTTTTGGACGTCAAAGAACAATCAACATAAGCCGGAGGTATATAAAGGTAGCAGCTTATGACAATATTAAGCACCACAAACAGGCGCGAAGGCATGACAGAGTTAAGAGGTTTTGTCTACCGTATTACAAGACTCCACAAGTCTGAATAATGAAGCATCATTTTTCGTAAACATAGCACCAGGCGAGTTACTCTTTTGGTGAGCTTGAAGATTCCGGGTTATCCTTCTCCGCCTCTCCGTCTGTTGGTTTGTCTTGGAAGGTTGACGAAGTCCAGTCAATGTCGCTTAAGGCTTCAAATTCAGCTTCATCATCAATTAAACCGGCTGGGTCAACTTTTGGAGCAAAGGTATGCTTACGAGTTGGAGGAATCAGGCTGATGTCGTCATAATGAGGAGTTGGAATCCTCCGGTTCTCGTTGTCATAACCCGGCTGATACTTGGTAAGATCAATATCATTGCCAATGATGGTGGCCACAGGACGTACGATTCTCACACAGGCGGTGAAGTCTGATTCATCAAATACAGAGCCGTCCTCCTTCAAGCTGGGATATCCAAGAGCAACGTCTGCCAGGTCTAAATCTGGAAGCAACGCCTTGGCCCGGCTTAAAGCGGCTATAGCCCCGGTTCTAGCAGATGCCCGCCTTAGCTTCTGAATCCGTTGGGGTAATACGGCAAGCCGTTTGAGCACATCCTGCAGGAGATAGGGAGCATCATTTGACAAAGCCACAACGGCCAAAGCACGTTGTGACCCGGTGTATAGCTGTTCCACCAGAGTGTACACCGCCTTAAGCTTGATCAGCATATTCTGCTTGAGGTTCGTGCTCACAGGGCTGCGTTTATACATACAAGGTGAGCCGGAGTTAACAATCAAAATAGGCATCAAAGGAACCATTGTGATATGCAAGATTATACATAGTAACTTACCGAAGATTGCTGAGACCATTTGAGATATTTGGCGTTTTAAGCCGGACAGCTCGGCAGTGGCTTCGGCAAGTGATGCTTCCGCTGACTCAGCCCGGGTTACAAGTGAGGCCTTTTCATCTGCCCAGATTTTCTTCTCCGCATCAAAATTCTTCTTCAACTTCTCTTGTTCAGAGACGCTGAAAGCAAATTTGGAGTTGGCTTTTTGAATTTCAAGTTCTTGGGCTGCCAGGCGAGTCTTCAGGTCAGCAATCTCTGACTCAAATTCACTGGTGGAGGCCTGCGTTGATTTCGGGTTCTGATCAAGGTTATGGTAAGATATCATTAAGTCCCAAGCACTTTGCAAGCAAAGGCACTTGACACTTGGGGGCTAATGTATGCTGAAGAAATTTTTTATTTTATCAAGCTGAATTAAGCATATTAAAAGTATCAAGCACTTTACCAAGAAGATACTTGACCCTTGGGGGCTAATGTGTATCGCATGTTCAAAAGTTGTCATACTATAACCGGGTTAAAAACGTTCTCTTTTAAACCGGATGAACTAACAGTAAGCAGATTTCTAAGTCTACAAAATATTTATTCATAAGCGGTATACTTGGGGGCTGGCACAGTAAGTAAGATTCAGAAAAAATAGTATGAGTTATACCTCGATTTGTCAGTATTTGTTTCACCATGTCAATTTCCAGGTCGCGGCTGCTATGTACTTGGTTCAAATAGCCCGAGACTATGTCACCAATGCTTAAGTGAGTATAATCAGCGATGTCTTGTTTGGCCTTTCGGTGTTCGGAAAATTCTTCCTTGGCAGAGCATCTGGCAAGGATAGTAGGCCGCCCTGGTTCAACAAACTGGCTTTTCAAAATTTCAACCTCCGGGTCAGTCGTCTTGACCGGGCTAGGAATTTCCGGGTTATCGAGCTGTTGAAAGTATCTTGGTAGGCGGGTCAAGATGGTATTGAATGTCGAGGCCGGCTCGGTGGCGGTTGATGAGTGGAAGCATTAGGGGCAGTTGTTCCGAGTTCCGGCTAAGTTGCTACCGGGTCTTCGGATGGCTTATTCTTTTTTGCCCTCTTACTGGGCTTCACCTGCACGCTGTGGGCAAAACAGAAGGGTGAATATAAAAATATGAGTAAAATAAAAGCATAAGGATAACAAAGGTATATTACCCAGGGGCGGTCTTGAAGGCCGGCATATTGGATTGCATAGATTCGCCGAGGGAAGGAGAGGTATCCTGATAATTGGAGTCAGATGAATTGAGAGGTTGACGAATAAAACCCGCCAAAGGATAAACAGAACGTAAATCGGAGATGACCTCAGTCCGATGCTTCACCTTATGTCGGGTAAGCGGAGAGAGTTACGCATCCTTGTTGGTCCGGTCCGCCTCCGGTTATCAAGCTGTTGTTGCTTCAAAAGAAATTGAGGATCTTGATAAGCTAGAGGATGTGAAAATCTTACTTTCCGGGTCACCCGTCGGATTTCGTGCTTTGGCGAGGGCTCTGAATCGGAGGAGATTATAGTTACCTCTTCGCCAGGAGCTTGGTTGTTCCCTGTATCCCCCTGAAAGGCGGAAATGTCAATAAAACAGTCACAAAGGAGTTAAGAAAGTAAGGGATTACCTCTTCCTCATCTGAAGAAGAGTCATCCAATTTGAACAAATCGGAGGCACTGGGTTTCTTCTTTCTTGAGGTTCCCGTCTTGGTGGCTTTCCTTTCAGTCTTCTTGGCAGCCCTGGCTTGTTTGGCAGCCTCGTGGTCATATTTGACCTTCCAGAAATCATCATTGGCCTGTGGAGAAAGATAAAGAATCATAAGTACAAGAGAGGTAAACATGTTAAAGAATATTTGTTAAGATTGGTAACTTACTGCAGGGGCCGGGTTCTTTTTACAGAAGGGAAGTAAACCGAAGGCATTGCTAATAACAGTGCCCTCCTTCAAAGAATGGATCGGGTTGTAGCATCCACCACATCATCCGGTAAGTCATCGGGACTATGACGCATTGGGTCGTCCTTTTCGCCTGTATAGGTACACATTAAGCCGGAGCGGCGGCTTAATGGGAGTATTCACCAAGTGACCCAGACTCGGACCAGATCGATGCCATTTAAACCATTTCCCAAAAGAGCTTTAATCTTCTTGATGGAGGGATTAAGAGGTATACGTTCAACAAATGGCCGCTTTATCTGCCAAATGGATGGTTGGACTCAAGGCTTGGCGCCAAGCCTAGCAGAGGCTTCTCATCACCGGAGAAGTGTCTCGACAAGAGAACCATGTCTGGTTCCAATCTTTTGGGTGACTCGGCGGTCAAGATAAGGAAAAAGCGATCTCTTCGTCATTTGGATCGAGATACCGCCAAGCTCAAGACTAGGCCCGTTAGCACGTTCATTCTGTAGGTTCAAGTAAAAAGTTCTCTAAACAAGAGCAGACTTGGCTCCTCTCCTAGGTACACCTCATGAAGACTTGGAAATTGCAAATGACACGGAATTGGGTCCAATGTCTTGAGGTCTAAGGTCAAAGAAATTCAAAACTTCTCTGAAGAACTTTAAGCCGGGAGGGGCAAATCCCCGGCTCATGTGATCCGTGAAAACTATCACCTCCCCGTCTTTGGGTTGAGGCTTTTCTTCGGATGGGTCAGGAACACGATAAGACATGACCTCATTTTTTGGCAGATGGCCAGACTTCACAAATTCAGCCAGTTTACTCTTAGTGACTGTGGATGGGACCCAGTTGCAGGTTACAGGAGCTTTTGCCGCCTTAGGTGCCATGACAACATGTGGCCTATTACAAAATAAGAAGTTCCGGTTCAAATTTTAACCCGGGAGGAAAATCTCCAAATTACTGAAGGTAGCGGCTTACGAAGGGGCCTAATGATATAAGGATGACTGTGCAACAATATTTAAGCCGCTACAAGCATCAAGAGCAGTTCAGAATTCTTAAAGATATGAGAAGTAGGCAAGGCTCACAGATCAGTATCATTCATTTAAACCGGACACCTGGATAGTTATGTTTAAGGGCATTTAACAGAAGAAGTTTTTCGGGTGATAAAAACAGGTCTCATAATCTTCTGTTAAAATTCTAGATCAAAGGACTGTTCTGATAAGAAAATTTTCTAGACCTAAAAACTGACGCAGATGTGTTCATAGGCTCGAATGAGGCTTTTTACGAGAAAGGGATCTGTTTTTATCCAAAACAAGTGCGAAAACAACTACCCGGCCATTTTATATCATTCTCGGATCGGAAGAGGCGTCGAAGAGGAAAGCTAACAGGGTTTGGCTCTAATGGCGATGAACTACGGCGAACTCGAAGAAGCTTTAATGCGGACCTAAGCAAGGAAGGGAAGGGAACTTACGGATCTGGATGAGCTGTGGAGGTTCGCCGCGTTTCTCTGATCCAACCAGGTTGATGCAGCGGCCGGAGACGGTGAAGATAGGGAGCTCGACAGCGGCGGCAGCGGAGCTCGAGAGGAGGCAAGAGGAAGAAGATGACTGGAAAGAAGGAAAATGGGAGACCTAGGTCGCACCTATTTATAAGGAGAAGATAAGTGAGACGGCACGGGAAACGAGGAGATAAGAGTTATTATCTAGCGGCCCTGACGCCTCGATTTTCGGAGCAATCAATGAAAGCAGAGATCCATTGAAAGATACGGTGGAATAGAAAAGGAATCTAAGAAAGGATGACGTCATGCTGGGTTAGCATGGATCCAAAAAATGACGTCATGACGGGTTAAAGAAAGCTCTCGACACAGTCAGAAGACTAAAGATTTGTTTCTTAAGGTATTTTAAGATTGACATGAACAGGTTCGAATCAATCTGGGGCCTAATGTTGGGAATATAACTATTTGTGTAAGCCGCCCAGGAGGGGCCGGGTTATGCAAAGAAGACTCACCAGAAAGAAGCCCTTGACAAGAAGCCCTTGACTAAGCATGAAGATGGCGGTTCAATAAAGGGCCTAAAGCCCGCAGGCGACTTAAGGCCCGTTGTAGTAAACCGCCACAATGGCATGACTTGTATCTTAAGGTAGATTTAACTAGTCACCAAGCCGGATCATCGCCTATAAGCCGGCGGGACTCTGTAAGCCTTGACGTCAACCCGTGTATATAAGGGACGGCTCATGGGCGGCTTAGGGCGGAGACAACCGATCGAGAGTCGGGCATAGCATGTCTCGCCTCCACAGTCATCGAAACATCAAGCAATACCAACCCAACTAGACGTGAGGTTTTCCTTCACCGCAAGGGGCCGAACTAGTATAAAACCTCTCGTGTCCTTTGTCCCGATTAACCCCTTTAAGCTTCCTAGTTTCGATGGCTCCACGACTAAGTCCTTGCACGAGGACATCTGCCGTGACAAAACCATGACACATAGAAACTAGAAAACAACCAGACTATGCAATGAAAACAGAATCTGTCAGAAACAGAACAGTCTGTAATGATCTGAACAATAACCATATTTCTGCTACTCCAAAAATTATGAAATAAATTGGTGGACGTGAGGAATTTGTCTATTAATCTTCTGCAAAAACAATCAACTCAAAAGCACTCTTCTGTAAAAAATGACATCTATTCTTGTGAGCGCAAAGTTTCTATTTTTTACAGCAAGATCACATTAACTTTCACCCGAGTCTTCCCAAAGGTCTTACTTGGCACTTTATTGAAACAAAGATATAAAACATGATTACTACAGTAGCTTAATCATGTAAACACACAAAAACAGTAAGGGTAAATATTGGATTGTCTCCCAACAAGCGCTTTTCTTTAATGCCTTTTAGCTAGGCATGATGATTTCAATGATGCTCACTTTAAAGATAGGAATTGAAACACAAAGAGAGCATCTTGAAGAATATGACTAGCATATTTAAATCTAACACACTTCCTATTCCTAGGGATTTTGTGAGCACACAACTATGGGAACAAGAATCAACTAGCATAGGAAGGCAAAACAAGTATAACTTCAAAACTTTAAGCACATAGAGAGGAAACTTAATATTATTGCAACTCCTACAAGCATGTATTCCTCCCTCATAATAATTTTCAGTAGCATCATTGATAGTAACTTTGTTCTCATACTTAATTGGAACCTCTTCCGAAATAGTGAAATCATTACTAGCTAAAGTTGACACTCTTCCAAATCCACTTTCATAAATATCACACTAAGATTCAACACTTCCAAAATAGTGGGATCACTAATTCCTAAAGTTGACACTCTTCCAAACCCACTTTAAATGATAGTATTATTCATATTCCAAAATATATAAGTGAAGTTCATGGAGCATTCTACAACTAACGAATATCCAAGCTCAAAATGTATAAGTGAAGCACATGAAGCATTCTCAGAAAATCATACTTAAAGGATTTAAGTGATGCACAAAGAGCAATTCTATAAGATCATACTTAAAAGCTTTAAGTGAAGCACATGAAGTATTCTATAAATCAATGAAGGGCTATCTCATGCTAGCATGGTTCTAAACGAAAAATAAAAACACAAAGGACACAAATCATGTGAACAAAGCAAAAACCGAGGTATACCGGTATTTGTTGAAGAAGAAAGATGGGATGCCAACCTCAGCATCCCCAAGCTTAGATGCTTGAGTACCCTTTGAAATATTTACTTGGGGTGCCTTGGGCATCCCCAAGCTTTAACTCTTACCTCTCTTTATTCTTCCCATATTGATGGCTCCTCGACCTTCGGACACTTCATCCACACAAAACTTTAACAAAAACTTGTGATATCCGTTAGTGTAATAAAACAAATCACTACCTTTAGGTACTGTAATTAACTCATTCTTTATTTATATTGGTGTTAAACCTACTGTATTCCAACTTCTCTATGGTTCATACCCCCCGATACTAGCCATAGATTCATCGAAATAAGCAAATAACACACGAAAAACAGAATCTGTTAAAAACAGAACAGTCTGTAGTAATCTAGAAGTTTGCCAAACTTCTGTAACTCCTAAAATTATAAAATAAATTTAAAAATTTGAGACATTTGTACGTAAGTAATGTGCAAAAAGTTTCAGACCCATTTGACTTTCCAGTAAAAAATGAAAATTCACGCACTACAGCCAAAGTTTCTGTTTTTGTTTTGCACATAGTAAACAAGCAATCTAATCATCCTAAAACCAAGGCTTGGCACATTATTTTTATAATACAACGAATATATACAAGGGGATAATTATTTACAGAGAAACTTCCATTAAAAATTCTACATTGTTTCTGTGATCATGAGCACAAGTGCTCAAGGTCGACCCTCACTTCTTCAATGCAAAACCTTCCAATCACTTCTCTTTTTGAAAAACTTTTTAGGCATGAGAGGCAAGTAATAATTTTTTTTTGTATTTTCATTTTTTAATTTTTTTTTGTATGTTTCACCCACAACTAAACAGAAACAAAAAGGAAAAACAAAATCTACTTAGTGAAGGAAGCAAACAAGCACACACGAGAATATCAACCCCACGCTATTGCTCCCCAAGAACGGCGCTTTTAAAAGAGCTTGATAATCCTCAAGTGCAAGGAATCATCGTAGCACTTTCCAAAGGTCAAGTGATAAGTATGGAGTGTCGAACCCACAAGGAGCTAAAGGTAAGATCAATATTCTCTCAAGCCCTATCTGCCATCGATAATTTAACTCACGTGCAATCAACGCTTACTTCCAACTAGAAACGAGAAATAAAACTACGTTGTGGATATGAAGAGGATAACTTTGCATGATATCGGAGAGCTAGACCATAAAAGTAGGTGCTGTTATCATAAAGTTAGAATATATTACTAAATAATATAAATAGCGAGTGTGGAATAGTGGAGGATCGGTGTGCAGAATTGTCCTAGGCAATTGTTAACAAGACCGATAATCACTATTGCAGTTTCATATGAGGGAGAGGCATAAGCTAACATACTTTCTCTACTTGGATCATATGCACTTATGATTGGAACTCTAGCAAGCATCCGCAACTACTAAAGATCATTAAGGTAAAACCCAACCATAGCATTAAAGCATCAAGTCCTCTTTATTCCCATACGCAACAATCCCTCTTACTCGGGTTTGTGTTTCAGTCACTCACCGAATCATGAACGTATTGCAACACCCTACAGCGGGAATCCCTCACGCTTGCGCGACACGGAGGGCACCATAGGACAGCACCAAAGTAAAACATACAATTCATACCAATCTAGATCATCAATCAACCCAAGGACAAAAGATAACTACTCAAAACATCATAGGATGGCAACACATCATTGGATCATAATATGTGGCATAAAGCACCATCTTCAAGTAGGGATTACAGCGGGGTGCGGAGAGGTGGACCACATAAAAGAGATGAGGATGGTGATGATGATGGTGATTTTGATGAAGACGATCACCGCGGTGATGATTCCCCTCCCGATGGCACTCCGGTGCCACCAAGAGAGAGGAGGAGAGGTTCTCCCCCTTGTGCTTCGTCCTCCATGGCCTCCACCCTCTGGTCCTTGGCCTTGATGATGATGATGGCCCCTCCGAGATACTCCTCCATGGCCACTCGGTGATGATGGCCCCCCCTCGTGAGGCGGGAGAGGGCCTAGATTGATTTTTCGTGGCTCTGAGGTTTGCGCGGCGGAACTCCCGATCTAGGTTAATTTTCCGAGGTTTCTATAATTATAGGAATTTTTGGCGTCGGTCTCACGTCAAGGAGGTGCCCGAAGCTGTCCACGAGGCAGGCCCACGCATACAGGGGTGGGCGCGCCCCACCCTCGTGGGCAGCTCGGGACTCTTCTGGCCCAACTCCAATACTTTTTGGTCTTCTTTTGGTCCATAAAAAATCATAAAAAATTGGCTCGTCAATTGGACTCCGTTTGGTATTCCTTTTCTGCAAAACTCAAAAACACGGAGTAAAATGTAAACCGCACCTTTGGGCTCTAGGTTAATAGGTTAGTCCCAAGAATCATATAAAATATCATATAAATGCATATAAAACATCCTAGAAGGATAGTCTAATAGCATGAATACTTCATAAATTATAGATACGTTGGAGACGTATCAGTCGCTCACATTCGCCTGCCATACAATGCCATCCTCGGGTATCCGGCCCTGGCCAAGTTTATGGCAGTGACTCACCATGGCTACAACGTCCTCAAGATGCCAGGAAGTGGCGGGGTCATCACGGTCCCCTGTGAAGAGAAGGATGTCTTTGTGCTCTCTCGAGCACGCCTTCCGAAACAAGCGTCAATCGAGGACCCGGACAGCAAGAGTGGAAACCACCCCGGAGTAGCTCCCAAGAAGAAGAAGACGTCACCTGGCTCAAAGCCTCAGGAGGCAGGCACCTCCGGAGGCGCCACATCCGGACATGCGCCCGTCCAAGGGGCGCCACCCTCCATCGCATAGGAAGGCGCGCCCGGCGCCCTCCTCGGGCAGGGCTCAGGGGCTCTCCCCTGGGGAGCCACCGACTTTGCCAAGATCACGAGGGAGGCGCTTGGGAACCACTTGGAGACATGCTTTGCGGCACGTTTCCCTCAGGAAGGCACAAGGAAAGGAGGGCCCAACCCTCAGGAATTCATCACCAAGGTTGCTCAGGAGTTGCAGGAATCGAGAGTCATGCACGGCAACTGCCGCCTGCCCAGCGTAGCTCCCCATCCAGGCGAGGATGGTGGGCTGCGCGTCTGCATCGACTACCTGTGGCTCAATCGAGTCGCGTCTCAGAGTGCTTCGGCCCTCGCGGCGTGGGCGTTCTGGCGGGTCCATCGCACAGCCTACGTTCGCATGCCCTTGGCTTGCCGAACGCGACGCGGCCCCACCGGCGCGATGAGGAGCATCCTGGAAGCTCAGGTGGCCAAGCATCGCGCGTTCCTGGAGGAGATGGAGATGGACCTCAGCGAGCCGCCCGGACCTCCTGAGCCTCCCGAGGCTCGGAGTCCCGAGGGCTCGTGAGGATCGGCTTCTTCACCCCGCACCGCCAGCTACTCCGACACTCGTTCTGCAATGGTATCAGGTGACTTCTTTCAAGTTTCGTTTCGGTGGGGCGCCCCAGGCCGCATCATTCCTGTGTCGCGTGGGTCCGTCCTATGGCATGTATCCGTTTTGCTTATGTCTTACGCTGCCTCGTTGGGCGCCCCTGGGCTGCATCATCCCTAAGCCGCTCGGGCCTGACCCAGTGGCGTTTGCTTTCTCTGCATCTATCTAAGTTGCTTTGCTTCTTCGTGACTAACCTGCTTGAGATAATCGCCTGCTCGATTGACACCTACCTTTGGAGCCGCTCGCTCTGGCACGGCGCTTGCGCATGGGTCCGTCCCTGCAACACCGACAAATCTGAGTGGTCGAGCTCTGGCCGCGGCAGCCCCGCATAGCGCTACCTCACCAGGCCCTCAATGCACTAATCACTCCCTCAGAGCAACCAACGGCTGGCTGGCAACCGTAACGGCAGACCTTTTTTCCCTCGTGATTGGTGTGCAGGATCCGCGTAAGGAATAGCGTGGGGGGCGTCGTGGGCCCCCTCTCCCTCTCTCCCGTACGATCCGCTCGCACGTTAACTGGGGGGTGCCTGAGCATCGCGACTCATGGGCTCCTACTGGCTCTCCAGCCCTCACCCCCTGGCCTTGACCCACGGCATCGCGACCTGTCATACCAGTGGCGGCTGAGCTCGCTCGAGGGTCGGGACCTGAGGACGTAGAGCACGAAGGGAAGTGTGGGGAAGAGGAGAGAAGCTCACGAGGGCCTGACCTAGCAACACCCCAGCTGCCGGCACGCAGGCCGGCACCTCGCCGAAGAACTTCTCCAAACTTATGAGATAAGTTGCGCAAAAGCTAAATCAACTCAACGCCAAACCCTCGCCTAGTGCAGCTCTGTCACGACGACATCGCCTACCTTTCTCGCCTAGCGGAGGCTGCTTGAGCGCTAAAGGGGAACTCCTGAGCATCGCGACTCAGGGGCTCTTACTGGACCTTGGGCCGCTCACCTCCTGGCCTTGACCACGGCATCGCGACCTGACATACCAGCGACGGCTGAAGCCTGCCTGGGGAACGGGACCTGTCAGCGTAGAGCACCAAACCCTCGTGAGGAAAGAAATGGGGAGCCAAGCCGGGACAGGCACGATCTTGCATTGATTCATAATAAGGATATATAATTCAAAAAAGGCATGGCAGACGCCTTACATACCCCCGCGGGGTGCTACTCTGATTCCTCGCAGGGAACAAAAGGTGACAATCCTAAGGAGCGTTAACTACGCGTGTCTCCGCAGGAGATGCCATGATCAACAGTGGGCCGTCAGGCACCGGTGCCAACCCCATCCGGATCAGTGGCGCCGACGGCCTGATGTAGCTGCCCTGCTCCGAAGGCGGCCAGCGAGCTCGGGGCTCAGAGGCTGTCGTCGCTCGTCTCCGGAGTCACATGAAAGCTCGGGGGAGTCGCTGGATTCTATGGTTCCTCCGCTGCTACCTGAGGAGCTCCTGGGGAGGCAATTGGCCGGCCTAGCCCTCGCCATGTCGGTACCCGGCCGCTTTCCTTGGGGCAGTACTCCAGCCGGCGTCCTTCCGCGTCGAAGACCTTGAAGAACATCAAGGAGGTGCCATCATATTCCAGATGAATTACGAGGGCAACCCCGTCCGGCAGACCCGGGCGATCTCGCCCCAGCCCCGGGTCATGAAGACCTTTCTCGGAGCAACGACCGCAACCTCCGCTCCGGTGGCAAGGGTGCTGCAGTCAGCGTGCTGCAGCCAGAGCTCCAGAGACCCACTCGGCGGCATCTCAAAGGCGAAGGAGGGAGGAAGGCGAATCCAAGAGCGCGGAGGCATAGCGGCGTGAAGCACGAACTCACAGGAAGAGCCATCGGCGTGGACGCCAGGGGTGACTATGCGCACCGCCCTGACTCGCCGGCGTAGCCGTCGGCATCGTTGATGTTGCTCGGCGACTTCTCCTCCAGGGCCCTCGATTCGGGCGTACAAGGGCAGCGGAAACCCAGGCGGCGGCTGCTCGTGCCAGACGCGATGTCTCCGCCATCGCGCCAGCGCGGCGGGACAGGCGCTTCTTTGGCGGGAGAGGATCGACCCTCTCAGGGGCCTTCCCTTCTCCTCCATGAGAAACCGGCGGATCGGCGCCATTGGCGTAAGGTGCAGCAAGGGCGAGGAAGAACAAGAAGGAGAGAAGATGGAAGAGATGGACAGCGGGGGCTCTCGCCCGTACGAACCCCCGCCCCACGCCACTCGCCACCGCCGCCGATCACCGGATCCCGTGGGATCCGGGATGTCGATCCGCCCCCGATCGCCCCCCGAAGCATGGCCGAGGCCCCCGCCCTATAAGTACCCCCTTCCCGCACCCCATTCCCCCCCTCGCCCCCTCGCCGGAACCCCTCCGTCCCTCTCACGAGCTCGCCGGACTTGCCGAGCCGCCACCGCCGCCATTTGCGTCGCCGTCGCCGCCCTAGCCCTCCCCGAGCTCCACCCACTCCACCAAACACCTCCCCGAGCTCGTCCGCACCCGCCAGACCACTCCGACGACCTCCCCGACGACCGGAGCCGTCGGCACACTCGCCACCGAGCCGCCGCCGCCGTCCAAACTCCGGTGAGTCGCCGGAGCTCCACCACGCCGTCTGATCTCAAATCTACTACGTGGATTAGAACACTTCAAGGGGTATGTCTTTAAATAAAACCGGTTCGACCGGTTTAGTCCGATTTAGATTTTAGTTAGGGTTTTATTTAAACCGCCGACTCAATTTAAACCACTAGGGCCCGTTTAGTTATATTACGCACAGGGTGTTAGTTAGGCCCATTTAGCCCGTTTTTCTTTATTTTTCATTTTCTGTTTTAGCAGAATAGTTTCAGATTTGAAAAATTCATATCTTTTATTCTACTTAATATTTTTGAGTGATTCTTTTTTTGTTGGTTTTCAAATTTCTTATAGTTTCTGTAGAATATATAATTAGCTATGTTAAAATTATTTTAAATTGCTTTAATTTAGTTTTAGTCAGAATAGTAAATCTGCTATAACTTGAGTTAGAAAAATTATTTTTAGATGATTCTTTTTGTCCCAACTTTATTTTGACATTGCCAAACCATAGAAATTAATTTGGGTATTTTAGGATTAATAAAAAATTAGTTTTAAGCAGAATCTTGTTAATCCTAATTAATTAACTAGCTACTGCTTTTCCTATTATTTTAATTAGTAAATAAATTTATTTTTAACTTGTGTTTGATTATTCTAGGTTAGTTTCTGTCACTTTATAGGATGAACATTTATTTATAATAAATAAAAGTTTTATTTTATTTTTCTTAATAGAAATTGAATTAGGCCTAATAGGAGTTTCATAATAGATTTTAAATTAATTCTTTTTGCTCCTAGTTGCTTAGTGATTTATTTTCTGTTTAGTTAACCTAAAACCATGATTAGGTTATATTAAGAAAATTTTGTTGTATAAAACTATTTTTAGTTGTTGCTTGAAGTAGGAAAAACTTGAGTTGGTTTTTCTTTGAGTTTTCCCTTTGGTTTTGATTCGTTTGTTTTGGTGTGTTATATTACTACGCTATTGTGTTATGTGATCATATGCTATGTGCTTATTATAGTTATTGTTTGCCTCGGTAGAATTTCCGGAGTGCGAAGCTTGCTACTCTGAAACCCTAGTTTTCAAGATCGTCAACAAGGCAAGTTCACTTTGACCATACTTTCATACCTATGTTTTATCGCATTTAGTGGCATCTTTGCAACCACCCCTCAAGAGTGTTATTGAATCCTTGTAGTTGAGTAGTATGCATGAGGTAGGAACCCATCACCCTGTTACCAAGCCCCGGACGTTATTTATTTTAATGCTACGCTATAGTAGACGGGGTTTGGTATGAGTGCACGAGAGTGGTGTGAGAATGCAGGATCTACGTCAATGACGCACAACTCCATGATGGCATCTGCAAGGACTGCATTTTCAAGGCCTCAAGACTTCAAGACTCAAGCCAAGAATTCAATACACACTCTTGGGTGAAGGACGGTTGACGGGCACCTGGAGAAACCAGTGGTTGGCGGGATGCATGGAGAAGCGCCATGACATCTTGCGGAAAGCTTCACCCAGACTCAAAGAGACGGAAGAATACTTCATGCGGAAGCTTACCCGTGCAACCGCAAGTCATTATGGGCTCGCTTGGTTGACCTTAGTTGTGACTCTGGCTGGGGACGGTGCTAGCAGATGTAGAACTACGGTAGGATTGGATGGGCACCGGACGGTGGTCGAGGAACTCTTCGAAGACCATGTTTGGTCGTCTTGTTCTCAAACACCTCAAGTGCGAGAACGTAAAAGAGGATCGAATCTTGTGGGTAAAGTGTACAAACCTCTGCAGAGGGTTATAACCTAATCGATTAGCCGTGTCCCCGATTACGGACAATTTGAGCCTCTGGACTTGGATCTATCTCGTAACTCTCGACACCGGATTGATAACTTAATTGTGGGCAACTTATGATGATTTTGGGCTATGAGACATCGGTTGGCGGAACCATGTCATGATAGAAAACTCTATAGTACAGACTTCATTTATTCCTTTGATGTAGGTAAAATAAAACCAGCTTTTACGCAAACAAAACTCGAATCTGAGCCATAAAGCCATATTGCATATAGTATAGTTTTATCATCTGTTCTCTCTTATTGTGATCTTGCTTACATTCAATGTCTTGACCTACACGGCTGCAACGTATCATGTTGCGGATATTTTCCTCGACGAGTAAGAATACGATGCAGGTTACGGTCTACACTCAACCTGCCGATGGCGTTGATGGGACTCCACACCCGTTTGATTGTTTCACGAGTATTATGAGGTATATATCAGTTTTACGTTATTTATGCATGTGATTGCACTTTGATATATACATTGATGTACTGTGGGTGCCAGATATCGATCCGTGGATGGCACGACAACACGAAGGCTTGACCGTCGAGGTCGGGTCGCTCTGAAGATGGTATCGAGCACATGTTGATGTGGGACGCGACCCTAGAAACCGGAGAGCCCTAGGACAGAAATTTCTAAAACTTTATTTTCAAAAAGACTCTTACTTCTCATCTTTTCAGATTTTATCAAATAAACACTCTCATCTCAAATAGTTAGAATATACCCTTTTCCTTTTGATCACCACGAAGGATCAATCAAGCCGCTCCAAGAAAGATATCGGACAGCTGATGACCCCTTCAAAGTAACCAGGATTTCACCATGCATTAGAAGAGTTGAAGCTGCAACAATTGAAGACTCTGAAGACCTGAAGAATTTGAAGTTCCTGAAGAATTATTTGACCTTTAGAGACCAAACCCCTGTTATATACTTACGTTAGATACGGCGATATGTGAATTGTCAATTGTTTGATGAAAACCCGTTTCTTCAAAACTATTGTTTGTATTGTGTGTATCCCTCCCCACCTCTCTCTTATCTCACCCTAAAACCCTTGGAGCCATAGATGATGAATGAAGAAGGACCGGTATTCTTCGGACCGAAAACCAGTAGGAGGCGTAGCTATGGATTCAAAACATGGAGGATCAATTTAGAAAAAATTTGATTCCAAGGAAGTATGAGGTTCAATACGCTCTTCAGTACTTTGAAGGAAGTGCTGCAACATGGTGGCAGATGCATCAAGCTATACAGGGATGGAATGGAGCAAAGACTTGGGAATAATTCAAGAAGACTCTGACAAGATCTCGTCTTACCCGGAAGCACTACGATAACCGAAGAAGAAACCTTGTGCCTGCAAGATTTATGGAGAAATAGGACACACCGGGGAGGAACACAAGGATGGATGCCCTCATTGTGAGGAGAAACACCCAGGTGAGGAATGCCCAACTAGCTGTGTGACTTGCTTCCTGTGTGAAGGAACCACCCACTACCCGGGTCAAAGGTCACATTTACTCCACGGTGCAACAAACTATTCGTAAGCGGGAAGATGGAATGAAAGAAGCCCTCAAGGAAGATCTAGAAGAACCAGTAATAAATGATAGTGTTGAAGACCTGGATGGAGAAGGTCTCAACAGATTTTACTCCAATGCCTGCTATTCATGTGGAGAAGAAGGACATTTTTCAGTGTATTGCACGAAGGAATGCAAAGAGGATCTCAGAGATTTCCCGACAAAGCGAAGTGAAGTTTGACCCTCGTGAAATAGAAGCTCTAGTCATTACGGAGAAATCCGAGGAAGAGAAAGCGAAGGCATCCCTGCAACAACCCAATTTCTCGCAGAGAAGGACCTGAGTCACCTCACTTGTTACAGTGCAAGGATTTAGGTCATTACGCTAGTAAATGTCGAGAAAGAAGCCAAGAATCCAAGGAGCCTACATAATCACAAAGAAGCCCCGAGACATGTCGGAAGTCTTTTGTTTTCGCTGCAAGGAAGCAGGACATTATGCTACTAAATGTCCCAACAAGATGAAAAGCTGGAGTTGAGTAGTTGGAATTTTGATATTGGAAACAAGAGTAATAGAAAGCAATTTCGTGTTTATGAGTACAATAAGTTGAGTTATGTAATGGGTGCTCGAGTTTGTAATGGATTCATGAATCAATAAAGTTAAGGTGACTTGTTTTCATATGTTTAATTGTAGGAGTTGTTACTCTGTGAACAAAGATTTTGACCATTTTCGAGGATATGAGAAATATGGTCTATGGATGGATTTGTGAATTTCATTTTAAGGGTGGTAGTACCACTCGTGAAGAAGACTAGACTAATGGATAAGAAAATATATATTCCACGGACCGTAGTTCAAGGAAATAAAAAGTTGGAGTTTTGCTTTTGATATGATGGTATGAAGAAACAGAGTACTACTGGATTTTAAGGAGGTGTAATATGGAACAAGAGAGTTACTCCAAGGATGAGTTAAAGCTGCACTAGTGTTGAAGTGGGCCATAACCCACAGGCCCAGGATTTTGATAAGGAACAGATGTAACCTTGATAAAGGAATAAATTTGGAAGAATCAGCGATCCAATCAGCATGAGTTTCGTAGGAGTTTACGCCAAAAACCTGAGAGTGGTGAAGTAACGATAGATGTTTTGTTTGGCTTGCAGAAACCATGGAATTACTCGAACCCCGTTCGAGAACAAGAGGAATTCTGCAATGCTTGTGAGTATGCCCAAGTGTTAGAATACGTGATTCGATATTTACGTATGTGGTAATGATTCATGTACGGGATGGATTGGCCCCATACGGAGACTTCTATCATGAACTATCATATGTTGATGGAAAATCAGAGAGCCTCAAAAACCTTAGAAGAGTGTCGACACGACAAGCCAAAAACCTTAGAATGGTAGGACGATTGATCCATGTACAGCAAATGCTGCCAATCGTAGGTTATATCACGAGATCCAACCCCGACCATTTTCCTGCAGGAGAAACCATGAATTGTCGACCACCATGAGATTTTCGATAGTTGTTTAGTATTGGCGACAGACCCGTCAGATATGAAGATCCAGTCTCGGACGAACTTCAACTTTGACGAACCAACCCAAGATTTTGAGGAAAACTCTATGCTTCTGACAGAAGAGCGTTAAATGAAGGAGCTATTGTAAGATATGTGCAGAGACATACATTGTCCACACTCCAGAGGAAGTATCTGAGTTTATTGGGACCATGACCTTGTTTTTAAGTGTGGTAGCACCCCTGACCTTTCTGACCAAAACATTTGCTAGAAGACCCCCAACCCCTAACCTTTTCTTGCTAGCCTCTTCGAATCTCGAGGGCCGAGATTCATTTTAAAGTGTGGTAGATTTGTAACATCCCAAAATTCTAAATTTTGGAATGTTATATTAAATAAATAACTATGCTTGTTGTCTGATTGTTTGTTTGACTGATTGAGTGAAATTGAGTGGAATTTGAAACTTTTGAAAGTTGAATGAGAGGGAATGAAATGACTTTCCCAAACTTCCCCCTTTGCCTTTTTGGATCCCAATGAACTCAAGTTCATTGCAACATCAAACCCTAGAGTGAAGTTGACACGACTTCTTCCATGTTGAAATGAAAAGGGTTTTGGAAAAAGATTTGAATTTCATTTTGGGAATATTTCAAATTCAAAACTTTATGCAACTCAATGATTTTCATGAGGGAAGATAAAATGACTTCTTCAATTATATGAAATATGAGTTGGAAGTTAAAAAGTATCAAATTGAAAGTCATTTGAAAGTGCCTTGAAACCCTCCTTCAAATTTAAGTTTTGGAATTTGAATTCAAACCTTGGCAAGTGGGAATCATACCAAAACTATGCCTGATAAATACTTGATCAAAAGTATGAGAGGAGTAAACATGACACTCCAAAAATATCAGAGGAAACAATGCCAAAAGATTTGAATTCAAATTTGGGTTTTATTTGAATATTGGAAAAATGGATTTTTATAAAGTTTGGATTTTTCCTTTGGAAAAATGTTCAAATGATAGGGAATATTCCCCTGATCATTTTGGTATATATATACCCTATATAAAATATTTATATTTTATAAGTTATACTCTGTTTAGTTTTGTTTTAAAAAAATAAAATTTTAAAAAGAAAAAAAAAACCCCCGGGGCGCCAGCTAGGCCAACCCAGGCCCAGCCAACAAGACCTCACCCCAGTGGCCCACCGGGCGGCCTAGCCGCCACCAGCCAGCAGCCAGCCGGCCCATGCCCGAGCCCCTCGCCTGAATCCCTTCCCATGGTCGCCGCCGCCCGCACCCTCCCTCTCTCTCGACAGGTGGCCCCGCCCCTTCACAACCCCCGCCCACGCCACTCGCCATCACGCCGATCGCCGGATCCGTGGGATCCGGATGTCGATCCGCCCGATCGCCCGGCATGGCCGAGGCCCCGCCCTATAAGTACCCCTTCTCGCACCCCATTCCCCTCGCCCCTCGCGGATCCTCCGTCCCTCTCACAAGCTCATCGCCGGACTTGCCGAGCCGCCACCGCCGCCATTTGCGTCGCCGTCGCCGCCCTAGCCCTCCCCGAGCTCCACCCACTCCACCAAACACCTCCCCGAGCTCGTCCGCACCCGCCAGACCACTCCGACGACCTCCCCGACGACCGGAGCCGTCGGCACACTCGCCACCGAGCCGCCGCCCAAATCCAAACTCCGGTGAGTCGCCGAGCTCCACCTCAGGTCCGATCTCAAATCTACGGCGTAGATTAGAACACCCCCGAAGGGGTATGTCTTTTAAATAAAACCCGGTTCGACCGGTTTAGTCCGGTTTAGATTTTAGTTAGGGTTTTTATTTAAACCGGCCGACTCAATTTAAACCACTAGGGCCCGTTTAGTTATATTACGCACAGGGTGTTAGTTAGGCCCATTTAGCCCGTTTTTCTTTATTTTTCATTTTCTGTTTTAGCAGAATAGTTTCAGATTTGAAAAATTCATATCTTTTATTCTACTTAATATTTTTGAGTGATTCTTTTTTGTTGGTTTTCAAATTTCTTATAGTTTCTGTAGAATATATAATTAGCTATGTTAAAATTATTTTAAATTGCTTTAATTTAGTTTTAGTCAGAATAGTAAATCTGCTATAACTTGAGTTAGAAAAATTATTTTTAGATGATTCTTTTTGTCCCAACTTTATTTTGACATTGCCAAACCATAGAAATTAATTTGGGTATTTTAGGATTAATAAAAAAATTAGTTTTAAGCAGAATCTTGTTAATCCTAATTAATTAACTAGCTACTGTTTTCCTATTATTTTAATTAGTAAATAAATTTATTTTTAACTTGTGTTTGATTATTCTAGGTTAGTTTCTGTCACTTTATAGGATGAACATTTATTTATAATAAATAAAAGTTTTATTTTATTTTTCTTAATAGAAATTGAATTAGGCCTAATAGGAGTTTCATAATAGATTTTAAATTAATTCTTTTTGCTCCTAGTTGCTTAGTGATTTATTTTCTGTTTAGTTAACCTAAAACCATGATTAGGTTATATTAAGAAAATTTTGTTGTATAAAACTATTTTTAGTTGTTGCTTGAAGTAGGAAAAACTTGAGTTGGTTTTTCTTTGAGTTTTCCCTTTGGTTTTGATTCGTTTGTTTTGGTGTGTTATATTACTACGCTATTGTGTTATGTGATCATATGCTATGTGCTTATTATAGTTATTGTTTGCCTCGGTAGAATTTCCGGAGTGCGAAGTTTGCTACTACGAAACCCTAGTTTTCGAAGATCGTCAACAAGGCAAGTTCACTTTGACCATACTTTCATACCTATGTTTTACTGCATTTAGTGGCATCTTTGCAACCACCCCTCAGTAGTGTTATTGAATCCTTGTAGTTGAGTAGTATGCATGAGGTAGGAACCCATCACCACATTACCAAGCCCGGACGTTATTTATTTTAATGCTACGCTATAGTAGACGGGGTTTGGTATGAGTGCACGAGAGTGGTGTGAGAATGCGGGATCTACGTCAATGACGCACAACTCCATGATGGCATCTGCAAGGACTGCATCTTCAAGGCCTCAAGACTTCAAGATTCAAGACAAGAATTTCAATACACACTACTGGGTGAAGGACGGTTGACGGGCACCATGGAGAAACCAGTGGTTGGCCGGGATGCATGGAGAAGCGCCATGACATCTTGCGGAAAGCTTCACCCAGACTCAAAGAGACGGAAGAATACTTCATGCCCGGAAGCTTACCTGTGCAACCGCAAGTCATTATGGGCTCTGGCTTGGTTGACCTTAGTTGTGACTCTGGCTGGGACGGTGCTAGCAGATGTAGAACTACGGTAGGATTGGATGGGCACCGGACAGTGGTCAGAGGAACTCTTCGGAAGACCATGTTTGATCGTCTTGTTCTCAAACACCCTCAAGTGCGAGAACGTAAAAAGAGGGATCGAATCTTGTGGGTAAAGTGTACAAACCTCTGCAGAGGGTTATAACCTAATCGATTAGCCGTGTCCCCGGTTACGGACAATTTGAGCCTCTGGACTTGGATCTATCTCAGAACTCTCGACACCGGATTGATAACTTAATTGTGGGCAACTTATGATGATTTTGGGCTATGAGACATCGGTTGGCGGAACCATGTCATGATAGAAAACTCTATAGTACAGACTTCATTTATTCCTTTGATGTAGGTAAAATAAAACCAGCTTTTACGCAAACAAAACTCAGATACAGAGCCATAAAGCCATATTGCATATAGTATAGTTTTATCATCTGTTCTCTCTTATTGTGATCTTGCGGTACATTCAATGTATCTTGACCTACACGGCTGCAACGTATCATGTTGCGTATATTTTCCTCGACGAGTAAGAATACGATGCAGAGGTTACGGTCTACACTCAACTTTGCCGATGGCGTTGATGGGACTCCACACCCGTTTGATTGTTTCCGCTGAGTATTATGAGGTATATATCAGTTTTACGTTATTTATGCATGTGATTGCACTTTGATATATACACTGATGTACTGTGGGTGCCAGCATACTGATCCAGGGATGGCACAGCAACACAAAGGCTTGACCGTCTGAGGTCGGGTCGCTACAGTAGGATGGAGGTCACCGTGGAGCCCAAGACGGCGTCATCGCCAGTGCTTTTGGCAGCCGAAGACCAACTTTAGTCAAGATAACTTGTACTAGATGTTCCCCTTTAAAATGGCCGTTGTTGGTGCCC
The DNA here is from genome assembly GCA_021605145.1 of Aegilops bicornis. Lineage (NCBI taxonomy): Eukaryota > Viridiplantae > Streptophyta > Magnoliopsida > Poales > Poaceae > Aegilops > Aegilops bicornis. The sequence continues at coordinate 1,371,718 of JAHIAL010000008.1, forward strand.
TTCCTGCTCAATATTTGGGAAGAGGACCAGGGCCTCTATAAATAGAGCTAGCCACCACCGTGGAGAGGGGGATCAGAGATAGAACCCTAGCCAGAGAGAGAGGCGATCAAACTCACCCAAGCAGTTCATTGCACCAGCTCAGGAACACCTCTCACGAGGCTGTTCTTCCCCTGTACTGTCCATCATCAGCCCCTGAGGCAATCCACCACACCACACACTGGAGTAGGGTATTACACCACAACGGTGGCCCGAACCAGTATAAATCTCGTGTCCCTTGTGTTGTTCATCATTTTCAGCTTAGATCTCACGAGGCGATCGGACGTAGATCGGTAGGGAGAGATCTTCGTGCGCACCCCAGAGTCTGAACCTTAAGGGTCTGCCGGAACCCGACATCCGACACACTTGTCCTCCTTTTCAAATTCCAATTCATGTAGCACAAGACTAAGAGATAGTAGCATAATAGCATTATAACCGTACATTTTCTTGTGGTTTGACTTAATCTCACCATGCTTCTTTGCATCCTGTGATCTTCCAATTCTTGTGAACCAAACACCCAGTTAAGCGTAAATCCTGTGTTTTTAAATTCTCTGCTTTGCACATGCATTCCTATCCTATTACTGTGTATTTCCTATCCCTGCGTTGTTAGAATCCTCCAATTCAAATGAGCCCTTACAGAATTACTTCTCTTACATAAAGTTTTCAAAGAAAACCTTGTGTGGTTTGTCCCGCTCTGATGCTGTCGTCCACCCAGCTCAATTTGCTCCAACGATAGAAGGGTCCGGCCAGCAGGATCCGCCTCCAGACTGTCTTTCGCCACCTCGGATCTTCTTCCCTTACCGCAGCCATGACAACCTGCATTACCATCATCAACCGAGCAAATGACCTCGAGGACTACACGGGTCCGCAAGAGAGGTCGCACTCTTTCCTGTCTGCTTACGTTATGCATCGCTTAATATTACATGCTACTTTATCGTCTTGTTCACTGATTAGACTCTAAGTCAGCTCCAAACTAATGGTCAAACTTGAGTTTTTAAATGGTTGTGGGGTACATATTGGGGCCGCAATAAATAGTATATATCTACTATCTGGTTAATTTCTGGTGTCTACTATGAGTTTCATGTTGGGTGGGAAACAAATAGTAAAGAAGCCATTATCTGTATTTTTTAACTGAAGCCATTATCTGCCTGCTATCATTGGTTTTGGGTCTATCCACAGGTTGCTACCATCACTCTTGATTTATGCATGCAGTCCTTACATAATCTCACTATGTTTTATTCCTATGCATGTCAGTTATTGTACACAATGGAACTGAACATGTAGAGCAAAAGAGACGAGCCTTGCATGGCAATAAAATTTCATGCAGACGTCACTCCATGGTAGGCGCAAAGGCAGCCCCCTCCACCCATTTCGGATTGTAATCGAGAGGAAGATATCTGTTATGAGGGGGACTCAGAAGGAGAAGACCACTCATACCCCCTGAGGTCTTTGCTCTAACTTGGCATGCTGATGTTGGTTATATCATGCATATGGTGCCTTGCATTGCTTACTTTATACATCAAATATGTCATCTGCTTAGTTTAGACATGCTTTGTGTGAATGCCATCTGTTTAGTTTATTCATCGTTTATGTGAATTATGCAACGCCATCTTGTTTAGCCATGCATCATATATGTGAATTTTGCAATGCCATCCTGCTTATCCAGTCATCTTATATGTGAATTATATCAAGCATCCTTTTTTTGTTATGTATTACATTTGTCAACAATGTTAGTACATTCAACTACTCTTCGTGTGCATCAGCCATTTGACACGGTAATGGAAAATTCTGGAGTGAAAACAAGGTCTTCAGAGCATACTATGTTATCTGACGAAGCGCATATCTCATTGGTTACAGATAGCTCCTCGAGGAGGATTCGAGAGGCAGATGACCAGTCCTATTCCCCCCAAGGTGTATGCTCTAACTTGGCAGGGTTATATTGCTCATATCGCATGCGTATGGTGTCTTGCATTGCTATGTCATTTGATTAGTTTAGACATGCTTTGTGTGAATGCCACCGCTTAGTGTCTAATTACCATATATATGAATTATGCATTGCCATCTTGTTGCAAGACGTTATATATGTGAATTATGCAATGCTATCTTGTCGCAAAGGCATTATATATGTGAATTATCCAATGTCATGTTGTTTAGCCAATCATCATGTATGTGAATTATATCATGCTATCATTTTTGTATTACGTGTTCCATTTTTCGACAACATTTGTATATTCAACTACTCTTCCTATGCATCAGCCATTTGAAGCGATGATGGAAGTATCTGGAGTGAAAACAAGGTATTGAGCAGACAATGCTACCTTTGAAGCAGACATCTTCTTGGTTACAGAGAGCTCCTCATAGGAGGATTCAGAGACTGATGACCAGTCCTATTTCCCCCCTGAGGTCTATGCTCAAACTTGGCAGGGTTATATTACTCATGTCATGCATGTTGTCTTGCATTGCTTAGTTTTTACATCATATATGGATTGCCATTTGCTTACTTGCTTACTATATAAATCATATATTTGAATTATATCATGCCATCATGTTTACATACACAGCATCTATCTGAATTATGGCATGGCAACCCATTTAATAAAGACATCATATAGTTATATCATCTCATCCTGCTTAGTGTTTACAAATCATCATATTTTGAATTATGTCATTCTATCCGTGAATTATATCATGCTATCATCTTTCCATAGGTGGCATGTATGTGAGTTATGGCATGCCAACCTATTTAATAAACACATTATATAGTTATATCATGTCATCCTATTTACATAGTCATCATATTTTGAACTATGCCTTTCCATCTTTTTTAGTTAGCCATCATAATGTGAAATTGTGTCATGCTATCCTGTTTAGTTAGCCATCATATATGTGAAATTGTGTCATGCTATCCTGTTTGGTTAGACAACATAAATGTGAATTGTTTCATGCCCTCTTTTATTCCCATTATCCATTGCACCTGTCTTATCATACATTGTCTGTACATTCAATTACTTTTCTTGTTTATCGACCATTTGAATTGGAGAGGGTGATGGCGGTATCTAAAGGGAGTAACAACACGGTCTTGAGAAAAGATAGTGCTACCGGTTGATGCAGCTAGAACCACGGTTGTACTTGCCCAAGAACCAGCCCCCACCACACATAACCCAAACTCTCGCAGATTGTACCCCTACCCAGTTGGACGGAAGAACCAGCTACACCCTTCCAACCCCAACCCCAAAGCAGACAAGAACCCAGCCCAGCTTGACATAGCGCCGTCTCCACCACAGAGCACCCAAACACGATCGATTAGTAAAGGAACTGCGATTGCCCAAAGCACGAGGACCACCACTCCGAATCCCAACTCGGCGCTTAAAGGAGAAGAAGAATTGTTCTCGTGTCGTTACAGTAGCTATGGTTCATACTCCTTTGCTCTTGCATCACTGTATTTACTCATACCAACTATTTTCAAATTTGAAGGATGGAATTGAAACTCCAATGGCGCAACAGGTATATTTTAAACCTATTTCTTTAACTGGTTTGCTATTGTAACTTGCTCTATGTTGATTTCAGTTTCAATTGAATAAATAGTTATGTTCTCATGTCATGCACATTACAAGTGTTGTTATTTCTCTATAGTTTCCCACACTTATATTCTGTCTATTCTGCTTTGTCTTGAACTAGGGATGAAAATGGAGTGGAAACTTTCCATTTTACCGGAGAAAAAATGGAAACGGAGAGGAAATATGAAAACGGAAACGGAAATTTGCAAAACGGAAGTGGAAATGGAATTTTAATGCGGAAATGTAAACAAAAACGGAACGGTGTTTTCCGTGGAACATGCATGGAAACGGAACTTTCCGTTTCCGTGAATATGGAATTTCTGTTTTTACTATAGACCTGTGGCTGCTTTGTAGCCCAACCACGAAAGAGAACACAATAACACAATTAGTAGAATGGATCTGAGGCCCAACTTCTACTACCACACATGTACTCAGCTTGACCCTGTACGCAATTGTCCAGTACTACTACAATACTACGCTAAGTTACTAACATAATGATATTATTTTATAGTCATGTTAACAACTCATTAAATTTGTTTGTTTTGTGTGTATTTCTCTATGATTCAAAGGGTTTTTAGTTCGATCAATGCCCACTTCGCTTCCGTGATCCGCTTTGTATTCGCCTCCGTGTCTGCTTCAAAGAGTATCTGCTTTCCGTATTCATTTCCGTGGTTTTACAGTATTCGTTTCCGCTTCTGCAAAAAAATATGAAAACAAATATGATAGCACTCAGTTCCGTCCGTTTCCGCTCCGTTTTCATCCCTATCTTGAACAAATATTATTTGAACTATGTCTCCATCTTGATTTGGCAATAAAAACTAGAATGATATCGACCATAAAGTGACCATGGTACATAGATATACGTTTGTTTCATGTTGTTATCATGTCCACTTTACTACTGAACTAATTTACCAAAATGAGTTTCATATACAACATGGTAAACCTATGATGTGTCCGCTTGTTTCTCATTTAGAATGCGGACAAAATATTGGAGAACAAAGCCCGTTATGCAATGGTAAAGGAAGTAATGCGATAAGGTTCAAGATAGTGAGACATCCCTGTTGGTCTCCAAGAAAGTCGATAAAACTGTCTTGGACGCGGTGAGAGAACCCAAAAGTCCCTGTCTTGATGTAGTGTTCGAGCATCGCCACTATCAGGCACAAGCTCTTGAACTCACCGCTGAATCAGTTCGTCTTCTTGAGTATCAACTTCAAGTTGAAAGTCATCGATCGGATGTGCTGACAGAAGTGAAGGACCGAGGAAGTCCTGCAGAATTCAGATGCATACTTTCTAGTGCAACAAATATTTGGAGGATTTAAGCGCCAAACAAGAGAAACTTAATAAGCTTGCTAAGCATCTTGCCAGCATTATGGGTACCCAGGATATTGTTTCTTGAGATCTTCTGAAGTGGTTTCAGTTCTGGACTTGTTTTGATGTGGCGTTTATTTGCACTGGTCGCCAACTTTGACAACCAGTGTATATGATATGCTACTTTGTTCCCTATATTTGCACTGGTGGCGAACTTTGATGCCCAGTGGATGTAATTTGTGTAATAACCGTGATAGCCTAGCGTAAGTTGCTTGCTTATTTATTTCCTTATTGTCTTGTTTATTTGTTTGCTTGTAGTCAATGCAGTTCTTTTTCCGCGGTTTGGCCGCAATAACCTATTTTTTGAAACTAGGCCACAATAAGCATGGGCTACATATTTACTGTAGTTACCATGGGCCTCCTACGGGCCGTAGAAACAATGGGCCTTGTAAGGGCCGTAGAAACAGTGGGCCTTCTACGGGCCGTAGCATCAATGGGCCTTATACGGGCCGTATGATCGATCAGCCAAACATGGGCCAATAACAGACCGCATTATGAGTCGTAAACGGGCTAGACTTGGAATCGTCCGTTCATGGGCCGACAATAACGGGCCGTCGTTAATCGGCCGTATTTGATGACGCTATGAAAACGGCCCAATGGATTAACGGGCCTTAAACGGGCCAATTGTAACCACGGGCTGAATTTGGCCCACAAGCAGAAAAGACCAGTAACAGGTTGTAAGTAACCGAATGCTGGAAATAAGCCCAAGAATAAATGGGCCCTGAGAAGGATGAAAGTTAACACGGGTTGGAAACGGCCAATGGAATAATGGGCCGTTAGTGGGTATGAAGCGATACACTATTCATTGCAGGCCAGATTCACTACGGGCCGTTAATGGGCCAAGAGTTACAAATGGCCTCGTATGGGCCGAAAGACATCATGGGCCATACATGGGCCGGAAGTTACAATGGGCTGGAATCATATTGGATGGCCTAGATGAAGCTACTGGGCTTAATTCCAATAGGTCGTAACGGGCCGTGAGTTAGGAGGACGTAAATGGGCTATATAGGAACATGCTTTCCATGGGCCGGCTCGTTACCTTTTGACCAAGTCAAACGGCGGTGCCTTTTCACCTAATGGGCCTCATAGGCCGTACACGTGTCGACGTATCACAGGCGCCTCCTGTCCAATGAATGGACGACATCTGTCCCAACGGTGAGCCAACACGTGTTTCCTCCGGCCAATGACAATTTTACACGTGGAAAATCCTCATTGGTCTGGGCTGTTAACGGGTTATCGGATCGGAAACCGGACCCGATAGCTTAATGGCGAACCATTATGGTGGATGCCACATGTCGGTCACCCTTGACGAAAGCACTTTCATGACGCGTGATTTATCGGGTTATGGAAGTGGACACTTCCGTGATGATAATTTTGGTAATGTCATGGAACACTTCTATGACAACCACAATTATGACTGTCTTGATTACGTCATAAATTTGTCATGGATGTACATGCATGACAGAAAACGTGACCTACTGTGACAAACACGTATCATTACGGAAGTGTATTTATTTTTAGTGGAAGCTCAGTCCCGAGGGCCCCGAGAGGGAAATGTAACTCCTGCGCCAGGCCTTGTGGGAAAGCTACCGCTGCTGCGAACTTGTGCCAAACTCGAGATTTGTTTCTTACTATACATGCACACAACAATTTAATGGACATTGTAATCTCAACATGTGATGTGGAGCTCTAAATTTGAATTTGAAACTTATAAAACAAAAAAATTCAAACCAAATAAACTGGAAGAGAGGGAGTATACCGTAGGATGTGTCCCATACGAAACAAGTCCCCTGGTTTGTCACCGCGAAGATGCAGTTAGAAAGGAGCACAACGTCTTTGTACTCATACTAAATCTAATCGGCCACGCATGCAGATGGTCCACCTTTGACCGCCATGTGCAAGGTTTGTGAAAGCAATCGCGATGTCGAACACCGCGATGAGAGTGTAATTTTGGTTGGCGAACGACCTTATCGGGGCTTCCATGATTGCTATCTTCTTCAATCTCACTGTGGTTCCATCATACCAATTCAGGCGGTGGCCCATTCCATGGTTGATCCCAATGTTGGACAAAGGTTCTACGGGAACGGTGTCACCTTTGTAAATGTTGTGCAAATTGATGTTGGTACCCTCCCATACATATGCAAGCCAATCTCCACTGGCACCGAGCCTAACCTAAATAGTGCGCAGGGGGAGAATTAGGAAATGGAAACGTAAGTAGTCTTTAGAATGCATTTACTACGTGATCAAACTCATCACTTACTTGCTCATCAGACAAAATCCAAGTGCCCCTCAACGTCGGCATCTCAAGGGCGTCAACTTGCAACTATGGCCACGCCGCGCTGGAGAGACCCCCAAGGAAACATCCTCGTGCATTGCACGTAACATCAAGATGCATTTGTATGAATAGTTTATCTTGTGGCAGAAAAGGATGAAGGAGGGAAGGCCTTATTTGCAAATGTGGAGAGGGGTGTGGGTATCTTTTTGCAAAGTTGCCATAGTTTTCTTCCTATCCGTCAGATATAAATCGGACGGCCTATATTGCAGGATGGCAGGCACACCATCATCACCAACTCTATTTTTTTTATAAGAGTAGTAGACTAGCAAGATGCCCGTGCGTTGCACGGAACATCAAGATGCATTTGTATGAGTAGTTTATCTTGTGGGAGAAAAGGATGAACGAGGGAAGGCCTTATTTGCAAATGTGGAGAGGGGTGTGGGTATCTTTTTGCAAAATTGCCATAGTTTCCTTCCTGTCCGTCAGATATAAATCGAACGGCCTATACTTTAGGATGGCAGGCACACCATCATCAACAACTTTGTTTTTATAAGAGTAGAGATAGAGACTACTACTACCAATGTGCTGACCCGTGCGTTGCAATGGATCCAAAGTAGCAGAATAATACTTGTTCACGGGCTTGAAATATAAACACTCTAGTTTTGATATACATATATCAGTAAAAATAAATCATGCTTCACTCAAAATATATTCCTCGGGCTGTTTTGATGAGGTGAGGGACGGGTGTGGCTGGTTTGAAGATAACATGTTTAAAAAAATTGGAGCTGTTTTTTTTTTTACATTTTGTAGTGTGGCACGGCATCCGGTGCACCTAAGCATCTGAGTGGCACACCCTGCGGCAAGATGCCCGTGTGGGCTTCTTCTATAACTAGCAAGATGCCCGTGCATTGCAAGGAACATCAAGATGCATTTTTTTTACAAAACACCTGTTATGATTGACCCTTGCAGGAGTAATCCCATGTGTAAAAACTAATGATATCTCGAGAATTTTATCGGAAAAATGGTATCTTTGGAACAAGTTTTCTCTACTACTGCTCCTTGCAGTGAGCGGTATGCAATGCATGTGTCAGCAGACATGACAACTTGTCCATGGAAGTTGAACCACGATGACCATCACGTTTCTACCACTGCCACATGCGATTCCCACGATGCCGCTCCAACCCACGACATGACGTCCCCTGACGTGCGCCTCATCCCTCTCGGCCCCACCGCTCCTTTGCCTTTGTGTGCATAACATGCGGGCCAGCTGAACTGCGGCGACCATCAAGTTTCTACCACAGCCACACACGATTGGGCCAGCGGTTTGCTCGCTCCGCCTCGTGTTCGATCCGTACTCCGCACCATCGAATTTTCATCCAAAGGCTGTGACACATTTCGTCCGGGCATCAATCCTCACTGGAGTACTTCTACAACAGTAGTACCCGTAATGCCCCGACGCCCAAATTGCAGGCACCTCGCCACGGCCACGCCACCACCGGTCGGTTCATCTCGAACGAGTGAGTCGCGAACCACGCCACCTCCATGAGAATGACATGTGGGATAGCCTCATTTAAGGGGGAAATGTAACTCCTGTGGCAGGCCTTGTGGCGCTCCCGCAGTAAGACCTTGTGCCAAACCCGGAATTTGTTTCTTACTACTACAAATGTGTTGTACGCGCGTTTAATGGATCCAAAGTATATCTATTTAGTGGAGTGCACTCTAAACATATTATCTATTTATTTTCTCTAACCTTTCCTTGCCATGCAACCAAGCCACATAAGCTTCATGGGTGCCCCCACATCATATTATTCATACTACGTTGGTAGAAAAAGATAAAACACCAAACAAGATCTTCCCATTTTTATTCCTACGATGATGTGTCGTGCACGTACCTAATTGTATAGTGGTAGTACTAGTTGTAGTACAAACTTCGTACTAGTAGGAGTAGTAGTACGGAATGCTCCTACTCTATCAACAAGCCCCATCTGACACCAAATTTCTTTGCTTCCGTGCTACAGCTATATCTTCCCCTCATTTCTGTTTTCCAACGCGGCGGGCGGGGTGCGGTTTGCCAATAGTCGGTTTGCTCAAACATGAAAGTGAAAATGCCAGGCAACATGCCTTCCCTAGCTATCTGGCGTGCCGGACGGGCCATGGAGTACTCCCAATTCTCAGGCGTGTGGGGGTGCGACGCGAATGCGGCAGGCCTTTTCCTTTAACTAGCAATGTGCCTGTGCGTTGCGACAGATCCAAAGTAGTAGAATAGTAGTACTTGTTCACAAACTTGGAAAAAACCACTCTTGTTTCGATATACATATATACCACTAAAAATATATTACTTTCCACTCAAAAATATTTCTCGAGGCTATTTTGATGAGGTGAGGGAGGATGTGGTTGCTTTCAAGATAATAAGGGGTTTTACGCAAATTGGAGCGGAGAAGTGGCATATTTTTGCAAAATGCCACAACTTACCTCACAAACGTTAGATGCAGATCTAATGGTCGTAAACAATGGATGGCGAGACACCACCATCACCAACTGAGTCTTTTATAGGAGTAGGAGTAGAGAAACATGTATAAATTGTAACATTTGGTTCTGCTCCTTGGCACGATGGATAGATAGAAATAACGATTGGAAACGCTAGGGCGGGGCTATTTCCGCCAGATAAGCAGGGTAGTAGCTAGGTTGGTGCATCATCGGTTTGGTCACATGCGGTCCAACATGTTTTAGTGTTTCTAGCAAGATGCCTGTGCGTTGCACAAAGTTGATGGAAAAGGCAAGACCAACTTATAAATTGACGGATGGAGTACTAGTTACAGTGATGCATATAATTAAGCAAAGGGATCGCACATGTCCAGATTGATCGGAATGAGAATGCAATAGCATAATAAGAATTAATGCCACGATGATGCGATCGCGATGGTGGTTACGGAGGCAAGAAGAAAGATGCATCCATCAACGCATTTACCTCCTCCTCCTCAACTCAGTGCGCCGGGCCACCGACCGGCGGCTAAGGAGTGACGGCTTTTGTGGCGAGGTCAAGGTGCTTCTCAGCAAAGGCATCCAAGGCTTCGATCCAGTTGAGGAAGGCCAACTCATAGAGTCCTCACTGGCCTTGTAGATACCTATGTACACGATTTGCCCGTTCACGTGGACGTGTAGGTCGATGAATTCTTGCAGGGTGAGGCGCCTCGCGGCGAGCGCGACCTCCAGGTGGACATTCTTCGTGGTGTAGGCGGGAAGTCGCAGGGCCACCAGTGCTTGAAAGAGGTTCCGGCCATGGAGGCCGATTAGGGTGGCAGGCAATGAGGAGCACGGGTGCGCGGGCTGGAGGAGTACGGTGATGTCGTCCGCGAGCTTCTTGACGACGGTGAACTTGTTGGTGGTGGAAACGATCATCTTGTCCAACTGAGAGTCATAGTTGGCATCGACGGTGGCCATCCACCAGCCAGTCGTCAACACCGTCTGGAGACGATCCTCGGCGCCATGCTGCAGACCGGCGTCGTGGACCATCTGGCGAGAGCCAAGCCGCTTCAGCGCATCGCCGCCATGGAGTGCAGGTGAGCACTTTTGCGCTTAGTGTCGGTGCTTAGGCAAATGCTTAGGTGCGTACGCGGTGGTAGATGCATTGGAATAGTGGGGCGCCTTTATATGACTGCAAACTGTGTTGCATTCACATCATGCTGCCTCTTTTCCCGGTCCTCCTCCCATCACTTCCCTCATGCATTCACGATGCTAATTGAAGGAGGATGGATCATTGGATGTTCAACATTTCGGGAACCGCTACCCTCTCCTCGCTCGCATTAAAGCCGTGACGGAACTGTGCCACCCATGTCCGTCGAATAATCTTTGCATCGCCACGCACACCGGCTTAACATGCCTCCTCGCCTCCATCAAACGCCTCCGTTAAACCTGCATGCAAACCGAGAAACCTACTCCTGCCACACGTCCGTTCATGAGCGGGCCGGAATTAAATGCAACACCGGCCGAGCTCCTCCCGTATGCCCTCAGTTTAAATGAGGCCAAACATCGGCCAAGCTCCTATCGTCCGCCCTCTATTTAAACAAGTCCAATGACATACTGGAAAGAATCTCACCCTCCGTCGCTCCCCATCTCCTCCATCACCATTTTCTCCACTCTTCCGATGGCTTCCGAGGAGCCATTCTCCCATACTTCCGATCGGGTTGCTCACGAGCCCTCCGGATACGGGTGATGCCGCTCGGTGCTTCACCAATCTCGCTTGGCCCGACGAGCCGGCTTCTGCCCCAAGCCGGCAGAGTTCAAAGAATCCGCCGCTCGATTCTGCTCAATGAGGAGTGGCGAAGTTGCTCCATGCGCAAGACGGCGGCGATGCAGGCGTCGTCGCTGCCGCGTCATACCGCGCCACCAGTGTCTGCGGTGGCCGCGCCTCTTGTATCTGTGGGTGCGCCTCCCGTGCCTGCGGGCGCGCCTCCCATGCCTGTGGCAGTGCCATGCAAGCAGAGACAGAAGTCGGGTGCATGGAGAGTGACGAGTCGGTGGCCAGCTTCTCCGTGTCCGCTGCCATCATCGAGGAGAAGTAGAACACGGGAGGTGGCCGCCACTTGGGTCCCATGAAGGCCACCACCGAGGCGATGACTGCGTATTCAGGTGGTTTATTTGCTGCTTCGTCTCTTTCGAGGACCTTCGTCGACCCCGCAAGTGTCTGCCGGACATGAGGAAGACAAAGGGATCCATGGGCAGCCATTTAGATTAGGTACTCCGTCTCCGGCGGGAAATATTTGTTCTAAGAATGGATAAATTGGATGTATCTATAACTAAAATAAGTCTAGATACATCCATTTCTAGGACAAGTATTTCCGAACGGAGGGAGTATTAATTATACCAAGAGAGCTGGATTAGCACCGCTTAGTTCATGTAGATGTGATGAAATCCATCATGTTTATATGAAGATCCGGCTTTTTATATGAAATCCTTCGTGCTTATATGAAATTAGTCTGTGTTTGCACGAATTTCATCTGGTTCGTTAGAGTTGTGAAACTGTATGCCGCTGGCGTTTGATGTCGTCCTCCGCGGAAGGAAGCGGGAGGAAATTTGCCATTGCCGTTGGAGATGCTCTTATGCTGGAAATAATAGAGTCACATCCAATCCATTTGAGCTAATTGCGTGTATGATTCTCCCTCTACAAAAAGTTAATTGCATGTACAGTGTACACGTGACTTGCAGGGTGGCTACAGCTTCATACAGAAAGTTAAAAAGAAACAAGTCGATCCTTAACCTTGTATTCTAAGTACTCTATGGGTTCCACTGTCAGTATAGTATCGAAAGAAGTATATATTAAATAATATATAATATAAAAATCTAAAGTGAAAGACCGAATTTGAACTCAGGTCATCGCCTTGCGAGCATCCGGCTAACCTCGTCCAAGACATTTTAGATTCTCGACCATCTTTGAGATATATCTCCATGTTTACTCTTATACTCCCTTCGTTCCTAAATATTTGCTTTTTTTCAGATTTCAAATGGACTACCACATACGTATGTGTATGTAGACATATTTTAGAGTGTAGATTCACTCATTTTGCTCCGTATGTAGTCATTGTTGAAATCTCTAAAAGACAAATATTTAGGAACGTAGGGAGTAGAAAACAGAGTTGGTGATGATGGTGTGCGTGCCATCCTGCAATATAGGTCGTCGGATTTATATCTAACAAATAGGAAGGAAACTATTGCAATTTTGCAAAAAGATACCCACAGCCCTCTCCAGGTTTGCAAATAAGGCCTTCCCTCGTTCATCCTGTTGTCTCACAAGATAAACTACTCATACAAATGCACCTTAATGTTCCGTGCAACGCACGGGCATCTAGCTAGTTTCTTTTAAAGTAGTTACTGCGATAATTGGGTTGAAGTGATATATTTTATGTCTGCCCCGAATGATTTCAGATTCACTAGTAGTAACAAAGAAAAGGTTGCCTTGTTAATTAACAGAAAACGGGGTGAAAACTATCACATGAGGACGGTAAAAACAAGGCACACTGGGTTCGGTGTCATCGTCACTACAGCTGTGCGCGCGTGAGAAGTCTGGGGTTCTGGCCAATCAGAAAGCACGACTCAGATCGTGTGCGGGGTTTGGTCGACACACGGCTTTCATCAACGAACCGTGTGCTATTCGCAAACCAGATTGCATATTTTTGTTCACACATACTGTAGTGAGATCAATTGAGTGCGATACCTCTATGATATAATAATAATAATAATAATAATAATAATAATAATAATAATAACAATAGTAATAACAATAATAATAAAAATATTTCATATTCATTGCCTGAGCTGACAGCATATCAAGGTCAACATATTAACGGTTCTTAAATCAACAGAAAACCGGGCATAACTCACAAATTCAGTACACGCGATAGTTCTAAATTGAACGAATTAAGTTGCAGGGAGGCATAAAGACTAGTCTTATGGCTTAATTCCCATGTACATGGGGGAACTGGGATAATTACGTTGACCCCGAATGAACTTGTTTTTTTTATGATTTTACACTTCTTTGTTACACGGGTGCGTGATCCCTTGGCTGGCAACGCATCAAATTCATCGTACTCGTCCTCATCGGCAACATTGTCGACACCCAGTACCCTTCTCTTCCCATGCATCACTAAATGGCAGTTCTTATGCAAGGGTCTTCCCACAAAGAAAATCTGGGTAGCATCACTGCAAGAATGAATGGGTCCGCATGATATGCCATCGTTGTCCTGTTAACACGTGTCTTCATGTACTCATCAATCCTTACGACCAAGAGGGATCCATGCGCACCTGAATAATGCCACCTTAACTTTCACATAGTCAAGCTCCCAAATCTCTTTGATGGTTCCATAGTATACCCTTTTATCAGCTTCATTTATAGTCATGAATTCTATTCGAACACAGCTGTTCTGATATGAGGTCTTCTGATCATGTTCCTCGGTGTAGAACATGTATCCATTTATGTCATATGCTGGTACGTCAACACCTTAGGTGATGGCTTTTGTGCCAAATGATTCTTCAGCCATTCGGCGTAGTTCTTAGTGTGCTCCTTCATTTCCACATCTGATGAAGGCACCATTGGTAAGAAGGTTTGGCGTATCTCCGCCAAGTGTTCTTCGGCATAAGCACTGACAACTGGGCTATTAAGCAGTACCGTCAAATGGGCTTTCTCTGCCAATTCTCTGGGTGCAGCCATTTGTGTGCCTGCAAGGACTGGCTTACCTTTCAGCCTTCCCTCGTGGCGAGAGAGGGGCAAACCTATAGGTCTTTGTTTCATGTATTCAGTGCAAAACTCAACCACCTCCTCCGTGATATAACCTTGTAGGATGCTTGCCTCTGGATGGTTTCGGTTCCGACAAAAGCGCTTCAGTATCCCCATGAACCTCTTGAAGGGATACATGTTGCGAAGAAACACAGGACCACAATACTTTATCTCGTCGACAAGGTGCACAGTGAGATGGACCATGACATCAAAGAATGACGGTGGGAAAAACATCTCTAGGTTGGACAATATTCTTGCAATATCATCTTGCATATGAACCAACTCTTCGTGATCTACAACTTTCTCGCCATAGTTGGTTGAAGAAATCATAGAGGTCAATGAGTGTGTTTCTTATATCTTTGTCCATCGATTCACGATGGCCACCGGAGGATTTGTGTCAACATTATGTGGCAATCATGTGGCTTCATGTGTCCCAACTTCATTTTACTGAGCTCACATCCACGAGACTTCGATGTTTATGCTAAAGAGGAAGAGGTGTATTAACTCACAACAAATAGGTGAAGAACTGTGTTGCTTCTTTTGTATTGAAATTGTAACTCTGGCGAGCTTTGATGAATTTGTCATCATCGTCTGCTTCACTCTTGCATTTTGACTGATCAGTAAGCATATCAAGCCGTGAACCGCCACCATCCTTTCTTTTACCTTTAATCTTGAGCATAGTACCAAGGATGCTTTCACATATGTTCTTCTCTACATGCATGACATCGATGCAGTGACATACATCAAGAATCTCCCAGTAAGGTAATTTCCAGAACACCGATTTCTTCTTAAAGACTTGACCCTTGGGTGTTTGTTTCACCGTTAAAGGGTGGTTCTTGCCAAGCACAACATTATTTTTTTAGCCATGTTGTGGACCACCTCCCCTTCATAGGGTCTTGGGCCCACACCTGCCTCTCTATACCATCAAATTCAGCTTTCATCTTTGGTATGGGTGAGCTTTCCAGAAGAACCTACGATGACGCAAATACACGGCTTTGTGCGAGTTGGAAAGTCTTCGCTAGTCTGTCCTATCCATGCATGTGACACACCCTACATCTCCCTTTGTTTTCTCGCCCCGATGTGTTGCCTAATGCCATATCTTGGAATGGTGTGCACCAACATCGCATGTAGATCAAAAATATCCTTTCTCAGAAGCATCATAACATTTTACAACAGTACATCTATCCACACTGTCGATAGTTCTTCTACCAAGATGGCTGAAAATAAATGTCGATGTCATTTCTAGGTTGCTTCGGCCTTGGATAATCATTGACATCATAATGTATTTTTCTTCATACACAACCAAGGAGCTAGGTTATATATGCACAGAAGGACCGGCCATGTGCTGTGATTGGTGCTCATATCGCCAAAAGGATTCATCCCGTTAGTACACTCCCCGAGCCTTATACTTCTAGGATCCTTGGCAAAATTTTCAAACTTGTTATCGATTAATTCCCACTGAGCCCCATCTTTCGGGTGCCTCATAAACTTATCCGCAATTCGCTCATCATGATGCCACCGCAACCTCTTTGCCTCTCTAGGGTTTGCAAACAAACGCCTCAACCTTGGAATTAAAGGCAAGTACCAAACAACCTTGAACAGGATTCCTGTCTTGATCTCGTCGTCCAATTTGTACTTGTCCTTTGCTCTCCTGCGCTTGTATCGTGCATGCTTGCATGTTGGACATGCATGCAAATCTTTGTACTCACCATGGTACAATATACAATCATTCACACAAGCGTGTATCTTCTGTACTTCAAGTTCCAATAGGCAAACAATTTTCTTCGCTTCATTCGTGCTTCTGGGGAGCACATTATTTTCCAGAAGAATTTCTTTGAAAAGACCTAGCATCTCTGTGAAGCCCTTGTTTGATAGACCATTTGTCATGAATCTGAGAAGCGCCAGGGTGGCACTCAACTTGGAATATTTCTTTTTGCAACCTGGATACAATTCTTTCTTGGAGTCTGCATCAATGGTTGGCAGATCCTTGTACCAAATCCTATCCCTTTTTGGGCCCTCGAAATCTGCAATCATAGCAGCCAAATCTGGCATATCAAGATCGTCGTCATCTTCGTCGACGTCTTGGTTTTCTAGTGGGTGTTTCGGCTTTCCGGTGTTCCATTGGTAGCTTGACGCCTCTGCCCTTATGTTAGATTCAACATCCATGTGACACTGATCGGGGTTTGGCATCTCGCTGCCCTGGGTATCTTCATCCATGACCTCCTCTTTACCATGTCTGGTCCAACGTGTATATCCATCCATGAATCCCTTAGAGACTAAGTGCAAATGGACATCTGCAACTTCATGTGACTCTGTATTGGCACAATCAGTACATGGACACATGATGTAATCCGCATCACCAATTCTCCGCTTTGAACTTTCATCCAAATTCATGAACTCTGTCACGCCACTGATAAAATCTGCGGTTTTCTGATTCTTCATCCATCGAGATTGTTCCATCTGCACCACATGAATGGTAATTAAAAACAAAACAACAACATTAATACACGGATTAACTGCTGCCCAAAGATGCGTGCATAAATCACAAGTTTTTTTCATAATTAATGAGGGCGCTCCATGTTGTTATCTAGACATGCAATGACAAAAATTAATGGCCAGTCAATTTACACGCAGAGTACTAGTACAACACTACCCTTAGGAATTGAATACCTTAATTAAGCCAATCATGAAAAGAATACCTTAATTAATTAGTCGCGTGGCAACCTCCACCCAGCAGACAGAGAAGCGTGATGCGGCGGCACGCCGAGACAGCAGGGTTCGTCCTATGACGCCGACCTCAATGGTTGAGATCCTCCTATCTCCCGCCGCAGACCGAGGATTGACCTCCTATGACGCCGCCACCGCCCACCGACCGAGGATTGACCTCTTCTCCCAGAGTGCTGCCTAGGCGCCGCCGCCATCTCTATATGCGCAGTAGTTTTTTACGGATATCCGCAGAAAGCTTGTTTACACGGTATCACTGTAACTCAATTATATGGACATGGTAGTACATCACATACGGTTATGTAACAGCAACTGTGTCTAACCTACGTTGTCTTCCCACACGGTTTATGTTGGGAAACGTAGTAATTTCAAAAAAAATCCTACGCACACGCAAGATCATGGTGATGCATAGCAACAAGAGGGGAGAGTGTTGTCCATGTACCCTCGTAGACTGAAGCGGAAGCGTTAGCACAACGCGGTTGATGTAGTCGTATGTCTTCACGATCCGACCGATCCAAGTACCGAACGTACGGCACCTCCGAGTTCAGCACACGTTCAGCTCGATGACGTCCCGCGAACTCTGATCTAGGAGAGCTTCACGGGAGAGTTCCATCAGCACGACGGCGTGATGACGGTGATGATGTTGCTACTCACGCATGGCTTCGCCTAAGCACCGCTACGATATGACCGAGGTGGAATATGGTGGAGGGGGGCACCGCACATGGCTAAGAGATCAAGAGATCAATTGTTGTCTCTATAGGTGCGCCCCTGCCCCCGTATATAAAGGAGCAAGGGGGAGGCGGCCGGCCAGGAGGAGGGCACGCCAAGGGGGAGTCCTACTCCCACCGGGAGTAGGACTCCTCCTTTTCCTTGTTGGAGTAGGAGAGGGAAGGAAGGGAGAGAGGAGGAGAAGGAAAAAGGGGGGCACCCTCCTTGTCCAATTCGAATAGAGGAGGGGCGTGCGGCTGCCCGGCCGCCCTCCTCTTCTCCCACTAAGGCCCATAAGGCCCAATTAACTCCCCGGGGTTCCGGTAACCCCGGTACTGATAAATGTCGAAACCTCCGGAAACTTTCCGTGTCCGAACATAGTCGCCCAATATATCGATCTTTACGTCTCGACCATTTCAAGACTCCTCGTAATGTCCGTGATCATATCCGGGACTCCAAACTACCTTCGGTACATCAAAACACAAAAACTCATAATACCGATCGTCACCCAACTTTAAGCGTGCGGACCCTACGGGTTCGAGAACTATGTAGACATGACCGAGACACGTCTCCGGTCAATAACCAATAGCGGAACCTGTATGCTCATATTGGTTCCTACATATTCTCGGTAAGATCTTTATCGGTCAAACCGCATAACAACATACGTTGTTCCCTTTGTCATCGGTATGTTACTTGCCCGAGATTCGATCGTCGGTATCTCAATACCTAGTTCAATCTCGCTACCGACATGTCTCTTTACTCGCTATGTAATGCATCATCCCGCAACTAACTCATTAGTCACATTGCTTGCAAGGCTTATAGTGATGTGCATTACCGAGAGGGCCCAGAGATACCTCTCCGACAATCGGAGTGACAAATCCTAATCTCAAATACGCCAACTCAACAAGTACCTTCGAGACACCAGAGAGCACCTTTATAATCACCCGATTCGTTGTGACGTTTGGTAGCACACAAAGTGTTCCTGCGGTAAACGGGAGTTGCATAATCTCATAGTCATAGGAACATGTATAAGTCATGAAGAAAGCAATAGAACATGGCTAGGTCCTATGCCATTGATGTTACGTGAAGATTCGTGAAGGTATTTCCCTTTGTCTTTTTTTCTTTTCCTTTGTAGTTTGATTATTACTGGCTTTATCAATAAGAAGAGCTCAATGTATTGCTTGCCAACTATCCTACTCCGTTCGTACCGGTAACGGTGCATAGTCCCAAAACTCGTTCCTTCTTTTTGTCCTGAAAAATAAACCAACCAATAGGAGTCCAGCGCAACCCCGGGAATTTGGAGCACTGGGTACAAATAATTGCGATTGATTATATCAGCGGTTAGATAATACGTCAACCCCCTCTTCAATTGGCATTTCCTCTTCTCTACATACCCCGGTTAAGTGTCCACCATCTTCATCGTCCCCGGCAGGCCGCGCTACACACTAGCACACACTCGGCAGCCATGTCGAGCG
Source organism: Aegilops bicornis (assembly GCA_021605145.1). NCBI lineage: Eukaryota > Viridiplantae > Streptophyta > Magnoliopsida > Poales > Poaceae > Aegilops > Aegilops bicornis. The sequence continues at coordinate 1,391,131 of JAHIAL010000008.1, forward strand.
ACATGAGACAACAAATTAGCCAAGAATCTGTTCCCGATGATAGGTCAACATCGGAATCATCTCGCCGTCTTCCATGAGTCCGCGTCGAGCCTGCACCTTGATTATAACCGGATCATGGAAGGGACGCCGCCTCCGGAGTCGTCAGACGACAACCAGATGGACGAGGAGCCGTCGGAGGATGGAGAAGAGGACGACGATGATGATGAGGAGGAATGGTCAAACCAGGAGGAGGACGACGACAACAATGATGATGACGAGGCGGCGGCGATGAAAAGCCAACCGTCAGTGGCAAGAAGCATCCTCACCAAGACGATGTCGCGGGGCCATCCAACAACAACAAGAAGAAGAAGAAGGACTAAATTAAGCAGACTTACATATCTCTGTTTTTGTTCGCTCATATTAATTTGTTATATCTGTGTATCATGTCAATCTCATCGCAGACGGTTAGTAATAAGTATTTGACAGAGATCTTCTACATTATCGCCCACAGGTTGGTTTGTTGAACTGTGTGCCCTGACGAGCACACAGTTCACAAAAAAGTCTGTATGGGCTGTCTATAATGCACACACTCGATTACCGACCTGTTTGTGGTATCACACACATCTTGTTACGCTGAATCATTTTCGTTCACCTCAATCATCGCAAACAGTTCATCGGCGAATTGTATGCGTATATCACACACACATTGATATGGCTGTCCATTTCATTGTTCTCGCTCTAATCGCAAATAGTTCAGATTAATCAATCAGATGCCCTGCATAGCACACGCAACTAAAATTTGTACCGTGTTTGATGCATCCTCCATCGCAAAATGGTTTGCACCTTTTTTGACGGTTATTTTACACCACCGTTTGCGATTATTGCATCGCACACAGTTCCGTCGAAGGGTCTCTGATCGTAGTGTCGCGTTAGCAGCATCCTGCAGTAGTGGTGGGTCGCTCCGAAAAGTTAATCACATATAGACCGTTCTCGACATGCCCAACAAAGGCTACTTTAAGAGTCTTTCTCCACAAGAGGGCCACGGTATCAATGTCAAAGAAAGTGGCAAAGCCCATGAGTGCAAGTTGATGAACGGAAAGTAAGTTGTATGCAAGGGACTCAAGAAGCATGACTTTCTCGATCGTGAGATCATGAGAAATGACAACCTTGCCAAGACCCAATACCTTAGAAGATCAGGCATCACCCCACTCGACATTGGTGGGCATAGATGAAACCTTGTGCACGCCCACCACCAAGTCCTTGCTTCCGGTCATATGATTTGTGGCTCCACTATCGAGCAACCATGATCCTCTCGCCTAAGCAAACACCTACAAGAGATCAATGCTTGGTTTTAGGTACCCATTTTGTAATGGGTCCTTTGATGTTAGTAACAAGGGTCTTAGGAACCCAAATAGACCATTCAATGTACTCATAAGGAGAACCAATAAATTTGGCATAAACATGCCCATCACTAGCACTCAAGATAACACATAAGAAGGGTTAAAGTCGTCGGCTTTCTTGGAAGGGGTGGCATTGCCCTTCTTGACACCACCACCCTTCACATTGTTCTACTTCTCCTTAGAAGCACCCTCTCCCTCCTTCACAAAAGTTTGCTGGAGAGGAGGATATTGTTTGCCCTTGTCATTCTTCTTATTCTTGGACTTGGGTGCAAACCCAATTCCCTCCTTGACCACAACTTCCTTTTGGTTGCTCAAAAGGCCGTTGAGGTTCTTCTCACCATGTATGCAAGACACAAGGCCTTTCTCAAGTTGCTCCTTCAACTTGGCATTCTCCTCCACAAGATGCACATGCTCACAACACGGGTTAGTAGCATTTGCATTATCAATTAAAACCATATGAGCAAATGTGGCTTTCTCCTTGGTTAGCTTCACTTGGAGTTGATCATGAGACTCTTTGAGGTTAGCATGAGCACTCTTCAAGGCCTTGTGAGCCTTTTCAAGTATATCAAACTCCTCCTTGAGTCTAGCATGGTCAACCCCAAGTTTGGCCTTCTCGAATTTAGCTTTTACGAGATACAACAAGAGCATGATCAAGATCTTTCTTTAATTTAGCATGATCATCGTTGTGTGACTCCTCAAGAGCCAAAGAATGACCACGCTCTTCCTCAAGTGCATTATAGAGATCCGATATCTCATCGGCATAGTCACGACTATGCCCTTCCATCTTAGAGATGGTTTCTTCGTGAGCCTCGATCATGTCATTGGCTTCAACAAGTTGTTCCAAGAGAGCAACAAAGTTCTTCTTGGATTTACCCTTGAGCTTACTCATAAAAGACTCAAATTCATTTTCCTCCTCCTTCGTCCCCTCACTTTCATCAATGCAATCTGTCAAGGAAGGATTAGTAATGATGGTGGTTTTGATGTTGGGGGTTACCTTGTTGGTGGCTTTGGCCATGAGGCACTTAGCAGTGATGTTCTCGTTGGGTGAATCGAAGAGGGACACCTGTGGAGTTGTTGTAATGGAAATGGAGGCCATGGCAACTGTCTCACCGTCTTCATCATCATCATCCTCATTGTACTCTTCTTGTGCCACCAACCCCTTGGGAGGAGTCTTCTTGTTGAAGTTGTTCTTGTTGGGGAAGGACATGGCCTTGTCTTTTCGAATAAGCTTGCCACCATTGTCTTCCCTCTTCTCGTACGGGCAATCCGCAACAAAGTGGCTCACATTGCCACAATTATAACATGTCCTCACACGTTGCTTGCCCTTGGCGCCACTTGAGTTGTTCTTGTTGAAGTTGGGCCTTGAGTTCTTCTTGCTCCAAAATTGCCGTGAAGCTAGAGCCATGTGCTCATGATATGCATACTTGGTATCTTCGGGGCAACACTCCTCTTCTTCATCTTCACCCTCTTCTCCACACTAGTCTTGGCCTTCAAAGCAAGGTTGGGATTCGTTGCTCGTTGAGAATGCAACACCGCATTGTCAGCGGTCTAGTCCAAGATCCTCATTGCAACAAACTCATCCAACACTTCACTTGAGGACAAGGCGTGAAAGTCCGGCCTTCGACGGATGACGGAGGACATGGCCTTATGGTAAGGCATCATGGCCTTGAGAAACTTGCGCTTGATCCAATTGTCATCCGTATCCTTGCTCCCATGATCTCGGAGTGAGACCGCGAGAGTGGTTAATCTCTGATAAAGCTCTCGAGGTTCTTCATATTCATTCATTGCAAACTCATTGGCTTCATCTTGCACCACTTAAAAGTTTGAGCATTGAATGCTTGCGCTTCCCTTGCAAATGGAAACAACATGTTGCCATGCTTCCTTGTCCACAGTGAAAGGTCGGAGATGCGCAATATCTTCGTGCGGAATTTCTTCTTGGAGAATGAAGAGAGCGGACTCGTTGAATTGATGATCTGCGGCTTCTCTAGGAGTGAAGTTGCTTGGGTCGTGCGGGTAGAAACCTTGCTCAATAATTCTCCAAAGATTAGTAGAACTATGATTTAAATGACGCGTTTAAGCGATAGACCCAAGAGGCAAAATCCTCATTTTCACAAGCTTAGGAGGAGGACCAACATGATTCATATGCGTGGAAGGAACCGGTCCTCCATAGGTAATTGGAGGTTCAACATGGGCAAAGATGCCATTTCCACTTCTACCACTAGTCAATGGAAATTGATCACTAGTAGCTTCCCCCTTGTTGGAGTTAGCATCCTGAAGGAAATATGCCCTAGAGGCAATAATAAAGTTGTTATTTATATTTCCTTATATCATGATAAATGTTTATTATTCATTCTAGAATTGTATTAACTGTAAACTTGATACATGTGTGGATACATAGACAAAAAGAGTGTCACTAGTATGCCTCTACTTGACTAGCTTGTTGAATCAAAGATGGTTAAGTTTCCTAGCCATAGACATGAGTTGTCATTTGATTAACGGGATCATATCATTAGAGAATGATGTGATTGACTTGACCCAATCCATTAACTTAGCATTGATCGTTTAGTATATTGCTATTGCTTTCTTCATTACTTATACATGTTCCTATGACTATGAGATTATGCAACTCCCGAATACCGGAGGAACACTTTGTGTGCTACCAAACGTCACAACATAACTGGGTGATTATAAAGGTGCTCTAAAGGTGTCTCCGATAGTGTTTGTTGAGTTGGCATAGATCGAGATTAGGATTTGTCACTCCGATTGTCGGAGAGGTATCTCTGGGCCCTCTCGGTAATGCACATCACTATAAGCCTTGCAAGCAATGTGACTAATGAGTTAGTTATGGATGATGCATTACGGAACAAGTAAAGAGACTTTCTGCTTGCAACGAGATTGAACTAGGTATTGAGATACCGACGATCGAATCTCGCAAGTAAATATACCGATGACAAAGGGAACAATGTATGTTGTTCAGGCGTCTTCGACCGATAAAGATCTTCGTAGAATATGTGGGAGCCAATATGAACATCCAGGTTCCGCTATTGGTTATTGACCGGAGACGTGTCTCGGTCATGTCTACATAGTTCTCGAACCCGTGGGGTCCGCACGCTTAAAGTTCGGTGACGATCGGTATTATGAGTATATGTGTTTTGATGTACCGAAGGTAGTTCGGAGTCCCGGATATGATCACGGACATGACGAGGAATCTCGAAATGGTCGATACATAAGGATCGATATATTGGAAGCCTATATTTGGACATCAGAATGGTTCCGGGTGAAATCGGGAATTTACCGGAGTACTGGGAGGTTACCGAAACCCCCCGGTAGGTATATGGGCCTTATTGGGCCATAGTGGAGAGAGAGAGAGAGAGGAGGCCAGGGCAGGCCGCGCGCCCCCTCCCCCTCTAGTCCAAATTGGACTAGGAGGGGGCGGCGCCCCCCTTTCCTTCCTCCCTCTCTCCCCCTTCCTTCTCTCCTAGTCCAACTAGGGAAGGGGAATCCTACTCCCAAAGTGGGAGTAGGACTCCTGAGGGCGCCGCCATAGTAGAGGGCCGGCCCTCCCTCCTCCACTCCTTTATATACAGGGAGGGGCACCCCATTGACACACAAGTTGATCATTGATCTCTTAGCCGCAGCGGTGGCCCCTCCACCATAATCCACCTCGGTCATATCGTTGCAAAGCTTAGGCGAAGCCCTCGCAGTAACTTCATCATCACCGTCATCACACTGTCGTGCTAACGAAGCTCTCCCTCGACACTCAGCTGGATCAAGAGTTCGTGGAACGTCTCCGAGTTGAACGTGTGCAAATCGCGGAGGTGCCGTACTTTCGGTACTAGGATCGGTCGGGCCGTGAAGACGTACGACTACATCAACCGCGTTGTCATAACACTTCTGCTTACGGTCTACGAGGGTACGTAGACAACACTCTCCCCTCTCGTTGCTATGCATCACCATGATCTTGCGTGTGCATAGGATTTTTTTTTTTTGAAATTACCACGTTCTCCAACACATCCGTCACCTTGTTAGTGGGATCGACCACGTCCAACGGTGCGGTGGATAATTTAAGACCATCAAGGAAATTCTTAAGCATGCCTTTGACCTCGGATGTCATGGAGGTTTTCAATGTGTCCAAGGCCACATTGAACTCCTCACGAGACACCGAGGATCCTCCATCGACCGCAGACAAAGTGGGATTACTGGGTGCTCCTCCACCTCGTCTGTGGTGTCAACCATACTCTTCTTGACGGCAAAGTCCTTAAAAAAGAGACGAGGCTCTGATACCAATTGAAAGGATCGATATTGTTGACTAGAGGGGGGTGAATAGGCAACTAACAATTTTTAGCTTTTCTTTACCAAATTAAACTTAGCATCAAAGTAGGTTGTCTAGATATGCAACTAGGTGAGCAACCTATATGATGCAACAACGACAAGCACACAAGCAAGCAAGGGATACAACACAATATAAGCTTGCACAAGTAAAGGTAAGAGATAACCAAGAGTGGAGCCGATGGAGACGAGGATGTGTTATGGAATTTCCTTCCCTTTGAGAGGAAGTACGTCTCCATTGGAGCGGTGTGGAGGCACAATGCTCCCCAATAAGCCACTAGGGCCACCGTATTCTCCTCACAACCTCACACAATGCGAGATGCCGTGATTCCACTATTGGTGCCCTTGGAGGCGGAGACTGAACCTTTACAAACAAGGTTGAATTGGAGGCTCCCAATGACACCACGAAGCTTCACCACAATGGATATGGCTCTGAGGTGACCTCAACCATCTGGGGTGCTCAAACACCCAAAAGTAACAAGATCCGCAAGGATTAGTGGGGGAATCAAATTTCTCTTGGTGGAAGTGTTGATCGGGGCCTTCTGAACTAATCCCTAGAAAATCAACAAGTTTGATTGGCTAGAGAGAGATCGGGCAAAAATGGAGCTTTGAGCAACAATGGAGCTTGGGGAGGGAAGAGGTGGTCTTCTTGGGGAAGAACACCCCCTTTATATAGCGGGGGAAAAGATCCAACCGTTACCCACTCACTCAGCCCGCGACACGCGGTACTACCGCACACGCTCGCGGTACTACCGCAAGGGGCTGCAGTACTACCGCTCGCACGGCAGTGACTAGACGAGGCCCTGTTGCAGATAGCAACGAGCGGCAGAACTGCTAGAGTGGTACTACCGCGCGCCCTTGCGATACTACCGCAAGGCAGGGCTCAACTGGGCTGGAAAGGCACGGACTAAATAAATTACGTCCGTGACTACTCCCGCTGAGTTTAGGGCTGTATGAATCAAGACGCAGTATTACCGCTCACAGGAGCGACATTACTGCTGTAAAGGGCGTAAAACATTACTTCAAGGCTTACTTCAAGACGCATCAAAGGTGTCGTGGCTGTGAGCTAAGCGGTATCGCCGCTCACCAGAGCTGCATTATCGCCTGGACCTCGCGGTATTTCATCGCAAGGCCTGTACTATCGCCTCCCTTGAGCAGTACTTCCTCACGCCACAAACACTCAAGCATTTGGAAGCCTTCATTTCACAGAGACAAGGGTAAATGAACGGTGCTCCAATGAAACGAAGGAAATGTGGTGCAAAGTAACAGATGTCTATGTGTTGATTCCACCCTAACCTTTCCGAAGCGGACCCCCTCTTAATAGTATGGCTTTCCTACGACTCAAATCCACCGAAAAGAAACGTAGAAAACCGCCGTCTTCGATAGGCTCTGAGGGGCACCGAATCCGCAAATGCACTATCATCAATCACCAAAACCACATAGGGAGAAATATACCCTTACACCAGCCCACTAGATCGGGAGTAGACATGGTGATAGGCCCCTTAGCCCGGACACTGTCAGTGTGTTCTCCAAAGAATATTGGGGGGGGGCAGCATCTTGGATCTTCACAAATATGCTAGGGCACTCCGGCTTAGGCGGTCTTGGTATGAGTGGGCGGAGCCCACCACAGCTTGGGTTTGCTTGGGCAGACTTGCGATACTAAGGACATGGACCCTTTTTACAATGTCACCACCATCAAGTTGGGCAACCTGTCACATGGCAAAGTTACGGCACTCCCCTTGGCTCAATGGCAAGAAGCCCAAAAACATTGCGCCCTTGTGTTCCCGATATCCTCAAGGAGGAATTCGCTTATGAGGGATGACCTATTGGAAAATGATTGGCCAAGGAAATTGACATTTCCAAAGGGCTTACGGTTGATAGCATCCATCCGTTCTGCACTCTCTGAGCTATGCTTGATCTTGTCCACCTCCAGCATGTGATACATCTCCAACGTATCTATAATTTTTTATTGTTCCATGCTATTATATTATCTATCTTGGATGTTTTATATGCATTTATATGCTAGTTTATATGATTTTTGGGACTAACCAATTAACCTAGAGCCCAGTGCCAGTGCCAGTTTCTGTTTTTTCCTTGTTTTTGAGTTTCGCAGAAGAGGAATATCAAACGGAGTCCAATTGACCTGAAAATTTACGGAGATTATTTTTGGACCAAAGAAGCCCACGGAGTACCGGAGATGCACCAGAGGAGTCCCGAGGCCACGATACGTCTCCAATGTATCTATAATTTTTTATTATTCCATGCTATTATATTATCTTTTTTGGATGTTTAATGGGCTTTAATATGCTATTTTATATGATTTTCGGGACTAACCTATTAACCTAGAGCCCAGTGCCAGTTTTTTGTTTTTTCCTTGTTTTTGAGTTTTACAGAAAAGGAATACCAAATTGAGTCCAATTGACGTGCCAATTTTTCATGATTTTTTATGGACCAAAAGAAGCCCCCGGAGTAAAAGAGTTGGGCCAGAAGAGTCCCGAGCCATCCACGAGGGCGAGGAGAGCCCTACCCCGGGCGCACCCCCACGCCTCGTGGATGACTTGAGACGCCTCGACGTGAGACCGACGCCAAAATTCCTATAAATACATAAACCCCGTAAAGAAACCTAGATCGGGAGTTCCGCGCCGCAAGCCTCTCAGAGCCACCAAAACCAATCGGGGCCCTGTTCCAAGACCGCCGAAGGGGGTCCATCACCGGTGACCATCTTCATCATCCTAGCTCTCTATGACGAGAAGGGAGTAGTTCACCCTCGGGCTGAGGGTATGTACTAGTAGCTATGTGTTTGATCTCTCTCTCTCTCTCTCTCTCTCTCTCTCTCTCGTGTTCTTGATTCTTGATTTACGATCTTGATGTATCGCGAGCTTTGCTATTATAGTTGGATCTTATGATGTTTCTCCCCTCTACTCTCTTGTAATGGACTGAGTTTTCCTTTGAAGTTATCTTATCGGATTGAGTCTTTAAGGATTTGAGAACACTTGATGTATGTCTTGCATGTGCTTATCTTTGGTGACAATGAGATATTCACGTGATCTACTTGATGTATGTTTTGGTGATCAACTTGCGGGTTCAGTGACCTTGTGAACTTATGCATAGGGGTTGGCACACATTTTCGCCTTGACTCTCCTAAGAGAATCTTTGGGGAACTCTCTTATGTTCTTTGTGTTGGTTTAATATATGAATCTGAGTTTGTGTGATGCATATCTTATAATAATACCCAAGTATACTTGTGGTGACATTGGATTATCTAGGTGACATTAGGGTTTTGGTTGATTTGTATCTTAAGGTGTTATTCTAGTACGAACTCTAGGATAGATCGAACGGAAAGAATAGCTTCGTGTTATTTTACTACAGACTCTTGAATAGATCGATCCGAAAGGATAACTTTGAGGTGGTTTCGTACCCTACAATAATCTCTTCATTTGTTCTCCGCTATTAGTGACTTTGGAGTGACTCTTTGTTTCATGTTGAGGGATAGTTATATGATCTAGTTATGTTATTATTGTTGAGAGAACTTGCACTAGTGAAAGTATGAACCTTGGGCCTTGTTTCCTAGCATTGCAATACCGCTTATGCTCACTTTTACCACTTGCTACCTCGCTGTTTTTATATTTTCAGATTACAAAAGCCTATATCTATCATCCATATTGCACTTGTATCACCATCTCTTCGCCGATCTAGTGCACCTATACAATTTACCATTGTATTGGGTGTGTTGGGGACACAAGAAACTCTTTGTTATTTGGTTGCAGGGTTGCTTGAGAGAGACCATCTTCATCCTATGCCTCCCATGGATTGATAAACCTTAGGTCATCCACTTGAGGGAAATTTGCTACTGTCCTACAAACCTCTGCACTTGGAGGCCCAACAACGTCTACAAGAAGAAGGTTGCGTAGTAGACATCAAGCTCTTTTCTGGCACCGTTGACGGGGAGGTTAGTGCTTGAAGGCATATCTTTAGATCTTGCAATTGAATCTTTCAGTTTCTTATTTTATCACTAGTTTAGTTTATAAAAGAAAATTACAAAAAAAATGGAATTGAGGGTTCCTCATACGCTTCATCTTTTTAATGTCTTCCGGGAAAACCAGGATTCCGATAATTGTGCCAAAGTGTTAGAAGAAGAATGCATTAGGATGTTTGGCACTAAATATTTGAATGATGAGCATGATTGCAATGTTATTAGTATGAATTCTTTGAATACCCATGATGCTAATGATATGAAAAGCCACAAGCTTGGGGATGCTATGTTTGATGAAGATGATATGTTTAGTCCCCCAAGTTTTGATGAGCAAATTTATTATGATGAAAGCATGCCTCCTATTTATGATGATTATTGTGATGAAACGTATGCTATAAAGAGTAATGATATCCATGAAACTTGTCGTCATGATTTTAATGCTCAATTTGATTATGTTGAGTTTGCTCCACTACTATGAATGAGAATTTTTTGCTTATGTGGAGAGTAGTAAAAATTATATGCTTATGTATCATGAAAAGAATGGTTTATGTGATAGTTATATTGTTGAATTCATTCATGATGCTACTGAAAATTATTATGAGGGAGGAATATATGCTTGTAGGAGTTGCAATAATATCAAGTCTCCTCTCTATGTGTTGAAAATCTTGAAGTTATGCTTGTTTTGCCTTCCTATGCTAGTTGATTATTGTTCCCATAAGTTGTTTGCTCACAAAATCCTTATGCATAGGAAGTGGGTTAGAATTAAATGTGCTAGTCATATTCTTCATGATGCTCCCATTATGTTTCAATTCTTATCTTTTATGTGAGCATCATTGAAATCATCATGCCTAGCTAGGGGCGTTAAACGATTGCGCTTGTTGGGAGGCAACCCAATTTTATTTTTGTTCTTTGCTTTTTGCTCCTGTTTAGTAATAAATAATTCATCTAGCTTCTGTTTAGATGTGTTTTTATGTTTTAATTAGTGTTTGTGCCAAGTAAGACCTATGGGATAACCTACGGTGATAGTTAATTTGATCTTGTCAGAAAAACAGAAACTTTGCGCTCAGTCCAGAATTGTTTAAAATCACAGAAACGTGATAATATACTGATTCCTTTTGCAGAAGATTACTAAACAAATTATCTAGGATTTCCTATTTTATCAGAAGTTTTGGAGTTACAGAGGTATTCGAATGATACAGATTGCTATAGACTGTTCTGTTTTTGACAGATTCTTTTTTCTATGTGTTGTTTGCTTATTTTGATGAATCTATGAGTAGTATCGTAGGGTATGAACCATGGAGAAGTTGGAATACAGAAGATATAACACCAACATGAATTTAGAATGAGTTCACAACAGTACCTAAGTGGTGATTTATTTACTTATACTAACGGAGCTTACGAGTTTTCTGTTAAGTTTTGTGTTGTGAAGTTTTCAAGTTTTGGGTAAAGATTCGATGGACTATGGAATAAGGAGTGGCAAGAGCCTAAGCTTGGGGATGCCCAAGGAACCCCAAGGTAATATTCAAGGACAACCAAGATCCTAAGCTTGGGGATGCCCGGATGGCATCCCCTCTTTAAATCTTCATTCATCGGTAACTTTACTTGGAGCTATATTTTTATTCACCACATGATATGTGTCTTGCTTGGAGCGTCATTTTATTTTATTTCTTTTTGTTTGCTGTTTGAATAAAATACCAAGATTTGAAATTCTTAAATTTTATAGAGTCTTCACATAGTTGCATAATTATTCGATTACTCATTGATCTTCACTTATATCTTTTGGAGTAGTTTGTCATTTGCTCTAGTGCTACACTTATATCTTTTTAGAGCATGACGGTGGTTTTATTTTTGAAGAAATTGATGAACTCTCATGCTTCACTTATATTATTTGAGAGTCTTAAACATCATGGTAATTTGCTTGGGTTATAAAACTAGTCCTAATATGATAGGCATCCAAGATAGGTATAATAAAAACTTTCATATAAAGTGCATTGAATACTATGAGAAGTTTGATGCTTGATGATTGTTTTGGGATATGAAGATGGTGATATTAGAGTCATGCTAGTTGAGTAATTGTGAATTTGAGAAATACTTGTGTTGAGGTTTGCAAGTCCTGTAGCATGCACGTATGGTAAACTGCTAGTAACAAATTTGAAGCATGAGGTGTTTCTTTGATTGTCTTCCTTATGAGTGGCGGTCGTGACGGCGATGGTCTTTTCCTACCAATCTATCCCCTAGGAGCATGCACGTAGTGCTTGGTTTTGATGACTTGTAGATTTTTGCAATAAGTATGTGAGTTCTTTATGACTAATGTTGAGTCCATGGATTATACGCACTCTCACCCTTCCACCATTGCTAGCCTCTTCGGTACCATGCATTGCCCTTTCTCACCTCGAGATTTGGTGCAAACTTCGTCGGTGCATCCAAACCCCGTGATACGATACGCTCTATGACACATAAGCCTCCTTATATCTTCCTCAAAACATCCACCATACCTACCTATTATGGCATTTCCATAGCCATTCCGAGATATATTGCCATGCAACTTCCACCATTCCGTTTATTATGACACGCTTCATCATTGTCATATTGCTTTGCATGATCATGTAGATGACATCGTATTTGTGGCAAAGCCACCATTCATAATTTTTTCATACATGTCACCCTTGATTCATTGCACATCCCGGTACACCGCCAGAGGCATTCATATAGAGTCATATTTTGTTCTAGTATCGAGTTGTAATTCTTGAGTTGTAAGTAAATAAAAGTGTGATGATCTTCATTATTAGAGCATTGTCCCATTTGAGGAAAACAAGAGAAGGCCCAAAAAAGAGAAAAAGGCCAAAAAAAAGAGAATGCCCAAAAAACAAAAAAAATGAGAGAAGGGGCAATGCTACTATCCTTTTTCCACACTAGTGCTTCAAAGTAGCACCATGATCTTCATGATAGAGAGTCTCTTATTTTGTCACTTTCATATACTAGTGGGAATTTTCGTTATAGAACTTGGCTTGTATATTCCAACGATGGGCTTCCTCAAATGCCCTAGGTCTTCGTGAGAAAGCAAGTTGGATGCACACCCACTTAGTTTCTTTTGTTGATCTTTCATACATTTATAGCTCTAGTGCATCCGTTGCATGGCAATCCCTACTCACTCACATCGATATCTATTTATGGGCATCTCCATAGCCCGTTGATATGCCTAGTTGATGTGAGACTATCTCCCTCTTTTTGTCTTCTCCACAACCACCATTCTATTCCACCTATATGCGTGAAAGTTGAAAAAGTTTGAGAATACTAAAGTATGAAACAATTGATAGGCTTGTCATCGGTGTTGTGCATGATTTGAACATTTTGTGTGACGAAGATGGAGCATAGCCAAACTATATGATTTTGTAGGGATGAACTTTCTTTGGCCATGTTGTTTCGAGAAGACATAATTGCTTTGTTAGTATGCTTGAAGTATTATTATTTTTATGTCAATATTAAAATTTTGTCTTGAATCTTTCAGATCTGAACATTCATGCCACAATAAATAAAATTACATTAAAAATTATATTAGGTAGAATTCCACATCAAAAATTCTGTTTTTATCATTTACCTACTCGAGGACGAGCAGGAATTAAGCTTGGGGATGCTTGATACGTCTCCAACATATCTATAATTTTTGATTGTTCCATGTTATTATATTATCTGTTTTGGATGTTTAATGGGCTTTAATATGCTATTTTATATGATTTTTGGGACTAACCTATTAACCTAGAGCCCAGTGCCAGTTTCTCTTTTTTCCTTGTTTTTGAGTTTTACCGACAAGGAATACCAAAAGGAAACCAATTGACGTGCCAATTTTTGATGATTTTATGGACCAAAAAGAAGCCCCAGTAAAGAGTTGGGCCAGAGGAGTCCCGAGTCAGTCCACGAGGTGGAGGGCGAGCCCTACCTAGGCGCGCCTGCCTTGTGGATTACTCGTGAGACCCCGACATGAGACCGACGCCAAAATTCCTATAAATACAGAAACCCCGTAAAGAAACCTAGATCGGAAGTTCCGCCGCGCAAGCCTCGGTAGCCACCAAAACCAATCGAGACCCTGTTCACCACTGAGGAGGGATCCATCACCGTGGCCATCTTCATCATCCCGCTCTCTATGACGAGGAGGGAGAAGTTCACCCTCGGCCGAGGGTATGTACCAAGAGCTATGTGCTTGATCTCTATCTCTCTCTCGTGTTCTTGATTCGACCACGATCTTGATGTATCGTGAGCTTTGCTATTATAGTTGGATCTTATGATGTTTCTCCCCTCGACTCTCTTGTAATGGATTGAGTTTTCCCTTTGAAGTTATCTTATCGGATTGAGTCTCTAAGGGTTTGAGAACACTTGATGTATGTCTTGCATGTGCTTATCTGTGGTGACAATGGGATATTCACGTGATCCACTTGATGTATGTTTTGGTGATCAATTTGCGGGTTTTGTGACCTTGTGAACTTATGCATAGGGGCTGGCACACGTTTTCGTCTTGACTCCACGGTAGAAACTTTGGGGCACTCTTTGAAGTTCTTTGTGTTGGTTTGAATAGATGAATCTGAGATTGTGTGATGCATATTGTATAATCAAACCCGTGGATACTTGTGGTGACATTGGAGTATCTAGGTGACATTAGGGTTTTGGTTGATGTGTGTCTTAAGGTGTTATTTTAGTACGAAATCTAGGGCTGTTTGTGACACTTATAGGAATAGCCCAATAGATCGACGAGAAAGAATAACTTTGAGGTGGTTTCGTACCCTACAATAATCTCTTCGTTTGTTCTCCGCTATTAGTGACTTTGGAGTGACTCTTTGTTGCACGTTGAGGGATTGTTATATGATCTAATTATGTTATCATTGTTGAGAGAACTTGCACTAGTGAAAGTATGAACCCTAGGCCTTATTTCCAAGCATTGCAATACCGTTTTTGCTCACTTTTGTTACTAGTTACCTTGCTATTTTTATATTTTCATATTACAAAACCTATATCTACTATCCATATTGCACTTGTATCACCATCTCTTAGCCGAACTAGTGCACCTATACAATTTACCATTGTATTGGGTGTGTTGGGGACACAAGAGACTCTTTGTTATTTGGTTGCAGGGTTGTTTGAGAGAGACCATCTTCATCCCTCGCCTCCCACGGATTGATAAACCTTAGGTCATCTACTTGAGGGAAATTTGCTCTTGTCCTACAAAACTCTGCACTTGGAGGCCCAACAACGTCTACAAGGATAAAGTTATGTAGTAGACATCAAGCTCTTTTCTGGCGCCGTTGTCGGGGAGGTAAGTGCTTGAAGGTATATCTTTAGATCCTGCAATAGAATCTTTTAGTTTCTTGTTTTATCACTAGTTTAGTTTATAAAAAAATTAAAAAAATGGAATTGAGGTTGCCTCGTATGCTTCATCTTTTTAATATCTTTCGTGAAAATAAGAGTTCTGATAATTGTGCTCAGTTGCTAGAGGAAGAATGCAATAAAATGTTTGGCATACAATCTTTGAATGATGAGCATAATCGCAATGTTGTTAGTATGAATTCTTTGAATATCCATAGTACTAATGATGATTGCACTTGTCATGATAAAAAAAAATAAGCATGTCAACTTTTGTGGAGTGCATAGAGTTTGCAAATATATACCAAGAAGGGAAGATAGATTTTGTAAGAGGCATAAGCATTTAGAAACTAAATGGTTGCAAGAGAGGCTATATGTTTGTGCTGAAAAACTTAATATTTCTCTCCGTCCTTGTGAAATTTGCAATGAAAGTGGTCATTTTAATTTCCAATGTGAATTCTTTCATGATCGAATTGTGTCCAAAAATTGTGATAACCTCATTACCCTTGAGCATCATAATGAACTTAGTCTATTTTTGGGGTATGAAGAAATGAAATATAAAACTAACAATGTATTGTGCGGTGAATTGCATTGAGAATCCTTATATTGTCAATTACTTGAAGACAAGAAAACAAATAGAAGATGAAGAAAATACTAATGAAGGGGAAGAGGTTTCCCAATATCCTCCTATTTTTTCTTATGATGAATCAGGTAACGAGGAGGAGTTTTTTATTCAACCAATCTCATCAATAAGGAGCTCCAAAAAGGTGATTAATCCCACACATGATGTGAAGAAGAAAAATAAAAGACGGAGAAGCAAAGGTAAAAAGGTATCCCTCCCAAATGATGTTGCTCCTATTATTGTTATGCATGTTACTCATTGTGATGATAATAATTGCTATACTATTGATGCTATTCGTACTATAAATGATGAGAGTGATTATGCTTATGATATGCAAAGGCCCAAGCTTGGGGATGCTATGTTTGATGAGAATGACATGTTTTACAATTTATTTGCTGCAATTAATGTTTGTCCCAAGCTTGGGGATGCTATGTTTCATGAGGATGATATTTTTAGTCCCCCAAGTTTCGATGTGCAAATTTATCATGATTGTAACATGCCTCCTAATTACGATGATTATATTGGTAAAAGTGGGTTTTGCAAGAGTATCAACTTTAGGAAGTAATGATCCCATTATCTTGGAGGGTGTTGAATCTATTATAATGATAAAAGTGGATTTGGAGAGGTCATGACTTTATTTAGTAATGATTTCACTATCTTGGAAGAGGTTTCAATCGATTATGATGAGAACAAAGGTGCTACTTATGATAATTATTGTGATGACACTTATGTTATATAAAGTAGTGATGATTATATTTATAAAGCTTGTCATAACTTGGAATATCCTTTTACTGAATATTACTCTTTTAATGTGGAAACAATTTATAGTATTCAAGTTTCATATGACACTCCCACTATTCCGAATGAGAAGAAATTTGCTTATATGGAGAGTAGTAAAATTTGTATGCTTGTGGATCATGAAAGGAATGCTTTATGTGATAGCTATATTATTGAATTCATTCATGATGCTACTGAAAATTATTATGAGGGAGGAATATATGCTTGTAGGAGTTGCAATAATATCAGGCTTCCTGTCCATGAGTTGAAAATCTTGAAGTCATGCTTGTTTTGCCTTCCTATGCTAGTTGATTATTGCTCCCAAAAGTTATTTGCTCACAAAATCCCTATGCATAGGAAGTGGGTTAGACTTAAATGTGCTAGTCATATTCTTCATGATTCTCTATTTGCATTTCAATTCTTATCTTTCATGTGAGCATCATTGAAATCATCATGCCTAGCTAGAAAGGCATTAAAGAAAAACGCTTGTTGGGAGACAACCCAACACTAGTGCCTACTATTTTTGTGTGTTCACATGATTAAGCTACTGTATTAATCATGTTTTACACCTTTTGTTTCAATAAAGTGCCAAGTAAAGCCTTTGGGATAGTGTGGATGATAGTTGACTTGATTCTGTGCAAAAACAGAAACATTTGCTTACAGTCATATAATTGTTTAAGTTCACTGGAGCATGATAAAAGTCTGAATTTTTTACACATTATTTATATACAAATTGTATAAGTTTTCCTAATTTTTCAGAAATTTCAAAGTAACAGAAGTATGGTTGTTGTTCAGATCTTTACAGGCTGTTCTATTTTTGAGAGATTCTGTTTTCAATGCATAGTTTGCTTGTTTTCTAGTTTCTATGGCTTATATTGGTCAATATAAATTGTAGAAATGATATGGTACAGTAGGCATTGTGTGGGAACAATTATGAATCTTATCTTGACAGTACCAAAGTTAATGATTTGTTTTATTATACTAACTTGAGCTTATGAGTTTTCTGTTGAGTTTTGTGTTGTGAAGTTTTCAAGTTTTGGGTAAAGTTTTGATGGACTACGGAATAAAGAGTGGCAAGATCCTAAGCTTGGGATGCCCAAGGCACCCCAAGGTAATATTCAAGGACAACCAAGAGCCTAAGCTTGGGGATGCTCCGGATGGCATCCCCTCTTTCGTCTTCGTTCATCGGTAACCTTAATTGGAGCTATATTTTTATTCACCACATGATATGAGTTTTGCTTGGAGCATCATTTTCTTTTATTTTGTTTTGCTTGTTGTTTGACTAAAGTACTTAAGATCTGAAATTTTATTTATGAGAAGGATTCTTCACATAGTTACATAATTATTCGACTACTCATTGATCTTCACTTGTATCTTTTGGAGTAGTTTGTCATTTGCTCTAGTGCTTCACTTATATCTTTTTAGAGCATGACGGTGGTTTTATTTTATAGAAATTGATGAACTCTTGTGCTTCATTTATATTATTTTGAGAGTCTCTAAACAGCATGATAACTTGTTTTGGTTATAAATTTAGTCCTAATATGATAGGCATCCAAGAGGGATATAATAAAAACTTTCATATAAAGTGCATTAAATACTATGAGAAGTTTGATTCCTTATGATTGTTTTGAGATATGAAGATGCTGATATTAGAGTCATGCTAGTAAGTAATTGTGAATTTGAGAAATACTTGTGTTAAAGTTTGTTATTCCCGTAGCATGCACGTATGGTGAACCGTTATGTGATGAAGTCGGAGCATGATTTATTTATTGATTGTCTTCCTTATGAGTGGCGGTCAAGGACGAGCGATGGTCTTTTCCTACCAATCTATCCCCCTAGGAGCATGCGCATAGTACTTTGTTTTGATGACTAATAGATTTTTTTCAATAATTATGTGAGTTATTTATGACTAATGTTGAGTCCATGGATTATACGCACTCTCACCCTTCCACCATTGCCAGCCTCTCTAGTATTGCACAACTTTCGCTGGTGCCATAAACCCACCATATACCTTCCTCAAAATAGCCACCATACCTACCCATTATGGCATTTCCATAGCCATTTTGAGATAGACTGCCATGCAACTTTCCACCGTTTCTTTATTATGACACGCTTCATCATTGTCATATTGCTTTGCATGATCATGTAGTTGACATCGTATTTGTGGCAAAGCCACCGTTCATCATTTTTATACATGTCGCTCTTGATTCATTGCACATCCCGGTACACCGCCAGAGGCATTCACATAGAGTCATATTTTGTTCTAGTATCGAATTGTAATTTTTGAGTTGTAAGTAAATAAAAGTGTGATGATCTTCATTATTAGAGCATTGTCCCATGTGAGGAAATAAAAAAAGAGAGAAAATGCAAAAAAAGAGAAGGCCCAAAAAAAGAGAGAGAAAAGAGAGAAGGGGCAATGCTACTATCCCTTTACCACACTTGTGCTTCAAAGTAGAACCATGATCTTCATGATAGAGAGTCTCCTATGTTGTCACTTTCATATACTAGTAGGAATTTTTTATTATATAACTTGGCTTGTATATTCCAACGATGGGCTTCCTCAATATGCCCTAGGTCTTCATGATCAAGCAAGTTGGATGCACGCTCACTTAGTTTCTTATTGAGGTTTCATAAACTTATAGCTCTAGTGCATCCGTTGCATGGCAATCCTACTCACTCACATTGATATCTATTAATGGACATCTCCATAGCCCGTTGATATGCATAGTTGATGTGAGACTATCTCCTTCTTTTTGTCTTCTCCACAACCACCGTCTATTCCACTTATAGTGCTATGTCTATGGCTCACGCTCATGTATTGCGTGAAAGTTGAAAAGGTTTGAGAACATGAAAAGTATGAAAAAATTGCTTGGCTTGTCATCGGGGTTGTGCATGATTTGAATATTTTGTGTGATGAAGATGGAGCATAGCCAGACTATATGATTTTGTAGGGATAAGCTTTCTTTGGCCATGTTATTTTGAGAAGACATAATTGCCTTGTTAGTATGCTTGAAGTTTTATTGTTTTTATGTCAATATTAAACTTTTGTTTTGAATTTTATGGATCTGAATATTCTTGCCACAATAGAGAAGATTACATTGATGAATATGTTAGGTAGCATTCCACATCAAAAATTCTTTTTTTATCATTTACCTACTCGAGGACGAGCGGGAATTAAGCTTGGAGATGCTTGATACGTCTCCAACGTATCTATAATTTTTGATTGTTCCATGCTATTATATTATCTATCTTGGATGTTTTATATGCATTTATATGCTATTTTATATGTTTTTGGGACTAACCTATTAACCTAGAGCCCAAAGTGCGGTTTCTGTTTTTCCTTGTTTTTGAGTTTCGGAGAAGAGGAATATCAAACGGAGTCCAATTGACCTGAAAATTTACGGAGATTATTTTTGGACCAAAAGAAGCCCATGGAGTACCGGAGATGCACCAGAGGAGTCCCGAGGCCACCACAAGGGTGGGGGGGCGTGCCACGCCCAATATGCGATACTATCCCAAAGAGACTCGAAGGTCCCACCAAGGATAGAACCGCATATTGGGCGTGACAAGTTGGTATCAGAGCCTCGACCGACCTTAGGAGCCCCCTTGATTGATCGTGTAGTTTGGCCGTTGTTGAGTCTAGAAGTAAACTGTTTTCGGAGTCTAGTTATATCGGAGAGTAGGAATTCTTTTTACTCCTCAGTCCCTTCGTCGCTCTGGTGAGGAATCTTGACGTAGGTGTTTTGAATTACTTCTCTTCCCTTTCAAACTTTCTTTAGGATCACGCAGTTGGGTTTTCCGATCGTTGGTTCTCAGCTCTTTTCATCTGGTGCATTTCTCGTCAAGTTGACTCGAGCCTCTTCATCTTTGAGTTCAATCCTCAGTTGTTTTCTTTTCCCACCCGCCCACCCTTCTTCTTCTCGGAACCGGAGTCCGTAATCGAGTATCCATCCTACTCGTGGGAAGTCTTTGCTTTCTTTCCTCAATGATTTCAACCGGTGTTTTCTCTTCAAGTTATTAAATCGATTCCCGTTCCAAGTTGCCTTTGTTTTCCGCCCTCCCACCCCTTTTATTCGGTACTCTGAGCCATTAATCGAGCAATCTATTTCATTCGTGCGGAGTATCTTCAGTCTTTCCTCAATTGTCTCAACCGGTGAAGTCTCGTCTGGTTCATCAATGTTCGTCTTGTTTTCTTCCTGGTGGATCCAAATTCAAGTTTTTCGTTGTCGATCGTATTCTTTCCATCAACTCAAATATTTCCCTCTGATCGTTCGCCTCTCGCCATTTAATCCTTCCGGAGTGCTGAAGTCATCCCAGAAGATTCGTGTTTGCATTTCGAGGTTGTCACCTCATTCAAATCTTTCAATCGTTCCGGTGCATCATCTATCTCTTCAACAATCCCTTTCCAACGGTGTTTTTTTTCTTTTAGTGGGCCCTAATCCACAGGTCTTTTTCCAGGATCTTACCTGACTCTTCTGATTTTCCCGGAGGTATTCTCAAGTTCTTTTGAAGTTTGACGTAAGTATGATTTTCATTAGTCGGATCTTTTCCAAGATCGCTTTCAAATTATTTTCATTGTTGGCTCAACCTCTTCGCTTTTCATTCTCCCGGAGTACCTCAGTAATTTTGGTGGTGTTTCTCGTCGTCATTTGAAGACCGAAGAAGAGTTTTTCATCTAAATCTTGTCTATTCTCTCGAAGATTCGTGGTTCTAGCTTCATTTTATCCTCTCGAATTATTCCATTCGTCAGATATTCTTTTCTTACCCATCCGGAGTATGTCAGAAGTTGTTTTTCCATTTCTTTTCACCGGAGGCCATCGTTCCAGAAGAATTCTTCGTCCTCACATTTCAGTTACCGTTATCCAATTATCCCGGTGCTTCGTTCAAGTGCTCTTTAATCAACTCATGATCTCTTTGTTCGTTTGCATCTAAATCCCATCTAGCTTATGGGTTCTTCTAATTCTTCCCGGCGATTCTTTCTCTTTCATCACCAATTTTGAATTCTTACGGTGGATCATTCAACATTCTTTTTCTTTGATTATCGTATTAATCCATTCATTCTTTCCAAATCCTACCGGTGGTTCTTGAAGACCTTCTCAAGTTTGCGATATGTCACTTCTCAATCCTTTTCAAGAAAAATAAGTAGTATGCAAAATCCATTGTTGGTCATCAACTAAATTTGATGAAGGATAAGCATACAATAAATCTTATTCTTATTTCTTCCAAGTGAGTAAACTTTTCCTTCGGAGTTTGTTCGTGAGGAATGAATTCTAGTTCCAAGTGTTCTCCATCTTTTCTTTTCCGGAGTTCTATTTCCTAGGCCATTTCGTCGGAACCTCCATCTAAATCATCGCAACGCTCATCTTATTCGTTCGTCCTTCATTCTATCTCATCATCCTTTTGTTACCAGAGTTCTTCACGGTGGTTCGTCAGTATTTAATTCATTCTTCAAGTCTTCATCAAGATTTTGTTGGTGGAGTTCAAGTATCTTTTCTTCTCGCGTGTCGAAGTGCAATTATTTCTCCGTATTCTTTTGAAGTGGAGTTTTGCATTTCTTCGCTTTTCTAGGCTATTCTATCATTTCCATTTGTGGTCGGTGATCACCTCATACTTTTTGAGATGTTATCCATAAGTCCACAACAAGCTTATTCTTTTCGTTGTTGATTTTCTCAACAACTCCGTTCAATCCTTCCTTCTAAGTTCTTTCCATTCCATTCTTTTAATTCTTCCAGAGGCATTGTGTTGTTTATCTCATCAAGTGCCATCCCGTCTTGTGAAGTTCACGTTCTATTCTTTCCATGGTAAGTCAGAGTTCTGCCTAAATCCTTTCAGCCTTATTCGTTTCTTATCTCGTTCTAACCGGAGTGGTTTCATAGTCTATCTGATTCCGTGAGCTTTCGATTCTCGTCATTCTCGTCGTTCCTCTCTTCTTCTCGAATGCTCTCGATTCTTTGCTTCTTCTCTTCCGTTCTTGTTTCACCTCATCCCTTTTCCTTCCGTCGGTCCTAAGATCTCGGACGAGATCTCTTGTTAGTGGAGGAGTGTTGTAACGCCCCGGATTCGATGCGCCAGGGTCTGCCAGTTATTCGCTGTCGTTGCCATGTCATTTGTTTGGGTGTTGCATTTTATCATGTTCATCATGTGCATTGCATTGCATACGTGTTCGTCTCATGCATCCGAGCCTTTTCCCCGTTGTCCGTTTTGCGATCCGGCACTCCTATGTCCTCCGGCGTCCCCCTTTTGTCTCTTGTTGTGAGCGGGTGTTAAACGTTCTCGAAATGGACCGAGTCTTGCCAAGCGGCCCTGGTATACCACCGGTAGACCGCCTGTCAAGTTTCGTGCCATTTGGAGGTCGTTTGATACTCCAACGGTTAACCGCGTAGCCCGAAACCCCCCTTTCTCTTTGCAGCCCAACACCCCTCCAAAGTGGCCCAAAACCCATATAACTCCCCTCCATGCTCTCGGTCGTTCGATCACGATCGCGTGGCCGAAAAACGCTCCTCATTTGGACTCTCCTAGCTCCCAGAATCTGTATATAGGTCCTCCCCCGAAATTCCCGCAGTCCAAACCCTAGCCAAATTCCTCCCCGCGCCGCCGGACTTGTCACGTCGCGCGGACATGTCCGCTTCCACACGCCGCCCGCGCATAATCCCAGCGTGCCACGTGGCGATCCCTGCCACCAGCGCCGCCCCGCCATGAGCCACGGCCGGGCTCTGAGCCCACGCCGCCTCATGGCCATGCCATCCCGGTCGGGCAGGACGAGATCCGGCTGCCTCGACCTCGCCGGCCGCCTCCCCGTGCCTCCCCGGCTCTCTCGACCTCGCCGGAGGCTCCCTCCGTCCACTCCGGCGAACTACTCCGGCGAACTCCAGATCCAGATCCGAAGAGGTTGACCCCGTTTTTCGTCCAAGTCCCTGAGATCTGCAGCATTATCATGCCATGTTCATCCCATCATAGCTCCATGCATACTACTCCTTTTTGTGCGTGTAATATGTCAAATTGTTCGTCTCAACGAGTAATTCATTTAATCCCATTGCATCATGTTCATTTGAGCTCATCTTGATGCCTGAATCATCATTGCAAGAGTGCTTCATAATGTTATTTCCTGTTTCTTAACAGAACATGCTCATTTGTCATTTTTGCCATGATTGATGTGTGCATCCTATGAGGTTTATGTCTACACGTATTTTGAACTATGACATGTCTTATTTACAGAGGTGCTTACCATGTATTTTTTTGATCAATGTAGTGACTAGCACAAGCATGTAAACTAGGCTTCGTGATGTTGCTGATTTTAGTCCCTGTTCTGCTGTTATTTTGATGCCATGAAAACATGATGCTATAGAGAGATCCATGCTTATTTTGAGATACTTAATTCAGGATGTTTTGAACATATGGTTATTTTCTTTCCATTCATGCCCTTGTTTGCAATTATTGAGTAGTCTAGCATGTCATTTTCGTGCTCTACGTTTGCTACAAAATGTTTCCTGGCAGATTGTTTACATGTTATTCAATTTTGCCAAGGTTGTTGTAGTTGATCCTTGCATGCTATCAACTTGTTCTTGCATTGGTTTGTTTCACAAACATGTCTTCTTGATTATGCTATGCTTATATTGTCATGCAACGACTTGTGGTGAGTGAATCGAGCTTGTTAAGTAGTGTACTTGCTGTTGCTGATTTGCTAGGCTGAATCTGTTATTTCGTGATGCTATGTAAACCTGCTTCTACAAGTCATTCTATGCATAATCTGGAGATGCTCACTAAGGGTGTTTTGTTCTACATGTCATGCTCTATCCATTCATGCCCCTAGTTGCATTTATAGCTTGATGTAGCTTGTTTTAATCTTGCTCTCAAGTTGCTAAATAATATTGCTGCCAGCCTGTTAACATTAAGTTCAGTTGTTGCCATGATTGTTGCTAGTGTTCCATGCACCCTATGAACTTGCTATTGCCATGCTTATTGTTGGGTACCTTGTCATGCCATGTATTGATCTGTGGTGAGTGGTACAAGCTCACCAACATGCCTTCATAATTCTGTTTGTCATGTTTGAATCTGTATTATAACTTGCCTTGTTTACATGGGTGCCATCATATTTTCTGGTCTTTTTTGGCTCATGGTCAGTAAGGGACTCTTGTTCTATGCATTTAGTAGATTCATGCCATGCCTTTTTTTGCCATGTTAAGTTCCTGTAACATGTTGTTTGATAGCTCTAAACATTGCAACCTGATGTTATTTCTGCAAAGTCTGAAACTGTTACTATATGCAATCTTGCCATGTGTGTTTGAGCATGTTCCAGTGATTTCTGGAGATAGCTCACTGTTCATGTTTTGTCATTTTTTACCTGTACATCATGACCATGCCTTTTGTTTTCTTGTTGAGATCCTGTAGCATGTTGTTTTGATGCTTGCAATATGCCTAGTTGCTGTTTTTGATAGATTGTTGCTATAACTTGTTTAGTGTGTGTGTTGAACCGTTGCTTCGTTTTGAGTGTGCTCTATATGAAACTTGCTTGTTTTTGCATATAGTTTCATATTATCATGTTGCATCCTTGTTTTGAGGTGTTTGCTTGATGTTTGGGTGCATTTTGCATCAATGCCATGTTTAACTTGTTCTGCTCATATCTTCTAGGCCGTAGCTCCGAATTAAATGAACTTTATATGTAACTTGACTAGAATCTCGTGTAGATCATCCTTGTGCATCTTAAATTGCTGTTTAACAACTTGAACATAAGGTTTATTCAGATCTGGACCAACTTCGAAATTTGCATATGAGGACTTACCGGATTTGTTATATGTTGTTCCCGGCCTCATTTAAACTTGTCTTGATGTGTTGCTCTTGTTTGCATCATCTCTTGCCATGAGTAGCTTCATGTAGCTTTGTCATGCATCATACTTGGTTGAGCATCATGTCTTGTTCTTGTGTGGTGTGTTTACCATGTTGTGTGCTTCTTATCGATAGTTCCCGTTTCGTTGCGATCGTGAGGATTCGTTCGTCTACGCTTGGTCTGCGTCTTCGTGGCTTCATCTTCTTCATGGACTCGTTCTTCTTCCTTGGGATTTCAGGCAAGATGACCGCTACCTCGGATCTCACTACTATCATTGCTATGCTAGTTGCTTCGTTCTATCGCTTTGCTGCGCTACCTATCACCGCTGTTTATCAAACCTCCCATATTGCCATGAACCTCTAACCTTTGACACCTTTCCTATGCAAACCGTTGTTTGGCTATGTTACCGCTTTTGTTCAGCCCCTCTTATAGCGCTGCTAGTTGCAGGTGAAGTTGAAGATTGCTCCATGGTGGACAGGTTTATGTTGGGATATCACAATATCTCTTATATTATTAATGCATATATATACTTGGTAAAGGGTGGAAGACTCGGCCTTATGCCTGGTGTTTTGTTCCACTCTTGCCGCCCTAGTTTCCGTCATACCGGTGTTATGTTCCCGGATTTTATGCGTTCCTTACGCGGTCGGGTGATTTATGGGACCCCTTGACAGTTCGCTTTTGAATGAAACTCCTCCAAAGAAGGCCCAACATTGGTTTTACCATTTGCCTCACCACCACCTACTTTTCCCTTGGGAGTCGCTCTCTCGAGGGTCATCTTTATTTTAGCCCCCCGGGGCCAGTGCTTGTCTAAGTGTTGGTCCGAACCGAGCAGCCTGCGGGGCCACCTCGGGGCAACTCGAGGGCTGGTTTTACTCGTAGCTTGACTTATCCGGTGTTGCCCTGAGAATGAGATATGTGCAGCTCCTATCGGGATTGTCGGCGCATCGGGCGGCTTTGTTGGTCTTGTTTTACCATTGTCGAAATGTCTTGTAAACCGGGATTCCGAGTCTGGTCGGGTCTTCCTGGGAGAAGGTATATCCTTCGTTGATCGCGAGAGCTTATCATGGGCTAAGTTGGGACACCCCTGCAGGTATAAACTTTTGAGAGCCGTGCTCAAGGTTATGTGGCGGATGGGAATTTGTTAATATCCGGTTGTAGTAAACTTGAAGTAAACTCTTCTAAAATACACCAACCGTATGCGTAACCATGAGTGTCTCTTTTCGAGGTGGATCGAGAGGAGAACACGGTTTCGGGTTATGTTTGGCGTAAGTAGGAGTTCGTGGATCACTTCTTGATCGCATTACTAGTTGACGCACCGTTCCTTTGTTTCTCTTCTCGCTCTGATTAGCGTATATTAGCAACAAAATATGCTTAGTCGCTGCTGCAACCTCACCACTTTACCCCTTCCTTTCCCATTAAGCTTTGCTACTCTTGATACCCATGGTAATGGGATTGCTGAGTCCTCGTGGCTCACAGATTACTACAACACCAGTTGCAGGTACGGGTTTTGCGATGATCATGACGCGAGAGCGATGTTTGCTTGTTTTGGAGTTCTTCTTACGCTTCTTCGATCGTGGATAGGTTCTGGTCGGCAACTGAGCTAGCGGTGGATGTTGTTTGAGTTTACATTTATGTTTCATCCGTA
Organism: Aegilops bicornis; assembly: GCA_021605145.1. Taxonomy (NCBI): domain Eukaryota; kingdom Viridiplantae; phylum Streptophyta; class Magnoliopsida; order Poales; family Poaceae; genus Aegilops; species Aegilops bicornis. Next base: position 1,418,032 of record JAHIAL010000008.1, read on the forward strand.
GTCGGATGTTGATCTTGTATGTTGTATTGTTGTATTGTTGTATTCATGTGACATTGTATGTATTGGATGTATCCCCACTATTATGTAATGTTGATGTAATGATATCCACCTTGCAAAAGCGTCTTCAAGATGTGCTTCTATCCTTGGTGTGACCTTCGAGTTCCTTTAGGATAGGGTCGCATCTTGGGCGTGACAGGGCGCCCCCCTAGGGCGCGCCCCCTGACCTTGTGGGCCCCTAGTGGACTCCCCTGACTTGTTCTCGACGCCAACACCTCTTATATATCCCCAAACCTCCAGAACATAACCTAGATCGGGAGTTCCGCCGTCGCAAGCCTATGTAGCCACCAAAACCAATCGGGGCCTGTCCGTCACCTGTCGGAAGGAAACCATCACCGTGGCCATCTTCATCATCCCGGCGCTCTCCATGACGAGGAGGGAGTAGTTCACCCTCGGGGCTAAGGGTATGTACTAGTAGCTATGTGTTTGATCTCTCTCTCTCTCTCTCTCTCTCTCTCTCTCTCTCTCTCTCTCTCTTTCTCTCTCGTGTTGTTGATTTCGCACGATCTTGATGTACCGCGAGCTTTGCTATTATAGTTGAATCTTATGATGTTTCTCCCCCTCTACCTTCTTGTAATGGATTGAATTTTCTCTTTGAAGTTATCTTATCGGATTGAGTCTTTATGGGTTTGAGAACACTTGATGTATGTCTTGCATGTGCTTATCTGTGGTGACAATGGGATATTCACGTGATCCACTTGATGTATGTTTTGGTGATCAACTTCATGCTGCTCGTGACCTTGTGAAGTTATGCATAGGGGTTGGCACACGTTTTCGTCTTGACTCTCCAGTAGAAACTTTGGGGCACTCTTTGAAGTTCTTTGTGTTGGTTTGAATAGATGAATCTGAGATTGTGTGATGCATATCATATAATCAAACCCGCGGATACTTGTGGTGACATTGGAATATCTAGGTGACATTAGGGTTTTTGTTGATGTGTGTCTTAAGGTGTTATTTTTAGTATGAACTCTAGGGCTGTTTGTGACACTTATAGGAATAGCCCAATAGATCGATTAGAAAGAATAACTTTGAGGTGGTTTCGTACCCTACAATAATCTATTCGTTTGTTCTCTGATATTAGTGACTTTGGAGTGACTCTTTGTTGCATGTTGAGGGATTGTTATATGATCTAATTATGTTATCATTGTTGAGAGAACTTGCACTAGTGAAAGTATGAACCCTAAGCCTTATTTCCAAGCATTGCAATACCGTTTACTCACTTTTGTTACTAGTTACCTTGTTGTTTTTATATTTTCATATTACAAAAAACTATATCTACTATCCGTATTGCACTTGTATCACCATCTCTTCGCCGAACTAGTGCATCTATACAATTTACCATTATATTGGGTGTGTTGGGGACACAAGAGACTCTTTGTTATTTAGTTGCAGGGTTGTTTGAGAGAGACCATCTTCATCCTACGCCTCCCACAGATTGATAAATCTTAGGTCATCCACCAAAGGAAAATTTGCTATTGTCCTACAAAACTCTGCACTTGGAGGCCCAACAACGTCTACAAGGATAAAATTGCGCAGTAGACATCGGCATGACACTCTGGATATCATTGTGTGGAACCTTTCGTCTAATGGTATTTACTGGGATGCTTATGATTATCTCACACAATTTGAGGTAGCCAACACCACACCCACGAAGCCCACAGTCTAGGATAACTGGGTGCTGCCCAAATGCAAGTTCTTTGCTTGGCCTGTCAACAAGAATAGGATCTGAACCGCCGATCACTTAGATAGAAGAGGCTGGTCAAACCGTGGCCTATGTCAGTTGTGTAGAAAGGAGCCCGAGTCTGCAACACATCTCCTATTCAAGTGCAGATACTCCATCCATGTTTGGGAGGCCGTGAAGACGTGTTTTGGTGCCACAGAGTTGTGCATTGGCCAGTGGGGTGGGCTGCCTTCGGTGCACACTTGGTGGAATGCCACAGTGCTCGGCCATGGTCACAGGAGGAAAGCCATCGCCACCCTCTCATGCTTGTGATATGGGCACTGTGGAACGAGAGAAATGCCCGAGGTTCTTCGCAACAAATCTACCTTATCGTTGATTGTCGTCGCGAATGTTAGGGTTGTGGCCAAGCTTTGGGTGACCGCTAGTGCTACGCACGTGGGTTCCATTGTGCTAAGAGCAGGGTTGTGTATTTATTTTTGAGGAGTAGTGACCTCGTCTAAAAACCTCCGTTACTATATACCCTACTTTTTTATTAACGAGTTGAGGCAAAATTTTGCCTCGTTTTTAATAAGAAAAAGCTTTTTAATAGATAGATGACGGAGGATTGAATTTTGAGGATCCACAAGAGATGTTAACTTTTTCTTTTTCTTGGTTCTCCTTGTGTGTGATTTCATCATCTTTTACAAACCAGAACCATCACACTGGGTAGCAGGAGCGGCACTCTTGTTTGTCATGGAAGATTTGATCATAACAATCCAAAACTTCGATTGTACTGTGAAACAAAGAAAAACCTCATCTGCGTCTCCATTTTCATTCCCCCGTTCAAATAAGCGCAGACCTTGAAATCTCCATGCTTGCCTCTCTTAGCAGCAGGAGCACCATCAATTGGACAGGACTAGTCGATCGCAGTTTCCTGAGGAAAACGGTCACGAATAACAATGACGAAGAGTCTAGCAGGAGGTACGTAGTAGCCTAGGACTTGACCAGTCCAATTGTCCAAGCTACTGCTGCAGCTGCAGCCTGCACCGCCGGTCCAGCACGGGACGCACAAAAAATTTGAATGCGACGCCGCGGCGTTTGCCTCTTCTTTCCACGGTCTGGCCTCTGCCGCCACCTGGCCGACGCATGCTCCGCGGTGCCGCTCCATCCAATGCAGCAACGCCTCATCCAATGGCCAGTCATCCACCCCCCAAAGTAGCAGGCCTTGATTGAACCTTTTCCATCAACAAACGAGTCTCATTTGAATCTATACCTTTTCCGTCCGTGGCACTCCACTTTTGAGATTATAAATCGATGTTCAAGTCGAGTCTGAATTTATCTGACCGCCACATTTATGTCCATTCTATAAACGTCCTGCGGCGCCAGCAATCCGAACCGGAGCCGAAGAGAGGGAGTGGCAATCCGAGTGGAGCTGGAATCAATCACGCCTGTACAAATTCGTAAACCAGCCCAGAATTTAGCCAGCCGGCCACACGCCCACCCTAAATCGATCGACCCGGTTCCGCTCATCATCAGACGGGGGGAGAGGCAAAGGCGGGGCGGACCCCGCGCTCCAATAATAATAACCCACCCTTGGCCGCGCGTGGCGACCGCCGTCCGATTCACCAGCCAACAAACACCAGCGCCAGCGCCCGTCCCGAGGCGAGGCGAGGCGCGGTTGCTGTGCTCCTCCATCTCGGATCCATCCAGTCACCCACCCACCCTCACCTCCCACCCCACCCCACCCCTCCCGCCCGCCGCTCCGCCATTACAGGGGAAGCCTCGCGCCGCGCCGCGCCAAATCCACCGCGAAACCCCGAGGCGAGCGCGCGCCCTACCCACCTCCTCCACCGCCGCTGCCGCCGCCGGCCCTCAATCAGGTACGCCCCGTCTCCTCTACCCACCCCATCTCTCTCTCTCTCTCTCTCTCTCCCCCTCGCACCTTCCGTTCGATCCGTGCTGAGACCTGGCGCGATTTGTTTCCTCCTAATGCAGGGTCCCGTCCGAGGAGACGCGCGTGGCGACGGGAGGGCGGCCGCGGCGCGAGATGGAGACCGGGGAGGCGGCGGTGCCGCTCAGGGCGACCAGCGGGCGGAGGTACAAAGGCGCTCACGCCGTGGCGCTTCCAGCGCGGCTTCGTCAGGAAGCAGGCCAAGACCCCGCCGCCGCCGCGCCCAGAGGCCGTGGCGGCGGTGCGCCGGTGGGCGGTTCTGGCGCCAAGCGTTCCAGATCGGCGTCGGTGGTGGGGAGCGGCGGCCGTAGCGCGGGAGATCCGACGGACGGCCAGTCGAACAAGAGAAGCACGCGCAGTGCGACCATGAAGAGGCCCGATGGGGAGAACAGCGCTCGCAGCGCCGGTGCTGGAAAGGATAGCCAGTTGAGGAGAAGCACGCGCAGTGCGACCATGAAGAACTCCGGTGCTGAAATGGATTGCCTGTTGAGAAGAGGCACACGCAGTGCAACTGCCAAGAACTCCGATGGGGTTAAAGTGGAGAACAGCGCCTGCAGCGGTGCCGGAAAGGATTTCCCGTTGAAGAGACACACACGCAGTACGGCTGTGAACAGCTCCCATGCTATTAAAATGGAGAACGACTCTCCTAGCAGTGCTGGAAAGGATTCCCAAATAAAGAGAGGCACACACAGAGTGACCACGAGGAGCTCCAATGGGGAGAAAATGGATAACAATGCTCGCACCGGTGCCGAAATGGATAGTGGTTTGGGCAAGTCCAGCTGCAATATTATGGGTGATGGGTTGGCCAACGCTGCTGGAGGAGATTGCTGTTTTGAGGGGTCAGTCCTGAGAGATGAACATGTCCAGAATTTTCGGACTGGTGGCAGCGTTGGTGCTGGTGATGGGGCAGCTTGCATCCCAGAGGGGATTCAGAGTAATGTAGGAGCTGAGAACTGTGAGTCTGAGGGTTCGAAGAAGTCCCGTGTGACTGGGAATGGGTTAAAAACAACGTTTCTTCTGCTGCAGATCATGTGCCGGAGCAGCCGGAGGGAAAAGGTGCTAACACGGGAAATGGGGCTTCCAAGGAGAGTGATGTAGCAGCCAAAGGGTGCAGCTCTGCAGTTCCTGGAAGCAATGCTAATGACCCAAATTGCCGCAGAGGGCGGAAAGCAATAGTGCCATGGAGGTTCCAGATCGGGTACAAGCGGTCATTCTCGAAAGCTTTCTGCTCCAATGGTGGATCACTTGAAACTCCGGAATACAGGGCTCAGGGCAGCTCAACACAGTGCACTCCAGGAACTAGAAGTACTGTGAGGTGCTATGCTAGCCCCCTTTCAAATGTTCGAGTTTCGGCCGTGCGTGATTTCTCCTCAGGGAAAGGCGAGAAGGAAACCCGAACAGCATATAAAAAGGTGAAAACTGAGAAGGATGATGATAACCAGGGAATGCCAAAAAATGGAGTTGCCCTTGCTAGGGAGAAAGCCATCAGATCCTTGCAGGATTTCCGCTTAATTTACAAGAATCTTTTGAATAAACTTGAAGACAGGTCACGGGAAGGAGGAGCAGATCTACAAGCTTACAAAATCTTCAGGGACAGGTTCCTTGCACAGTGTAATGACGAGAGATTTGTTGGCAATGTGCCTGGAATCCATGTTGGTGATATCTTTTATGCAAGGGTTGAGCTTTGCATTATCGGTCTTCATCGCCCACACCGGTTAGGGATTGACCATATCAGGAAGGAGGATGGTACTTGTATAGCTGTTAGCATCGTGGCATATGCACTTCTTTCTGATGTCAAGGATAATTTTGATGCCTTGGTGTATTCTGGATCAAGGACAGCTACAATGAATCAGAAGATAGAGGGTACCAATCTTGCACTGAAGAAGAGCATGGATACCAAAACACCAGTTCGTGTCATCCATGGTTTCACCATTCATGCTAAGAAGAACAGCCAGCGGAAGAGTATTCTTGTATATGGGGGTTTATATCTAGTTGAGAAATACTGGAGGGAGAAAGAAAGCGAAGATCGTTATGTTTATATGTTCCGGATGAGAAGAATGGCAGGTCAGAAACACATTGACATTGAAGCAATTATGAAATCAGAACAGGCTGAGCCATATGATGGTGTTATAATGAAAGATATATCCCAAGGGTTGGAGAGGATCCCGATATCTGTTTTGAACTCAATATCTGATGAGCATCCAATGCCCTATATCTACATGTCTCGCCTGAAATACCCCCCTAACTATCAGCCAGCTCCTCCAGCAGGCTGTGCTTGTGTAGGCGGGTGCTCGGACTCTAAACTGTGTGCCTGTGTAGTGAAAAATGGTGGGGAGATCCCTTTCAATGATAAAGGCTGTATCATAGCAGCAAAACCTCTTGTTTATGAGTGTGGACCTTCTTGCAAGTGTCCTCCTACATGTCATAACAGAGTCGGCCAGAAAGGCATCAAATTTCGCTGCAAGTGTTCAAGACCAAATCGATGGGTTGGGGCGTGAAGACTCTCGACTATATACCATCTGGAAGCTTCGTCTGTGAATACATTGGGGAAGTGCTGGATGATGAAGAAGCACAGAAAAGGATGACTGATGAGTACCTATTTGCTATAGGGCATAATTATTATGATGAATCCCTTTGGGAGGGCCTATCAAGATCTATACCCTCGCTTCAGAATGGTCCGGGTAAAGATGAAGAAGCTGGTTTTGCTGTTGATGCATCAAAGATGGGGAACTTTGCAAAATTTATTAATCATAGCTGCACCCCCAACCTCTATGCACAAAATGTTCTCTATGATCATGATGACAAGAGTGCTCCTCATATCATGTTCTTTGCCTGCGAAGATATTCCACCCGGTCAAGAGCTAGTATACCACTACAACTATGCTATAGATCAGGTTTATGATGAGAATGGTAACATCAAGAAGAAGAAATGCCTTTGTGGCTCTGTGGAGTGTGATGGCTGGTTGTATTAGGTTTAGACTGTGATGCCTTTGTGGCTCTGTTGAAGTTATGTCATTGCCATTAATTCTTCTTCTAACCTTTTCAGTGTCCAATAAGTATCATCATTTATGTTTCTCTTATTTCCTGATCCTACCATTGATAAATTAACAAATCTATTCGCTTAGTAGATCATTTATTAGTTCATTTTGTACTTGTAGTTCTAGCTTTCAACATGACGATAATTCTTGGACATAATGCATCAATTAGTTTTCTTTTTGTAGTTTCCATTTTCTGGCAACCTCTCATTTGGTTCAGTGATTAATATTCTGTGTCCTTCAACTCCTAGAACATCTTCTCTTGATAGAAATATCCTAGCACTTTTTTTGTAAGCGGAGATTACTGGAGCATTGTAAAAATGGAATTGCGATATCATGATGTACACTTAAGAAAACTAGAGATGATACCCTGTGCGTTGCTTTGAAAATTTGTTGCAACTGTTTTAATGAGATTTGGTTGTACAAAACGTTATTACTTAGATTAACAATATGGGAATTGAAACTAAAATACACATAAGTTATTGTATTTGATTATTGTCATTGTATAGTTGCAGAATATTTTTTCGATATGAGTAGCATGCATGGTGGGCCTTTTTCCATGTATGGTGGCATGATGAGTTGGCATAGTTGCGTGTTGAGAGAATTAGACTTATTGGGCTAAATGTGTTTTTTCTCCATGCATGATGGCATGATGGGTTGGCATAGTTGCATGTTCAGAGAATTAGAGTTAGTGGGGGTCAACTATTTAGGTATGTAGGATGTAGGATTACTCTTTGCCCTTATATTTACTATTGTTACAAGTTTATTTTTTCAGTAATTTCGTTTGGTCATCATTTTTTTAAGAAAATAAAGAAAAGAAGTACATTGATTTCCATTATGATGTGAAAGAATTCGCATGAATGGATAACAACTATTTGCCTTTAAAATAGTGAAGAACTAATCATCCTAGAATTTTATGATCATTGAAATGGAAGTAGTAGGAGCAATCAAATTAGCTGCTGTTATAACCGACAAAGGTGTGAAAACCTTTAATTTTCTGTTGATCTGGATTCCAGATTTATCAGCTTTTGACTCGTTAATATTGAGAATTGGCCTGAAAACGAGCTTAATCTGAAGTCCAGCCTAGAACTTGTTTCAGAAACGTTTGTATTGACAAATCCTGATTACTCCCAAGGGTAAGAACATGTGGGCCTGCATACAAGTGTCATGAAGTCAGAAGCTTAAATCAGTGCAAGGGTAAGATTGGACTTTGGCATTGCTTACTTATACCATTGTGTATAATATCTGTTATTTCTGGTCCCTTTCTCCATGGGTCTTCATAGTTGAAAAATGCAGTTACAGCTGGATTATCAGATCGATATATTTGCAATTGCATAGGTGCAAAAGCAGAACCAAGTTGGTGTCCCAAAGCCAGTTAAAATGTATTCCTTCCTACTCCTTTCTTTCAGTTTCTATCATATGGGCAGTGAAGTCCAGGATATAATGCTTGTGTATAAACAACACCTTTGAATTCCAAAGCTTTCATAGTCTGTTCCAATATGCTCGTAATGAAAAGCAACACCATCTGAAAATCTTTCTGGTGGCAAAGCTTGTGGGTGAGGAAAATAGGGGTCATGTCATTTATGACTTGTTCTACTGTCTTGGATACTTCTGCTCCAGGTGTCCTAATTCCGTTAATTTCTTACCCTGCAGATTGTCCATGTTTGGCTCTACTGCTGCGAGCCATTGAGCTTGGATCCTGGATGCCCCAGGCCTCACAGAGACACTAGTATGGTTTCGGAAGTGAAGTTCCATCATTGCAAAATGAAGCAACTATGACCCTGTGAAGTCATTGTACTTCCTAAATACTACCTATATGTTTCTAAATGTAAGACGTTTTGGCAGTTCAAATTGAACTGCAAAAACATCTTACATTTAGGGATGAAGGGTGTAGTAAAGACGTAGAGCAACGGTCGAAGGCTAGAAGAAGCCTCATCACTCAGCCTTTTGAGATCATGGTCTCATGGAAGATTTTCGTGTAGCAGCGCAACATGGAGTCGTGTTCAGCATAGGATGCACCTTCTGATAATTTGTGTTTCTGAGTCCGACGTTGTCAAGGTAAAAATCCAGGTGTTGACTGTTGACTCAGAGCTTGGCTCAACAGAGTGCTGAGCTACTACTTAGCTGCACAGAATGTATGCAAGTTTGTCTTCTACGGTTGATGAGCAAAGAGCGTAGGATCTCGGTTTTTCTTCGTATTTCTTTGTAAAACTTGAACCTGTAACCTGGGCACGACAGATGTGACCTCAAACAGAGGAATGAGCCCGTTTGCTCCGTTTTTCTTGCTGCGATTTTGCCATGAAGCTACATGAATGTTCAGTCATGATCTAGCATCACACACCAGCAGCACATGTTGATTATGTAAACATAACCATTTCTGTTATACTGAAATGGAACACTTGTACATGCAAAGGGAGCCACAGTATCATTACAAGACTCAGGATCCAGATCGTGCTACGATCATCACGGCTCACACTGAAATTTTAACACATGCAGATAGACAGAGTTGAACAAACCACATCATCCTCTCAGACCTGAGGACCCAGATCAACTGCTCCTACTATACTCCAGCAGTGATCTCACCACGCTGCAGCATACAGACCGAAGTCAGTTGCCGCCGCTGCGTCCTCCGCGCGGTGGCCGTTGGCTCCCGCCGCGGAACCCTGCGCGCGCGCCCCAGCCGCCGTGGTCGCCTCCAACGGCCCCACCGCCTGCTCCCCAGCCGCCGCTCCCGCTGCCCCAGCCGCCAGCATGGCCGCCGCTCCAGTCGCCAGCATGGCCGCCGGGCCCGACACCCCAGCCGAACCCGCCGGCGTGGCCGCCGAGCCTGCCAGAACCCGAAGCCTCCACGTCCGCTCCCCCCTCCGCCTCCTCCTCCTCCACCACCGCCGCTGCCGTAGCCGAACCCAAACGCGGCGCCGCCTGGGCTCTGCTCTGAGCTGTGGCCGTAGCCCCAGCCGCCTCCAGGCCCTGAAGCCCACTCCCAGCCGTACCTCCAGGAGCCGTCGGGTCCGGAGCCCTGCCCGGACCCAGAATCGCCGATCCATCCGGGTGGCGGCGCCGTGCCCGCCCGGCGGGTACCCCTCGGCGCGTCCATGTCGATGTCTTCGACGTCGCACGCGCAGCGCAGATTGCAGAGATGGAGTCACACTTAGGGCTGCGCACTGAAGAAGAGTAGAACCTTGACGCCGCTTGTGGGTGTGAGTTGCAAAACCACATTCGCGTTGTAGATCCGATTTTGCCCCCACTTTTCAGAACCGCAATAAAAATCTATCGATAATAAGGGTAATTTTTCACAATCTATATTATTTTATCAGAAATTACTTGGCGGACGTCAGATGGGAAGAGGGTGGCAAACAAAAGTTTTTTTTCTCACAGTTTTACTAGTTGTTAGGCCAGATCAAACGGCGACAGGTTTTAAATTCAATTTGTCTTCTACGAAGAAACTATAAGAAATCATCATTCCTCAAATAAAATTTTGAACTCACCCATGACAAGCCATTGATCCCCGTCAAGGTGTCGAAGAAATTTCTCTATAGCTATGTCGATTCCTTGCTACTTATCAAACAGGGGTAGAGGTGGACGTCCTCGAGGGAAGTAGCCGATTCTATTATCCAACAATGATGCTCAACATAAACTAGAGCCTAGCATTCAACCCAGTTGGACGCCTCCCATGCAGTGTTGCAAAGCTCAATTTTGACGGTTCGTTTGTACAGGCAGATGGAACGGCCGGTGTCGGTATAATCCTACGTGATCACACGGATGCGGTTATCTATGCGGCATGCAGATGGATCTAGAACTGCCTTGGTGCATTGGAGGCGGAGCTATCGGCTTGCACTGGACTCCCCTGCCTATCCAGGTGAAGGCAGACTATGCGGAGATGTTGAAGCTCCTTGAATCAGGTTCAAATGGAAGATCAAGGAATATGTTTTAGGTGGCGTCCGTCTCAAAGATGTTGCAAGAAAGATCAATGCAAATCACAAAAATAGGTCGATCGCAGAATAAAGCCGCACATACTATAGCAGCGATGGGTCGTGGTCAATAGCGTACGGCTTGTTAGTTAGCAAATTCCCCCAGGAGATTAGCATCGTCATTTCAAATGATTGTACTCCCACTGTTGATTAAATGAAAGAACATGATTTTCTCTTGCAAAGAAAAACTAAAATTTTCCACTCTTCCTGACGAACGTTCGCCAGCTAATGCGGTCCTATTTTATTAAAATGGATTTGGTTTTGCTATCACTTTTCCAGACCACTAAAAGTGTCTACCGATACATGAGTAGTTTTGTCATTAGATTTTTTGCAATCTCTACTATTAAACGACACTTGGTCGTTGTATGACCTTCACCCCCGCCCTTCTTTGTTTCGTTTTTTCACTCTAGTACACTATCTCTCGCTCACACCCTACACTAAATTTTAGTAAATCATCAATCAAAACTTTCCTTTGGCCCATACTCATATCCATATAAAATCAAATCAAACCTTAACAAAATCTCAACTGAATTAAAGCTTTCTTGCGATCCCCTACTCATACCCAAATCAAATCAAATCTTATCAAAACCTCAACTAAATCAGAACTTTCCTCGTCCTCCCCTACTAATATTCAAATCGAATCAAATCTTACCAAAATCTAGAATATGTGGGTTAAGGTATATGTCGGACATGATTGCTGTTAGAACCACTAGAATATGTATGCCATGTTGCAACGAACGTATAATTACCTACTCTTTACAAGTAGAGTTGGTATGTTTTCCTCACTCGTTCCCTCTACCTTGGTTTTTTCCTCTCGATGCCATCAAGCCCTAATCAAAACCAAATCGATACTTTCCTTTCTTTGTCCTCCTGTAAAACATGTCTCACATTAACTCAATAATCTTACCAAAACCAAGTTATGCATTAACTCCATCAAATCAAATAAGATCTTATCAAAATTTCAAATAAATTAATAATTTCCTTACCTTCGCCTACCTATGCCCAAATCAAATCAAATCTTACTAAAACCTTAACTAAATCAAAACAACCCTTGTCTTTCCCTACCCATACTCAAATCAAATCATACCAAAATATAGAATATGGTGGGTGTAAGGTATATGTCGGACACAATTGGTGTTTAACCACTAGAGTATGCATGGCTCCGTTGTAACTCATGTGCAATTAGCTAGTAAACACTAATGAGTCAATTTGAGTGATAAAATGACATTTCGGACATCACGAACCCGCTGGTCAAGTCCACATCTATGAGCGACCCGGCTGCCATGGCACCGAAACCAAACATAGGTGATACGTCTCCAACATATCTATATTTTTTATTATTTCATGCTATTATATTATCAATCTTGCATGCTTTATGTGCAATTTATATCATTTTTTGGGAGTTAACCTATTAACCTAGTGCCTAGTGCCAGTTGCTGTTTTCTACTTGTTCTTTTTACAGAAAATCAATACCAAACGGAGTCCAAACACGATGAAACTTTACGATGATTTTTTCTGGACCAGAAGGGACCTTGGAAGCTTCGGGAGGAGGCCAGAAGATGTATGAGTGGACCACAAGCTCACACGGCGCTTCCCTGGGAGGGACCTCGAGCTTTGAGCCCCTCAGAATCTGGATTGACCTAATTCCACTTTCATAAATTCCCTAAAATCCCAAAACCACCAGAAGAAGACCCGGAACTTTTATTTCGCCGTCGTAAGGCTCTTTTCTTCCGCGATCTCATCTGTAGGCCTCCATGGGGGAATCGATCACGGAGGGCTTCTACATCAACCTTGCCGCACCTTCGATGATGTGTGAGTAGTTCCCCATAGGACCTACTGGTCCATGGTGATTAGCTAGATGACTCTCTCTCTCTCTCTCTCTCTCTGGAGACCGATATGATGTAATCCTTTTGTGCGGTGTGTTTGTTGGGATCCGATGAATTATGGGTTTATGATCAGATTTTCATTGATAGTAATTGATTTATATTCTAATCTTTATTATGTGCGATTGTTATAGGTAATGCTTTCCGATTTATGAGTTACCTTAGGCCAATTTAATGATTAGATCTTCAGTGAAAGTGGTGCATAGTAGTAGGTTCAATCTTGCGGTGTCATCACCCAGTGACAGAAGGGGTAGCGAGGCACGTATTAGTATTGTTGCTACGAATGGTAAAACGATGGGGTTTGGTCATATTAGTTGATCTTATTTTGTCTACATTATGTCATCTTGCTTAAACCGTTACTTTGTTCTTTGTGAACTTAATACCATAGATGTGTGCTGGATAGCGGTCAATGCGTGGAGTAATAGGAGTAGATGCAGGCAGGAGTCGGTCTACTTCTCACAGACATAATGTCTATGTACTATCATGCCATGAATAACATCATAACTATGTGCTTTTCTGCCAATTGTCCAACAGTAATTTGTTCATCCACCGTATTGTTATGTTCATGAGAGAGATGCCTCTAGTGAAAACTATGGCCCCCCGGGTCCATTCAAATCATATTACTAAAACCCTAAATACATTGCTGCAATTTATTATCTTTTATTTTACTTTGCAATTTATATATCTCCTACTACCAGATTTGATCCTTGCAATTAACGAGTACAAGGATTGACAACCCTCTTGCCCGCGTTTGGTGCAAGTATTTGCTCTTGTGTATGTAGGTACTCTCGTGATGCGTTTGGACAATTTTCCTATTGGTTTGACAAACCTTGGTTCTTTACTCGAGGAAATACTTTTCTCTACTATATTACTTCACCCTCTTCGGGAATCCTAACGCATTCCACAAGTAGCAAGAAGAATTTCTAACGCCATTCTTTGAGGAAGGTTATCAAACAACTCAAGGTCCCTTCATACACATTATCATTTACTTGTTCTACTTTTTACTTGCCTTTATTTTTATTAGTTTTGTTATGAAAAAAACAAAAATACCAAAAATATATGTGCTTTATTTGCTCGTTACCATGGCTAGTTCTTCACGTGTTTGTACCCCTAAAAATGAAGTGCTTAGTTTAAAAAAAAGGAGATGAGAGAGTCTAAAAAATGCTTGGTAAGTATTTGCGATGCTCAAAATAGATCAACTCGTAAGCAATCCACCAGTGTTCTACTTCTTAATTTTCATGTGGGTGTCACTACTTGGTATAGATTTGTGCTTGATATTATTAATGGAGGAAATTTCCTAAGTATTCACCCCTTGTATGCTTTCAATGCTATGGGAAATTAGTGGGATCACCACCTATTACTATTAATGAAACAACATTGACTTTAGAACATGTTATGCGGAAGTTATAAATTATCGAGAACAAAATGCCAACATTAAACACATTGAAAATCTGGATAAAATGTGCATAAACAAGTGACTAAGTTCAGCTCTTCGGTAGGTACTACACTAAAACTACTAAAGGTGTTGGAGTAAATGACCACGGGTAGCCTCATCAGCCCCCCATGGTATTTCAAGACATCGGGACCAGCTGCGCCCCTCAAGAATCAAAGACCGAAGGCCGCCTTCTTGGGTCCAGCTGGTCCATACGGCCGGCTGCTAGAAGGCGGCAAAGCGCAACAGACGATCCCCAAGCGGGCCGACTCCTAGCAGGCGGCCTCCAGAGAGGCCGGCTCCTAGCGGGCAGTTCCTCCGCCCCCTTGAAGTTTGTACCACATTATGACGACGAGACAGGGCGTGGCTACGGTCGACTGCCACCCCGGATCCGAGGCGGGCGTGGCCACGGTCAGCGTCTGGCGAACATCCCCGCCCGGCGCAGATCACGTTACACGCAACCCATGACATTACCCATGGCAGAGAAGGCCATGCTCCCACTACGGGCTATCGGTACGGCCCCAGGTGGCGGGCCCTACCTGTCCGTGAGAAGCCAGAAGGCGGCAAGCTCCCATCAGTGGGCACGGGGGGAGGCCGACTCCAGGCAGCCGGCCCTCCCCCTCCCTCAAGGTCCATGCGCCATTAATCAGAAGAGATGGGGAATGGCTACGGTGATCGCTTGAGGCAAGCGATCAGTAGCCATGCCTCCCCGACAAAGCACACATCATCAGTGGCATTGCCACAGTACTAAGAAGCCGGAAGGACCCACCAGCGGCGGGCATGGCCTGTCGGCTAAGTACGAGACAGCCACCAGGGCCCACCAGGTGGCGGGCCCCAGCGGCCGGCGGAGAAGCCGACGACCACAGACACTGACGGCCGGGTCCTACACCCGGCCAGATTACCATTGTACCCCTGGGGGGTAGGCCTATATAAACCCCCTCAGGGCACCCATGCAAAGGGTTCAGCCTCATTGAGATCTCAGACCACCCACACCCACGTATAGAGAGAGAGGAAGTTAGGGCTAGCCTTGTTCTTCTTCCCCCTCTAGAGAAACAGCTCAAGGAGCAAGCTTGTAGCCACCATTGTTGCTTGAGTGATCACGCGGAGACCCCGCAGAGCAGGAGTAGGGGTGTTATCTCCTAGGAGAGCCCCGAACCTGGATAAGATTCGCCGGCGGGCATGTTTGCGCCTTATCCCGTTTCCTAGCACCGGCGACGTATTATTAGCCCCCTCCATGATAAACCATCCTTTGGCATATGTCGCACGACACCCCCGACATTTGGCACCCACTGATAACCCACAATTATAGGGAATCAATTGTAGCCTCTTTTGATAAGTAAGAGTGTCGAACCCAACGAGGAGCTAAAGGTAGAACAAATATTCCCTTAAGTTCTATCGACCACCGATACAACTCTCACTTGCGCTTGACGCTCGCTTTACCTAAAACAAGTATGAAACTAGAAGTACTTTGTAGGTGTTGTTGGATAGGTTTGCAAGATAATAAAGAGCACACAAATAAAAAGTAGGGGCTGTTTAAGTAAAGACACAATAAAGTAAATATAGCGAGTGTGAAAAAGTGGTGGTAGGAGTTGCGAAATTGTCCCTAAGCAATTGACTACTTTACTAGACCGATATCAAGTTTTATGTGGGAGAGGCCACTGCTAGCATGTCATCCCTTACTTGGAATTCTATGCACTTATGATTGGAACTATTAGCAAGCGTCCGCAACTACTAACGTTCATTAAGGTAAAACCCAACCATAGCATTAAGTTATATTGGCCCCCCTTCAATCCCGTATGCATCAATTTATATGCTAGGTTGAAGCTTTTGTCACTCTTGCCCTCCAATACATAGTCCTATCAACATACAACTAACCCTATGGTTTGATCCATGCGCGCGCTCATATGATGGGCACCAAAGGACAGCAACATGACCACAAGCAAATTAAATCAATCTTAGCAATTCATCAACCACCGATAGGACAACGAAAATCTACTCAGACATCATAGGATGACAACACATCATTGGATAATAATATGAAGCATAAAGCACCATGTTCAAGTAGAGGGTACATAGGGTTGCGGGAGAGTGGTCCGCTATAGATAGAGGGGGGAAGGTGATGGAGATGTTTGTGAAGATGGCGGAGGTGTTGGTGTAGATCGCGGTGATGATGATGGCCCCCGGCGGTGTTCCGGCGCCACCGGAAGCGAGGGGGAGAGAGTCCCCTCCTCCTTATTCTTCCTTGACCTTCTCCCTAGGTGGGAGAAGGGTTTCCCCTCTGGTCCTTGGCCTCCATGGCATGGGAGGGGCGAGAGCCCCTCCGAGATTGAATCTGTCTCTCTGTCTCTTTTTTTTCCTGCGTTCTCCCTGCTGCCCTTTCACCGTTTCGTATATATATATGGAGATCCGTAACTCCGATTGGACTGAAACCTTCGCCGTGATTTTTTACCAAAAATTCGCTTTCTTCTTGGCCGACGAAGGGCATCAACGCTTACTGGGGCACGAGGGTCGGGCGCCCGAGGGGGTGGGGCGCGCCCCCTGCCTCGTGCCTCCCTCGGGCACCGTCTCGCATGGATTTTTCTTCCGGAATTCTCCAAATATTCCAAAAATATTCTCCGTCCATTTTTATCCTGTTTGGATTCCGTTTGATATGGATATTCTTGAAACAAAACATGCAACAAAGCGAGGCGGCACTGAGCCTTTGCATCAATATGTTAGTCCCCAAAAATAGTATAAAAAGTTGCCAAAATATATGAAAGTTGTAGAATATTGGCATGGACCAATCAAAAATTGTAGATACGACGGAGACGTATCACCCACTGTGGGGCTAGGTGCACCGTCGTCCGAAGATCTGTTCTGGACGGGAACCTTGTTCCTCCCTAGCGAGGGAAGCCAGCCCGGCATGCCTGATGGCGTTAAGCGTCGGCCTTGCTGCCGCTGAGCTACGCTGCAGCGGCAAGCTGCCTCGCTGACCTCATCGGCGAGATCCGCCTCCCCGACGATCCCGCGCCCGACGCGGGAACAACTAGCTCCGATAGCTGCCTTGTCGACCTCCTTAGCAAGCTCAACATCGCCAACGAGCCGACCTCCGACCTGAAGTCGATCGGCTCCACTGACCCGATGCTTGTCGACTCCGACACGGCATCACTTGACGCCTTCCCCACCAATGTGGTGATCATCGATGACCCTCTCCCTCGCGCCGATGATACGTCTCCAACGTATCTATAATTTTTTATTGCTCCATGCTACTTTATCTATTGTTTTGGACTATAATGGGCTTTATTTTCCACTTTTATATTCCTTTTGGGACTAACCTATTAACCGGAGGCCCTAGCCTGAAATTGCTGTTTTGCCTTTTCAGTATTTCAAGAAAGCAGAATATCAAGCGGAGTCCAAGCGGAATGAAACCTTCGGAAGCGTGATTTTCTCACGAGCGTGATCCAGAGACTTGGACCCTACGCCAAGGAACATCGGAGGCGGTCCACGAGGGTGAAGGCGCGCCCGCCCCCCGCCTCGTGGGCCCTGATGCTCCACCGACGTACTCCTTCCTCCTATATATACCTCACGTACCCCCAACGACCCGAGCAGGGCCAAAACCTAATTCCACCGCCGCAACTTCCTGTATCCACGAGATCCCATCTTGGGGCCTGTTAGAGCTCCACGGAGGGGGCATCCACCACGGAGGGCTTCTACATCAACACCATAGCCTCTCCGATGAAGTGTAAGTAGTTTACTTAGGACCTTCGGTTCCATAGCTAGTAGCTAGATGGCTTCTTCTCTTTTTGGATCTCAATACAATGTTCTCCCCCTCTCTCGTGGAGATCTATTTATGTAATCTTCTTTTTGCGGTGTGTTTGTTGAGACCGATGAATTGTGGGTTTATGATCCAGCTTATCTATGAATAATATTTGAATCTTTTCTGAATTCTTTTATGTATGATTGAGTTATCTTTGCAAGTCTCTTGAATTATCCGTTTGGTTTGGCCAACTAGATTGGTAGTTCTTGCAATGGGAGAAGTGCATGGCTTTGGGTTCAATCTTGCGGTGTCCTTACCCGATGTGAGAAAGGGTTGCAAGGCACGTATTGTATTGTTGCCATCGAGGATAACAAGATGGGGTATTTATCATATTGCATGAATTTATTCCTCTACATCATGTCATCTTGCTTAAGGCGTTACTCTGTTTTTAACTTAATACTCTAGATGCATCTTTGGATAGCGGTCGATGAGTGGAGTAATAGTAGTAGATCTTGAGAATCGTTTCGATCTACTTGTCTCGGACGTGATGCCTATATACATGACCATACCTAGATAACCTCATAACTATGCTCAATTCTGTCAATTTCTCAACAGTAATTTGTTCAACCACCGTAGAATAATTATGCTCTTGAGAGAAGCCACTAGTGAAACCTATGGCCCCCGGGTCTATTCTCATCATATCAATCTCCATCACTTTTATACTTGCTTTGTTTTTAATTTGCTTTTACTTTTCACTTTGCATCTATATACCAAAAATACCAAAAATGTTATCTCTATCAGATCTCACTCTCGTAAGTGACCGTGAAGGGATTGACAACCCCTAATCGCGTTGGTTGCGAGTAGCTATCGTTTTGTGCAGTCTGAGGGACTTGTGCGTGGCCTCCTCTTGGATTGATACCTTGGTTCTCAAAAGCTGAGGGAAATACTTACGCCATCTTGTGCTGCATCATCCTCTCCTCTTCGAGGAAAACCAACGCAAGCTCAAGACGTAGCAAGAAGGATTTTTGGCGCCGTTGCCGGGGAGTCTACGCAAAGGTCAACATACCAAGTACCCATCACAATCCCTATCTCTCGGATTACATTATTTGCCATTTGCCTCTCGTTTTCCTCTCCCCCACTTCACCCTTGCCGTTTTATTCGCCCTCTCTTTTCCGCTTGCTTCTTGTTTGCTTGTGTTACCATGTGCCTTATATTTGCTTGCATCTTTGCTTGCTAAAGTCTATTGTTATGGATCCACTTAAAGTGTTCTACTTGGATCATCTTCGATCCTTATCTTTCGTCTTTGAAACCCCAACTAGCCTAGTTGATGGGAAATCTTTAGATGAGCATGCTCATTTTGTCTCGCCGTTTGTCTGAAAAAGGGAGACTCTTACGGTATCATATAAATAGTCTGCTATGCTATGCTTTGAATCTTTGTGAAATGTGTGATTTTACTTGTTGCTCTAAGAGCCCTAAAAAACACCTTCCCTACCTATGTGAGTTCAATGATAATGAAATCTTATCTTCTTATGCAAAGGGTGTTTATAGTTACTATGATATCGAACAAATTGAAGAATTTGTCGTTTTTAAGGGTGCTCATGAAGTTGCTTCTTTGATTGAAAAGTATGATTTTACTCTCAACAAATCTGAAAATTCCGTCATACTTAAATATTGCAATGAAAACCTTGCTCATAATGTCTATGTCCAAGAATTTATTGAAAGAATGACCGTTGCTTTGGAAGGAAATAATGATATGCATGAATCTATAGATAATGATGATTCCGATGATTTGATTGAAATATCCCTTGATGAACATGATGCTTGCTATTCTTGTGGCTATGATGCCAATATTTATGAAGATGAATTTGCTATAGTTCCTTCTATTAAACATGAGATCGTTGCTATTGCGCCCATACTTGATAGTTCCTTCGATGAAAAGCATGATTGCAATGATTTTACTATAAATCCTCTTGATGTCAATTATGCTAATAATATGCAAAACCCTAAGCTTGGGGATGCTAGTTTTGCTATGTCTACTACTTGTTGCAATGATCATGATTAGGGTGATTCTTCTTATGATCTTGAAAATTTATTTAATCCCAATGATGAATATGAGATTGATAGTATTGTTTGCAATGATATTGAAAGTGGGTTTGGAAGAGTTTCAACTTTAGATCCCACATATTTGGAGAATATTCAATCTTATGAAATTTTTGATAAAAGTGGGTTTGGAAAGGTCATGACTTTAGTTAATGTTAATCCCACTATTTTGGAAGAGTGTCAAATTTGCATGCATGTGGATCGTGTTAAGAATATTTTATGTGATAGCTATTTTGTTGAATTTTCTTATGATCCCACATGTAATTATTATGAGAGAGGAAAATATGGTCGTAGAAATTTTCATGATAATAAATTACCTCTCGTTATGTTGAGATTGCTATTGTTTCTTTCCGCTTCCTTGCATACGCTAGTTTTTTCTTGCTATGATAATTGGTTTGCCTATAAGATGCATGTGCATAGGAAGTATGTTAGACTTAGATGTGTTTGTCACGTGTTTCATGATGCTCTCTTTGTGCTTCAATTCTTGTCTTTCATGTGAGCATCATTAAAATTATCAATGCCTAGCTAAAAGGCTTTAAAGAAAAGCGCTTGTTGGGAGACAACCCAATATTTTTCCTTGCTACTTAGTAATAAATAATCCATATAGCCTCTGTTTAGATGTGGTTTTATCTTTTAATTAGTGTTTGTGCCAAGTTAAACCTATTGGATCTTGGATGATAGTTATTTGATCTTGCTGTAATTTCCAGAAACTTTGCGCTTAGTGCCCGAATTGTTAAAAATCACCAGAACGTGATAAAATACTGATTCCAATTGCTGCTGATCAATAAGCAAATTTTCCAGGACTTCTAATTTTGGTAGAAGTTTTTGAGTTTCAGAAGTTTGCGTTAGTTACAGATTACTACAGACTGTTCTGTTTTTGACAGATTCTGTTTTGCGTGTGTTGTTTGCTTATTTTGATGAATCAATGGCTAGTAAAATAGTTTACGATCCATAGAGAATTTGGAATACAGTAGGTTTAACACCAATATAAATAAAGAATGAGTTCATTACAGTACCTTAAAGTAGTCTTTTGTTTTCTTTCTCTAACGGAGACTCCACGAGATTTCTATTGAGTTTTGTGTTGTGAAGTTTTCAAGTTTTGGGGAATTCTTTTGATGGATTATGGAACAAGGAGTGGCAAGAGCCTAAGATTGGGGATGCCCATGGCACCCCAAGATAATCCAAGGACACCAAAAGTCAAAGCTTGGGGATGCCCGGAAGGCATCCCCTCTTTAAATCCACTTCCAACGGTAATTTACTTGGAGCTATATTTTTATTCACCACATGATATGTGTTTTGCTTGGAGCGTCTTGTATTATTTGTGTCTTTGCTTGTTAGTTTACCACAATCATCCTTGTTGTACACACCTTTTGAGAGAGCCATACATGAATTGAAATTTGATAGAATACTCTATGTGCTTCACTTATATCTTTTGAGCTTGATAGTTTTGCTCATAGTGCTTCACTTATATCTTTGAGCGTGATAATTTTTGCTCTAGTGCTTCACTTAGATCTTTTAGAGCACGGTGGTGGATTTGTTTTAAATAAACTTGATCTCTCATGCTTCACTTAGATTATTTTGAGAGTCGTTAATAGCATGGTAATTTGCTTAATGTTAATATACTTGGTATTCAAGATATGTGAAACTTTCTTTTGAGTGCGTTGAATACTAAGATAAGTTTGATGCTTGATAATTGTTTTGAGATATGAAGATGGTGATATTAGAGTCATGCTAGTTGAGTAGTTGTGAATTTGAAGAATACTTGTGTTGAAGTTTGTGATTCCCGTAGCATGCACGTATGGTGAACCGTTATGTGATGAACTCGGAGCATAACTTATGTATTGATTGTCTTCCTTATGAGTGGCGGTCGGGGATGAGCGATGGTCTTTTCGTACCAATCTATCCCCCTAGGAGCATGCACGTAATACTTTGCTTTGATAACTTCTAGATTTTTGCAATAAGTATATGAGTTATTTATGACTAATGTTGAGTCCATGGATTATATGCAATTTTTCCCATCCTTCCACCATTGCTAGCCTCTCTAATACCGCGCAGCTTTCGCCGGTATTATACACCCACCATATATCTTCCTCAAAGCAGCCACCATACCTACCTATTATGGCATTTCCATAGCCATTCCGAGATATATTGCCATGCAACTTTCCACCGTTCCGTTTATTATGACACGCTCCATCATTGTCATATTGCTAGCATGATCATGTAGTTGACATCGAATTTGTGGCAAAGCCACCTTTCATAATTCTTTCATACATGTCACTCATGAATCATTGCATATCCCGGTACACCGCCGGAGGCATTCATATAGGGTCATATTTTGTTCTAAGTATCGAGTTGTAATTGTTGAGTTGTAAGAAAAATAAAAGTGTGATGATCATCATTATTAGAGCATTGTCCCAAGTGAGGAAAGGATGATGGAGACTATGATTCCCCACAAGTCGGGATGAGACTCCGGACGAAAAAAAGAGGCAAAAAAGAGAAAAGGCCCAAATAAAAAAATGAGAGAAACAGAGAGAAGCGACAATGTTACTATCCTTTTACCACACTTGTGCTTCAAAGTAGCACCAAGATCTTCATGATAGAGAGTCTCTCATATTGTCACTTTCATTTACTAGTGGGAATTTTTCATTATAGAACTTGGCTTGTATATTCCAATGATGGGCTTCCTAAAAAGCCCTAGGTCTTCGTGAAACAAGCGAGTTGGATGCACACCCACTTAGTTTCTTTTGTTGAGCTTTCATATACTTATAGCTCTAGTGCATCCGTTGCATGGCAATCCCTACTCACTCACATTGATATCTATTGATGGGCATCTCCATAGCGTGTTAATACGCCTAGTTGATGTGAGATTATCTTCCCTCTTTTTTGTCTTCTCCACAACCACCGTTCTATTCCACATATAGTGCTATATCCATGGCTCACGCTAATGTATTGCGTGAAGATTGAAAAAGTTTTGAAAATGTTAAAGTATGAAACAATTGCTTGGCTTGTCATCGGGGTTGTGCATGATTTAAATACTTTGTGTGGGGAAGATGGAGCATAGCCAGACTATATGATTTTGTAGGGATAACTTTCTTTGGCCATGTTATTTTGAGAAGACACAATTGCTTAGTTAGTATACTTGAAGTATTATTATTTTTATGTCAAAATGAACTTTTGTCTTGAATCTTTCGGATCTGAATATTCATACCATGATTAAGAAGATTTACATTGAAATTTTTCCAAAGTATCACTCCGCATCAAAAATTCTCTTTGTATCATTTACCTACTCGAGGACGAGCAGGAATTAAGCTTGGGGATGCCCGATCGTCTCCAACGTATCTATAATTTTGATTGCTCCATGCTACTTTATCTATTGTTTTGGACTATAATGGGCTTTATTTTCCACTTTTATATTACTTTTGGGACTAACCTATTAACCGGAGGCCAGCCCATAATTGTTGTTTTTTTGCCTTTTTCAGTATTTCGAAGAAATAGAATATCAAACGGAGTCCCAACGGAATGAAACCTTCGGAAACGTGATTTTCTCACCGAACGTGATCCAGGAGACTTGGACCCTACTCCAAGGAACATCGGAGGCGGTCACGAGGGTGGGGCGCCCCCTAGGGTGCGCCCCACGCCTCGTGGCCCCTGATGCTCCACCGACGTACTCCTTCCTCCTATATATACGTCACGTACCCCCAAGCGATCGTAGCAGGAGCCAAAAACCTAATTCCACCGCCGCAACTTCCTGTATCCACGAGATCCCATCTTGGGGCCTGTTCCGGAGCTCCGTCGGAGGGGGCATCCACCACGGATGGATTCTACATCAACACCATAGCCTCTTCGATGAAGTGTAAGTAGTTTACTTCAGACCTACGGGTCCATAGCTAGTAGCTAGATGGCTTCTTCTCTCTTTTTGGATCTCAATACAATGTTCTCCCCCTCTCTCGTGGAGATCTATTTGATGTAATCTTCTTTTTGCGGTGTGTTTGTTGAGACCGATGAATTGTGGGTTTATGATCCAGCTTATCTATGAATAATATTTGAATCTTTTCTGAATTCTTTTATGTATGATTGAGTTATCTTTGCAAGTCTCTTGAATTATCCGTTTGGTTTGGCCAACTAGATTGGTAGTTCTTGCAATGGGAGAAGTGCATGGCTTTGGGTTCAATCTTGCGGTGTCCTTACCCGATGTAAAGGGTTGCAAGGCACGTATTGTATTGTTGCCATCGAGGATAACAAGATGGGTTTATCATATTGCATGAATTTATTCCTCTACGTCATGTCATCTTGCTTCAGGCGTTACTCTGTTTTTAACTTAATACTCTAGATGCATGCTGGATAGCGGTCGATGAGTGGAGTAATAGTAGTAGATGGAGAATCGTTTCGATCTACTTGTCTTGGACGTGATGCCTATATACATGATCATACCTAGATAACCTCATAACTATGCTCAATTACATCAATTGCTCAACAGTAATTTGTTCACCCACCGTAGAATAATTATGCTCTTGAGAGAAGCCACTAGTGAAACCTATGGCCCCAGGGTCTATTCTCATCATATCAATCTCCATCACTTTTATACTTGCTTTGTTTTTAATTTGCCTTTACTTTTCACTTTGCATCTATATACCAAAAGACCAAAAATATTATCTCTATCGGATCTCACTCTAAGAAGTGACCGTGAAGGGATTGACAACCCCTAATCACGTTGGTTGCGGTAGCTATCGTTTTATTGCAGGTCTGAGGGACTTGTGCGTGGCCTCCTCTTGGATTGATACCTTGGTTCTCAAAACTAAAGGGAAATACTTACGCCATCTTGTCTTTGCATCATCCTCTCCTCTTGGGAAAACCAACATAAGCTCAAGGCGTAGCAGCCGGCGGCGGCGGCAAAAGACCGTCACGGAGGTGCTCGTCGTCACCACAGCGGAGCCTCTCCGGGTGGGGTGCCCAAGACCCGCTCGAGCAGCGCTCTGAGATCTGTCTGCACCCATTGCGAAGATGCCGATGCCGACGCCGGAAGCCCGCCGCGTCGCTCGTCAGCGCCAAGAAGTTGGCCACCATGAGACGCCTCTTAGAGGCCTACCGGTAGATCGATTGCGGCTGTTGGCGGCATCTTGCGGTTGGCGGGCCCGGCCCGCATCGGCCGCAGTCCGGCGGCGCTACCATCGCCCGACATGTTCGGGGTAGAACCGCCCTGTCTATGCCATGCCCATGGAGAACATCTACGAGCTGCCCGGTGACGGCAGCGAGCCTGGACCACCTCGAGGCGGCGGCGTCGCTATATGATGAACACGTTTAGCGACTCATCGGCGCGGTTGCCTTAAGAAGAACCCGGCCGGCGGGTTGAGAACCCGCCCCCTCGCCGAGATCAAGGCGCAACCTCCCGGACGCCGACAGGCAGCGTCCGTGACAGACGAGACAAATAGCCGGCTGCTAGCCGCAGCCGCACACGCCTCACCATCGAGCGCGATCAAGAAGGCCGCCCACGAGCAGTGGAACGACGGGACGACTATCCGCCTCCTCCTCCTCCTCGCAGGGAGAGGCGCGCTTCCCCGCCACCTGTAGAGCACCCGACACTCGGCGACTGGCTCGGCCGCCGAGAAGGAGTTGGAGAGAACAACGCGCGCCACCGGATCAACCGCCTTGCTCGATCCTAGGCGCTAGAAGAAGAAGACGTAATGGGCACGCCTTGTTTTGGCCCCCGCATCAGCGACGAGTCCTTCCCCAAAGGGTTCTCGCTCCCGCGAGTCACGCCCAAGTACAACGGCTCCGTGAAGCCGGAAGATTGGTTGGTCGACTACTCCACAGCCATCAACATAGCAAACGGCAACAAGGGCGTTGCCGTGAAGTACATTCCGCTCATGCTCCAGGGCACAGCCCGGACATGGCTGAACAGCCTAAAGCCCCGCAGCATCAACAATTTGGTAGATTTCACTGAAGTCTACATCCACAACTTCACCAGCACCTACAAGCGGCCTCCCAAGCCCCGCCAGCTCTCACTGTGCGTTCAAGGCCCTCACGAGTCCACCCGCGACTACCTGACGCGGTGGGCTGAACTGTGCAACTCCTGCAAAGGGGTGCATGAGGTCCAAGCAATCGAGTACTTCACTGCCGGGTGCCGAGAAGGCACCTTACTCAAGCATCGACTCCTCTGCGACGAGTCGGCTACACTCGACGAGCTGCTGATCATAGCAGACAAATGCCATCGCCGACTCCTCCATGAAATCGAGACTCCAGTGGGCGCTTACGAAGGTGCTCCCCCCGGCTCCTCGAACGCCGGCTGGAGACAACAACCGGCGCCAGCAGCCAAATGACAACAAGCACAAAGCCCCCCAGCCGGCTTCCACCAGCCGACAGGTGGCGATAGTTGAGGACCAGCAGCCTGAAGGACAACCACTCACCAAGCGCCAGAAGGCCGGCAAGCCGGCTTGGTTGCCCGCTTTCTCCTTTGAGCAGACCCTTGATGCTCCCTGCAAGTTCCATAGTGGCGCGAAGATATCCAACCATACGACCCGGAAATGCCACTGGCTCGTCCGCAGCGCCAAGGGAGAAGGACTGCCTCCTCCGCCTGCTGGCCCGCCGCCTTCGTCTGAGTATGGTTTCCCTGTAAAACATTGGCATTAGGGTGACTCTGGTGAGTCCTCTTGCATGCATGTACGCCATTGGACCATATGAAGCTTTTGGTGCAGGGTTTGTCTTCTTCCCAAGTGGTGTCATGATGACATTCACAAAAAGCTTCTCAAGACAACTTTTGGGCAGCGATAACCCACAAGTATAGGGGATGCATACAGTTTTCGAGGGTAGAGTATTCAACCCAAATTTATTGATTCGGCACAAGGGGAGCCAAAGAATATTCTCAAGTATTAGCAGTTGAGTTGTCAATTCAACCACACCTGGATAACTTAATATCTGCAGCAAAGTCTTTAGTAGAAAAGTAGTATGGAAGTAACAGTAACGATAGCAAAAGTAATATTTTTGGGTTTTGTAGTGATTGTAACAATAGCAACGAAAAAGTAAATAAGCGGAGAACAATATATGAAAAGCTCATAGGCATTGGATCGGTGATGGAGAATTATGCCGGATGCGGTTCATCATGTAATAGTCATAACATAGGGTGACACAGAACTAGCTCCAATTCATCAATGTAATGTAGGCATGTATTCCGAATATAGTCATACATGCTTATGGAAAAGAACTTGCATGACATCTTTTATCCTACCCTCCGTGGCAGCGGGGTCCTAATGGAAACTAAGGGATATTAAGGCCTCCTTTTAATAGAGTAATGACCAAAGCATTAACACATAGTGAATACATGAACTCCTCAAACTATGGTCATCACCGGAGTGGTCCCGATTATTGTCACTTGAGTTGCGAGATCATAACACGTAGTAGCTGACTATAGACTTGCAAGATAGGATCAAGAACACACATATATTCATGAAAACATAATAGGTTCAGATCTGAAATCATGGCACTTGGGCCCTAGTGACAAGCATTAAGCATAGCAAAGTCATAGCAACATCAATCTCGAGAACATAGTGGATACTAGGGATCAAACCCTAACAAAACTAACTCGATTACATGATAAATCTCATCCAACCCATCACCGTCCAGCAAGCCTACGATGGAATTACTCACGCACGGCGGTGAGCATCATGAAATTGGTGATGGAGTATGGTTGATGATGACGACAGCGACGGATTCCCCTCTCCGGAGCCCCGTATGGACTCCAGATCAGCCCTCCCGAGAGTGTTTAGGGCTTGGCGGCGGCTCCGTATCGTAAAACGCGATGAATCTTTCTCTCTGATTTTTTTCTCCCCGAACACGAATATATGGAGTTGGAGTTGAGGTCGGTGGAGCTCCAGGGGGCCCACGAGGCAGGCGTGCCCGGTGGGAAGCGAGGCGCGCTTCACCCTCGTGGACGGTGGTGGGCCCCGGCCTTGATTCTTTCAACAATATTTTTAATATTTTCCAAAAATAAGTTCCGTGCGATTTAAGGTCATTCCGAGAACTTTTGTTTACGCACATAAATAACACCATGGCAATTACGCTAAAAATAGCGTCGGTCAGGTTAGTTCCATTCAAATCATGCAAGTTAGAGTCCAAAACAAGGGCAAAAGTGTTTGGAAAAGTAGATCTGACGGAGACGTATCAACTCCCCAAGCTTAAACCTTTGCTTGTCCTCAAGCAATTCAGTTGATAAAGCTGAAAGTGATAAAGAAAAACTTTTACAAACTCTGTTTGCTCTTGTTGTTGTAAATATGTAAAGCCAGCATTCAAGTTTTCAGCAAAGATTATAACTAACCATATTCCAATAACACTTAGGTCTCATGTTTACTAATGTCAATGGCATAATCAACTAGCGAGCAATAATAATAAATCTCGGATGACAACACTTCCTCAAAACAACCATAATATGATATAACAAGATGGTATCTTGCTAGCCCTTTCTGAGACCGTAAAACATAAATGCAGAGCACCTTTAAAGATCAAGGACTGACTAAACATTGTAATTCATGGTAAAAGAGATCTAATCATAGTCATACCCAATATAACTTAACAGTAATGCATGCAAATGACAGCGGTGCTCTCCAGCTGGTGCTTTTTAATAAGAGGGTGATGACTCAACTTAAAAGTAAATAGATAGGCCCTTCGCAGAGGGAAGCAGAGATTTGTAGAGGTGCCAGAGCTCGATTTTTAAAGCAGAGATAAATAATATTTTGAGCGGCATACTTTCATTGTCAACATAACAACCAAGAAATGGCGATATCTTCCATGCTACACGCATTATAGGCGGTTCCCAAACAGAATGGTAAAGTTTTTACTCCCCCTCCACCAACAAGAATCAATCCATGGCTTGCTCGAAACAACGAGTGCCTCCAACTAACAACAGTCCCGAGGGAGTTTTGTTTGCAATTATTTCGATTTGATTTGCATAAAGCATGGGACCGGTGACTAGCCATTTTCTCGTGAGTGAGGAGCGGAGTCCACTCCTCTTGAGAATAACCCGCCTAACATGGAAGATAAGGACAACCCTAGTTGATACATGAGCTATTCGAGCATACAAAATAGAATTTCATTTGAAGGTTTGGAGTTTGTCACATACAAATTTACTTGGAACGACAGGTAGATACCACATATAGGAAGGTATATATGGTGGACTCATATGGAATAACTTTGGGGTTTAAGGAATTGGACGCACAAGCAGTATTCCTGCTTAGTACAAGTGAAGGCTAGCAAAAGACTGGGAAGCGACCAACTAGAGAGCGACAATAGTCATGAACATGCATTAAAATTAATAAACATTGAGTGCAAGCATGAGTAGGATATAATCCATCATGAACATAAATATCGTAAAGGCTATGTTGATTTTGTTTCAACTACATGTGTGAACATGTGCCAAGTCAAGTCACTCGAATCATTCAAAGGAGGATACCACCCTACTATACCACATCACAACCATTTTAATAGCATGTTGGCACGCATAAGGTAAACCATTATAAACTCCTAGCTAATTAAGCATGGCATAAGCAACTATAATCTCTAATTGTCATTGCAAACATGTTTATTCATAATAGGTTGAATCAGGAACGATGAACTAATCATATTTACAAAAACAAGAGGGGTCGAGTCCATACCAGCTTCTCTCATCTCAATCAATTCACCATATATCATCATAATTGCCTTTCACTTGCGCGACCGAACGATGTGAATAATAATAATAGTGCACGTGCATTGGACTATGCTGGAATCTGCAAGCATTCAATAAACATGAGAAGACAAGGCAGTATGGGCTCTTGGTTAAATCAACAATAATGCATATAAGAGCCACTTCAACAATTTAATCATGGTCTTCTCCTAGCGACCCCAAAGAAAAGAAAATAAATAAAACTATTTACACGGGAAAGCTCCCAACAAGCAAAAGAAGAATAAGAAATCTTTTTGGGTTTTCTTTTTAATTATTACTATTACAGCAAGAAAGTAAACTAGGTAAAGGCTACAACTATTTTTTTTGTTTTTCTTAAGGTTTATCAAACACACAAGAAGAAAGCAAGAAAAAGGAAAATAAACTAGCATGGATAATACAGTGAAAGAGTATGAGCACCGACAACTACCAATGAGTGTGTGAGCATAAATGTAATGTCGGTGAGAGATACATACTCCCCCAAGCTTAGGCTTTTGGCATAAGTTGGTTTATTGCCACGGATGGCCTGGCGGATATCCATAGTTGTAGTTGGGGTCGTACTGTGATGCAGCGGCTATTGTATCGTGGGCTGCAGCTTGGAGGCGAGCTGCCCTCGTCCTCCTTTCGTACTCATTTGCCTCCTCCCGGGTTATAAAATGTCTCCCCTTTGCGTGAAGATGAAAATTCAAACCTCCTCACAAAGGAACTAGTGAGATAGTGGTACTGACGACACTTTTCTGCCTCGAAGCTCACAAGATCAGCGTTACGCAAATATGCGTTAAATTCTTCCTTGATTCCCGCTCGATCCATAATGTCTTCTGAAGGTCATTCACAAGCCCGCCTTTGGGCGTCCTTGGTGGTTCTTCGTCAGCATCACGCATTGCAAGCCTGGGTCCTTGCTTCCTTGAAGAACCACCTTGGTACATTTTCCTAAACATATTTCTTCCTCTGAATTTTTTTTGAAAATTTTAGTAACTTCAAATAAAATTGAACCAAGCTCAACAAAATTGATAGCAACTACTCCTACAAGTGCCTAGAGCCTACATCATGCATTAGAAGTACTTGGAACCATATAAATTTGACATGCAAGCTCAAGAACATGGTCACCTAGGCAGCACAAATTTGCAGTGAATAAAGCACTAGAACAAAAACTAATTGGACCATTGGAGGAATCACATACCAAGGAACAATCCCCCAAAGTAGTTTTGTGAGAGGTGCTTTGAGCAAGGAGATTGAAAATCGCAGCAAAATGAGCTAGAACTCGTGCTTGAGCTGGATGGTGATTTTTTTGGGAGGAAGAAGTGTGTGGGTGCGAGGAATAAGTGGAGGAGCCACCATGGGCCCACGAGGCGAGGCGCTACTGTAGGGGTGGGCGCGTCACCGGACCCTTGTGGCAGTGCTTGCTCCCCCTGCTGTGTTCTCAGTGCCAGATATTCTCAAATGTTCCAGAAAAAATCATATTAAATTGGCAGGGCATTTGGAGAACTTTTATTTTTGGGGTAGTTTTATATTGCACGGATAATTCAGAAAACAGACAGAAAAATACTATTTTTACTTTATTTCAACTAAATAACATAAAGTAAAAGGGGGTACAGAAGGTTGTGCCTTCTAATTTCATCCATATCATGCTCATCAAAAGGAATCCACTAACAAGGTTGATCAAGTCTTGTTAACAAACTCATTCTGAATAACATGGAATCGGAGAAATTTCGAATAACACTATGTTACCTCAACAGGGATATGCACATCCCCGATAATAAGAGTATCATATTTCTTTTTGACAGTAGGAAGAGGAAATTCAAAACCTCCAAAAATAATTGATGGAATTTTTCCAATAGAATTGATACTATGAACCTGAGGTTGTTTCCTCGGAAAGTGTACCGTATGCTCATTACCATTAACATGAAAAATTGACATTGCCTTTGTTGCAATCAATAACAGCCCCTGCAGTATTCAAAAAGGGTCTTTTAAGAATAATAGACATACTATCGTCCTCGGGAATATCAAGAATAACAAAGTCCGTTAAAATAGTAACGTTTGCAACCTAGCAGGCACATCCTCACAAATACCGGCAATTATAGCAGTTGATTTATCGGCCATTTGCAAAGATATTTCAGTAGGTGTCAACTTATTCAATTCAAGTCTACGATATAAAGAGAGAGGCATAACACTAACACCGGCTCCAAGACCACATAAAGCAGTTTTAACATAGTTTCTTTTAATGGAGCATGGTATAGTTGGTACTCCTGGATCTCCAAGTTTCTTAGGCACCCTTAAAAGTATAATTAGCAAGCATGGTGGAAATTTCAGCTTCCGGTATCTTTCTTTTATTAGTAACAATTTCTTTCAAATATTTAGCATAAGGATTCATTTTGAGCATATCAGTTAATCGCATACACAAGAAGATAGGTCTAATCATTTCAGCAAAGCGCTCAAAATCCTCATCATCCTTTTTCTTGGATGGTTTCGGAGGAAAAGGCATGGGTTTACAACCCATGGTTCTCTTTCTTTACCATGCTTCCAAGCAACAAAATCTCTCTTATCATAACGTTGATTCTTTGATTGTGGGTTATCAAGATCAACAGCAGGTTCAATTTCTACATCATTATTATTACTTGGTTGAGCGTCAACATGAACATAATCATTAATATTATCACTAGGTTCATGTTCATCACCAGATTGTGTTTCAGCATCAGAGATAGAAATATCATTTGGATTCTCGTGTGTTTCAAAGAACAGGTTCACTAGAAGCATGCAAAGTCCTATCATTTTTCTTTTTCTTCTTTTTAGAAGGACTAGGTGCATCATCTTTGATAATCCTGCTCAATTCTCTTAGGATGGCCTTCAGGATACAAAGGTTCCTGAGTCATTTTACCAGTTCTAGTAGCCACTCTAACAGCATAGTCATTATTCTTACTATTTAATTCATTGAGAAAATTTTTCTGGGCTTTAAGTACTTGTTCTACTTGGGTGGTAACCATAGAAGCATGTTTACTTGTAACATCCCAAATTTTCAATTTGGTGTTATATATAGATCATCATGCATATCATTTTTTTATTGCATTGTTGGTTCGATCCTAGAAATCTCATAACTCAAGGACCCACGGAGAGAGTTGGGGGTTTCGTTTTTTTTTTTTTCATATTTGAGTTTTCTCAAATTTTGAAAAAAGGCATCATTTGATTTTATTTATTTTATCTTCAATTATTTCTACTACCAAAATATGAGAGAGGGAATAAAATGACTTTCCCAAAATAAAGAAATAATGAAGATTTAATAAAAAATCAAATAAGTTTTATTCGGAGTTTTTAGCCTTTTTATTTGAATTAGGAAAATCTGCGTTTTTCAAAATTGCATTTAGGCCCCAAATAAATGTCCACTTAGTCGGGCTTGATTTTAGAAGCCCGGGGAAATTTATTTTGGGATTTTTGGAGTCCGTTTAGTTTTTCTTTTGGTTTTTTTTTGGGCGTAATTATTAGAAAAAAAAGCACACATGTGAGCCAAGGCCGGCCAACCCACCCTTGAGCCGTCTCCTCAGGGAGACACAGCCGCCTTGAAGTCCCGCTCGAGGGCCGCCATCCACGTGCCCCTCCCCAAGGCAGCCACCCCCTCTTTAAAACCCGCCGAAACCCGCCTTGCCTTGCTTCACCCACACACTTGCCCTTGCCGCCGCCATGCCTTGAAACCTTGTCTTGTCTTACCATGCCCGCCGCCATTGACCCACCATGTATAGCCTCCCGCCGACCCATGACCATGAGCCCGCCGGAGTGCCTCACGAGGTATAGCCGCCGCCGTTGCTGTTCGGTTTATTTTTTCAACCCTAGATCGGTTTATTTTTTTCCGCTTATTTATTTAGTGAGCGTTCACCGATCCGTTCGTTTTAACGAACGTGTTCACGGTTAGTTTACATTAGCGAGCGTTAGATTACGTTAGCAGCGTCGTCGTTTTCTTTTCTCGGATTTAATTCGCGATTTTTCTGATCGCGATTTCTGATCTGATTTTCGTTTTAGTATAACTTGTTACTTATTAATCAGAATCAGGCGATTTAAGCGCCTGGAGTTTCGTCTCGAAACCCTCTTTCTGAATAATCAACTTGAACAAGTTTTTGCTACAGTAAAATTTGACCTAGATCCAGATTTGTAGAACGGAGCTGTTTTCTTTCGCCGTTTGTTCTCCGTTGCTTTGTTTGCTTTGTTTCTTTTTGCAAACCGGAGTTCTTAAGTTGAACAATCTGGTTAGTCCTTTCGTTGAGTTTTACCTGTGCATTAGATGAGTACTTATTGTATGCTTGTTTGTTTGCTGCGATAGAACACCGGTCGCCTTTGTTACTTTGAGTCTCTAGGTTTCGCGGATCATCAGCAAGGCAAGTAACACTTTGATCATACCTTTCTCATACCCAGTTTTTATTGCACTAGATCAATCCTCAAACATTGCATTATTAGGATATAATTAAACTGTGGGTTATGGGAAGTAGTTGAGGTAGTACCTATTACCTGTTTATTTTCAAACCCTTGGGAGTTACTCTACGTCTGCTCATTGCTATGCTATGCTAGTAGACGTGGATTGGGTGAGTGTATCCATGACAGATGTGAGATTGATTATTAATGGTTTATTCAAGGTGGCAACTTAAACACACATCTGGGTGGATTGAGGCACCTGGTTTCTATCGAGACTTACTGTATTTCTTCTTGGACCGCCACCCGGGCTCAAAGGGATCATAAGATTATTCATGCTAGAAACTTACGTGTGCAGCCACAAGCCATTATGGGCTCTGGCATAGTTGATTAAGTCGTCACGAACTCTTACGGGTAGACTAGCGGATGTAGGGGAAAGTAGGTGTACGGTCTACCCACAAGTAAGGTGCTAAGCGCTTACGAAAGACTATGTCTCGGTCATCCGTTTCTCAAACATCATGCAGTGCGAGAAATCCAACGGAGGCGATCGAGTCTTGTGGGAAAAAGTGTGCAAACCTCTGCAGAGTGTATAAACTAATCATGATTAGCCGTGTCCCCGGTTATGGACATCTTGAGTATCTAGTTTCTGGATATCGTGTGTATCTCAACATGTTACTTCTAACTAATATTGTTGGGTTTGTTAATGAGTACTTTTAATTGGGATTGAGAATGCTGTCAACCATTCTCAATGTTTAACAACCACCATGATAGTTAAATAAATTTATTCCTTTGTAGTAGGGAAAATTTGGCTTTATGCAAAACTGTAACCATAGAGCTTTCCACCAACCAAAAATGCATGTAGTATAGCTTACTCCATTATTATTCTCTATGTGTTACATTGCCAGCATATTCCATGTGCTGACCCGTTTTCTGGCAGCAACATTTCATGTTGCGAGACTTTTTGAACACGAGTAAGGTGCCTTAGGTCGTGGTTCTATACTCAGTGATGCCGTTGGAGTTGATGGACTCGCTTATTCTTCCAAGCCTTCCGCTATTATCGTATTTAGATGGCCTTAAGCCATATTTATTTTATTCAGTTCTCTCTTGAGACATTCGATTGTAATAAGTGTGTGATTGCTACCTCTGTTATAAATCCTCCGAGTACTATGTGGTGTCAGCATTACTGATGCAGGGATGACACCGAGCACAGAGATCAAACTATTTGAGGTCTGGTCGCTACAAAGATGTATCAGAGCACACGCTGACTGTAGGAAACGGCCACTAAGCTTAAGCCCTAGATCACTGCTCTTTCTTTTCTTTTCTGACTCCTCATCTTTTCTATTCTTTAGGATGGAGGATGCAAGGAACAAGTTCACACAACCAGATGAAGACTCACCATTTGGATATCACCTGAAGGAAGTCACTAGATACCTGAACATAGGAGTACCAAGCTTCACCGGAACCTTCAACGCCACTTTACCCGAACAGGAGCGCTGGATGATTCAAGTCTACATTCCAGGAAGGACGTTTGCACCAGTCACGGAGCCCATAGAGTTTTCCTTTGATGCACCAACATGGAACCTAGGAAAGAGCATGGCAGCTCACATCACCATGGGACGAATTGGAGAAGTTTACCACGAGGATCTCAAGAATACTATCTACCAGATTTGTGGGCGCCGAGATGAACAATGGGAGATGATCGGCACCGGGAGAGGGACGGATCAATTGCAGCTTATATCCAAGAGTTAAACCACCACATCCGACACCAGGAGAATCAGATGTGCGCAGATATGGAGGATCTGCAGAAGGCTAGGACCAAGATTAAGGAGCTAGAAGAAGAACTCAAGGCTACACGTGAAGACTACATGGAAGAAATGGTCGCCCTAGTGAGACAGAACGGCGACCTAAAGGAGAAGCTTGGAGTATTCATGGGAGGTTCAGCACCCAAAAGAGAAAGGGGCGAACCCACTTGCCCGGATAATTATATCATCATCGCATTTATTAATCGAGCTTGGATCCCGGCGACGGCGATGATGACTTTGTTGATGAAGTGGAGCGGATATCATGGAATCTTCATCGGAGCAGTTTTCTAGTTGACCACCATAATAGTAGTAGTATTTCCCCCATTTTATATTAGTTTAGTTCAGCACCTTGTAACGATAGTTAGACCGTTGTATGTCTTTGTTGAATTGATTGGAGTGATATTGTGTGCTTTTGTCTCATGTGCATATGGGTAGTGTTTTCCCACTAGACCTCATTCTATTCTTAACTCTCGTCTTTTCTTTAAACCCCTCAGATGCCTCCGAGACGTGACCCCGAGTTTGCCTTCCCGCCAGAGATCACACAGTTGATTCAGCAGCAGAATGCCTTGATTCAGACATTGGTGCAGAACAACAACAACAACAACAACAACCCACCACCACCACCACCTGTTGACCATCTGACTCGTTTCTTAAGGCTGAATCCGCCGGTGTTTTCCAAAGAGCAATTTGCCGATAGTAGCAGATGATTGGCTCCGTAAGATAGGGAGGAGTTGACCACCGCGGGATGTCTGAGATGGAGAAAAGGTGAAATTTGCCGCACATCAGCTTGAAGGACCCAGCAGCATGGTGGGAGAATTTTACACCACTTACCACTGTAGACACCGCATCACATGGGATCAATTTCAACAAGCCTTACAGATCTTGCCCATGTTTCATGAGGAGCTATGGCCATGAAGAAGCGTGAGTTTCGCAACTTACGCCAAGGAGGACAGACAGTTGGCGATATGTGGATGATTTGATAAGCTAGCACGTTATGCCCCAGATGACGTTGCTACGGATGCGACCAAGCGGAGAAGTTTTTAGAAGGACCGAATGATGAGCTGAGTATGCAGTTGATGGTAGCTACTTTTAATAACTACTGTGAGTTAGTAGATCGTGCTCTTATGATTGAAGGGAAGCGACAGATTGACAATCGTAAATGGCGGAAGTATGGACGAGGAAGTATAATTACGGAGCTCGTGAAGCTACGCTTTACCCCAAAGACCGGAGGACAATTTCAGCATACTCATGGAGGAGGTAACTCGCACAATCATAATGGCACAAAGAATGGAAACAGGAATGGAGGAAGCAATGGACAAAACCGCACCACCCCGACAACACCATCCAAGGTAGAACTGAGCCACATCACTTGTTTTAAGTGCCGCAAGACTGGGCATTATGCAAATGAATGTCCAGAAGCCCAGAATGGAAATGACAATGGAAGCTCAGGAAAGAAGCCGAACCCTTTCAACAGGGGACAAGTGAACCGCGTTGCCGTGGAGGAGGTTGAAGCTCAGCCGGATGCGATAATAGGTAAGTTTTTGGTTAAGTCATTTCTGCAGTTGTTCTTTTTGATACTGGTGCATCGCATTCATACATATCAAGGGGATTCGTGGATAAGTTTAGCCTGCCCACTAAGACTCTTAAGACACCCATGCTAGTAAGCTCACCAGGGGCGGAGTATATGGCCACACAAGGATGTTTTCAAGTGCCATTAAATATAGGGAGGCATGTTTTCCCAACGGATTTAATTATACTGGAATCCCAAGGTTTGGATGTGATTCTTGGTATGGATTGGCTGTTGATGTATGGAGGGAACATCGATTGCGCCAGTAAGACAATTTTGCTTACAACACCAGAAGGAAGGAGGATCAAGTATGTATCGCGGCATGAGCCGAGGAGAGCTCATGTAAATTGATTATCAGGAGTTGTGCAGGAAGAAGTACCAGTGGTAAGGGATTTCCCCGATGTGTTTCCAGAGGAGTTGCCAGGCATGCCACCGGACAGAGACATTGAGTTCTTGATTGAACTACTGCCAGGCACTGGGCCGATATCTAAGAGACCGTATAGGATGCCAGCCCAGGATTTGGAGGAAATTAAGAAGCAGATTAAGGAGTTACTGGATAAAGGCTTTATTCGCCCAAGTTCGTCGCCTTGGGGATCGCCTGTACTTCTAGTGGAGAAGAAGGATGGATCATTAAGAATGGTTGTTGATTATCGCGGACTGAATGAAGTGACCATCAAGAACAAGTATCCACTACCAATGATCAATGACTTGTTTGACCAATTGCAAGGAGCTAAGGTGTTTTCCAAGATCGACTTGCGATCAGGGTACCATCGATTGAGGATTCGAGAGCGGGATATACCTAAGACGGCTTTTACCACAGTGCACGGGCTGTATGAGTATACCGTTATGTCATTTGGTCCGACTAACGCTTTTGCCTATTTTATGAACATGATGAACAAAGTGTTTATGGAGTTTTTGGATAAGTTCGTCATAGTGTTCATTGATGATATTTTGGTCTACTCAAAGAACGAAGAGGAACATAAGGAACAATTGCGATTGGTACTGGAGAAGCTCAGTGAACATCAGTTATATGCCAAGTTCAGCAAATGTGAGTTTTGGTTGAAGGAAGTAGGATTTCTCGGACATGTTATATCTGGAGAAGGTATAGCAGTGGACCCCACTAAAGTTGCCACTGTAACCAACTGGGAAGCACCAACAACAGTTGGAGAGATCCGGAGTTTCCTTGGACTCGCAGGATACTACCGGAGATTCATTGAGAATTTCTCAAGGATTGCGAAGCCTATGACTGAATTATTGAAGAAGGATACCAAGTTCATTTGGACTGAGTAGTGTGAAGCTAGTTTCCAAGAGTTGAAGAAACGTTTGGTTACCTCACCAGTGTTAATTCTGCCAGATCAGACCAAGGATTATGAGGTGTATTGCGATGCTTCACGTCGAGGACTTGGAGCCGTACTTATGCAGGAGGGAAGAGTTGTCTCACATGCTTCACGACAGCTTAAGCCTCATGAGTTAAATTATGCTACTCATGATTTGGAGTTAGCAGCCGTTGTGCATGCATTGAAAACGTGGAGACATTTTATTATTGGAAACCATTGTGAGGTGTACACGGATCACAAGAGTTTGAAGTACATCTTCACTCAGAAGAGTTAAATCTCAGACAGAGGAGATGGTTGGAGCTTATTAAGGATTACAATATGAGGTTGCATTATCATCCCGGAAAGGCTAACGTTGTAGCAGACGCGTTGAGCCGTAAGAGTCATGTCAACACTCTAATGACCGGAGGTTTACCAAAGGAGTTAGCCGAGGATCTTCGTGAACTATGTTTGGAAATAGTTCCGAGAGGCTATGTACCAGCATTGGAGATTCAGTCAACTTTGATGGATAGAATCAGAGAAGCTCAAAAGACAGATAAGGAAGTTGCCTCTATTAAGGAGAAGATGAGCGAAGGAAAAGCTAAGGGATTTCGTGAGGATGAGCACGATACCCTATGGTTTGAAGACCGTGTCTATGTGCCCAAAGACCCGGAGATCAGGAAGTTGATTCTACAAGAGGCACAAGATTCACCATATTCGATCCACCCCGCGACTACCAAGATGTCTTTGGATTTGAAGGATACTTTCGGTGGACCCGGAATGAAGAAGGATATTGCAGTATGTAGCAGTTTGTGATGTATGTCAGAGAGTGAAGGGCGAACATCAGAAGCCAACAGGATTATTACAGCCATTGCCGATACCCGAATGGAAGTGGGATAAACTAGGCATGGATTTTATCACGGGATTACCCAGGACTCGTTAGGCTATGACTCGATTTGGGTTGTAGTCGATCGTTTGACGAAGGTAGCTCATTTCATTCCAAAGAAGACTACCTCTGACGGTGCCAAATTGGCTAAGATATACATGACAAGGATTGTATGCTTGCATGGAGTTCCGAGGAGTATCGTATCGAGATAGAGGAACCCAATTTACCTCAAAGTTACAGGAAGCGGTTACCGAAACTTTGGGAACCAGGCTGGAGTTTAGCACAGCTTTTCATCCACAGACAGACGGACAGACCGAGAGAGTCAACCAGATTTTGGAGGATATGCTTAGAGCTTGTGCCTTGGATTATGGATCCAGCTGGGACGATAATTTGCCATATGCGGAGTTTTCTTACAACAACAGTTATCAATCTAGTTTGAAAATGGCCCCTTTCGAAGCCTTATGCGGAAGGAGGTGCAAGACCCGTTGTTGTGGGATGAAGTTGGAGACCGCCAGCTTGTTTGGACGGATCTGATTAAGGAGTGCGAGCAGAAAGTAAAGTTGATTCGCGATAGGCTCAAGGTAGCCCGGTCGGCGGAAGAGCTATGCGGATTCAAAAGCAAGGAGACAGAATACAAAGTCGGAGCGAGTTTATCTTGAGTATCCCCGCTTGAGGAGTAAAGCAGCTTTGGAGTTAAGGAAAGTTAGCGCCAGATTTGTAGGACCATATCGTGTTCGAGCATTATGGGAGAGGTGGCCTACAAGTTGGAATTACCTGAGGGATTGTCACGAGTTCATGATGTGTTCCATGTTTCTCAGTTGAAGAAGTGTCACGCAGAGATGGCGGACATACCACTGAGAGATACAGTGCCACTGGAAGCAATTCAGTTGAATGACGATTTGACCTACGAGGAGAAACCAGTTAAGATTCTCGAATATGCCAGTCGAGTCACCCGCAGTAAGGTTATCAAGTTTTGCAAAGTTCAGTGGAGCCACCACACCGAGCAAGAAGCCACCTGGGAGCGAGAGGAAGATCTGCTCAAGGCCCACCCTCACCTATTTGCTAGCCAACCCGAATCTCGAGGGCGAGATTCATCTTAAGGGGGGTAAGTTTGTAACAACCAAAATTTTCAATTTGGAATGTTATATATAGATCATCATGCATATCATTTTTTTATTGCATTGTTGGCTCGATCCTAGAAATCCTACGCAACTCAAGGACCCACGGAGAGAGTTGGGGGTTTCGTTTTTTTTTCATATTTGAGTTTTCTCAAATTTTGAAAAAAGGGATCATTTGATTTTATTTATTTTATCTTCAATTATTTCTACTGCCAAAATATGAGAGAGGGAATAAAATGACTTTCCCAAAATAAAGAAATAATGAAGATTTAATAAAAAAAATCAAATAAGTTTTATTTCGGAGTTTTTCGCCTTTTTATTTGAATTAGGAAAAATGCGCGTTTTTCAAAATTGCATTTAGGCCCCAAATAAATGTCCACTTAGTCGGGCTTGATTTTAGAAGCCCGGGGAAATTTATTTTGGGATTTTTGGAGTCCGTTTAGTTTTTCTTTTGGTATTTTTTTTCTGGGCGTAATTATTTAAAAAGCAGCAGCGTCTTGTGGGCCAAAGGCCAGTAGGCAACCCGAGTCTCCTCGGAGACACAGCCGCCGCCGCCGCCGAGTCCCGCTGGGGGCCCGCCGCCGTGCCCCCCTCCCCAAGGCAGCCACCCCCCTCCTTAAAACCAGCAAACCAGCGCCCTCGCCTGCCACCAACCAGCCTTGGCCTTGTGCCGCCCAAAACATGGCGCCGTCTTGCCGACCCCGCCGCCGCCGCCTCCCGCCGACCAGCCGGAACCCGCCCGCCCGCCGGAGTGCCTCATGGGAGGTATAGCCGCTATTGTGCGTTCGGTTTTTAAAAAAAAAACCGTTTCGGTTTTTTTTTTCGAACCCTAGATCGGTTTATTTTTTTTTTCTGGCTTATTTATTTAGTGAACGTTCACCGATCCGTTCGTTTTAACGAACGTGTTCACCGGTTAGTTTCTGTTAGCGAACGTTCGTTCGTTAACGCGTACGTCGTTTTTCTTTTCTCGGATTTAATTCGCGATTTTTTGATCGCGATTTCTGATCCGATTTTCGTTTTAGTATAACTTTTCGCTCGTTTATCGGAATCAGGCGATTTAAGCGCCTGGAGTTTCGTCTCGAAACCCTCTTTCCGAATAATCAACTTGAACAAGTTTTTGCTACAGTAAAATTTGACCTAGATCCAGATTTGTAGAACGGAGCTGTTTTCTTTCGCCGTTTGTTCTCCGTTGCTTTGTTTGCTTTGTTTCTTTTTGCAAACCGGAGTTCTTAAGTTGAACAATCTGGTTAGTCCTTTCGTTGAGTTTTACCTATGCATTAGATGAGTACTTATTGTATGCTTGTTTGTTTGCCTGCGATAGAACACCCGGAGTGCGCAGCTTGTTACTTCGAGTCTCTAGGTTTCGCGGATCATCAGCAAGGCAAGTAACACTTTGATCATACCTTTCTCATACCCAGTTTTTATTGCATTAGATCAATCCTCAAACATTGCATTATTAGGATCTAATTAAACTGTGGGTTATGGGAAGTAGTTGAGGTAGTACCTATTACCTGTTTATTTTCAAACCCTTGGGAGTTACTCTACGTATGCTTATTGCTATGCTATGCTAGTAGACATGGATTGGGTGAGTGTATCCATGACAGATGTGAGATTGATTATTAATGGTTTATTTAAGGTGGCAACTTAAACACACATCTGGGTGGATTGAGGCACCTGGTTTCTATCAGGACTTGCCTGTATTTCTTCGGACCGCCACCCAGGCTCAAAGGGATCATAAGATTATTCATGCTAGAAACTTACGTGTGCAGCCACAAGCCATTATGGGCTCTGGCATAGTTGATTAAGTCGTGTTAACTCTTACGGGTAGACTAGCAGATGTAGGGGAAAGTAAGTGTACCGGTCTACCCACTAGTAAGGTGCTAGCGCTTCTGAAAGACTATGTCTCGATCATCCGTTTCTCAAACATCATGCAGTGCGAGAAATCCAACGGAGGCGATCGATTCTTGTGGGGAAAAGTCATAAACCTCTGCAGAGTGTATAAACTAATCATGATTAGCCGTGTCCCAGTTATGGACATCTTGAGTATCTAGTTTACGGATATCGTGTGTATCTCAACATGTTACTTCTAACTAATATTGTTGGGTTTGTTAATGAGTACTTTTAATTGGGATTGAGAATGTCGCATCAACCATTCTCAATGTTTAACAACCACCATGATAGTTAAATAAATTTATTCCTTTGTAGTAGGGAAAATTTGGCTTTATGCAAAACTGTAACCATAGAGCTTTCCACCAACCAAATATGCATGTAGTATAGCTTACTCCATTATTATTCTCTATGTGTTACATTGCCAGCATATTCCATGTCTTGACCGTTTCGGGCTGCAACGCTTCATGTTGCGCAGACTTTTTCGAACGACGAGTAAGGTGCCTTAGGTCGTGGTTCTATACTCAAGGATGCCGTTGGAGTTGATGGACTCGCTTATTCTTCCAAGCCTTCATTTGTTATCGTATTTAGATGGCCTTAAGCCATATTTATTTTATTCAGTTCTCTCTTGAGACATTCGATTGTAATAAGTGTGTGATTGCTACTCTTGTTATAAATCCTCAAAGTCTTGTGTGGTGTCGGCATTCTTGATCCAGGATGACACTTGAGTACGAGAGATCGATTGTTTGAGGTCTTGTCGCTACATTACTAATGAGTTTAAGTTCACCTTTGACTCTAGACATATAATCACCCAAGTGTTCAATCATATAAGCATTTTGTTTTAATTGTCTACCAAAATAAGCATTAAAATCTTCTTGCTTAACCATAAAGTTATCAAACTCATCCAAACATTGGCTAGCAAACTTAGTAGGAGGGATTTCAGCTTTATCATATCTATAGAGAGAATTTACCTTTACTACCTGTGTCGGGTTATCAAGACCATGTGTTTCTTCAATAGGTAATGGAGTAAGATCATATATTTCTTCAATAGGCGTAAATTAAGACCATGTATTTCTTCAATAGGAGGTGAATTCTTAACGTCTTCAGCTTTAATACCTTTTTCTTTCATAGATTTCTTTGCCTCTTGCATATCTCCAGGACTGAGAAATAGAACACCTATTTTCTTCGGAGTTGGTTTAGGAAAAGGTTCAAGAGTTGGCTCAGGAAGTGTCCAATTATTTTCATTTGTCAACATATTATTCAATAGAATTTCAGCTTCATCCAGTGTTCTTTCCTGAAAAAATGTAACCAGCACAACTATCCAGGTAATCTCTGGAAGCATCGGTTAGTCCATTATAAAAGATATCAATTATTTCATTTTTCTCAAGAGGATGATCAGGCAAAGCATTAAGTAATTGGAGAAGCCTCCCCCAAGCTTGTGGGAGACTCTCTTCTTCAATTTGCACAAAATTGTATATATCCCTTAAAGCAGATGTTTCTTATAAGCAGGGAAATATTTAGCAGAGAAGTACTAAATCATATCATGGGGACTACGCACACAACCAGGATCAAGAGAATTAAACCAAATCTTAGCATCACCCTTTAATGAGAACGGGAATATTTTAAGGATATAAAGTTAGCGAGTTCTCTCATCATTAGTGAACAGGGTGGTTATATCATTTAATTTAGTAAGATGTGCCACAACAATTTCAGATTCATAGCCATAAAAAGGATCAGATTCAACCAAAGTAATTATATCGGGATCAACAGAGAATTCATAATCCTTATCGAACGAAGATAGGTGAAGTAGCATAAGCAGGATCATATTTCATTCTAGCATCCAGAGTTTTTTGTTTAAGCTTAGCTAATAATTTCTTAAGATCACTTCTATCATTGCAAGCAAGAAAGTATCTTTTAGTTTCTTCATCCATAACATAGCCCTCAGGCACAGCAGGCAATTCATATTTATTAGGGGGAGAGTCTTCATCATCACTATCATCAATATTATCAGTTTCAATAATTTCATTCTCTCTAGCCCTAGCAAGTTGTTCATCAAGAAATTCACCAAGCGGCACAGCAGTATCAAGCATAGAAGTCGTTTCATCATAAGTATCATGCATAGAATAAGTGGCATCATCAATAACATGCGAAATATCGTAAT
This sequence comes from Aegilops bicornis, assembly GCA_021605145.1. Taxonomy (NCBI): domain Eukaryota; kingdom Viridiplantae; phylum Streptophyta; class Magnoliopsida; order Poales; family Poaceae; genus Aegilops; species Aegilops bicornis. The sequence goes on from JAHIAL010000008.1 coordinate 1,462,670, forward strand.
TAATAAGCGAAGCAGGTTTAGGTGTCGCATAAGCTTACTCAAAAAGAAGGTGAATCAAGTGCGTAACTAGATGGCAGTTCCTTACCTCCCCTCGTAGTTGAGAGATAGATTTTTGTTTTCTCGTCTTTCAAGTTCTTCATAGTGACCAGCGGATATAAATCCCAAGTGACTCAAAGAATAGAGCTATGCTCCCCGGCAACGGCGCCAGAAAATAGTCTTGATAACCCACAAGTATAGGGGATCGCAACAGTTTTCGAGGGTAGAATATTCAACCCAAATTTATTGATTCGACACAAGGGGAGCCAAAGAATATTCTCAAGTATTAGCAGTTGAGTTGTCAATTCAACCACACCTGTATAACTTAATATCTGCAGCAAAGTATTTAGTAGCATAGTAGTATGGAAGTAACAGTAACGATAGCAAAAGTAACATTTTTGGGTTTTGTAGTGATTGTAACAATAGCAACGGAAAAGTAAATAAGCGGAGAACAATATATGAAAAGCTCGTAGGCATTGGATCGGTGATGGAGAATTATGCCGGATGCGGTTCATCATGTAACAGTCATAACATAGGGTGCCACAGAACTAGCTCCAATTCATCAATGTAATGTAGGCATGTATTCCAAATATAGTCATACATGCTTATGGAAAAGAACTTGCATGACATCTTTTGTCCTACCCTCCCGTGGCAGCGGGGTCCTAATGGAAACTAAGGGATATTAAGGCCTCCTTTAATAGAGTACCGGACCAAAGCATTAAACATAGTGAATACATGAACTCCTCAAACTATGGTCATCACCGGGAGTGGTCCGATTATTGTCACTTGAGGTTCTTGGGATCATAACACGTAGTAGGTGACTATAGACTTGCAAGATAGGATCAAGAACACACATATATTCATGAAAACATAATAGGTTCAGATCTGAAATCATGGCACTCGGGCCTAGTGACAAGCATTAAGCATAGCAAAGTCATAGCAACATCAATCTCAGAACATAGTGGATACTAGGGATCAAACCCTAACAAAACTAACTCGATTACATGATAAATCTCATCCAACCCATCACCGTCCAGCAAGCCTACGATGGAATTACTCACGCACTGCAGTGAGCATCATGAAACTGGTGATGGAGGATGGTTGATGATGACGACGGCGATGGATTCCCCTCTTCGGAGCCCCGAACGGACTCCAGATCAGCCCTCCCGAGAGAGTTTAGGGCTTGGTGGTGGCTCCGTATCATAAAACGCGATGAATCTTTCTCTCTGATTTTTTTCTCCCCGAATACGAATATATGGAGTTGGAGTTGAGGTCGGTGGAGCTCCAGGGGGCCCACGAGGCAGGGGGCGCGCCATGTTTCTGCACATAAATAACACCATGGCAATTCTGCTGAAAACAACGTCAGTCCAGGTTAGTTCCATTCAAATCATGCAAGTTAGAGTCCAAAACAAGGGCAAAAGTGTTTGGAAAAGTAGATATGTCTGAGACGTATCAGGCACCCAGATCTTCTTCAAAGGTGGTCCATTCCTGCAGTTAGTACCAATATACCTGGCAAACACTTCAACATTCTTATTGTTAAATAGTTTATAGTTTGCATCAAAGGATTCATCAATGATAATCGGGTTAGCACAAGCGAAGCCAGATAAGGTAGATGGATCCACTGTAGGTCCCTTTGCAGCAACCCATGTGGTTTTGGGGTACTACTCAGGCTTCTAGTATGAACCATCAACATTCATTTTCCTCTCGAACCCAACACCCTCTTTCCTAGGGTTTTGGTTCAAAATCTGTTTCTTGAGGACATCACATAGTGTTTGATGCCCTTTGAGACTTTTGTACATTCCTGTTTCAAGCAATGTCTTCAACCTGACATTCTCATCAGCAATAGTAGTGGTATCCTCAGTAGAGGGGTTAGTAACCACAACAGCTGTTGAAGATATTACAAAGATGGCAGCGATGAGAACATTCAGCAACAGAGACAGCATTATCACGCTCAAGACATTTTCGACATGCTGGCTCAGAACCTTCCTGAGCGAAACTGATCTGTTGAGCATGAAGTGACTCGTTCTCCTTTTGAAGATCTTCACGAGTCGCTCTCAAGTTCTCAAGCTCTTGCTTCCTTTGAACATAATCATAGGAAAGCTTTTCATGAGTAGTCGAGAGCGTTTCATGATGACTTTCAAGTTCCTCGTACTTAACATGAAGATTTTTAATGTCTTCAATTAAGGACTGAGTTCGAGTCATTTCCGCGTCCTACGGGTCATCGCTTTTGTCTAGCAACTTTTGAATATGTTCCATAACAGCTTGTTGTTCAGTTGCAATTTTAGCAAGTGTTTTGAAGCTAGGTTTGGATTCACATTCAGAGTCATCTTCACTAGATGTTCGAAAGTAAGCATCGCATGAGTTTACCTTGGCACCACGTGCCATGAAGCGATAGAGGGTAGGAAGCGAGTCATCCTCATCATCAGCATCGCCAGTCGGGGGCGAGGCCATCGTCTTCAATGTTGAAGATGGACTTGGGGACATACATCAAGCGAGCCAGGCTTGCCACGCCTGAATCGGACTCCTACTCAGACTCCACCTCTGCCTCCTCAGAAGCAGACTCCTCCTCTGAATCCATCTCCTTGCCAACAAATGCACGAGCCTTTCTTGATGAGCTCTTCTTGTGAGATGAAGACTTTGATGAAAACTTTGAGGATTTCTTCTTCTTCTTGTCATCAGAATCATATTCCTTGCTCTTCTTCTTCTTCTTGGTCTCATTGTCCCATTGAGGACACTCAGAGATGTAGTGACTAGGTTTCTTGCACTTGTGGCATGTTCTTTTCTTGTGGTCACAAGTAGACGCTTCATCATTTCTTGAGCTGGATCTTGAAGACTTTCTGAAACATTTCTTCTTGGAGAACTTCTAGAACTTCTTCACGAGCATAGCTAGCTCCTTTCCAATGTCTTCAGGATCCCCAGAACTGCAGTCAGATTCTTCTTCAGATGAGGAAACAACCTTTGCCTTCAAAGCGCGAGTTCGGCCATAGTTGGGGCCATAGATGTCTCTCTTCTCAGATAACTGGAACTCATGTGTGTTGAGCCTCTCAAGTATGTCAGACGGATCGAGAGTCTTGAAGTTAGGACGTTCTTGAATCATCAGGGCCAGGGTGTTGAATGAGCTTTCAAGTGATCTCAGAAGCTTCTTGATGATTTCGTGCTTGGTGATCTCAGTGGCGTCAAGTGTGCAAAGATCATTTGTGATATCAGTGAGGCAATCAAATGTGAGCTGGACATTCTCATTGTCGTTTCTCTTGAAGCGGTTGAAGAGGTTGCTAAGAACATTAATTCTTGAGTCTCTTTGAGTTGAGACGCCTTCGTTGACCTTGGAGAGCCGGGTCCGGACTAGCTTCGCAGTTTCAGTGCACTCACTGCAGGCGTCTTGTCCTTTGGTCAGATGACCACAGATGATGTTCTTGGCAGTTGAATCTAGTTGAATGAACCTCTTGACATCAATAGCGGTGACACCTTCACCGACCTTGGGAACGCCATTCTTGACGACATACCAGAGGTCGACGTCATTGGCTTCAAGATGCATACACATCTTATTCTTCCAGTAGGGGTAATCAGTGCCATCGAAGACAGGAGACGCATGGCGGAGACCTTGATTATCCCTGCGATGCGACATAGCTAAAACTCCAGGTGGTTAAACCGAATCACACAGAACAAGGGAGCACCTTGCTCTGATACCAATTAAAAGTGCTAGTTATCGACTAGAGGGGGGGTGAATAGGCGATTTTTATGAGAGTCTTCAAAACACAAGGTATTTGAAGACAAACGATAGAAATGATCCTATTCGTATGCAGCGGAAGGTAGACTACACTAGACTAGCCATAGTCAAGTAAGCAATAAAGTGAAAGCACGAAGACTATCAACAGCTAGGTAGTATGGACCAGGATGGAAGACAGTACGAAACCAAACAACAAACAGTCTTCACACAGTGAAGACAATCAGATCATGCAAGAAGGCAATGACTTCACGAAGACAAACTGTAATGTAAAGGGAAGTGGAGGATAGAACCAGTTGCTTGATGAAGACAAGGATTTGGTAGACCAGTTCCAGTTGCTGTGACAAATGTACATCTGGTTAGAGAGGCTGAGATTAACTCAAAAGACCGTGTGTTCACCTTATTCCCCTAGAGCCAAGGACACCAAGTCCTCACCCAATCACTCTGGTAAGTCTTCAAGGTAGACTTCCAAACCTTCACAGACTTTGTTCACTGGCAATCCACAATGGCTCTTGGATGCTCAGAACGCGATGCCTAACCGGCTGGAGGATTCACAGTCCTCAGTGTAACAAGTCTTCAGGTCATGCAGACAGAAAGACTTCAGTGATGCCTAACACTCTTTGGCTCTGGGTGTTTTGGGCTTTGTCCTCGCAAGGATCTCTCTCTCTCTCTCTCAAATGCTTCAGAGGTGGGTTGCTCTCAAACGACAAAAGCCGTGCACTAACTCTGAGCAGCCACCAATTTATGGTGTAGGGGGTGGGCTATTTATAGCCAGGAGGCAACCCGACCTGATATGTCCGAAATGACCCTGGGTCACTAAGGAACCGATATGTGTCCAACGGTCAGATTTCAAACACACGCGACAACTTGACTTGGGCTACAAGTAAAGCTGACTCATCCAGCACTGGATAAGATTTGCTCTCATTGTCTTCGCTCGAAGACATAGGATTTGGTTGAGCATCACTTGATCCTCGACTTTGTTCACTTTGGGACCCCACTTAACAGTACGGTGGTTCCTATGACTCAACAAAGAAGAAAAGGAAACTATGAACAACTATGTCTTCGCACTCCATAGTCTTCATATGAATGTCTTCTCATGTCATAATCTTCATCGTGAATGTCTTCACGACCACCATTGTCTTCAATGTCTTCACACATTTTTAGGGGTCATCTCTGGTAGGTAAAACCGAATCAATAAGGGACTACTACCTGTGTTATCCTTCAATTCTCACAAACACATTAGTCCCTCAACCAAGTTTGTCGTCAATACTCCAAAACCAACTAGGGGTGGCACTAGATGCACTTACAATGGTCATTAGTTACTAGAGATATCGATATTAAAGCTTGTTATGACTACTAACTTAAGTGTCAGTCATGGCATGGTGGGGATGTTGGAGCATTTTTATTCCTCGTTGAAATACTTTGTGTTATTCGAGTCGGAGGCGCGTGATGGTTAACTCATCCCAACCTCATCACTAGGGGCATGCGGGTAGTACTTTGTTTCGAGGGCTAATAAAACTTTTACAATAAGTATGTGAGTTCTTTATGACTAATGTGAGTTCATGGACTAATACGACACTCCCACCTATCCATATATTACTAACCTCTCTGGTACTGTGCATTGCCCATTTTTCACCTCGAGATTGGTGCAAAATTTACTGGTGCATACAAACCTCGTGATATGATACGATCTATCACACATAAGCCTCCTTATATCATTCCTCAAAACAGTCATCATACCTACCTATCATGGCATTTCCATAGCCATTCCGAGATATATTGTCATGCAACTTCCAGGGTTACTATCCACATGACATGTGTGTTCATTATCATATTGATTTGCATGATCATATAGAGCTGACATGATATTTGTGGCAAAGCCACTGTTCATCATTTTAATACATGTAGCCTTAGATCATTGCACATCCACAGTTTACACTGCCGGATGCATTCATATAGAATCATATTGTTTCAGTTTATTAAGTTGTAAGTAAAAAGAAGTGTGATGACCATTATTAGAGCAGCATCCCGGTGAGGTAAAGAATGATGGAGACCATGAGTCCTCCAAAAAGTGGGGATGATGTTCATAATATTCTTCTAAAAAGGAAAAAAGATAAAATAATAATGGAAAAAGGAAAAAAAAGAGAAAATAGAGAAGGCACAATGCTACTATCCTTTTACCACACTTGTGCTTCAAAGTAGCACCATGTTTGTCGGAGTAATTGACCACGGATACCCCGAAGACGGCGAGACAATATTTCCCGACATTGGGGCTAGCAAATCCACTTAGTCCGACTGCTCAGGCCGCCCCAGACTGCCCCCTGTCCGACTGCCCGGGCCGGATCTTCACCCGGCTGCCCGGCCTGCTCTCCGTCCGGCTGCTCCAGTCGGCCTGCCACGTGAAGTCAACTACGACGTCCCATCGGACACGACACAGACGAGATGGCTGTACCGCAACATCATCTATATTGTACTTGTCCCCTTAACACTATTTTATAAAGTTTTCAGGGGACAACCATCCATGCCACCATGCCTCTCACATGGCTTGGTTTGTAAGCTACCCCAGGTAGCTTACAACCAACGCCATGTCCCATGCCCCTCACAATATATAAAGGGGGCCAAGCCATCCATCCATCGATGACCAGGCTCACACCCACGGGCATGAAGAACGCCCATCTAGCTAGCTAGCTCTCTACTACTGCTTTGCATATACGAGATCAGGTGCCCATGGCACTGATCTCCGATACAGCTCCAGGAGTAGTTTGTACTGCCAGATGTACACCTCATATACATATCCACACATGCAGGAGTAGGATTATTATCTCGCCGGAGAGCCCCGAACCTGAGTAAACTAGCGCGTGCTACTCGCATACCCGTCCTCGGATATTCCACGACAGTCTTGCCCTCACCTCAAGCGATCCTATGGCATCTGTCGACTCGCGGTATCCCCTGCCGGCTGACGCGAGAATACTCCGACAGATGGCGCCCACCATGGGGTAAGCTGCTGCTGGAATCGCAGTCTGGGCGGGACCATCTACGTCATCTCCGCCGCGACGCCGCCGCCGTCTCTCCGGCGGCGCTCGAGGGCTCGACATCAACTCGCCCTCGGGGCGACCGTGCTGAACGGCGCGCCCTCATCGTCGGCCTCGCCCCCTTCGTCATCACAGCCTCGGGACGGCCGTACGGGATGGCGCGGCCTCGTCGCCAGGCTCGACGCCTCCCGCTTCGCTCTCTTCTCCGCGCACGCTCTGCCCGAGCTCATCCATGGGCGCATATACACTTCCCGTACAAGACACATACTCCGGCTGCTCCGTCCGCAGCCGTGCGCCCGCTCCTTCGCGTTGCTTTGCTCCGGCCAGCTGCGTCACCGCCGGCCTCTTCGCGGTAGCCAGTGCTCGCATGCTGACCTCGTCCACTCCCACGGCTTTTGCCTTGCCTCCACAGTGAGCTAGCCCGCCTGCCTTGCTGTAGCTGTAGCCACTTCTATGCCTCGCTGTAGCTGTAGATGCTCCCATGCTTCGCTGTAGCCACAGTTGCTGCCATGCAAAGTTTCGCTGTAGCTATAGCTACTGCCACGCCTCGCTGTCGCTCCTGTGTGTGCACGCATTTGTGCATGGCTAGCTAGCTACCTAGCAAACCCAATGGATTCGGCGGCATGCATGCTAGCTTGCTAAGCTAGCCTGGTTCAAGTGCACGCAGGGACGTTCAGTGGCTGCGCGCGCCGGCCGGCCGCCTCGATCTCACCCGGCCTCGGTCCTCTCCGCCCGCTCCCGCAGCCTGGCGCTCCGGACGGCTCCGTCCTCGCCAGCACCCGGCCACGTGCGACCCACGCCCGCCGACTCCATGAGTCCGCGCTGGCTGCGTCCCTGCGCGTGCTCCTGCCCGGGCCGCCTGCTTCGCGCCGGCTGCTCCGCACGCCGGCACCGCATCGGCCGTCCGTGTCCCGCCGTGCCAAAAGTTGTCTGCTCCGGTCCTCCATCGCCACCTCGCGCCTGCACCCTGAGTCACTCCTATGCGCGCGCCCGACGGCTCGCGCTCGCTGGCCGGCTCCGAGCACGTCGACTACTCGTCGGCTCCGCAGTCGCCTCTGCCAGAAGTCGGCCTCACCTTCGCGACCTCCGGGCCGGGTCGCCGCTCCACCCTGCTCGGCCACCCCACGCCAGCTGGCCCCGTCTGCAACGCCACCTGCTGTGGCCAGCTGCTAAGCGCCTCCGCCCCGCGCTGGGTTCCGCGACGCCGCCTGCCGTGGCCGCCTGCTCAGCGCCTCCGCCCCGCGCCGGCTTCCGCAACGCTGCCTGCTGTGGCCGCCTTCTCAGCGCCTCCGCCCCGTGCCGGCTCCGGCGACACCGCCTGTTGTGGCCGCCCACCCCAGCGCCTCTGCCCCGTGCCGGCTCCCGCAACGATGCCTGCTGTGGCCGTCTGCCCCAGCGCCTCCGCCCCGCGCTGGCTCCCGCTACGGCCGTCTGCTGACCCAAAAAAGAAACAAAAGAAGAAGAGATGCCGGCTGAAAGCAGAGAAAAGTCAGGGGCCGGCTGAGAAAGAGATGCCGGCTGCTAAGAAAAAGAAAAAAGAGAGAAAGAGAGAGAATATTGTGTGCGGTTGCTCAGACGGATGAGAAAAAGTTACGTACAAAGTGCGTGCATACATGCATGGCCAGCTGCGGATCCGCCTGCGTGGCCGGCTGCATGGCCAGCTGGTCCGTTGTTTGCTTCAACGCCTTGCCGGATGGAGGGCCGGCTAGGCTGCCTCCCGCTCCGCCGCCTGGCCAGATGGGCCTGACCGGCTAGGGCATCCCTCGAGCGCCAGGAGGCTCGGGCCGTCTGCCGGGGATCATCTCCACCCCAACTGCGCCAAAAGCAATGTGAGCTCCTCACCCGCATATTTTTGCACCATGTAAACACGGGCTAAGGGGGCTATCTCCGCACTTTATTACAGTTGCATCACTATTCACCCCGGCGCCAACTAGAGTTGGCCTGGCGGCTGGCCGCTTGGCCTGAGACGTTCGTTCCCACAGACTGCTTAGTAGCGCGCACAGAACCGAAGGCCCACTCTCAGCCACAGACCGCAGCACGGCTGTCCGGCAAGCGAGAGAAAAAGCCGGAGGTCATCCCACGCGAAAAACGTCCAGGAGAAAACGGTTTGGGCGACCCGGCCGTTTGCTTTATGAGTATCTGCTCGGTCAAATCTGCTCCAAGAGTCTGAATACTGTACACTCTACTCCGCGGCCCACTCTCAGCCACAAACCGTAGAGCGACTATCCGGCAAGCGAGAGCACAAGCCAAAGAGCGAGGGAACATGAAAAAGATTGAAGGGGGCTCGGACGAAACCGAGCCGGCACCCTCCGCATAAAACTTGCAATGCTAAAAGCAAACATTTGATATATCCGCGCGGACTAACTTTGTCTTTTGCTTGATCATTTTCGTGGGGAACCCCCCTCCTTGCTCAGAGGCTACACCCAGTGGGGTCTTGTTGGCGAGCCCCCATCGAAGCAAGGCTGCGCAGCCGCAGACCGGCATCATCGACAACATCGATCGGCCGGACTCGCGTCATAGCGCCGACAAGATAAGTCGGCGGACTCGCGTCCATGTCCGACAAAGATAAGTCGGCCGGACTCGCATCTACGCCCGGACAACATCGGCCGGTGGACCCAGCGTCCATGCCCGACAAAGATCCGTCGGCGGACCTCGCGCGGCGCGCCCGACACCACCGGTCGGCGGACCCGTCAGCTTCGGCCGACAAAGATCAGCCGACGGACTCCGTGTCGCGCCCGGCACCCTCGGCGCCACGCCGGCTTCATCATCAACAAAGAGACCCGCCGCCTAACTTTTCCAAAGTTGCCCGGAGGCTTGAGGCTACACCCAGCAGGTGCGCTGCGCGCCCCACTCGGAACATGCCACGCCTGTTGCACGCCCGCCGCCGGTTGCAACCGGCCCCTCGACGCCATCGTCTGCACTAACAACTACGAAAAGCCTCCACCCAACAATTCCAAAGTTGCCCGGAGGCTCAGAGGCTACACACAGCGTGTGCGCTCGCGCTGGCTGCAGCCCGCAGCCGGCCGTCATCAAGCATCTTCTACATCAACACACGCTAAAAAACCTCCGCCCAACTTTGCCAAGTTGCCCAGAGTCTCGGAGGCTACTGTCGGAGTAATTGACCACGGGTACCCCGAAGACGGCGAGACAATATTTCCCGACATCGGGGCTAGCAAAGCCCCTTAGTCCGACTGCTCAGGCCGCCCCAGATGCCCCTTATCCGATTGCCCAGGCCGGCTCGCCACCCGGCTGCCTGGCCTGCTCTCTGTCCAGCTGCTCGAGTCGATCTGCCACGTGAAGTCAACTACGACGTTCCATCGGACACGACACGGACGAGACGGCTGTACCGCAACATCATCTACAGTGTACTTGTCCCCTTGGCACTATTTTATAAAGTGTCCAGGGGACAACCATCCATGCCACCATTGTAATGACCCGAATCTGATAAGATTCGATGTCTCTGTGCTCACTGTGCTAGTCCCTGGATCGACTCGCTAGCACACACAATACATATGAATATCAAATAACAAGTGCATCATTTACTACAACGTATGTTCCAGAATTTATAAAGCATTACAAACTAATAGCACATAGCTAGCTTTATTCAATAATAATAGCGGAAATGTAGCGTAAGCAAATGATGAGTCCCATCAACGCCCACTGGCGAAATGCTGAGTGAAGACTCGCGACCCTACTGTATCTCACTGATCATCTGAAAATCCTGCAACATGGTAAGTTGCAGCCACAAAGGGTCAATACATTGAAAGTATTGGCAAATTACACATAATGATAAAGTAAATCTACATCCACAAAGCAATGTATGACAAAAAAAACACAAGTTAGTTTGGAGAAGAATGTCTTCACCTACCTCCACTACCTGAACTCACAACCGTCTCTAATTTACTCGCCCAAGATAACCCAAAGATTCTAAATAAACATGACAAGAACTTGAAGTATGTCTCAAGTGCGCCTGTCGGTGGCGCATTCTCTAGGAACAATAGGCGCCCGCCAAGGACGCATTCACCTGATTTATGTTCCAAAAACTATACCTCGCCTCAAGTGCGCTCTGTCAATGGCGTATTCTCTAGGGACAATAGAGCGCTCTGCCAATGACGCATTCACCTGGTTAATAATCCCGAGCCTACGGCTATAAACACTCACCACTTTCATGGATCACTCGACACATGCCCGCATCTACCATAGCAATAAGTTGATCACACCATCACATAACACAATCAATACCAACACATAATCCACATATCAGGCCAAACATATATCACAGCATAAAAACCACACATGCATAGCAGATTATAGGATGAGCAAAATCAAAAGTGCAAACTTGCCTTGATTAATTCTGATCCGCTTCGTACTCTGGACAATCTATATGATTAACGAAGGCACCGATAAATAAACCGTACTCACATAACACCACAATAAAGTAAAATAGCAATGAATTCAAATAAAAACTTAAATAACAGAGAATATCAGTAGGTATATAATATCTACACATGCTAGTAGGATCACAATGCAAAAATAATCAACTGATTTGGATAAACGGTTTGAAATATATGGCCTTGGGATGTTTGAATTCAAATTTAAAGAAATTCAAATTTGAATAGTTAAAAAATGTGAAATTTTGGTTCTGCAGTATTCTCCTGGTCCCTACGAGTACACAGGAAAAAGAATCGGTGAATTTGGACATTCAGATCTCAAGATATACCTAAATGAACATTTAATATGGAATCTGCAAAGAAAAATCCCAAATTCTTCCTCGTGCACGCGCACCATCTGGATGAAACGGTCGGCCGGTCTTGCATGCATCTATGTGTTAATTTTTTTTGTCTTCTAGTGCATGTGACTGTTAGTATTAAATGCGAACACACTGATTACTTTATTCTGAAAAGAACAGATCCACGCACATTTATTTTGAAGTTCTAAATTTTAAAAAGTCATATCTTTCAAAACGCTCATCGAAATTCAGATTCGTTTTCACTTCTGAAACTCTTGCGGCGAGATCTTTAAAACTAGACCCCGCATCGGTATATTTTGACGATTTTTTTTTGATGCCAACTTTGGTGCTATATGGTGCAACTTTAGTACTGTATTGTTCAACTTTAGTACTATATCGTGCAACTTTTTCCAAAACTATTTTTTGGATCTGCATGATTTAACTTCCTATGAGATTGAAATCTAGCAACCACGACAACTTTGTTGTGCAACTAGTTACTGTCCCAACCAACTACCTAGTAGTCGATGTGCAACCCTCGTTCGTTGGCTTGTAATGTAGTCTAGTTGGATACACATATGCTCAGTTGGCTTGTAATGTAGTCTAGTTGCACACACATTGATGTTTAGTTGGCTTGTAATGTAGTCTAGTTACACACACATTGATGTTTAGTTGGCATGAAGACTAGTTGCACACACATATGCTCAGTTGTCTTGTAATGTAGTCTAGTTGCACACACATTGATGTTTAGTTGGCAGGACACTAGTTGCACATATATATGCGCAATTGACGTAACAATGTAGTCTAGTTGCACATACATTGATGTTTAGTTATTGGCACACACATATGCTCAGTTGGCTTGTAATGTAGTCTAGTTGCACAGACATTGATGTTTAGTTGGCAGTACACTAGTTGCACACACGTATTCTCAGTTGGCGCGATGTAGTCTAGTTGCACACATATTGATGTTTAATTGACAGGACTATTGGCACACACATATGCTCAGTTGGCACGGCAATGTAGTCTAGTTGCACACATATTGATGTTTAATTGGCAGGAAGACTAGTTCGTCGAAACATCCCCATGCGGGATCTACTTTCGAAGAGCACGTCGCGAGGGTTTCAACGGTGAAAACGGATCTGAATTTCGACACGCGGTTTAGAAGATATGTCTTTTATAATTTTGAAAACCAAAAATTAATACACGAAGAATAAAAATGAGAAACATTAATGCAGCGGCATGCAGTCATTCATCACATGAGAAGAGACCACATAGGGGATGATTAATTAGCAGCGTCCTTTTTAGCACTTTTGGATTACAGTAAATTTAGAATCGGGTTTCCTAATCGGAATGACGAACGATGAAAGTTTCCTAAAAAGCAGCAGGCCGCCTAGAAGCGCTAGCGGCGCCCACCCGCCTAGACGCGTCCAAGAAAAATTATGCCATAAAAGCGTTCTAGGAAGAATCACGGCGGAACTGTGGATGTGCCACGTGGCGCATGCTTGATTGGCTGGAGGTTGTCTGCTGCGATAGCTAGCTAAATCAGACGGCCAAGTGGTTTAAAGGATATCGTTTCAAAGAAGAAGAAAAAATAGCAGAGATCTAATCGTAGCCGTCCAACAGAGATCGAACGGATGGGGGCGACTCACCGGAGAAAAGAGGAGCTGCGCACCGGACTTGAAGAAGAAGGCCCTGGCTGGCTTGGACTTGGAGCGTGCGGACTCTGGGGAAACCTCCTGAGCTCGGGGAAAATGGAATGAGGTGAGGAGAGACACGGCAAACTCTAAAACGTCCTCAGGGAAGACTGCGGGCCTTGCTCCCGCGACGATGGCGACCATTTGGGCGGCGCGGCGGAGTTGAGCTTGAGTCGGAAGTTAGTACGGTCGTTTAGATGCGTCCCTGCACGAACTAGGAGTCTGGGAGAAGGAGAAGACCATCTCGAAGTTAATAGAGCATGAGGAGGGGCTGGAATCCTACTGAGGCGATGAAACGCACCGGCGGAAAGTTTCTGTACGATGGCGGGGACTCCGGCGAGATGGCGACGGCTCTCTAGGTCACGGGAGATCTCGATTTTGGTGAAAAATCGGATGAGGATAGGGTGATGAGTATTTATATTGAGGTGAGCATGCGGGAGGAGCAGCGGATCGATCAAATCGATCGAAGAAATCAGATCGGACTCGTTGTCCGGGAAGAACACGACAAGGACAGATATGACAGTGGGTCCCGGTGGTCGTGGAAAGAGAAGAAAAAAATAGAAAGGGAAGAGGGTTGCGGTCTTTGGGCTGGTTGCTCATTCGGTGAGCCCAGGCTTGACTTTCGTCTTCTTGCGTTCTTTGCTTAAGCGCTGAGGTGAGGAAAAGAACTTGGGTTGCAGCTTTGCTGCCTGACTGCACAGTGCACGTATTGCCTTTTTTTAAACATTTGCTACAGGAATTAAGTAAAGCTAAATAATTAGGAATTTAAATCCTAGAAAATATACATAACACAAAATAAAACATTAATGCTACTTTACAAAATAGTGAACATTTTTAACAACACAAATGCGTTTTTGGAAAATAATTTTATGCAACAAAAGCACATAAAGAGCATTATAATAACAACTATCAAATAATCTGAGTTTCTAAATTTCCCAAAATAGTTTTCTGCAAATTCCAAATAATATTATTAACATTCTCCAAATAGAATTAATAGGGGAGAAGTCATATTATCTCCACTCCAAATATATTGCCTTGAGTTGAAAAACTCTTTAAATAATCAGAACGTTCATATATGCACATAAATCATGATGAAAAGTAATGATCCTATTAACATTCCAAATTTTGAAAATTTAGGATGTTACAAATCTACCACCCTTAAAATGAATCTCGTCCTCGAGATTCGAAAAGGCTAGAAAAAAAATACTAGGGTTGGGGTCTCCTTGAATATCCATTGTTCGTCCGAGAGTGTGGGGTACTACCACCCTTAGAATAAGAGTCACTGGTCTTCAAAAATCTTACTTCATCGAGGAAATCCTTCAGACATATGTCTTAACTCTGAAATTATGAATCCCTTATCAAAAGAGCAGTCTTCCATAAACTGAAACTTCATGGCTCACAGGTCTTGCGCCAATGCTAAACAAACATCGATGCTCTCATGGTGGTCATCAAGAATGGTTCCTACAAGAAAGAGTTTTGGTTTATTCTCACCATATAACCTAGTATTGGCAACGGTTGCCTTTACAAGGGATCAAATATCATACCATTCTAAGGTTCAGTCTTGACAACGCCGTCACTCTACTATAGGTAAGTCACTCTAGATTACCATCCCATATAACAAAAGCGAATAATAAGAGTAAGTCGGCATGGTGATCAATCCATTCCACACCCAAATCATTACCTTGTATATGGTTTAGAAAATCTCGTATTCTAACACTCGGACATCCTCACAAGCATTGCAGAAATTTCTCTTGTTCATGAACTAGGTTCGGATTAATCCATCCATTATGCATGCCAAACAAAACAACTATCGTTCCTGTCAACTATTAGGTTTACGTCAACTATTGCAAAACATATACTAATGAACTATAGCTTCCTCTAGGTTTCTTCCTCCAGCAAGATTGTGCTTGCTTCTTGTCAGATCTTGGCGCATGTGGTAAAACTTGAGCTCATCACTGGGTTGCAGCCTGTATTAGGATATAGACAGAATAAAGACCTAAGGGGAAAACACTACCCATATGCTCATGCTAGCAATAAAACTCTCAAATCAAATAAATCAAATAATTCACACAACACAAGCAAAACCTACAGGTAAGGTCATATCCGCAAGAGATATGATCTCATCATACTACCGCAAATCGTTTATCGAACAAAACTTAGTAATGGTGGTCTGCAACTAAAACTCCTCACAATATACTAATATAAGTAATGGGTCATCTGTTGAAAAGAGAAGATATGAGTATGAGAGTGAGGACTAACAAGTAGACAGAAAGTTGGAAAGCAAGTTTTCCACTCCTATGGCTTCTCTAATCAATTTTCTAGGGTCACAACCTACAGTCAACACACTACTCTGATACCATCTGTAACGACCTGAATCTGATAAGATTTGATGTCTCTGTGCTCACTGTGCTAGTCCCTGGATCGACTCGCTAGCACACACAGTACATATGAATATCAAATAACAAGTGCATCATTTACTACAACGTATGATCCAGAATTTATAAAGCATTACAAACTGATAGCACATAGCTAGCTTTATTCAATAATAACAGCGGAAATGTAGCGTAAGCAAACGATGAGTCCCATCAATGCCCACTGGCGAAATGCTGAGTGAAGACTCGCGACCCTACTGTATCTCACTGATCATCTGAAAATCCTGCAACATGATAAGTTCCAGCCACAAAGGTTCAATACATTGAATGTATTGGCAAATTACACATAATGATAAAGCAAACCTACATCCACAAAGCAATGTATGACAAACAAAACACACAAGTTAGTTTGGAGAAGAATGTCTTCACCTACCTCCACTACCTGAACTCACAGCCGTCTCTAATTTACTCGCCCAAGATAACCCAAAGATTCTAAATAAACATGACAAGAACTTCAGAAGTATATCTCAAGTGTGCTCTGTCGGTGGCGCATTCTCTAGGAACAATAGAGCGCTCTGCCAAGGACGCATTCACCTGATTTATGTTCCGAAAACTATACCTCGCCTCAAGTGCGCTCTATCAATGGCGCATTCTCTAGGGACAATAGAGCGCTCTGCCAATGACGCATTCACCTGGTTAATAATCCTGAGCCTACGGCTATAAACACTCACCACTTTCATGGATCACTCGACACATGCCTGCGTCTACCACAGCAATAAGTTGATCACACCATCACATAACACAATCAATACCAACACAGAATACACATATCAAGCCAAACATATATCACAGCATAAAATCACACATGCATAGCAGATTATAGGATGAGCAAAATCAAAAGTGCAAACTTGCCTTGAACGGTGTTGAAGTACTCTAACGGTTAATTCTGATCCGCTTCGTACTCTGGACAATCTATATGAGTAACGAAGGCACCGATAAATAAACCGTACTCACATAACACCACAATAAAGTAAAACAGCAATGAATTCAAATAAAAACTTAAATAACAGAGAATATCAGTAGGTATATAATATCTACACATGCTAGTAGGGTCACAATGCAAAAAGAATCAACTGATTTGGATAAACGGTTTGAAAGATATGGCCTCCGGATGTTTGAATTCAAATTTAAACAAATTCAAATTTGAATAGTTAAAAAATGTGAAACTTTGGTTCTGCAGTATTCTCCTGGTTCCTACGAGTACACAGGAAAAAGAATCGGTGAATTTGGACATTCGGATCTCAAGAGATACCTAAATGAACATTTGATATGGAATCTGCAAAGAAAAATTATGCCATAAAAGCGTTCTGGGAAGAACTGCGGCGGAACTGTGGATGTGCCACGTGGCGCATGCTGATTGGCTGGAGGTTGTCTGCTGCAGTAGCTAACCGACGGACGACCGCGGTTTAAAGGATAACGTTTCAAAGAAGAAGAAAAAATAGCAGAGATCTAATCGTAGCCGTCCAACAGAGATCGAACGGATGGGGGCGACTCACCGGAGAACAGAGGAGCTGCGCGCCGTACTTGAAGAAGAAGGCCCTGGCCGGCTCGGACTTGGAGCGTGCGGTCTCTGGGGAAACCTACTGAGCTCGGGGAAAACGAAACGAGGTGAGGAGAGACGCGACGAACTCTAAAACATCCTCGTGGAAGATCAAGCGGGCCTTGCTCCCGACGATGGCGGACCGGAGTGGCGGCGGCGGAGTTGAGCTTCGGGTCGAAGTCAGTACGGTCGTTTAGATGCGTCCCTGCATGAACTAGGAGTCAGGGAGAAGGATAAGACCATCTCGAAGTTAATAGAGCACGAGGAGGGGCTGAAATCCTACAGAGGCGATGAAACGCACCGGCGGAAAGTTTCTGGACGGTGGCGGGGACTCCGGCGAGATGGCGACGGCTCTCTAGGTCATGGGAGATCTCGATTTTGGCAAAAAATCGGACGAGGATAGGGTGATGAGTATTTATATTGAGGTGAGCGTGCGGGAGGAGCAACGGATCGATCAAATCGATCGAAGAAATCAGATCGCACTCGTTGTCCGTGAAGAACACGGCAAGGATGTAAATGATGTGGGTCACAGTGGTCGTGAAAGAGAAGAAAAAAATAGAAAGGGAAGAGGGTTGCGGTCTGGGCTGGTTGCTCAATGGCCCCGGCCTCCGGCTTTGGTCTTCGCGTTGTTGCTTAAGCCTTGAGGTTGAGGAAAAGAACTTGGGCTGCAGCTTTGCTGCCCGACTGCACAGTGCACGTATTGCCTTTTTTTAAACATTTGCTACAGGAATTAAGTAAAGCTCAATAAATAGGAATTTAAATCCTGGAAAATATACAGAACACAAAATAAAACATTACTACTACTTTACAAAATAGTGAACATTTTTAAGAACACAAATGCAATTTTGGAAAATAATTTTATGCAACAAAAGCACATAAAGAGCATTATAATAACAACTATCAAATAATCTGAGTTTATAAAATTCCCAAAATAGTTTTCTGTAAATTCCAAATAATATTATTAACATTCTCCAAATATAATTAATAGGGGAGAAGTCATATTATCTCCACTTCAAATATATTGCCTTGAGTTGAAAAACTCTTTAAATAATCACAACATTCAAATATGCACAGAAATCATGATGAAAAGTAATGATCCTATTAACATTCCAAAATTTGAAAATTTAGGATGTTACAACCATGCCTCACGCATGGCTTGGTTTGTAAGCTACCCCAGGTAGCTTACAACCAACGCCATGTCCGATGCCCCTCACAATATATAAAGGGGGCCAAGCCATCCATCCATCGATGGCCAGGCTCACACCCACGGGCATGAAGAACGCCCATCTAGCTAGCTAGCTCTCTGCTACTGCTTTGCATATACGAGTTCAGGTGCCCATGGCACTGATCTTAGATACAGCTCCAGAAGCACTTTGTACTACCAGATATACACTCCACGTATATATCTAGACATGCAGGAGTAGGGGTATTATCTCTTCGGAGAGCCCCGAACCTGGGTAAACTACCGCGTGATACTCGCATACCCGTCCCCGGATATTCCACGGCAGCCTTGACCTCACCTCAAGCCACCATGTGGCATCTGTCGACTCATGGTATCCCCGCCGATCGACGCGAGAATACACCGACAATGTTCCTCATAAAGAGAGTCTCCATGATTTGTCATTTCACATACTAGTGAGAAATTTACATTATAGAACTTAGCTTGTATATTTCGATGATGGGCTTCCTCAAATGCCCGAGGTCTTCATGAGCAAGCAAGTTGGATGCACACCCACTTAGTTTCAGTTGTGAGCTTTCATACACTTATAGATCTAGTGCATCCGTTGCATGGCAATCCCTACTCACTACCGCGGGATGGTCCAAATGCGACAGTACCATCAGAGACCCTTCAACAAAACTCTGTGCGATGCATTAATCGCAAATGGTGATGTAAAATAACCGTAAAAAATGATATGAAACGTTTGTGATGGCGGATACATCCAAAAAGATTCAGATTGTAGTTGCGTGTGCGATGTGTGGCATACGGTTAATCCATACAAACTATTTGCGATGATCCAGAATAATAGAAATATACAGCCATATCAAGGTGTGTGCGATTTACGACATACATTTCACTCGAATGAACTGTTTGTGATTAGGGAATGCAACAGAAATGGCCATGAGATCAAGGTGTATGCGATATACAGATACAGTTCACTCGGATGAACTGCTTCGATTAGGCAACACAATGTAAATGGTTCAACTTAAAAAGATGTGTCTGATATGCGGCATACAGTTCACATAGATGAACTATTTGCGATGAGCAAAAATAACACAAATGATTCATGTAAAGAAGATGTGTTTGATATACGGCAAACAACCCACTCGGATGAATTGTTTGCGATGAGAAAATATAACACAGACGGTTACTACAGTGAATTCTTGTGCGATTCTGTGTGTAGAAAAAACTGTGAAAAATGCAACTTAGTTGCTTGTGATGGCTAGGAGTATCGCACATGATATGTGTGCGAGTACTCGTGTGCGATGATTAGTAAGTTAGGCATACGGTTCCTTATGTTAACATGTGTGTGATAACACGTGACACCGCATACAGTTGTCGGGTTGTGTGCTCCACTTAGTGTTCCCGCGCTCCAGGGAAGGGTTCCCTCGCTCCACAGGGGTGAATTGTAAAATTCCCAATCCCCTAGACAACTGCTACCTATAAATAACCACCACAATGGCTGGCGGCGGCGACTCGCTACAGATCCACTTGCTAGGTAGTTACCCACACATACCAGCATACCCCCATAGGCCGACGACAGGATGGAGTTGCTTGACGGGAACGGGCGCCAGAGATCATAGTTTAGGTTAATTTATTATACCTCTAGAGCCGGATGAGCACGCAGAAATCATCTTCTGGAGGTATAATTAATTAACCTAATCTATGATCACCATCGTCCATTCCCCGTGTCCGGCTAAGATCAAATAACTGAAGCTTTCCCAACGTGATCGTGTGCCGGCGCCAAACGCTGCCAGAGCGCGTCGCGGCCGCCTCAACGGCGAGCAAGCACATGTAGGCCGTTTGTGTTTTGGCGGTTGTCGCATGTCACATTTTAAATCATCATGAATCTAAGACAAATATTAACCATCGCCATTGTAAATTTTCCTCAATGGCGAGCAGAGCGCGTGTAGGGACGCCATAGCAGAGCGCGCCACGGCCGCCTCAATGGCGGGCAAAACGCGCGGATGGACGCGGGCAGAGTGCGTCGTGGCTGCCTCAACGACGAGTAGAGTGCGCCGAGGGGGGCGCAAGCAAAGCATGCTGCGGCCGCCTCAACGGCGAGCAATCACACCTACATATTGCAATTCTAGTCAACCTTCTGGCACCACGTGGGAGGTGTGACGACCCATCCATTAGACCAGATGGTGTTATCTGGACCGTGTGTGATAGTGGGCAGACACGTACACATCCGAGAATGCGGGCACACGTACGCCATCCGAGAACTGTTTCTAGCTTCGAGCCCAGAACCATTAATACATTTTGAGCCTTTTTCTCGTAACATTCCAGATTACCACGCAATAAGTAATTGCAAATTTGTTCACATTGATCAAACCTCAACGTGTTCCCACTTAGCACTGGGCTATAAAAACTACCCGCTCGAAAATTACTTCCCAATTCCTCTCCTCATCACCCAAAAACAGGTCTTTCCAGTCAAGTCATTCCACCATGATTGGTAGGAGGAGTTTCGGGTTGACTGTAACATCCCAAATTTTCAATTTGGAATGTTATACATAGATCATCATGCATATCATATTTTTGTTGCATTGTTGGCTCGATCCTAGAAATCCTACGCAACTCAAGGACCCACGGAGAGAGTTGGGGATTTCGTTATTTTCATATTTGAGTTTTCTCAAATTTTGAAAATAGGATCATTTGATTTTATTTATTTTATCTTCAACTATTTCAACTGCCAAAATATGAGAGAGAGGAATAAAATGACTTTCCCAAAATAAAAGAAATAATGAAGATTTAATAAAAAATCAAATAAGATTTTATTTTGGAGTTTTTCGCTTTTTATTTGAATTTAGGAAAATGCTGCGTTTTCAAAAAATGCATTTAGGCCCCAAATAAATGTTCATCTAGTTCGCTTGATTTTAGAAGCCGGGGAAAATTTATTTTGGGAATTTTGGAGTCCGTTTAGTATTTCTTTTGTTTTTTTCTTCTGCGCGTAATTATTTAAAAAAAATAACGAACCGCCTCTGGACCGAGCCCGAGCGGGACTCCGCTCGGCGCGATTATATAAGCCGCCTCACGCCTCAGATCAGCCGCCACCCGCTTCAGCGCCCATCCCGGCCACGCCGCAAACCCTAACCCTAACCCTAGTCCGGCCGCCAGATCATGCCGCCGCCGCCGTCACGCCGAGCCTCGCCGGACTCCGCCGCCGCCACCGCCGAGGTTCGCCGCCGCCTCGATCCGCGTGCCGCCGGTTTTTTTTAAACCGGGCGGTTTTTATTTCGGTTTATTTTCGGTTTTTTAGTTTCGTTTTTTTAGTTTCGGTTTTTTTCTGGTTTAGGTTAATTAGCGGACGTTCGTCCGTTAGTTCGTTTAAACGAACAAATTCGTCAGATTAGTTTAGTTAACGAACGTTCGTTCGTTAACCCGTTCGTCGTTTTCTTTTTCTCGGATTAAATTTGTGATTTTTCTGATCGCGATTTCTGGTCCGATTTTCGTTTTAGTATAACTTTTCGCTCGTTTATCGGAATCAGGCGATTCAAGCGCCTGGAGTTTCGTCTCGAAACCCTCTTTCTGAATAACCAACTTAAACAAGTTTTTGCTACCGTAAAACTTGACCTAGATCCAGATTAGTAAAACGGAGCTGTTTTCTTCCGCCGTTTGTTCTCCGTTGCTTTGTTTGCTTTGTTTCTTTTTGCAAACCGGAGTTCTTAAGTTGAACTATCTGATTAGATCTTCTATTTGAGTTTTACCTGTGCATTAGATGAGTACTTATTGTATGCTTGTTTGTTTGTCTGCGATAGAACACCCGGAGTGCGCGCCATCATACTTCGAAGTCTCTAGGTCTCGCGGATCATCAGCAAGGCAAGTAACACTTTGATCATACCTTTTCTCATACCCAGTTTTATTGCATTAGATCAATCCTCAAACATTGCATGATTAGGATCTAATTAAATTGTGGGACGGGAAGTAGTTGAGGTAGTACCTATTACCTGTTTTATTTTCAAACCCTTGGGAGTTACTTCTACGTTTACTTAATATGCCATGCTATGCTAGTAGACGTGGATTGGGTGAGTGTATCCATGATGATGTGAGATTGTTTAATTAATGGTTTAATTAAGGTGGCAACTTAAACACACATCCGGGTGGATTGAGGTACCTGGTTTCCGTGGATTTGCCTGTTTTTTCGGACCGCCACCCAGCCCAAAGGGATCATAAGATTATTCATGCTAGAAACTTCCGTGTGCAGCCACAAGCCATTATGGGCTCGCATAGTTGATTAAGTCGTCATTAACTCTACGGGTAGACTAGCAGATGTAGGGGAAAGTAGGTGTACCGGTCTACCCTATGTAAGGTGCTAGCGCTTCTGAAAGACTATGTCTCGGTCATCCGTTTCTCAAACACCATGTAGTACGGGAAATCCAATGGAGGTGATCGAGTCTTGTGGGGAAAAGTGCGCAAACCTCTGCAGAGTGTATAAACTAATCATGATTAGCCGTGTCCCCGGTTATGGACATTTTGAGTATCTAGTACTTGGATATCATGTGAATCTCAACATGTTACTCTAATTAATATTGTGGGTTTGTTAATCAGTACTTTAATTGGGATTGAGAATGCTGTCAACCATTCTCAATGTTTAACAACCACCATGATAGTTAAACAAATTTATTCCTTTGCAGTAGGGAAAAACTAGCATTTCGCAAAATTGTAACCATAGAGCTTTCCACTAGCCAAATATGCATGTAGTATAGCTTATTCCATTATTATTCTCTATGTGTTACATTGCCAAAGATATTCCATGTGTCGAATTTTCGAGCTGCAACGCTTCATGTTGCGCACTTTTCGCATTTGAGTAAGGTGCTTAGGTCGTGGTTCTATACTCAAAGTGATGCCGTTGGAGTTGATGGACTCGCTTATTCTTCCAAGCCTTCCGCATTGTTATCGCTTTTTAGATGGCCTTAAGCCATATTTATTTTATTAAGTTCTCTCTTGAGACATTCGACTGTAATAAGTGTGTGATTGCTACTCTGTTATAAATCCTCTGAGCAGTGTGTGGTGTCAGCATTACTGATCCAGGGATGACACTGAGCACAGAGATCAGACTGTTTGAGGTCTGGTCGCTACAAAGATGGTATCAGAGCACACGCTGACTGTAGGACACGGCCACTAAGCTTAAGCCCTAGATCACTACTCTTTCTTCTCATTTCTGACTCCTCATCTTTTCTATTCTTTAGGATGGAGGATGCAAGGAACAAGTTCACACAACCAGATGAAGACTCACCGTTTGGATATCACTTGAAGGAAGTCACTAGATACCTGAACATAGGAGTACCAAGCTTCACCGAACCTGCAACGCCACTTTACCCAAGAGGAGCGCTGGATGATTCAAGTCTACATTCCAGAAGGACATTTGCACCAGTCACGGAGCCCATAGAGTTTTCCTTTGATGCACCAACATGGAGCCTAGGAAAGAGCATGGCAGCACACATCACCATGGGACGAATTGGAGAAGTTTACCACGAGGATCTCAAGAATAGTATCTACCAGATTTGTGGGCGCCGAGATGAACAATGGGAGATGATCAGCACCAGGCAGGACAGATCAATCACAGCTTATATCTAGGAGTTAAACCAACACATCCGACACCAGGAGAATCAGATGTGCGCAGGTATGGTGGAACTGCAAAAGGCTAGAACCAAGATCAAGGAGCTAGAAGAAGAACTCAAGGCTACACGTGAAGACTACATGGAAGAGATCGTCGCTCTAGTGAGACAGAACGGCGACCTAAAGGAGAAGCTTGGAGTATTCATGGGAGGTTCAGCACCCAAAAGAGAAGGGGGCGAATCCACTTGCCCGGATAATTATATCATCATCGACGACACTGACTCGGATCCCGACGACAGCGATGATGACTTTGTTGATGAAGCTGGAGCAGATATCATGGAATCTTCATCGGAGCAGTTTTTCTAGTTGACCACCATAATAGTAGTAGTTTTTCCCCATTTTAAATTAGTTTTAGTCCAGCACCTTGTAACGATAGTTAGACCGTTGTATGCCTTTGTTGAGTTGATTGGAGTGATATTGTGTGCTTTTGTCTCATGTGCATATGGGTAGTGTTTTTCTCACTACACCTTATTCTATTCTTAACTCTCGTCTTTTCTATAAACCCCTCAGATGCCTCCGAGACGCGACCCCGGATTTGTTTTTCCGCCAGAGATCACTCAGTTGATCCAGCAGCAGAATGCCTTGATTCAAACATTGGTGCAGAACCAAGGCAACAACAACAACAACAACAACAACCCACCACCACCACCACCGCCGACCATCCGACCTGCTTTCTTAAATTTGAATCACGGTGTTTTCAGAGCACCGAGCCGATAGTAGCAGATGATTGGCTCCATAAGATAGGGAGGGAGTTGACCACTGCAGGATGTACAAATGGAGAAAAGGTGAAGTTTGCCGCACATCAGCTCGAAGGACCCGCAGCAGCATGGCGGGAGAATTTTACAGCCACTTACCATGTAGACACTGTCACATGGGATCGGGCCAAAGAAGCTTTCCATACTGCCCATGTTTCAAAGCAGGAGCTATGGCCATGAAGAAGCGTGAGTTTCACAACATACGCCAAGGAGGACGGACAGTGGCCAAGATGTGGATGATTTCAAAGAAGTTAGCACGTTATGCCCCGGATGACGGTTCTCACGGATGCAATAAGGTGAGAAATTCCTAGAAGGACTGAATGATGAGCTGAGTATGCAGTTGATGGTAGCCACTTTTAATAACTACCAGGAGTTAGTAGATCGTGCTCTTATGATTGAAGGGAAGCAACAGCAGATTGACAATTGTAAGAGGAAGTATGGACAGGGGAAGTATAATTCTGGAGCTCAGTAGAAGCTACGCTTTACTCCAAAGACAGGAGGGCAATTTCAGCATACTCACGGAGGAGGAAACTCGCACAATCATAATGGCACCAAGAATGGAAACGGGAATGGAGGAAGCAATGGACAAAACCGCACCAACCCGTCAACACCAACCAAGGTAGACCTGAGCCACATCACTTGTTTTAAGTGCCGTAAGACTGGGCATTATGCAAATGAATGTCCAGAAGCCCAAAATGGAAATGGCAATGGAAGCTCAGGAAAGAAGCCGAACCCTTTCAACAGGGGACAGGTGAACCACGCTTCTGGAGGAGGTTGAAGCTCACCAGATGCAGAATAGGTAAGTTTTTGGTTAAGTCATTTATCGCAGCTTGTTCTTTTTGATACCGGGTGCATCGCATTCATACATATCAAGGGGATTTGTGGATAAGTTTAGCCTGCCCACTAGGACTCTTAAGACACCCATGCTAGTAAGCTCACCGGAGCGGAGTATATGGCCGATCAAGGATGTTTTCAAGTGCCATTAAGTATAGGGAGGCATGTTTTCCCAACGGATTTAATTATACCGAATCCCAAGGTTTGGATGTAATTCTTGGTATGGATTGGCCGTCGATGTATGGAGGAAACATCGATTGCGCCAAGAAGACAATTTTGCTTACGACACCGTAAGGAAGGAGAATCAAGTATGTATCACGGCATGAGCCGAGGAGGGCACTTGTAAATTCCTTTATCGAGTTGTCTTGGAGAGGAAGTACCAGTGGTAAGGGATTTTCCCGATGTATTTCCAGAAGAGTTGCCAGGCATGCCACCGGACAGAGACATTGAGTTTCTGATTGAACTACTGCCAGGCACTGGGCCGATATCCAAGAGACCGTATAGGATGCCAGCCCAAGATTTGGAGGAAATCAAGAAGCAGATTAAGGAGTTATTGGATAAAGGCTTTATTCGCCCAAGTTCTTCACCTTGGGGATCGCCTGTACTTCTAGTGGAGAAGAAGGATGGATCATTAAGAATGGTTGTTGATTATCGAGGATTGAATGAAGTAACAATCAAGAACAAGTATCCACTACCGATGATCAACGACTTGTTTGACCAATTGCAAGGAGCTAAGGTGTTTTCCAAGATCGATTTGCGATCAGGGTACCATCAGTTGAAGATTCGAGAGCAGGATATACCTAAGACGGCTTCTACCACCAGGTATGGGCTTTATGAGTATACCGTTATGTCATTTGGTCTGATTAATGCACCTGCCTATTTTATGAACATGATGAACAAGGTGTTTATGGAGTTTTTGGATAAGTTCGTCGTAGTGTTCATTGATGATATTTTGGTCTACTCAAAGAATGAAGAAGAACATAAGGAGCACTTATGCTTGGTAATCGAGAAGCTTCGGTGAACATCGCTTATATGCCAAGTTCAGCAAGTGTGAGTTTTGGTTGAAGGAAGTTGGATTTCTCGGACATGTTATATCCGGAGAAGGTATAGCAGTAGACCCTACTAAAGTTGCCACTGTGACAAACTGGGAAGCACCAACGACAGTTGGAGAGATCCGGAGTTTCCTTGGACTCGCAGGATACTACCGGAGATTCATTGAGAATTTCTCAACGATTGCGAAGCCTATGACAGACTTGTTGAAGAAGGATACCAAGTTCATATGGACTGAGGAGTGTGAGGCTAGTTTCCAGGAGTTGAAGAAACGATTGGTTACCTCACCAGTGTTAATTCTGCCAGATCAGACCAAGGATTATGAGGTGTATTGCGATGCTTCACGTCGAGGACTTGGAGCAGTACTTATGCAGGAGGGAAGAGTTGTCTCGTACGCTTCACGACAGCTTAAGCCTCATGAGCTAAATTATGCTACTCATGAGTTGGAGTTAGCAGCCGTAGTGCATGCATTGAAAACTTGGAGACATTTTCTTATTGGGAACCATTGTGAGGTGTATACGGATCACAAGAGTTTGAAGTACATCTTCACGCAGAAGGAGTTAAATCTCGCATGAGGAGATGGTTGGAGCTTATTAAAGATTACGATATGAGATTGCATTATCACCCCGGAAAGGCTAACATTGTAGCAGACGCGTTGAGCCGTAAGAGCCATGTCAATACGCTAATGACGGGAGAAATACCAAGGGAATTAGCCGAGGATCTTCGAGAACTATGTTTGGAAATAGTTCCGAGAGGCTATGTAGCAGCATTAGAGATTCAGTCTACTTTGATGGATAGAATCAGAGAAGCTCAGAAGACTGACAAAGAAATTGCCTCTATAAAGGAGAAAATGAGCGAAGGAAAAGCTAAGAGATTTCGTGAGGATGAGCACGATACCCTATGGTTTGAAGACCGTGTTTATGTGCCCAATGACCCCGAGATCAGGAAGTTGATTCTACAAGAGGCACATGATTCACCATATTCGATTCACGCAGGAAATACCAAGATGTATTTGGATTTGAAGAATACTTTCCGTGGACCGGAATGAAGAAGGATATTGCAGTATGTAGCAGTTTGTGATGTATGTCGAGGGTGAAGGTAGAACATCGAAGCCCGGCAGGATTGTTACAGCCATTGCCTATACCCGAATGGAAGTGGGATAAACTAGGCATGGATTTTATCACGGATTGCCTAGGACTCGTTCAAGCTATGACTGGATTTGGATTGTAGTCGATCGTTTGACGAAGGTAGCCCATTTCATTCCAGTAAAGACTACCTACAGCAGTGCCAAATTGGCTAAGATATACATGACCAGGATTGTATGCTTGCATGGAGTTCCGAGAAGTATCGTATCAGATAGAGGAACCCAATTCACCTCAAAATTCTGGAAGCAGTTGCACGAAACTTTGGGAACCAGGGTGGAGTTTAGCACAGCTTTCCATCCACTGACAGATAGACAGACCGAGAGTCAATCAGATATTGGAGGATATGCTTAGAGCTTGTGCCTTGGATTATGGATCCAGCTGGGACGATAACTTGCCATATGCGGAGTTTACTTACAACAATAGTTATCAATCTAGTTTGAAAATGGCCCCTTTCGAAGCCTTGTACGGAAGGAGGTGCAGGACCCCATTGTTGTGGGATGAAGTTGGAGACCGCCAGTTGTTTGGACCGGATTTGATTAAGGAGTCTGAACAGAAAGTAAAGTTGATTCGCGATAGGCTCAAGGTAGCCCAGTCAAGGCAGAAGAGCTATGCGGATTCTAAACGCAAGGAGACAGAATACGAAGTCGGAGACAGAGTTTATCTTCGTGTATCGCCGCTTCGAGGAGTTAAGCGTTTTGGAGTTAAAGGAAAGCCAGCGCCACGTTTTGTGGGACCATACAAAGTTTTGGAGCGCATGGGAGAAGTTGCCTACAAGTTGGAATTACCTGAGGGATTGTCAGGAGTTCATGATGTGTTCCATGTTTCTCAGTTGAAGAAGTGTCATGCAGAGATGGCGGATATACCACTGAGAGATACAGTGCCACTGGAAGCGATTTAGTTAAATGATGATTTGACCAACGAGGAGAAACCTGTTAAGATTCTCGAGTTTGCCAGTCGAGTTACTCGCAGCAAGGTTATCAAGTTTTGCAAAGTTCAGTGGAGTCACCACACCGAGGAAGAAGCCACCTGGGAGCGAGAGGAAGATCTGCTCAAGGCCCACCTCACCTATTTTCTAGCCAACCCGAATCTCGAGGGCGAGATTCATCTTAAGGGGGGTAGGTTTGTAACATCCCAAATTTTCAATTTGGAATGTTATACATAGATTATCATGCATATCATATTTTTGTTGCATTGTTGGCTCGATCCTAGAAATCCTACGCAACTCAAGGACCCACGGAGAGAGTTGGGGATTTCGTTATTTTCATATTTGAGTTTTCTCAAATTTTGAAAATAGGATCATTTGATTTTATTTATTTTATCTTCAACTATTTCAACTGCCAAAATATGAGAGAGGGAATAAAATGACTTTCCCAAAATAAAGAAATAATGAAGATTTAATAAAAAATCAAATAAGATTTTATTTTGGAGTTTTTCGCCTTTTTATTTGAATTTAGGAAAAATGCGTGTTTTTTAAAATTGCATTTAGGCCCCAAATAAATGTTCATCTAGTTTGGCTTGATTTAAGAAGCCGGGGAAAATTTATTTTGGGATTTTTGGAGTCCGTTTAGTATTTTTTTTCTTCTGCGCGTAATTATTTAAGAAAAAAATAATGAACCGCCTCTGGGCCGTGCCCGAGCGGGACTCGGGCGATTATATAAGCTGCCGCCCGGCGCCCACCCAGCCGCCACCCGCCCCGCCGCCGCCGCCCGCCACGCCACAAACCCTAACCTAAGTCGCCGCGCCGCCAGATCCGCCGCCCGCCGCCGCCGTCGCCGGAGACTTCGCGGACTCACGCCCGCCGCCGCCAAGGTTCACTGCCGCCTCGATCGCGTGCCGCGGTTTTTTGAAACCCGGTTTCGTTTATTTTCGGTTTTTTTGTTTCGCTTTTTTAGTTTCGGTTTTTTTTCCGGTTTAGGTTAATTAGCGGACGTTCGTCCGTTAGTTCGTTTAAACGAACGAGTTCGTCAGATTAGTTTAGTTAACGAACGTTCGTTCGTTAACCCATTCGTCATTTTCTTTTTCTCGGATTAAATTCGTGATTTTTCTGATCGCGATTTCTGGTCCGATTTTCGTTTTAGTATAACTTTTCGCTCGTTTATCGGAATCAGGCGATTCAAGTGCCTCGAGTTTCGCCTCAAACCCTCTTTCTGAATAACCAACTTAAACAAGTTTTTGCTACTGTAAAACTTGACCTAGATCCAGATTAGTAAAACGGAGCTGTTTTCTTCCGCCGTTTGTTCTCCATTGCTTTGTTTGCTTTGTTTCTTTTTGCAAACCGGAGTTCTTAAGTTGAACTATCTGGTTAGATCTTCTATTTGAGTTTTACCTATGCATTAGATGAGTACTTATTGTATGCTTGTTTGTTTGTCTGTGATAGAACACCCGGAGTGCGCCGCGTGTTACTTCGGAAGTCTCTAGGTTTCATGGATCATCAAGAAGGCAAGTAACACTTTGATCATACCTTTTCTCATACCCAGTTTTATTGCATTAGATCTATCCTCAAACATTGCATGATTAGGATCTAATTAAATTGTGGGACGGGAAGTAGTTGAGGTAGTACCTATTACCTGTTTTATTTTCAAGCCCTTGGGAGTTACTTCTACGTTTACTTAATATGCCATGCTATGCTAGTAGACGTGGATTGGGTGAGTGTATCCATGACAGATGTGAGATTGTTTAATTAATGGTTTAATTAAGGTGGCAACTTAAACACACATCTGGGTGGATTGAGGTACCTAGTTTCCAGGATTTGCCTGTTTTTTTCGGACCGCCACCCAGGCCCAAAGGGATCATAAGATTATTCATGCTAGAAACTTCCGTGTGCAGCCACAAGCCATTATGGGCTCTGGCATAGTTGATTAAGTCGTGCGAACTCTTACGGGTAGACTAGCAGATGTAGGGGAAAGTAGGTGTACCGGTCTACCCTATGTAAGGTGCTAGCGCTCGAAAGACTATGTCTCGGTCATCCGTTTCTCAAACACCATGTAGTGCGGGAAATCCAACGGAGGCGATTGAGTCTTGTGGGGAAAAGTGCGCAAACCTCTGCAGAGTGTATAAACTAATCATGATTAGCCGTGTCCTCGGTTATGGACATTTTGAGTATCTAGTACTTGGATATCATGTGAATCTCAACATGTTACTCTAATTAATATTGTTGGGTTTGTTAATGAGTACTTTAATTGGGATTGAGAATGCTGTCAACCATTCTCAATGTTTAACAACCACCATGATAGTTAAACAAATTTATTCCTTTGCAGTAGGGAAAAACTGGCTTTTCGCAAAACTGTAACCATAGAGCTTTCCACCAGCCAAATATGCATGTAGTATAGCTTATTCCATTATTATTCTCTATGTGTTACATTGCCAGCATATTCCACGTGCTGACCTGTTTTCGGGCTGCAACGTTTCATGTTGCGCATTTTTCGCACGCATTTGTAAGGTGCTTAGGTCGTGGTTCTATACTCAAGTGATGCCGTTGGAGTTGATGGACTCGCTTATCTTCCAAGCCTTCATTGTTATCATTTTTAGATGGCCTTAAGCCATATTTATTTTATTAAGTTCTCTCTTGAGACATTCGATTGTAATAAGTGTGTGATTGCTACTCATTATAAATCCTCCGAGTCTTGTGTGGTGTCAAGATTATCGATCCAGGATGACACCGGAGCACGTAGATCGGATCGCTTGAGGTCTGGTCGCTACATTGACATATAACCAGTGGAGCAAACAACAAGGCCGTAAGCACTAGAGAGGTCCCTGCTGCCACGCCGGCAGCCATTGCAACGATGTCTCGGTGCACCATGGAGCCCTTGAACGAGCTCTCACCGCGTGTAGGGCTCTCACAGCGCACACGCCGCGTCGGGCGATCGCGACAAGCTGGCGGTCTTGAAGTCCTTGGCCGGCGATGATGACAGTCTCACTGGCCTAATTAAGCAGCAAGAGTTGGTCGAGGCTTGGTGAAGCTGCTCGAGATTAGCGATGCCTCGGTTGAGAAGGCGACCGGCCTCATCGTGCAACTCATTGGTGACAATGCAAAGCTCCTCAAGGAGCTTGCCAAGAAGGAGGAGGAGGCCGCCGGCTGGAAGAAGCTGCATGAGCAGAGCCGTGCCTCGGGGATGATGCTGAAAGCTGTCGTCGAGGAACTTATGGGTGACTTGAGGAAGATCCCCATCAAGCATGAGCTGGAGGTGGAGGAATCCGTGGCTGCTATCAAGCAAAGTCGTGAGGATTTGAAGGAGCTGGAGGAACTCGCCTCCCGATGATCCATCGAGGAGTAGAGACAGTAGCGACCCAGGTTTTTGTCTGTGATTTCCTTCTTCTCTTGCCCCTGTGTCTTTCTAGCGTTGCCACATGTGGCATTCTAAATTATCTGGAATATGTAAGAAAATTATTATCCATGCCATTGTAAATTTGTCGACATATTATCCGTTGCCATTTTATTTTGTCGTTGTATTATCCGTTGCCGTGTATGGCATTTCAAATTATCCAGAATAAGAGTTAAAAAAAGAAGCTAAAATCATGTTCTCGGCGAGGCACGAACAAAGTAAATGCTAACGTTGAGTGGGGCCATGAGGTCACAAGCAAACACCCTCCGGCTAGGTGCTTTAACAGCGTCTCGGCCACCATTAATGGATAAGTTGTGAGCGAGGCGGGCAGCTGGTAGATGGAGGTCAAAGAGCTCGCTTCCTAGTGAGCATGCGCGCGCGGATCGCTCGCACATGTCCTGCTCTAGCTCAAGCGCGCGCGCAGGTCACACATGTCCCGTCGAGCCTACGCGGTGGACAGGTCGCACGCGTCCCGTCGAGCCTACGTGGTGGACAGGTCGCACGCGTCCCGTCGAGCCTGTGCAATGGACTGCTCACACGCGTCCCGTCGAGCACGACGGACTTCTCGCGCTCATCCCGTCTAATCAAACAGCTGCACGCACGCCACCGACTATGGTTAATTTTTGGAACAAAATACAATGAGGAACAATGAACCAGGGCCGAGGTAGTACTCTCCAATAAAAACAGGACATGTGGACGCACTTAAATGGTCACGGGAACACACACGGTTCAATAATACAATCGTTTGCGATAGCAACATGTCAGCTATTTGTTCCAAATGGACTACGTTGGCTATTAATGTGTGCGCCTTGTCCCAAATTGGACGATTTTTTACCACGACATATATGTGCCATGTCATGATTATGCCAAGTTTCATGATTTTTGGGTGAGTTTTGGATTTACTAGTATTTAAAAACCAAGATTCTCAGTGTTTCAGGATGACAAGACATTTGTAATTCATTCCCATTCCTTCAATGAGACCTAAACATGCACCCAAGGACACATGGATTGTTTTTTAACCTATTTTGGTGCACTGGAGCATGTGCTTGTAATTCAAATTTGAATTATGGACATTAAATGCCTAGAAAACTCAATTAATATGTTAAATGGCCAAACGAACCCTCAATAATTTCAAATTTCAGCATGAATCTCCTGTTATTATATGTTGCCTGTAGAAAAAATACAAGGCGAGAAGAGGCAGCGATTATCATTTCGCTCACAAGGGGGGCATGTTCCCTACCAGAACCACGAGGCTTCTTGCAAGATGCTCCGGTTTGTAAGAGGCTTGTAATAAAGTTTGCCCCAAATTGAATATTTTTTTTACCACGACATATATGTGCCATGTCGTGACACCATGCCAAGTTTCATGATTTTCTGGTGAGTTTTGGATTTACGAGGATTTAAAAAACGAGATTCC
Organism: Aegilops bicornis; assembly: GCA_021605145.1. NCBI lineage: Eukaryota > Viridiplantae > Streptophyta > Magnoliopsida > Poales > Poaceae > Aegilops > Aegilops bicornis. The sequence continues at coordinate 1,496,215 of JAHIAL010000008.1, forward strand.
CAATGTTTGAGGCCGAGCCAGGACGCCGGGATAGTTGTAATTCATTCACATTCCTTGCATGGGACCTAAACATGCACCCAAGGACATATGTACACTTTTTCTAGCCATTTTGGCAAACTAGAGCATGGATTTGTAGTTCGGATTTTAATTATGGACATTAAATGCCTAGAAAACTCAATTAATGTATAAAAAGATCAAACGAACCCTGAATAATTTTGAATTTCAGCATGAAACTCATGTTGTTCCATGTTGCCTATAGAAAAAAAATACAAGGCGAGAAGATGCAGCGATTATTGTTTCGCCCACGAGGGACACGCTTTCCCTATCTAGACCATGAGGGTTCTTGGGAGAAGCTCCAGTTTGTAAGAGGTTTGTAATAAAGTTTGGCCCAAATTGGAAACTTTTTTACCATGAATATATGTGCCATGTCGTGAAACCATACCAAGTTTCATGATTTTCTACTGAGTTTTGGATTTACAGGGATTTAAAAACCGAGATTCCCAATGTTTGAGGCCAAGCCAGGATGCCAAGACGGTTGTACTTCATTCCCATGCCTTGCATGGGACCTAAACATGCACCCAAGGACACATGTATGATTTTCCTAGCCATTTTGGTGCACTGGAGCATGTATTTGTAGTTCCAATTTTAATTATGGACATTAAATGCCTAGAAAAATCAATTAATGTATAAAAAGCCCAAACGAACACTGAATAATTTCAAATTTCGGTACGAATATCCTCTTGTTCCATGTTGCCTATAGAAAAAAAAACAAGGCGAGAAGAGGCAGCGATTATGATTTCGCCCACAAGGGGGACACGTTTCCCTATCAGAACCACGAGGCTTCTTGAGAGAAGCTCCGGTCTGTAGAGGCTCGTAATAAAACTTGCCCCAAATTGGAAAAAAAATCCATGACATATATGTGCCATGTCGTGACACCGTGCCAAGTTTCACGATTTTCGAGTGAGTTTTGAATTTATGGGGATTTAGAAACCAAGATTCTCAATGTTCGAGGGCGCAGGGCCTTAGACAGTTGTAGTTCATTCTCATTCTTATTGATGTCTACTACGCAACTTTATTCTTGTAGACTCGTGTTGGGCCTCCAAGTGCAGAGTTTTTTTATAGGACAGTAGCAATTTCCCTCAAGTGGATGACCTAAGGTTTATCAATCCGTGGGAGGTGTAGGATGAAGATAGTCTCTCTCAAACAACCCTGCAACCAAATACAAGAAATCTCTTGTGTCCCCAACACATCCAATACAATGGCAAATTGTATAGGTGCACTAGTTCAGCGAAGAGATGGTGATAAAAGTGTAATATCGATGGTAAAAATATATTTTTAAAATCTGAATAAATAAAAACAGCAAGGTAGCAAATAGTAAACGGGCACAAAAACGGTATTGCAATGCTTGAAAATGAGGCCTAGGGTCCGTACTTTCGCTAGTGCAATCTCTCAACAATGCTAACATAGTTGGATCATATGATTATCCCTCAAAGTGCAATAAAGAATCACTCCGAAGTTCCTACCTAGCAGAGAACATAAGAATAAATTGTTTGTAGGGTGCGAAACCACCTCAAAGCCATTCTTTCCGCTTTGATCTATTCAAGGGTTCGTACTAAAATAACACAAAGCTATTCTTTCCGTTCGATCTATCCTAGAGTTCATAATAAAATAACACCAAAGCAAATTCATATTCATAATACTCAATCCAACACAAATAACTTCAAAGAGTTCCCCAAGATTTCTACCGGAGAAACAAAGACAAGAACGTGCATCAACCCCTATGCATAGATTACCCCAATGTCACCTCGGGAATTTACGAGTTGAGTGCCAAAACATATATCAAGTGAATCAACACAATACCCCATTATCACCACGAGTATTCAATTGCAAGACATATATCAAGTGTTCTCAAATCTATAAAAGTATTCAATGCGATAACAACGAAATCTCAAAGGGAAAATTCAATTCATCACAAGATAGAGAGGGGAAAACATCATATGATCCGACTATATTAACAAAGCCCGCGATACATCAAGATCGTGACATCTCAAGAACACGAGAGAGAGAGAGAGACATATTAAACACATAGCTACTGGTACAAACCCTCAGCCCGGAGGGTAGACTACTCCCTCCTCATCGTGGTGGCCGCCGGGATGATGAAGATGGCCACCGGAGATGATTCCCCCTCCGGCAGGGTGCCGGAATGGGGTCTAGATTGGTTTTCGGTGGCTACAGAGCCTTGCGGCGGCGGAACTTCTGATCTAGGGTTATTTTTGATGGTTTCTCTATTTATAGGATTTTTGGGCGTTGGTTTCACGGTAAGATGGGCCTCGAGGTGAGCACAACCCACAGGGGCACGAACGTCCCACCAGGCACACCCTGGTGGGTTGTGCCCTCCTCGTGGCTCTTCTGGCCCTCCCACAAAGCTTCAGGGGTCTCTTTTGTTCCAAAAAAATCATCAAAAAGTTTCGTCCAATTCCGAGAACTTTTATTTCTGCACAAAAACAACACCACGGTAGTTCTCAATGAAAACAACGTCAGTCCGTGTTAGTTCCGTTCAAATCATACCAAAACCATATAAAATTGTTGTAAACATGGCATGAATACTTCATAAATTATAGATACATTGGAGACGTATCAGCATCCCCAAGCTTAATTCCTACTCGTCCTCGAGTAGGTAAATGATAAAATAAATAATTTATGAAGTGTGAATGCTAGCAAAGGGCACAATTTTGATCAATGAAAATTTCAATCACTTTTCCTAGCATCATAACAACAACTCTTTTTATAGAGTTTCTCATGTTAAAGTAGCAACCAATTCACATGATAAGGTTCAAACAATGAATTCTCTTGAAACTCAACAACCTATGATCTCAGTCACCAAGCAATTGCAATTGCAATCTATTCAACAGAGTCTAAGTAAGAGCTCCACATACTCAACCATCATATAGTCTTCTATTATTGCTAACACTCACCGCATACACATGAGCAAAACGTTTCAACCAGACACATAGAAAGATAGGGGCTTATAGTTTCGCCTCCCAACGTATTCACCTCAAGGGTGATGTCAACAATAATAACTCATGCTACCCATATTCAACTGGACATATGTGCCTAGATCTTTCCTCACCACATGATGCTTGCCAAAGGAGAAAAATAAAAAAGGAATAGAGAGAAAAAATTTGACTCTTGCATAAAAGTAAAAGATAGGCCCTTCACAGAGGGAAGCAGAGGTTGCCATGCGCTTATTTGTTTGTATGCTCAATCCCTTAGTGCAAAAGAACATCACGTTGTATTGCCCCTTAAGATGTCAACCTTTATTATGCAGTCTGTTGCTTTTATTCTTTGCCATCCAAGTTCGTACAACGCTCAATTTTCTCTTACACTAAATGATCTCACTTTTAGAAGCAATTTTTATTGCCTTAATGCACCGATGACAACTTACTTGAAGGATCTTGCTCAATCCATAGGTAGGTATGGTGGACTCTTGAAAATAAGATTTGGGTTTAAGGGTTTTGATGCACAAGTAGTATCTCTACTTAGTGCGGAATTTTTGGCTAGCAAAGATGGGGGGCAAGCACCACATGTTGAAGGATCTATGACAATATAACTTCTATGTCAATACGAACAAACATAAATCATTACGTTGTCTTCCTTGTCCAACGTCAACAATTTTGGCATATAATATTTTGATGGGGGCTCACAATCACAAAAGATTTCCAAGATAGTGTATTTGCATGTGAATTCTCTTCCTTATACCAATTATTCGTGAATTGCTTGTATGACCAATATTGTGATTGTCAAGCCTCAAAAGATTTCACTTTCTAAACCCAATGTGAAGCTATCACTAGGCATGATATGATTTCAGCTTCATGTCATTCAATTTATTCAACAATTTACTCATAGGATATAAGTGAAGCACACGAGTGAATGACATAGAAAAGATCTTCGTTGACGGGATGTGAATGTCGCTTACTTAGCCTCCCTGGCACTTATTTGAGGACTCTATTTTTATTTAAAAACTTTCAGATCTAAGCAATTTATTAAAACAGCAAGCAAAACAAAACAAAATGGCATTTCAAGAATAGCACACAACATGTGAAGAAGCAAAAACTTAGGCTCAACCGATACTAACCGATAATTGTGGAAGAAAGGTGGGATGCCTACCGGGGCATCCCCAAGCTTAGATGCTTGAGACTTCTTAAAATATTATCTTGGGATGCCTTGGGCATCCCCAAGCTTGAGCTCTTGTGTCTTCTTCATTCCTCTCATATCACGGTTTCCCTAAATCTCAAAAACTTCATCCACACAAAACTCAACAAGAACTCGTGAGATAAGTTAGTATAAACCAATGCAAAACCTATCATTCTCTACTGTAGCAAATCACTAAAATTATTATTTAACATTGCATACTAAATGCCTCTGCATATTTAATACTCCTATCCTTGAATAGAATCATTAAACAAGCAAACATATGCAAACAATGCAAACGTAATAGCAATCTGCCAAAACAAAGACTGCCTCAGAAGAAGAATGCAAGATTCATCATACTTCCCTAACTCCAAAAATTCTGAAAATTTACCACGCTGTAGAAAATTCGTCAGAGTTTATTGTGCAACAAATTTCAACATTTTATCACATTCTGACTTTTCTAGGGAATTTTTGCAACAGCGATAACTTTCTGTTTTGAAACAGCAACAGGTAGACTTGTAAAATAAGCATGGTGAAGGCTATCCTTGACATTTTTATTGAAAAGAAAGATGAAAAAATTATTCTAAATAACAGAAAGCAAATCCTAAAAAAATAAATTTACGCTCCAAGTAAAACACATAGCATGTGACGAATGAAAACATAGCTCCAAGTAAGGTTACCGATAATGTTGGAGACGAAAGAGGGGATGCCTTCCGGGGCATCCCCAAGCTTAATTTCTTGGATCTTCCTTGGATATTAACTTGGGGTGCCTTGGGCATCCCCAAGCTTAGGGTCTTGTCACTCCTTATTCTCCTCATATCAACATCTCACCCAAAACTTGAAAACTTCAATCGCACAAAACTTAACGGAACTTCGTGAGATAGGTTAGTATGCTAAAGAGCAAACCATTTCACTTTGGTACTGTCAAAGACAAGATTCATAATTGTTTCCAAACAATGCCTACTGTATCATATCATTTCCACAATTTATATTGAGCAATATAAGACATAGGAACTAGAAAACAAGCAAACTATGCATTGAAAACAGAATCTGTCAAAAATAGAACAGTCTGTAGTAATATGTACTCAAACCATACTTCTGCTACTCCAAAAATTCTGAAAAATTAGGAAAACCTGAGAAATTTGTATATTAATATTTTGCAAAAAGAAACAGCGCAAAAGCACGTTTCTGTGATTTATGAAAATTATTTTGTGAGTGCAAAAGTTTCTATTTTTCAGCAAGATCAAACAACTATCACCCAAGAAGATCCTAAAGGCTTTACTTGGCACTTTATTGGAACAAAAGCTATAAAACATGATTACTATAGTAGCCTAATCATGTGAACAAACAAAAACAGTAGGTAAAAGTGTTGGGTTGTGTCCAAACAAGCGCTTTTCTTTAATGCTTTTTAGCTAGGCATGATGAGTTCAATGATGCTCGCATAAAAGATAAGAATTGAAACATAACAACAACATCATGAAACACATGGCAAGCACATTTAAGCCTAACCCACTTCCTATGCATAGGGATTTTGTGAGCAAATAACTTATGGGAACAAGAATCAACTAGCATAGGAAGGCACAACAAGCAAAACTTCAAGATTTTCAACACACAGAGAGAAAACTTGATATTATTGCAGTTCCTACAAGCATATATTCCTCCCTCATAATAATTTTCAGTGGCATCATGAATGAATTCAACAATATAACTATCACATAAAGCATTCTTTTCATGACACAAAAGCATAGAAAACTTATTACTCTCCACATAAGCAAAAAATTTCTCATCAATAGTAGTGGGAGAAAACTCAACAAAATAACTATCATGGGAATGAAAATTAAAATCATGATGACAAGTTTCATGGTTATCATTATTCTTTATAGCATACATGTCATCACCATAATCATCATAGATAGCAACTTTGTTATCATAATCAATTGAAGCCTCTTCCAACATAGTGGAATCATCATTAAATAAAGTCATGACCTCTCCAAATCCACTTTCATCAATATAATCATCATAAATAGGAGGCATGCTATCATCATAATAATTTTTCTCATCAAAACTTAGGGGACAAAAAATATCATCTTCATCAAACATAGTATCCCCAAGCTTATGGCTTTGCATATCATTAGCATCATGGATATTCGAAGAATTCACACTAGCAACATTGCAATCATGCTCATCATTCAAATATTTTGTGCCAAACATTTTATTGACCTCTTCTTTTAACAATTGAGCACAATTTTCCGATCCATCATTTCAAGAAATATATTATAAAGGTGATCAATAATATGATGCAACCTCAATTCCAATTTTTTATGTAGTTTTCTTTTACAAACCAAACTAGTGATAAAACAAGAAACTAAAAGATTCAATTGCAAGATCTAAAGATATACCTTCAAGCACTCACCTCCCCGGCAACGGCGCCAGAAAAGAGCTTGATGTCTACTACGCAACTTTATTCTTGTAGACTCGTGTTGGGCCTCCAAGCGCAGAGTTTTGTAGGACAATACCAATATTCCCTCAAGTGCATGACCTAAGGTTTATAAATCCGTGGGATGTAGCGACCAAACCTCAAACAGTCTGATCTCTGTGCATCAGTGTCATCCCTGGATTGGTAATGCTAACACGCACAGTACTTGAAGGATTTATAACAGAGTAGCAATCACATACTTATTTCATCTAATGTCTCAAAAGAGAACTTATTACAATAAATATGGCTTAAGGCCATCTAATACGATAACAACAGAAGGCTTGGAAGATAAAGTGAGTCCATCAACTCCAACGGCATCACCGAAAGTGAAAGACCATGACCTAAGGCACCTTACTATCGTTCGAAAAGTCTGCAACATGAACGCGTTGCAGCCCGAAAATAGGTCAAAGACATGGAATATGCTTTGGCAAGGTAACACAAGAGTAATGAATGTAATAATAGCTATCACTACATGCATATTTGGCTGGTGGAAGTCAGATGGTTAATATGTTTTATGAAAAGCCAATTTTTCCCTATAACAAAGGAATAAACTTTATTTAACTGTCATGGTGGTGGTTAAACATTGAGAAGGTTCGCCCAACTCAATCCGAATTAAGCATCATCATTAAAACAAATCAAATTATATTAAGAGTGATGAGATCCACATGATAATCCAAGAACTAGATACTCAAAATGTCCATAACCGGGAACATGGCTAACCATGATTAGTTTGTACACTCTGCAGAGGTTTATGACTTTTCCCCACACAAGACTCGATCTCCTCGTTGGATTTCTCGCACTACATGATGTTTGAGAAACGGATGACCTGAGACACGCCTTCCGAAGAGGTCCCCTTAACCGATAGATAGGTCGGTACACCTACAATCCCCTACATCTGCTAGCCCATCATGGAAAGGTTTCCCACAACTTACTCAACTATTCCAGATCCCATAATGGCATGTGGCTGCACACGGAAGTTTCTAGCATGAATAATCTTATGATCCCTTTGAGCCTGGGTGGCAGTCCATAGGAGAATCACACGGTACCCCGGGATTTCCAAAAATACAGACAACACTGGGTTCCCCAGGTGCCTCAGTCCACCCAGATGTGTATTAAAGTAGCCTCCTTAAGTTAACCATTAATTAACAATACTCACATCTGTCATGGATACACTCACCCAATCCACGTCTACAAGCATAGCATAGCAATATAAGCAACGTAGAAGTAACTCCCAAAGGTTTGGTAATAAACAGGACAATAGGTACTACCTCATCTACTTCCCAAAACCCACATATTAATCAGATCCTAATCATGCAATTGTTTGAGGATTGATCTAATGCAATAAAACTGGGTAGTAAAGAGGTATGATCAAAGTGTTACTTGCCTTGCCGATGATCCGTGAAACCTAGAGACTCAGAGTAGCACGCTCAGACCGGTACTCTATCGCAAACAAGCAAGCATACAATAAGCACTCAACTATAAGCACGGGTAAAACTCAAATAAGAGATCTAACCAGAAATTTCAACTTAAGAACTCCGGTTTGCAAAAAGAATCAAATCAAACGAAGCAACGGAACTCAAACTGCGAAAGAAACAAGCTTCGGTTACTAATCTGGGCTAAAGTCAAATTTTACAGTAGCAAAAACTTGTTTAAGTTGATTAAACAGAAAGAGGGCTTCGAGACGAAACTCTAGGCGCTTGAATCGCCTGATTCCGATAAACGAGCGAAAAGATAAACTAAAACGGAAATCGGGTCAAAAATCGCGATCGAAAATAATCGCGGAAAACCCTGGAAAAAGAAAAACTGACGAACAAAGTTAACGAATCTAACGTCATTGCCCGTGACTAACGGCGAAAAACCGTTCGTTAAAACGAACGTACGGACGAACGTCCGCAAAATAAATAAACCGACGGAAAAACAAATCTAACGAAAGTAAACCAAGAAAAATTAAAAATCCGGTGTTATCCGAAGAAAGCCGACCGGTAAACGGCAAGGTCGGACACACGGCGGCGGTCAAGTGGTGGCGGCGGCTGATGCGTGGCGGCGGTGGCGGCGGCGCTTAGGATTCGCGGCGTGTGGTCAAGGGTGGGTAAGGGGGCCCCGGCTTATAAAGCCCAAGTGGCAGAGTCCGGGTCGCCCACGGCCCGGTAAGTCGGTTCGATTTAAAAAAAACAATTCCGACATGCAGAAAAAGAAAGAAAAGAAATACTAAACGGAATCCAAAAATCTTAAAATAAATTTTCCCCGTCCTCTAAAAATCTACCGGACAAGGTGAACATTTATTTGGGACTCTAATACAATTTTGAAAAACACATATTTTTCCTAATTCCAATAAAATAGCGATAAAACTCCGAATAAAATTCTTATTTGATTTTAATATTAAATCTCCAATATTTCTTTATTTTGGGGAAGTCATTTTATCCCCCCTCTTTCATTTTCATAAAAGAAATATTCAAAGAGAAAATAATTAAAATCAAACGATGCTCTTTTCAAAATTTGAGAAAACTCAAATATGAAAATAACGAAATTCCCAACTCTCTCCGTGGGTCCTTGATTTGCGTAGAATTTTTAGGATCAAGCCAAAATGCAATAAAAATGTGATATGCAATGATGACCTAATGTATATCATTCCGAATTGAAAATTTGGGATGTTACAAACCTACCCCCCTTAAGATGAATCTCGCCCTCGAGATTCGGGTTGGCTAGAAAATAGGTGAGGGTGATCCTTCCGTAGGTCTTCCTCTCATTCCCAGGTGGCTTCATCTTCGGTATGGCTCCACTGAACTTTGCAGAACTTGATAACTTTGCTGCGTGTAACTCGGCTGGCAAATTCGAGAATCTTGACTGGTTTCTCCTCGTAGGTCAAATCGCTATCCAACTGGATCGCTTCCAGTGGCACTATATCTCTCAGAGGGATATCAGCCATCTCTGCGTGGCACTTCTTCAACTGAGAAACATGGAACACATCATGATCTCCTGACAATCCTTTGGGCAATTCCAACTTGTAAGCAACTTCTCCCATACGTTCCAAAACCTTGTATGGTCCCACAAAACGTGGTGCTAACTTTCCCTTAACTCCAAAACGCTTCACTCCTTGGAGGGGTGATACACGAAGATACACTCTGCCCCCGACTTCGTGAATTGTCTCCTCATGCTTAGAATCCGTGATAGCTCTTCCGCCTCGATCGCTACCTTGAGTCTATCGCGAATCACAACCTTCTCTTGAACTCTTTAATCAAATCTGGTCCAAACAACTGACGATCTCCAACTTCATCCCACAACAACGGTGTCGTGCACCTCCTTCCGTACAAAGCTTCGAAAGGGGCCATCTTCAAACTGGCTTGATAACTGTTGTTATAAGAGAACTCTACGTAAGGCAAATTATCGTCCCAACTAGATCCATAATCTAGCGCACAAGCTCTCAACATGTCCTCCAGAATCTGATTGACTCTATCAGTCTGTCCATCTGTTTGTGGGTGAAAGGTCAGATCAACTCTAGCTCGGTTCCCAAAGTTTCATGCAACTGATTCCAGAACTTTGAGGTAAACTGGGTTCCTCTATCTGATACAATGGTCCTCGGAACTCCATGCAAACATACGATCTGGGTCATGTATATCTTTGCCAACTTAGCACTGGTGTAAGTGGTCTTCACTGGGATGAAATGTGCTACCTTCGTCAAACGATCGACTACAACCCATATCGAATCATAGCCTGAACGAGTCCTGGGCAATCCCGTGATAAAATCCATGCCTAGCTTGTCCCACTTCCATTAGGGTATTGGCAATGGCTGTAACAATCCAGCTGGCTTCTGATGTTCTGCCTTCACTCTCTGACATACATCACAAACTGCTACATACTCCACAATATCCTTCTTCATTCCGGTCTACTGAAATCGCTTCTTCAAATCCAGATACATCTTGGTATTTCCTGGGTGAATCGAATATGGCTAATCATGGGCCTCCGCAAAATCAGCTTCCTAATCTCCACGATCATTTGGCACATATACGCGGTCCTCAAACCATAAGGTATCATGCTCATCCTCACGAAATCCTTTAGCCTTTCCTTTGCTCATCCTTTCCTTTATCTCGGCAATCTCCTTGTCCATCTTCTGAGCTTCTCTGATCTTATCCATCAACGTAGATTGAATCTCCAATGCTGCTACATAGCCTCTCGGAACTATCTCCAAACATAGCTCGCGAAGATCCTCTGCTAAATCCTTCCAGAAAGTTGCAATCATCAACTGCATGCTCAGCTCATCATTCAGTCCTTCCAGAAACTTCTCCTGCTTAGCATCTGTAGCGACGTCATCTGGGGCAGAATGTGCTAGCTTACTAAAATCATCCACATACTGGCCAACCGTGCATCCTCCTTAGCGTAAGTTGTGAAACTCGCGCTTCTTCATGGCCATAGCTCCTGTTGATACATGGGAAGTTCAAAAAGCCTGCTAGAACTGGTCCCATGTAACAGTGTCGATGGGGTAAGTGGCTGTGAAATTCTCCCACCATGATGCTGCGGGTCCATCAAGGTGATGTGCGGCAAAACACACTCTCTCCGCATTTGTGCATCCTGCAGTGGTCAACTCCCTTCCAATCTTGCGGAGCCAATCATCTGCAACTATCGGCTCGGTGCTACTGGAGAACACCGGCGGATTTAGCCTTAGAAAGTGGGCTAAGTGATCAACAGGTGGTGGTGGTGGTGGGTTGTTGTTGTTGTTCCCGTGATTCTGATTCTGGACTAGTATCTGCATCAATGCATTCTACTTCTGGATCAACTGGGTGATCTCCGGTGGGAAAACAAATCTGGTGTCACGTCTTGGAGGCATCTGATGGGTTTAGAGGGGGGGAGATTAGAATAGAAAAGAGGTCTAGTGAGAAAGCACTACCCATATGCACATGAGACAAACACAATCATATCACTCAATCAATCAAGCAAGGGCATACAATCGGTCTAGAACTATCATTAAAAGTGCTCGAACTACTACTATGTACATGGAGGAATACTACTACTGTTATGGTGGTCGACTAGAAAAATTGATCGGTCGAAGACTCCATGATATCTGCTCCAGCTTCATCAACATAGTCATCATCGCTTTCGTCAGGGTCCGAGTCGGTGTCGTCGATGATGATGTAGTTCTCCGGGAAAGTGGAATCGTCGTCATCTCCTCCTGGCGCGGGGTCTCCCATGAACACTCCTAGCTTCTTCTTCAGATCATCATTCTTCTCCACGAGTATCGTCATTTCCTCCTCATATCCATCGGGTGTAGACTTGAGTTCTTCTTCCAGCTCTGTGATCTTGGTCATTGCCTTCTTCAGATTTATCATGCTGCAAGACATCCTGGTTCTCCTCAAGGCCGAATGTGCTGGTTTAACTCCTGGATGAAAGCGTCAATCGATCTATCCTTCCTGGTGCTGATCATTTTCCATTCCTATCTCGGCGCCCACAGGTCAATAGTATCCTTGAGATCCTTGTGGTAAACTTCTCCAATGCGTCCCATGGCAATGTGGGCTGCCATGCACTTTCCTAAACTCCAGGTTGGGGCATCAAAGGAAAACTCTATGGGCTCAGTGACTGGCATGAATGTTCTTCTAGGAATCTGAACTTGAATCATCCAACGCTCCTCTTCTGGTAAAGTGGCGATGTAGGTCCCGGTGAAGCTTGGTATTCCGATGTTCAGGTATTTAGTGGCTTCCTTCAGGTGTCATCCAAAAGGTGTTACTTCATCCGGTTGCGTGAACTTGATCCTTGCATCCGCCATCCTAAAGAGTAGAAAATGGAGAGGATTCAGAAATGAGAAGAGAGTAGTGATCTTGGGCTTTAGCTTAGTGGTCATATCCTACAGCCAGCATGTGCTCTGATACCATCTTGTAGCGACCGCACCTCAAATACGATCGATCTTCAGGCATTAGTGTCATCCCTGGATCGGTAATGCTGACACGCACAGTGCTTGAAGGATTTATAACAGAGCAACAATCACACACTTATTTCATCGAATGTCTCAAAAGGGAACTTATTACAATAAATATGGCTTAAGGCCATCTAATACGATAACATCGGAAGGCTTGGAAGATAAAGTGAGTCCATCAACTCCAAACGACATCACCGAAAGTGAAAGACCACGACCTAAGGCACCTTACTCATCGTCGAAAAGTCTGCAACATGAACGCTGCAGCCCGAAAACGGGTCAGCACATGGAATATGCTGGCAAGGTAACACAAGAGTAATGAACAGAATAATAGCTATCACTACATGCATATTTGGCTGGTGGAAGCTGTATGGTTAATATGTTTTGCAAAAATCCAATTTTCCCCTACAACAAAGGAATACACTTTATTTAACTATCATGGTGGTGGTTAAACATTGAGAAGGTTCACCCAACTCAATCCGAATTAAGCATCATCATTAAACCCAATCAAATTATATTAAGAGTGATGAGATCCACATGATAATCCAAGAACTATATACTCAAAACGTCCATAACCGGGGACACAACTAACCATGATTAGTTTGTACACTCTGTAGAGGTTTGCGCACTTTTCCCAACAAGACTCGATCTCCTCCGTTGGATTTCTCGCACTACATGATGTTTGAGAAACGGATGACCGAGACACATTCTTTCCGAAGAGGTCCCTTAATCGATAGATAGGCCGGTACACCTACAATCCCCTACATCTCGCTAGCACATCATGGAAAGGTTTCCACAACTTACTCAACTATGCCAGAGCCCATAATGGCATGTGGCTGCACACGGAAGTTTCTAGCATGAATAATCTTATGATCCCTTTGAGCCTGGGTGGCAGTCCATAGGAGAATCACACGGTACCCCGGGATTTCCAAAAATACAGACAACACTGGGTTCCCCAGGTGCCTCAATCCACCCAGATGTGTATTAAAGTAGCCACCTTGAGTTAACCATTAATTAACAATACTCACATATGTCATGGATACACTCACCCAATCCACGTCTACAAGCATAGCATAGCAATATAAGCAACGTAGAAGTAACTCCCAAAGGTTTGGTAATAAACAGACAATAGGTACTACCTCATCTACTTCCCAAAACCCACATATTAATCAGATCTTAATCATGCAATTGTTTGAGGATTGATCTAATGCAATAAAACTGGGTAGTAAAGAGGTATGATCAAAGTGTTACTTGCCTTGCTGATGATCCGTGAAACCTAGAGACTCAGAGTAGCACGCTCAAGACTCCGGTACTCTATCGAAAAGTAACAAGTATACAATAAGCACTCAACTATAAGCACGGGTAAAACTCAAATAAGAGATCTAACCAGAAATTTCAACTTAAGAACTCCGGTTTGCAAAAAGAATCAAATCAAACGAAGCAACGAAACTCAAACTGCGAAAGAAACAAGCTTCGGTTACTAATCTGGGCTAAAGTCAAATTTTACAGTAGCAAAAAATTGTTTAAGTTTATTAAACAGAAAGAGGGTTTCGAGACGAAACTCTAGGCGCTTGAATCGCCTGATTCCGATAAACGAGCGAAAAGATAAACTAAAATGAAAATCGGGTAAGAAATAGCGATCGAAAATAATCGCGGAAAACCCTGGAAAAAGAAAAACCGAGCGAACGTTCGCTAACGAGCGAACGTTCGCTGTCTGTGACTAACGGGCGAAAACCGTTCTTTAAAACGAACGTACGGACGAACGTCCGCAAAATAAATAAACCGACGGAAAAACCGATCTAACGAAAATAAACCGAGAAAAAAAATGAAAAAACCAGGGTTATCCGAAGAACACCGACCGGCCAACGACGGTCAACGGCGAGATCCGACACGGCGGCAATGACTCCGCGACGGTAGCCGGCAGCGGCGGCGGAAAAGCGGCGGCGGCGCTTAGGGTTCGATGGTAGCGCTGCGGTGAAATTTGGCCGGGTGAAATTTGAGGCGAAGTCGTGGCTTATAAAGCCCCCCGGGCGTCGGCAGAGTCCACGTTGCCCACGGCCCGGTAAGTTGGTTCGATATTTAAAAAAATACAATTCCGACGTGTAGGAAAAGAAAGAAAACAAATACTAAACTGACTCCAAAAATCCTAAAATAAATTTTCCCCGTCCTCTAAAAATCTACCGGACAAGGTGAACATTTATTTGGGACTCTAATTCAATTTTGAAAAACGCATATTTTTCCTAAGTCAAATGAAATAGTGATAAAACTTCGAATAAATTCTTATTTGATTTTAATATTAAATCTCCAATATTTCTCTAATTTGGGGAAGTCATTTTATCCCCCCTCTTTAATTTTCATAAAAGAAATATTCGAAGAGAAAATAATTAAAATCAAACGACGCTCTTTTCAAAATTTGAGAAAACTCAAATATGAAAATAACGAAATTCCCAACTCTCTCCATGGGTCCTTGAGTTGCGTAGGATTTCTAGGATCAAGCCAAAATGCAATAAAAATATGATATGCAATGATGACCTAATGTATAACAATTTGGGATGTTACATGGGAGGTGTAGGATGAAGATGGTCTCTCTCAAACAACCCTGCAACCAAATACAAGAAATCTCTTGTGACCCCAACACACCCAATACAATGGCAAATTGTATAGGTGCACTAGTTCGGCGAAGAGATGGTGATAAAATTGTAATATTGATGGTAGAAATATATTTTTATAATCTGAATAAAGAGAAACAGCAAGGTAGAAAATAGTAAACTGACACAAAAACGGTATTGCAATGCTAGAAAATGAGGCCTAGGGTCCGTACTTTCGCTAGTGCAATCTCTCAACAATGCTAACATACTTGGATCATATGATTATCCCTCAAAGTGCAATAAAGAATCACTCCCTAGTTCCTATCTAGCGGAGAACACAAGAATAAATTGTTTGTAGGGTACGAAACCACCTCAAAACTATTCTTTCCGTTCGATCTATTCAAGAGTTCATACTAAAATAACACCAAGCTATTCTTTCCGTTTGATCTATCCTAGAGTTTATACTAAAATAACATCAAAGCAAATTCATATTCATAATACTCAATCCAGCACAAAGAACTTCAAAGAGTGCCCCAAGATTTCTACCGGAGAAACAAAGACAAGAACGTGCATGAACCCCTATGCATAGATTACCCCAATGTCACCTCAGGAATCCGTGAGTTGAGTGGAAAAACATATATCAAGTGAATCAATATGATACCCCATTGTCACCACGAGTATTCAATTGCAAGACGTATATCAAGTGTTCTCAATTCCATAAAAGTATTCAATCCGATAACAACGAAATCTCGAAGGGAAAATTCAATTCATCACAAGATAGAGAGGGGAAAACATCATATGATCCAACTATATTAACAAAGCCCGCGATACATCAAGATCTTGACATCTCAAGAACATGAGAGAGAGAGAGAGAGAGAGAGAGATTAAACACATAGCTACTGGTACAAACCCTCAGCCCCGAGGGTGGACTACTCCCTCCTCATCGTGGTGGCCGCCGGGATGATGAAGATGGCCATCGAAGATGATCCCCCCCCTTGACGAGGGTCTTGCGGGCAGGAGTCTAGATCGGTTTTCAGTGGCTACAGAGCCTTGCGGCGGCGGAACTTCTGATCTAGGGTTATTTCTGATGGTTTCTCCATTTATAGGATTTTTGGGCGTTGGTTTCAACGTAAGATGGGCCTCGAGGTGAGCACAACCCACCAATGCACAGATGGCCCACCAGGCATACCCTGGTGGGTTGTGCCCTCCTTGTGGCTCTTCTGGCCCTCCCACAAATCTTCGGGGGTCTCTTTTGTTCCAAAAAAATCGTCAAAAAGTTTCGTGCAATTCCTAGAACTTTTATTTCTACACAAAAAACAACACCAGGGTAGTTCTGCTGAAAATAGCGTCAGTCTGGGTTAGTTCCATGCAAATCATACCAAAACCATATAAAATTGTTGTAAACATGCATGAATACTTCATAAATTATAGATACATTGGAGACATATCACTTATCATGGGACCTAAACATGCATCCATTTGTAGCCATTTTGGTGCACCGGAGCATGTATGTGTAATTCAAATTTGAATTATGCACATTAAATTAACGCTTAGAAAACTTAATTATAATGTATAAAAAAGGCCAAACGAACCATGAATATTTACAGCGGTTCTGATCAAGCGTCTGGCACCCGTGGATAAGCACTGTGCGCACGCATCATGCTAGCTCATGCTTCCTTCTTTACTAAGTTTTCCATATTAATTGTGTTATATATATCCAAACACACTACCATTTCTTGCCACTCCTCAAATTGGTTTCCCACCTCTTCTCCCATTGGTTTCCCGCTGCCAATGTCAGTGATCATAGACGGCTAGGTGGCGACACACCGGCCATGTAAAGATTGCACATAGTTTCTAAAAGCACAAACATGTGTGATAGTAGGGAGTAGGTCCCACACGGTGACCAGCGTGAAACGCCTTAAAGGCACGAATGCAACTCTTATTAGCAAGGGGCGGCTTCCCATCCGCTAGCCGAGTCGAATAGAACATAGAAGTTAAGCATGCTCGGGCTGGAGGAGTCTAAGGATGGGTGACCTGGTGGGAAGTTGCATATCTCAAGCTTTATTTAAGCACCATGATACGATCATTACAAACATTTAGCATCTAAATGTGTTTGTAGTGACCTGTCATGTCCATTATATAAAAACCCTGGGATCCTTGTTTTTGTAATTTGTAGAATGATGTTTTGTTCATTATTTCTTGTTCTCAAAAATCGGAGAATCGGTTCATGGGCCCACACAATCTATCCCTTTGACCCGACATACGAGAATGGTTTGACCATGACGGGTTCCTCATCTAACCCTTTGACCCAACGTACAAGAAGGGTTTGACCATGACGGCTTCCTCTTGCTCTGTGTGCCATGTTAGACCAAATCAAGTTTGAGCACATGCGTTGGACGATACCCCCCTACCCCCCTCGCCTCAAAGTTGGGGAACTGCATCGGACGTCTTGAACCTGGCTTGGGGGTAAGGTGTTCGGTTTGTAATGTAGTTGGTGCCCTGTCGAAGTTGTGCATTGGGGATTTGAACATGTCACACACCACCAATACATATTTTCAGGCCGCATGCAGGGTATAGGGGGTCTTCTGATCGACCCTGTCTCCCTTGTGCAGTTTTAGACGACACACATATCTGTGGGCTCCCCGGGGTCTATATGTATCATCCCTTTGATCGATAACGAGGGGGGTTTGTCCATGAAAGGATTCCTCCTAGCTCGTGTTAGGGCGGGTCACAGTGACATGTTTGTGCAAAGTTCGAGCTCATGTGTTCTCACGATTCCCTCCCACATGCTCGAATTGGTGGTTTGGACCGACACTGTACCCTATGTATGCCGTCCTTAATTACCTGGCTTTCATGGGGGTTGTCTGTATCGAGAGGTAGGCTCCACATCTAAATTGTACATTATTTGATATTTAAAACACATCACTCCTTCCAACGTACATCATTTTGTGTCGCATGTAGGTGGTGCTGGTTTTGTGGCCCCTCTCGTGCGATTTTTTATGATGGTCCAATCTATTGGCCCAAGCGGTGTATTATATCCATTTTTGATCGACCAAAATAGTGGTCGTTTGACCAAGCAATAGATTCACTGGTCTGTCTTATGGAGGTCATGCCGACATGCATGTATGACCAAAGTATGAGTACGTGCATGCGTCCCGCCGACACGAAGTGGGGGGTGGGGCAAGCACCATAGCTAGCTACGACCTTAGACTATCATTATAGATATATCCAAGGGTGGCCTTTGGTTTGCGAGGCAGGTGCCACCAAAGTTGTGCATTGTGTATTTAAACGTCACGCCCTATATTCCTACATATATTTGGCCACTTCCAGGTGGTTGTTGACTTCTGGCCCCTCTCACCGATCATCGAAGACGCGCCCACCTGTGGGCCCACATGGTCAAAGTTGTGCATTGGGAATTTGAACATCACACACCATCCTCTTCATTCATATATATTTGGGACACATGCTGGTGTGGTTGTCTTCCGACCCTCTCTCTCACATTTTTTCTACCAAATGCTGCTATATATGAAGACTCGAATGACGCGCAACGAACACGGGTGCACTGGCTTAACCGTGTGCGATGCTAGTGCGCTGTAAAATCACCAAAACTGGGCAAGCGCGAGCAAGGGTGGAGTTTTTGGCGTAACTGTGTGCGATGCTAGTGCGCAGTAAAATCACCACCTACACAAACGCGAGCAAGGGTGGAGGTACTGGCTTAACCATGTATGATACTGGTGCGTTGTAAAATCACCATGATTGTGCAAGATCAAGGCGGGTAGTTTATTTAGGATGAATTCCACGTCTGCGTTTCAAAATTAGGATGAACCATGTGTAATAGACTAGCTAGCTAGAAATCTAAAAACAAACTACCCGCCTTGAGCGATGCAAAAATTGGTGGTTCCACCGCTTTTCCTTATTATCATACACACATATTGTTTTTGGACCGTGTGCGATCTTGTTTGCTCCCGCCCCGCTTCAATTCCTTTACCCAAATTTTAGTAGCCGCGGTATTTCAACCGTCGCCCCCACTCCTCCACCACTGACCTAATAGTAAAATTCCAATAACCGAGGCATTTGAACCGTCGCCCTCCCTCGTCCACCACCATCTCCACCCACCATTACTAAAATTTTCACCAGCCGCGGCGTATCCTCAATCACCACACCCCCCTCCACAGTCAACCCCCACCCTCCCCCTCGGTGAACCCTATCTCGTCTGCTACCAACCCTCAGCCGGTCTGCCCGTGCCTCCTATCTTAGATAACAAAGTTCAGGTTACCCAACGATCCCCATACCGTCACCCTGAAGTTTTTAGATGAGGCATGCAGTGTCCCTCCCCGCCAGATCCACATCCCCTAATCCAGAGAGTTGTAGCCTAAGTCCGAGCACAAATCCCAGGGAGCCCGACGAGCGTACGACAAAAAAAGAGGTTTAACATGGCCTCTCTGGTGGACTTTGGCAAGGTGGCTGTCGTTCGTCCCAACCTATCGATCTCGGAGAAACACCTCACCACGGAAGCCGGCGAGGAAGTTGACTACATTGCCATGCCGAAGGCTTCACGTCAATGAGCTCATGCATTACTGTATGCGGGGAAAGCTGGCTATGACATCAAGCTTGTCGACAGCAATGGATTCATGCAGGCCATGTCACGGGTTAATTAAGTGGCCCATCCCCAACCCCTCTGGTTCAACTACCTTCGATCTCTTCGAAGGCCCCACCGCTAATCTCCTCCGCCATGCGGTCAAGGATTTGCAATCCTTGTATGCCATCAATCCCATTTTGTCATTTCTGAAGGACACATTCTACACGGCGGCTTGGAATCCTCACTTACCAAGTCATCGACCACGACCATGAGGAGGGCACCCACAAAGGGTCTTCCAAGGTGAAATAGCCCATCTGCGACATCAGAGAGCGCACTAACGTTTGTGCTCTTCTAACTGGAAGGATCCCGTCCATGACAAGTTAGGCTATATCCTATCAGCAATATTACTTTTTCTAGCTAGCCAACCCGCACCCTTTGTTGTAGTAGCTTTTGCCATGCGGTGTTTTAACAGTGTCGTGTTTAATTATTTCAGCTATGCAAAAATGTGATGTTCAATAGGGCTATGTGATGTTCAAGTATGAATTATCCACTTCAGTTTCATGAATGGCTATATTTGGTTGTTTATAGTGAGTAGATGCCTTGTTTATCCGTATTTGGTTGTTAGGTTGGTTGTAGCGAGCATTTGTCCAGTTATCAAGCAGATGCCTTGTTTATCTGTATTTGGTTGTTAGGTTGGTTGCAGTGAGCATTTGTCCAGTTTTCAAGCAGATGCCTGATGGCTCGTGTCCGCATAAGTATTTCCCCAAAGAGGAAGGGATGATGCAGCACAGCTATGGTAGGTATTTCCCTCAGTTATGAAACCAAAGTTATCGAACTAGTAGGAGAACCAAGCAACACTATGTAAACGGTACCTGCACACAAAGAACAAATACTTGCAACCCAACGCGTAAGAGGGGTTGTCAATCCCTCTCGGGTAAAAGATATATTGGTTTGTATGATTTTGGATAAATTGATCTCGTGATAAAACAAAATAAAATAAAGAAAGAAAAAGTAAAGCAAGGTATTTTTGGGTTTTTAGAATATAGATTTGAAAACAAAAGCAAATAAAAATAGATCTCAAAGAAAATATGATAAATAATAGACCCGGGGGCCGTAGATTTCACTAGTGTCTTCTCTCAAGAAAAATAGCATACGGTGGGTAAACAAATTACTGTTGGGCAATTGGTAAAGCTTCAAATAATTATGACAATATCCAGGCAATGATCATTATATAGGCATCACGTCCAAGATTAATGAGCTCACCGCCTGCATCTACTACTATTACTCCACACATAGACCGCTATCCAGCATGCATCTAGTGTATTAAGTTCATGGAGTAATGGAGTAATGCAATAAGAATGATGACATGATGTAGACAAGATCTATTCATGTAGGAATATACCCCATCTTGTTATTCTTAATAGCAACGATTCAATACGTGTCTTGCTTTGCTTATACATCCTTTGGGAAAGAACACCGCATCTAATCGAACCCATCACAAAGCATCTCTTCCCATGGCAAGAAAAATCGATCTAGTTGGCCTAACTAAACCAAAGATTCGAAGAAGAAATACAATTCTATAAGTAATCATGCATATAAGAGATTAAAGAAACTCGAATAAATTTCATGGATAAAATAGATTTGATCATAAACTCAATGTTCATTGGATCCCAACAAACACACCGCAAAAAGAGTTACATTAAATAGATCTCCAAGAGACCATTGTATTGAGAATCAAAAGAGAGAGAGGAAGCCATCTAGCTACTAACTACGGACCCGTAGGTCTACAATGAACTACTCATGCATCATCGGAGAGGCACCAATGAGGATGATGAACCCCTCCGTGATGGTGTCTAGATTTGGATTTGGTGGTTCTAGAACTTGCGGTGGCTGGAATTGTGTTTCGTCGACTCCCCTAGGGTTTTTGGATTTTCAGGGTATTTATAGAGCAAAGAGGCGGCGCGGGAGGCGGCCAAGGTGGGCACAACCCACCAGGGCGCGCCCAGGTTGGTTGTGCTCCCCTCGGAGCCCCCCTCTACTACTTCTTTGGCCCAACAGGTGTCTTCTGGTCCAGAAAAATTCTCCAAAAAGTTTTGCTGCATTTGGACTCCGTTTGGTACTGATATTCTGCAAAGTAAAAAACAAGAAAAAAACAGCAACTGACACTGGGCACTATGTCAATAGGTTAGTCCCAAAAAATGATATAAAGTTGCTATAAAATGATTGTAAAACATCCAAGAATGATAATATAACAGCATGGAACAAGCAAAAATTATAGATATATTGGATACATATCAATGCCTTGTTTATCTGTATTTGCTTGTTAGGTTGGTTGCCGTGAGCATTTGTCCAGTTTTCAAGCATATGCCCTGTTTATTTGTATTTGCTTGTTAGGTTGGTTGCAGTGAGCCTCTGTCCAGTTTTCAATGACTTATTTGGTTGTTATACTGATTATATAGGCCTTGTTTATTTCAGAATAATTGATGTTCATTATGTGCAAGTCGGAACTGTGCACTTCGATTTCATCAATACCAGTTTGAGCGGCTACATTTGGTCCTGTTATGCACAGTGTAGTTAACACATGCCCTTTATTTCAGTTTTACACATTTATCCAATGTGATGTTTAAGCATGAGCTACATCCTATTCATTTTCAACAATACCAGTTGAATTACAATATTTGGTGGTTGTTAAGCCTGTTGTAGTTAACATTCCCTTCCATTTTATATCAGCTTAATAGCATGCTGAAACCAACTCATTCAAGCTATCATTTGGAGATGATGTTGTTTACCTTGGATATATTTGTTTGAGGTTAGGGTTGATGTACTTATCATGCCTTTCCACTACTTATGCAGGATAACAACGGGAGTGGCCAGCATTTTCCGCCAAGGTTAGTTTCATCCTCGACTTGTACTCCCCGTCGTTCCATAATGTAGTGCATATAGATCCAAGCACGGACACTTTTAGCTTCTAATATTGACTTGTTTTTGTAGGTACATATGTTCTTGGCAAAGATCCATGCATTGACCCTTTTGCGTATGGGCGATGAGATATTCATGAACCAAAGATCGTGTGAGGAAACTGATAAGGATTATTAGCAAAAAGATACGAACGGTGGCAATCAATTTTTTGTTTACGCTCTATCCAACAGAACAGTGAGCTGTAGGATGGTAACTACGAACTCTGTAACCTTCTCTTTTTACTGCCCGTAATGAGTTGTTAGACAACAATGTCTGAATCTTTTTCATTTGAAGTGGTTCCCAAAGTAGTTTACTCAAGATTACCTCGCAAAGTACATGATTGGTGGACATGCAATGAAGGTTAAAGTATTTCATCGAGACTACAATGAGCATCGAGAAGTCCGAATGAAGACAATGAAGGATGGACGGGCAGCCATCACAATGGGTTGGCCTAGAGTCGTACGCGCATTACGCATGGGGGAGGGCACAATATGGGCATTCCGCTTCACCTTCTCCAGCAACAAGAATGTCTTTCATCTCTCTCTCTCCCGTCTTTATTACAATTGTGGTTCATCTTTCTTTACTTGGTGCTTCTATAGTTCTTCAGTATATGTACCTGTGCATCAAATTATACATTCGTGCTTGAACCTATATTTGTAATAAACATGGGTTGTTATGAAATAAGTGATTTCCTATTTTCAAATTCAAAATCCATGATTTTTAAATGTAGGGACTAAATTAGGGATAAATTATGTTCCACAGGCCAGTACACTTCACACGGTTTGCGAAAGCAAAACGTCTGTGATAAACGTCAAGATCATACACGTTTCTCAGATCCACTACATGTGCGACGAATCTCTACTGCACACACGATCAGCCAAGAAAAAACGTGTGAGATTAACAACAGAAGCGCACACAATTCCTTCTTATTAAATGTTTGCGAAAGTCACCTTATCACACATGCTTGGCAATTATGGACTGTTTATGATGTCGTGCGCATCGTAAACATTTGCTCATAGAAGAACGTGTGCGATAGGCCTTCATCCGACGCGGCAGATGCGGACGGATGAATTGTGTGGGATATATCACGGCTTCAGCATACAGTTTTATAGGGACAAACGTATGCACTCTTTACATCAAATCGCATATAGTCAAGGAAAAGTAAATGTGTGTGATTGTCTGCTTATCATGCACGTTCTATAATCGTGAACTGTTTATGATGGGGCGTGCATCATAAACGTGGCACCACAGAAGACCGACTACGATGGTAATGCGAGCACAAACGAGTAGCACGGATGGAGTGTTTGGGATACTCGACATATCACAAACAGTTGTCTTAAGACTCGCGTTTGGGATACATGCCGGCATCGCATACGCTTAGTTATGCAAAACGTATGCATTGCTACTCCCTATCTCCGACGGTTTTTGGGTCATGTGGGAAGGACCCCCCCTATCGCTCACACTAGCAAGACGACGGTTTAAAATGCTGTCGCAGCAAGGGGTTAAAAACCGTTTGTATAGCAGCTCACTGTACCAATGACTCCTCACATCGATATGGATTGAATGGCCTCTCCATTGCCTAACGATCCGCAGAGTTGATGCGAGACTTTCTCCACTTTTGTCTTCCCTTATATACCTCTACCAACATATTCTTTTCCACCCATAGTGCTAAGTTTATGACTCGCGCTCATATATCAAGTGAAGTTGGAAATGCTGAAGTGAGAAAAAGTATGATACAATTGCCTGACTTGACACCGGGGTGCTCATGATTTGTACTTATGTGAGGAAGATGGAGTCATGACATGCTTACATAATTCAATGAGTAGGGATAACATTCGTTAATCATCGTATATTTTGAAAAGTAATGATTATGTTCTGGTATTCATGGATATTATTATGTAGATATCAATTACTTCATCGTTCTCAATATTCATACCATGAAATGATTACATGATAAGACAGGTTAGGTAGCATTCAACATCAAAAATTCTGTTTTTATCATTTAGCTACTCGAGGACGAGCAGGAATTAAGCTCGGGATGCTGATACGTGTCCAATGTATCTATAATTTTTTATTGTTTCATGCTATTATATTATCAATTGTGTATGCTTTATATGCAATTTAATATCATTTTCTGGGAACTAACCTGCTAACCTAGTGCCCAGTGCCAGTTGTTGTTTTCTGCTTGTTTTGGGTTTTTACAGAAAATCAAACCAAACGGAGTCCAAACACGATGAAACTTTAGGGTGGTTTTTTCTAGACCAGAAAGGACAATTGGAAGCTTTGGGAGGAGGCCAGAAGATGTACGAGTGGGCCACAAGATCACACGACGCGCCCCCAGGCGGGGGACCTGACCTTGTGGGCCCCTCATAACTCCAATTGACCTAATTCCACTTCCAAAAATTCCTTAATATCCCAAAACCACTAGAAGGAGACCCGAAACTTTTATTCCACTGGCTCAAGCCTTTGTTCTTTCGTGATCTCATCTAGAGGCCTCCACTGGTACTCTGCCAGAGGGGGAATCGATCACAAAGGGCTTCTACATTAGCCTTGTTGCACCTACGATGATGTGTGAGTAGTTCCCCACAGGACCTATGGGTCCATAGTGATTAGCTAGATGGCTCTCTCTCTCCCCCTCTCTCTCTCGTTATGATGTTCAATACAATGTTCTCTCTGAAGATCGATATGATGTAACCCTTTTGTGCGGTGTGTTTGTTGGGATCCGTTCAATTGTCGGTTTATGATCAGATTATTCATTGAAAGTAACTGAGTTATATTTTGAACTTTATTATGTGTGATTTCTATAGCTATGTAATGATTTACAACTTATGAGTTATCTTTGGCCAAGTTAATGATTAGATCTTCAGTGGAAGTGGTTCATAGTAGTAGGTTTAATCTTGTGGTGTCCTCACGGAGTAACGGAAAGAAAGTGTCGAGGCACGTATTTGTATTGTAGCTACTAAAGGTAAAACGATGGTGTTTGATCATATTAGTTGATCTTATTTTGTTTACATTATGTCATCTTGCTTAAAGCATTATTCCGTTGTTTATGAACTTAATACCATAGATGCATGCTGGATAGCAGTAAATGGGTGGAGTAGTAGTAGATGCAGGTAGGAGTCGATCTACTTGTCACGGACGTAATGCCTATTTACTAATCATGCCATGAATAACATCATAACTATGCGCTTTTCTATCAATTGCCCAATAGTAATTTGTTCACCCACCGTATTGTTATGCTCATGAGAGAGATGCCTCTAATTAAAACTATGCCCCCCAGGTCCATTCAAATCATATTACAAAAACCATAAATACCTTGCTGTAATTTATTATCCTTTATTTTACTTTGCAATTTATATATCTCCTACTACCATATTGATCCTTGCAATTAACGATTACAAGGGGATTGACAACCCTCTTGCCCGTGTTGGGCACAAGTATTTGTTGTTGTGTGTGTAAATCTTTAATGGTCATTTGGATAATTTTCCTATTGGTTCGATAAACCTTGGTTCTTTACTAAGGGAAATACTTTTTGCTACTACTCCCTCCATTCCAGAATATAAGGTGTATTGATTTTCATGAAAGTCAACCATTTGAATATTCGACCAAGATTATAGAATAAAATAACAACGTTTGCAATACCTAATACATATAATATGAAACTACTTTTCATGATGGATCAAACGATATAGATTTTGTGTTGTGGATACTGATATATTTTTTCTAAAAACTCTATCAAAGATGCACTCATTTGACTTCCACAAAAATAAATATGATACGTCTCCGATGTATCTATATTTTTTATTGTTCCATGATATTATATTATCCATCTTGGATGTTTTATATGCATTATTATGCTATTTTAAATCATTTTTGGGACTAACCTATTAACCTAGTGCCAAGTGTAAGTTGCTATTTTTTACTCGTTTTTTGCCTTTACAGAAAATCAATACCAAACAGAACGAAATTTTTGAGGATTTTTCTTGGACCAGAAGACACCCAGTAACCTTCGGGAGGAGGTCAGAGGGGCCACCAGTTGGCGAAAAGCTCGGAGGGCGTGCCCTAGGGGGGGCGCCCCCCAGGCTTGTGGGCCCCCTGATGCTCCTATAACCCTAATATTTGTTCTATAGATAGCCAAATATTCCCCGTATACCAGAGGGCACGCCAAAAATACTTTTCTGCCACCGTAAGCTTCTTTCCTCGCGAGATCCCATCTTGGGGCCTTTTAAGGTACTCCGCCGGAGGGGGATTCGATCACGGAGGGCTTCTACATCAACCTTGCTACCCTTCCGATGATGTGTGAGTAGTTTACCACAGACCTACGGGTCCATAGTTAGTAGCTAGATGGCTTCTTCTATCTCTTTGATCTTCAATACAATGTTCTCCTTGATACTCTGGGAGATCTATTCGATCTAATCTTATTTTGCGGTGCGTTTGTTGAGATCTGATGAATTGTGGATTTATGATCAGATTATTTAAGAATGTTATTTGAGTCTTCTCTGAACTCTTTTATGCATGATTAAGATAGCTTTGTATTTCTCTCCGATCTATTGATTTGGTTTGGCCAACTAGATTGATTTTTCTTGCAATGGGAGAGGTGCTTTGTAGTGGGTTCAATCTTGCTATGCTTATTCCTAGTGACAGAAGGGGACATGCCATGTATTTGTATTGTTGCCACTAAGGATAAAAAGGTGGGTGAAAGCACAAGTGCTCCCTGGGTGATTTTGGTAATTAATGTCAACATATCTCTTGTTGGACTAATAATTTCATCTAGTATATTTCAGAAAGTTCAGCAAAGGCGTGGCATGGACAAGAGGTTGTGGAACCCCTTCAAGATGCTAAGGACAGAAGATTGGCAAAAGCTCAAGACTCTTCATTTCTATTTCAGTGATCCAAGATCACATTGAGTCCATAGGAAAGCCAATACTATTAAGAGGGTGTCACATCCCTAGTTTTGGTATGCCCTAGGCTAGCCCTTCATGTGTGCATCATGTTTAAAATTCTCAGAAACTTGAAATGGGGATTGCCTAAACCCTAGCATTAAGGAATTCACTAGGTTCAACCAAAATATTTCCAGTAATTCCAAATGGCTTTCAAAAATGTTCATCATTCTTGGAAAATGTCGAAAGCAAGAACTGCAGGTGATGCACATTTTTCCATGACATATTTGGGCTCTGAATTAAATCATACTCTATTTGCATTTGGGCATTTAAATGCTATTAAATATTTTAAATGCTCAAATAATCATAAACTAAAATGTTTGCTGTTGGTTATATTCCAACCAGTGGCATTGTGCGATTTCATGATTTTTGGGTCTGTTAGGTATTTTTAATAAAGCCTCAAGACTACAGAATAAATAGAAATCAGAATAGAATTAGAAAGAGAGAGAAAGGACTCACCTGGGCCACCTACCTGGCTTACCTGCAGCCCACCTGGCTAGTCCACTTGGCGACCCAGCCCACCGCTGTCTTCAACCTCTGCCAGTAGGCAGAGGCGTGTCAACGCCTGCGCGCCCGAGGCCTCCACCTCCTCCCTGCCTGCCTGCCTCACGCTCCCGAGCTCCCTTCGCACGCCACGGAGACGCCCCGACCCCACTGGACACCTCGCTCCTCCCCCCTCGCCCCCACCCACTCCTCTGATTGCCATGGCCGACGCTGCTGGCTCGCCGCCGTGAAGCTGCAGCCACCGTGCTCCCTCGCCTCCCCCGATGCGCCAAGGAGCTCCTCCGTCGACCTCTACATCGTCCCCGTCAAGCCACGCGACGGCGGGCGTGCCTCGCTTCTTGTCCCGACCCTTCTTCCTCCTCGGTCACCGGAGATCCATCTCGCCGCCAGCCACCGCTTCCTCGCCTTCTCCGAAGCTTGCCCGCGCACCGCTGCAACTGGCCGTAAGCCTCTCCCTCGAACCCCCCTTTCCGTTGTTCCGTTTTCACGCCGTAGCTCCTACTTCACCGATGACCAAAGCCTCCGTACGCCATGGCCGATGAGGTCCTCGCTCCTGAGCACCTCCGCTCGGTCCAGTGGCACCAGCGTGCTCCTGGAGCTCCCAGCAATCCGCCCCGCCGCTTAGCTCGCCCGTCAGCCAAGCGCAGCGCCTCGCCCGTGCTAAGCCGAACTCCGGCCGCCGCCAGCCGTCGTTGCAGTCGTCGTTTCCGGCCTCCTCTCGCCCAGCCGCATGCTCCGTTGGATCTTGGCGCCCGTCAACACACTGTAGGGCCAAACCACGAGTCGTACGGTCGCCGGACGACGAATCCCGAGCGCCTCCGCCACCCTGTTCGGTCGCCGGCGACTAACCGCCGGTGCGCTGATGTGGCCACTTAGTTAGGGCTAATCACCCACTAATTAACCCCTTGACCCACTTACACATGGGCCCCACCGGTTTAATTAGCCAGCTAACGAAATTAGTTAGAACTAATCCAACCCGACTGGACCCACGCGTCAGTTTGACTTTGATGACGTGGCCGTTGACCAGTCCCTCATGTCAGTGTCTCTGACCAGCACCGTGTCACCGACCAGTAGGCCCCACCAGTCAGATTTGACTTTGGTCAATGCTGACGTCACCCTGACATAGTGCTGACGCAGTAAATCCTTTTCTGGATTTATTCTAAATTGAAATAACTAGGAAATTCCGGGAATTGATATTAACTTCTAAAAATCATATAAAATCAACCGTAACTCCAAATGAAATAAATTATATATGAAAAATTATCAGAAAAATCCAATCTATCCATTTATGCCATTTCCATGCATGTTTGAGCAACTTATGCCTGATGATCAGGTCAAATCAAATAAATGGCATTTGAATAATCACATATGGAGTTGAATTTGAATCTTTGGTTCAAGCCAACTTCATTTAATCTGGTTGCTAGTTGCATTAGCTCAAATCACATCATATTGCCATGTCACATTCATGCATCATATTGTCGCATTGCATTGATTGTGTTCTTCCTTGTTTGCCGGTGTTTGTCCCCTCTCGATAGACGTGGTTCCGGCGATGTGATCGATGACACCGATGAAGATCTATACTATCTTCAGAAGTGCCAGGCAAGCAAAACCCCCTTGTTCATTCCGATACAATCCCACTCTCTCGCTCTGCTCTCTTTTACTGCATTAGGACAACAATGATTCAACTGTTACATGCTGCGGTAGTCGAACCCCTTATCCTCTGCATGACCTGTCATTGCCACGGTAAATAGATGAAACCCACTAGCATTAGTAGGAGCTGTTTGAGCCCTGATGTGCCTACTCATTCATGCTTGTTTGTCATGCCTGCTATTGCTTAGAGTTGTGTCGGTCCGATTCATCGGGGATGAATTGGAGGTGTGTGAACATGTCCTCTTGTGTGTGAGCTAAGTGTGTGAACACGATTTGGTAAAAGGTAGCGATGAGAGGCCATGTAGGAGTACATGGTGGGTTGTCTCATTGGAACCGTCCTCGAGAACTGAGTTACGTGTGTGTGATCCATGAATAGCTACTACCACACATTGGAATGCTTAAGTGCCCCCCTCGACTTATTAATCAACTTGATCTCTGTCCAGGAGTTGCAACTAGTTTCTGGTGTTTGTAGGTAGTGTTAGTAGTCTACCAACTGGCACCCGGTACAGGTGGGCTTGGGACAGACTAGGCACCATGGCACGGTGTACCAAGCGTAGATCCACCCGTCGAGGTGGGCTTGGGAACCATGCTCACATCGTTCTTGCGGCCGTGGCGACACCGGCGGATCTCCTTGCGGATGGAACCGAATAGGCGACATACACGGACGAGAGACTTGTGTGGTTAGTCGGTCGTGGCGACACCTCGCCTGGGCTTCCGCTTGAAGGTTGCCGAGTACATGTCGTGTAAACGCGATAAGTGGTGAGAGCGTGTGTGAAGAAGTACACCCTGCAGGTTAACATTATCTATTCAATAGTCGTGTCCGTGGTAAAGGACTTACGGGTTTCTGTCACAGTTCATAGACAAGTGAAAGTGGATACTCTTAAATGCGCAAGATAAGCGTGGAGTGCTATGGATGGCGTTCTCGTGAGGGAGGCAGGAGCGGATCCATAGTGGTGTATTGATATGGTGAATATGTGGACTGTGTAATGCGCCACCTCGGAAGAGTTACTTGCGTTAAATGAGTTTAGGATAGCCACCGAGTCAAAGCTGGCTTCTTTGCGATTAAACTCCACCACCCCTTTATTGATACCGATGCATATGTAGCTGGTTCTGATGTAAGTCTTGCTGGGTACATTTGTACTCACGTTTGCCTATTTTATGTTTTGCGTAGAGATGTCGGGCCTCGCTAGTAGTTCCGTGTGGACTTGACGTTTAGCTTGATACCTCATTACGATCTTGTGCCCTCGGCGGATCTCGGTAGATAGTCGGGCTTCTCGGCCTTTTCATTTGTAGATGTTCCAGTACTCGGACATGTTAAGCTTCCGCATGTGCTTTGACTTGTATGCTCACGAATGTTGGGTCATGAGACCCATGTTTGTAATATCTCGCTCCTCGGAGCCTATTGAATAAATGGTTGAGTCGTAGAGTTATGTTGTGATGCCATGTTGTATTTACACATATCGAGCATATTGTGTGTATGATTGAAATGCTTGGTATGTGTGGGATCCGACAACCTAGTTGTTTATCCTTGGTAGCCTCTCTTATGGGGAAATGTAGTCTTGTGCTTCCATGAGCCATAGTAGTCCGCTACAGCCCGGTTCACCGGAGTCCTGCTAGCCCAGCACTACTGCTCCGGAACACTTGACTGGTCGGCATGTGATTCACTTCGTTCCTATGTTTGTCCCTTCGGGGAAATGTCACGCGGTGAAATCCAAAGTCCTGCCTAGCCTGCTACAGCCCGGATCACCGGAGTCCTGTTAGCCTAGTGCTACAGCCCGGATTCACACGCTGCTGACCGACATGCTCGAAGTTGATTCATGTATGCCTGTCCCCATGGGTTAGTGCCGCTTTGGGTTCACGACTAGCCATGTCGGCCCGGGTTATCTGCCATATGGATGCTAGCGACACTATCATATACGTGGGCCAAAAGGCGCAAACGGTCCCGGGCCATGGTAAGGCGACACCTGTGGGAATACCGTCGTGAGGCCGCAAAGTGATATGAGGTGTTACCGGCTAGATCGATGTGACTTGGAATCGGGTCCCGACGACTTTTCGTGTCGAGCCGACTGCATGTAGGATTACCAAGCCAAACTGGTCGAAGTTGAGTCTAGAAATGCTTTAGTTACATAAGGGAATTGATCGTGGAAGGGAATGTAAGGCTCTTTTTACTCCTTATACCTTATGCCTTCTGATCTGAGTCAACCTCTTCTCTTCTATGGGGATTAAGAACTAGGTCTTCTCATCTATCTATCAGGATGACGAGTTACTATGATAGAGACTTACAGGATTGATGGATTTAAGCCCCAGTTCAGTTTCTACTACTTCTGTGTGTTGTCAATTGAACAAGAACCTTGTTATGATGTTGATAAGTGACTATGCAAATCCTTGTGAATGTCTCAAACCTTTTCCTGAGCATTTACAGCCGTTATGCTGTCCGAGTCATCCCAGGTCTCTAAATAGTCTGATGCATTTGCAAATCCTTTATTTTCATTCCCGATGTCCTTTATGGTCAGAATAAGCACACTAACCGGTGCATTGAGGTAATTTATTGCCTTGACATATATCTTGGAGCTATTATTATGACCCTAGGTGTTTTAGGGAGTCACCTAGTAATAGCCATGTTTTGTGTTTCCGGTGTGATGATTCTGGCCACCATTCTCGAAAGCATCCCGTGATGCCATCTAGTTAGTAGGCATTCTATTTATGGGTTTCTGAACCCGAGATTCACACTACTTACCTCATGTTGATAGTGTTTGCTAGTTCCTTTAGGATATTAGTAACTTTGCGATAGTTCTCGAGGTCCGTGGTATTTCCTTCTTCCAATACCAAGAACTATTTATGGCATAAGTTCCTCGTTGAACTGAAAGATCACAACCAGAGTGCTCTTGATGAGTTCTCGATTCTATGTTCATACTCTGCCAGCTCTACCTTTCTGCATGGGTTATCCGGAAGAAACCTGTTGAACTTGGTTCGACATGCCAGTGCATGCATCCACAACTCAGAAAATCATATGTTCCTTTGAGTTGTTCCATTTTAGTTGTCTTCTGACCCTCGTCTATCAATTGATAGTCAAGGGTATGTGTGCATTCGTTTGTCGATGCCTATTACCCTTGTGGTCCGTCAAGCCATTCTATTCTAGAATGACTAGGAGAAACAAACTCCAGTACCTCATCCACATCCAGGATTGGGTCAAAGTAGTTGTGTTCTGCAGATCAAATGCCAATCTAGCTTTTGTTCTGTTCTACCAGAGTATTACCCCTTTATGTCGGGATTGTCATGAGAATTGCACCATCTCTTATGAATTCTTGATGTAGTGATACTTCTCACCATCATCATTCGCTCCTCGGTCCTGGTGTTATTGTAACCGGAATGCCGACAAGTGTACTGTGATGTGCGAAAATCAATACTCCTAGCAACTCCGTTGCTTGGTAGTTAATGGACAATACTCTCATTCTTAGCGTGCTTGTTATCGAATCATCATCGTAAGATTGATCGTGCTACCTAGTCCCTATTTCCGGGTGCACTCATCGACCAAGGAGTTAGGATTGTGACAATCCCTTGCTCCTTGATCATATCGTCTTGCCCTGAAAAGCAAGATTGTTCTCGA
The DNA here is from genome assembly GCA_021605145.1 of Aegilops bicornis. Classification (NCBI taxonomy): domain Eukaryota; kingdom Viridiplantae; phylum Streptophyta; class Magnoliopsida; order Poales; family Poaceae; genus Aegilops; species Aegilops bicornis. The sequence goes on from JAHIAL010000008.1 coordinate 1,529,610, forward strand.
GCTTAATAACATATCGGTGGTTCGTGATTTTCCGAATATCTTCTTGGAAGTATCACCAGGTTGTCCCATGACTGTTATGTTGAGCTCGTGATCAAGATGGTTTCTTGCAAACCACCCTTTCTCCAAGAATCTGTGTTGGATACCCCTAGGCTAGTTGGTTGAGCTAAACAACAACTTGGAGAGTTGGAAGATGAAAGCTTGCCACACTTAGTTCATTTTGAAGGGATATCCTTGTGTTTGTGTGTTTGTTGAAGAAAGATGATATCTTCATCGGTGATCCTCGTGATCGATTGTTGGATTTATTGCCTTGTCAAAACTTGATTTGAGTGTGGGCTATCATCAAATCAAATCGGAACCAACGATGTTAAATAATGTTGTCTTACTCGCGGTTGTCGAGCAAACACCATTATATCTTTTGGGTCTGACCAATGCTATTACCTTGTTCACATAGTTATGGAATTCCATCTATATGGAAATCTTGATAAATTGTTGTTGAGCCCATTGACAACATTTTCATCATCTTCATGATTCATGTTGAACATCCAGCTAGTGTTGGAAACTTCTAAAAGGCATTATCCTCATGTTCCGCTCATGAAGCATATGTTGGATGTAAGAAGTGACTTTCTCTGATTCACGTGCATTTGGTGCAAGTTGCCGCTGTGAGTTCGAGAAAGGTTTGTTTTGTTTCCCCTAGAATCATCCCAAGTTAGTCATGCCTATGTGCGAAGTACTCTATGGTTTGATAGGTTGGCCGCCTCCAATCCATATGTGTTCCCTAGCACACCAAGCCACTGACTGGTTTGTTCTAGGAAAAGGAGTTAAGTGCTAATCCGTGGTAATGCACAAGACTTCGATATCCTTGATGATGGTTCCCCACCTGGACCCGGTAGTATTTTTACTGTAAGACTACTATGTGGTCATGCTTGTCTTGGACAACATGCTCACATGTATGTAGCAGAACCAGCTCATGTTTTGGAGCTTACTATCGTAGTTCATTTCCCGAGAATCTCGCAACGTCATCTCGTCGGTTTGAGTTGCAACCTTTCCTTTTCAGACATGCCATCTGAAATGTCACAGGCCAACTAGATCTGAATCTCGAGGCAGATATGATGGTTGGAACAATTCCCAAGAACTATTATATTGGTCTCTCTGTAACCCGATAGCGTGGATGTCGTGGCCAACACACCTAATAGGAAGACCTATTATTGTAGTATCCTGATTGAGGAAGTTGGCCACCTCCCCATAAGGATTTCATAGGATTTGATTCCATAATTGTTCCTTATGGATTCTTGTGCTCCCGAAGTCTGACCTTTTACTTGATGTTCTAGATACCAAACCATATCAATGAATGGGATACACTAGCACATCAAGGAGAACATTAGAAGCGGAGTGCTAAATGTCTCTCGGTCGATTATCCAGATTTTGTGACCTTGGCATTGCTAAGGTGAAATCTGAGAAGGTGTTATCTTCCTTTGCTTTTGCATCGCCCATCACCGATCATCATGGTAGTATGTTGTGTTGCCAGGATCCTTGACACGGATGTTGGTAAAACCTTGATGGGTATGGAAATGCTCAAGTTCTTGAGGGCACACTCAGTCACTAGGTTATATCCTCGGTATCAGTTGGAATGTGCCTCCCATTTGCCGAGTTGTTCTATAACCATAGTTTCCTTTCCGATCCGAGTACGCCATTCCTTCGCACTCCACCAAACGATTGTTGGTGAACTGCCTTAGGCTGGTTTAGAGAATTACGATGATCCATGTATCAAAAGTAACTCTTTTTGCCACTTAAGGGATAATTCTACGATTCACCCTCCTCTCAGATGTCCCGCTATGGTATTATGGCAACTCAACTCCTCACTACGTTGACAACCGATCACCACCTTCCAAAGTGTGGAATTGTTGTCTACCTAGTGAACCCTCGTCATCTGTTCCACTCCATCCCTCTAGATGTGTGCTTCGTGTCTCAGATCGAGAGATGTTGCTATGTCTCATTCCATGAGCTGATCCTGAGTTGTTCGATCTTCGAGAAGATCGATCCTTCTAGAGTTTTTCCTTTCCTCTCATTGTCATGTGGGTTGGAGTTCTTAGAGCAACACATCGAGACAAAGATGGTGACCAATTCAACGTTCTTATGAAGTGCCACCTGGATCGTGAAGATTATGTTAGTTTGCGTTCCCCCTTCATCCTACCCTACACTTGAATCTCGGGACGAGATTCTTGTTTAGTGGGGGCGAGTTGTCACATCCCTAGTTTTGGTATGCCCTAGGCTAGCCCTTCATGTGTGTTATCATGTTTAAAATTCTCAGAAACTTGAAATGGGGATTGCCTAAACCCTAGCATTAAGGAATTCACTAGGTTCAACCAAAATATTTCCAGTAATTCCAAATGGCTTTCAAAATGTTCGTCATTCTTGGAAAATCTTTGGAAGCTTGATAACGGAAGGTGATGCACATTTTTCCATGACATATTTGGGCTCTGGATTAAATCATACTCTATTTGCATTTGGGCATTTAAATGCTATTAAATATTTTAAATGCTCAAATAATCATAAACTAAAATGTTTGCTATTGGTTATATTCCAACCCGGTGGCATTGTGCGATTTCATGATTTTTGGGTGCATTTAGGTATTTTTAATAAAGCCCTAAAGACTACAGAATAAATAGAAAACTGTAATAGAATTAGAAAGAGAGAGAAAGGACTCACCTGGGCCACCTACCTGGCTTACCTGCAGCCCACCTGGCCAGTCCACTTGGCGACCCAGCCCACTAGGGGCACCGCTGTCTTCAACCTCTTGCCCGATGGCGAGGCGTGTCAACAGCGTCTTGGCGCCGAGGCCTCCACCTCCTCCACTGCTGCCTCAAGCTCCCGAGCTCCCTTCGCACGCCACGGAGACGCCCCGACCCCACTGGACACCTCGCTCCTCCCCCCTCGCCCTCTCCCTCTCCTCTGATTGCCATGGCCGACGCTGCCGAGCGCTCTCCGCCGTGAAGCTTGCAGCCACCATGCTCCCCTCGCCTCCCCGATGCGCATGAAAGGGAGCTCCTCAAGTCGACCTCTACAACGTCCCGTCAAGCCCAGCGAGCCAGGCGTGCCTCGCTTCACTGTCCCCGACCCCTTCTTCCTCCTCGGTCACCGGAGATCCATCTCGCCGCCCCGACCGCTCCTCGCCTTCTCCGAGCTTGCCGTCTGCACCGTTGCAACCGCCGTAAGCCTCTCCCTCGAACCCCCCTCTCCGTTGTTCCGTTTTCACGCCGTAGCTCCTACTTCACCGACGACCGAAGCCGCCGTCCACCATGGCCGATGAGGTCCTCGCTCCTGAGCACCTCCGCTCGGTCCAGTGGCACCAGCGTGCTCCTGGAAGCTCCGACAATCCGCCCGCCGCTTAGCTTCGCCCGTCGGCCAATAGCGCGGCGCCTCGCCGTGCTTCAAGCGAACTCCGGCGCCCGCCGGCGTCGTTGCAGTCGTCGATTCCGGCCTCCTCTCGCCTAGCCGCATGCTTCGTTGGATGCGGCGCCGTCCAACCCGTAGGGCAAACCCTGAAGTCAAGCAGTGTGGGACGATGAATCGGCGCCTCCGCCACCTGTTGATGCTTGGCGACTAACCGCCGGTGCGCTGATGTGGCCACTTAGTTAGGGCTAATCACCCACTAATTAACCCCTTGACCCACTTACACATGGGCCCCACGGTTTAATTAGCTTGACTAACGAAATTAGTTAGAACTAATCCAACCATCCGGACCCACGCGTCGGCTTTGACTTTGATAGCGTGGCGTTGACGATCCCTCATGTCGATGTCTCGACCCGGCCGCCGTGTCACCGACATTTGAAACCCCACCAGTCAGATTTGACTTTGGTCAATGCTGACGTCACCCTGACATAGTGCTGACGCAGTAAATCCTTTTCTGTATTTATTCTAAATTGAAATAACCAGGAAATTCCAGGAATTGATATTAACTCCTAAAAATCATATAAAATCAACCGTAACTCCAAATGAAATAAATTATATATGAAAAATTATTAGAAAAATCCAATCTATCCATTTATGCCATTTCCATGCATGTTTGAGCAACTTATGCCTACTGATCAGGTCAAATCAAATAAATGGCATTTGAATAATCACATATGGAGTTGAATTTGAATCTTTGGTTCAAACCAACTTCATTTAATCTGGTTGCTAGTTGCATTAGCTCAAATCACATCATATTGACATGTCACATTCATGCATCATATTGTCGCATTGCATTGATTGTGTTCTTCCTTGTTTGCCGGTGTTTGTCCCTCTCGATAGAGCGTGGTTCGGCGATGTGATCGATGACACCGATGAAGATCTATACTCTCTTCAGAAGTGCCAGGCAAGCAAAAACCCCTTGTTCATTCCGATACAATCCCACTCTCTCGCTCTGCTCTCTTTTACTGCATTAGGACAACAACGATTCAACTGTTACATGATGCGGTAGTTGAACCCCCTTATCCACTGCATGACCTGTCATTGCCACAGTAAATAGATGAAACCCACTAGCATGAGTAGGAGTTGTTTGAGCTCTGATGTGCCTACTCATTCATGCTTGTTTGTCATGCCCACTATTGCTTAGAGTTGTGTCAGGTCTGATTCATCAGGGATGAATTGGAGGTGTGTGAACATGTCCTACTGTGTGTGAGCTAAGTGTGTGAACACGATTTGGTAAAGGTAGCGATGAGAGGCCATGTAGGAGTACATGGTGGGTTGTCTCATTGGAACCGTCCTCAGGAACTGAGTTCTGTGTTTGTGATCCATGAACAGTTACTACCACGCATTGGAATGCTTAAGTGCCCCTCTCGACTTATTAATCAACTTGATCTCTGTCCGGGGAGTTGCAACTAGTTTACGGTGTTTGTAGGTAGTGTTAGTAGTCTACCAAGTGGCACCCAGTGCATGTGGGCTTGGGACGGACTAGGCACCGTGGCACGGTGTACCAAGCATAGATCCACCCGTCGAGGTGGGCTTGGGAACCCTTCTCACATCGTTTGGGGCCGTGGCGACACCCGGCGGATCTCCTTGCGGAGGAACCCGAATAGGCGATAAACCTGGGCGAGAGACTTGTGTGGTTAGTCGGTCGTGGCCGACACCCTCGTGGGCTTCCGCTTGAAGGTTGCCGAGTACATGTCGTGTAGCGATAAGTGGTGAGCGTGTGTGAAGAAGTACACCCTGCAGGGTTAACATTATCTATTCGGATAGCCGTGTCACTTGCATGATAAAGGACTTCTGGGTTGCACTGTGCAGTTCATAGACAAGTGAAAGTGGATACTCTAAAATCGCAAGATAAGCGTGAGTGCTATGGATGGCGTTCTCGTAGGGAGATGGGAGGCGGATCCATAGTGGTGTATTGATATGGTGAATATGTGGACTGCGTGTGCATACCTCGGAAGAGTTACTTGCGATCGTAGTTTAGGATAGCCACCGAGTCAAAGCTGGCTTGCTGCGGTTAAACTCCACCACCTTTATTGATACCGATGCATATGTAGCTGGTTACGATGTAAGTCTTCTTTGGGTACATTTGTACTCACGTTTGCCTATTTTATGTTTTGCGAGAGAGATGTCGGTCTCGCTAGTAGTTCCATGTGGACTTGACGTTTAGCTTGATACCTCGGCTCACGATCTTGTGCCCTCGGCGGATCTGGTAGATAGTCGCTTCTCGGCCTTTTTCATTTGTAGATGTCGTACTCGGACATGTTAAGCTTCCGCATGTGCTTTGACTTGTATGCTCACGAATGTTGGGTCATGAGACCCATGTTTGTAATATCTCGCTCCTCGAGCCTATTGAATAAATGCTTGAGTCATAGAGTTATGTTGTGATGCCATGTTGTATTTACACATATCGAGCATATTGTGTGTATGATTGAAATGCTTGGTATGTGTGGGATCTGACAACCTAGTTGTTTATCCTTGGTAGCCTCTCTTATGGGGAAATGTAGTCTTGTGCTTCCATGAGCCATAGTAGTCCGCTAGAGCCCGGTTCACCGGATTCACCTAGCCCAGCACTACTGCTCGGAACACTTGGTAGTCGACATGTGATTCACTTTGTTCCTATATACATCCCTTGAAATGTCACGCGGTGAAATCTGAGTCACCTGCCTAGCCTGCTACAGCCACGATCAGCGGAGTCCTGTTAGCCAGTGCTACAGCCGGATTCTGCAGCTGGCGACCGACATACTCGAAGTTGTTTCATGTATGCCTGTCCCCATGGGTTAGTGCCGCTTTGGGTTCACAACTAGCCATATCGGCCCGGGTTCTCTGTCATATGGATGCTAGCGACACTATCATATACGTGAGCCAAAAGGCGCAAATGGTCCCGGGCCATGGTAAGGCGACACCCATGGGCATACCGTGCGTGAGGCCGCAAAGTGATATGAGGTGTTACCGGCTAGATCGATGTGACTTGGAATCGGGGTCCTGACAGAGGGGATGAGGTGCCGCTTAATGGTCTACTTGCTCAAAGTGCTTAGTGATATGCTCCAAAACCCTCAACCACTTTCTCAATTCCAAACATGTCCATAACCTAAAGTCACTCGGCCCCACCGATTTGATTCATCCGGTGCCACCGAGTTCACTTGACATAGCCACTGCCAGAAACCCTAATCAGTTCCATCTCACCGATGGGATCTCGGTCTCACCGAGATGGGCTTGCAAACTCTCTGTTGCATGTTTCGGTCCCACCAAAATATGCAGTCGGCCCCATCGAGTTTGCTTGACCAACTCTCTGTTTGCTTATTTACTAAAATTGGTCACACCGAGTTTGTGTAATCGGTCAAACCGAGATGAGGTTTTACCCTAATCCTAGCACATCGGTCCCACCGAGTTGATCTTGTCAGTCCCACCGAAAAGCCTAACGTTCACATTTTGAACTGAATCGGTCTCACCGAGTTCATATATTCGGTCTGACCGAGTTGGCTCATTTGTGTGTCACGGTTAGATTTTGTGAGGAGGCTATATATACCCCTCCACCCTCCTCTCCATCTATGAGAGAGCCATCGAGCGTGCCTACACTTCCGACTTACATTTTTACGAGAGAGAACCACCTACTCATGTGTTGAGACCAAGACATTCCAATCCAACCACAAGAATCTTGATCTCTAGCCTTCCCAAGTTTCTTTCCACTCAAATCATCTTTCCACCATAGCCAAATCTGTGAGAGAGAGTTGAGTGTTAGGGAGACTATCATTTGAAGCACAAGAGCAAGGAGTTCACCATCAACACACCATCTATTACCTTTTGGAGAGTGGTGTCTCCTAGATTGGTTAGGTGTCACTTGGGAGCGTCCGTCAAGATTGTGGAGTTGAACCAAGGTGTTTGTAAGGGCAAGGAGATCGCCTACTTCGGGAAGATCTACCCAAGTGAGGCAAGTCCTTCATGGGCGATGGCCATGGTGGGATATACAAGGTTGCTTCTTCGTGGACCCTTCATGATTGGAGCCATCCGTGGACTCACATAGCTGTTACCCTTCGTGGGTTGAAGTCTCCATCAACGTGGATGTATGATAGCACCACCTATCGGAACCACGCCAAAAATTCCATGTCTCCAATGGCGTTTGCACACTCCAATCCCATCCCTTTACTTTCTTCCAACTTGCATGCTTTACTTTCCGCTGCTCATATACTCTTGCCATGCTTGCTTGAAATGTATTGTGAATGTTTAAACTTGTGCTAAAACTCCACCTCAACTTAAAGAACTTAAAAACTGCCACTTTTTCTTGTTGAAGTTCTAATCACCCCCCTCTAGACACCTCTTCTCGATCCTTTCAATTGGTATCAGAGCATTGGTCTCCATTTCTTTGGTTTAATCACCATTGTAGGAAGATGGATGAGTCTACGATGGGGAGTTTTAGACATCGAGTGCCTATGCTTGATGGAGAGTTCTTTAATGCTTGGAAAAATGAGATGCTTGAGATTTTCAATGAATATCACTTAAAGAAGTACATTACTAGCCCTTGTACACCCCTTATTGACCCCTTGCATCCTACCCCCAATGAGTCTCTTGACATGATCCGCAATCTTAGAACTATCAATCTTATCATCAGAGGATTGCCTAGAAATTTGATTGTATGCTTGCCTACTCTTGAATTTGCTTACAACTTATGGATATTTCTTGAGGAACGGTTACCAAACTATTCCTTAAAAAATCTGGATGTGATTCTTCAAAAGTCCATAGCTTTTCACAAAATGAAACTTAGTGATCCTACATTTGATGATTGTCTATTTGAGCTTTGTGACCTTATGCGTGCCAAAGGAGATGTTGGAGTCATTAGTAGCATTATCTCTCAAGTCATTAGAATTCATAAAGATGCACATTGCCATGGCCATACATCTAATGAATCACTCTCTCTAGGTGATGACCAATCACAAGATGATGTTGAACATAAATACTATGATAAGGATGATGATAATGACATTGATCTCGATGAGTCTATGAGACACTTTGGTCTTATGGCTAACCTTCGTGGCTACATAGCTGGAGGAAAGGAATGGGTTCTTGATAGTGGATGTACCGATCACATGACCGGAGACAAGGATATGTTTTGTGAGCTTCTTTGAAAATGACGACCCTCGAAAGTATGTCACTTTTGGTGATAACTCAAGCGATGAAGGTGGTTGGCCTTGGTAAGGTGGCCATCTCACATGATAGATCCATCCAAAATATTATGCTCGTTGAATCTCTTGGCTATAATTTACTTTCTGTATCTAGACTAGCCGATTTTGGTTTCAATGTCCTATTTACTGAAGTAGATTGCCAAGTGTTTCGAAGAGATAATCATAATATGGTCTTTACCCAGATAATCGTGAGGTGATCTATACATTGTTGATTTCACTAAAAAGGCCCAACCTAGAACTTGCTTAACTGCTAAATCATCTAAAGGTTCGTTGTGGCATAGGAGGTTAGGTCACGTGGGCATGCGAAATCTTGATAAGCTTATTAAAGGTGATCATATCCTTGGAGTTAAAGACGTTATATTTGACAAGGATAGACTTTGCAGTGCCTGTCAAGCAGGAAGACAGGTTGGAGGAAGCCACCCCATGAAAAACACCATGACCACGAGAAGACCTCTCAAGCTGCTTCACATGGATCTTTTTGGTCCTAACGCCTATAAAAGTCTCGGTGGTAATTTGTTCTGTTTAGTCATTGTCGATGACTTTTCAAGATTTATGTGGGTGTTCTTTCTTCATGATAAATCGCATGTCCAAAAGATCTTCAAGAACTTCGCTAGGAAGGCCCAAAATCAATTTGAAGTGAAGATGAAGAAGGTTCATAGCGACAATGGAATGGAGTTCAAGAACGCCAATGCGGACACCTTTCTTGACGAAGAAGGGATTTCTCATGAGTTCTCGACTACGTACACACCCCAACAAAATAGAGTTGTTGAGAGGAAGAACAGGACTCTTGTTGAGATGGCGAGAACGATGCTTGATGAGGACAAGATGGCAAAACACTTTTGGGCGGAAGCGGTTGATACATCTTGCCATGCAATAAATCGTCTATATCTTCACAAGATACTCGGCAAGACGGCATACGAGCTTCTCACCGGTAACAAACCCCAAGTTGGATACTTTCGAGTATTCCGCTCAAAGTGCTATATTCTTGATAAGCATCGTCATTTGAAATTTGCTCCTAAATCTCATGAAGGTTTCCTACCCGGTTATGGCTCAAACTCTCACACTTACCATGTCTACAATAATTTCACCCGAAAGGTTGAAGAGACAGTAGATGTGAAGTTTGATGAATCTAACGGCTCACAAATAGAGCAATTGGCAATTGATGTAGGAGATAAAGACCCTTCGGAAGCAATCCAAGACCTGTCTATTGGCAAGATTCGCCCAACGGAGGTGAAGGAGAGTACCTCGTCCGTTCAAGTGGAATGCTCTATCTCACGACAAGGTGAACCACGAGTTGACTCGGAGGCATCCACAAGTGGGACACACCAAGATGAGGGAAACGAGGAAGTACACCAAGATGAACCTCATCAACCTCCTTCTCCACCTCCACAAGAGAACAACAACACAAACAATGAAAAAGGCCAAGAGGAAGAACAAGATGATGAAGAAGATGTTCCACCCCGACCCAAACAAAAGCTCTCACGAGTTAGATCAAGTGTTTCAAGAGACCATACCGTCGAACAAATCTTTGACGATATCCAAACCGGAGAATTACTCGCTCTAAAACTTCGTTTGGCTAATTTCTGTGAACATTATTCATTCATCTCTAGTATTGAACCTATGAAGGTTGAAGAAGCGCTTGATGATCCGGATTGGGTGAACGCTGTCGGTGTCAAAACCAGCAGATCTTGGGTAGGGGGTCCCGAACTGTGCGTCTGAGGATCGAAGGTAACAGGAGACAGGGACACGATGTTTACCCAGGTTCGGGCCCTCTTAATGGAGGTAATACCCTACTTCCTGCTTGATTGAATTTGATGAGTATAGGGGATACAAGAGTTGATCTACCTCGAGATCGTAATGGCTAAACCCTAGATGTCTAGCCTGTATGGTTATGATTGCCTCTACGGACTAAACCCTCCGGTTTATATAGACACCGGAGGGAACTAGGTTTGTACAGTGTCGGTGCATAGAGAAAGCAAAATACATATCCAAACGCCTTGCTTTCCATCCACGCAAAGGAGAGCCCCATCCGGACACGGGGCAAGGCCTTTGGTCTTGTATCTTCATGGCCCACCAGTCCGGCCAACGTCACATAGCCCGGACGTCCGAGGACCCCCTAATCCAGGACTCCCTCAGTAGCCCCTGAACCTGGCTTCAATGATGATGTGTCCGGCTGTAGATTGTATTCGGCATTGCAAGGTGGGTTCCTCCTCCGAACACTTCAAACTAGTTGATCAAAAAGAATTATATCCGGCTCTGTTTAACAGTTACAATCCACAACCGCAAGGGCATAATACTTAATCAAAAAACATGGTATGTCTTTACTGACAGCTTTGTTAGTGAGACGTTACGTCTGGCCACTTCATTATTTCGAATCATTTTTCGACCTCCTGTGTCGCATTTCGAGACGCAACCTCCAGTGTCCTGTCTTGTCAGAGCAGAGATCGTGCCCCCTCATTACGGAATTCTCATCAATGAGGGCTTGGGTAATCTAACCGTGCCATCCGCACGACACCTTGGGAGTAGGAACATTTTAAGGCCGGGGAGGGGGCGCTTGACATTCACTGCCTTTGTAAGAGGATAAGGATCCACCTTTTTACCCCACGCCTTCTTCCTCCTCAGCCTATCCTCCCTCGAGCTCCATCGCCCAAGCTTCAATCCTTTTCGTCCCCAGCAAACACTCCAGCCATGCCCGGATCTGGAGCACAGGGCAAGTGAATGACCTCCTCTGTCACGGAGGGGAACATCAAGGAACTCCGGGAAGCGGGGTACCTGATACGTCTCCAACGTATCTATAATTTTCGATTCTTCCATGCTATTATATTATTTGTTTTGGATGTTTAATGGGCTTCACTAAGCATTTTTATATGATTTTGGGACTAACCAATTAACCTAGAGCCCAGTGCCAGTTTCTGTTTTTTGCCTATTTCAGTGTTTTGCAGAAAAGGAATATCAAACGGAGTCCAAACGGAATGAAACCTTCGGGAAAGTTATTTTTGGAACGGAAGCAATCCAGGTGACTTGGAGTGCATGTCAGGGAATCATCAAGGAGAGCATGAGGCAGGGGGCGTGCCCTCCACCCTCGTGGGCCACTCGTGGCTCCCCTGATCGACTTCTTTCGCCTATATATATCCATATACCCTAAAAACTTCGAGGAACAGAATAGATCGGGAGTTCTGCTGCCGCAAGCCTCTGTAGCCACCAAAAACCAATCGAGACCTGTTAGGCACCACTGCCGGAGGGAGGATCCTCACCGTGGCCATCTTCATCATCCGGCGCTCTCCATGACGAGGAGGAGTAATTCGCCCTCGGGGCTGAGGGTATGTACCGGTAGCTATGTGTTTGATCTCTCTCTCTCTCTCGTGTTCTTGAGGTGATACTGATCTTGATGTATCGCGATCTTTGCTATTATAGTTGGATCTTATGATGTTTCTCCCCCTCTACTCTCTTGTAATGGATTGAGTTTTCCCTTTGAAGTTATCTTATCGGATTGAGTCTTTAAGGATTTGTGAACACTTGATGTATGTCTTGTCGTGCTTATCTGTGGTGACAATGGGATATTCACGTGATCTACTTGATGTATGTTTTGGTGATCAACTTGCGGGTTCCGCCCATGAACCTATGCATAGGGGTTGGCACACGGTTTCGTCTTGACTCTCCGGTAGAAACTTTGGGGCACTCTTTGAAGTTCTTTGTGTTGGTTGAATAGATGAATCTGAGAATGTGTGATGCATATCGTATAATCATACCCACGGATACTTGAGGTGCCATTGGAGTATCTAGGTGACATTAGGGTTTTGGTTGATTTGTGTCTTAAGGTGTTATTCTAGTACGAACTCTATGATAGATCGAACGGAAGGAATAGCTTCGTGTTATTTTAATACGGACTCTTGAATAGATCGATCAAAAAGAATAACTTTGAGGTGGTTTCGTACCCTACAATAATCTCTTCGGTTGTTCTCTGCTATTAGTGACTTTGGAGTGACTCTTTGTTGCATGTTGAGAGATAGTTATATGATCCAATTATGTTATTATTGTTGAGAGAACTTGCACTTGTGAAAGTATGAACCCTAGGCCTTGTTTCCTAGTATTTCAATACCGTTTGTGCTCACTTTTATCATTAGTTACCTTGCTGTTTTTATATTTTCAGATTACAAAAACCTATATCTACCATCCATATTGCACTTGTATCACCATCTCTTCGCCCGAACTAGTGCACCTATACAATTTACCATTGTATTGGGTGTGTAGGGACACAAGAGACTCTTTGTTATTTGGTTGCAGGGTTATGCAGAGAGACCATCTTCATCCCTCGCCTCCCATGGATTGATAAACCTTAGGCCATCCACTTGAGGGAAATTTGCTGCTGTCCTACAAACCTCTCTGCACTTGGAGGCCCAACAACGCTTCTACAAGAAGAAGGTTGCGTAGTAGACATCAAGCTCTTTTCTGGCGCCGTTGCCGGGGAGGTGAGTGCTTGAAGGTATATCTTTAGATCTTGCAATCGAATCTTTTAGTTTCTTGTTTTATCACAAGTTAAATTTATAAAAGAAAATTACAAAAAATGGAATTGAGAGTGCCTCATATGCTTCAACTTTTTAATGTCTTCCGTGAAAATAAGGATTCCGATAATTGTGCTCAATTGCTAGAGGAAGAATGCATTAAAATGTTTGGCACTAAATCTTTGAACGATGAGCATGATTGCAATGTTGTTAGTATGAATTCCTTGAATATCCATGATGCTAATGATATGCAAAGCCACAAGCTTGGGGAAGCTATGTTTGATGAAGATGATATTTTTTGTCCCCCAAGTTATGATGAGAAAATTTATTATGATGATAGCATGCCTCCTATTTATGATGATTATATTGATGAAAGTGGGTTTGGAAGAGTGTCAACTTTAGGAAGCATTGATCCCACTATTTTGGAGGGTGTTGAATCTTATAATATTTATGGAAGTGGCTTTGGAGAGGTCATGACTTTATTTAGTGATGAATCCACTATTTCGGAAGAGGTTCCAATTGATTATGAGAACAAAGTTGCTATGTATGATGATTATTGTGATGACTTGTATGCTATTAAGAATAATGATAACCATGAAACTTGTCATCATGATTTTAGTTTTCGATTGGATTATGCCTCACATGATAATTATTTTGTTGAGTTTGCTCCCACTACTATTCCGAATGAGAAGAATTTTTCTTATGGGGAGAATAATAAAATTATATGCTTGTAGATCATGAAAAGAATTCTTTATGTGCTGGTTATATGGTTGAATTCATTCATGATGCTACTAAAAATCATTATGAGGGAGGAATATATGCTTATAAGAATTGCAATAATATCAAGTTTCCTCTGTAGGTGCTTAAAGTTTTGAAGTTATGCTTGTTTTGCCTTCCTATGCTAGTTGATTATTGTTCCCATAAGTTGTTTTCTCACAAAATCCCTATGCGTAGGAAGTGGGTTAGACTTAAATGTGCTAGTCATATTCTTCATGATGCTCTCTTTATGTTTCAATTCTTATCTTTTATGTGAGCATCATTGAAATCATCATGCCTAGCTAGGGGCGTTAAACGTTAGCGCTTGTTGGGAGGCAACCCAATTTTTATTTTCGTTCCTTGCTTTTTTTTCCTGTTTAGTAATAAATAAATCGTCTAGCCTCTGGTTATATATGGTTTTATGTTTCAATAAAGTGCCAAGTAAAACCTATAGGATCTTCTTGGATGATAGTTATTTGATCTTGCTGAAAAAGACAGAAAATTTTTGCTCACGAAAACAATTGTTAAAAATCACCAGAAAGTGATAAAATACTGATTCAAATTGCAGTAGATCAATAATCAAATTATCTAGGTCTTCCTATTTTGGCAGATTTTTCAGAGTGCCATAAGTTTGCGTTTGATACAGATTACTACAGACTGTTCTGTTTTTGACAGATTCTGTTTTCTATGTGTTGTTTGCTTATTTTGATGAATCTATGAGTAGTATCGGAGGGTATGAACCATATATAAGTTGGAATACAGTAGATATTACACCAATATGAATTTATAATGAGTTCATTACAGTACCTTGAAGTGGTGTTTTGTTTTCTTTCGCTAACGGAGCTCACGAGATCTTCTGTTAAGTTTTGTGTTGTGAAGTTTTCAAGTTTCGGGTAAAGATTCGATAGACTATGGAATAAGGAGTGACAAGAGCCTAAGCTTGGGGATGCCCAAGGAACCCCAAGGTAATATTCAAGGATAACCAAGAGCCTAAGCTTGGGGATGCCCCGGAAGGCATCCCCTCTTTCGTCCTCATCCATCGGTAACTTTACTTGGAGCTATATTTTTATTCACCACATGATATGTGTTTTGCTTGGAGCATCATTTTATTTTCTTTTGTTTTGCTTGCTGTTTGAATAAAATACCAAGATCTGATATTCTTAAATGTTAGAGAGTCTTCAAATAGTTACATAATTATTCGACTACTCATTGATCTTCACTTATATCTTTTGGAGTAGTTTGTCATTTGCTCTAGTGCTTCACTTATATCTTTTTAGAGCACGACGGTGGATTTATTTTAAAGAAATATATGAACTCTCATGCTTCACTTATATTATTTTGAGAGTCTTTAGAACAGCATGGTAATTTTCTTTGGTTATGAAATTAGTCCTAATATGATAGGCATCCAAGAGGGATATATATATAATAAAAACTTCCATATAAAGTGCATTGAATACTATGAGAAGTTTGATTCCTTATGATTGTTTTGACATATGAAGATGGTGATATTAGAGTCATGCTAGTTGAGTAGTTGTGAATTTGAGAAATACTTGTGTTAAAGTTTGTGATTCCGTAGCATGCGCATTATGGTGAACCGTTATGTGATGAAGTCGGAGCATGATTTATTTATTGATTATCCTCCTTATGAATGGTGGTCGGGTACGAGCGATGGTCTTTTCCTACCAATCTATCCCCCTAGGAGCATGCGCGTAGTACTTCGTTTCGATAACTAATAGATTTTTGCAATAAGTATATGAGTTCTTTATGACTAATGTTCAGTTCATGGATTATACGCACTCTCACCCTTCCACCATTGCTAGCCTCTCTAATACCGCGCACCTTTCGCCGGTATCATACACCCACCATATACCTTCCTCAAAACAGCCACCGTACCTACTGTCGGTGTCAAAACCGGCGGATCTCGGGTAGGGGTCTCGAATGTCGTCTAAGGTGGATGGTAACAGGAGGCGGGGACACGATGTTTACCCTGGTTCGGGCCCTCTCGATGGAGGTAATACCCTACTTCCTGCTTGATTGATCTTGATGATATGAGTATTACAAGAGTTGATCTACCACGAGATCGTAGAGGCTAAACCCTAGAAGCTAGCCTATGGTATGATTGTTGTTGTCCCTCTGGACTAAACCCTCTGGTTTATGTAGACACCGGAGGGGGCTAGGGTTACAGTCGGGTTACAATGGGAGGAGATCTACATATCCGTATTGCCAAGCTTGCTTTCCACGCCAAGGAGAGTCCCATCCGGACACGGGACAAAGTCTTCAATCTTGTATCTTCATAATCCAACAGGCCGGCCAAAGGATATAGTCTGGCTGTCCGAAGACCCCCTAATCCAGGACTCCCTCATTAGCCCTGAACCGGGCTTCAATGACGATGAGTCCGGTAGCATGATTGTCTTGACATTGCAAGGCGGGTTCCTCGTCCAAATACTCCATAGAAGATTTTGAACACAAGGATAGTGTCCGGCTCTGCAAAACAAATTCCACATACCACCGTAGAGAGAATATACCGCAAATCTAATCTGCTGACATATGTTGCCTCGTCGCATCACGCCACGGCCCTGGTCTTTATTCGAACCATTTTTCACAGCTTGCCATAGCGCATATTGCGGGGTGGCTTCCTTGGCACGTCTTGTCAAAGCAGAGATCGTGTCCCCTTATCACGTGATTCTCATCAATACGGGTATGGGTAACCCAACCGCGCCATCAATTACGGCGCTTGGGGAATAAGCAGGTTTACCAGGCAAGTGGGGAGGCGTACAGTCCTACCGTCTTTATAAAGGGATAAAGATTCCTCCTTTTTTACCCACACCTTCTTATTCCTTGCTCATCCATTCTTGCGCACTCGAGCTCCAGCGCCCAAGTTCGCATTTCTCTCCTCAAACCACTCCAAGCATGTCCGGAGTGGGAGGCAAGTGGATGGCCTCCACCGTTACGGAGGCGGACATCATCAAGCTGCGGGGAGCCGGATACCTGGCCGCGGATATCGCGCACCGGCTCCCAGATGCGGGGCAGATCGTCCCTACTCCCGAACTCCATGAGAGGGTTGCGTTTCTCCCCACTTCGTCCGCGGACTGGGATTTCCTCTCCACCCTTTTGTCCGCGGGCTCATGTTCTACTACGGGCTGGACTTTCATGATCTGGCCCCCAATTTCATCCTCAACATCTCGTCGTTTATCATCGTGTGTGAGGCTTTCCTCCGTATCAGGCCCCACTTCGGCCTATGGCTGAAGACCTTCAATGTTAAACCCAAGGTGGTGGTCAGCCAGCAAGCGGAGTGCGGAGGCGCCATGGTGGGCAAAATGCCCAACGTCACATGGCTCGAAGGCTCCTATGTGGAGACCATAAAGGGGTGGCAATCGGGGTGGTTCTACATCACCGAGCCGCGCGACACCAACTGGGTGGCGGCCCCCAAATTTCAATCCGGAATCCCCATGCGGCTCACCTCCTGGAAAGAGAAGGGCCTGTCCTGGGGTGATTCGCTAGAGCTGACCGAACTCCAGACATGTATCAAAAACATGATGAGCAAGAAAATCAAGCTCGTCAACGTAGTCCAAGTCGCTATTCCGCCGGATCCTCCCGTGTCAAAGACGGGCATTCACCTTGTGGGAGTTCAACCCGGCCGAGCACCAGACGCTACTAGAGCTCTTCGACACGATGCACAAGGACGTCTGGAGGGTGCTGTTCAAGGGTGCCGAGGTACCTCCTCCCCTTACCGTGGACCGTGGACTCAGCGCAAAGTGCCCTGCCAATCCAGTAAGTTCTTTTACATCTCAAAAAGATGTTTCTTTCCCTAGTATAATCCTGTGAGGGATTTAAGCCTTCATGTTATTTTAACAGGACTGGGTAGAGACATCGGAGCGGATCGATTGTCCGGCTCCCCTACCCGAAGATCCAGCAGATGCTCTCCTGACGAGGATGCTAGTTCCAGCACCTTATGAGGTGCCGGAGAAGAAGTCCAAGAAGAAAGCCACGGGGACCAGGACGGGTTTCCGGCGCAAGGTCATATCGGACTCATCGTCCGAACACACCGAGGCGCTCTCCTCCCCTGAAGACGAGGAGGAGGCGGAAGAAGAAAGCTCTCCCCCACCACCCGGGGGGGGGGGGGAAGAAGAGGAAGGCCGCCCCAACCAGGGTGGCCGAAGGGTCCCAGAAGAGAAGGACCCTCCTTCCGGACTGCTCCTGACGACTGCCCCAAAGCGACGGCGAGTGGTTGCTCGAGGACAAGCCCCTGGCGAAGTCGTAAGTATCCGGATTCCATTGTAATTCATGGTATGTTTTATCGCACTGCTTCTCATCACGCCGAACATGATTATGCAGCCCGCCCCGAGCCTGCATCGACGTATCTTCGTCGGATGGTTCTTTGGACCCGTCGGATATGAATAGCGATTCACTTCCGACCGCCTCTTCCCCTCGCCCCACAGACAACGTCGAGGTGTTGTCTAAAAGGGCACCGAGCCGGGGGGGTAGTCCTGGAGGCGCCTCTAGGCGACCTTCCGGACCCTGGGCGCAAGGGGAGCAAGACTCCCAAGGGCTCCAAGTTCGGCCTCCAGCCGAACACTGCGCCGGACCCTCCGGTGGTTCCAGACTCCGGCAAGCGACTCCCCATTAAGGGGGGCAAGCTGC
This sequence comes from Aegilops bicornis, assembly GCA_021605145.1. Classification (NCBI taxonomy): domain Eukaryota; kingdom Viridiplantae; phylum Streptophyta; class Magnoliopsida; order Poales; family Poaceae; genus Aegilops; species Aegilops bicornis. Next base: position 1,548,136 of record JAHIAL010000008.1, read on the forward strand.
CCGCGCCGGTGGCCTCTGTCCATCCAGAGGCACCGGACAATTTGCTGGAAGCGCTTCGCGGCGTTTCCATCGACGAAGAGCACCGCACTATCATGAGTGCGGTGATCGAGAAGGTTCGGGCCGCCAAAAGCGGACTAACCGAAGCTTATGCCAGCCTCCTAACAGGCTTTGAGGTAAGTAGTCAAGATATAGGAAAATATTACCGCATAGACAGTAGCCCCTGATGCTCTGTTTGGCGTTCGCGAAGAAAAGCCGAATATAGGATCAAATAATAATCACAGGAGTCTAATCATAATGTATCTATGTGAATATGCAGGCTTCACTGCTAGCCGCTGCCGCACGTACTGCGGAGGTCGCTGCACTGAAGCAGGACCTTGAGCGGTCCGAGGAAAAGCTGGGCCTTGCCAAGAGGCAGCTCGTTGAGAGAAAAGGTAAGCAAATACCTTGTCTATATATAAAAAAGGAAGATTTGGTTGCAAAATAATGGGATCATCATGAATGTGCCAGGGGCCACAACTCAAGTGGCGACCCTGAGGAAGGCGCTGTCCGAGGCTGAAGACAAAGCAGCCAGGGAGCGCATCAAGCGGGAAAAACAAGAGGCCCGAGTAGGCGAGGTGCAGCAAGAGCTCCAAGCTCTCGTCAAGAAGCACGAGGCCTTGGAGCTTGACTCTAAGACGCGAGAGTCCGAGCTTGCGAAGGCCCTCGGCGTGAAACATGCCAAGGCCGAAGCCCAAAAGGCCCTCCAGGAAATTGAGGCGGTCAAGAAGATAGCGGCGGGTAAGGCATTCATTATGCAAAGCAAGCACGTGAAAGAAAATTTCTTTTTACCTACCCGAGTTCGGAGCTCTCCAGAGGCGTTAAGATCTGCCCTCAAGCATGTAGGATGCCGGAGTTCTACGGGCTGAGGAGGGAGCTCGGCGGAGAAGTTGTTACGGTCTCGATTATACTGGGACCGAACACCCGATGCCCTTGAGCGACCAGCTGAAGCAACTAGTCGAGCTCCACAAGGCGGCAGAACAGGCCATGAAGGGCCTTATAGTCCGGATGTGGCCTGGTGATCCCCTGCCTAACAGCTACTTCGGTCTGGTGAGGCGGCTTGTGAATGCCTACCCCCGGTTTGAAGTCATCAAGCGGTCTGTCTGCATCGAAGGTGCACGCAAGGCTTTTGCTCATGCGAAAGTGCATTGGGTGAAGATGGACGCCGAGAATTTGGTGAAGGAGGGGCCACTGCAGGCAAGGAGCATCGCCACCCGAAATGTATTATGGACGGTGTCTGAAGGGTGCCGCCTTGTGGCGGAGGAGTGTACCAAAGATGTAATTTTGAATGAGCGTGTTCATGTGATCCTGTAATATGAAAACTAGTTCATTTGGCGCTTATGCAACGCTTTTTGAATTTAAAATATTACCTTCAGGCGGCCTTTATCAAATCGAGAGTTGGCGATGTCAAGCCACGCCCCCATCCGGTAGTCTTTGGGGTGTTCGGATAAATCTGAGCACTCTTTTTCCCATTTTTGGGTCCTTCGAGGAGGTGCTCGGTATAGCTAACCAGGCAATGGGACTATAATGCTTTATCACTCTCACTTAGCCATAGAAGTCTACAATTTTAAATTTTGGCGAAGCCCCTAGTATTCGGAAGGCGAATTTGAGGCGCTTATCTCGCCTAAGTCGGACAAGGCCGACTCCTACTTGCAAGCGGAAAAAAGTCTTTAAGGACTTGAGACCTCTCGAACAGCGACTAGCTCTCGCCTCATCATGACGGTCGGTTTTGGCTTTCTCTCTTTGAGGTGCTTTCGTCCTAAGAACCGGGACACAATCACAGTAGTTCTCCCAGTGCTAGCTTAGCCGATATAGCGAAACATAAGGTACAAAAACATGGGAGCCGGGCAAACCCAACTATTGACCCAAGACATGATTGGGAGCTGATGCATATAATGCTATAAGTTCGGGGTGCCGCACTGTCGAAAGTGTTCGGACTTCTCGCGCCGTATTATGGGGTATACGAAAGCCCCTAGCGTACTAGCCGTACCAGAATGTACGGGTGCTGATTGTCGTAAATAAACATATAAAAAAGAATAGATAATGCAGTAATAGACTAATGTTGTGCATCTTTATCTAAAGAATACGTCGAAGCGCATTTATACAAGTAGTGCAATAAGCAAAAAATAGGACTATTTGACATGTCCTATCCAAGGGCAAGCTGCGGACTGGTATTTAAAGCAAGTATTTCGCTCGTTATCAGAGACCACATGGGGATTCCTTTGTACGACGTAGCTTCATGCCTCCTTGGTTGTTGTATTATGTGTCCGCAATCGCCTTTGCCCGGATAGGGCTTCAGGAGAATAAGATCACGAAGAGAGAAAATGATAAAGGTATTCAGCCCCTAAGGCGGTTGAGCCGCACTGGGACGTGCCATGGTCGTGCCCCGCCTATGCCCATGGTATTTTCAATGCGTAATTATGTACGTGCGGCAGATTTCGCCCGTTTAGTGGGACTAGGGCGGGGCTGAATTGCTAAGCGAGCTCAACGTGCCAGGCGATCCTGCTGCAAGTTACTCGGGACTCGCTTGACGGTGTCCTGGGGTTGTATCGTCGAATTGGCGGTTTGCCTTAAAACGTTGTTTTCTGCCTCTGCTGTGAGGGCCGCGGTGTGCTCCTCTATGCGGAGCGAGCGCTCTGTGTTGCCATTGACTGTTATGACCCCCCTAGATCCTGGCATCTTGAGCTTGAGTTATGCGTAATGCGGTACCGTGTTGAATTTTGCGAATGCGGTTTGCCCGAGCAGTGCGTGATAGCCACTTCTGAACGGGACGATATCGAAGATTAACTCCTCGCTCCGGAAGTTTTCTGGGGATCCGAAGACCACTTCCAGTGTGATTGAGCCCGTGCAATGGGCCTCTACACCTGGGATGACACCCTTAAAGGTGGTCTTGGTGGGTTTGATCCTTGAGGGATCTATACCCATTTTGCGCACTGTATCCTGATAGAGCAGGTTCAGGCTGCTGCCGCCGTCCATGAGGACTCGAGTGAGGTGAAATCCGTCAATGATGGGGTCTAGGACCAATGCGGCAGATCCGCCATGACGGATACCAGTGGGGTGGTCCCTGCGATCGAAGGTGATCGGGCAAGAGGACCACGGGTTGAACTTTGGGGCGACAGGCTCCATCGCATAGACGTTCCTTAGTGCACGCTTCCGTTCCCTTTTGGGAATGTGGGTCGCGTATATCATATTCATCGTCTTCACTTGTGGCGGGAATCTCTTATGTCCTCCTGTGTTCGGCGGCCGGGGCTTTTCCTCGTCGTTGCTATGTAGCCCCTTGTCCTTGTTTTCGGCATTCAACTTGCCAGCCTGCTTGAACACCCAGCATTCTCTGTTTGTGTGATTGGCAGGCTTATCGGGGGTGCCGTGAATTTGACACGAGCGATCGAGTATGCGGTCCATACTGGACGGGCCCGGAGTACTTCTTTTGAACGGATTTCTCTGCTGACCGGATCTAGGGCCTTTGAATCAGGCATTGACTGTTGTGTCTTCAGTGTTATCGCCGTTATTGCGGCGCTTGTGTCTATTACGACGTGGTCTGCTGTTAGCATCTTTGGTATCTGAAGTGCCCGGATTCCTTGATGTGTTGTTGCTGCGAGCCAGCCAGCTATACTCACGCGCGCAAAAGCGGGTCATGAGTGTCGTGAGGGCTGCCATAGATTTCGGCTTCTCCTGGCCGAGGTGCCGGGCAAGCCACTCGTCACGGATGTTATGCTTAAATGCCGCTAAGGCCTCAGCATCCGGACAGTCGACAATTTGGTTCTTCTTAGTTAGGAACCGCGTCCAGAATTGCCTGGCCGATTCCCCTGGCTGCTGAGTTATATGGCTCAGGTCGTCAGCATCCGGTGGTCGCACATAAGTGCCCTGGAAGTTGTCAAGGAATGCATCTTCCAAATCCTCCCAACTGCCGACGGAGTCTGCTGGCAAGCTATTCAGGCAATGTCGAGCTGGTCCTTTGAGCTTTAGTGGGAGGTACTTGATGGCATGTAGATCATTTCCGCGAGCCATGTGGATGTGGAGGAGGAAATCCTCAATCCATACTGCGGGATCTGTTGTGCCATTGTATGATTCGATATTTACGGGCTTAAAACCATCCGGAAATTCGTGATCCATGACTTCATCAGTGAAGCATAGGGGGTGTGCGGCGCCTCTGTGCCGAGCTATATCACGATGCAGTTCATATGAGTTTGTTTGTTGTATTCGGCCCGACCGGATTTACTTTTAGTGTATCCGGTGTGGCAGTCATCGTCCCGCGTTGGTGCGCGCCCCCGTGACCCGTATATCGATCTTAAATGTTTTGCCCTGCTTTCCAATTCATCTCGCAGGTCCCGCGTGTTGCCCCGGGCCTTGGTATTTTTGTTTGAGTGGCGGCGGTGCGGCTGAACTTCAGTCAAACGCCTCTCTATCTATCTCGGCCAGCTGCGGTGGCGGTCGACCCCGCATCATCGCTTCGTGAAGTAGGTTTCACTGTTTCCTCCTCGAGTAGCGACCTGCGTCTTGGGTAACTCTTGGAGGGGCGTTCGAGTTTGTATTCCTCGGCCGCAAGGACTTCGGTCCATCTGTCTGCTAGCAAATCTTGATCAGCTCGAAGCTGTTGTTGCTTTTTCTTTAGGCTATTTGCCGTGGCAATAAGCCGGTGCTTGAAGCGCTCCTGCTCGATGGGATACTCAGGCACGATAAACTCTTCGTCGTCGAGGCTCACCTCATCTTCGGAGAGAGGCATGTAATTGTCATCCTCCGTTTCTTCATCTGCTGCCTGTTCTGGAGGGCTAGCTTGTTCATCCTCCTGCTCTAAATCTGGCAGGAGGGTATTGTCAATGTCTTCGGTACTATCCGTAGTGTTATTGTCTCTTGTGCCGGTATCATTGATTTTGCTATGGCGGGACTTAGAGCGGCGCCGCTGACGTCGGTGCCTGGGTTGCTTCTTGGAGGGGTCATCCTCCGTTGTCTTGTCGCCATTGCCTTCTTTAGGGGTATCCACCATGTATATATCGTATGATGAGGTGGCAGTCCAGCGCCCCTGTTGGCGGTGGTTCCTATTAAATCTCCTGCATAAATCGTCCATACCGTCGATGTCTTGAGTCGAAGTTGGGCATGTCGGTTAAATAAATCGGCGATGGCTACTAAGTGGGTGGTGGGTGGGCAGCGAATTTCTTTGTCGCCCGCAGATCCCATTCTAGCCGGACATAGTTCGCCGAGGTTCTCCCCGACAGGAGAGAGACCTTAATGGATTTAGCACGTCGCCGAAGGGCGAGTGCTGAAAGATATCCGCGGAGGTAAACTCCATTATCGGCGCCCAATCGGATTCGATAGGCACGGCCGCAGGTGGCTCGGAGTCCGTGGCCGGAGATAAACCCAGTGGTTCGGCATAACGGCTATTGTGAGGGGTGAAGTCAGTATCCGTCTCTATCGCCGCTGAGAGTACGACCTCCATGGCGGGGTCTATCCACACGTCCTTGGATGGCGCAATTTGCTCCAGATTGAAGGCCGGAGTAGTTGCCGGTGCGATCTCCCAAACATTGTCCGACGGCAGAGCTATATCATGCTCGTCGTGATCGTGGCGGCACTTTTGGCATGGGCTCGAATCCGTCGAAGATCAAGTCCCCGCGGATGTCGGCGGTGTAATTCAAGTTCCCAAACCTGACACGAGTGGCGATGGGCGTAGCTCTCAATCTGCTCCGGATGGCCAGCGAGTTAGCCCGCAGAGCGAAGCCGCCGAATCGAAGATCTGTCCGGGAGGAAAACCTCACCCTGGACCATATTGTTACCGATGATCGAAGGAGCCATCAGGCCTTATGATGACGACACAGTGGAACTCTCAATGAAAGCACCAACGGCGGTGTCAAAACCGGCGGATCTTGGGTAGGGGGTCCCGAACTGTGCGTCTAAGGCGGATGGTAACATGAGGCGGGGGACACGATGTTTACCCTGGTTCGGGCCCTCTTGATGGAGGTAATACCCTACTTCCTGCTTGATTGATCTTGATGATATGAGTATTACAAGAGTTGATCTACCACGAGATCGTAGAGGCTAAACCCTAGAAGCTAGCCTATGGTATGATTGTTGTTGTCCCTACGGACTAAACCCTCCGGTTTATATAGACACGGAGGGAGGGCTAGGGTTACAGAGTCGGTTACAATGGGAGGAGATCTACATATCCGTATTGCCAAGCTTGCCTTCCACGCCAAGGAGAGTCCCATCCGGACACGGGACGAAGTCTTCAATCTTGTATCTTCATAATCCAACAGTCCAGCCAAAGGATATAGTCCGTCTGTCCGGAGACACCTAATCCAGGACTCCCTCACCTACCTATTATGGCATTTCCTTAGCCATTCCGAGATATATTGCCATACAACTTTCCACCGTTCCGTTTATTATGACACGCTCCATCTTTCTCATATTGCTTTTCATGATCATGTAGTTGACATTGTATTTCTGGCAAAGCCACCATTCATAATTCTTTCATATATGTCACTCATGAGTCATTGCACATCCCGGTACACCGCCGAAGGCATTCATATAAAGTCATATTTTGTTCTAAGTATCGAGTTGTAATTCTTGAGTTGTAAGTAAATAAAAGTGTGATGATCATCATTATTAGAGCATTGTCCCTAGTGAGGAATGGATGATGGAGACTATGATTCCCCCACAAGTCGGGATGAGACTCTGGACGAAAAAAGAGAGAAAAAAGAGGCGAAAAAAAAGAGAAGTCCCAAAAAAATAACAAAAATAAAAAACAAAAAAAACAATAAAATATGAGAGAAAAAGAGAGAAGGGGCAATGCTACTATCCTTTTACCACACTTGTGCTTCAAAGTAGCACCATGATCTTCATGATAGAGAATCTCCTATGTTGTCACTTTCATATACTAGTGGGAATCTTTCATTATAGAACTTGGCTTGTATATTCCAATGATGAGCTTCCTCAAAATGCCCTAGGTCTTACGTGAGCAAGCGAGTTGGATGCACACCCACTTAGTTTCTTTTTAGCTTTCATACACTTATAGCTCTAGTGCCTCCGTTGCATGGCAATCCCTACTCACTCACATCGATATCTATTGATGGGCATCTCCATAGCCCGTTGATACGCCTAGTTGATGTGAGACTATCTTCTCCTTTTTGTCTTCTCCACAACCACCATTCTATTCCACCTATAGTGCTATGTCCATGGCTTACGCTCATGTATTACGTGAAGATTGAAAAAGTTTGAGAACATCAAAAGTATGAAACAATTGCTTGGCTTGTCATCGGAGTTGTGCATGATTTAAATATTTTGTGTGATGAAGATAGAGCATAGCCATACTATATGATTTTGTAGGGATAACATTCTTTGGCCATGTTATTTTGAGAAGACATGATTGCTTTGTTAGTATGCTTGAAGTATTATTGTTTTCATGTCAATATTAAACTTTTATCTTGAATCTTATGGATCTGAATATTCTTGCCACAATAGAGAAGATTACATTGAGAAATATGCTAGGTAGCATAACACATCAAAAAATTTGTTTTTATCAATTACCTACTCGAGGACGAGCAGGAATTAAGCTTGGGGATGTTGATACGTCTCCAACGTATCTATAATCTTTGATTGTTCCATGCTATTATATTATCTGTTTTGGATGTTTAATGGGCTTTATTAAGCACTTTTATATGATTTTTGGGACTAACCTATTAACCTAGAGCCCAGTGCCAGTTTCTGTTTTTTTGTGTGCCTATTTTAGTGTTTCGCAGAAAAGGAATGTCAAATGGAGTCCAAATGGAATGAAACCTTCGGGAAAGTTATTCTTGGAACGGAAGCAATCCAGGAGACTTGGAGTGCACGTCAGGGAATAACCGAGGAGAGCACGAGGCAGGGGGGCGCCTACCCCCCTGGGCGCGCCCTCCACCCTCGTGGGCCCCTCATTGGCTCCCACGGACCGACTTCTTTCGCCTATATATATCCATATACCCTAAAAACTTCGAGGAACAGAATAGATCGGGAGTTCGCGCCGCATAAGCCCCTATAGCCACCAAAAACCAATGGCTGACCCGTTTAGGCACCCTGCGGAGGATCCCTCACCGTGGCCATCTTCATCATCACGACCCTCTCCATGACGAGGAGGGAGTAGTTCACCCTCGGGGCTGAGGGTATGTACCAGTAGCTATGTGCTTGATCTCTCTCTCTCTCTCTCTCGTGTTCTTGAGGTGATACGATCTTGATGTATCAGAAGCTTTGCTATTATAGTTGGATCTTATGATGTTTCTCCCCCTCTACTCACTTGTAATGGATTGAGTTTTCCCTTTGAAGTTATCTTATCGGATTGAGTCTTTAAGGATTTGAGAACACTTGATGTATGTTTTGTCGTGCTTATCTGTGGTGAGAATGGGATATTCACGTGATCTACTTGATGTATGTTTTGGTGATAAACTTGCGGGTTCCGCCCATGAACCTATGCATAGGGGTTGGCACACGTTTTCGTCTTGACTCTCTGGTAGAAACTTTGGGGCACTCTTTGAAGTTCTTTGTGTTGGTTGAATAGATGAATCTAAGATTGTGTGATGCATATCGTATAATCATACCCACGGATACTTGAGGTGACATTGGAGTATCTAGGTGACATTAGGGTTTTGGTTGATTTGTGTCTTAAGGTGTTATTCTAGTACGAACTCTATGATAGATCAAGCGGAAATAATAGCTTCGTGTTATTTTACTACGGACTCTTGAATAGATCGATCAGAAAGAATAACTTTGAGGTGGTTTCGTACCCTACAATAATCTCTTCGTTTGTTCTCCGCTATTAGTGACTTTAGAGTGTCTCTTTGTTGCATGTTGAGGGATAGTTATATGATCCAATTATGTTATTATCGTTGAGAGAACTTGCACTAGTGAAAGTATGAACCCTAGGCCTTGTTTCCTAGTATTACAATACCGTTTGTGCTCACTTTTATCATTAGTTACTTTGCTGTTTTTATATTTTCAGATTACAAAAGCCTATATCTACCATCCATATTGCACTTTTATCACCACCATCTCTTCGCTTGAACTAGTGCACCTATACAATTTACCATTGTATTGGGTGTGTTGGGGACACAAGAGACTCTTTGTTATTTGGTTGCGGTGTTGTGCAGAGAGACCATCTTCATCCCTCGCCTCCACGGATTGATAAACCTTAGGTCATCCACTTGAGGGAAATTTGCTACTGTCCTACAAACCTCTGCACTTGGAGGCCCAACAACATCTTCAAGAAGAAGGTTGCTTAGTAGACATCAGTACCCAGCCAAGGAAATCGCCCGCCAGTTTCTGGCCAAAAAGCAGATCGTCCCCACTCCGGAGCCCAATGAGAGGGTAGTATTCATCCCCCTCTTTCTTCGTGGATTAGGATTTCCCCTCTATCGTTTTTCCTGTGGACTCATATTTTACTATGGGCTAGATTTCCATGATCTAGCCCCGAATTCCTTCCTCAACATTTTGGCGTTCATCATCGTGTGTGAGTCATTCCTCCGCATCCCCCCACTTCGGCCTATGGCTCAAGGTCTTCAATGTGAAGCCGAAAGTAGTTGATGGTCAACACGCGGAGCGCAGAGGCGCTATGGTGAGCAAGCTTCCCAACGTCACCTGGCCCAAGGGCACCTTTGTGGAGACTGTGAAGGGATGGAAACAAGAGTGGTTCTATATCACGGAACCTCGTGACGCCACATGGGCCGTTGCACCCGAGTTTAAGTCTGGGCCTCCAATGCGACTCACATCCTGGCTCAACAAGGGCCTGGATTGGGTGTCGTCCAACGAGGTAATGACGCTGCAGAAGCGCATCAAGAGTGTGATAGACAAGAACACCAGTCTTGCCAGCGTGATCCAGGTGATGCTTTTTTGCCGGATTCTCCCCTGCCAACGCCGGACTCAGTATCTGTGGGAGTTCGATCCGGCCGGTCCTCAGACCCTGCAGCGGTTCTTCGGCACAACGCACGAAGACATATGGAAGCTGCTTTTCAAGGCCCAGAAGTCATGGCCGAAAACAACCGAAGATCTCGGCCTCGACCGCACTCATCCGGCCACTCCCGTAAGTTTTCTGATAGCCTTAATTTGTAGATCTGAGGAGTATATTGAGCTTTCCGCTCTCCTCACAGGGCTGGACGAAGAAGGCGGAGCAGATCCTTTGCCCGGCTCCCTACCCGAATACCTAGCCATTCCTCTGCTACTTGAGGATGCTTTGGTTCACTTATTATGTCGAGGCCTTAGGAAAAGAAGGCCAAGAAGAAGGGCAAGGAGGCCAAGGTGGCCTCCGCCGTAAAGCGCTTGAGCGTATTGTCCGGAGATACGAAACTCTCTCCTCTCATGACGACGATGAAGAGGAGGAGGAAGTGAGCAATTCTCCCTTAAGGGTGAAATAAGAAAGGGGGCTTCCATGGATCTAGAGGCGGGCGTCCAAGAAAGGAGGATCTCCCTTACGGATGATTCGAATCGGACACCCGGCGACATCCCCGAGTGGCGCCCCGGGCCGAAGCCCTGGCTGGATTGTAAGTATTCAAGGCCTTTGCATATATCTACGGCTTTTAGCCTTGTGGTTTTAACACATTGACTTGGGAGGCTGCAGTCCAGCTCGTGACCTCCCCAGTGATCCTCATCTTCAGGAATTATTTGGGTCCGAACATGATGGAGGCGGAGTCCCTCATGACCTCTCTCCCACTACTATGGACAACACCGTAGTGTTGTCCCGAAGGACCCTTCCGAGTCAGTGAGAGGTGCGGGAAGCCGTCAAAGCGGCGCCAGAGGGTGATATCTCTGCTGCCGAGGACATGGGGAACCAATCCCCATGGAGGCTGGCGGCCAGGGGCCATGTCAATTTGGCCCCCAACAAAACATCATTCCGAGAGACCCACACGGCTCACGGTCGGTGAGCATCCTCCATCGAAAGAAGGGCGCGCATCAACTCCACCGGCGACCTCTACCAATCCAGAGGCGCCGGATGCTCTGGTGGAAGCGCTTCAGAGCGCCTCCATTGTGGAGGAACATCGTACCCTTATGGGTACGGTGGTTGAAAAGGTTCGGTCCGCCAAAAGCGGATTGAACGAGGCCTATACTAGCCTTCTGGGAGGCTTTGAGGTATGTGATGTAATACTTTTTAGCTATATAAAAGGAATGCCTCTGTAGAGATAGTAGCCCTGAGACTCTATTCGGTGTTAGCAAGGAAAGGCGAGCAGAGGATCGAATAGTTCTCGCGAGAGATTAACATACATGTCTATTTGAACAAACAAGCTTCAATGTTGGCGGCAACTTCCCATGCCTTGAAGTGTTCGAACTAAAGCGGAAGTTAGAGGAAAAGCAAGGTATGTGATACGAAAACATATCTGAAATGATATCAGCTCTTGTTTGTTATCTGAATGAGTTTTATGATTATGCTCATAGCTGACGCGTCTGAGGAGACCCTCAAGAGTGCGCTGGCTGAAGCCAGGAAGGAGGCGGAGGAAGAACGAGCCGCCCGCCGGAAGTATGAATCAAGGGTGGAGGAAGTCCAGCAAGAGCTCAAGGATGCCATAAGCAAATGTGAATCCTTGGAGCGCAAGATCTCGGGTCAAGATTCCGAACTTGCTAAGGCCCTCCAAAGCGCGAAGGAAGCTCGGGTTGAAGCCCAAGGCGCCCACCGGGAGATCCAAGAGGCAAAGCAGGTCGCGGTGGGTAAGGCCTTTAATATGCAGAGCAAATTTGTAAGGAGAAGGTACATCTTACTGATCCGCGGTTGGAGTTCTCTAGGAGTGTTTGTGGATCTACCCCGGAGTATTGCTGATGCTGCGGAGTTCTTCCGAGCCGAAGAGGGGAGCTCAAGCCCGAAGGCTGTTACAGTCGCGATTACCTTGCGCGAGCATCCAGTGCCCTTTAGTGATCAGCTGAAGTAGCTGACCGAACTACATAGGGTGGCCGAATTGGCCATGAAGGATGTCATAGTCCGTCTTTGGCCGGTAAACCCATACTGACTACTTCGAGCTCGGGAAGCGGCTGGTCGATACCTACCCCGGCTTGATGCCATAAAGCGGTCGGTCTGCATCGAAGGTGCCCGGATGGCCTTCGCCCGTGTCAAGGTGTAGTGGGCGAAGATGAATGCCGTCAAGCTTGCAACCGAGGGATCGCTCGCAGGCAAGGAGCACCGCACACCGGAGCGGTATTTTGATGACGTCCTGGAAGGATCCCGCATTGTAGAGGGCCAGTGTTCGAAGGACATTATTTTTAATGAATGTATCCGTCTTTGCCGAACTTTGTATTATGAAACAAGGCTTATGTATAATATGTTGCTTGTTTTACTTCAAATTCTCTTCCTCTGTCTTGATGGCCGTTTATGGTATCTGAGATTTGTGATAAATGCCTTCAGCCCCCACATAGGTAGTACGAGGGGTGTTCGGAATAGCACCTGAACACACTTGACCCAATGACTTGGTCCTTGAAGGAGGTGTTAGTGAAGTGAACCAGGCAATTAGACTATGTGGCTTTATCACTCTCACTTAGCCATAGGAGTTTGACAATGAGATTGTAGGCGCAACCCCTGGTATTATTCAATTATCCGAACTTGGGTGCTATAGGCGCTGACCGGTGAAGACCGGTCCTTAGCGTGATCGGAAAAAATCACAAGAGATTTATAATTAGTCACCGAATAGCTGACCGCTCTCGCCGCACCATAATGATCGGTTTTGGCTTTCTCTCTTTGAGGTGTTTATCCGGATGAACCGAGAAACACAATCACGGTAGTTCTCCCTTTACTACCTTAGTCGAGCAAGGCGGAGCGTAAAGGCGGTAACCACGCTGAGGAGCCGGGCAACCCAACTATTGACCAAAGACATGATTGAACCGATGCATATAATGCTATATTAAATGACGCTGTAATATAAAAGTGTTCGGACTTACTTTATGTACGTGGCTGAATGGAGCCCTGGCGATTTAAAGTAAATAGCGAGGTGTACATGGCAATTAGACAAAAAGAGGGAAGACAGATTAGGAAATAAGCCAGTACCGGATAGGTTGGGCGAAAAACAGTTTCCATTATAGTTTGATTGATACGTCAAAACGTATTTGTACAAATAATGCGATAAGCATCAAGGCTATTTTACATGCCAAGCACAAGGAAAGCTGTGTATGCGGGTCCTAAAAGAAGGAAGAGGTGATCTTTAAAGATCCTTTAGATACTTCACCGCACGTCTACACTCTTTTCTCCTTGGTGTGTTATCCTTCGAAAGGATCAACGATCGGGTTTTCACGAGGGGCCTGGGAAAAGGGCCCTTGGTACCGTCGAAAGGTGATGTGAGTTGTAAGGAACCTGAAAAAATAAAAATAAGAAAAAAGAGGATATCATTATCCGGATAGAATTGAAACCCGTATTGTGGACTTTGTCTTTAATATGCCTCCATCTTTGCCCATGGTATCTTTGGTGTGTAGTTATATGCGTGTGGTACATATGCACTTAATCTGGTTGAAATTTGAAACTAATCGAGCTCTGACGAGTTATCTTGTTGTTACTGCAGGTAGTTCGGACTCATTTAGCGGCATCCGAGGGGCTTAGCTGCTGATGTAATATTTGGCTTGATAAAGGCCACCACAATACTTCGCTGCAAAGTCAACTTTGGCGGTCGGGTCAGGTAAGACCGGGTTAAGCATTACCCAACGGGTGACCCGACACAATAGGGCATCCATTGGGTCTAATATTTTAACTTATTTTTTAATTTAAAAAGATTACACCTTGCGTCTTGTGATTGTCGACCGTTGTCTTTCCCCTCTTAGCACGCCCTTCCTAGCCCCCTTTATAGCGAAGCTCAGCCTACCCCGCGCTCTAGCAAGCGAGGTGGTACTAAACTAACTCCTCCCGTCCTCATTTCGTAGCCGTCCACGCACAGCACATTACCCGTGCATGACCTGCAACTATTGGAGGCCCAATAGGCCGAAATACTCCGTCGCCCGATGCTCGACCATTGGAGGCCCAATTGGAGTAGTATTTTTAACTCCACGATGGGCCTTGTCATTCTGAATTGATCAAGAAAAAATAAATGGCAGAGCAAACATACGTGCATACTTCATCTCTATTGGTAGCGTTCCCTAAAAAATGCTACTGCCAGCGTTGGGTTGTTCTAAAGATTAATTAGCGTATCTTCAGAAAAACGTGTACACTTCATATAAAATAAAAAATATATTTTAATCACTAGTATTAATCGGGTGACTCATCGGGCTATCCATGGGTAGAACCTAGTGTCCATACCCTACCCATGACTAATCGGGTTACCCATCGGGCTCACCCATGGGTTAACATGATGACCCATACCCTACCCATTAGGGTCGGGTGCCAATGGGCGCGGGTGCCCATGGGTCGGATTGCCGGGTTGAGCTGCAAGGGCCGCGGTGTGCTCCTCAGTACGGAGGGAGCGTTCCATGTTTCCATTGACTACTATAACACCGCGTGGTCCGGGCATCTTGCGTTTGAGATAGGCATAGTGCGGGATCGCATTAAAGCGGCGAAGCAGCGGTTCGTCCGGAAGCGATTGCATGGTAGCCACTGCGGAAAGGGGCGATGTCGAAGATCAAGTCTTCGCGGAAGTTGTCCGTGAACCGAAAGCGACCTCCAATGTGATTGAGCCCGTCTGGTGGCAACCTCTACACCAGTATTACTCCTTTAAAGGTAGTTTTGGTGGGCTTGATTCTTGATGGATCAATACCCATTTTGCGGAATTTGTGTCACGATAGAAGCGGAGTTAAGGCTGCTGCCGCCGTCCATGAGGACTCGCGTGAGGTGGAATCCATCAATAATTGGATCGAGGACCAGCGCGGCCGAACCTCCGTGACAGATACTAGTCATATGGTCTCTGCGATCGAAAGTGATCGGACAGGCTGACCATGGGTGAATTTTGGGGCGACTGGCTCTATCACATAGACGTCCCTTAACACGCGCTTGCGTTCCCGCTTAGGGATGTGAGTAACGTATATCATATTCACCATTTTGACCTCGGGGGGAAATTTCTTCTGTCCCCCTGTGCTCGGTGGGCAAGGCTCCTCATAAATGCGTCCTCATTTGGGCGACCTTTTTCTCCTTATGTTACGGTATTTAACTTACGGCCTGTTTAAAGACCCAACAACTTCACATTGGTATGGTTGGCGAGGCTTGTCGGAAGTCTTGAATGAATCAGCAAGGTCGATCAAGTATTCGGTCCAAGCTAGATGAACTGTCTTTGTTTCTTTTGAATGGCTTCTTCCGCTGACCGGATTTGGAGCCACTGAATCCAGCGTGGACCACCGTGTCTTCGGTATTGTCATTGTTGCTTTGACGCTTGTGCTTCTTGCGTCGGGGCCTGCTATTGTCGTTCCTGGCTTCAGAAGTGCCGGGGTCGCTGGTACTCACTACAAAAAAAAATACACTTCCGTGATGATACGTGTTTGTCACAGTAGGTCGCGCTTTTTGTCATGCATGTACGTCCATGACGATTTTATGACAGAATCAAGATAGTCATACCTGTGCTGTTGTAGAAGTGTTCCATGACATTACCAAAATTATCATCACGGAAGTGTCCACTTCCATGACGATAAATCGCGCGTCCGCTGAAGTGCTTTCGTCAAGGGTGATCGACACGTGGCATCCACCGTAACGGAACGCCGTTAAGCTATCCGGTCGGGTTTTGGATCCGATAACCCGTTAATGACCCGACCAATGGAAAATTTCCACGTGTAAAATTCTTATTGGTAAGACGAAACACGTGTCGGCTCGTCGATTAGGTCGAGATAGGCGCCTATGATATAATGTCGACCGTGCCCACACCACCTGCTGGCCCATTTAGCTTACAAAGCCGGCTGTTTGACTTGGTTAAAGTTAACGGGCTGGCCCATGAAAAGCACATTAACGGTCTCTTCGCCAAATAGCCCATTTACGGCCCGTTAACTCACGGCCCGTTAGGCCCTAAAGGAAATCGTCCCTACGACGTCATGTGGGCCGTCGAATATAACACCAGCCCATTTCACTTTCGGCCCATGTATGGCCCACGACGTCTTTCGGCCCATATGAGGCCTGCGTATCTTTCGGCCCTTCTGAGCCCACGGTGACTCTAGCCCATAATGAACAGTAATTTTCTTTGTACCCGTTAACGGCCGCATGATTTACATGGGCGTTTCCGGCTGCGTGTTAGCTTCGGCCTATTAATGGCCCATACGTTCTTGGGCTCCTTTTACCCTCGATTACTTCCTTTATTCTTTGGCCTATTCCCTAATGGGCCAAATTCGCCCATGGCAAGAAATCGGCCCGTTCTTGGCATGTTCCCCAAATGAGCCAAATTCGGCCCATGGCAAGAAGTCGTCCGTTCTTGGCATGTTACCCTAATGGGCCAAATTGACCCATGGCAAGAAATCGCCCGTTTTTGGCACATTAACCCGTTCGCGCCGTTCCAACCCATCCTATATTACGGCCCATTAACGACCGTTATGCATGGCAATTAAGCCTTTGTAGTCCTCTGACGGCATTAGCGGCCCGTTACCGTCTTGGGCCGATACCAATTCACGCCTGACATTCGGCCCATGTAGACCCATTTATCAGGGCAGGAGGACCACCAATTCTGAGCCCATTTATCGGCGGCCCGAGGCCCACCGATTATAGGCCCATTTATCGACGGCCGTGGGAGAGCCATGGATCCCTCGTCCGTATATGGCCCATGGTAGTTGCGGCCACTAGAAAACCGAGGGAAAAAGAAGACTAGGAAATAAATAAGGCCAAAACTAACGCTAGGCTATTAAAGGCGATTGCACAGATTACATCCACTCGGCATCAGCGATCGCCACCGATTGCAAATATAGGGAACACCCTACACTATACAAAAATGACTTGCTATTTTCTTCAGCCGGTGGCTGCACGTTAAGAATAAATTTTGTATCACTCCAAAACAAATTACAACTATAGAACAAAAGGAAGGTTGGCATAAAACTTAACGATTTAGCGAGATAAATGCACCACGGAAGTTGAAGCTTCGATTCATTTGACCTGGTATTACGTTTTCATGTTGTATTGTCCGATGGAGCACCATAACCCTACGCCTTCATTTCCCCTAGGCTCTGAACAACATAGCAAATGTCGATAGTCTGGTTTCAAAACCATGCATATCTTGACGACATTGAGCAATGTTTCTCCTTGTTTCACAAAGGGCCTCTGTTAGGAATGGACTTGTATGCGGAAGCGCAGATACAACATTGCTTTGAGCTTGCATATCTTGATCATGAGGCAGTTTGGGCGATATTGCCTTAACAACCAACCCGGTATTACGCAGCGAGGAGCGTGCTTTTGGCACTTTATTAGTGGACAGGTATCTTGACGCAGTTGCGGCAAGAGGCGACATTGCGGTTATAGTTGCCTCGCCACCTTGAAGGTAAGCGGTTCCACCATTTTTTCCATAGCTCATTTGAAAAGTTGAGGTTTTACATTAGTAGTACCCGAGCAGAAGATATTAAGGAGGCAGCAAAACCAAACAAAATAGCTTTGGTCTATATACGGAACTTATTACGGTGAACCCATGTAAAATATTATTTGTATTTTATTGCAAATTAGATAATATAACCATGTTCCATACATATGACCATGTACCATCGCTAATGTATTGTCTATTTCTTCACATTGTATTGAGGCTAAGGATAAAGAGGCGAAGTTTATAATACGGTAAGCATAGTATGACATCATTCATATCACAAAACAAGCTGAAACGGAACAAACATGCAACAAAGAACGTTGTGTGGGCAAGTCCAACGTACGGAACTAGATTACGGGTCAAGATCAAAGGAACATCACTCCTCTCTTTTAAACCTTGTAAGGTGCAATGATATGCTAAGACAAATGTGTATAAAACTGAAAAGAGTAATAGACATTGGCTACAAACCATGCAGTTCAAGGCACAAGTCAGAGTAAGTAGTATTTAAAAGGCATGAGGATTAAGGACTTACAACAACGGCTTTGACTGGTGTAGTCATGCCCTTCTTCTTCTTGGTGTGAGCAGTCCTTGAAGATTTCCACAACATTTGGTTCGGGTAATTTTTGGTCCTTGCGGGCTTTCCTGCGCATTTCGAACAAGTCAATATAGATCTGATAATATGGTACAGCGAAAAGAGTGAAACAACAGCTAATTACAAGAGCCTACGCGATGTGCAATATAGCTACGAGATCACAGTAAATGCATTTGGAATTTCACTTTTGTACGGTTGGCCTTGTTCTTTGAACAATTGACATACAAGAAGATAGATTTGTGTGACACATGCGTAAATAGGACTTCAACATGTGACCTGATCACATATATATAATGTACCTGATACTTCAGATCAGACCAGTGTTTAACAAGGCCCCTCCAGTCTTCTTAGATATATTTTCCCTTTGGAGATGTTTGGGAAAGTTCACTTTATTAGCCTTGCCTTCAAAGTGAGTTTTCCTCAAGTTATACCGATCTTGTCGCAGAGTAGACTTGAAAACATGGGTGCAAGCATGTCAGTTGCATCATCTTGGCTATCCAACTTGAACCTCATCTGTTGAAAATTATGGGAGTCTCATTATCAACAACCTAGAAAGTATGGGATGTAGTAAAGACAATATTACTAGTTTCCATATATAACCATACTTATAGATAAATGGTCGAGGAAGGTGTTGAACTAGGGTTTACGTCTTTGTCATTCCTGTCTTTGAATCCATGTTGGGAGGATACGTACATGACACCTAACGGCAACGCTGCCTCGATACTAACTTGGGTGACTCTGTAGCATCCGTGACCTTTTTAAACCTGCCTCAAAATGGATCTCCATTCTTCCTCCTCTAGATTTAGTTAACCTATCAAGCATTATCCACGATGTTTGTTTCCTCTTGCGCCTAGGTGCTAGTCCAACAACGAACATAGGAAGTCTTAGTGTACATCAAGCTGTGAGACTACATATAAAGAAGCATGGAGCGTAACTTGACTCCCGGCAACTACCTTCTTCTTTGTTGAAGCTCTGAGGTTCATCGATATTGCCAACTCGTCTTGTGTCAAGAGTGCACAGGAAGTAGTGTCGGTGGCAAGGGAGCTTGGGAGCACGTCTTTGCTAGCTCGATTGGCCTTACGAGTATGTCGTGCATTTGGTAATCTTGTGGTAGGTGTTGCAAGAACTAGGGCTGTCTCTGCCTTGTTTGGTGGCGACTATTTGTTTCTGTTGGCTTTTTGCAGCTTGTGTAGCATGGGATACCGTGTTTGTAGAATTTTCGCTAGACTTGGACCTTCTATTGCACCATCGATTACCGGCCAGAATCTGCGAGATTCATCCGCTTCTCATTCCTTGCCATTACGTGTTTCTTCCTCTTTCTACATGCCATGTTAAGTCAAGCCGACAAGAAAAATAAATAACAATTTAGTTCTTGAGAACAAATTGATGCGTGATCTTGAATGAACTGAACTTTGATGTTAGACAACCACATGATAGGAGGATGTAATATGTATGAAAAACAGGGACGGAAGAGATAACTTGAGTTATGATGTGTAAACTAAGAAGAAGACATTTCACCAAATTAGAAGCAATGCAATGGAAGGTAGACACCATATGAAAGATGCTACAAATATCGCTCTCCCAAGTTAAGCGTAATAGCATCATAAATGGCGTTTAAACAAATGTGAAGCAGTACAAGAAATAAATCATATGCAAGATGCAAACAGCATCACACTACCATGTTAGAGGTCTCTCGTCATTAGTGCCATTGCATATTCACAGCATTGCATATTCACGACTTATGATGTGTAAACTAAGGAGAAGGCATTTCAACAAATTAGAAGCAATGAAAGCTAGACACCATATGAAAGAAGCAACAAATATCACTCTACCAAGTTAAAACTGTCTCGTCATAAGTGCCATTTCAACAAATTAGTAGTACAAGCTAGAAAAGAATGTGAGATGTAACCTCTATCGCACTCTGAAGTCAAACGTGTCTTATGATAAGTGATTGTTGCAGGTTACACAACAGTAGTAATTTGATGTAAGAACATGGTGTGATAGGCGGATATTGTATGTTCTAGAAAGCAGGAACACGTGTCTTATTCAAGTATAATGTGTAAAAATGGCAGATGGAATTCAACAAAATTAGAAGCAATACAAGCTAGACATCACACATAACATGCAACCACATATAACTTGATTGCCAAGTTAGAGGGAGCACCGGTGATGCTGCACAAGGGAGGCGTGCTCATCATAAACACAGCTTTGTTGAGTGTCTATGCATGTGTTGTCTTGGAAATCATCTTGGGAGTGTGGAGGAGTAGAAAGCTGTAGAGGCCCTCCGTTGGAAGGAGCACCTTTATCCAAGCCTTGCTAACTTCCTTCCGCTTTATTGATTTTGAATTGTCAAGTAAAACCGACAAGAAAAAGCAATAAAATTCTCTCTTCCGAACTCATTCATGCATAATCTTGACAATCACTACTTTGGTGTAAAGGCAAACACATGATACCAAGATGGAATATATACGAAAAAAGGATGGCATGGCATGTTCTGGCTTGTTTGTGTAAACTAAGCGAAACCATTCGACCAAATAAGAAGCAATGCAAGCTAGACACCACATGAAAGATGCAACCAATATGACTACCTTGAAGTTAAAAGTGTCCCATCATAAATGGAATTTCAACAAATTAGAAGCGGTAGCATGCTATAAATCATATGAAGATGCAACTAATATCGCACTTGCATATACTAAAGGTGTCTCGTCATATTGATTGATCACGGGATACATAAAAACAATAGTTTATGTAAGAACATGCTTAATAGGCGGATGTACTATGTACTAAATACGAGGAAGGCATGTCACATTAACAGTATAATGTACTATAAGCTAAGCGAGACTAGCACAAGCGGTTTAACCAGATTGAAAGAATTACAATCTAGACACCATATGCAACATGCAACCACATATCACATGACTGCCAAGTTAGAGCAAGCACTGCGATGGTAGTGTAGGGGAAATCTTAGTAATCAACTACTGAGCTTCGTTCACTATCTTCATCTAGCATTTACTGTTTCTTGAGAATCATGTCGGAGGTGACGCTGCATTCTTTAAATGAGTAGTCCCCTTGCACCTTTGCCTCGTCATAAGTGATTGATGAGGGATACACAAGAACATTAGTTTGATGTAAGAACATGGTTAATACACGGATGTACTAGTATGTACCAAAAAGCGAAGGCATGTCATATTCAAAGGTATAATGTGTAAGCTAAGCGGATGCAATTTAACCAAATTGGAAGCAATACAAGCTAGACATCCAAAATTTGGAGTGGTGAGCATGATCATCTAGGACACGAGAGCACTGGTGGGAGGCAAGCTGCCGCCACCATCACAGCTTTTTAGTTGGCTTCGGTGATGCCTATCTTTCTTTGGGCTTGTCCTTTGGCTCGACCTTGCCACGACTAGCTATTTGTCTTGTGGTGCTCCGGGATGGTGGTTCATGTAAAAATATCTTTCCTTATCTTGATAAAGGTGACTTGACCTTTCGAATACAAGCTAGACACCATGTGCAACATGGAACCACATATGACAAGTGAAGTTAAAGCAAGCACAGGATGGTGGTTCACGGCTGGCCAGATCATCAACTCGAGCTACGTTCTGCGTCTCCATATCTTTGACACTACACCCTTTAAAGTCTTGAAAGCGTGTCTTACCTAGCAGCGTACCACTGTTTGGGCGCCTTCTCTCTTCTCTTTTACGCATACGTGAAGGCGAGTGCGAAATACACTTGCATAAAAACACAATAGTGAGAGTATGGGTGAAGTGTATGCGAAGTAGTGCCTTTGTAAAAAGTAGCGAGATAGCGGTGGCTGAAAAATAAATAGCAGGGAGACATATGATAGCTTTACAATATTGCATGGCAAACAAAATTAGATTCTACTCCGTATGATTTTGTAATATATGAGCACAGAAATGCAGGTACTCCTCCGACACACCACCACATGTGGTCCTATCAAGATAACGATCGACTAAAAATAAATAGGTCGATCGATTTTTTTATGAACCGTCCGATCTATAAGGAGGCAGGCGAGATGGCCTTCGTCTACCTCCCTTGATCCTTTGTTGTGATCTTTCTTGAACCGCCTTGACCACCGGCCCAGGACCCCACCGCCTCCGCCCGCCCTCCCATCGACCTCACACCACCGCCGTGCTTGGCGGCGCCCAGGCCATCCCTTTAATCTGGCCGACCTCCAGATGAGACGCCCGGTAGCTCTAGGCCGCCTGCGCCCTAAGATAAACACCAAAGCGCTGCTTCCCGGCATAATAGTCGTACTAAGCGCTTTGTTACACCAAGGAATGCTTAGTTAATTGGGAATCAAGCGGCGAAATTGAAATTCAGAGGCGACGGACCTCTAGCTAAGGTGAAATAGTATATGAGGAGAAACCTTGTGCATCATCGCGAGTTACTAGGAACATCTAGTATCAAGAAGAAGCGGTCGACTAGTGTCTTACGTGGGATGAATACCGTGCAAGCGAGGCGTAAGATTTGCCACGAATAAGAGAAGAGGAGTACCTTCTTGATTTGCGGTGTAGTCACCTCCACATGTCGCGCCAATCTTCTTCTTTTACCGAAACTGATGTTACGGAGGAGTGCAGGCTTGGGCGAACCCATGGCCAATTGTTGATTGTGTTGCCGTGAGTGGTATGTCGGCGGAGGAAGCAGATCCGGCGGCAAAGGCGGCGTAGCAGGAACGACTCGGTGCGGTGGAGGGTGGCGAGAGTTGGAAGCGGCAGCGGTGAGGCGCAGGACGGCGTGGTTGAACTGGCTCGAGTACGGGCGCCTCGGCCTCGGCTTCAACTACTAGCCACAGGCGTTGCGGTTGAGGTTGCGATGGGCGGCGGCGTCGGGGTATCGCTCGGCGTGATGGAGGAGGCGGCGATTGATGGGTGGGATGGGGTGGCGGACGGAGGGCGCCGAGGTTTGTGGTGGTGGAGAGGTAGTTACGGCGCCCACGAATGCGAATGGGAATCGGGGCGGGTGGGGGAACCATGTTTTGATCTGGGGCGCTTTTTTGGCTTTTTGAACAGAAGATGGGGCGCTTGTTTGAAATTAGGGAAAGTACAAACTTTGCCCCTCTTAAATTTTGGACCCTCTGCGGGTCGGGGTAGGATGGTAATCCTAGGTGTCCCAAATAGTGGGTGGGAAGCGATTTGACGCGAGCATGTGTGTAAGCGGCCATTGTGTATGATTGTTTTAGGAGGCGGTTGCGTGGCGTCTAGATGAAGCTACAAACCTACCCCGGTTTAGACCTTTAGACGTTGGGCGGCGGGTTTCACGGGTAGAGTTATTAGAAAAGTAATTTCCTTGTACTACCAAACATTGGTCTCCACGCGGTTTGGGCGGTAGAGGCTCTTTTAGTAACCGTTGAAATTTTGAAACACAAGCATTCACGTTTAGAGTACTCTTGAACTATGAGGATTGACCTACATAGACAACGTTATATTTGACCTTGTATGTTTGAAAACCTCATTAAATTATCCGCTTCTTTTTGAAATTTTGACACTTGAAAATCCTATAACTACGATTATTTTGGAATGGAGGAGCTAAATTTGAATCTATTTTGTACACAACTACATATGCTATTATGTACAAAATCAGAGCAAAGATTGGTGCCCCCATAATTTAGGTATGGTTTACAAATGCCATGATATCAAATTCAAATAATTGAATGGACTTCATGTTGAATTTGATTTTTTTAAACCACCTTAAGTTGAATTCAAATGTATGCTAGTTCATATGTAGCTATTTATAATGTCCATTGTGTAACTTTCATTATGTATAATGTGCTTTACACACACAACATGAACTATACTCACGTTTATATTCGATTGCTAAAAGCGATGCATTATGCAGGAGTTCAAAATACTAACTATGTGGATCAATTGTGTGAATAATAACATAGACATGCTCAAATTCGATAGAATCTAGATGTCACGATGGATCAATGACCACTCCTTACGTGAATTGCAAATATCATGATCCCATCCTAATATTTGGATACAGTTTATATCTTTAATCAATGTGTAGAAGCAGTCTTTTTACGTGTAGTTTCACTCTCCATCGGTGGTCTCTCACACATGCTCACACACTCTCTCCCGAGGTGTCTTTCTCGCATTTACATGCTCTAGATATAACCCTCCCTCCCTCTCGTAACCATTTACAACTGTTTTCACTAACCTTTTTCTAAGCACTCTTCCTCTCCCAAACATACACACGCACAATCCTCATAGACCCTTTCTATATACATGGACCTGCCTACGTGTCTCATGTACGCACATTATCTTCTGCTTTGTCTCTCACGCATTGTCTCACACCTCTCTTCCTAATCGTGAGTATGATTCTAGCGAGAGCATTACGTAGGATGCCCTTAAAGTTAGGTTGGATGAATAGTAATATTAGAGATAAAGGGTTACCTTAGTCCGAGAACCTAGGGTTACAAATCCTAGACGGCTTTGTCAGTGGACACAGAGTCCTTCACAATTCTGTTGTCTTCGTCTTGTACCACTAGTCATCCATGGGTCTTCCTAAATGTGTCATGGGCCAACCAATGTGGCGCAGGACGGAACCGAACGAAGGGCCTCACCTCGACCCACCGGACCTCACGCGGTGACACACCCTCTGCCCCCACGTCTCATTATCTTCTCATACCCACACATACCAACACAAACACCACACACATAGAAAATTTCTCCTCGTGCCTCTATTCCCTCCCCCCTTGCATATACACACTCAAGGGAATGGAATCTCTTGTCGTGACGTCATATTAAATCTCTCTCTCTAGACCACTCTCATTTCTCGTGCTATCTCCCCACGCCCCCAATCGGCCCCTCTATCCATGCCTCTCTAGAATCGTAATACACACATACCTCTCTAGGCCCCGCCAAATGCATCAACTACACATTCACACATGTTACACCACGTACCCCATTGATCTAAAGAGCCCTCCCTTCACGTTTACTTCGCCTACAACATTCCTCCTGAATAAAGTGTGGCCAAAAATTATATTTTAGAGTTTCTACATATATACAACATTACAAAGTTATATGGAGAATCTGACAGCTAATTTGCATTGCATGGTGCCCACAATGATATTTATTCCAGACTTTGTGAATTTGTATATTTTTATATTGTATACAAAGTTAGTCATAATAAAGAGAAACGAAGAGCATCTCTCTCTCTCTCTCCATCGCATACCCCCCCTGTACGCCCCTTTCACGTATGCACACAAAACTATCTCCAGGTCCTCTAGAAGTAAGCCCCCAGAAAATTCACGCGCGTTTCATCTTTCTCTCGCCGATAGATGCAATAGCGATCATTGTATTTGAAGCGAAAGCCACGATACATACATTGGACTTCATAATCCACTCATTCTGATCACCGTTTACGTTTAGTGGTTATTATACTGATCACGCAGGCTCGCCCATTACAACTCATGTTTGCTCATACCATGACTAGTTGACCCGATTAAAGCGCTCCACGTGGCACCTCTAGTGTTGCATCACATTATCTCACTACCATCGTGCCCACACATTAAACTTGTATCTACTCTACATCTACACTCTTATAAAATACATAAAATACAATCTTATAAAAACAGAGTTGGTGATGATGGTGCACGACATCCTGCAATATAGGTCGTCCGATTTATATATCGGCGGATATGAAAGAAACTATGGCAATTTTTCAAAAAGGTACCCACACACCTCTCCACATTTGCAAATAAGGCCTTCCCTCGTTCATCCTTTTCTCTCACAAGATAAACAAGTCATACAAATGCATCTTGATGTTACGTGCAGCATGCGGGCATCTTCTTTGGTAAGAATGAAAAAAGCGACAAAAAATATTTTGGCGGTGGTTGAAGTCATCACGGCGGGCATAGCGGACAAAGGTGGCCTTGTATTGGTATCTTTGAGCCGTCTGTTCTTCACCACGAGGAGCTGGTGTGGTGATTATACACACATGCACGCATGCACACGAATCGCATCCACGCAACACTCACACAAGCACATGCACCCACGCACGCACGCAACACTCACACGCGTACACGCAGCCACGCACGCATGCAACACTCACACACACACGCGGCGCATGCATGCACACGCGATTACACCACCGACCAACACACACTCTCACGCTCAAGTGCTCAACCTACACGTGCATGCGCACACATCGACCCCAGCAGACACATACACAACGAGGCGATTCCAGCGCGCGGGTTGGAGCCTTGTCGGCGCTGCGTAAATTTGTGTTTATCCGACCTTTTCCCTATCGCGAATCGGCAGGTGGGACCCACAAGGAGCGTTATCAATTTAACTAGTCAACATGGCGCCACGCGGAACTATTTGGCGGTCAGCGAGTGCAATCCGATGCTTTGAAGCTGTGAGCAAGTGACGGATAATCACCGCCAAAAGCGTATATAGTGACCGTAATCAGATTATTCTGAAGTTTGGTGACTGTATTACGCTTTTCTCTCTGTAGGCCCTCCAAAACTACATCTCTACACGTTCTCGCATGTTACATCTAACAACTATGCAATACACACTACTACTACACTCTAACACAATAAATCGTATGTGTTTTTAGTTTTACTAGATATCATATTGTTACTTATAATTATTCAATTTGCATACATTAAAATTACCTTTGAAATGTATGGCGATTATCATCTACATGTGAGAAAAATCCGCCCTTTCCTGTTTAATCGGTTTGTATCGATGGATAAATGCGAAACAACAAAACTATAGTACTATATAGTACAAGTAGCGATTCCTTTGGGCGTCGTGTCGTGTACTCCTCCGTTGTAAGAGTGGAGCGCTCGCTTTCATAAATGTTCTAGTCCCTTTCACCGACATGTGGGACATCAAGCTACCGTGTCCACCTGCCATACCGAAATACAGTGTAGAGCAGTAGGGGTGAAGCACCCCAGTCATGGCGCCTGCGTAGTAATGAGCAATGAGGCGTCAAATCACAAAGCTGCGCCTTTCCTGCAGTTAAGTTGGAGGGACGAAGTAATAATGCTAAAAAAAGAAGTTTGAGGGACGAAGCAACCATCATTTCACTTGTTGCTGAATCCGCTTCTCCCTCATCTTCTTCAACTTAACCACGTGTTGCTTCTACTGGTTGTTACTGCCTCATGTGGGGCCAGCGGATCGGCAGTAAAGCACTAACACGATGGGACCGCATGTTAGCAAACCGCCATCCACAGCGGCAAAATCACCTCCTTTTACTAATCTTGATTCTATAATTTTTTAGATCAATATAATTGAGATTTGTATAGATAGCACCACAGGAGCAAAAAGCAAGTGAATACGGTTATGGGCATCCACAATGTGTAGCCAAATGTGAAAATAGCTTTTGGCATCGTGGCAACCATTGTGGGCCAGTGTTACCAAAGCCAAAAGATGGAACGAAGCTCCACGATTGATTGATTGAAGGAATAGAAAAATGCAACGTCTCTCCTCTTTCTCCCATGCTTGGGCGCATGTAGTACGATGCAGTATAGAGCACGAGTCTACTCCCTGTACCTTCTATCACAAATCCACAAAGCGGTAAAGGCGTCAAATCACAAAAGCATGGGCCGAAGCAACCATCATTTCACTCTTATTGACTACCTTCTCCATCGTCTTCTCGAGAAACCATCTCCACGGCACTAGTACTCCCGGTAGTAGTACTAGTAAAGGACTTCTTGGATGCAAATAAAGGCGGTTGTCTCGGCTTGCGGCGGCACTTCGAGCGACTTACCGTGGTCTCCCTCAATGGTGTTCTCCATCGAACGCACTTCGCCAAACCACACAAAAAAATTGTCGACGTCACCGCAATGGGGAAGGAAGTCAAATATTGTTACTAGCTCCATTTTTTGTACACAAGGACAGTATTATCAAAATTACAATTTGCAAAGGGCCACTAACACTAATCGAGGCAAAATTGATGGGGTTAGCAACCAAGGACATTAATATCCCCTGCATGCATGCGGAAGTGAGATGGTTGGTTTGCATGGCGGCTGCATTAATCAAGCGATGAGGAGTGAGATGGTTAGCTCTTTGGTCTTTCGAGAAAAAATCGCATTAATTGACCACGTGAAAGCGAGTTTGTATCGATTAAATCCGTGAAGAAAAACCCGCCTTTCTTTTTTAACACTAGTACTCCTAGTAAATGCGTGCGTACTTATCTGTTTGGGTCTAGGCCTTGCATTGCCAGACTTAGCCACACATTTTTGCCAAGCTTGCCTAAAGTTTTCAAAATGAGAAGGAGAGTACACTTGCGCCTGGTATCGTGCCGTCACCACACCCTCACTGCAGTCGCTCCACGCACACAGCAGTCGCACCGCACCCTCACCTGATCGCTCCACACTGCCGCCATAAACCAAACCAAGGAGCAGCACCCTCAGCGACCGTGCTATCGCATGTGAACAAACCAAACTCAGCCATCCTATCGCTGACACATAGTTTTCGTTCATAGAGTATGTTTATCCAACCGCATGTTGGGGAGTATCCGTAAGGCCCGTGCGGTGGCCTGTTGGGGAACAAGAAGAGGTGAGGAAGAAGGAAAGAAGGGTTAGGAGGCGTGGGATATTCATCCAACCGCTTTGAAATGGTAGATCGGCCCAAGTCGAGGCGACTTGCATAGAAAATATAATGCGATATGTTTTTACACAGCAAAGATCCATAAAAACAACAACATAAAGAAAAACTATCCTTTGCTTTCGCCCGGAAAGAGCGGCCTAAATGTCGTCTTTGGCTGCCGGCCTTGAACCAGCCGTCGCTGCCGGCGTGTGTCTCCGCACCCGTGTTTGTCCTCGACCTCCGGCTACTTTCGTTCAAAGCGGAAGCGTCTTGGGTGCTACTGCGCAGACGAGCACAGCCAATTCAAGTCGAGGGCGTCCGGTTCCGCTGCGGGAGGGCCTCGATGGCGGCGGCATCCATGGCGCTCGCGTCGAAGTCGAGCCTCCGCCGCCCGGTTCAAGTCCGGGGCGTCGATTCCGCTGCGGGAGGCGTCGATGAGGCGGCATCCGCGAACTCACAGGTAAGTCGAGCCTCTGCCGCCCGGTTCATGTCGGGGCGTCCGGTTCCGCTGCGGAGGGCCTCAATGGCAGCGGCATCCATGGCGCTCCGCCTCAAGTTGAGCCTCCGCCGCCTGTTCACATCCGACATCTGTTCCGCTGCGGAAAAAGCCTCGATGGCAGTGACATGCGTGCGCTCCGTGTCGAGTTGAGCCTCTGCCTCCCGGTCCTTCTTTAGTATCGCCATGTTGAACCGCTGGTCCGCCTGCACCATGGGGATCTTAGACGCCGGCACGAAGTCGACGTCCATCGTCAGATACCCATCGGGGCCTTCTGCGCCGCGACCTCCGCAGTGAACATTGGATCGGCTTCCTCCTCCTCATAGCTTGGCTGTATAGAACTTCGAGGATTGGCCACGCGCCAGCGAAGCTTGGGAATGGAAGTGCATGGCGGCAAACCGCCGCCGCGATTTCTGCTGGCGCTCCGGCGTCGACATCTTGTAATAAGTGATCTTCTGGCGCACCATGGCTTTCGGCGTGAACTAGGGGCGCTTGATGCGGGCTAGGGGATCGAAAAGGTGGGGGAATGGGCTGGAGATTTGGTGTGGTTTTAGAGGCGTTGGCTGGCGTGAGCGGCAATGAGTTACAGTGTGAATAGTGGTTCCGGTGGCGACCGGTCAATCAGCTTTCTTGTACATCACTCTTGTCGCGTTCGCGTTGCAGCCCGACACGCTGGACCCCCACGTCACTCACCGAATGGAGCGTGCTTAGCCGTCTTGCGTTTCGGCTCGCTTGTGGGACCCGCGGTTGAGAGCAAACCGGCGTCCCTCCCCTCCCCACGCCAGCGCCATTTTATTATACCACCGCTCCCTCCATTTTATGCGGAGTAAATAAAAAGCGAGAGGAGTATACTACGAGATGAGGATCTGGCGTGGCCAAACCCATTGAGTAAGCCGACATACGGGGCCTAGCAAAGCATAGGTCCATGATGAAAGTGACCGAAAGGGAGGGTAAAGGCGAGGATACCTACGTCGGAGGATCCACTTCCACTATACTACTTTGACCAAATGTTAGAGTAATAATATATGACATGCAACTTACACAAATGTTAGAGTAATTATATATGACATGCAACTTACACAAAGCATACAGGGGTCTAATGCCTTTTTTCGAGGCTAAGTTTGACCAAATGTTAGAGTAATAATATATGACATGCAACTTACACAAAGTATCACGGTCAATTTAGGTATGTGAAAGGAGTTTCCAATGATATAAATTTTCACATTATACATCTCATCTACTATTAATCTTGTCAATAGTCAAATTGGAAACCATCTAGAGTACAAATCTAGAGATGCGTCACGAATCTAACAATATTGATTGGGCGTTGTTGAATGTTCATACCTTTTTTATCATAGTAGAGATACTTTGACTACACATAAAACTTATATGTAAAGTAGAAAGGATAGGAGGGAGTATATTGTACGTTCAAAAATGAAACGAACATTGAATACCCTTTATATATGATTTGCGGATGCTATGATCACCGGTTCAAAATTTTGAATCCGCCTTAGGTATCACGTGCCCCCACTCGTTCCTCTCGATTTTTATCTCGGGGTCAGGAGATCTATTGAAGAGAGGACTAGGGTGGGTACATGCGAATGATATTGACGGAATGTTCCAAATGAGGCATGCGGGAGGATGGAATCATTTGGAGGCGACATGATCGATGGAGAAGAGGGTTGGAGAGGAGCGAGAAATAAGCAAATGCCACATGATTACACTTGAGCGGCTCAAATAAACAATAAGTTGTCTTGCTTGGCCTACATAGTGAAAGGCCTAATGCATAGCGTGGAGCAACGGCCTTCGAATATGGCCGGAAAACAGCGAAACCGACATGGGGCACACCGTCGGAACGGCGTAGTGCGAACTAGTCCAATGGAGGAGCTGGCCCGACCTCCTGCGCCACCGAACAACCGTTCATGTGGGTCGTTGGGGCCAACAACGAGGCGCAGCTCCGGCCACCGCCCTCTGGACACGGCGATCAGCGGTGAGTGACACACTCATATCGTCAGCTGAACACGGTCGGTTTCGATGTCTTGCCGAGGTGGCGTTAGTCTTTGTGGCACGACCAACGATATGTTTGGTTTGTGCCCAAGGTTGCCCCATCAAAGCATTGGGTAGCCAAAATTTTTGGTTGAGGTATTGGTTGCCCATGATTTGGCCGACATTGGCAAGAAAAATGAACTAGAGTTGGCTAGAGTTCATTGGCATGCCAAAGAAATGGCAACCATCCAAACAAAGACCAATCTTTGGGTCATGACCAAAATTTTTGGTTGAGGTATTGGTTGCCCATGATTTGGCCGACATTGGCAAGAAAAAATGAACTAGAGTTGGCTAGAGTTCATTGGCATGCCAAAGAAATGGCAACCATCCAAACAAAGACCAATCTTTGGGTCATGACCAAAATTTTGGTTGAGGTATTGGTTGCCCATGATTTAACCCGACATTGGCAAGAAAAATGAACTAGAGTTGGCTAGAGTTCATTGGCATGCCAAAAAAATGGCAACCATCCAAATAAAGACCAATCTTTAGGTATGACCAAAATTTTGGTAAGGTGTACTTTGGCCACAATCCAAACACACCCCAACACCCGGCTCGTTGAGGATGCACGGGGCGCCGCGGCGATGTCCCGGAGTGGTGTAGCGCGACCAGCTGCATCCTCTGAACCTGAGACCATGCCGGGTCGTCTTGCTTTTTCAATGACCTCCTGGGATCACATTTGAGCAAAGGGGCATCTCCAACGTTACCACGGCCGTAGCTGACTACCCTGGCACACAAAGCCCTCGTCCCTCGCGCCGTCAAGTGCGTCGTTCCCAGCCGGCGCCCGACTGCCGCATTCATGCCATCCGTTAAGTATGTCATCGTTAAGAGGCTCGGTGCCCGAGGAACCAACTCCGGCGACTTAATGATGCACCGGACGGCTTGGCCTCACCAGAATCGCTAATTAAAGCGGCAACGCCCAGCTAACCTCCACACCATAGCGCGCCGTCCTCCTACACGGCACCACATCCGCCATGACCGCAAGTGTGAGCAGCTCTGCAGGGAAGAGCTTGTCTTCGAGGATGAAGCTAAGTCGCCGCCCTCGCTCAAGTCGCCTCTCGCGGCGCAATAAGCGGCGTGTGACAGCAGACGCGACCGCCTGGCGGTGGCCGGCTGGCGGCCCGGCAACGGCAGAACACCGTCGATACCAGCGTCCTACTTGCCGCCGTCAACGTCCGGCACCACCGGTCGAGGACTCCTCCGAGGATGAGTGGGGCATGGGGCGGCGGGGCATGGTGTGCCAACTGGCGGTCTGTATCCGTGTTCTACTCTTCCCTCGCCGAGAGCTGCACCTTCACTTCACGGGTCTTGAACCCCGCCCCATACATAGAGATCGCGAGATGGAGGGCGTCGATGCGCCCGCCGTAGAATAGGTTTAGGGTCGGGTTTCTTTTATTTTCTGTCCTATAAAAGTTGGAAATGTAATGAAAATCTGCCGTCTTTGCATTAATCTCCATGATTGTATATGAACTTTCACAATAATATACATATTGTGGGAGTACTAGCAAGATACCCGTCGTTGCACGGAAGATCAAGATCTTGTGGGAGAAATGGATGAGCGAGAAAGCCTTATACGCAAATGTGGAGAGGAGTGCGGGTAAATTGTCATAGTTTACGTTCCTATCCGTTAGGTATAGATCGGACAGCCTATATTGCAGATGACAGGCACACCATCATCACCAACTCTGCTTTTTATTGAACCGAGACAAATCTAAAAAACCCAACTAAGCCAACCTCGACATATCGCAGCGAGAAAAGACCGGCCAGCGCCCGTTTAGTCGGGATTACCGGATTACTAGTGGTAGTATCGATGGAGCGCAGCGAAGCAACAATTTTTGAGGCCCACGAAGCACCTACTAGTTTAAAAAGGAAAAAAAGCGGTACACTCACGGCACTCATCGTGATGGCAATGCACCCACACCGTTCGGTCCTGCACACGGCTCACGCCAAGCGGGCAACGCTTTGGCTTGCCTCTTCACTGACACGTGGGACTGCATTTGGAGAAACCGACCATGCGCCAAACTCCCCCGCCCACTGCAATCCCACACACACACACAAAAATTCCCCCAAATCGATTCAACCGCCCTTGACCAAATATTCCCCAAACCTCCCTCTCCCGTCCCCTCCACTCCATTTGCTCACTTAAAGCCGCCCTCCCCTTGGCGCCCGTCGTCGGTGCCATGATTCGTCGAGGGCGCCACGGCGATCCTCTCGCTCCTGATGCAGCTCTCATAGATTGCCGTCCTCTAGCTGCACCACCACCTCTGGCTACGTTCTTGTGGGCGCTTGCAGTCATCGGCGCCTCCCTCCACCAGCTGGCGACGTTAGGTGTGGAGACGCCGCAGTGATCGACTTCTCCCACCGATCTGCGCATTCTAGATGAGGCCCGTTCATGTCGGTGTGGCGGCTGAATGTTAGGCGATAGACGCCTGTTAATCTCACTTTGTTGCGAAGTAGTTTCTTGTCATTATGCTACCTTAAGAAGCTTCCTTGCCCGTTCGCACTCAATGCCTTAGCTGAGATGGCATGCCAAGGCCAATTAGTTGCTAGAATATCCTGCCATATATTTATTGTGGCCTTAAGCTGCCATGGTCTAGTAGCCAATCATTAGGTGAAATAGCTCTACACCGTTTTATACTCGATCTTTGTTGCTGCGATGGCCTTCGATAGTTTGATGGATGTGTGCTCGGCCTCATTGACTGCTGAAACAGCCTGCCATAATTTAGCACTCAAATATGTTTGCTGAATTAGCTCTACATATATTCGTAACTTAGATCTGCTCGTCCAAATATCTTGCCATAGCTTTAGACATCGACCTAGGTATTTTTTTTCTGGACTTCATAAAAAAACATATATGTTTTTCCTGTAATATCTAGTAGAAGAACTAATTTGTATGTCTAACAAATGGACATGACTTGGATAACTTCTGCTCAAAGATTCTCCGCTACATATGTCGAGGGGGTTGAAAACTTCATGAACTTTATCAGAGCTGAGTACGGTGGTCCGAAATCAGATGCGCTCTGCCCGTGTAGCAGTTGTATGAATTTAGTTACAAGACCCTAGTCAACTGTGCAAAATCATCTACACTTGTATGGGATGTCGGTCACATATACTAGGTGGGTTCATCATGGTGAAGGCTGTGAGCGTCAATGTTATTGACTACATGGAAGCAAAGAGATCACCATCTTGATCTGCCGGAAATAAGCATGTCGATATTCTCAGCTATGGTCACCTTTCTTCGTGTGAAGACATCTGAGCGGATGACCCAACAAATCATTCAATGCGATGTTGGATGCTTTCCGCAAATCTTTCCCAGATCGTCTGAGCTGCCACACACCTACGATGAAAATGAAGAATTTCCTTCGATGCGGTTGGAATTGGATATGATATGATCCATGTTTGTAAGAATAATTGTGTTTTGTTCCGAAGGATTATGCCAACTTAAGTGAATGCAATGCAAATCATCAAGATGGAAAGATGGCGATCTTTGTGAAGAGGATTCCTCGTAATGTTACGAGACATTTTCAATTACACCAAGATTGCGAGAGGTTGTTTTCATGATCTTTGAAACAAGAGAGGATGTCTTGTGGCGATCTAGGAACGAAGTCTGAAGATCGAGAATGTAATGAGCCATCCATCTCATGGTAATGAGTGGAAAAGCTTCAATGATAAACACAAAGAGTTTCTTTCTTGACCCGAGAAACATTAGACTTGGCTTAGCTTCAGATGGATTTAACCCATTTGGCCACGGGCGCCACATATAGCATGTGGCGGTGCTTGTTATCCCTTACAACATGCCTCCAAATATACGCACCAAAGAATCAAACTACATGATGGCCTTGCTCATCCCGAGGTCCAAAAAGTCACGGAAAAGTATTTTGATTTGTTCATGGAGCCTCTTGTGGAGGAACTTCAACAGCTATGGAAGGGTGTTCTCACTCGAGACCTATATAGCAGCCCACCAGCTGATTTCTTTCTGCGTGCTGTTGTAATTTGGTGCATCCATGATTATCCGGCTTTGGGCACTATGTCAGGGCGAATGACACGTGGTTACAATGCATGTGTTCATTGTGACAGAATCCATTTGTCATCATAAGACTTAGCAAGATCTGTTACATTGGACACATGCCGTTTCCTTCCCAAGGACAAGCCGCATCCTAGAAAATACCGAAGACATGTGTTCAATGCAAAGCATGAAAACCGTGATCGCCAAAGAGGCTCACCGCCCGATGAGTTGCAAGTGGAATTAGAGAAGGTCGGGCATATTACACGAGGAAACCATCCACAGTAATGGTAGTAGCGGAAAGGGAAGCGTGTACGGTAGAAGAGAGATTATTGTTTACCGCGAGGTCCACTTTGTGGGACTTGGAGTATTGAAATATTTGGATCTGCGGCATAATCTTGATGTGATGCACATCGAGAAAAATATATGTAATGACATTATCGGCCACAGTTCTTAACATTGAAGGCAAGGCGAAAGATACCTTAAAATCTAGGATTGATTTGACACACAGGTATCGAGAAAGGATTTGCAGGTGCAAGATGAAGGTAAACCATGGGATATGGCACCAGCTCGTATGCGTCTTGGACAAGGTAAAAGAAAAAGAATTACTGCGAGGTCACATCCGTGTAGAGATTCCCATGGATTTGCTTCCAACCACGAAAGGAAGTCGGTCTGAGATGGAAACAAGGTACAAGGGTTGAAACTCATGGTAGCGTCCTACTTCAAAGGGTTTTACTGTTATCCTTAGAGGATTGGGCATACGACTTACTCTGAGCGATTCTTGAGTTGGGACAATTCTTGAGGGAACTCTGCGATAGAAATATCGGGATAGATGCTTTGGGCGTCTTAGAGACAAGATACCAACTATCCTATGCGACCTTGAGAAGATATATCCTCCAGCCTTCGTTGATGTGATGGTGCATTTGGTTGTTCATCTACACGATGAGGCACTACTTAGAGGTCCGGATGCGGTATGGCTGGATGTACCCTATTGAAAGGCTAGGCACTTTCAAAGGGCTATATTAGGAAACGAGCTAGACCGAGGGTTCCATTGGAGAGGCCTACATTGCCATAGAAGCGTTGACATTTTGCTCAAAATACATTGAAATAGCTGATCAGCTTAGCAAAGAGGTGGGTGAAGACAATTCCGGGCTCAATGTTTTCGATTATTACATTGAGAATTCTACGAGGAAGAGTCGACAAGAGGACAAACCTAAAGATTTGGACAAAATGGTTTTGGTATGTGTTGAATAAGCGTCACGAGATACTACCTTATATCAAGTAAGTGCGATCTTGCAGCTTATACATCGTAATCTACTAAACTTGTAGCACATTCTTACATATTTAGATGTTTGACCGATCACTATGTTGTACAGCATCTACAAAGAGGAATTCTTGCCGCCAAAATCCAAGAAACATTGACAAAGCTGGTTATGGCGGGATTTGCGAAATGGTTCCAAGAACCATGTAAGCTTTTGAAGTGCCTTTGTCGAGTTTTTAATATATTGAGTACATAAGATGATCGACTTGTCTATTTACTAACCATAGGTTAAGAAGATGCGGGAGGATGGGCGAAGGCGATTGATGATGCCCTTTACTCACCTAGCAATGGAGTCACGATACTCGGGTAAGACATTATGAATCTTGCGTTATCGGAGATATGCGCTTACAACACCCTTGCGAGACGAAGTCGGGAAGACACAAAAGCAGTGCCATCATGAGCGGATCACGTATGACAAAAGAAACAAGCTGAAATGTATGCTAACATAACGGACATTGTTCGATTGCGATATATCTCCAGTTTCGAGGATCATCGGTGTGTGGTTCTATTGTGCTGTCATTGGTATAACCTGTTTTCCAGGATCGCAAAACCCAGAGTTATGATTATTTCAAATCCGTCAATGTCAAGGCGGCGTACCAGACCAACGAGCCTTTTATTTTGGCAAATCAAGCAACACAGATATTTTTCTTGGAAGACACATTTGTACGTAGCGATGACTTGAGAGTATTGCAAAGGTTTGAGTAGAGGAATTCGTTTAATGAAGTTGCACAACAAGATGATGCTTACCTTTGCTCACGATGTACAAGATAACCTGAGATGTTCCTAATATCTTTGAGAACCATCACGTCAATGGCATGGTGAAAAGATTGCTGTCGTCTTTGTGGACATACAAGAGTTGATCAAGAAGAAGCCAGCGTTCGAGGGGCGTTGAGGGCGAAAGAAAGAAAGATGACACTGGGAATTATGATTGATGATACACATAGCGAAGATGTTGTGCCTTGCTTTCTGCGGATGATGATTACATTGCTTTTTTCGTATTTGCACAGCCGGAAGGCGTTTTTTATCTACTATGTGAAATTGTGTTTTCTATGACAAGCTGAGCACAGATGAACATGTTGTTTAGTATTTTCTTGTGAGAACATCACTTATTATGTATGCTGATTTGTGTTTGGTGATTGTATGGCAACCAAAACATGATGACATTGTTGTTTACTTGTACTCATATTTGGCTGTGAAACTTGAATTTGATGACATAGTTTGCTGTTGGACTGCAATTTGCTCGACGTCTTTGAATGAGAACAAAGCTAACCCGACAGGGCCTCTGCTATTTATTTATATGAGCAAAAGGGGATGCCCCCTGATTTCCATTAATAGAAATCATTATATGTTCCTAGCCTTCCTTGACTGCTACAGGTTTCATTCATTACTAGTTTCAGCAAAGTGCTCATGTCGTAGCCCTTGAATACATCGCGAGTGCTACATACTGCGCAAATAAACGGACAATCAACCTCTGAGCACATCGATTTTGCCCATTATCTTCACAAGCTCTTTCATCTCCTCATTCTTTGTCAAGGCCGTTCCAGCTGTTGCTTGGCCATGATCAGAGGAACTACATCTTTAACCTTCGCTCTGCATCTTCCTCTTACTGTCGTTCCTTGATTTACTTGTCCAACACCCCCAACTGCTTTGGTATTAGGATTCCTCGGCTAACCAAATAATCAGCGTAGTTGCATTCCCCACATCGACAACTTCGAGAAATACAAATCACCACGAATCTTCCCGCTTTTACGCACGAATCAAATTGGAAGATCATCAACCAAACTATTAAAAAATCAGCAAGCTGAAAATGGCGAACAACACTTAAACATATTATTACCCCATGATTCGGGCATTTGTAGAAGACTTCGGCGGGGTTGCGGATTGTGGTTGAGATCGACCGGATGACTCTGCGTGATTTACAGCGGTGGCACCACACCAGCGGCAGCGGGTTGCGGTCGTGTGCTGCCGTGAGGGTGTGATGAGACCCTGACGATGGTGCGAATTGGCGACTTGGCGCATATCTAGTTGTTACTGCTTGAAGAAGCAGGTGAATGAGCGGCGACGGCCGGACATGGTTGCTTTGCGGCGAGCTTGATGCTAAGGCGAGTAAGTAGAGAAGAGGAGAAGCGAAGCGTTGGATATGTCGGTTTCATTACTTGCGGTAGCATAGCACCATATATAGTCATAGTCTAGGTTTGGATTGAACCAGACTACGAGTACGTCTTTCCTTTTTCTAAAACTTCGGCAACGTCTCTTTCTTTGGTACACTGGCTTGTTTTGTATGCGCCTTCCCAAGTCTTTGATTTTCTTTCCCTTTTTTTTTTGCGAGGAAGGAAGGAGGACAAAATTGAGAGTTCCTAGGACTCGAACCCAAGACCTCTTAGTTGAAAACCAAAAGGGTGCTAGTCACTTATGTGGCGAAGCGTTCCCACTGTGAGGAGGGGCGGCGGGGCGCATTTTTCTCGCAGTTTTCTTCCTATATATAAAAAGTATGCTACTTGGTGTCCGCTTAGTCAAAAAGCGATTGTGCCAACCTTGACCGTTGGATTGACATTCAACTCTGTTCGTTTCTTGATCTCTTCTTCCTCGAGCCGCTTAAAAGCCAAACCAGCGCCTTGCGGAGACCACTTCTCCCGCCTCCCACGGCTGGTTGTGATCTTCCCAGGCTCCTATTCGTTTCCCGTCAAGGCCTCACCATCGTCCTCCGCCTTGGATTACGCTCGCTTGGCCTCGCCTCCGGTGTTGTCAACATGGTCGAACAACCGAGAGGAATAAGGAGATATTTGTACATAGGTGAGGATGATGATGGGACCAGCAGTGTATGATAATTTGTTTTTCGGAATGGAGAAGGGTATCAAGCCCGGGTTGTGCGGGACCCGTGGCCCGTCTAGCCCAGGCTTTTATTTCATATGTTAGCACATGAACAGCCCAGTTTTTTTTTTCCTTTCTGAAAAATGGCTAGCCAGCTATTTTGTTTTTTGCAGAATAACCAACATAGGCCTACTTGCTTTTCTACGCCTTGCTGGGCCGGAAATCTTTTAAGACGAGGAGGGATGCATTTTGCCCTGAAAATGAGCTATAAGTAATAAGAAATGGGCTATAAGTAATAAGAAATGGGCTATAAGTAATAATAAATGGGCTGTACAATGAAAAAATACAGCACACATGCAATTAATTCCAAAATAATATTTTCTTTTGGATTTTTATATTTTAAATTTCATTGTTTTTTGTCTTGAGTGAAATTTCATTGAATTTAAATTAAGGTATATTTAGATTTAAAATTAATTTGAATCTGGCTAGAAATTTAAAATTTGTATATCTTATTTGGGGACAGATTTGGAGGCTGACTTGTGGATCTACTAGGTTGACATGTACTTTGGCTTTGTCAACTTAGTCCTGGCGATTCTACTTGGCGATGTGCCAGTTGGATGTTAATCCAATGGCCGTCTTTACTTCTTCAATATCTGATCTTCTTGCTCCGGCCGCCCAAACCAGCTCGGTGGGACTGCCTGCTCCGCCTCCAAGTGGCCGGTTGTCTTTGCCCGCCTGAGCCGCACCGCCCACCCTACTTCATTGCTGGCCAAGCCATTCTTCTACTCACCCACACCTCCTGTTATTTTCCGGCGGCGCCCGGCGGACCGATAAACCCCTCGTACTCCCCGCGCGTGAGCAACCATTGCCGAAGTCTTCCCGGCTCCGTCGTTCCTTCCTAGGCCTGCGCCGTCGTCCACCGCCATGGTGCTCTCGGCAGCGACACGATAAACGTGGTCGGCCGAATCCGACATCCATCGGCCATAGACTGTACCGCCATAAAATAATGATTCATCCACCGACAACCGTTTGGGATCCACCGGAAGGGCCTCTGTATGTTCGCCAACGTTCCCCGGCCCGACATGTCGGACCCACGACTATATCTTCGCCGCGCGAGGAAGTGCCTCCTTATTACGCACAAAAAATGAATACCCACCACTGCTGGCTGGGACCCACCATAGTGGGAGGATGACTTGTTGGCCAACTAAGTTGGCCAGGGGCGGAGGGCTTTGTCAACTTAGTCAATATGAACGATTCTAGCTCCGGTGACCATACGATGTCCATCCAGCGGCCGTAGTGCTTCTTCAACCTCTAGTCTTCTTGCTCCGGCCGCCCAAAAGTAGCGGCCGGTGCGTGTCGCATGCTCACGCATCCGTGGCCGTACGTGTCTTTGCCGTGGAGGACTCACCGCCCCTACTATTCCCACAGCTGGCGAGCCCTGCGGTGGCCAGCAACCTCACACGCGGCCGAACGGTGAACCCTCGTTCTCCTCTCCGCGGGCTTCCCGCCAGCGTCTTACCCGGCTCGGCGTTGTCCCTTCCTGGGCCTGCGCCGTCATCCACCGCCGTGGTGCTCTCGTAGCGGCACAGCTGGTCAACATGGTCAGAGCGACTTCCATCGGGGCGTGGAATGTATGTGGAGAGGCTGATACCTGGGTCCTGACGGCCGGCAAGGAAGTGCCTCCTTATTACGCGGAAAATAATGATTCCTCCACCTGACGATTTAGGGAACCACGGACGGGCCACTATATTTTGTGGAAAAAAGCGTTTCCCCACAGCTGCTTTGGGACCCCACCGGCTTCATCTTCGCCGCGCATGAGGAAGTGCGTCCGGGCAAAAAATGATTCGCCCCCACGGCGGTAGGACCCACCAGCTACACCTTCGCCGCGCAAGGAAGTGCGTCCGAGCAAGAAACAAAACAAAAGCGATTAAGCCCCACACATTGTTGGGACCCACCGCTACATCTTATGAGCAAGGAAGTGCACGGCGGTCGGGACCCACCTGGTCGAAGCATACGTAGCGTTGTCATCCTGATGCGGCGAATGTATGCGTACATCTTGGTGCGATGTAGAGTAGCGCCCGTGTCGTAGTAGAGCGGCGCCGTAGCATGTACCGCGTCGTCTGGCTAGGGTGCAAGAAAGAAAATCTGACATTATGTGTACATCTGGTAGTCTCGAGCAGCCTACTCGCGCTCGTGACGGCCGGGGCTCATGTACATGGCTGGGTCGAGCGGAGAAACAA
Organism: Aegilops bicornis; assembly: GCA_021605145.1. Taxonomy (NCBI): domain Eukaryota; kingdom Viridiplantae; phylum Streptophyta; class Magnoliopsida; order Poales; family Poaceae; genus Aegilops; species Aegilops bicornis. The sequence goes on from JAHIAL010000008.1 coordinate 1,589,630, forward strand.
CGTCATCGTCGTGTTCATGGGGAGGCAGCGGAATGCGTCGTGTTCGCCGGAGAGGCAAAGGCAGCGTGGGAGCCAGCAGGCTTGGGCGGAGCGAGCTGATGGAAACAAGGCTGACGTCTGCAGAAGCGAGGAAATGGCCTTGTGTTCGGCCGGCCCACGACCGGAGCGAGGTCCTGTTGATCGGGAGGGGTGTAGGCGTCTTGCAAAAGCAGAGAAGCGGACCTCCCAGGTCGAAGCAGAAGTCCTGATGATCGGGAGAGGTGTAGGCGTGCCGCCAGCAGACCGTAAACGGACCTCCCTCGCGTTAAAAGCAGGAGTCTGTTGATCGGGAGGGTGTGGCGTACGCCCATAAAGCAGATGAAAGCGGACTTGTGTTGGGCGCTTCACGGTGGCAGAGTCCTGTTCATCGGGGAGGGTGTGGCGTACCGCAGCGAGGACTCCACGGGATACTGTTCATCTCCATCGTCGACCTCCTCCGGCCTCCAAAGGGCTACCGTCGACCTCCTCCGGCCTCCACGGGCTCTGTTCATCCAGCCTCCACCGCGCTTCTCCACCGACTCTTGTTCAACCACCCTTCTCCACGGGCACCCCTCCATCATCTCTGTTCATCCGACCCTCCACACCACGGGTCCTGTTCAACCACCCCTCCACGGGCACCCCTCCACGCAATCTCTTGTTCATCCAGCCCTCCACGCCACGAGGTCCTGTGATGATCTAGAGGCAAATGCCACGCTCCTCTTGTTCATCCAACCCCCCTCCAACACTCACTGTTCATCGGGCGGCATCGATCGGCTTGATTAGCGTGAAAAGGAATCGCTTCGATCCGGGTTCGATTAACGTACCATCGATCGATCGGCTTGGGTTCGATGCTTGAAGTAACTGCCCGGTGCAATTGCTCGGGTTCGATTTGAAGCCCAATGCCTACGCTTCGAGGTTCGATTAGAACCAGCCGCCTACCGCCTGCAGCTAAATGCGATGTAAGAAAGCAGCGCATCGCTTCATTGGAAACCTCCCGTATTGGCAACTCCCAAAATTTTCCTCGCCCTTCGCTTCTACCATGGTTTTTTCCATCATGGGCGGCCCAAAGAATGTCATGCAGGTGCGTCTCCGGCCCGCCAGACGGAAAAGCCCATTTTACATCATGATTTTTTTGTCATAGAAGTAGGAGCCCACCACATCTATGATGATCTGGGTTTTGTCACAATTATCGTCATAGAAGTGTCATATGTATGACAGAAAAAAAATTCGTTCGGACCCAAAATGTCACGGATGTGTCTTTTTTGTAGTATTTGTTATGCGCTCACGGGCTAACTTGACTATCTTCGCCAGCGCATAAAAGCGGGTCATGAGTGTTATAAGGGCTTCCATAGACTTTGATTTTTCTTGGCGAGGTGTACGGTGATCCATTAAATGCGTGGATGCTATGTTTAAAGGCTGCTAGGGCTTCGCGTCCAAGGCAATCGACAATCTGGTTCTTTTTAATTAGGAACACAGTCCGAGATTTCTGGCCGACTCTCCGGGCTGCTGGACTATGTGACTGAGGTCATCAGCAACCGGTGGTTGGATATAAGTGCATTGGAAGGTGTCTCTAAAGGCATCTACCAAGACTTCCCAACTACCAATAGAGATTTCAGGCAGCATATTTAACCAGTGCCGAGGCTGGCCCCTTAAGTTTTAGGGGAGGTATTTGATGGCATGTAGATCATCACCACGAGCCATGTGAATGTGGAGAAGAAAATCTTCAATCCATACTTTGCGGGGATGCTGTTGTGCCATCGTATGATTCGATGTTCACGGGTTTAAACCCTTCTGGGAACTGGTGCTCCATTACCTCATCGGTGAAGCATAGGGGGTGTGCGGCGCCTCAGTATCGGGCCATGTCAGGACGCAGTTTGGATGAAGTCTGTATGCGGTTTTCGGCCCGGGTGTAGTTATGCTTGTCGCGCCAGGCCTGATAGACGTCTTCTCGCGCTGGGGCACGCCCCCGCGATCCATAGATTGATCTGGTCTGTCCGGCTCTAGTTTCCAGGTCCTGTCGAAGGTCATAGGTGTATCCTGGAGCCGCTGCTTCTCTGCCTCTTCGGCGAGGTGGTGCGGGCAGGTGTTCGGCTTGAGTTGCCGCTATGTCCCGCCCATGTGGTGGTCGTTCAATACATCGGCAATCCGTCAGCGTTGGCGGTGTGGGCTCTAGGGCCTCATCGCCGCCAATTGGGATAGCAGCTTGCGCTTTGGGTAGCTCTTTTTGGGCATTCGAGGTCGTATTCTTCAGTTGCCGGACTTTAGTCCATCGCTGAATTAGCGTTAGTATCCTGTTCGGATTGGAGATGTAGCTGCTTCTTTTTGAGGCTTCTCGCAGTTGCGATTAGCTGGCGCTTAAAGCGTTCTTGTTCAAGGGGTTCCTCTGGCACGATGAAATCTTTGTCGCCGAGGCTCACATCATCTTCGGAGAGTGGTAGATAGTTGCCATCCTCCGAGTCTTAATTCCTCTAGGTTCATCAGGTTAACACCCTTCCTCCCAATCATCCTATTCGGATGCTGGTTCGGCGGGGGCTTCTTGTTCTTCGGCGTTCTCCGGAGTATTATTGCCTCCGGTGCCGGTGTTGCTATCTTTTTCACGACGTGATTTAGAGCGGTGCCGCTGACGTCGACACTTTGGTGGTACCTCAGGAGGTTCGTCCTCGACTGGATCCTTCTCATCATCGTCGTCCTCTTCTTTGGGTGTGTCCACCATGTACACATAGTATGAGGAAGTGGTTGTCCAGCATCCGGTGAACGGCGGGTTTTGGCCTTGCTCATCTCCGGCATCGTCGTCCATACCGTCGATGTCTTCGAAGGCGTAATTGAGCATGTCGGTTAGATCCTCGACAGTGGCTATGAAGTGGGTGGTGGGTGGGACGTACAATTCCCCACTTTCAGCCCCTAGCATGGGCTGGGCGTAGTTCGGCAGTGATTCGTCTGTAATGGTGAGGGATCGCATTAGGTACAGGGCCTTGCTTAAAGGCGAGGGTTGGACGGGGAGACAAGAGCTTTTTGTGCTTTTAGAGTGAGAGAAAGGCCTGCAAGGCCTTTTGGTGGCGCACACTGCCGCCAAACCTTGAGAGTCTGAAATTAGGGTCTGGGGATGAGTCCGGCCCTTCAATGACGAGGGGAGTCCGGCTAGGCTCCAGGCTTGCCGATAACACAGCCCTATCTCTGGATCTCTGATAGTGAGCTCCGTAATTGTGGAGGAAGTCCGGTGGGTTCAAACTCCCATCTTCGGACCTAGCAATTTGCTCCGGATTTAAAGGCAGTAGCGACGGTCGGCGTCATGCGAATCCTCAAGAATCAAGTCCCCTCGGATATCGGCGGCGTAGTTCAGATTTCCAAAACCGATTTGTGACCAAAGGGTGTAGGCCGTCGATCTGCTCCGGTGGCCAATCTAGTTGGCCGAGTCGGTCTCAATAGCCAGATCTGAAAAATTTAGCGGGGGAAAAGTCTTCTTCAAGGCAGCCTTGTTGTTAGAGCGATCGATGGAGCCATCGAGCCTTCTAATGAGGGGTACGATGGAACTCTCAATGAAAGCACCAACGTCGGTGTCAAAAGACCGGCAGATCTCGGAGTAGGGGGTCGTATCATGCGTCGAGGATCGAAGGTAACGAGCAGGGACCGCGATGTTTACCTGCGTTCGGGCCCTCTTAATGGAGGTAATACCCTACTTCACCTTGATTGACTTTTGATGAGTATTGATCGTCCATTTTGCATCGGGTTTTTTATTAATATTTATTGCATTATGGGTTTGCTATTACATTATGTCACAATACTTATGCCCATTCTCTCTTATTTTTACAAGGTTTGCATGAAGAGGGAGAATGCTGTGGTAGGTGCGAATTACGAAATGGAATAGGAGCAAATATTATAGACCTATTACGCACAACTCGAGAGTCCCGACCGCATGAAGGCACTTTTGGAATTAATAAAAAATCTTTGGTGAAAGAATCAACAGGAGGGGCCCACACCACGACCACGAGGGGTGGGGGCGCCTGTCTCCTGGGCCCACAGCGGGCCTCCCAGAATTACATCTTTTGCTATATGAAGTCTTTACATACAGGAAAAATCAGAAGGAAGCTTTTCGGAATGACCTTGCGCCGTCTCCAGCGGAACCTTGGCGGAACCAATCTAGGGCTCACGTGGGCTATTCTTTGGGAAACATCCCTCACAGGGAGGGAAATGGTCACCATCATCATCACCATCGATCCTCTCATACTGGAGGTCAATCTCCATCAACATCTTCACCGGCACCATCTCCTCTCAAACCCTAGTTTATCTCTTGTATCCAATCTTTGTCTCAAAACCTCAGATTGGTACATGTGGAGTTGCTAGTAGTGTTGATTACTCCTTGTAGTTGATGCTAGTTGGTTTATTTGGTGGAAGATCATATGTTTAGATCCTTTATGCATAATACCCTCTCGATTATGAACATGAATATGATTTGTGGGAAGTTACATTTATTCCTGAGGACATGGGAGAAGTTGTCGGTGTTGCAGGCAGGGGTCCCCAGACTTGCACACTGCTGCGGCTCGGTGTGGCTCAGAGTGGGGCCCTAAGCGTGGCCAACCGTCAGCTCAAGCTCAAGACCCTTGCAAGGGGCCAAGCCTCATGAGGGGCAGCGGCAGGAACCTTCCTCGGGAGCAGCCTCATTCGAGCCGAGGCTCGCGAGGAGGCGGAGAGATCAAGGCGGGGTACCTCCACGAGGGTGCCCAGTGGCATAAACCATGACTGATCGAGACCCCGAGGCGCCCGGCGCAGCATGGGTATCCTCGTTTCCCCTTTGGTGCAAAGGGAGAGGCAAGCCCAGGCAAGGCATCGAGGCAAAGGTTCGGCTTCGGTGCAACAAGACCAAGACCAATGAGCGGTAGGAAGGAGGTCGTCGTGGAGCCAGACCAATCAGGCGTCACCGTCGAGTCTTTAGCGGTAGAAGACCAACTTTAGTCAGGATAAGTGTACTAGATGTTCCCCCTCAAACTGGCCAATTGTTGGCGCCCTTCTCGCTCATTATTTGGGAAGAGGCCCAGGGCTTCCCACTATAAATAGGACTAGCCACCAAAGAGAAAGGGAGGATGGACCAAGGAGGGATCGGCCGAGACAGGTCCGAACCCCTAGAGAGAGAGAAAGCATTGGACTCACCCAGCGATCCATCGCTTTTGACTGAGAACAGCCCCTCATGAGGCTGTTTCTTTGTGCTATCTTCTTCATCAGCCCCAGAGGCAATCCACCACACCACAAATTAGAGTAGGGTATTACACCGCAATGGTGGCCCGAACTAGTATAAACCTCGTGTCCCTTGTGTAGTCATCGTTCCAAGTTTAGATCCCTCGCAAGCCATTAACGCGTGAGCTGGTAGGGGAAAGATCTCCGCGTGCACCCCAGTGTTCGAACCTCAAGGGTCTGCCGGTACCCGAAATCCGACATTTAGTAGCGCCCGGTAAGGAAGTGCTTGGCAGGAATCTTTCTTCGGCTGATGCGATGTGATCTTCCGTCATGTCCATGGCTGCGCCTTTCGTCGAGGCCCGCGCTGACGAAACACCGGAGCTACTTCACGCCGCTCGAGTCACCAGACGGCTCCCGTCGGCGGACGCCCGTCGTTCCGTTACTGCCCGCCAATGCCGCCAGGCGGTGGGGTACAAGCAACCGAACTGTTGGGGGCTGCGACTTGTGACCTCATACGCCCCTCGCGGGCCCTGTGGCGCCCGATCGTCGCAGCTCTCTGGGCGGCTCCATGGCGCCACCTTTGAGCGGCCCGTCGGCCATTCACCCGCCGGATGTACGCCTCAAGCGCCAGCGCCAGGCAGCCGCTGGTGGGTGGCGCCCGAGAACCCGACCTGCTCTTCAACTTCGGACGATCACCCTCCAACCCCGCCCGGTTGAGTGCGCTCCCGATCTTGTGCACCCCACCATCTGTGAAGTGGCTGTCACCAGGACCCTCGCCGGCAGGGAGCGGCCTCAGCGTGCTCTCTGTGGAGGCCTTGGCCTCCTCCATGTGCCACCAGAGCGGCCCGCCCAACTGAGCCTTTTTTGAGTGGGGCAGCCGGTTCCGCCTCCACAGGACTCGGTCGCCTCCCGGTGACGCCCGGCACCTCGACAACTTCCCAGGCGGTAGCTGATCGACTTTGACGCCGCCCCATCGGCCTCCCCTACAAAGCCATCCTCGGCTACCCGGCCTTGGCCGGTTCATGGCGACAACTCATCCGTACAACCTCATGAAGATGCCGGGAGCCGGTGGCGTCCTGCGTTCCAGAAACCACGGGAGATGCTGACTGCGAGCGCTCAGAATCTGTCTTCAAAAGGCGGCACGTGCACTTGATCTTGGCAGCCCGATCTTCCCAAGGCAAAGTACGCCGTCAGAAAAAGCAATATTCACTCAAAACAAAGGCGGAAACCAAGCAGGTACCGGTCGGCGAGGGCGGGTCCAGCAGCGCCACCTTCACCATAGGGGTGCAAACCTCGAACCCGAGCAGGAGGAGGCCTTGGTAGAAGTTCCTGCTCGCGAACAAGAAGGTGTTAGCGTGGGGACCTGATCGGTTAAGCGGGGTCGGAGGGCATGATTGAGCATCACCTCAACGTGTGCTAGCGTGCGCCCGTGAAAGCGAAGCGAGAGGCGATCCACGCGAGAGAAACAAGCTTTTATCGTCCAAGAAACCCGCAAGCTAGAGGCAGCGGGGGTTATTAGCGAGAGTCCGCTACCGGATTGGCTGGCCAACCGTTTAATAAATTGTCGATGCCAAAGAAGGAAAGAGAAGAGCACGTGTGTCGACTTCACCAACCTCAACAAGGCCTGCCCACGAGGATCCATTTCCGCTTCCTCCATTGACCAGATCGTCGACTCCCACTTACGCTGAGTGTGACTGCTTTGTGCTTCACTGGATGCCTTCTCGGGCTATCACTAGATCAAGATGCCGGTGGAAGGCGTGGAAAAAATGGCTTTCTGACCCCGTCGCAGTGTCTTTGCTATACCTGCATGCCGTTTGGGTTGCGCAATGCAGGCGTGACCTTTCAGCGGCTGATGGACATCGCCCTGGGCCGACAGCTCCGGAGGAATGCTGAGGCGTACGTCGATGACATCGTAGTAAAGTCTCGGGAGGCGAAAACCCTGATATAGGACTTGGAAGAAACCTTCGCGGGCCTTGATAAAGTGGACCTGCGGCTCAACCCGGAGAAGTGCGTGTTGGAGTCCCTCGGAGCAAGCTCCTGGGTTTCCTCGTGTCCCCATAGGGGCATCGAGGCTAACCCGAAAAGGTCAAAAGGCGATCGAGACATGAGCCCGCCAAAGACCCTCAATCTGAGAAACTCACCACGAGGCGCGTGACCCGCCAAGCTAGGGCGTTCATCTCCAAGCTAGGGGGGCAGCCTTTGCCATTCTTCAAGCTTATGAAGAAGAAGGGCCCCTTTGAATGGACTAAAAGAGGCCGACAAGGCATTCCAGAATTCAAGAGGTACCTTACCAGCCCTCAGGTGATGGTAGCTCCAGCGTCCTCGGGAGCCCTGGTGCTCTACCTTGCTGACCACCCCCTACTCTGCAGTGCCAGCCTGGTGGCCAGTCGGGGGAGGAGGCGTCGAGGCCAGGCCATGACTGCCCTCCCGGGGCGGGGAGCGAAGCAAGCCGAGAGCCACACAAAGACCAAAGGCGGCAGGCTGAAGGGGATCGGCACTTGGCGGGAAGCGGCGCTGGAGCGGAAGAGGCCCCGCCTAGTGATCAGGCTGACTGGGGGCTCCCGCTGCCTCGGGGAGGCACCACCCAACCCTGCGGAGGATGCTAACGGCCTTGGCGCTCACAGCCTCGTCGAGCACCCACGTGTGCCAAATGACGCAGTCGCTGCGAGCCTTGGTCCACGGTACCCCATGCCCTAAAGAAAACTCCTCCTCGCTATTGGTGGCCTCGTGCAAACTCGCTAGGCACTAGTTCAAGGCCATCCCATCAAGGTCATCTCGGCATACCCTCTTGGAGAGGTGCTTTCGGGGAAACCCCAACTCATGGTAGGAAGAGTGCATGCAGTGGAACATCGAGCTGTTTGGCTAAATTCAGCACAACCGAGTCATCAAAGGGCCGCATTGGCAGATTTATTCGTGAGAATGGGCCGGAGGCACAGCCTCGAGGCGGTAATGATCACTTTCTCTGAGAAGCGTGCCAGACGCAATTTGTTCCAGGTCATGTGCTTCCAGGGGCATTCTCCGACATGGCGCTGAGGCGGCATGATGCTTTCGTATCCCCCACTCGATACAAGTTCTATTATGCCGTGCAGCTCTGTTTCCAAAGCCGGGAAAAGGTCTCTGTCGATTGTCAAACCGGCGGATCTCTCGGAGTAGGGGTCCCGAACTTATGCGTCTAGGCGGATGGTAACGAGGAGACAAGGACAAGATGTTTTTACCAGGTTCGGGCCCTCTCGATGGAGGTAATACCCTACTCACCTTGATTAATATTGATGATATGGGTAGTACAAGAGTAGATCTACCACGAGATCAAGGAGGCTAAACCCTAGAAGCTAGCCTATGGTATGATTGTTGTTAGATCCCTACGGACTAAAACCCTTGGTTTATATAGACACCAAATAGGGTTAGGGTTACACAGTCGGTTACAATGGTAGGAAATCTACATATCTGTATCGCCAAGCTTGCCTTCCACGCCAAGGAAAAGTCCCATCCAGACACGGGGTGAAGTCTTCAATCTTCCATCTTCATAGTCCAGGAGTCCGGTCAAAGATGATAGTTGACCATCCGGACACCCCTAGTCGAGGACTCCTCATTAGCCCTGAACCGGGCTTCAATGGCGAAAGCGAAGTCCAGGCGCGCATATTGTCTTCGGCATTGCAAAGCGGGTTCCTCCTCGAATACTTAGAAGGTTACGAACACATGGCGATTAATCCGCTCTGCAAAACAAGTTCCACATAACAAGTAGAGAATAATTTTTTGCACAGATCTGCTGGCGTATTCATGGCGTGACATCACACCACGGCTTTTATTCGAATCGATTTTACTTGTCCCACCTCAGCGTTTAGCGTGGCGTGTTTCCTTTGGTACGTCTTATCAAAGCATAGATCGTGCCCCCTTATTCCGGGATTCTCATCAATATGGGCGTGGGTAACCCCAACCGCCATTGATTAGCGCTTGGGAGATAAGCGAGTTTTATCCGGGTGGTGGGGGCGCTGTAACACCGTCCGCCCATATAAGGGGATAAGGATCCACCTTTTTCACCTACGCCTTCCTCCTCCCTTGCTCATCCATTTTCGCGCACTCTGAGCTTCAGCGCCCAAGTCCGCACATCCTTCCTCAACCATCTCCAGCCATGTCCGGGAGGCGGGGAGGCGGGTGGATGGTCTCCTCCGTCATGGAGGCAACATAAAGAAGCTGCGGAAGGCGAATACTTGTCCGGGCGGCGTTGCACATCGGCTGTAGCGAAAGGGCAGCTCATCCCCACCACAGAGCCCCATGAGCGGGTCGTATTTCTTACCCACTTCCTCCGCATGAATTGGGTTTTCCACTTCACCCACATTACGTCCAGGGGCTCATGATACTACTCGGCCTAGATTTCCACGATCGGCCCCCAATTTCATCCTCAACATCTCGGCGTTCATCGCCATTATGCGAGGCTTCCCTACGCATCCAGCCCCGCCCGACTTATGGCTAAAGACTTTCAGCGTCAAGCGAAGGTTGTGAAGAAAGGCCGTCCGGTAGTCTTGAGGCGCCATGGTCCGGCAAAATCGCCAACGTCTTATGGCTCGACGGCTCGCCGTGGAGACCGTGTGAAGGGGTGGCAATCGGGGTGGTTCTACATCGCCCAAACAGCGACCCCAAATGGTAAGCGGTCCCGAATTCGATCTGGTATTCCATGGCGGCTCACTTCACTGGAAGGAACCGGCTGGCGTCAGGGAAGTAGTCGGAGAAGAGCTGACGGACTCCAAACCTGCATGCGGACCTTGGTGAACAAGAATCTCGGGCTCGTCAATGTGATCCGAGGTCATGCTCATCCTTCCGGATCCTCCCATGGCACCAAAGGGCCTTCAAATTGTGGGAGTTCGATCCATTTCGGCATCAACCCTGAAGAGGCTCTTGGACACTTACGTGCGAGGATGCACGGAATGTGATGATGTTCAAGGGCGTAGAGGCTCCCTCATCCGCTCTGAAGATCGCGGATTCAGCTCCCGCGGCGTCAAGCTACCCGAGGTAAACTATTTTGCCCTTCACGGGAATCTTGCTTTTCATAGTTTGACTCTATCACGGGATCTAAACTCCCTTGCCTTTGTGACAGGGGTGGCGGAACACGTCAAGGGCAAGTTAAGCTATCCGGCTCCTTTGCGAGAAGAGCCAGTGAGCGCCGCTTAAGCGGGAAACTGGCCTCTCTTGCTCCGGCGCCTCACGTAGTCTTTGGAGAAGAAGGCCAAGAAAGGAGGCCCACGGGGACTGACGGAGTGCCCGGCGCCGGTGTTGTCGGACTCATTGTCCGGCGACTTCGGCGGACTCCTCCGTGAAAGCGAGGAGGAGGAAAGAAGCCTCTCCCGGTGAGGAGAGAGAAAAAGGAAGGCCGCTGGCCCCAACCGGGGGCGGAGAATCAGAAAGGAAGGACCCTTCCTCCGGACGTCTCCACCAGCGCCAACGGCGACAAGGAGGAGTGGCGCTCGAGGAGCCAAGCCCCTGGCCGAGATCGTAAGTGTCCAGGATTCCGCATAGCCTATGGCTTTTCATTTATCGCATAGTGTCTTCTAATCGCCGAACAACTATGCAGCCCGCCCAAGGGAAAGGCTCGCTGCTTCATCAAGCGGGTCCACAGATTCATCAGTAGTGAGCACCTCGCTTCCGGCCGCCTCCTCTCCACCTTGCGCCAACGACGCCTTGAGGTGGGACCCCAAGGGAGCCGGTCGAGGAGGAGGTAGCGAGGCGCCACAAGGCAGCCTCTCCGGACTCTGGCCTGAGGAAGCAAGACCCCTGGGGGCTCTAAGCCCGACCCTTGTCCGGACTCCATACCGGAACCTTCAAGAGGCTCCTTCGTAAGAAGGGTAAGACGCCGGTGTCCTCCGTCCAACCGGAGGCACCGGATAGCTTCTTTGGGCGCTTAACAGCGCCTCCATCCAAGAGGAAGAACCGCCTTTGTCATGAGTGTGGTGCTCGAGAAGGTTCATTCCGCCAAGAGCGGGCTGGTAAAGCACCGCAGTGACCTTCTAACAGGCTTTGAGGTAAGTTTTGAATATATGAAAGAAGATTACCGCATGAGCGGTAGCCCACGATGCTCGATTCGGTGTTCGGAAAGAAAAAGCGGACTGAGGATCTAAAAAGATATCACGTAGGAGTCTAACATAATTATGTCAATATGGGAATGCAGGCTGCCACCTGGTGACCTCTGCCCTTGTGCGGAGGTCAATGCTTTAAAGGAGAACCTCGGCGGTCCAGGAAACGGGCGCTCGGCCATGTAGTAGCTCGAGGGACAAAGAAAAGTAAGTGATACCTTGAAGGATTATGCATATAAGAAATACGGTTGCGGAAAATACTTGGCGAGGATAGCGTGGGTATCGCAGGGACCCACGAGCAGAGGTGGCGACCACGAAGGAGTTGGTGTCCATGACCCAGCTCATGGCCATGAGCGCACCCCAGCGAGAGAAGGGGGCCTTGGTGGCGGAGGTCGTGAGCTCCGAGGCTCTGCGTGGAAAAACACGAGAGTTTGGGCGTGACTCGAACCCGAGTCCGAGCTTGCCTCGGCTCTTGAGAGTGCCAAAGCTGCTAAGGCCGAGGCCAGAAAGCCCTCCGTGAGATTGAGGCGATGGGGAAGATAGCAGCGGGTAAGGCATTCTTTATGCAAAGCAAGAATGTAAAAAAGGTCGATTACTTATTACTTACCCGAATCCAGGAGCTCTCCAGAGCTTCCTTGAATCTGCCCCCATGATGTATACCATGCCGCCGCTTTCTACCGAGCCGAGAGGGGAGCTCGGACGGAGAAGGTATTGCAGTCTCATTATCTTTGAGGCCGAGCAGCCAGTGTATATGAGCGACCAATGAAGCAATTGGTCGAGCTCCACAAGGTCAGCCAGACAGGCCATGAAGGGCCTTATGGCACAGTTGTGGCCGAGAGGAGAGCCATGCACTGGGAAGCCACCAGAGCTAGTGCCCGTGTGGCCCGAGTGGATGCTCGCCCATGGATCCAAGCCATCAAGCGCTCAAAATACGTATTGAAGGTGCCGTTGGGCCCCTTGCCGTGCTAAGGTGCAACATGGGGACAAATTTGAATGAGGAGAAGCTTGTGGCCAGACGGGCCACACGGGCAAAGATCACGCAAGCCCGAGTTGTATTATGAGGCGTCTGAAGGTGCCCGCCTTATAGTAGTGAATGCTCCAAAGATGTAATTTTTGAGTAGGCTCGCAATTGTTATCCTGTCTTGGCTGAAAACTTGTTCATATGCGCTAACAACGCTTTTTAATTTAAAATATTACCTTTTGTGCGGCCGTTTATCAAATTTGAGAGATGGCGAAGTCGTTGGCTTGACCCCCATGCCACAGTCTTTGAGGGTGTTAAGGATAAATTTTAAGCGCTCTTGTTCCCATTCTTGGGTCCTTGAGGCGCTTTCAGCCTTGAACCAGGTAGCAGGACTATAATGCTTGAACACTCTCACTTACCCATGGAATTCTATAATTTTAAATTTCGCGAAGCCCCTAGTATTCGTAAGACCAGAGTTAAGGCGCTATCCACGCCTTGGCGGATAATCGCGGTTCATCGCTCTAAGCGGCATAAGTCTTTAGGGACTCAAAAAACCTCTCGAACAGCGACCGGCTCTCGCCTTATCATGACGGTCAGTTTTAGCTTTCTCCACCGAGGTGCTCAACCCAGCTCAGCCAGGGCACAATCGCGGTGGTTCTCCCAGCGCTACAACTTAGCCAAATATATCTTGAACGTATGGTACCAAAACATGGGGCAAGACAAACCCAACTATTATTGACCCAAGACATGATTCGGAGCCGATTCATATAATGCTATAAGTTGAATTACACTTGTGAAAGTCAGTGGGACTTATCACACCATATTTTTGGGGTACATAAGCCCCACAGTGTGTGGTAGTACCAAACTATGCGGTTGCACAAATGTCATAGCCCAACATATATAAAAAGGGTAATGCAATAATAGGCAAAAGCTATATATTGTTTTATTCAAAAGAAACTGCCAATAAAAGCGAGGCGATACAAATGAGTGCAGTACGCACTTGGTATGGGACTTTTGACATGTCCCCCTTCCAAGGTAAGTCTGCGGTGTGGTATGTAAAACAGGTATATTGCTCGTAATAGAGAATTTTGGACACTTTCGGCAGCGGTTTTACTGCTTCCACAGGCTGTTGCATCGTGTGTTCGGCATAAAATGCAGGGACAGAACTTGAAGAACAGAGTCCACGAAAGTAAAAAAAGGAAGAAAAAAGGAAAAACAAATGACTCAAAGCGGGAGCCCCTAGTCTACGGTCATGGCGCTCTAGGCATGCAAGTGGTCGTGGCGAATCCCCTAAGCCCATGGTGCGCTTCCATAAGCGCAATTAAATGCTGCGTAATCTTGGCCCTTGAGTTCGCGAGGGCTGGGGTTGGGGCCGCATTACTCGCTTTATTAGAGCGTGCGAGCGGTCTTCTTTATGGTTACTCGGTAGCGCTTGGTAGTGTCCGCTTGTTTGTACATCTTGGAGGATTGCCTTAAAATTGCTGCATGCGCTACGCGGTAGTAAGTATGTCTCCTCTAGTTAGGAGGAAGCTCGGTGTTCGTTGGCGTGATTACGCCTCGAGGGCCTGGCATCTTGAGCTTTATGATGCAGCGTAGTGTGGCACCGCATTGAATTTTGCAAATGCGGTTCGTCCGGCGATGCGTGATAGCCTCTGCCGGAGCAGGACTATCTAGAAAAGATTAACTCCTACGCTCTAGGAAGTTATCCGGGGATCCGAAGACCACTTCAAGTGTATGAGCCTGTCACAGTTGGCCTCGACACACAGGATGGCGCCTTTAAAGGTGGAGTCTTTGTGGGTTTTGGTATGGCGGGTCTATGCCCATTTTGCGCCTTTGTATCTGATCGTCAGGTTAGAATTTCTTGCATGAATCCATCGGGGACTCGGTGATGTGAAATTCATCAATGATCAGGTCAAGAACGATCTGCGGCGAAACCGCCGTGTGAATGCTAGTGGGGTGGTCCCTTGATCAAAGGTGATGGACGGGAAGACCATAAGGTTGCACTTCAGAGCTGTTGGCTCCATCGGCGATATCGTCCCTTAATGCACTAACAAGCTCCCTTTTAGGTATGTGGGTTGCGTATATCATGTTCACCGTCTGCACTTGTGTGTGGGAAAGCCCTTACATCTCTCTATTGATTCAAGGCCGGTGAGGCTCCTCTTACGTCATTGCTACTCTGCACCCCTTGTCGCTATGTTTTCGGTACGCTTAACTTGCACCTTGCTTGGCGAACACCCAACAATCCCTGTTGGTGTGATTGGCTAATTTCAGTAAGTGCCATGTATACGCACGTTTAGCGATCGAGTATTCGGTCCACAAGTTAGACGGGCCTCTGGGTATTTCTTTTTAGATAAAGCACAACCCGTGACGGGTTTTAGAGCCTCACGAATCCGGCATTTACTGTAAGTATCTTGATTATTTATCACAGATTAATGCGGCGTTTATGCTTGTTAACGTAGCGACACCTGGCCATTGCTTTGTCCTTGGTATCAGAACTACCGAGGAATTGTTTGGCAAGGTTGTTGCTTCGAAGAAGCTAACCCGATTTGTCCTCCTCTCAGCATAAAGCGGAGTCATGAGTGTGGTGAGGGCTGCCATGGATTTCCGAAACTTTTACATCCTAGGTGCCGGGCTAGCCACTCGTCGCTTGAATATTGTGTTTGAAGGCTGCTAAGCGCCTCTGCGCATCCTGGGACAATCGACGATTTGATTTTTTCTTTGTGAGAGCAACCGTGTCCGTAATTATACGGCCGATTCTTACAGCTCTTTGAATTATATGGCTAAAGGTCATCGGTACGTCTGGTGAGTCGCACATATGTGCCACAGAAGTTATCAAGGAATCGCGGCTTCGAAGTCCTCCCAACATGGAATTGACTCTGCTTTGGCAATTTATTGAGCCAATGCCGAAGCTGGTCACTTTAAGCTTGAGTGGGAGGTATTTGATGGCATGTAGATCATGCACCATGAGCCATGTGGATATGGAAGGAGATAGTCCTCGAACGCAAACCCTTGCAGGATCTGTGCAATGGTGCCATCGTATGATTCGATGTTCTACGGGTTTGCAAACCCTCGGGGATTTGGAAATCCATTACTTCATCCGTGAAGCATAGTGGGTGTCTGGTAGCCCCTATATTGAGCTATAGGCCACGGCAGTAGGCTCATATGAGCTGGTTCATCTCTTGTATGTTAAGCCCGGCCCGGGGATTCTTGCATGTCGGCGTGTCGTCAATCATTCTCGAGTGGTTGGTTCCATGCCTTGATCTGTAGATTCGATCTTGTATGCTTTGGCCTTATCCTCCAATATATCTACGCAAATCCGTAAAAGCGCTTTTCACCGTGCCTTGGTACCTTTGGCCCGTACCTCAGGCGTGTGGCTTGAGCGGAGGGCTGAAAGGCTTCTCTGTCGCTGACCACCCAGGGCCCAGTCCGATCTGCCATATCTTGCTTATTTGGTGATTTCAGGTGCTTCCTCCTCTTGATGGGGACAACATTTTAAATTTGGGGTAACTTTTGGAGGGAGTTCGGGTTCATACTCTTCGGGTGCAAGGACTTGGTCACCATACATCGACTAGCAGGTGTGAGCCGACTCTAAAATCATTCTTTGCCGCTTTTTCTTGAGGCTGCTTACTTGAAGTTGGCCAGCTGAAACTGCGTTTAAAAGCCAGCTCTTATTCGTGAGATCCTCACATGCACGCCAGATTGAATTACGTCGTCGAGGCTTTTACCTCTTCTTCCTGGAGGAAGCATAGTTATCGTCCCTCGCCTCTCTTTCTGCCGCCCTCTCGTGCGGACTTAACTTCTTCCCTCCTCACATGTTGGAGTCCCTCTTGGAGAATTGGAAATCTTAACCTTTGTCAGGGGTAGTATTGTCTCGTCTGGAATCACCATTTTTACCTTGTGGCGGGATTAAGAGAGCCTTAGAAAGTGACATTCAGATGTGATTTGTTTCTTGGAGGGTCATCCTCCGTATTCCATCGCCCGTTCCCATCATTTTGGGATGTCCTGCATGTATATATGTCGTATGGCCAGGTGGCCTTCCAGGTGCCACAGTAAGTATGGCTCTTAATCAAATCTCCGTACCGTCATCTGTCTTACCGTCGGATGTATTGAGTCGGGTTGCAGCATATCGGGTTAAATCATCGACTAATGGCTACAAAGTGGGTGGTGGTGGGCGTTGAATTTCTTAAATCATCAAGATCCTAACCTTGGAAACCATAGATTCGGCGTAGGGGCTTCACGATAAAAGAGAGAGACTTTAATGAGTTCGGGATGTCATGAAGAAAGCGCAGTGAGGAAAGATGTGTGCGGCGGTGAACTCCATGGCCGAGGCGCCTACGGTCAGATTCGGTAGCGGGTAGGGCGCTGGAGGATTGAGTCGGGAAAGGAGTCCAGCACTGCTAGGGAGTCCACGATCTTCTCGCGAAGGACGGGGTGGTAGTTGGCTCGATCGCGTCAGAGATTTTCAAATTTCGAGGCCCAGTGATTATCCAGCCAGCCATCCTCGATCCAGTGAAACCGGCTCAGCTCCGGAATTGACGGATCGGAACGGCAGATGCGGCTCGACCTCAGTATGCACCGCTTCAAGTGGCGTAGCTAGATCATGCCCATCGAAGACAGGTCTATGACACGATGCGGCCATGGCTTCAGTATGGCTAAATCCGGCGAAGATCAAGTCTCCAGCGGACACGCCGGCGTATGGTTCAAATCTTCAAATCTGGACCTCGATGGCCGGGGGTGTAGCTTTCAATCTACTTTGCGGATGGCCTAATGAATTCAACCCCGCGCGGTGCAAAGTCACGCCGGAATACAAAATACATCCAGTGGGAGAAAAGTCTCACCGACAATTGCGTCGTTGCTTTGACGATTTCGAAGGAGCCGCGCCGGTCCTATAGCGGCGCATTTACACGGAAGAACTCTCAATGAAAGCACCATGTCGGTGTCAAAACGGCCCGGATCTCGGGTAAAGGGTCCCGAACTGTTACCGCATCTAAATGAGGCGGATGGTGGCATAGGAGACAAGGGACACGATAATGTTTTACCCAGGTTTGGAAGCCCTCTCGGATGGAGGTAATACCCTACTCCTGCTTGATTAATATTGATGATATGGGCAGTACAAAGAGTAGATCTACCCGCGAGATCAAGGAGGCTCAACCCTAGAAGCTAGCCTATGGTATGATTGTTGTTATCCCTACGGACTAAAAAACCCTCTTCAGTTTATATAGGCATGAATAGGTCAGGTTAGGGTTACACAGAGTCGGATTATAATGGTAGGAAATGGCATATAACCGTATCCGTGCGAAGCTTGCCTTCCATGCCAAGAGAAAGTCCCATCCAGGACACGGTGCGAAATCTTCAATCTTGTATCTTCATAGTCGGGAGTCCGGCCGAAATGAATTCGGCTATCCGGACACCCCCTAGTCAGGACTCCCTCAGCGGGCTCTTGGTTAGTAGAGCAATTTTATTTATGAACCAAGACACATTGTGAGGATGTAAAATTGGGCCAACTGTTGATAAACCGTCGTACATAAAACTTATTATTATACATGCCGGCTAAGAGGTTAGTTGTATATGACATGGCAACTTCTTATATTTGACCCTTGGGCGTATTATTAACCATGCTCATAGTGAGGTAGCTAGTATATCATGAAACTGACTAGATAGTATCCAAACTAGCCCACGGAGTGGGAGTAACCCGGCAATAACATCGACTCAACTCAACAAACTTGCTTATGTGGCAATAAGTTAATGAGAAGAGATAGTTCCCGTTAACTTGGCTGAATTCTTTGTAACATCCACATGTCCCAATGCAATATGATCTATAACCTAATAAATGAAGCTTTGCATGACACACTACACTTATGCTACTACCCACTGTAGAGGTATTAACATAGTCTAGGGATATGTATGTTACTGAGTATATTACTCTCCATTGTAGCTAGTCTCGTACTCCCTCCTTTCCGGTTTGGCTAGTTGTAATGGTAGTATCATGAGTGGTATCATGCATGCCAACTAGACTTTGGATGATATTGGCACACACAATTAAATGAGGAAAGGGGATGTGGTATCATATCATGATACCCCATGTCATAATAAATGTTGTACTACTACTTTGTGCTGATGTGACAATTAATAAAAGGCAACCTAAGATACTAACTTATGATACTGCATTACGGAGTAGTATCATACTATCATATACATGATACTAGTATATGATACTCCCCATTACAACCGACCTTATAGGGCTTTCGATTCAACCCTCACCAACAAGGTAGATGGTGAGTGGTGGAATACTTTGTAGTTTGCAAAAACACCCAATTAATGCTTTTACTTTCCTCAAAAAATTATGGTTTCAATATAATACATGCATGCATATATAAAGTACATGCATTGGTCAACTTTCTCTTAATACTTGCATACAATGATTTAATACACCTTGGAATCTGAACGTATGATGAGAACAAGCAAATTGAGCCTTATAAATGGAAAAACTAAAAATTGGAGATAAGTCTATAAACCGGAAAGGAGGAGTATATATGCATGATACTGGTATATGATCGGCAATACCTAAAGTAATGCCGCATGCATAGTATCATAAGTTAGTATCTTGGGTTCATATTAATTGCCATACATGACTAAGTAGTACAACATTTAATGATACCAGTATCGATATGACTCATTAAGCAATAGCATCAAAAATCTAGTTGGCATGCATCCTCCATGATACTCCATAATAAACCGACCTTTTGAGTAAGCCATAATTGGGTGTATCATAGTAGGGTATCATACGCCGGGAATGAAAATGATGATGTGGCAAAGAAGCGATGTATAGGTAGATACTATAACATATATATATATATATATATAATAAATGCTATACTACTTGTCATGCATGTGCATAAATCTGATGCGTCTATGATATATACTACTCTATGATACTATATATGCACTGAAATGCGATACGTAGTATCATACACTAGTATCGCCTTAAGTACTATATATATGATCTCCCCACTATATAAGGCTGGCCATAGTGGTAGTAACATAATGACGGTGTCATGCACTCGAAAATATATAAGTATCTTGATGTGGCAATTAATATATATAGAGAGGGTTAGAGTAACATATAGGTGAATCTGGTATCATGTTAAATGTGATGCTAATTTATTGTCATGCATGGCGATAAGTATGATCTATGGTACTATACTCTATGTATTATACTATGCGCTATAATTAATTAAAGGTAGTATCATACACTAGTATCATATATCATATATTCATGAAATGCTAATTGTATTACTCCACTATACCGTGGAATTTCTTGCGTGGAAAAAATTGGAAGTGACGATGAACTCATGTTTTCATTCGAACAAAAATATGATGTTAGGTAATGTAAATGTTTTCCAAAAACCTACAGTTCCACTCTTGAAAGCCATTATTGTCCACTAAAATTTGTGGCCATTCTTACCCTACGCCGCATGGTCCCAGGTAAATGCTGATTACGGTCAACCAGAACCCAAACCCCACGGATCGCTGCGTACGCAGATTTGGATTCTCCTTGATCGAGCAATGATCCTCATCCTTCGACAACACATGTACATATTATTTTCAAATAGCCCCTCAAAAAATATGTTTTCAAATAGCACCGGTTCACACACGAAAGCCGTGTGCCACCAAGCTCATGGCCATTCCCCCCTTCTTCAAATGCAGCGTCTGGTCGTGCGTTACGATTAGCAGAGCAAACCCCACGGATTATGCGTCTGCACCGTTGGATGCTCCGGATCGAAACTGGCAATCCTCATCCTTCGTGAAATGCGATTCGGCTAGGAATTGATTTATATGCCAACATGCACGGTAAATGCCAAAAAATGTACATATAGCACAGAGACCTGAAATCGCGGTAAATCAAACCCGTGGTAAAATTGTGATTGGTTTCATGGGAAAATTTAGAGCAAGCAGTGAACTCACGTCTTCATTTCAAAATTAATCGTCTTCATTTCAATAAAATTATTACATTTTGTACTACGGTAGCTTAAGCAACCCGTTTGCCCGACCTTTCCGTAGCCTTGGCGACTAGAGGATATTTTTCACCCTTTTCACCTAGGCACGCCAACACCCGGGTCCCCAACACCCCCCACACCGCCGTGCTGCATTCCTCCTTCGTCCACCCAATCTCCTTGGCAGCTCACCTCCCCGGATCCGTGAGAACCACTCTCAAAGTGTGATATCACCCAGCCGTGTGCCGGCTCTTCGTCAAGCCTACCTCCTTGCCGTTCCCAACCATAGCGGTGACCCAGCCCTAAAATCTTAGTTTGCTCGCTAGCCACCCTCGGGCATATCGTTAGCATTCTCGCCTCTCTTGTGGGTCGTGGGTTTGCATTAAGAAGCATGTTCTTTGCTCTCCCTCTGGTGGGGCATATTTCCTACTTAATCCCTCTTCACATTTTTATTCATTATGTTCCCAAATTGGCTATAAAATAAAGGAAGCATATATATATTCATTATCTACCTTCCTTACTACATATAAGCTGTATTTATTCCAATAAATTCTTGCCTATTCTTTAGGATCCGCAGGCTTGAGTCACACAAACATAAAATTAGCCTTTTTTCTAAGTATTGCATGGCATGTTTAGAAAGCGATACTAACAAGTTGTAGGTTTTATGCTTATCGCACCTCCTTTCCGGTTGCGTATGTTCTCTGTAGATGTGGTAGGAGTGAGGGAGTCTCGGATTAGGGGTATCCGAAGACAAATGGACTATGTACAACGTCCAACTATTGAAGCGTGAAGATACAAGACTCAAGACTTCCGCCCGTGGTCCCATGGGACTTTCCTTGGCGTGGAAGGCAAGCCTTGGCGATCCAGATATTATATTTCCTTCCTTGTAACCGACTCCATGTAAACCCTAGCCCTCTCCGGTGTCTATATAAACCGGAGAGGTTGGTCCTTAGAAGGCCAATCACAATTACAATCATACCATCATAGGCTAGCTCTTAGGTTTAGCATCTACAATCTCGTGGTAGATCTACTCCTGTACTACCCATATCATCAATATTAATCAACCAGGAAGTGGTTTTACCTCCATCGAGAGGGCCCGAACCTGGGTAAACATCTGTGTCCCTTGCTTCCTGTTACCATCAGCCTTGACGCACAGATCCGAACCCCCGACCCGATATCCGCCGGTTTTGACACCGACATTGGTGCTTTCATTGAGAGTTCCTCTGTCGCCGCTGCCAGCTCGATGGCTCCTTCGATCATCATCAACGACGCTTGTCCAGTGGCGTAGACTTTCCTCCTCCCGACAGATCTTCGTGGTTCGGCGGGTTTCGCATCATGAAAGCCAACTCGCTTGGCCATCCGGAGCAGATCGATAGCTACGCTTCGCCACCAGGTCATGTTCGAAACCTGAACTACACTGGCGGATATCCGCCCGGAGACTTGATCTTTAGATGGATTTGGGCCTATGCGAGCACCCGGACAGCTCTCGACAAGCACGGCTTAGACTCACGCCATCGGACGGAAGCTCGGTATCGCCCCAGAGTATCTCCTGACCTAGATCCGGAGCAGGCTGCGTTTGGCGATCTGAGGGATGGACCCCGCCCCCTGTGTCGTGTCTTCATCGGTGTGGAGCCGAACACGGGTCTTACCTCTGCGGTGGCCCACGACTCCAACCCCCGGATTCAGATCCGGACGTTGGTTCCAATCCACACTCCGAGCCCGTCGGGCCGTGATGGGCCCGCAATGGAGTTCACCGCTGCGGATATCTTCCAAAGACTCACCCTTTGGCGACATGTCGGACTCATTAAAGTCTCTCTCTTTGTCGAGGCTCTTCACGAACTATGTCCGCTCGAGTGGGAGGCAGACGACGAAGGAATTCGCTGCCCACCCACCACCCACTTCATTGTTACGGTCGATGACTTAACCGAGGTACTAAACTTCGACTCAAGACATCGACGGTATGGACGACGATGCAGAGAACATGAACCACCGCCATCGGGCGGTGGACATCCACCTCTTCTTATGATATATATATGGTGGACACCAAGGAAACAAATGGCGATGAGGCAACTGGAGGATAAAACCTCGTGGAAAAAGTAAAGAATGGGCGCCGCCTCACTCCAAGCCCCGCCACACCAATACCGCCCAGGAGACGAAAACGATCCGAATGGTGCCGAAGAAGAATACAACCCCGATCAGCCCGCTTCGAAAGCAGCCGGTCAGTGGATGAGCAGGTCAGCCTGTGAGGAATAAAGCGACGGACTTAATACCCTGAGGAGGACAACTACATGCCCTCCCAAGATTTAGATTAGCCTCGGCGACGACGAAGTTCGGGCGTGCCTCGAGGATCCCGGGGAGCAGAGCGCTTGCCGCCGCATTATAGCCACCGCGAGGGAGCCCGGAAAAGAAACAAAGAAGAACTCCAAGCTGAGCAAGACCTGCCACAGATAGATGGACTCAAGTCCCGGCAGCCGGGAATATGTACTCGAGCACCATACGGATGACCGCCACCTCGTGGCCGGGATAAACGGCATACCAGTCCCGCGATATCGGCCAACACCCCACGCCAACATACTACGGCCAGGGCAACAAAACAGGTAGCGAAGATCGATCTACAGATCGTATAGGCGCTACCGACGCGTGGCGAGGACCGCCACGCTTGACACACCTTCAACAGTCCGCCGGCCGGTCAATATAGCCACCAGAGCAATTCGACTCATGAGTCACATAGCCCCAAGACACGCAGGCGCCACAAGACCCTCCGCTTCATCGACGAAGTAATGGATCATGAATTCCCGGAAGGGTTTAAACCCGTGAACATAGAATCATACGATGGCACAAATGTAATTCTGCAGAAGATGGATCAAGATTTCTTCTCCACATTCACATGGCCCGTGGAGACGATCTACACGCCATCAAGTATCTTCCCTTAAGCTCAAAGGACCAGCCCGGCATCTAAGCAAAATGTACCGCCAAAGAAATTCCACTCCAAGTAGCTTGGGAAAACCAGAAGACGATTCTCGACAACTTCCAGGGCACATATGTGCGACCACCTGACGCCGACGATTTGAGCCACATCACTCAATAGCCCGGAGAGTCAGCCAGGAAATTCTGGACTCGGTTCCTAACTTTAAAGAACCAAATAGTTGATTGTCCGGACGCCGAAGCCCTAGCGGCTTTCAAGCATAATATCCGTGACGAGTGGCTCGCTCGACACCTCGGCTAGGAAAAACCCAAGTCCATGGCAGCTCTCACAACACTAATGACCCGCTTATGCGGATGGTGACAGTTGGTTGGCTCGCAACAGCACTACACCACAGCCCGGCATTCGGACGGTCAGCGATAATAACGGGCAAGCCACGGCGTAATGACATAAGCGATTTTAACAACGGCGACAAAGATCAAGACACGGCAAATAACGCCGGATTCGGTGGATCCAAGCCCGTCGGGAAGAAGCCGCTCAAAAGAAATAATCAGGACCGTCCGATTCAGACCGTGATATCGGGAGCACTCGTGCCAAATTCATGGCACCTCGATAAGCCGATAACCACACCAATAGAGATTGCTGGGTATTCAAACAAAGCCGGCAAGATAAATGTCAAGACAAGGACAAGGGGTTAAATTACGGCGGCGACGAGGAGCCCCGACGTCCAACACGGGGACAGAAAGAAATTGCCTTCTGTGTGAAAACGGCCAACATGATCTATGCCATGCACATCCCTGCCGGAACAGAGCGGGCACTAAGGGACGCCTATGCGATGGAGCCACGCCTCAAATTCAACCCATGGTCACTTGTTCGATCACTTTCGATCGTAGGGATCACCCTACCAAGATCCGTCACACGGGCGCTTCGCCACATTGGTCCTAGAACCAATCATCGACGGATTCCACCTCACGCATCCTTATGGATCTGGTGAAGAAAGCCCCAACCTCGCTTTACTGTGAGACATCAGAAAGAAATGGGCATTGACCCTACAAGGATCAAGCCCACTAAAACCACCTTTAAAGGTGTAATTCACAGAGTAGAGGCCTCAGAGTATGGACTCTATAACATTGGAAGTGGTCTTCGGATCTCCGGATAACTTCCAAAGCGAAGAGTTAATCTTCGATATCGCCCCTTCCGCAGTGGTTACCATGCAACCGCCGGACGAACCGTGCATTCGCCAGATTCAATGCGGTACCACACTACGACATATCTCAAGCTCAAGATGCCGTGACCACGCTGGGACATAATGGTGAATGTAAATATGGACCGCCTCCCTACGAATGTAAGAGCATACCGCAGCCCTTGCGGCGGAAGTACAATGCGCCTTCTCCGACAAACCAATCCGGGCGACAACAACTTCGAAAGCACGCCCAAGCGAGTCCCGAGCACCCCGCAGGATCATCAGCACGCCTAAGAGCGACTAGCAGTCCGGCTTCCGCTCAAGCCCCATCAAAGCAGCATTCGTGCCACGCGCACACAATTACGCACTTAAAATACCATGGGCATAGGCGGAGGCGCATCAACGACTCAGTCAATATTGCGGGTAACCGCCACATACTTTCATACTCTTTCCCTCTTACCTTTCAGGACACCGCTTACGCAGATCCTCAAAAAGAGCAGAATTGCCGGACTTATAGGGAAGAGAGACATCCAAGGAGGCAATAGACGTTGTACGTAAGGAAATACCCAGGTGGACTCTATTTACGATCATTATACCTGCTTTATCTACCTGAACACAGCCTGCCCCTGGATAGGACATGTCAAATAGTCCTATTTTATCTCCGCTTAACGCATCCATTGTAAATGTTCGCTTAAACGTATTTTTATTCCATGGGAGATTATATATAGCGTCAGCTTATTATTCTTATTTGAGCATTTTTTATAAATGTTTATTTGATATTGCATCCGTACACTTTGGTGCGGCCGGTTTGCCAGGGGCTTCTGATGGCGCCTGCATTATGGCAAATAAAGTCCGAACACATTCAACAAAGGCAAAGACCCGAACTTATAGCACAATACACATCAGCTCAATCATGTCTTGGGTCTACGCTGATAGCCCGGCTCCCTTGTTTTGGTGCCTTACGTTCCGCTATATCGGCTAAGGTAGCGCAGGAGAATCATCATGCGATTGTGTCCCGTTCTTCCGGACGAAAGCACCGAGGGAGTCCTGGATTAGGGGGTGTCCGATAGCCGGACTACCATCATCAGCCGAACTATCATTGGCCGGACTATCATCATCGACCGGACTCCAAGACTATGAAGATACAAGATTGAAGACTTCACCCCGTGTCCGATGGGAATTTCCTTGGCGTGGAAGGCAAGCTTGGCGATACGGATATGTAGATCTCCTACCATTGTAACCTGACTCTATGTAACCCTAGCCCTCTCCTGTCTATATAAACCGATGGCTTTAGTCCGTGAGACTAGAACAACAACCTTACAATCATACCATAGGCTAGCTTCTAGGGTTTAGCCTCCTTGATCTCGTGGTAGATCCACTCTTGTAAACATTCACAATATCAATATCAATCAAGCAGACGAGGGGTTTTACCTCCATCAAGAGGGCCCAACTCGGTAAACATCGTGTCCCTTGTCTCCGTTACCATCCGCTTAGACGCACAGTTCGGGACCCCCTACTCAAGATCCGCCGGTTTTGACACCGACATTGGTGCTTTCATTGAGAGTTCCTTCTGTCGCCACCGATAGACTGATGGCCTCTTTCAATCAACAACGACGCAGTCCTGGTGAGACTTTTCTCCTGACAGATCGTCAGATTCAGCGGCTTCAGACCGCGGGCCAACTCACTTGGCCATCCGGAGCAGATCGAAGCTAGGGCCCCGCCGCCGTCGGTCAGTTTGGAAGCCTAAACTTCACGGCCGATATCCGCGGGGACTTGATCTTCGATGGATCCGAGCCATACCCGAAGCGCTGCCATTGCCACACGATGGCATGACTTAACTTCGCTACGGACAAGACCTTGAGGTCCGCACATGGATCCGCCCGACTCATAGTCCGGAGCCGATCGCTCGATCGAGGACGGATGGTCGGACACCGCCGAGCTGCAACTCCTACGGCGATGGAGCTTAACACTTACCTTGTCCCGCGATAAAGCTCATGACTCCGAGGTGCCGACTCTCTCGCCGACTCAACCTCCCCGCTACCGCCACCAAATCCGATTGGCCGCCGATCATGGAATTCACCGTCACGGACATCTTTTTCAAAGACTTCGCCTTCAAGGATATCATAAATTCACTAAAGCATCTCTCGCTATCCGGAGAGCCCTCGGGCGAAGCCACGGCCAAAGGCGTTGGGACGCTGACTGACGTCAAGAAATTCAGAGCCCACCCACCACTCCACTTCAGAGCCACCGTCGACGATTTAACCGACGCATTTCGACCACGACCAAGACATCGACGGTATGGACGACGATGCCGAGACTACCAAGAACTAGTGCCTACAGGACACCGGAAGACCACCTCGTCATACGACATATACATGGTGGACACCCCAAAAAGATGGGGATTACGAAGAAGCAGCGAAGGCCGATTCCTTTAAAGAAACAGCCTCAAGTGCCGACGTGCGGGCGCCGCTCTAAATCCCGCTTACGGCAAGAATGGAGATTCCGGCACAGAGATAATAACACCCCGTAGTGCCAAGACAACTCCTCCAAAGACGATCCAACAGAGAGGAGGAGGGTAGGGCTCAAGCCCTCACGAGAGGGCGGCATCAAGAGGTCGAGGATGACAATTACTTACCTCCTCCCGAGACGAGGCAAGCCTCGACGACGATTTAATTCGTCCGTGGCTCGAGGATCCCGTCCGAACAAGAGCTGCTTTCAGACGCAGCTAATGGCCACAAAGAAACAGCCTAAAGAAAAAGTCGCAATGCAAATTTCAAGCTCGATCAAGACCCATCGTCGGCCTGTAGATGGACCGAGGTCCTCGCGCCAAGAGTATGAACTCGAACGCCTCCAAAGTTACCCAAAACGCAAGTTGCTCCTCCGATTAGGAGGAGGAAGCATCACCACAAGACATTAATACGGGCAATCCACCACCTCGCGGGTCGCGATAGAGGCGGCAAGCCCTCCAATTAAAACCGCACTCTCAAGATCGCTTCAAAAAGCAAGAAGCCACGGGAACGCTACGGACTTGGGAGATATATTGGAGGATAAGGCAAGACAATCCAGATCTATCTATGGATCACGTGGGCGCCCCAATTACTCCACGAATCACCGCCATGCCGGATACAACTATCTCCGGCCGGGTCAATACAGCAGATAACGCCTCTCGAAAGCTACGCCGCGATATTGCTCAATACAGAGGCGCCAGACACACCGCTTATGCTTCACCGAACGGGTAATGGATCATCAAATCCTCAAGGGTTTAAACTCACATAATATCGAATCCTCACGATGGCACAACAGACCTCAGCGGTTTGGATTGAGGATTATCTTCTCCATATATACACATGGTTCGCCATGACATCTTTCACGCCATCAAATATCTCCCGCTCAAGCTTAAAGGACCAGATCGGCATTGGCTTAACAGCCAGCCCGCAGTAGTCAATTGATGTTGGAGGACTCGAAGCCGCATTCCTCGACAACTTCCGGTGGCACGAGTGCCACCACCGACGCAGATGACCTAAGCCACATAATCCAGCAGCCTGCATTTAATCGCCGTGCAATTACGACACGGTTCTAACAAAGAAAAATCAAATCGCCGACCGTCTCGGGATGCGCAGGCACTCGCTGCCTTCAAACATAACATCCGCGGACGAGTGGTTGGCCCGCACCTAGGACAGAGAAGCCGAAGCCATGGCAGCCCTCACATCACGCATGACCCGCTTCAGTGCGGGAGAGGATAGCTGGTTAGCTCGCAGCAACAACCTCAAAGAAAACGCGGCGCGGTCCTGGATACCAAGGACCGCAGAACGGCAGGTTGCGCCGAAACAAAAACAACGCCGCATTAACGGCGACAAAGAATGAGGATATGGCGGCCAACGCCGGATTCCGAGGCTCCAAACCCGGTCAACGGAAGAAGCCATTCAAAAGAACCACTCCGCCCGGCCCAATTTGGACCGGAATACTCGACCGCCTCTGCTAAATACATGGAACTCTCAAAAGCTGAAGCTAACCACACCAATGTAGAGATTGTTGGGTATTCAAGCAGGTGCAAATTAATCGCCGAAAGCAAAGGATAAGGCTACACAATGATGACGAGGAAGAGATTGGCCACGAACAACAGAGGACAAAAGGGATTCCTCAAGTTCGGACGGTAAACATGATATACGCAACGCATATTCCCAAGGGGGAGCGGAAGCGTGCACTAAGGGACGTATAGGCGATGGAGCCTGTCGCCCCAAAATTCAACCCATGGTCCTCTTGCCCGATCACCTTCGATCGAAGAGACCATCCGACCAGTATCCGCCACGGCGGGTTCGCCGCATTGGTTTTAGACCCAATCGTTGATGGATTTCACCTCACGAGAGTCCGATGGGCGGCAAAGAGTCTCTAACCTACTTTATCAGGATACAAAGGCGCAAGATGGGCATAGACCCTTCAAGGATTAAACCTACAAAGAAAACCTTCAAAGGCGCTATACCAGGTGTCGAGGCCAATTGTATGTGCTCAGCCACACCGAAGTGGTCTTCGATCCCGGATAATTTCGAGCGAGGAGTTAATCTTCGACATAGTCCCTGCTCGCAGCTTGTGGCTATCACGCTTCCTGCCGGACGAACCGCTGTCGCGAAATTCAACGCGTGCCGCATTATGCATACCTTAAGCTCAAGATGCCAGCCCTCGTGGAGTCATCACGGTCAATCTGAAACATCGGAACGCTCCTCCGAATCGGAGGAACATACGCTCTCGCGCGTAAGTGCAGCAGCCTTTTAAGGAAATTCTCGAGTCCGCCGTTAAACGACCGGACACGGCCAAACGCGCCTCGGAGCAACATCAACCAAGACCACCCGCACGCCTTAAAGCATCGCCAGTAATGCGGCCTCAACCCCAGCCTCGCAAAATTGTAAGAGAAACTCTCAGCTGCATATAATTACGCCTTTGAGATACCATGGGCATAGGGGAAAGGCACAACCACAACAGACTCCAGAGTGCGGTTCTGACCACACCAGGGGCTCCCAAGTGTGTCGCTTTTTTCTTCTTTTATTTTCTCTTTTTTATACAGTAACTATGTCCGCAAGCACTTCGCCAGAACTCATGATGCAACAAATGGAAGGACAAAGGCCGCCATTTAACACTCGTGTGGTCTCCATCACGAGCATTAAATTTGTTACATACAACATTCCGCTGCCTACCCCTCGAGGGAGACGCCTTTAATTCGGCCCAACTCCCTTTGCTTTCCGCACTATTTGTATCATTCCGCACTCATAGCATATCTTCTCGAATAAAATGCAGCACCTTTTTTGCCTATAATTGCATTACCTTATATGTACATATATGTTCATTTATTTACATGTTGCATCCAGACACTTTAGTACGGCCAAATACACCAGGGGCTTATGTTCTCCGTGATTATGGTGTGATAAAGTCCGCGACACTTTTCGTAAGTGCGGCACCCTTCAACTTATAGCATTATATGAATCGGCTCGAATCATGTCTTGGGTCAATAGTTGGGTTTGCCCGGCTCCCATGTTTGGCACCTTACGCCCGCTTATCGGCTAAGGTAGAAGACTGGAGAACCATCGCGATTATACTTTGCTGAGCCGGGATAACGCCGATGGAGAAAGCTAAACCGATCGTCATGATAAGGCGAGAGACTGGTCGCTGTTCGAGAGGTCCTTTCGGTCCTTAAAGACCTACGCCACTTTCGAACGGAAGTTCGGACAATGTCCGTGAAGGCTTGATAGCGCCCCAATTCGGTCCTCCGAATACTAGGGGCTTCACTAAATTTAAAATTATAGAATTCTATGGCTAAGTGAGTGTTCAAGCACTATAAGTCCGTTGCCTTAGCCTGCTAGTGTTGAGCGCCTCGATGGACCCAAACATGGGAACTAGAGCGCTCAAGTTTATCCCGAACACCCCAAAGACTGTGGCATGGGGGTCAAGCCGACGACTTGCCATCTCTCGATTTAATAAACGGCCGCACGTAAGGTAATATTTTAAATTAACAAGCGTTGCTTAGCGATATGAACAAAGTTTTCAGCACATTGTGATAACACATTGCGAATTTACTCAAAAATTACATCCTCGGGGCACTCTATCCGCAATCTTGCGGGCACCCTTCAGACAGCCTTATAGTAGATTTCGGCGTCACGATGTTCCTTGCCCGCTGGTGGCGCTGCTGCTGATTAGCTTCTCGCATCCAGCTTGCCCCACGCACCTTTTGCGCTGGCAAGGGCCCGACGAGCACCTTCAATACAGGGGAGCGCTTTGATAACCTCCACCCAGGGCACGATCCACCAGCCGTCGACGAGGTCAATCCAGCTCCTGTGCATGGCCTCTCCAGCCACGTACCGACTATGAGGCCCTTCATGGCCTGCTTCGGCCACCTTAGAAGCTCGACTCAACAAGCCAAATTTCACCGGGTCGCTAGGGGGCACTGGATGGCCGGGCCTCAAAGATACCGAGACCGTAAGACCTTCTCCGCTGAGCTCCTCCTCGGCTTTCAGAGAATGCGGCAAAGATCGGACACGCTCGAGGCAGATCTGCAAACGCCTCGAGAGCTCCGAATTCGGGTAAGTAACACGTAATTTACATTCACATGCTTGCTTTGCATGAAAAATGCCTTACCCGCCGCCATCTTCCTCATCAACTCAATCTCCTGAAGGGACTTATGGGCCCTCGGCCTTGGCGGTTTTATACTTTCGAGAGCCGAGGCAAGCCTGGACTCTCGAAGTCTTTGAGTCACGCCTCCAAACTCTCATGCTTTTCCATGAGAGCCTCGGAGCTCTTGGTCAACCACCGCCACCCGCGCCTCCCCGCTTTTCTCGCTCTACCCTGCTTCGCGGGTCAGATTATGCCTCAACACGCGACACGGCCTCCTTCACTGGTCGCCACCTCGTTCGTGGGCCCCCGAGTACCCACGCTATCCTTGTTATTTTTGTTGCAACCTAAATCCTTTTCTCAGAAGGTACAAGTTCAAAGTGGTGTTACTCACCTTCTTTGTCCCGAGTCGCTTCTCGGGCGCTGCCGAGCTCTAGCTTGACCGCTCGAGCTCCCGCCTTCAGCACCGACCTCCAGCGCAAGCCAAGGGCAGAGGTCAGACGGCAGCAACTGCAACCCATATTGACATAATTTTTAACAACCCTCACAGATATCTTTTTTTCAGATCCTCATCTGCTTTTCTTTCCAACACCGAACCGAGCATCAGGCTACCGCCTATGCGGTATTACATTGCATATTTTTAACTTCTTACCTCAAAGCCCGATAGAAGGCTATCGCGAGCTTCGGTCAGCCCGCTCTTGGCGAAGTTGCACCTTTCGAATCACCGAACTCATAATAGTGCGGTGTTCTTCCTCGATGGAAGCGCTCAGCACCGCCTCCAACAAGTTGCCCGCGCCCGAGTTGGGCCAGGGAAGCGGCGCCACGGGCGTTCTTGCCTTGCCCTTCGCTCGAAGGGCAGCCGGCCGACTCCCAACCATCGCGAGGTTCTCGATGTGGAGTCTCACAGAAGTCCGGAGGACGCCAGGCGCGCCCGAGCCTCCCCGATGGGTCCCTTTCTGGGATCCCACCTCGGCCCTCGGTGTCGCGAGGGGTGGAGGCGGCCTGGATGGAGTCTACATCCCGACGAGCCAACGACTCCGCCAAGAAGCGGGGAGATCATCACCGGCGGACTACAGCAAAGATGCTGCATTAGAATGACACTATGTGACGCAGAAAAAGAAATTCTAAATCATTCAGGGATCCGGATGCTTACGTCCTCACCGGAGGCCTGGCCCTTGAAGGCCATTCTTCCTCGCCAACATTGATGTTGGCGGAGCTGTCCGGGGGAATAGTCCTTCCCCTCTTGGACCCTTCGGCCTCCCCTGTTTGGGAAGCCTTCCTCTTCCTCTCTCCCTCCTCCGAGAGAGTCCTCTTCTCCTCCTCGTTCGGGAGGAGTCCGCCTGAGTCGCCGGACACCTGAAAACGGGCACTCTTTTCAAGCACCCGTGGCCTCCTTCTTGGTTTCTTCTCCCAAGACCACGCGGTGCCGAACCAAAGAAATTTCGCTAGACGGGCGTCCATCGATTTTCGGCATAGGAGCCGGACAGATAATCTTGCTCCGCCTTCCTCATCCAGTCCTGTCAAAGGAAAAGGGAAATTAAAACCGTGACAGAGTCAAACTATGAAAAGCAAGTGTCCCGTGAAGGGGTAGAATCACTTACCTCGCTTCGGCTCAAGGCCATGCGAAAGCGAATCCACGATCTTCAACATGGATGCGGGGCTTCGCGCCCTTAAACAAAGCACCCTCTAGGTGCCTTTCAGACGTCAGGTCGAAGAGCCTGTTCAGCTACCGGTGCTGTTCCGGATCAAACTCCCACGCATTGAATGCCCGCTCTTGGCATGGGAGAATCCGTGACGAAAGCATGACTTGGACCACGTTAACCAGCCCGAGCTTCTTCACCAAATTTTTCTTGATACAGGATTGGAGTCCCGC
This sequence comes from Aegilops bicornis, assembly GCA_021605145.1. Taxonomy (NCBI): domain Eukaryota; kingdom Viridiplantae; phylum Streptophyta; class Magnoliopsida; order Poales; family Poaceae; genus Aegilops; species Aegilops bicornis. The sequence goes on from JAHIAL010000008.1 coordinate 1,622,413, forward strand.
TCCTCCGAACTGCCTCCACAAGAAGCCCTTCTTCTTTCCAGGAGGTGAGCTGCGTGGGAATACCAGATCTAAACTTCGGGGCCGCCCATGTAGGGTCACGCTGCTCTTGATGTAGAACCACCCCGATTGCCACCCCTTGACGGATTCCACGAAGGCCCCTTCGAACTAAAGGACATTGGGCATCTTGCCCAACATGGGGCCTCCGTGACTCCGCTTGAGTGCTCCTTCACAACCTTCGCTTGACATTGAAGGTCTTGAGCCACAAGTCAAGTGGGGCGGGATGCAGAGGAAGGCCTCGCACACGATGATAAACGCCGAGATGTTGAGGATGAAGTTCACGCCAGATCATGGAAATCCAGCCGTAGTAGAACATGAGCCCCTGACAAAGGGGTGAAGTGGAAAGCCCAATCCATGGAGGAAGTGGGGAAGAAAGACGACCCTCTCATGGGGCTCGGCGGTGGGGATGAGCTGCCCCTCGTCGGGCAATGGCAGTGCTGATATGTCGCCGAAAGGTATCCCGGCGCCGCTGCTAGCTTTAGCTGATGTGCTCCTCCTTAATCGGTGGAGGCCAACCATTTACCTCCCCGCCTCCGGACATGGTCGGAGAAGGTTGAGACGAGATGCACGAACTTGGGCTACTGGAGCTCGAAAAGGGCGGAGATGGATAAGCAAAGGAGGAAGAAGGCGAGGTGAGAAGGTGAATCCTTATCCCTTATATGGGCGGGCGAAGTCTTATGCGTCCCCCACCCGGCCTGGTAAAACTCGCTATCCCCAAGCGCCACCATCAATGGCGCGTTGGGTTACCCACGTCCGTATTGATGAGAATCCCGGATTAAGGGGAAACACGATCTCCGCTCGACAAGACATGCTAAGGAAACCGCTTCGCTAAATGCTACCGAGGTGGTAAAGTAAGAAACGATTCGAGTAATGGCTTGGTAGTGGTGTGACGCCATGCCACAAAAACATCAAAGCAGATTGAACTTGTGTATATATTATTATTCTCTACTATTGAATGTGGAATTTATTTTGCGAGTCGGACACCTTCTCGGTGTTCACAATCTTCTATCATTTGGAGGAGGAACCCGCCTTTGCAATGCCAAGCAATATACACGCCCGGACTTATCGTCATTGAAGCCTCGGTTCAGGGGCCACCGAGGAGTCTGGATTAGGGGTGTCCGGATAGTCGGACTACCATCATCACCGAACTATTATTGGCCGGACTATCATCATCGACCGGACTCCAAGACTATGAAGATAAAAGATTGAAGACTTCACCCCGTGTCCCGGATGGGACTTTCCTTGGCGTGGAAGGCAAGCTTGGCGATACTGATATGTAGATCTCCTACCATTGTAACCGACTCTATGTAACCCTAGCCCTCTCCTGTCTATATAAACCGGATGGCTTTAGTCCGTAGGGACTAGAACAACAACCCTTACAATCATACCATAGGCTAGCTTCTAGGGTTTAGCCTCCTTGATCTCGTGGTAGATCCACTCTTGTAAACATTCACAATATCAATATCAATCAAGCAGGACGAGGGTTTTACTCTCCATCAAGAGGGCCCGAACCTGGGTAAAACATCGTGTCCCTTGTCTCCTGTTACCATCCGCCTAGACGCATAGTTCGGGACCCCCTACCCGAGATCCGCCGGTTTTGACACCGACAAGCACCTCAGTAGAGAAAGCCGAAAACTGACCGGCATGATGTGGCGAGAGCCGGTCGCTGTTCGAGAGGTTTTAAAATCCTTAAAGATTTTCCGCTTTAGGCGATAAATCAGCTTCATCCGATCTAGGCGTGTATAGCGCCTCAATTCGCCTTCCGGATTCTAGGGCTTCACCGAAATTTAAAATTATAGACTTCTATGGCTAAGTGAAAGTTATAAAGCCGCATAGTCCGATTGCCTTGTTCACCGACACCTCCTTAAGGGACCAAACATTTGGATAAAGAGTGTTCGGTTTTCCACTAACACCCCAAAGGTTAGTCACATGGGGGGCGAAGCCGATTTAATCGCCTACTTTCGTGGATTTTATAAACAGCCGCATGTATGTAATATTTTAAATAACAAAAGTGCTACATAGCGCAAGTAACTTCGTCTTTAAATTACAAACATGACAGGTTTAACTCATTCAAAATGCCATCCTTGGTACACGATCGCGACAAGATCGAGCACCCTTCATCACGCCCATCGTAGTACATCTTGGGATCTGGCGATGCGCCTTTGCCCTCCCGGCTGACCCATCCTTGACTCAGCCTTTTCCCGCATCCAGCTTGCCCCAATGTACCTTGACGCTGGCGTTTCTACGGGCACCTTCGATGCAAACGGATCGCTTGATCACTTCAAGCCGCTGGCAGGCATCCACCATCCGCTTGATCGTGCCAAAGTAGCCATCAAGGTGAGCTCACTGTGCCACATCCTAACTATGAAGTCCTTCATAGCCGCCGGCCGCCTGTGGAGTTCGATCAATCGCTTCAATTGGTCGCTCAAAGGCATCGGATGGTCGGCCCCATCATATCGGGACCAGAACAGCTTCTCCGCTGAGCTCCCTCCTGGCACGGTAGAACTCCGCAGCAGTATGAGACGCCATGTGGCAGATCTGCAAATGCCCCCGAGAGCTCCAGATTCGAGTAAGTAAAAGAAACGCCTCCACATGTTTGCTTTGCATAAAGAATTTCATACCCGCTGCTATCTTTTGGCCTCCCGATCTCCTCACAGGCTTTCTCGGCTTCGGCCTTGGCATCTTTCAAATTCACAAGGGCCTTCGCAAGCTCGGCCTCCTTCGCTTTTCAGATCATACTCCACGGACTCGCATTTCTTGCCGAGGTCCTGGAGCTCCTGTTGTACCTCACCTACCCTAGCACTTTGCTTTTCGCGCTCCTTAAACTCCGAGGCCGCTTTGTCTTCGGCCTTGGACAGCGCCTTCTTCAGGGACGCCACTTCGGCGGTGGCCCTTGTTACACGGTCACGACACTTAGGTGTTAGACTCATCAATTCTGCCTATCCTTAAACATATAAGAGCGGGAATTACTTACCCTTGTTCTCTTCGAGGTGCCTCTTCGTGAGAACGAAGCCTTCCCTACCGCTCTGTGTCCCGCTTCAGTTCGGCAACCTCGGCAAAGACGGGTAGCAGCAAACAAGCAGACACCGCTTATTCACAACAATACTTATTATTAGACTCCCTGCGGATTATACTTGACCCTCCGCTTGGCTTTTCTTTTTCCGAACACCGCATGAGTATCAGGGCTACTACACCGCCGGTAATTTCATACATTTTATTACTTACCTCAAAGCCCGTCAGAGGCTTGTGCAGCTTCGGTCGGTCCGCTTTTGGCGGATAGAACTCTTCAATCACCGCACTCATAAGAGTACAAGGCTCTTCTTCCATGGAAGCGCCTCAAAGCGCCTCCACCAGGCTATCCGCGCCGTTGATGTGGACGGAAGTCCCCACGGGCGGCTCACCCTCCCTAGCGAGGGGCTGCCTGCCTAAGTCCGGAACTGGCTTGAGGTTCTGGGGCAGTGTTCGGCCGAGTCCGCCTTGTTGTGGCTCTCATCGACGCGATCCATGGGATCTTGAACCCCGCATGTCCGGACATTTGAAGTCCGCCTTGGGCGTCTCCAGGTCACCTCCCCTGCTCGGGAACCTTCCGGACAACACCTCCGTGGTCATCCGTAGGGCTGAGGAGTGGTGGCCGTTGAAGCGAAGTTCATCTCCAAGGGCCAGAGACCCGTCTGAGGGGCGACTCCTCCGGATGGGCCCCGCCGGACTGCATATATGCTCGGCGTTATTAAACAGCTATGACTTAAAACCACGGTAGAGTGCGGACACTTACGATCGCGCCAGGGGCTTCCCCCTGGGCAGCCACCCTTCATCGCTGTAGGCGGCCGTGGTGGAGTAGTCCGGAAGGGATGTTTTCCCCTTCTTGGACGCCCCAGCCTTCCCCTCCGAGGCGGCTTTTCTCTTCTTCTCCCCCCTAGTGCGGGGAGCTGGGATTTCTTTCTGATTCCCCCCGCTTCTGTGGGAGGAATCTGTCTCGTCGTCATCGAACGACAGGGGTATAACGGCCTTGCGCCGAGGGCCTTTTCCGGCCCCCTGGCCCGCCTCTCCGGGCCCCTCATCCTTCCCGGATGGGGTGTCTTCTTCTTTTTCCTCCTCCCCTTCACGCGAGGAGTCCGCCTCGTTGTCTTCGGACGAGGCCTCGGACGCAACCTTACGCCGGAGACCCTTCCTGGTCCCCGGGGCCTTCTTTTTGGCCTTCTTCTCCCAAGAACCTTATGTACGGTGCGGGACTAGCATCTCCGTCAGAGAGCATCCGCCGGATCTTCCGGCAACGGAGCCGGACAGTCAATCCGCTCCGCTGTCTTCACATAATCCTGAGGCAAATATATATAAATACTTAAAACTACCCCATGAATGTATTGGGAAAAAACTAAACCCGATGGTGGTCCAAAAACTCACCGGACTCGAGGGCTGCGCTGCATGAAGTTCGCGGTCCTCGGATGTGGGAGGAGGTACTTCGGAGGCCTTGAACAACACTTTCCATGCGCCTTTGTGCGTCATGCTGTAGAGCTTCCGAGCTGCCCGGTGTTCGGACCGACGAACTCCCATTGATTAACCGCCCGCTTTTGGCGGCAGGATCCGCGAACGAGCATGACTCGGATCACGCCGACAAGCTTGATGTTCTTGTCCTTCATGCTTTTGATGCATGTCTGGAGTCCGGCCAGCTCCGTGGAATCGCCCCAGGATAGGCCCTTCTTTTCCCAGGAGGTGAGCCGATAGGGGTTACGGATCGGAACTCGGGGGCCGCCGCCCAGTTGACGCCGCACGGCTCGGTGATGTAGAACCACCCCGATTGCCATCCTTTTACGGTCTCTGCAAAGGAGCCGTCCAGCCAGGTGACGTTAGGCATCTTGCCCACCATGGCCCCTCCGCACTCCACTTGTTGGTCACAGCAGACAATCTTCTCTTCTTCACGCAGAAGATTTGCAGCCACAGGCCGAAGTGAGGCCGGATGCGGAGGAAAGCCTCGCAAACAATGATGAACGCCGAGATGTTGAGGACGAAATTCGGGGCTAGATCATGGAAATCTAGCCCATAGTAGAACATGAGCCCACGGACGAAGGGATGGAGTGGAAATCCCAGTCCACGGACGAGGTGGGCGACAAACACGACTCTCTCGTGAGGTCTCCTGGGTCGAATGACCTGCCTAAGGCGTCCATTAGCCGGTGCGCTATGTCTCATGCTGGCATCCGCCGCTCAAGATCTGTGATGTGCTTCTCCTCGATGGTGGAAACCACCCACTTGCCTCCCTGCTCCTGGACATGTCTAGCTGTGGGGAGACTTGGGCTTGGGCGCTGGAGCTCGAGGGGCAAGATTTGGCGTAGAAGGAAGAAGGCGTGGGTAAAAATGAGGAAATCTTATCCCTTTATAGAGGCAACGAAATCGGTGCGCCTCCCCACTTGCCCATTGGGAATCGCTTGCTTCCCAAGCGCCACAATTAATGATGTGGTGGGACTACCCGTACCCGTATTGATGAGAATCCTGTAATGAGGGGGCACGATCTCTGCTTTGACAAGACGTGTCAAGGAAACCACCTCGCAAAATGCGTCGTGGCTGGTTGTGGGAAGATTGTTCAATAATGACCCGGACTGTAATGACACGTCGCGCGTTGCTTGAAAAAGTTGTCAGCAGATTGCATTTGGCGAAACATCATTCTCTCTACGGTGGCATACAAAGATCATCTTGTGGATCCCGGACACGGTTTGAGTGTTCAATAATTACCTTGAGTATTCGAGGAGGAACCCGCCTCGCAATGACGGAAGACAAGATCGCACGCCGGACTCATCGCCATTGAAGCTTGGTTCAGGGGCTACCGAGGGAGTCCTGGATTAGGGGTATCCGGACAAATGGGACTACCTGTGTACAAACGCCCTGACTATTGAAGCGTGAAGATACAAGACTCAAGACTTCGGCCCGTGTCCTGATGGGACTTTCCTTGGCGTGGAAGGCAAGCTTGGCGATCCGGATATTATATTTCCTTCCTTGTAACCGACTCCATGTAAACCCTAGCCCTCTCGGTGTCTATATAAACTGTAGAGGTTGGTCCTTAGAAGGCCGATCACAATTACAATCATACCATCATAGGCTAGCTCTTAGGGTTTAGCCTCTATGATCTCGTGGTAGATCTACTCTTGTACTACCCATATCATCAATATTAATCAAGCAGGTGAAGTAGGGTTTTACCTCCATCGAGAGGGCCCGAACCTCAGTAAACATCTCAGGTCCCTTGCTTCCTCGCTACCATCAGCCTTGACGCATGATCGGGACCCCTACCCGAGATCCACCGGTTTTGACACCGACACCCCCCATCGACAACCTGGCGCCCATCGCCACAAGATGGAATCGCCTCCACGCATCGCTGGAAGCCACTACGGAGCCACAGGATGCTTGCAAGGACGGCTCTCGGCCGCGCTTTGTCGGGGAGAGTCAGCCCAACCTGGCGGGCCTTTCCTTCTCCGTGCCGAGAACCTCTTTTGGCGGAGCCATGGAGAGAAAGGAGTAGCAAGAGGAGATGGATCGAAAGGCTTGCGCCGCTCGCATTTATAGCCGAGGAGGCCAACCGTCGACCTCCATGATCACAGGTAATCATGACCGATTTCTACGCGCAGGGACTTGTCAAGTCATGCGGTTGCCGAGGGATCATGGGGAAGCGGAGACGCCCACGACCAATCAATCACCACGCTGGCGCCCAAGGTCATAGGGTCACAATTGGGGCCCGTGGCACTTTGCACTTGCCCCTTCGCTTCTCCTCGCTAAGCCAAGTCCGGCGCGCCTTGGGCACTGGGGCTACTGTCGGCGTTCTCCGGGAACGGGGTCCCAGACTTGCCGCCCGCTGGCCTCGGCGTGGCTCAAGTGGGGGCCCAGCTGCGGCCAGCTTCGGCTACCAAGCTCAAGACCCTCGCGAGGGGCCAAGCATCAGCAAGGCGGACGACAGAACCTTCCTCAGAGCAGCCTCGTCAGGCCAGGCTCACAGGAGGCGGAGAGATCAAGGCGGGTACCTCACGAGGGTGCCCTCGTGACGCAAGCCATGACGATCGAGACCAAGTGGCGCCACTCCGCAGATCCTCGCTTCCCCTTTGGTGCAAAGGAGGCAAGCCTGTGCCAAGGCATCAGCAAAGGTTACCGCCTTGTGCAACAAGACCAAGACCAGCAGAGCAGCAGGATCTGAGGTCATCGTGGAGCCCAGGACGGCGCCACCGCTGTAGTCTTTGGCGCCCAAGACCAACTTTAGTCGGGATAAGTGTACTAGATGTTCCCCTCAAGCTGGCCAATTGTTGGCGCCCTTCTCGCTCATTATTTGGGAAGAGGCCCAGGGCCTCCCACTATAAATAGGACTAGCCACCAAAGAGAAAGGGAGGACGGACCAAGGAGGGATCGACGAGACACAGGTCGAACCCCCTAGAGAGAGAGAGAGAGAGAAGCGAATGGACTCACCCAAGCATTCCATCGCACCAGCTCAAGAACAGCCCCTCGCGAGGCTGTTCTTCCTTTGTACTGTTCTTCATCAGCTCCAGAGGCAATCCACCACACCACAAACTAGAGTAGGGTATTACACCGCAATGGTGGCCCAAACTAGTATAAACCTCGTGTCCCTTGTGTAGTCATCGTTCCTAGTTTAGATCCCTCGCAAGACATTAACGCGTGAGCTGGTAGGGGAAAGATCTACGTGTGCACCCCAATGTTCGAACCTCAAGGGTCTGCCGGTACCCGAAATCCGACAGAAGTCTTGCTATAAGTAGTCATGTGAATTTGGTATTCATTTGATATTTCGATGAGATGTATGTTGTCTTTCCTCTAGTGGTGTTATGCGAACGTCGACTACATGACACTTCACCATGATTTGGGCCTAGGGGAAGGCATTGGGAAGTAATAAGTAGATAATGGGTTGCCAGAGTGACAGAAGCTTAAACCCTAGTTTATGCGTTGCTTCGTAAGGGGCTGATTTGGATCCATATGTTTCATGCTATGGTAAGGTTTACCTTAATACTTCTTTTGTAGTTGCGGATGCTTGCAATAGGGGTTAATCATAAGTGGGATGCTTGTCCAAGGAAGGGCAGTACCCAAGCAATCGTCCACCCACATATCAAATTATCAAAGTAACGAACGTGAATCATATGAGCGTGATCAAAACTAGCTTGACGATAATTCCCATGTGTCCTCGGAGCGCTTTTCCTTTATATAAGAGTTTGTCCAGGCTTGTCGCTTTGCTACAAAAAAGGATTGGGCCACCTTGCTGCACTTTATTTACTCTTGTTACTTGCTACCCGTTACAAATTACCTTATCACAAAACTATCTCATTCGATAATTTCAAAGGCTTGCAGAGATTACCTTCATCGAAACCGCTTGTCATTTCCTTCCGCTTCCTCGTTGTTCAACACTCTTACTTATCAAAAGGATTGCGATAGATCCCCTATACTTGTGGGTCATCAAGACTTTTTCGACACCGTTGCCGGGGAATGAAGCGCCTTTGGTAAGTGGAATTTGGTAAGGAAAAACTTATACAGTGTGCTGAAATTTACTGTTACTTGATACTATGGAAAGTTATCCTTTGAGGGGCTTGTTCGGGGTATATTCACCCCGACCAGTAGAGCAAAGAGTTGCTCCTCAACCTACTGAACCTACGTAAAATGTTTACTTTGAAATTCCTTCGCGTATGATAGAGAAACTGCTAGCTAATCCTTTTACAGGAGATGGAACATTGCATCCCGATTTGCACCTAATCTATGTGGATGAAGTTTGTGGATTATTTAAGCTTGCAGTGTATGCCCGAGGATGTTATCAAGAAGAAGGTCTTCCCTTTATCTTTGAAGGGAAAGGCATTGACATGGTTTAGGCTATGTGATGATATGGGATCATGGAACTATAAATCGATTGAAATTGGAATTTCATCAGAAGTTTTATCCTATGCATGTTGTTCATCGTGATCGTAATTATATATATAATTTTTGGCCTCGTGAAGGAGAAAGCATCACTCAAGCTTGGGGGAGGCTTAAGTCAATGTTATATTCATGCCCCAATCTTGAGCTCTCAAGAGAAATTATTATCCAAAAAAATTATGCTCGGCTTTCTCTCAATAATCGCTCCATGCCCGATACTTCTTGTACTGGTTCTTTTATGATGAAGACTATTGAATTCAAATGGGTTTTATTGGAAAGAATTAAATGAAACTCTAAAGATTGGGACCTCGACGAAGGTATGGAGTCAGGTATAACACCTAAGTTTGATTGTGTTAAATCTTTTATGGATACCGATGTTTTCCGTGAATTTAGCACTAAATATGGACTTGACTCTGAGATAGTAGCTTCTTTCTGTGAATCATTTTCTACTCATCTTGATCTCCCTAAGGAGAAGTGGTTTAAATATAATCCTCCCATTGAAGTAAAACTAGTTGAACCTATTAAAGTTGAAGAAAAGACTATCACTTATAATATTGATCCTATTGTTCCTACCGCTTATATTGAGAAACCACCTTTCCCTGTTAGAATAAAGGATCATGCTAAAGCTTCAACTGTGGTTCGTAAGAGTAATACTAGAACACCTACACCCCCTGAGCAAATTAAAGTTGAACCTAGTATTGCTATGGTTAAATATATCTTGGCCGATAATATTGATTGGCATGTTATTTACTTCTCAGATGAAGTCGCTAGAATTGCTAGACCCAAGTTATTAAGGGTAAACATAGACATGTTGTTGGCATGCATGTTGTTTCTTAAAATAGGAGATCATTGTTATCATGGCTTGTGTGGTATGGGTGCTAGTGCAATACCTCATTCCTTATAGAAAGAAATTATGCATGATATTGCACCTCGCCGACATAGAAGAAATTGATGTTACAATTAAGCTTGCCAATAGAGATACTATTTCACCGGTTGGGATTGTTAGAGATGTTGAAGTCTTGTGTGGGAAAGTTAAATATCCTACTGATTTTCTTGTTCTTGGTTCCCCACAAGATGACTTTTGCCCCATTATATTTGGTAGACCCTTCTTGAATACTGTTAATGCTAAGATAGATTGCAAAAAGGATGTTGTTACTATTAGTGTAGGGGATATGTCTCATGATTCTAATTTTGCTAAATTTCATAGACAACCCCGTGATAAAGAATTTCCTAGTAAAGATGAAATTACCGGTCTTGCTTCTATTGTCGTGCCTCCTAATGATCCTTTAGAACAATATTTGCTAGACCATGAAAATGATATGTTTATGAATGAAAGGAGGGAAATAGATGAAGTGGACATATTTTGAAACAAAACTTGCCTGTTGAAATTCTAGGGGATCCTCGTCCACCCAAGGGTGATCCCGTGTATGAGCTTAAACCGTTACCTGATACTCATAAATATGCTTATCTTGATGAAAAGAAGATATATCCTGTTATTATTAGTGCTAACCTTTCAGAGCAAGAAGAAGAGAAATTATTGAAAACTCTGAAGAAGCACCGTGCTACTATTGGATATACTCTGGATGATCTTAAGGGCATTAGTCCCACTCTATGCCAACACAAAATAAAATTGGAGAAAGACGCTAAACCAGTTGTTGATCACCAACGACGGTTAAATCCTAAGATGAAAGAAGAGGTAAGAAAAGAAATACTAAAGCTTCCGGAGGCAGGTATAATTTATCCCCGCTAGCCGATAGTCAAGGGTAAGTCCTGTCCATTGTGTCCCTAAGAAGGGGGGTATTACTGTTGTTCCTAATGATAAAGATGAATTGATCCCACAAAGAATTGTTACAGGTTATAGAATGGTAATTGATTTCCGTGAACTAAATAAAGCTACTAAAAAGGATCATTACCCTTTACCTTTTATTGATCAAATGCTAGAAAGATTATCCAAACATACACATTTTTGCTTTCTAGATGGTTATTCTGGTTTCTCTCAAATACCTGTGTCAAAAGAGGACCAAGAAAAGACCACTTCTACTTGCCCTTTCGGTACCTTTGCTTATAGACGTATGCCTTTTGGTCTATGTAATGCACCTGTTACCTTTCAAAGATGCATGACAGTTATATTCTCTAACTTCTGTGAAAAGATTGTTGAGGTTTTCATGGATGATTTCTCCGTGTATGGAACTTCTTTTGATGATTGCTTAAGCAACCTTGATCGAGTTTTGCAGAGATGTGAAGAAACTAATCTTGTTTTGAATTGGGAGAAGTGCCACTTTATGGTTAATGAAGGTATTGTCTTGGGGCATAAAATTTCTGAAAGAGGTATTGAAGTTGATAAAGCTAAACTTGATGCTATTGAAAAGATGTCGTGTCCTAAGGACATCAAAGGTATAAGAAGTTTCCTTGGTCATGCCGGTTTTTATAGGAGGTTCATTAAAGACTTCTCAAAATTTCTAGGCCTCTGACTAATCTCTTACAAAAAGATATTCCTTTTGTTTTTATGATGATTGTGTAGAAGCATTTGAAATACTTAAGAAAGCCTTGATTTCTGCACCTATTGTCCAAATTTCTCCTCTGATTGGAATTTACCCTTTGAAATTATGTGTGATGCTAGTGATTATGTCATTGTAGGTGTTGTTCTAGGCCAAAGAGTTGATAAGAAATTAAATGTTATTCAATATGCTAGTAAAACTCTAGACAAGGCCCGGAGAAATTACGCTACTATCGAAAAGAATTTTTAGCAGCTTGTGTTTGCTTGTGATAAGTTCAGACTTTATATTGTTGATTCTAAAGTAACTGTTCACACTGACCATGCTGCTATTAAATATCTAATGGAAAAGAAAGATGCTAAATCTAAACTTATTAGATGGGTTATCTTGCTACAAGAATTTGATTTGCATATTATTGATAGAAAGGGTGCCGAGAACCCGCTATGCATAACTTATCTAGGTTAGAGAATGTTCTTGATGACCCACTACCTACTGATGATAGCTTTCCTGATGAACAATTAGCTGTCATAAATGCTTCTCGTACTGCGAAGAAGGTATGCTGCTTATGCTAATTACATTGTTGCTAAATTTATACCACCTAGTTTCACATACCAGCAAAAGAAATAGTTTTTCTATGATTTAAGACATTACTTCCGGGATAACCCACACCTTTATAAAGAAGGAGTAGATGGTGTTATTAGACGTTGTGTACCTGAGCATGAACATGAACAAATCCTACGCAAGTGTCACTCCGAGGCTTATGGAGGACACCACGCTGGAGATAGAACTGCACATAAGGTATAGCAATCCGGTTTTTATTGGCCTACTCTCTTCAAAGATGCCCGTAAATTTGTCTTGTGTTGTGATGAATGTCAAAGAATCGGTAATATTAGTAGACGTCAAGAAATGCCTATGAACTATTCACTTGCTATTGAACCATTTGATGTTTGGGGCTTTGATTATATGGGACCGTTTCTTCCTCTAATGGGTATACACATATTTTAGTTGTCATGGATTATGTTACTAAGTGGGTAGAAGCTATTCCAACTAGTTGTGCTGATCATAACACCTCTATTAAGATGCTTAAAGAAGTTATTTTTCCGAGGTTTGGAGACCCTAGATACTTAATGACTGATGGTGTTTCACATTTTATTCATGGTGCTTTTCATAAAATGCTTGCTAAGTATGACGTTAATCATGGAATTGCATCTCCTTATCACCCACAGTCTAGTGGTCAAGTAGAACTGAGTAATAGAGAGATTAAATTAATTTTTCAAAAGACTGTTAATAGATCTAGAAAGAATTGGTCCAAGAAACTAGATGATGCATTATGGGCCCATAGAACTACATATAAAAATCCTATGGGTATGTCTCCATATATAAAGGTTTATGGAAAAGCATGTCACTTACCTCTCGAGCTAGAACATAAGGCATATTGGGCCATTAAAGAGCTCAATTATGATTTCAAACTTTCCAAAGGAGAAGAGGCTATTTGACATTAGCTCACTTGATGAATGGAGAACCCAGGCCTATGAGAATGCCAAACTGTTTAAAGAAAAAGTTAAAAGATGGCATGACAAAAGGATACAAAAGCGTGAGTTTAACCTAGGTGATTACGTTTTGCTATACAACTCTCGTTTAAGATTTTTTGCAGGAAAACTCCTCTCTAAATGGGAAGGTCCTTACGTTATCGAGGTCTATCGTTCTGGTGCCATAAAAATCAAAAACCTCGAAGGCACAAATCCGAAGGTGGTGAACGGTCAAAGAATCAAACATTACATCTCAGGTAATCCCATAAATGTTGAAACTAATGTTATTGAAACCGTAACCCCGGAGGAATACATAAGGGACACTTTCCAGAATGTTTCAGACTCCGAAAAGGAATAGGTATGTGGTACGGTAAGTAAACCGACTACAAAACAGTCCTAATGGCAATTTTTCTCCGTTTTGGAATATTTAAGAAAATAGGAAAATAAGAAGTAGTCCGAAGGACACAAAGGCGCCCACGAGGGTGGAGGGCCTGCCCCTACCCCCGGCGCGCCCGCCTCGGTGGGCACCTCGTGTGCTCTCCGGACTGCTTTCTTGCATGATACTTCATTTGGTCGGTAAAAATTCATTATATAATCTCTCAAGGTTTTGACCACCGCATTACTTAAATATCCTCTGTTTTTGTTTTGAGTTGTTTCTTCCGCAGATTAGAGAAAGATGTCTTCTCAAGAGTCAATCGGGGAGAGTCGGGTGTCTCATCCGACACCAGGTCCAGGAGTAAACATCGATGGCTATCACTTTGGGCCATCAACGGAGGAAGAGATGGAGGCCGACTTGAAAAGGATAGATGCCATGGAGGAGGATCAAGAAGTTACTTCTCGTTTCCGAGCCGGATTCACGATGGGGGAACTACAAAGCTCAGCTATTCCAAACTCGGTCATCCCTTCCAATGTTAGATTTCTTTCTTATGAAAATATGAAAAAGAGTGTTACTTGTTCTCCCGTAGCTATGCAACATCCTTGGGTGAAAGGAGCTTTAGCCGTCATGGGCAAGCTCCGTAAGGAAATAATGGACCTCAAGCAGCAAGTTAATAAGCTCGAGGAGGAGAATTGTATCCTGAGGGGCATCATCGCCAAGAATATCACCTCACCACCTCCGAAAAAAGATACATAAATACATGGGTATGGGCACTCCCCTTGGCAATTGCTGCTTGGGAGGTTCCCTGCATCATATCACCATCACACTCCTATCTTTACCATTTTTCTTAGTTCGATCCTTTTGGTAATATCTTGATCTAGTAGAATAAAAGTTTTAGTATGATCTAGTTTTGAGTTTTGCTTTACGCATCCTTCTATGTAATCGAGTCTCTGTGAGCTATATATAATAAAGATTAGTTTTGAGTCAAGGGCTTGGTTATCTTGCTATGATCTTGAGGGAATAAAATTAAAAGAAAGAATAAAAAGAACATATTGATCTTATGCAGAGTAATGACTTCACATATAAAAGAGTATGATGAATAAAAGTTGTTGAGAGTTGGCAAACATAGTTTTGGTCATCGTTGCAATTAATAGGAAGTAATAAAGAAAGAGAGGTTTTCACATATAAATATACTATCTTGGACATCTTTTATGATTTTGAGCACTCATTAAGATATGACATGCTAAAAACTTGATGTTGGACAAGGAAGACAACGTAATGGGTTGTGTTTTCTTATACCCGAAATAAAATATATTGTCATGGATCATCCAACATGTTGAGCTTGCCTTTCCCCCCTCATGCTAGCCAGATTCTTTGCACCAAGTAGAGATACTACTTGTGCTTCCAAATAGCCTTAAACCCGGTTCTGCCATGAGAGTCCACCATATCTACCTATGGATTGAGTAAGATCCTTCAAGTAAGTTGTAATTGTTGCAAGCAATAAAAATTGCCCCTTAAATATCTATGATTTATTAGTGCGGAGAAAATAAGCTTTATACGATCTTATGATGTGGAAGAAATAAAAGCGACGGACTGCATAATAAAGGTCCATATCACAAGTGGCAATATAAAATGACGTTCTTTCGCATTAAGATTTTGTGCATCCAACCATAAAACCACATGACAACCTCTGCTTCCTTCTGCGAAGGGCCTATCTTTTATTCTTGTCACATACCTTATGCAAGAGTCATGGTGATCTTCACCTTTCCTTTTTACATTTTATCCTTTGGCAAGCACATTGTGTTGGAAAGATCCTATATATATATATATATATATATATATATATATATATATATATATATATATATATATATATATATATATATCCAATTGGATGTAAGTTATCATGAACTATTCTTGTTGACATTACCCTTGAGGTAAAAGGATGGGAGGAACACTATAAGCCCCTATCTTCTCTCTCGTGTCTCATTAAAACTCCATACCCATAAGTATTGCGTGAGTGTTAGCAATTTTGAAAGACTAAATGATAGTTGAGTACGTGGACTTGCTGAAAAGCTCTTATATTGACTCTTTCCTATGTTATGATAAATTGTAATTGCCTCAATGACCGAGACCATAGTTTGTTCGTTTTCAATGAAGTTTCTGATTCATACTTGACATTGTGAACAGATTGTTACTTTAGCATAAGAAACCATATGACAATTTGTATGTATGTTGCTATTCTAAGAATGATCATGATGCCCTCATTGTTGCATAACGTAGTAATTTCAAAAAAAATTCCTACGCACACATAGGATCATGGTGATGCATAGCAACGAGAGGGGATAGTGTGTCCACGCACTCGTGAGACCAAAAAGCGAAGCGTTAGCACAACGCTGGTTGATGTAGTCGCACGCCTTCACGATGATTTAACCGATCCGGTACCGAACGACGGCACCTCCGAAGTTCAGCACACGCTCATCTTGATGACGCCCTCGAACTCCGATCCAAATTTTAGCTTTAAGAGAGAGTTTCGTCAGCACGACGACGTGGTGACGGTGATGATGATGCTACCGACGCACGGCTTCGCCTAAGCACCACTACGATATTATCGAGGTGGAATATGGTGGAGGGGGGCACCGCACATGGCTATGAGATCAAGAGATCAATTGTTGTGTCTCCAAGGGGTGCCCCCCTCCCTGTGTATAAAGGAGTGGAGGAGGGGGAGGGGGAAAGGAAAGGGGGCCGCCGCCCCCCTCCTTGTCCAATTCGGACTGGGGGGAAGGGGGCTCGCGGCTGCCCTTGGCCGCCCCTCCTCTTTCTCCACTAGGGCCCAATAGGCCCATTAGTCTCCCGGGTTCCAGAACTTAGGTACTCACGGATGTGTCCAAACTCCCAAAACCATTCCTTGTCTCGAACATAGTCGCTCAATATATCGATCTTTATGTATCGACCATTTCGAGACTCCTCGTCATGTCTGTGATCATATCCGGGACTCCGAACTACTTTCGGTACATCAAAACACAAAACTCATAATAACGATCGTCATCTAACTTTAAGCATGCGGACCCTACATATTCTACGAAGATCTTTATCGGTCATTAACCAATAGAGGAACCTGGATGCTCATATTGGCTCCTACATATTCTACGAAGATCTTTATCGGTCAAACCGCATAACAACATACGTTGTTCCCTTTGTCATCGGTATGTTACTTGCCCGAGATTCGTCCCCTGTATCTCAATACCTAGTTCAATCTCGCTACCAAGCAAGTCTCTTTACTCGCTCCGTAATACATCATATCGCAACTAACTCATTAGTCACAATGCTTGCAAGGCTTATAGTGATGTGCATTACCGAGAGGGCCCAGAGATACCTCTCCGACAATCGTGAGTGACAAATCCTAATCTCAAATACGCCGACCCAACAAGTACCTTCGAGACACCTGTAGAGCACCTTTATAATCACCCAGTTACGTTGTGACGCTTGGTAGCACACAAAGTGTTCCTCCGGTAAACGAGAGTTGCATAATCTCATAGTCATAGGAACATGTATAAGTCATGAAGAAAGCAATAGCAACATACTAAACGATCAAGTGCTAAGCTAACGGAATGGGTCAAGTCAATCACATTATTCTCCTACCAACAAAATTCACATCCATAGATTCATTATTATTCTCAATCAAAGTAGACAAAGGCATATCATTAGGATCAGCAGAGACACTCTTAGTAGCAAATAATTTCATAATTTCATCCATCTTTCCACTCAAAACATTAATTTCTTCTATCGCATGCACTTTTTTATTAGTAGATCTTTCAGTGTGCCATTGAGAATAATTAACCATAATATTATCTAGGAGTATAGTAGCTTCTCCTAAGGTGATTTCCATAAAAGTGCTCTCCCAAGGCCGAATCTAAAAGATTTCTAGAAGCAAAATTCAATCCGCATAAAAATTTGTATAATCATCCACAAATTCAAACCATGAGTAGGGAAATTACGTATCATTAATTTCATCCTATCCCAAGCTTGTGCAACATGTTCGTGATCAAGTTGCTTAAAATTCATAATATCGTTTCTAAGAGAGATGATCTTAGCGGGAGGAAAATACTTAGAGATACAAGCATCTTTGCACTTGTTCCAAGAATCAATACCATTTTTAGGCAAAGACGAAAACCAAGATTTAGTACGATCTCTAAGCGAAAAAGGAAATAGCTTCAATTTAACAATATCATTATCAACATCTTTCTTCTTTTTCATATCACACAAATCAACGGTTATTTAGATGAGTAGCGGCATCTTCACAAGGAAGCCCGCGAATTGATCTTTCATAACAAGATTCAACAAAGCAGTATTGATTTCACAAGATTCAGTATTGGTAAGAGGAGCAATCGGAGTGCTGAGGAAATCATTATTGTTGGTATTGGTAAAGTCACACAATTTGGTATTATCATGAGCCATCGTGACAAGCAAGCGATCCAACACACGAGCAAACAAGAGACGGGCAAAAGAGGCAAACGGAAAGAGAGGGCTAATAAAACGGCAAGGGTGAAGTGGGGAGAGGAAAAGAGAGGCAAATGGCAAATAATGTAATGCGGAGATAAGGGATGTGATGGGTACTTGGTATGTTGACTTTATGAGGTTTCAAGAACGGCGCTAGAAATTCTTCTTGCTACCTCTTGAGCACTGCGTTGGATTTCCTTGAAGAGGAAAGGATGATGCGGCACAGTAGTGTAAGTATTTCTCTCAGTTTTTGAGAACCAAGGTATCAATCCAGTCGAAGGCTACGCGTGAGTCCCTCGCACCTGCACAATACAAATAACTCCTCGCAACCAACGTGATAAGGGGTTGTCAATCCCTTCACGGTCTTACGAGAGTGAGATCTGATAGATATGATAGGATAATATTTTTGGTATTTTTGTGATAAATATGCAAAGTAAAATAGAAGCAAAGTAAAAAATCAAAGGAAATAACTAAGTATTAGAGGATTAATATGATGAAGATAGACCCGGGGGCCATAGATTTCACTAGTGGCTTCTCTCATGAGCATAAGTATTTTACGGTGGGTGAACGAATTACTGTTGAGCAATTGACAGAATTGAGCATAGTTATGAGAATATCTAGGTATGATCATGTATATAGGCATCACGTCCGAGACAAGTAGACCGACTTCACCGCATCTACTACTATTACCCCACTCATCAACCGCTATCCAGCATGCATCTAGAGTATTAAGTTCAAGAAAACAGAGTAACGCCTTAAGCAAGATGACATGATGTAGAGGGATAGATTCATGCAATATGATAAAACCCCCATCTTATTATCCTCGATGGCAACAATGCAATACGTGCCTTGCTGCCCCCATCACATCGGGAAAGGACACTGCAAGATTGAACCCAAAGCTAAGCACTTCTCCAATTGCAAGAAAGATCAATCTAGTAGGCCAAACCAAACCTGATAATTCAAGAGACTTGCAAAGATAACCAATCATACATAAAAGAATTCAGAGAAGATTCAAATATTGTTCATAGATAATCTTGATCATAAACCCACAATTCATCTGGCCTCAACAAACACACCGCAAAAAGAAGATTACATCGATTAGATCTCCACGAGAGAGGGGGAGAACATTGTATTGAGATCCAAAAGAGAGAAGAAGCCATCCAGCCTACTAACTCGGACCCAAGGTTCCAAGTAAACTACTCACACTTCATCGTGAGAGACTATGGTGTTGATGTAGAAGCCCTCCATGATGGGTTCCTCCTCCGCGGAGCTCCTAACAGCCCCAAGATGGGATCTCGTAAGGTACGTAAGGTTGCGGCGGTGGAATTAGTTTTTGGATCCGTGATTCGATCGCTTGGGGGTACGAGGTATATATAGGAGGAAGGAGTACGTCGGTGGAGCAACAGGGGCCTGTGAGGGTGGAGGCGCGCCTCTACCTCGTGCCTTCCTCCTTTCTTTCTTGGACGAGGGTCCAAGTCTCCTCGGATCATATTCGTGAGAAAATCACGTTCCGAAGGTTTCATTCCGTTTGGACTCCGTTTGATATTCCTTTTCTTCGAAACTCTAAAATAGGAAAAAAAAACAGCAATTCTGGGCTGGGCCTCCGGTTAATAGGTTAATCCCAAAAATAATATAAAAGTGGATAATAAAGCCCAATAATGTCCAAAACGGTAGATTATATAGCATGGAGGAATCAAAAATTATAGATACGTTGGGGACGTATCAGGCATCCCCAAGCTTAATTCCTGCTCGTCCTCGAGTAGGTAAATGATAAAAAAGATATTTTTTGATGCGGAGTGCTACTTGGCAAAATTCTAATGTAATTCTTCTTAATTGTGGTATGAATATTCAGATCTGAAAGATTCAAGACAAAGTTCATATTGACATAAAAATAATAATACTTCAAGCATACTAACAAAGCAATCATGTCTTCTCAAAATAACATGGCCAAAGAAAGCTATCCCTACAAAATCATATAGTCCTGCTATGCTCTATCTTCACCACACAAAGTATTTAAATAATGAACAACCCCGATGACAAGCCAAGCAATTGTTTCATACTATTGACATTCTCAAACTTTTTCAATCTTCACGCAATACATGAGCGTGAGCCATGGATATAGCACTATGGGTGGAATGGAAGGGTGGTTGTGGAGAAGACAAAAGGGAGAAGATAGTCTCACATCAACTAGGCGATTAATGGGCTATGGAGATCCCCCTCAATAGATATCAATGTGAGTGGGTAGGGATTGCCATGCAACGGATGCACTAGAGCTATAAGCATATGAAAGCTCAACAAAAGAAACTAAGTGGGTGTGCATCCAACTCGCTTGCTCACGAAAACCTAGGGCATTTTGAGGAAGCCCATCATTGGAATATACAAGCCAAGTTTTATAATGAAAATTCCCACTAGTATATGAAAGTGACAAAATGAGAGACTCTCTATCATGATTATCATGGTGCTAGTTTGAAGCAAAAGTGTGGTAATTGGATAGTTACATTGGCACTTCTGTATTTTTCTCTCATTTTTTTTTATTTGGGCCTTTTCTATTTTTTATGGCCTCTTTTCCTTTTTTTTAGTCCGGAGTCTCATCCCGACTTGTGGGGGAATCATAGTCTCCATCATCCTTTCCTCACTTGGGACAATGCTCTAAAAATGAAGATCATCACACTTTTATGTTCTTACAACTCAACAATTACAACTCGATACTTAGAACAAAATATGACTCTATATGAATGCCTCCGACGGTGTACCGGGATATGCAATGAATCAAGAGTGACATGTATGAAATAATTATGAATGGTGGCTTTGCCACAAATACGATGTCAACTACATGATCATGCTAAGCAATATGACAATGATGGAGTGTGTCATAATAAACGGAATGGTGGAAGGTTGCATGGCAATATATCTCGGAATGGCTATGGAAATGCCATGATAGGTAGGTATGGTGGCTGTTTTGAGGAAGGTATATGGTGGGTGTATGATACCAAAAATGCGCTGTATTAGAGAGGCTAGCAATGGTGGAAGGAGAAGAAGTGCGATAATCCATGGACTCAACATTAGTCATAAAGAACTCATATACTTATTGCAAAAATCTACAAGTTATCAAAGCAAAGTATTACGTGCATGCTCCTAGGGGATAGATTGGTAGGAAAAGACCATCGCCGCCCCCGACCGCCACTCATAAGGAACACAATCAATAAATAAATCATGCTCCAACTTCATCACATAACGGTTCACCATACGTGCATGCTATGGGAATCACAAACTTTAACACAAGTATTTCTCAAATTCACAACTACTCAACTAGCATGACTCTAATATCACCATCTTTATATCTCAAAACAATTATCAAGCATCAAACTTCTCATAGTATTCAACACACTCATAAGAAAGTTTTTACTATTCTTGAATACCTAGCATATTAAGATTATTTAAGCAAATTACCATGCTATTTAAGACTCTCAAAATAATCTAAGTGAAGCATGAGAGATCAATAGTTTCTATAAAACAAATCCACCACCGTTTCTAAAAGATATAAGTGAAGCACTAGAGCAAAACTATATAGCTCAAAAGATATAAGTGAAGCACATAGAGTATTCTAATAATTTCCAAATCATGTATGGCTCTCTCAAAAGGTGTGTACAGCAAGGATGATTGTGGTAAACTAAAAAGCAAAGACTCAAATCATACAAGACGCCCGAGCAAAACACATATCATGTGGTGAATAAAAATATAGCTCCAAGTAAAGTTACCGATGGAAGTAGATTTAAAGAGGGGATGCCTTCCGGGGCATCCCCAAGCTTTGGCTTTTTGGTGTCCTTATATTATCTTGGGGGTGCCATGGGCATCCCCAAGCTTAGTCTCTTGCCACTCCTTGTTCCATAATCCATCAAAAGATTTCACCCAAAACTAGAAAACTTCACAACACAAAACTTAACAGAAATCTCGTGAGTCTGCTAGCTTAAAGAAAACAAAATACCACTTCAAGGTACTGTAATTAAATCATTCTTTATTTATATTGGTGTTAAACCTACTGTATTCCAACTTATCTATGGATTATAAACTATTTTACTAGCCATAGATTCATCAAAATAAGCAAACAACACACGAAAAACAGAGTCTGTAAAAACAGAACAGTCTGTAGTAATCTGTAACTAACGCAAACTTCTGGAACTCCAAAAAATCAGCAAAAATAGGACGACCTAGGCAATTTGTTTATTGATCCTAAGCAATTGGAATCACTATTTTATCACTTTCTGGTGATTTTAAACAATTGTTTTCGTGAACAGAAAGTTTCTGGAAATTACAGCAAGATCAAATAACTATCATCCAAGAAGATCCTATAGGTTTAACTTGGCACAAACACTAATTAAAACATAAAAACACATCTAACCAGAGGCTATATCAAAGATTTATTCCTAAACAGAAACAAAAGAAAAAAAAACTAAAATAGAATTGGGTTGCCTCCCAACAAGCGCTATCGTTTAACGCCCTTAGCTAGGCATAAAAGCAAGGATAGATCTAGGTATTGCCATGCATCTTTGGTAGGAAATCCATAAGTGGCTCTCATAATAGATTCATATGGTAATTTTATTTTCTTCCTAGGGAAGTGTTCCATGCCTTTATTTAATGGGAATTGGAATCTAATATTCCCTTCCTTCATATCAATAATTGCACCAATCGTTCTAAGGAAAGGTCTACCAAGAATAATAGGACATGAAGGATTGCAATCGATATCAAGAACGATAAAATCAACGGGCACATAATTCCTATTTGCAACAATAAGAACATCATTAATTCTTCCCATAGGTTTCTTAATAGTGGAATCCGCAAGGTGCAAGTTTAGAGAGCAATCATCAAAATCACAGAAATCTAGCAAATCGCACAAAGTTTTGGGAATAGCGGAAACACTAGCACCCAAATCACATAAAGCATTAAACTCGTGATCCTTAATCTTAATTTTAATAGTTGGTTCCCACTCACCATAAAGTTTTCTAGGGATAGAAACTTCCAACTCAAGCTTTTCTTCATAAGGTTGCATCAAGGCATCAACGATATGTTTAGTAAATGCTTTATTTTGACTATAAGCATGAGGAGAATTTAGCACGGATTGCAACAAGGAAATACAATCAATCAAAGAGAAACTTTCATAATTAAATTCCTTGAAATCCAAAATAGCGTGTTTAGCAACATCTATGGTTTTGATTTCTTCAATCCCACTTTTATCAATTTTAGCATCAAGATCTAAAAACTCCGAATTTTTGGAACGCCTTCTAGGTAAACGTGGATCATATTCAGTCCCATCATTATCAAGATTCATATTGCAAAACAAAGATTTAATTGGGGACACATCAATAACTTTTAGATCTTCATCTTTATTTTCATAGGAACTAGAAGAACACGCTTTAATAAAGGCATCTTTCGTAGCACGCATCCTAGCGTTTCTTTCTTTGCACTCATCAATGGAAATTCTCATGGCTTTGGTAGACTCGTTGATATCATGCTTAGGAGGAATAGATCTAAGCTTTAAAGAATCAACATCAAGAGAAATTCTATCAACGTGCCTAGCCAATTCATCAACTTTAAGCAATTTTTCTTCAAGCAAAGCATTGAAATTCTTTTGCAAATTCATAAACTCTTTAACACTAGTCTCAAATTCAGAGGGCATCTTATTAAAATTTCCATAAGAGTTGTTGTAGGAATTTCCATAATTATTAGAGGAATTACTAGGATAAAGCCTAGGATTAAAGTTTCCTCTATAATGCTTGTTACCAAAATTATTCCTACCAACAAAATTCACATCCATAGATTCATTATTATTCTCAATCAAAGTAGATAAAGGCATATCATTAGGATCAGCAGAGACACTCTTAGTAGCAAATAATTTCATAATTTCATCCATCTTTCCACTCAAAACATTAATTTCTTCTATCGCATGCACTTTTTTATTAGTAGATCTTTCAAAGGTGCCATTGAGAATAATTAACCATAATATTATCTAGGAATTTAGTAGCTTCTCCTAAGGTGATTTCCATAAAAGTGCCTCCCATGTCGAATCTAGAAGATTTCTAGAAGCAAAATTCAATCCGCATAAATTTTTTTTGTATAATCATCCACAAATTCAAACCATGAGTAGGGCAATTACGTATCATTAATTTCATCCACTCCCAAGCTTGTGCAACATGTTCGTGATCAAGTTGCTTAAAATTCATAATATCGATTCTAAGAGAGATGATCTTAGCGGGAGGAAAATACTTAGAGATAAAAGCATCTTTGCACTTGTTCCAAGAATCACTACTATTTTAGGCAAAGACGAAAACCAAGCTTTAGCACGATCTCTAAGCTTAAAAAGGAAATAGCTTCAATTTAACAATATCATTATCAACATCTTTCTTCTTTTGCATATCACACAAATCAACAAAGCTATTTAGATGAGTAGCGGCATCTTCACTAGGAAGGCCGATTTAATTGATCTTTCATAACAAGATTCAACAAAGCGTATTGATTTCACAAGATTCAGTATTGGTAAGAGGAGCAATCGGAGTGCTGAGGAAATCATTATTGTTGGTATTGGTAAAGTCACACAATTTGGTATTATCTTGAGCCATCGTGACAAGCAAGCGATCCAAGGCAAACGGAAAAGAGAGGGCGAATAAAACGGCAAGGATGAAGTGGGGGAGAGGAAAATGAGAGGCAAATGGAAAATAATGTAATGTGGGAGATAAGGGATGTGATGGGTACTTGGTATGTTGACTTTTGCGTAGACTCCCCTACAACGGCGCCAGAAATTCTTCTTGCTACCTCTTGAGCACTACATTGGATTTCCTTGAAGACGAAAGGATGATGCAAAGACAAGAGCGTAAGTATTTCCCTCGCTTTTGAGAACCAAGGTATCAATCCAAGAGGAGGCTACGCATGAAGTCCCTCGCACCTGCATAATACAAATAACTCCTCGCAACCAACGTGATAAGGGGTTGTCAATCCCTTCACGGTCACTTATGAGAGTGAGATCTGATAGATATGATAGGATAATATTTTTGGTATTTTTGTGATAAAGATGCAAAGTAAAATAGAAGCAAAGTAAAAAAGCAAAGCAAATAACTAAGTATTAGAGGATTAATATGATGAAGATAGACCCGGGGGCCATAGATTTCACTAGTGGCTTCTCTCATGAGCATAAGTATTTTACTTGGTGAACGAATTCATCGTTGAGCAATTGATGTAATTGAGCATAGTTATGAGAATATCTAGGTATGATCATGTATATAGGCATCACGTCTCAAACAAGTAGACCGACTCACCTGCATCTACTACTATTACTCCACTCATCGACCGTTATCCAGCATGCATCTAGAGTATTAAGTTCAAGAAAACAGGGTAACGCCTTAAGCAAGATGACATGATGTAGAGGGATAGATTCATGCAATATGATAAAAAAACCCATCTTGTTATCCTCGATGGCAACAATACAATATGTGCCTTTGCTGCCCCATCACATCGGGAAAGGACACCGCATGATTGGAACCAAAAGCTAAGCACTTCTCCCATTGCAAGAAAGATCAATCTAGTAGGCCAAACCAAACCGATAATTCAAGAGACTTGCAAAGATAACCAATCATACATAAAAGAATTCAGAGAAGATTCAAATATTGTTCATAGATAATCTTGATCATAAACCCACAATTCATCGGCCTCAACAAACACACCGCAAAAAGAAGATTACATCAAATAGATCTCCACGAGAGAGGGGGAGAACATTGTATTGAGATCCAAAAAGAGAGAAGAAGCCATCTAGCTACTAACTATGGACCCAAGGTCTCAAGTAAACTACTCACACTTCACCTGGGAGAGGCTATGGTGTTGATGTAGAAGCCCTCCGTGATGGGTTCCTCCTCCCATGAAGCTCCTAACAGGCCCCAAGATGGGATCTCGTGGGTACGTAAGGTTGCGGCGGTGGAATTAGGTTTTGGCTCCTTATCCGTCGCTTTGGGGGTACGAGGGTATATATAGGAGGAAGGAGTACGCCGGTGGAGCAACAGGGGCCCACGAGGGTGGAGGGCGCTACCTGGGTGGGCGCCTCTACCTCGTGCCTTCCTCCTTTTTTTTCTTGACGAGGGTCCAAGTCTCCTGATCATATTCGTGAGAAAATCACGCTCCCAAGGTTTCATTCCGCTTGGACTCCGCTTGATATTCCTTTTCTTCAAACTCAAATAGGCAAAAACAGCAATTAATTTGGGCCTCCGGTTAATAGGTTAGTCCCAAAAATAATATAGAAGTGAATAATAAAGCCCAATAATGTCCAAAACAGTAGATAATATAGCATGGAGCAATAAAAAATTATAGATACGTTGGAGACGTATGAGTGGACATATTTTTCGTTATCGGCTTCCGCTTGAGGACAAGCAAGGTCTAAGCTTGGGGGAGTTGATACGTTCATTTTGCGTCATGCTTTTATATCGATATTTATTGCATTATGGGCTGTTATTACACATTATGTCAAAATACTTATGCATATTCTCTCTTATTTTACAAGGTTTGCATGAAGAGGGAGAATGCCGGCAAATGAATTCTCAATGGAAAAGGAGCAAATATTAGAGACCTATTCGCACAACTCCAAAAGTCCTCAAACTGCATGGAGGCACTTTTTGAATTAATAAAAATACTCATGAAATGAATCAACCAGAGGGGGCCCACACCTGCCACGAGGGTGGGGGCGCGCCTCACCCCCCAGGCGCACTCTGTCTCAGGCCCCCGGCAAGCCTCCGTGCCCATCTTTTGCTATATGAAGTCTTTTCACCGAAAAATCAGAAGGAAGCTGGACAAAGCGCCGTGCCTCGAGGCGGAACTCTTGGCGGAACCAATCTAGGGCTCCAGCAGCTGCTCATGGGGAACATTCCTCCGGAGGGGAAATCGTCACCATCATCACCATCGATCCTCTCATCGGGAGGGGGTCAATCTCCATCAACATCTTCACTAGCACCATCTCCTCTCAAACCCTAGTTCATCTCTTGTATCCAATCTTTGTCTCAAAACCTCAGATTGGTACCTGTGAGTTGCTAGTAGTGTTGATTACTCCTTGTAGTTGATGCTAGTTGGTTTATTTGGTTGAAGATCATATGTTCAGATCCATTATTAATATTAATACCCCTATGATTATGAACATGAATATTATTTGTGAGTAGTTACGCTTGTTCCCGAGGACATGGGAGAAGTCTTGCTATTAGTAGTCATGTGAATTTGGTATTCGTTCGATATTTTGATGAGATGTATGTTGTCTTTCCTCTAGTGGTGTTATGTGAACATCGACTACATGAAACTTCACCATTATTTGGGCCTAGGGGAAGGCATTGGGAAGTAATAAGTAGATAATGGGTTGCTAGAGTGACAGAAGCTTAAACCCTAGTTTATGCTGCTTCATAAGGGGCTGATTTGGATCCATATGTTTCATGCTATGGTTAGGTTTACCTTAATACTTCTTTTTGTAGTTGCGGATGCTTGCAATAGGGGTTAATCATAAGTAGGATGCTTGTCCAAGGAAGGGCAAGACCCAAGCACCGTCCACCCATATATCAAATTATCAAAGTAACGAACGCGAATCATATGAGCGTGATAAAAACTAGCTTGACGATAATTCCCATGTGTCCTCGGGAGCGCTTTCCTTTATGTAAGAGTTTGTCCAGGCTTGTCCTTTGCTAAAAAAAGGATTGGGCCACCTTGCTGCACTTTATTTACTCTTGTTACTTGCTACCACGTTATAAATTACCTTATCACAAAACTATCTCATACCGATAATTTCAAAGGCTTGCAGAGAATACCTTACCGAAAACCGCTTGTCATTTCCTTTTGTTCCTCATTGGGTTCGACACTCTTAATTATCGAAAGGACTACGATAGATCCCCTATACTTGTGGGTCATCAAGTATAGGGGTCACAAGAGTTGATCTACCTCGAGATCGTAATGGATAAACCCTAGATGTCTAGCATGTATGATTATGATTGCCTCTATGGACTAAACCCTCCGGTTTATATAGACACGGGAGGGAACTAGGGTTGTACAGAGTTGGTGCATAGAGAAAGGAAAATACATATTCGAATGCCTAGCTTGGCATCCACGCAAAGGAGAGCCCCATCCGGACACGGGGGAAGGCCTTTAATCTTGCATCTTCACGACCCACCAGTCCGGCCCACGTCACATAGTCCGGACATCCGGGGACCCCCTAATCTAGGACTCCCTCAAACGCCATGCACGGAGAGCTACACAATTTCGAGAGGAACCAAGTGTGGACATTAGTAGAAAAGTCGGACAACAACCAAAATGTCATTGGAACCAAATGGGTGTTTCGAAATACGCAAGATGAAGATGGACAAGTTGTACACAACAAGGCCCGTCTCGTCGCCCAAGGCTACATTCAAGTCGAAGGTATGGACTATGGTGATACATATGCCCCCATTGCTAGACTTGAGTCCATTCACATCTTACTTGCTTATGCCAATCACCATGATATCACATTATATCAAATGGACATTAAAAGTGCTTTTGTAAATGGTGAAATTAAGGAGGAAGTTTATGTTACACAACCTCCCGGCTTTATTAATCCTAAGAAACCCGATCATGTTTACAAACTTCACAAAGCTCTTTATGGTCTTAAACAAGGTCCTAGAGCGTGGTGTAAATGCTTGACTAAGTTTCTTATTGAAAAAGGCTTTGAGATAGGAAAAAATGATTCTACACTTTTTATTAGAAGGGTTAATGGTGAATTATTTGTGTGCCAAATTTATGTGAATGATATCATATTTGGTTCGACTAACCCTCATTTTAGTGAAAAGTTTGGAAGGCTAATGTCGGAGAAGTTTGAGATGTATATGATGAGTGAACTCAATTTCTTTCTTGGTTTGCAAATCAAGCAAACTAAGGAGGGTACCTTTTGTTTCCCAAACAAAGTATACTAAGGACTTATTTAAGAAGTTCGACATGTAAGAAAGCAAAGGTATGAAAACACCCATGCCTACTAGTGGACATCTTGACTTGACAAAGGATGGCAAACCGTTGACCAAAAGGTTTATCGCTCTATGATTGGTTCATTGTTATATCTATGTGCCTCCCGTCCCGATATTATGCTAAATGTGTGCATGTGTGCACGATATCAAGCGGCCCCTAAGGAATGTCATCTTAAGGCTGTGAAAATGATAGTGAGATACTTAATTTATACACCAAACTTTGGCATTTGGTATCCTAAGAGGTCTTGTTTTGATCTTGTTGGCTACTCCGATTCGGACTATGCCGATGACAAGGTTGATAGGAAGTCCACTTCGGGTACTTGTCAATTTCTTGGTAGATCTCTTGTGTCTTGATCCTCCAAGAAACTAAACTCGGTATCCTTATCCACCGCTGAAGCGGAATACATTGTCGCCGATTCATGTTTTGCTCAATTACTTTGGATGACCCAAACTCCTAAAGATTGGGATAAATGTGAAACATGTTCCATTGCTTTGTGATAATGAAAGTGCTATTAAGGTTGCCCACAATCCCGTGCAACATTCTCAAACTAAGCATATTGAAGTTCGTCATCATTTCATTCGAGATCATGTTGCTAAAGGAGACATCAATCTTAAGCATGTTCGTATCAATAAGCAATTGGAGGATATATTCACCAAGCCGCTTGATGAGAAAGTATTTTGCCGTTTGAGAGGTGAATTGAACATCGTTGATGCCTCAAACTTGGAGTAGAAACTCCATTTGGATGCATGCAAGGCATGAGTCTTTGACTGATCCTTGATATTTCTCTTATGATTATGATCATATGTCTTGGATCTATACTTGTACCCTTGCATGTCATCTAACCCTTGTAGGTACTTGGATGAATCCAAATCTATGAGATTGCAACTTACTCACATCTTGAGAAATCTCTACATCACCAAGTCTCTACAATATGGTGGTAGAAGACAAGGAAGCATGAATCCTTTCAACATATCCTTTGACAATTTCAATATATCAAATTTCATTTGGTATCAAATTTCATGATTGTCATCTTGGATACACAAGTGCTCTTCCTTGCAAAACTAACCCATGTA
Source organism: Aegilops bicornis (assembly GCA_021605145.1). Taxonomy (NCBI): domain Eukaryota; kingdom Viridiplantae; phylum Streptophyta; class Magnoliopsida; order Poales; family Poaceae; genus Aegilops; species Aegilops bicornis. Next base: position 1,652,324 of record JAHIAL010000008.1, read on the forward strand.
GGTAGATGAACTCAAACTACAAGTGGTGCTCCCAACTCTTGATGAACTACATCAACCTTGAGCATCCAACACAAGTTCGACTACATGATCAAGATCAACACCACCACCCAAGGTATATTATTCCGTCTTAGAGAAGCTTTACCCCAAGTCATGGGTCAAAGTAGCTCAACAAGATGAGAATACATCAAAATGCTTGAACGAAAAATGGTAACCCCATTTTGAGCTTAAACGATGAGTATGACCTATGATCAAGTGCTCTCACTTGACTCCTCAGTCAATATACTCTAACATAGGTGACTTTGTCGCCGACCAATTCTAGATGAAGTTCTCTAGTATTTCTCTGCGTTCTTGCATTTGTTTCTTGCTTGTTCGTTCCCCTTTCAAAAAAACTTCATCTAGATTTCAATTCTTTTCTTGTTATTTTCTCGCATCCCCTGCCTAATTCACTCCAAATCTTTTAGTTAATTCCTTGCAAATCCTTGTGATATCTTATGTGCCTAGAGAGCTGAGATGACAAAATATTTCTTCCAGTATTGAACTCGGCCTCACTGACTTCTGCCTATCGGCTAGACCAAACTGCAATGATACATTGTAGAGTGTTCATCGGTACAACCAACAAGGACAAACCTAGTATGACCGATATGCTTCATCTATGACACTACCAACTCGGTGTCACCGATGAAAAATAATCAGCGTTACCGATTTCACTACTGAGAAACATTTTGCCATTACATTGTCATTTCCTTCTAGCTCCATTCGATGATTCTTATCCCCTACTAGCATCTTAAATTACATGCTACTTTGTAAGTGTGACTCAAGGACCAAACCTATATGACTCATGCTCCAGAAGATCTCTTCTTGGAAATTGATGTCAAAGGGGGAGAGAGAGCACATCAAAGCTCATCACATAAGAGAGATATTAACCATAGAGGAGAGAAGTCACATGTCTTTAAGAGGGAAAGACATGTTAGCATATGATGCTTGCATATCTTGCTTTGTTCTGATTTTATTTTACCCTACCTTCTCCCTGCTATCCAATATCGATCTGTGGGGAGAAAGAGTTCATATCTAAGGGAAGAAAATCTTTGGAATTCATTGCATATCTTTATCTTTGGGGACGGTCTATATCCAAATAGAGTACTAAGTACTCACTCACTACATGTCATCCCAGTCTTGGTACTCTTGTGGTTATCTGAAATTGCTCTGCTTTTGTAGGTGTTCTTGTGTTATCTAACCTTGTTTTCTCAAGATTCACCTCCTCCAAAGCCAACTCAAGACCACAAGGTAAGTATAAGCATCACACTCATGTGCATGATGATCTCTTGCTGATGTACATATTGTTTGCAAGAAGGACTCATGAACATGAAGGTACATTTCCTGTATTTACATCATTTGCTCTAACGCATATAGCCAAGATACATGTAACTCATTGCTTGCTTTGACATGCTTATGCATTCACATGCTCTTACATACCATATTTACATGATTGCATACATGTAGGGGGAGCCTATGCATGTTACATGTCTTTCCAAAGCTTTAATTGTTTTTCTTCATATCTTTATCTAAGGCTTTGATGTATGTTGTCATCAATTACCAAAAAGGGGGAGATTGAAAGCACAAGTGCTCCCTGGGTGATTTTGGTAATTAATGTCAACATATCTCTTGTTGGACTAATACTTTCATCTAGTATATTTCAGAAAGTTCAGCAAAGGCGTGGCATGGACAAGAGGATGTGGAACCCCTTGAAGATGTTAAGGACAGAATATTGGCAAAAGCTCAAACTCTTCATTTCTATTTCAAAGGATCCAAGATCACATAGAGTCCATAGGAGAGCCAATACTATTAAGAGGGGATGAGGTGTTGCTTAATGGTCTACCTGCTCAAAGTGCTTAGTGATATGCTCCAAAACCCTCAACCACTTTCTCAATTCCAACCATGTCCATAACCTAAAGTCACTCGGCCCCACCGATTTGATTCATCTGGCGCCACCGAGTTCACTTAACATAGCCACTGCCAGAAACCCTAATCAGTTCGGTCTCACCAATGGGATCTCGGTCTCACCGAGATGGGCTTGCAAACTCTCTGTTGCCTGTTGCAATTATTTCGGTCTCATCGAAATATGCAGTCAGCCCCACCGAGTTTGCTTGACCAACTCTGTTTGCTTATTTACTAAAATTGGTCTCACCGAGTTTGTTTAATCGGTCAAACCGAGATGAGGTTTTACCCTAACCCTAGCACATCAGTCCCACCGAGTTCATCTTGTCGGTCCCATCGAAAAGCCTAACGTTCACATTTTGAACTGAATCGGTCTCACCGAGTTCATATATTCGGTCTGACCGAGTTGGCTCATTTGTGTGTAACGGTTAGATTTTGTCTGGAGGCTATATATACCCCTCCACCCTCCTCTCCATCTATGAGAGAGCCATCAGAACGTGCCTACACTTCCAGCATACATTTTCTGAGAGAGAACCACCTACTCATGTGTTGAGACCAAGACATTCCAGTCCAACCACAAGAATCTTGATCTCTAGCCTTCCCCAAGTTGATTTCCTCTAAAATCATCTTTCCACCATAGCCAAATCTGTGAGCGAGAGTTGAGTGTTGGGGATATTATCATTTGAAGCACAAGAGCAAGGAGTTCATCATCAACACACCATCTATTACCTTTTGGAGAGTGGTGTCTCCTAGATTGGTTAGGTGTCACTTGGGAGCCTCCGTCAAGATTGTGGAGTTGAACCAAGGTTTTTGTAAGGGAAAGGAGATCGCCTACTTAGTGAAGATCTACCCAAGTGAGGCAAGTCCTTCGTGGGCGATGGCCATGGTGGGATAGACAAGGTTGCTTCTTCGTGGACCCTTCGTGGGTGGAGCCATCCATGGACTCGTGCAACTGTTACCCTTCATGGGTTGAAGTCTCCATCAACGTGGACGTACGATAGCACCACCTATCGGAACCACGCCAAAAATCTCCGTGTCTCCAATTGCGTTTGCACACTCCAATCCCATCCCTTTACTTTCTTGCAACTCGCATGCTTTACTTTCCACTGCTCATTGATACATCCATTTTGCATCATGCTTTTATATCGATATTTATTGCATTATGGGCTGTTATTGCACGTTATGTCACAATACTTATGTCTATTCTCTCTTATTTTACAAGGTTTACATAAGGAGAGAGAATGCGGCAAGAATGGAATTCAGGGTGGAAAAGGAGCAAATATTAGAGACCTATTCTGCACAACTCCAGAAGTCTTGAAACTCCACGAAAGTCATTTTTGGAAATAATAAAAAATATTGAGCGGAAGAAGTACGTCAGAGGGGGACCCACATGGCCATGAGGGTGGGGGTGCGCCCTACCCCTGTATGCGCGCCTCCCTCGTGGGCCCCTGTTCCTCCGTGGCCATCTTCGCTATATGAGGTCTTTCGTCCAGTGAGAAAAATAATAAGCAACCTTTCGGGATCGAGACTCACCGCCACGAGGCGGAACCTTGGCGTAATCCAATCTAGGGCTCCGTGTAGCTGTTCTGGCTGGGGACACTTCCCACCGAGGGGGAAATCATCGCCGTCGTCATCACCAATGCTCCTCTCATCGGGAGAGGGCAATCTCCATCAACATCTTCACCAAAGACCATCTCCTCTCAAAACCCTAGTTCATCTCTTTGTATCCAATTCTTGTCTCCAAGTCCGGATTGGTACTAGTAGGTTGCTAGTAGTGTTGATTACTCCTTGTAGTTGATGCTAGTTGGTTTATTTGGTGGAAGATCAGACGTTCAGATGCTTTATGCATAGTAATACCCCTCCGATTATGAACATGAATATGCTTTGTGAGTAGTTACGTTTGTTCCTGAGGACATGGGAGAAGTCTTGCTATTAGTAGTCATGTGAATTTGGTATTCGTTCGATATTTTGATGAGATGTATGTTGTCTAGCCTCTAGTGGTGTTATGTGAACATCGACTACATAACACTTCACCATTATTTGGGCCTAGAGGAAGCATCGCTCAAGCTTGGGGGAGGCTTAAATTAATGTTATATTCATGCCCCAATCATGAGCTCTCAAGAGAAATAATTCTTCAAAAATTTTATGCTCGGCTTTCTTGAAATAATCAATCCATGCTCGATACTTCTTGTGTTGGCTCTTTTATGATGAAGACTATTGAATTCAAATGGAATTTATTGGATAGAATTAAACGCAACTCTGAAGATTGGGATCTCGACGAAGGTAAGGAGTCAGGTATGACACCTAAGTTTGATTGTGCTAAATCTTTTATGGATACTGATGTCTTCCGTAAGTTTAGCACTAAATATGGACTTGACTCTGAGATAGTAGCTTCTTTCTGTGAATCTTTTGCTACTTATGTTGATCTCCTCAAGGAGAAGTGGTTTAAATATCATCCTCCCATAGAAGTAAAAGTAGCTGCACCTACTAAAGTTGAAGAGAAGACTGTCACTTATAATGATCCTATTGTTCCTACTTCTTACGTTGAGAAACCACCTTTCCCTGTTAGAATAAAGGATCATGCTAAAACTTCAACTGTGGTTCGTAAAAGCAATATTAGAACTTATACACCTCCTGAGCAAGTTAAAGTTGAACCTAATCTTGCTATTGTTAAGGATCTCTTGGCTGATAATATTGATGGGCATGTTATTCAATTCTCATGTGAAACTGCTAGAATTGCCAAACCTTGTGATAAAGATAAACATAGACCTGTGGTAGGCGTGCCTGTTATTTTTGTTAAAATAGGATATCATTGTTATCATGGCTTATGTGATATGGGCGCTAGTGCTAGTGTTATACTTATTGCCTTATACAATGAAATTAAGCATGATATTGCACCTGCTGAGTTAGAAGATATTGATGTCACAATTAAGCTTGCCAATAGAGATACTATATCACCAATGGGAATTGTTAGAGATGTGGAAGTCTTGTGTGGGAAAACTAAATATCCTGCTGATTTTCTTGTTCTTGGTTCCCCACAAGATAGATTTCGTCCCATTATTTTTGGTAGACCCTTCTTGAACACCGTTAATGCTAAGATAGATCATGAAAAGAATGTTGTTACTATTGGCTTGGGTGATATGTCCCATGAGTTTAATTTCTCTAAATTTAGCAGACAACACCGTGAAGAAGAATTTCCTAGTAAGGATGAAATTATTTGTCTTGCTTCTATTGCCGTACCTCCTAGTGATCCTTTAGAACAATATTTGCTAGACCATGAAAATGATATGTTTATGCATGAAAGAAGGGAAATAGATGAAGTATTCTTTAAACAGGAACCTATCCTGAAGCACAATTTGCCTGTTGAAATCCTAGGGGATCCTCCTCCACCCAAAGGTGATCCTGTGTTTGAGCTTAAGCCGTTGCCTGATACTCTTAAATATGCTTATCTTGATGAAAAGAAGATATATCTTGTTATTATTAGTGCTAACCTTTCAGAAAGCATGAAGAATGTAGATTATTGAAAACTCTGAAGAAGCACCGTGCTGCTATTGGATATACTCTTGATGATCTTAAGGGCATTAGTCCCACTCTATGTCAATATAAAATAAATTTGGAAGAAGATGCCAAACCAGTTCGTGATCATCAATGAAGGCTGAATCCTAGGATGAAAGAAGTGGTAAGAAAAGAAATACTAAAGCTTCGGAGGTGTATAATTTATCCCGTTCTTTGATAGTCGATTGGGTAAGTCCTGGCCATTGTGTCCCTAAGAAGGGAGGTATTACTGTTGTTCCTAATGATAAAGATGAATTGATTCCGCAAAGAATTATTACAGGTTATAGGATGGTAATTGGTTTCCGTAAATTAAATAAGGCTACTAAGAAAGATCATTACCCCTTACCTTTTATTGATCAAATGCTAGAAAGATTATGCAAACATACACATTATTGCTTTCTAGATGGTTATTCCGGTTTCTCTCAAATACCTGTGTCAGCTAATGATCAATCTAAGACTACCTTTTCCTGCCCTTTTGGTACTTTTGCTTGTAGACGTATGCCTTTTGGTTTATGTAATGCACCTGCTACCTTTCAAAGATGCATGATGGCTATATTCTCTGATTTTTGTGAAAAGATTTGTGAGGTTTTCATGGATGACTTTTCCATCTATGGATCCTCTTTTGATGATTGCTTGAGCAACCTTGATCGAAGTTTTGCGTAGATGTGAAGAAACTAATCTTGTCTTGAATTGGGAAAAATTCCACTTTATGGTTAATGAAGGCATTGTCTTGGGGCATAAAGTTTCTGAAAGAGGTATTGAGGTTGATAAAGCCAAGGTTGATGCTATAGAAAAGATGGCATGTCCCAAGGACATCAAAGGTATAAGAAGTTTCCTTGGTCACGCCAGTTTTTATAGGAGGTTCATTAAGGACTTCTCAAAAATCTCTCGGCCTCTGACTAATTTATTACAAAAAGATATACCGTTTGTCTTTGATGATGATTGTGTATAAGCATTTGAAATACTTAAGAAAGCATTGATCTCTGCACCTATTGTTCAGCCACCGATTGAATTTACCCTTTGAAATTATGTGTGATGCTAGTGATTATGCTGTAGGTGCTGTTCTATGGCAAAGAGTTGATAAGAAATTAAATGTTATTCAATATGCTAGTAAAACTCTAGACAATGCTCAGAGAAATTATGCTACTACTGAGAAAGAATTCTTAGCAGTACGTATTTGCTTGTGATAAGTTCAGACCTTATATTGTTGATTCTAAAGTAACTATTCATACAGATCATGCTGCTATTAAATATCTTATGGAAAAGAAAGATGCTAAACCTAGACTTATTAGATGGGTTCTCTTGCTACAAGAATTTGATTTGCATATTGTTGATAGAAAGGAGCCGAGAACCCGTTCTTGGACAACTTGTCTAGGTTAGAAAATGTTCTTGATGACCCACTACCTATTGATGATAGCTTTCCTGATGAACAATTGAATGTCATAAATGCCTCTCGTAGTACTCCGTGGTATGCTGATTATGCTAATTACATTGTTGCTAAATTTATACCACCTAGTTTCACATACCAAAGAAAAGAAAAAGTTTTTCTATGACTTGAGACATTTCTTTTGGGATGACCCACATCTTTATAAAGAAGGAGTAGATGGTGTTATTAGACGTTGTGTACCTGAGCATGAACAGGAACAGATCCTACGCAAGTGCCACTCCGAAGCTTATGGAGGGCACCACGCTAGAGACAGAACTGCACATAAGGTATTGCAATCCAGTTTTTATTGGCCTACTCTCTTCAAGGATGCCCGTAAGTTTGTCTTATCTTGTGATGAATGCCAAAGAATTGGTAATATCAGTAGACGTCAAGAAATGCCTATGAACTATTCTCTTGTTATTGAACCATTTGATGTTTGGGGCTTTGATTATATGGGACCTTTTCCTGCCTCTAATGGTTATACACATATTTTAGTTGTTGCTGATTAAGTTACTAAGTGGGTAGAAGCTATTCCAACTAGTAGTGCTGATCATAACACTTCTATTAAAATGCTTAAAGAAGTTATTTTTCCGAGGTTTGGAGTCCCTAGATATTTAATGACCGATGGTAGTTCACATTTTATTCATGGCACTTTCCGTAAAATGCTAGCTAAGTATGATGTTAATCATAGAATTGCATCCCCTTATCACCCACAGTCTAGTGGTCAAGTAGAATTGAGTAATAGAGAGCTCAAATTAATTTTACAAAAGACTGTCAATAGGTCTAGAAAGAATTGGTCCAAGAAACTTGATGATGCATTATGGGCCTATAGAACTGCATATAAAAAATCCTATGGGTATGTCTCCATATAAAATGGTTTATGGAAAAGCATGTCACTTACCTCTCGAACTAGAACATAAGGCTTATTGGGCTATTAAAGAGCTCAATTATGATTTCAAACTTGCGGTGAGAAGAGGTTATTTGACATTAGCTCACTTGATGAATGGAGAACCCAAGCTTATGAAAATGCCAAGTTGTTTAAAGAAAAGTTAAAAGATGGCATGACAAAAGGATACAAAAGCGTGAGTTTAATGTAGGTGATTATGTATTTCTATACAACTCTCGTTTAAGATTTTTGCAGGAAAACTTCTCTCTAAATGGGAAGGCCCTTACATTATCGAGGAGGTCTATCGTTCGGTGCCATAAAAATCAACAACTTCAAGGCACAAATCCGAAGGTGGTGAACAGTCAAAGAATCAAACATTATATCTCGTGTAATCCCATAAATGTTGAAACTAATATTATTGAAACCGTAACCCGGAGGAATACATAAGGGACACTTTCCGGAACGTTTCAGACTCCGAAAAGGAATAGGTATGTGGTACGGTAAGTAAACCGACTCCAAAACAGTTTTTAAGGCAATATTTCTCCGTTTTGGAATATTTAGAAAAACTGAAAGATAATAAGCAGTCCGAGAAGGACACAAGGGCCCCACGAGGGTGGAGGGCGCGCCGCCCTACCTCGTGGGCACCTCGTGCGCTCTCCAGACTCCGTTTTCTTGCACGATACGTATTTTGGTCGGTAAAAATTCATTATATATTCTCCCGAAGGTTTTGGCTCCTATATCATGCAACTATCCTTTGTTCTTGTTTCGAGCTGTTTTTCTGACAGATCTAGATTATCATGACGTCTCCAAGTGCCCCCAAGGACAAGTTTTTCGAGAAGGTCATCAACCCTTACCTCGCGAAGGTGCTGCGACACCCTCAAACCATTGATATGCATGATGGGTTGCTGCACATCCGCGATGTTGAGGGACCAAAGGGGACCGGAAGCATGGAGACGAGGCTCGAAGCAGTGGAGCAACAAGTTTTCAAGTGCCAGGGGATGGTGGCACGTGGACTCAAATCCAACCACATGATGATCGCGGAGTTCACCAACAAACACAAGCTGGATGCCGACAACATCGGGGAGGCCATCTTCAAGCTTCACGAGAAGATCGAGCACCTTCAAGCCCAAACCTATGACCTGCAAAACCAAAATTGTGAGTATGAATATAGATTCAAAAGGATGAGTTTGGCTGCAGATTTGATGATCCCGGAGACTCGATCATCCTTCTATGATGGTGAGCCTATGCCTTGGAAGATGGACGACAAGCCCGCATCATCAACATCATCACCTCCACCTTCTTCACCAGTAAAGGAGACATAATCACCTGGGTATGGGCACTCCCCTTGGCAACTGCCAAGCTTGGGGGAGGTGCCCCGGTATCGTATCACAACTACAACTCCTATCTTTACCATTTTTCTTAGTTCGATCCTATTAGTAGTATCTTGATCTAGTAGAATAAAGTTATGGCATGATCTAGTTTTGAGTTTTGCTTTATGATCTCTCTATGTAATCGAGTCCGTGAGCTATATAATAAAAATTAGTGTTGAGTCAAGGGCTTGATTATTTTGCCATGATCTTGAGTGAATAAAAAGAAAAGAGAAAAAGAATAGAAAGAAATAAAAAGTTCATATTGATCTTATTGAGAGTAAGGACTTCACATAGAGAGAGTATGATGATTAAAAGTTGTTGGGAGTTGGCAAACATAGCTTTGGTCATCGTTGCAATTAATAGGAAATAATAAGGAAAGAGAGGTTTCACATATAAATATATTATCATGGACATCTTTTATGATTGGAAGCACTCATTAAAATATGACATGCTAAAGAGTTGACGTTGGACAAGGAAGACAACGTAATGAGTTATGTTTTCTTATATCTGAGATAAAGTATATTGTCATGGATCATCAAACATGTTGAGCTTGCCTTTCCCCCTCATGCTAGCCAAATTCTCAACACCGAGTAGAGATACTACTTGTGCTTCCAAAACCCTTAAACCAGTTCTGCCATGAGAGTCCACCATACCTACCTATGGATTGAGTAAGATCCTTCAAGTAAGTTGTCATCGGTGCAAGCAATAAAAATTGCTCTCTAAATATGTATGACTTATTAGTGTGGGATAAAATAAGCTTTATACGATCTTGTGATGTGGAAGAAATAAAAGCGACGGACTGCATAATAAAGGTTCATATCACAAGGGGCAATATAAAGTGACGTTCTTTCGCATTAAGATTTTGTGCATCCAACCATAAAAGCGCATGGCAACCTCTGCTTCCCTCTGTGAAGGGCCTATCTATTACTATTATCTTGTACCTTATGCAAGATTCATGGTGATCTTCACCTTTCCTTTTTACATTTTATCCTTTGGCAAGCACAGGGTGTTGGAAAGATCTTGATAGATATATCTAATTGGATGTAGGGGAGCATGAGTTATTATTGTTGACATTACCCTTGAGGTAAAAGGTTGGGAGGCGAAACTATAAGCCCCTGTCTTCTCTCAGGTCCCACTAAAATTCCATAACCACAAGTATTGCGTGAGTGTTAGCAATTATGAGAGACTAAATGATAGTTGAGTATGTGGACTTGCTAGAAAGCTCGACATAGACTCTTTTCGATGTTATGATAAATTGCAATTGCTTCAAAGGACCGAGATTATAGTTTGTTGGTTCTGAATAAAGTTTATGATTCGTACTTTTGCATTGTGAATAGATTATTACTTGAGCATAAGAAATCATATGACAATATCCATATATGTTGCTGTTATGAGAATAATCATGATGCCCTCATGTCCGTATTCTATTTTATCGACAGCTTTACCTCTAAACATGTGGACATATTTATCGTTATCGGCTTCCGCTTGAGGACAAGCGAGGTCTAAGCTTGGGGAGTTGATACGTCCATTTTGCCATGCTTTTATATCGATATTTATTGCATTATGGGCTGTTATTGCACATTATGTCACAATACTTATGCCTATTCTCTCTTATTTTACAAGGTTTACATAAGGAGGGAGAATGCCGACAGCTGGAATTCTGGGCTGGAAAAGGAGCTAATATTAGAGACCTATTCTGCACAACTCCAAAAGTCCTGAAACTCCACGAAATTATTTTTAGAAATAATAAAAAATACTGAGCGGAAGAAATACGTCAGGAGGGGACCCACACTGGCCACGAGGGTGGGGGGCGCCCCTACCCCAGGCGTGCCCCACCTCGTGGGCCCCAGCTTCTCCTCGGTGGCCATCTTCTGCTATATGAGGTCTTTCGTCCAGAGAAAATAATAAGCAACTGTCGGTGTCAAAACCGGCGGATCTCGGGTAGGGGTCCCAGGCTGTGCGTCTAGGCGGATGGTAACAGGAGACAAGGGACACGATGTTTACCTGTGTTCGGGCCCTCTTGATGGAGGTAAAACCCTACGTCCCGCTTGATTGATATTGATATTGTGGATGTTTACAAGAGTGGGTCTACCACGAGATCAAGGAGGCTAAACCCTAGAAGCTAGCCTATGGTATGATTGTAAGGGTTGTTGTGATTCTAGTCCTACGGACTAAAGCCATCCGGTTTATATAGACGCCGGAGAGGGCTAGGGTTACATAGAGTCGGTTACAAAGGTATGATAACTACATATCCGTATCGCCAATCTTGCAATACACGCCAAGTAAAGTCCCCAACGGAAACCTGGAGAAGTCTTCAAACTTGTATATTCATAGTCTTGGAGTCGGTCGAAGATGATAGTCCGACCAATGATAGTTCGGTGATGATGGTAGTCCGCTATCCGGACACCCCTAATCCAGGACTCCCTCGGTAGCCTGAACCAGGCTTCAATGACGATAAGTCCGGCGCGTATATTGCTTGGCATTGCAAGGCGGGTTCCCCCTCCAAATGATAGAAGATTGTGAACACCAGGATAGTGTCCGGCTCTGTAAAATAAATTCCACATTCCACCGTAGAGAGAATAATAGTTTATACACAAGTTCAATCTGCTGGCGTTTTTTGTGGCATGACGTCACACCACTACCAAGACATTACTCGAATTGTTTTTTACTTTACCACCTCGGCGCATTTAGCGAAGCGGTTTCCTTGGCACGTCTTGTCGAGCGGATCGTGTTTCCCCTTAATCCGGATTCTCATCAATACGGACGTGGGTAACCCAACTGCGCCCGTTTCTAAGACGCCCCCTCTATCGGGCGAGTCCCCAAGCGGTCACGGAGACAGCTCTTGGTATTCTTCCTCTTTATAACTTGGGACCAAGGCTCGTTCCTTTTCTTCAATCCTCCATCGAATCCTCTCCCTGCTCCAAGTTCCGGCACCTAGAGCTCCAGATTCGAGCGCCTGGACTTTCAACGATGTCCTTCCAACCTCCAGGTCGGTGGATGCCCTCCTCCGTCACGGAGGAGGGCGATGCTAAAGCTGCGGAGGCCAAGTACCGCTTATGAGATTTCGCACAGGTTGCCTGCCGAAGGGCAGGCCATCCCCACCCCCGAGCCCGGCGAGTATGTGGTTTTTATATCCCACCTCCGTCGGGGTTTAGGCTTCCCGATGGATCCTTTTGTGAGAGGGCTCATGTTTAACTATGGGTTGGAATTCCACGATTTGGCTCCGGAGTCTATCCTCCATATTTCCGCATTTATTATCGTCTGCGAGGCCTTCCTCCGCGTCACCCCTCACTTTGGCCTATGGCTAAAGACCTTTAATGTGGCGCCGAAGATGATCGGGGGGCGTCGAGCGGAGTCTTGGCGAGGCGGCCATAAGTAGGAGAGCCGACGCCCGTGGCCATGGGCTCCTTCCAAGAGGAGCTCGGCCCGTGGCAACAAGAGTGGTTCTATATTACCGCTTCGAGGGGACGCGAGCAAAAGTCGCCGCCCTTATTCCGCCTCGGACCTCCACGACGGTTGATGTCGTGGGTCAACCAAGGAGCTCAATTGGGGGCCGTCAAAGGGCGATGCCCCTACTGCGAGGCCGGATTCGAGATCTCCAAACGAGGGAGGTCGATATGGTGGTGGTGATGCAGGTTATGCTGATTAGGCGTCTCCCGCCACCGCAAACACCGCCCTCTCCGGCTATGGGAGTTTAATCCGGAGGCCCACGGATTCTTCAACACTTCATGGGTATGACACCCTCGAGATGTACAAATTATTCTTCGGATCGCAAGAGGTGCGTCCGAAATTGACCGAGATGCTGGCCTAAGCTGCAATCGCCCGGATACTCAAGTAAGTAGTTCGAGTCCGACATACCGTTTGTTTGCCTTTCAATGATTCGCCTTATGACCAACTTCCTTCTACACGGAGTGGATAGCGGAAGCAAAATTGATACGGTGTCCGGCCCCTCCCTCCGAGACTGCCACGATCCGTGGCTGGTCCGGATGTTTGAGGTTGCGCCTTGAGGAGGAAGACAAGGGGAAGGCGGAAAGCTCTTGCCTCGCCTAAGGAGGCTCTTGAAAGAGGGGGGGATCGAGAATCCCACCCTCCAAGGGGAGAAGAGGACTGCCACCGAGGACCCGGCGGCAAAAGCCCCTAAACGGGGGAAGAAATCTTCGCCAGAGGGTCCTGCGTCCGGGGAGGCCCCGGCCGCACAATCTCCCATAAAGAGTCAGCCCTCCAACGAGCCGTAAGTAGAAAGAAAGGAGTTTTATAATAAGGGACATCCCAATTTGTGCTTCTGAGGATAACTAAAGTCTTTACCTTGTAGTTCGGATCTCCGTCCTTCGCAGATGAGCTCGTCTTGAGGACCTTCGTCCGAGATGATAGAGAAGCGAGACGCCTCCGTCGGCGCCGTCGAGATAGGGCGGACGAGCCTGAAAGTGTCGTCGCGGAGAGAGCCCCGGGCTTGGCAAAGCCGGATAGTTCGGCGCCGGGTGTACGGTGAAGGATCTGCTTGAGAAGGCGTCTATCTCGTAAGATCACCACGCATTGATGAGCACCGCAGTGATTGAAAGGATTTCGATCGCCCAAGGCGGTTACCTGATGCGTCGGGGAGTTCTTTGGCGGGGTTTGAGGTACGTAAAAATGACACACCTTTTAACAGTTTTGCATATAGAATGCGCTCAGATAGATAGTAGCCCACGAGACTCGGTAGGTTGTCGAAATCGACAGCTGTCGAGGATCAAAATCATGAGTTTCAATTCCCGTCATGCCGATGCAGGTGGCGGGTCGTCCGAGGCCAGTGGGACTGATGGAGTTAACTGAACTAAAGCGGCAACTTCGATGTTGCGGATCACGGACATCACGCCGATCAACAAAGCGACTTGATGAGTCGCAAGGTAAGTGTTATCTTGCGGTCACTTGGTAAGGGAACCGAAGCCCTCCTTACAATATGTGTGTGAAATGCAGATAGTGCCGCTCTTGTGGAGAGCCTTCAGCGAACTTGCTCAAGCCAAGGAGCAGGCGGAAGAATGTACGCGGCCTCGAGGGCGGCCGATGAGTTAGCGGCCGAAAGGTCGACTGCTTGCCGAGCAGGGAAGAGATGGCCGCAATGGCCTTTGAAGTTAAAAGATGCTACCGACCGCAATGAGGCTCTTGAGAAGGAGCGCCTAAGCGGGGCAAGAAGACTGCGGAAGGCCACCGCCGAAGCCAAGGATGCCCGCCTGCGGCCGGGCTATAAAGGAAGAAAAACTGCGCCAGTCGGAGATATTGCCGGCAAGCCTTTTACCTTTCTGCGCCCGAAGGTTTACGGATCCAAAATATGCTCAGCTGGGCCAATTGTGGGTGCAGAGGACCCTTATATGGACTTAGCAATGAGTGCGGCGGATGCCGTTGGCATTTTCGAGGCCGTAAGGATCACAAGACTAAGAGCTGTTTTGGTCTCAATTCCATAGTCCGGTGTTCGCTTCGTTGGCCGACCGTTTGGCTGAGTGGGCTGAGCTAAATAGGTTGTCCGGGCTTGCTATGACGGATATAGTGACCCATATCCGGCGGATAGGCCCCGTCAAGAGTTACTTTGGCTTATTGCAGCAATTTCTTGGGCGGTGCCGCATATCAAGGCGATAAGCGGTCGGCCTGCATAGAGGGTGCGCTGGATGGTGCTCGCCGTGTGAAGACACATTGGGCGTAGATGGATGCCACGCTGTTGCGACCCGGGTTCGGATGATAATCGGTTACCCGCCGAGCACTATTTTGGCGAAGTGATGCGTGGTGCTCGTGTAATAGAGTCGCAGTTTCAAAAATGTTACGCTCGAATGAACGCTATATGATGTAAAACGATATTTATGATGTAATCGCCTTTTATACTTGTGCGTTCAAGTAATAGAATATCTCCTATGCGGCCGTTCATGTATACGTGTGTATAACCCGAAAGATGGCGCCGTCGGCTTCAGCCCCCACGCACAAGGTGCGGGTGTTCGCAAAAATAGCTGCGTTTTCACACTTAATCCGACGCCTCGGTCCTGTAAAGGAGGTGGTAGCGTAGCAAACGAGGTAACCGGACTATAATGCTTTATCACTTTCACTTAGCCATGGAGTTCGAGGGTGGGGCTACGACATAGCCCCTGGGGGCACCGCGCTCTCCGAATTTGGGGCGCGTGTGTGCCTGGCCGGGAAACGGCCCTTCGTCAAAGCGGAGGAATCCTAAACATTCCTATGGTCGATCGAAAGTGGTTGACCAGTCTCGCTGTATCATGATCAGTTTTACGGCTTTCTCTCGAGGTGCTCGCCAAATTAACCGGGGCACAATCGCAGTAGTTCTCCACGAGCCGCGTTAGCCGATGATACGGAATGTAAGGCAAAGAAACACGTGGAGCCGGGCAAACCCAACATTTGACCAAAGACATGATTCGAGCTGATGCATATAAGGCCTAACTCGAGACGCCGAACACTCCCGAAGGTGTTCGGTCTTTATAATAGCGGGCAAAACAAAGCCCTAAGCCCCTTGTGTCCGGTGCAGGCAGGTTCTTACGGGCGCTGCCGATGCTAAAACGCCTTGATCTCCACTCTGGTTATAATGATAAACCAGGGGATTATAGCAACAAGAGACAGTAAGAAAGGTTTACGTAGGGTCTTAGTCCGAAAAGAGTCCTTAACGGGTCCCTACCGCACGTCTGCGCTACCGTGTCTCCGCAGCCGTATCTCGGACGGGTGTGCATGCTGTTCATCTCTAAAAAAAAGAGGAACTTGGTTGGAAAAGAAATCGTGCGAGAAAATGCATAAAAAAATGAAATATAGATTAATAGAGCCGAGCCTATGCTAGCTTATTATGGCTTATATGTGCAAACCCTTGTGAAGGGGTGTGCGGCTAGGTAGCCCCTAGCTTATTTATCCTGGACTCGGCCCACCGTGTCGAGGTCTCATGCTACCTTATAATGAAATGATGCCACGTTGACTGCATTTTAAGCGTAAGAGACGCGTAATGTGGTATTGCATTGAAGCGGACGAAAGCTTCCCGTCCCAAAGGATGCTTGATAGCTACTTTTAAATGGGGCGACATGAAAGGTTAGCTTTTTCGTCGGAAGTTGTCAGTGACCCGAACACAACTTCTAGTAATAATGAAACTGCACTGGGCGTAAGGGCCTGGCGCCACTCCTTTGAAGGAAGTGCGGCTATGCCGAATTGTAGTATGGTCTATCCCAACTTGCGGATTGTGTCCGGATATAGCACGTTTAAGTCACCGCCACCGTCCATCAAAACCTGCGTGAAATGCAGTCCGTCTGTTATGGGATCCAATATCAGGGCAGTCTATCCTGCGTTCCGGATACTTCTGGACTAATCCAGATGGTCGAAAGTGATTGGTTTTGACATCCAATCTCGGTCCACTGGGGTGGATCGTGCGACACTTGACTTAGCGAAAAGCCGTGTTGGCTTTCCGTGCTATCACGTGAAGCGAAGTTTACTGTTTGGACTTCTTGTGGGAAAGTCTTTTGACTTCCGGTGCTCACTGGTGGGGTTCGTCATCATTCTCGCCATGCATCGAGTTTCTTTGTGTCCGGCGTTGAGTCTGCCGGACTGTTTAAAACCCAACAATTTCGGTTGGTGTGGTTTGCGAGCCTTCCGGAGGAATCGTGGATTTGACATATCCGATCTAAATTTTTGTTTAAATTTGATAGCTCGTCTCTGTTTTCCTTAAGAGGCCGTGTTTTATTGTTTGGCCGCGAGCTTTTGAATCCAGCGTTGACCGCCGTGCCCTTTGGGCTTTTTTCTTTATTCCGGCGCTGATCTTTCCTCAAGGCCGTGACTTTCCGTTCCATCTCTAATCTCAGATGTACTGGTCATTGGTGCTGCATCTTGCTAGCCACCTGTCTTCTCCTCGCTAAAAGCGCCATGAGGTTTGTTAGCGGCCATTGTTCTTGGCTTCTCTTGGCGAGGTGTCAAGCGAGCCATTCTGTCTCGGACGTTATGTTTAAAAGCTGCTAAGGCTTCCAGCGTCCTGACAATCGACTATTTGGTTCTTTTTTGGTAAGGAACCTGTTCCAGAATTCTATGCTACCGACTCTCCGGGCTGTTGGGTTATATGACTCAGATCGTCTCAGATCCGGAGGGCGGACATAAGTCCCTTGAAAATTTGCTCTAAACGCGTCCTCAAGCTCTTCCCAACTTCCAACAAAGTTTTCTCGGGAGGCCTTTGAGCCAAAGGCCGAGCTGGCCCTTTGAGCTTGAGGGGTAGGTATTTTATGGCGTGGAGATCATCTCCTCTAGCCATGTGTATGTGTAGTATGTAATCTTCTATCCAGACTCCGAGTGCATTGTGCCATCGTATGCCTCTATGTTCATGGGTTTGAACCTCGCTAGAAATTCATGATCCAAAGACCTCATCGGTAAAATATAAGCGGGTGTGCGGCGCCTCAGATTTGGGTGTGCCGCTGTCTTCAACACTTGTTGTGTTGTGTTACTTCACAGGGCCCTCTTTTTGGCCCGTAGATGGACCTAGTTGGGCCGTCCGCTTTCCTGTGATTATAATTGCTTGTGTGTGGCCCCGCTTGTCGCTTTTGGCCTGTCATCTGGCCGTCTACCCGGCCAGGTGGCCTCTTTATTTTTTGACCGTGAAGGCTCTATGGCTTCCTTGTCAAATTCTGGCAGCAACTTGCGCTTCGGGTAGTTTCTTCGCTTGATGGCCATTGCCATATTTGTCTGCAGTCTTGAATACTTTGCTCCACTTCATTCTCGAGCATGTCTTCGCTGTTTTGAGCTTCCGCTTTCTCCTTCTTCAAACTTCTTGCGGGCGACGAGTCTTTTGTGTATGCTCTTATGCTCCGGTGTTGTGTCCGGACTGTTGATTGCTCCGTGAGGGGGTTGATTATCCGGCTCGTCCTGTTCGTCGTCCGCTGGTTTGCCCTGCTCTATCGCTGGGTCATTAGGAAGGCTGCTTTGATTGAGGCGGGACTTAGGGCGGTGTTTACGTCGCCGTTTTGGTTGCTTGTCGGCGGGATTATCCTCTGCCGCCCCGTTGTTCCTTCTTATCGCTTCCCTTGGGGTGTCCACCATGTATATGTCGTATGACGAAGTGGTCTTCCAAAGGTCTCCAGAGGGCGCTGGTTCTTGGTAGTCTCCGGCATCGCCGTCCATACCGTCGATGTCTTGAGTCGTAGTCGAAATACGCCGGTTAAATCGCCGACGGTGGCTACGAAGTGGGTGGTGGGTGGGCTCTGAATTTCTTTCGTCGTCCGCGTCTCCCCACCGTCCCCGGCCGTAGCTCGGCCAGGGCTCTCCTGGATAGCGAGAGATGCTTTAGTGAATTTATGATATCGCCAAAGGGCGAAGTCTTTGAAAGATGTCCGCAGCGTGAATTCCATGATCGGGCGCCTAATCGGATTCGACCGGCGCAGAGCGCAGGAGGTTGAGTCCGCAGAGTCCGCACCTCGAGTCATGAGCTTTATGCGGACAAGGTAAGTGTTTGGCTCCATCGCCAGGGAGTTGCAGCTCTCGAGGCGGTGTCCAGCCATCCGCCCTCGATCCGAGCGATCGGCTCCGGACTATGAGTCGGAGCGGATTCGTGTCGGCCTCCAAGGTGCCGCCCGCGCAGAGTTAGGTCATGCCCATCGTGACAGCCGCTGCACGCTGGCCGTGGCTCGATCCATCGAAGATCAAGTCCCCGCGGATATCGGCCGTGAAGTTTAGGCTTTCAAACCTGACTCGATGGCCAGGGCGTACTTTCGATCTGCTCCGGATGGCCAAGTGAGTTGGCCCGCAAAGGCGAAGCCGCCGAATACGAAGATCTGTCCGGGGAGAAAAGTCTCACCCAGGACTGCGTCGTTGTTGATTGAAGAGGCCATCGAGCCTATCGGTGACGACACAGAGGAACTCTCAATGAAAGCACCAATGTCGGTGTCAAAACCGGCAGATCTCGGGTAGGGGGTCCCGAACTGTGCGTCTAGGCGGATGGTAACAGGAGACAAGGGACACGATGTTTTACCCGTGTTCGGGCCCTCTTGATGGAGGTAAAACCCTACGTCCTACTTGATTGATATTGATATTGTGGATGTTTACAAGAGTGGATCTACCACGAGATCAAGGAGGCTAAACCCTAGAAGCTAGCCTATGGTATGATTGTAAGGGTTGTTGTTCTAGTCCTACGAACTAAAGCCATCCGGTTTATATAGACACTGGAGAGGGCTAGGGTTACATAGAGTCGGTTACAATGGTAGGAGATCTACATATCCGTATCGCCAAGGAAAGTCCCATCCGGACACGGGGAGAAGTCTTCAATCTTGTATCTTCATAGTCTTGGAGTCCGGTCGATGATGATAGTCCGGCCAATGATAGTTCGGCTGATGATGGTAGTCCGCCTATCCGGACACCGCCTAATCCAGGACTCCCCCAGCAACCTTTCGGGATGAGACTCCGCCGCCACGAGGCAGAACCTTGGCGGAACCAATCTAGGGCTCCGGCAGAGCTGTTCTGCCGGGGACACTTCCCTCCGGGAGGGGGAAATCATCGTCATCGTCATCACCAATGCTCCTCTCATCAGGAGAGGGCAATCTCCATCAACATCTTCACCAGCACCATCTCCTCTCATAACCCTAGTTTATCTCTTGTATCCAATTCTTGTCTCCAAGTCGAGGATTGGTACTAGTAGGTTGCCAGTAGTGTTGATTACTCCTTGTAGTTTATGCTAGTTGGTTTATTTGGTGGAAGATCATATGTTCAGATCCTTTATGCATATTAATACCCCTCCGATTATGAACATGAATATGCTTTGTGAGTAGTTACGTTTGTTCCTGAGGACATGGGAGAAGTCTTGCTATTAGTAGTCATGTGAATTTGGTATTCGTTCGATATATTGATGAGATGTATGTTGTCCAGCCTCTAGTGGTGTTATGTGAACGTCGACTACATAACACTTCACCATTATTTGGGCCTAGAGGAAGGCATTGGGAAGTAATAAGTAGATGATGGGTTGCTAGAGTGACAGAAGCTTAAACCCTAGTTTATGCGTTGCTTCGTAAGGGGCTGATTTGGATCCATATGTTTCATGCTATGGTTAGGTTTACCTTAATACTTTTGTTGTAGTTGCGGATGCTTGCAATAGAGGTTAATCATAAGTGGGATGCTTGTTCAAGTAAGAACAGCACCCAAGCACCGTCCACCCACGTATCAAATTATCAAAGTACCGAACGCGAATCATATGAACGTGATGAAAACTAGCTTGACGATAATTCCCATGTGTCCTCGGGAGCGCTTTTCCTTCATATAAGAGTTTGTCCAGGCTTGTCCTTTGCTACAAAAGGATTGGGCCATCTTGCTGCACTTTATTTACTTTTGTTACTTGTTGCTCGTTACAAATTATCCTATCACAAAACTATCTGTTACCACTTATTCCAAAGATTTGCAGAGAATACCTTGCTGAAAACCGCTTATCATTTCCTTCTGCTCCTCGTTGGGTTCGACACTCTTACTTATCGAAAGGACTACGATAGATCCCCTATACTTGTGGGTCATCACTCATATACTCTTGCATGCTAGCTTGAAATGTATTGTGAATGTTTAAACTTGTGCTAAAACTCCACCTCAACTTAAAGAACTTAAAAACCGCCACTTTTACTTGTTAAGGGTCTAATCACCCCCCTCTAGACACCTCTTCTCGATCCTTTCAGTGGGGTTTATTCATATTTATTGGATCTATCCCTCTACATCATGTCATCTTGCTTAAGGCGTTACTCCGTTCTTGTTAACTTAATAGACTAGATGCATGTTGGATAGCGGTCGATGTGTGGAGTAATAGTAGTAGATGCAGGCAGGAGTCGGTCTACTTGTCACAGACGTGATGCCTATATTCATGATCATTGCCTTAGATATCGTCATAATTATACGATTTTCTATCAGTTGCTCAACAGTAATTTGTTTACCCACCGTCTACTTTCTTTCAAAGAGAGAAGCCTCTAGTGAAAACTATGGCCCCGGGTCTATCTTTTACATATTATTTTCAGATCTATAAATCTAAAAATCCAAAAATATCTTGCTGCAATTTATTTACCTTTACTTCATTTTGCACTTTTACTTATCTTTTATACCTATCTCTATCAGATCTCATCCTTGCAAGTAACCGTGAAGGGATTGAAACCCCTTTTTCGCGTTGGGTGCATGTATTTGTTTGTTTGTGTAGGTGCGATCATTGGGGACTTGTGTGTTCCTCCTACTGGATTGATACCTTGGTTCTTAACTCAGGGAAATAATTATCTCTACTTTCCTGCATCACCCTTTCCTCTTCAAGGGAAAAACCAACGCAAGCTCAAGAAGTAGCAGGAAGAATTTATGGCGCCGTTGTCGGGGAGGATCTACATCTAGCCTACCAAGTACCTATCATAAATTCTCATCTCTTGCACTTACATTATTCGCCATTTTCCTCTTGTTTTCCTCTCCCCACTTCTAAAACATTTTCAGAAAAACACAAAAATATTTGCCTTTTTATTTGCCTTCTTTTCATTTGTCTTTTAGTTTGCTTTTTGTTTGCTTGTGTGCTAGATTGCTTGATTTGTCATGATGTCTCAAGAAAATACTAAGTTGTGTGATTTTTCCAACACTAATAATAATGATTTTATTAGTACTCCGATTGCTCCCGCCACTAGTGCACAATCTTATGAAATTAATGACGCTCCTATTGTATCTTGTTATGAAAGAACAATTTTCTGGTAGTCCTAATGAAGATGTTGCATCCCATCTTAATACTTTCGTTGAATTGTGTGATATGCAAAAGAACAAATATGTGGATAATGATAATGTTAAATTGAAGTTGTTTCTGTTCTCACTACGAGATCGTGCTAAAACTTGGTTTTCATCCTTGCCTAAAAATAGTATTGATTCATGGAATAAGTGTAAGGTTTTCCTCCCGCTAAGATCATCTCTCTTAGGAACAACATAATGAATTTTAAGCAACTTGATCATGAACATGTTGCACAATCATGGGAGAGGATGAAGTTAATGATAAGAAATTTCCCTACTCAAGGTTTAAGTTTATGGATGGTCATACAAAATATTTATGCTGGATTTAATTTTGCATTTAGAAATCTTTTAGATTCTGCCATGGGTGGTACTTTTATGCAAATCACATTAGGATAAGCTACTAAAATCCTAGATAATATTATGGCAAATTACTCTCAATGGGAATACCAAAAGATCTACTAGTAAAAAAGTGCATGCGATTGAAGAGATTAATACTTTGAGTGGAAAGATGGGTGAACTTATTAAATTGATTGCTAGCAAGAGTGCTCCTATTGATCCTAATGATATTCCTTTTTCCACTTTGATTGAAAATAATAATGAATCTATGGATGTGAATTTTGTCGGTAGGAACAATTTTGGTAATAACGCGTATAAAGGTAATTTTAATCCTAGGTCGTTTCCTAGTAATTCCTCCAATAATTATGGTAATTCATACAACAATTCTTATGGAAATTATAATAAGATACCTTCTGATCTTGAGAATAATATTAAGATTTCATTAGTTCTCAAAAGATTTTCAATGCCATGGTATAAGAAAATTTGCTTAAGATTGATGATTTGGCTAGAAACATCGATAGAATTTCTCATGAGATTGATTCCTTTAAGATTATATCTATGCCACCCAAAGATATTAATGAGTCTCTAAAATCTATTCAAATTTCTATTAATTAAAGTAAGGAGAGAATTGCTAGAATGCGAGCTAAGAGAAATTGGCTAGAAAAAACATGTTCGTCTAGTTTTCGTGATAATCATGATGAAGATCTTAAAGTGATTGGTGTGAATCCTATTGAATCTTTGTTTTCTAATAAAAAAATTGATAAAGAAGGGACTAGAGAAGAGTCAACTTTAGCTAGAAGGCGTCCCAATAATTTGGAGGGTGATGATCTTAATGAAAAAATCGATAAAGGTGGGTTTGGCGAGGTTAAAACTTTAAGTAGTGATGAGCCCACTCTTTTGGATTTCAGGGACTTTAATTATGACAATATTTCTTTGATAGATTGTATTTCCTTGTTCCAATCCATGCTTAATTTACCTCATGCTTATAATAAAAATAAGGCTGTTACTAAACATATCGTTGATGCTATGATGAAATCTTTTGAAGAAAAACTTGAGGTGGAAGTTTCAATCCCTAGAAAGCTTTGTGATGAATGGGAACCTACTATTAAGATTAAGATTAAAGATTATGAGCGCAATGCTTTGTGTGATTTGGGTGCTAGCATTTTCACTATTCCAAAAACTTTATGTGCTATGCTAGGTTTCCGTAAACTCGATGATTGTTCCTTAAATTTGCACTTAGCAGATTCTACTATTAAAAACCTATGGGAAGAATTAAGATGTTCTTATTGTTGCAAGTAGGAATTATGTACCCGTAAATTTTGTGCTTGATATAGATTGCAATCCTACACGCCCTATAATTCTTGGTAGACCTTTTCTACGATTGATGCAATTATTGATATGAAAGAAGGAAACATTAGATTTCAGTTTCCATTAAGGAAGGGCATGGAACACTTCCCAATAAAAAAATTAAGTTGCCATATGAGTCTATTATGAGGGCTACTTATGGGTTGAATACCAAAGATGACAATATCGAGATCTATGCAATATGCCTAGCTAGGGGCAGAAAACAATAGCGCTTGTTGGGAGGCAACCCAATTTTATGTCTTTTTGCTTTTGCTTCTGTTTTCAATAAATATGCAATTATACTTCTGTTATGATTGTGTTTTAAGTGTTTTAATTAGTGTTTGTGCCAAGTAGAGCCTTTGGGATGATCTTTGGTGATAGTAGATTTGATTTTGCTAAAAAAGAGAAACATTTTGTGCCTAGTTCTGAAATTTTGTTAATTCAAAGAAATGTGCTTTTGACATGATTTTTTACACAAGATTGATATACAAATTGCCTACATTGTCCTAATGTTTTAGAATTTTTAGAATTACAGAAGTATGGTCGTTGTCCAGATTGCTACAGACTGTTCAGTTTTTGACAGATTCTGTTTTCTATGCGTTTTGTTTGCTTATTTTGATGAATCTATGGGTAGTATCGGGGGGGTATGAACCATGGTGAAGTTAGAATACAGTATATATAATTCCAATATAAAATTGGAATGAGTTTATAACAGTACCTAAAGGTGGTGATTTGCTTTATCATACTAACAGATCTCACGAGTTTTCTGTTAAGTTTTGTGTTGTGAAGGTTTCAAGTTTTGGGTAAAGTTTTGATGGACTATGGAATAAGGAGCGGCAAGACCTAAGGTTGGGGATGTCAAAGGCACCCCAAGGTAATATTCAAGGAAAACCAAGCATCTAAGCTTGGAGATGCCCCGGATGGCATCCCCTCTTTTGTCTACGATCCATCGATAAATTACTTGAGGCTATATTTTTATTCACCACATGATATGTGTTTTACTTGGAGCGTCTTGTATTATCCGAGTCATTGCTTTATTTGCTTTTTAGTTTGCCACAGTCATCCTTGTTGTACACCCCTTTTGAGAGAGACACACATTAATCGTGAATTTATTAGAATACTATATGTGCTTCACTTTTATCTTTTGAACTAGCCAGTTGCTCTAGTGCTTCACTTATATTTTTAGATCATGGCAGTGGTTATATTTTGAAGAAATTGATGAACTCTCATGCTTCACTTATATTATTTTGGGAGTATTAGAATAGTATGACAATTTGCTTAGGTTGTGAATTTGGTCCTAATATGATGGGTATTCAAGAGGGATATAATAAAAAAACTTTCATGAAAATCATTGAATATATGAGAAGTTTGATTCCTTGCATTTGTTTTGAGATATAAAGATGGTGATATTAGAGTAATGCTGGTGAGTAATTGTGGTTTAGTAAGAATACTTGTTTAAGGTTTGTGATTCCCGAAGCATGCACGTATGGTCTCTTGTTATGTGATGAAATTGAAGCATTATTTATTTTTGATTGTCTTCCTTATGAGTGGCAGTCGGGGACGAGCGATGGTCTTTTCCTACCAATATATCCCCCTAGGAGCATGCGTAGTAGTACTTTGCTTCATGGGCTAATAAACTTTTGCATTAAGTATGTGAGTTCTTTATGACTAATGTTGAGTCCATGGATTATACGCACTCTCACCCTTCCACCTTTGCTAGCCACTCTAGTACCGCGCAACTTTCGCCGCTGCATTAAACCCTCCTTATACATTTCCTTAAAAGAGCCACCATACCTACCTATTATGGCATTCCCATAGCCATTCCGAGATATATTGCCATGCAATTTCCACAGTTCCGCTTTATTATGACACATACCATCATTGTCATATTGCTTTGCATGATCATATAGTTGACCAATTGGCCACCGTTCATATTTTTATACATGTCACGCTAGATCATTGCACATCCCGGTACACCGCTGGAGGCATTCATATAGAGTCATATCTTTGTTCTAGTATCAAGTTGTAATTCTTGAGTTGTAAGTAATTGTGATGATCATCATTTTTAGAGCATTGTCCCATGTGAGCAATATAAAACTAAAAGAAAAAAAGAGAGGCCAAAAGAGCCCAAGAAAAAAGAGGCCAAAGTGCCCAAAAATAAAAAAGAATAAAATGAGAGAAAAGGACAGAAGGGACAATGTTACTATCCTTTTCCACATTTGTGCTTCAAAGTAGCACCATGTTCTTCATGATAGAGAGTATCCTATTTTGTTACTTTCATATATTACTAGTGGGAATTTTTTATTATAGAACTTGGCTTGTATATTCCAATGATGGGCTTCCTCAAATGCCTGAGGTCTTCACTTTCATATATTTCATTTTGAGATTTCATACACTTATAGCTCTAGTGCATCCGTTGCATGGTAATCCCTACTCACTCACATCGATATCAATTGATGTGCATCTCCATAGCCTATTAATTTACCTAGTCGATGAGAATTTCCTTCTCCTTTTTTGTCTACTACCACCTTCTATTCCACCCATAGTGCTATATCCATGGCTCACGCCCATGTATTGCGCGAGAGTTGAAAAGGTTGAAGCGTGTTAAAAAGTATGAACTAATTGCTTGGCTTGTCATCGGGGTTGTGCATGATAAATACTTTGTGTTAAGAAGATGGAGCATGACAAGACTATATGATTTTCTAGGGATAACTTTCTTTAGCCATGATATTTTGAAAAGACATGATTGCTTTTTAGTATGCTTGAAGTATTACTGTTTTTATGTCAATATTAAAATTTTGTTTTGAATCTTATGGATCTCAATATTCGTGCCACATAAAATAAAGATTACCTGATAAACATGTTAGGTAGCATTCCACATCAAAAAAATCTGGTTTTATCATTTACCTACTCGAGGACGAGCATGAATTAAGCTTGGGGATGCTTGATACTTCTCCAGCGTATCTATAATTTTTTATTGTTCCACGCTATTATATTATCCATCTTGGATGTTTTATATGCACTATTATGCTATTATATATCATTTTTTTGGGACTAACCTATTAAACTAGTGCCAAGTGCTAGTTGTTGTTTTTTCCTTGTTTTTTGCCTTTACAGAAAATCAATACCAAATGGAGTCCAAACAGAATGAAACTTTTTGAGGATTTTTCTTGGACCAGAAGACACCCAGGAACCTTCGGGAGGAGGTCAGAGGGGCCACTAGTTAGCGATAAGCTCCGAGGGCGCGCCCTAGGGGGCACCTCCCAGGCTTGTGGGCCCCCTGATGCTCCTCTAAAACTAATCTTTGTTCTATAAATACCCAAATATTCCCCGTAACTAGAGGGCACGCCAAAAATACTTTTCGCCGCCTCAAGCTTCTGTCCTCATGAGATCCCATCTTGGGCCCTTTTCCGGTTCTCCGCCAGAGGGTGATTCGATCATGGAGGGCTTCTACATCAACCTTGTTGCCCTTCTAATGACGTGTGAGTAGTTTACCATAGACTTACGAGTCCATAGTTAGTAGCTAGATGGCATCTTCTCTCTCTTTTATCTTCAATACAATATTCTCCTTGATATTCTTGGAGATCTATTCGATGTAATCTTCTTCTGCGGTGCGTTTGTTGAGATCCCATGAATTGTAGATTTATGATTAGATTATCTATGAATATAATTTGAGTTTTCTCTGAACTCTTTTATGCATGATTAAGATATATAGCTTTGTATTTCTCTCCGATCTATTGATTTGGTTTGGCTAACTAGATTGATTTTTCTTGCAATGGGAGAGGTGCTTTGTAGTGGGTTCAATCTTGCGTTGCTTATTCCCAGTGACAGAAGGGGACATGACACATATTTGTATTGTTGCCACTAAGGATAAAAAGGTGGGGTTTATTCATATTGATTGGATCTATCCTTCTACATCATGTCATCTTGCTTAAGGTGTTACTCCGTACTTGTTAACTTAAGACACTAGATGCATGCTGGATAGCGGTCGATGTGTGGAGTAATAGTAGTAGAAGCAGGCAGGAGTGGCTCTACTTGCCACAGGCGTGATGCCTATATTCATGATCATTGCCTTAGATATCGTCATAACTATGCGCTTTTCAATCAATTGCTCAACAGTAATTTGTTTACCATCGTATGCTTTCTTTCAAGAGAGGAGCCACTGGTGAAAACTATGGCCCCCGGGTCTATCTTTTATCATATTATTTTCAGATCAATAAAACCAAAAATACCTTGCTGCAATTTATTTATCTTTACTTTATTTTACACTTTTACTTATCTTTTATACCTATCTCTATTAGATCTCATCCTTGCAAGTAACCATGAAGGGATTGACAACCCCTTTTTCGTGTTGGGTGCAAGTATTTGTTTGTTTGTGTAGGTGAGATCATTGGGGACTTGTGTGTTCCTCCTACTGGATTGATACCTTGGTTCTTAATCGAGGGAAATACTTATCTCTACTTTGCTGCATCACCCTTTCCTCTTCAAGGGAAAAACCAAAGCACGCTCAAGAAGTAGAAAAATACACCTTACGTAAAGGAACAGAGGGAGTATATTACTTCATCCTTCCTCGTCTGGGAAATCCACAAGTAGCAACGGGGTCAGCCAAGGAATCAACTGCATGACTACAATACTACCTTGGATCGTGCAACCTAATAGGAGGTTCATTGGCCTGACTCGGTCAACCTTTCAAAATCATGAACCACTATATAAGGAAGGTGGCCGGGAAGTGATCGACATGACAACTTTACCCTTTTGTTTTTCCTTTCTTCCTCCTCAAGAACATATCTCACCTACTACTTTACTATTGAGTGTGTGCTCTCGCTTTGTACCCTAACATCCTTGTATCAGAGACCACCCTTCCTCCTCTGCCACCAATACCTTGGAAACTCATAAGCACATCCACGATTAGGAAGTTCTCTTCACCACCATGGATCTATCTATGAATAAGTACCTCGAGAAACTCCATCAAGACTCAGAGAACAACACCGGAGGCGCCCTCAAGGAGCTTTTGTTCCATTAAACATGCATCAATCGATCCGCTTCCACCGGAAACGTGATCAAGAGGCCTCGCTTCATGAAGCTTCACCATCGTCAGTCGGGTTGCGGAGGCAACGCCCTCTTTGTCGATTAGAGGAAATTGATTTCTCCTCCATGCATCCTCGAGGCGCAAGGACCCCTTCACGGGCAATGCGTCCACAATGATGTCAATTACACTGATGGACTTCCGTCGGTGACCCTTGAGTTCTGACAACACTCTTGGTCACGGGTACACACTTATTTCCATCCGTAGCTGCTCCACTTTCGTCCATATTTCTCACTATTCTAGGGAAATGATATGTCTCAAACCTATCTATAATTATTAATTGTTTCATGCTATTATATCCTCAGTTTTGAATACTTTTTATAGCATTTTATATTATTTTTTGGACTAACCTATTAATCTAGTGCCCAGTGTCAAATAACTGATTTACGCATGTTTTTGTTTTACAAAAAATCCGTATCTACGAGGTCAAAATATTGTGCCAAATTAATATGATTTTTCTGGGCAACGAAGGATCCAAGAGGCTTTAGGGGAGATTGAGAGGAGCTATGGGGGGCACATAACCAGCTGGAGCGCCCCTAGGCTGTCTGTGGCCCACCTGCACTGGCTTGCTTTGATTCCACTACCATAGGATCCATAGTAGTAGGTAGATGTTTCTCTCTCTATATATATATTGGATCTTTAATACCATGTTCCCGTGCGTTGCCTCACATGATTAGGATCAATTCGATTTAATTAGTGGTGTGTTTGTTGTGATACGATGAATTGTAACTTTATGATCAGATTGTTCAATGAAATCAGTTGAATCTTTTAAGGTTTTCTTGTTTTATAATTAAATTGATTTGCATGCTCTCTGGCCAAGTTCGATGGGTTTATCTTCAAAGAAAGTGGTGCTTTGTAGTGGGCTCAATCTTGTGGTGCTCTAACCAGTGAAGAATCAAGGGCCAATACAAGTATTGTATTGTTTCCACTAAGGATAAAACGACAATGTCTTGTCATATTGATTGATGTTTTACAGTCAACATTATGTCATCTTGCTTATTGCGGTGCTCTATTTCTTGCAAACTTAATACCTCAAGATGCATACTGGATAGCGATTTTTTTTGGTGGGGGGGGGAGTATTAGTAGTAAATGCAGTTGGATTAACAGTCTACTCATGAAGGACATAATGTCTATATGAGATTATACCATGGATGATCATAGTCATAAATATAAATATTGCAATTTAATCTCTACCCAACTGTAATTTTTTACAATGTCATTTTCTTATTTTCGAAAGAGATGTTGTTGGAAATATGCCCTACAGGCAATAATATTGTATTATTTATTTCCATGTTTATAATTAAGAATTTATATTCTATGTTATAACTTCTATGATCTTGGAATATGTGATTCAGTGGAAAACTCATAACCATGTGTGGAATGATAAACCGTAAAACCTAATTCCTAGTCTCGTCTCTAGGACTAGCTCAAGTGTTGTATAGTGATCATGTTTTCCGGATCTTGGGATATCATTAAGCATAACGATAGTCCCAAAACAACATTGAGAGTATGACGTTAGAAAATGATCATATTGAATTGACCCAGCTTGTTTGTTATACTTTGAGATCACTGTCACAAGGATACCGATAAAATTCCTGCCTCAGTTTTTGTAACGTATTGAGAAGAAAAGGGGATTGTATGCAAAACAAAAACATCACTCGATAAAGATCTTCGTGAATATGTGGTAACTATCAAGTGTGTCCAGATCCCACTATTAATTATTGACCGGAAGGTGTTTCGGGTCATATCCACATATTTTTGAACCTGTAGGTCAAGCTAGCAATGGTTAACCATTACCCACGCCCCATGGGTAATTAGTCTATCAGGGGACGGGGATGTGCCAGATTTGATGCCCATGGGGAAGCTGGTGGGTGATAACCCACAAGTATAGGGGGTTGCAACAGTTTTCAATAAGTAAGAGTGTCGAACTCAACGAGGAGCTAAAGGTAGAACAAATATTCCCTCAAGTTCTATCGACCACCAATACAACTCTACGCACGCTTGACGTTCGCCTTACCTAGAACAAGTATGAAACTAGAAGTACTTTGTAGGTGTTTTTGGATAGGTTTGCAAGATAATAAAGAGCGCGAAAATAAAAAGTAGGGGCTGTTTAGGTAAAGACACAATAAAGTAAATATAGCGAGTGTGGAAAAGTGGTGGTAGGAGTTGCTAAATTGTCCCTAAGAATTTGACTACTTTAATAGACCGATAGCAATTTTTATGTGGGAGAGGCCACGCTAGCATGTCATCCCTTACTTGGAATTCTATGCACTTATGATTGGAACTATTAGCAAGCATCCGCAACTACTAATGTTCATTAAGGTAAAACCCAACCATAGCATTAAGATATATTGGTCCCCTTCAATCCCGCAGATGCATCAATTTCTATGCTAGGCTGAAGCTTCTGTCACCCTTGCCCTCCAATACATAGTCCTATCAACATACAACTAACCCTATGGTGTGATCCACACGCGTGCTCATATGATGGGCACCAAAGGACAACAACATAACCACAAGCAAATTAAATCAATGATAGCAATTCATCAACCACCGATAGGACAACGAAAATCTACTCAGACATCATAGGATGGCAACACATCATTGGATAATAATATGAAGCATAAAGCACCATGTTCAAGTAGAGGGTACAACGGGTTATGGGAGAGTGGACCGCTGTAGATAGAGGGGAAGGTGATGGAGATGTTGGTGAAGATGGCGGAGGTGTTGGTGTAGATCGCGGTGATGATGATGGCCCCGGCGGCGCTCGGGCACCACCGAAGCGAGGAGGAGAGAGCCCCCCTCCTTCTTCTTCTTCCTTGACCTTCTCCCTAGATGGGAGAAGGGTTTCCCCTCTGGTCCATGGTCTCCATGGCGTGGGAGGGGTGAGAGCCCCTCCGAGATTGGATATGTCTCTCTGTCTCTCTCTGTTTCTGTGCTCTCTCATTCTGCCCTGGCACCATTTCTTTTATATCCGGAGATCCGTAGCTCCGATTGGGATGGATCTTTAGGCCAGATCTTTCCCATAAAATTAGCTTTCTTGCGGAAAAAGAAGAGCGTCAACCGCCTTACGGGATGCCCACGAGGGTCCAGGGCGCGCCTGCCCCCCTGGGGCGCGCCCCCTGCCTCGTGGCCCCTTCAGGCACCGTCTTGCGTTGATTTTACTTCCCAAAAATCATAAATATTCCAAAATAATTGTCCATCCGTTTTTATCCCGTTTGGACTCCGTTTGATATTGGGTTACTACGAAACATAAAACATGCAACAAACAGGAACTGGCACTGGGCACGGGATCAATATGTTAGTCCCAAAAATAGTATAAAAAGTTGCCAAAAGTATATGAAAGTTGTAGACTATTGGCATGGAACAATCAAAAATTATAGATACTACGGAGACGTATCAGCATCCCCAAGCTTAATTCCTGCTCGTCCTCGAGTAGGTAAATGATAAAAAGATAATTTTTGATGTGGAATGCTACCTAGCATAATCTTGATCATGTATCTAATCATGGCATGAATATTAAGATACGAGTGATTCAAAGCAATAGTCTATCATTTGACATAAAAACAATAATACTTCAAGCCTACTAATAAAGCAATCATGTCTTTTCAAAATAACAAGGCCAAAGAAAGTTATCCCTACAAAATCATATAGATCCCGCTATGCTCCATCTTCACCACACAAAATATTCACATCATGGACAACCCCGATGACAAGCCGAGCAATTGGTTCATACTTTTAACGCTTCAAATTTTTTCAACCCTCACGCAATACATGAGCACAAGCCATGGATATAGCACTATAGGTGGAATAGAATATGATGATGGGGGTTATGTGGAGAAGACAAAAAAAGGAGAAAGTCTCATATCGACGCGGCTAATCAACGGGCTATGGAGATGCCCATCAATTGATGTCAATGTGAGGAGTAGGGATTGCCATGCAACGGATGCACTAGAGCTATAAGTGTATGAAAGCTCAAACTGAAACTAAGTGGGTGTGCATCCAACTTGCTTGCTTATGAAGACCTAGGGCATTTGAGGAAGCCCATCGTTGGAATATACAAGCCAAGTTCTATAATGAAAATTCCCACTAGTATATTATATGAAAGTGATAACTCAAGAGACTCCCTATATGAAGAACATGGTGCTACTTTCAAGCACAAGTGTGGTAAAAGGATAGTAACATTGCCCCTTCTCTCTTTTTCTCTCTTTTTTTTCTTTTTTTCTTTTTTTGGGCCTTCTCTTTTTTTTGGCCTTTCTCTTTTTTTTTCGTCCGGAGTCTCATCCCGACTTGTGGGGGAATCATAGTCTCCATCATCCTTTCCTCACTAGGGCAATGCTCTAATAATGATGATCCTCACACTTTTATTTACTTACAACTCAATATTACAACTCGATACTAGAAAAAAGATATGACTCTATATGTCGGTGTACTAGAGTAGGGGTACCCTAGTATCCCGAACTCGTGCACGGGCAGTTGTAGCACCCCGCGGCAAGGCTTGCCAGGAGATCGCCAAGATTCTCTATGGCTCCTTTGGAGCCATTCAAGAACAAAGTGTTTTAAGCCAAGGAAACAAGGCCCCGCAAGAGGAACTTGCCGGAAGGCCACCCAAGGCACACAGAAAGATAAGACCCGGCAAGAGGAGCTTGCCGGGAAGGCTCGAGCGCCGACGAGCCTCCCGGGCGCGACAGGATTCAGCTCGACAAGTCACTTGCCGGAGCAGGCAACTCTCTTCATCTCCGCCTCCAGCTCATCCACCAACGTGTCGCCATGGGGCCATTCCAAGCGCCACAGGTCAAGAGGTCAGGTACCACGGAGAACAGCGGTAAGCGGCGCTGACAAGATAAGCCATCATGGCAGACGGTGGCGCCCGTGACGGCCACTTTTTGCACTGTTTGGGAGACTTAGACGGGTATTTATTGCCCTTGTCCCCTGCCGTCAGGGTTAGGTATGATACATCGTATTAATCGTGCAAGTAGGTGTACCAACCATCGTTTTCCACTTGTACCCTCATCTACGCTACACCGTCGGAGACCCCTTTAGCCTATAAAAGGAGGCCCATGCGCAACGTAGAAAAGGTAGGGTTCATTCGGTTCAGCTCATTCGAAACCACAGACTCTCAGGCTAGGTTTTGTAGCTCTCGTCGCTCCCTAGCAAGAACACAATACAATCAGACAAGCAGCAGAGGGAGTATTATCTCTCCGGAGAGCTCCGGCTGGGTAAACCGCTCATGTGCATCGCCTCGATCCGCTTCTTCGTGCAATCTCCGCCCACCGAATCGAAGGGACTCGGCCCGCCGATCCCATAGGTGTTCGTGGGTCACGATCAGCTTCCCCGACATCTCTGGCGCGCCAGGTAGGGGGCGTCGAGGTTGTGTGAACCTGATCCAGCGTTCACACGAGCTGCATCTTCATCATCTTCAACATCTTCATCAACATGCCACCGAAGAAGAAGGCTTCGGCGGCAGCAGAGCCGTCCGCGTCGAACCCACCACCTCCGGAGCAATCAGGCGGTGGGCTAGACGTCGGCGGAAGAACGGACGTGGGCGAGGGAGCCCACGACGCTGCCAAGTCCAAGGACAGGGCTGCGCAGACCTCGGCGTCAAGGCACTCACCGCGTCCATCCCAGGAGCCGCGGGACCGACAATGTCATGGTGTTCACAACACCATACGCCATGGACCAAGGCCGAAGCTGGTGGATCTCGCGATCTTGGAGACCGACATGCATCGCCGACATGCCGGGCGCGAAAGCGAGGCACGGTCGCCCGGACGGGGACTACTCCTTCTAACATAAATAGAAGTCCGAGCATATCCCGCTCCTCGTGATCGCTCGCCACCGCCGCCCACCACGCGAGAAGAAGCTTTGGCGCGAGCTCACCGCCTCTGGATTACCCTCCGGCGTCCGACAAGGTTGACAAATGGAGGGCCACCATCCGTAGTCTCATCGGCTTTGCTAACAGCTGACGCCTCGCGGCAACCAACTGCATCGTTGCCGCGGGAAGGCGATAAGGCACAAGCCGGTGGCGATGAAACCGTGGAGGTGCAACCACCATGCATTCTCCACCCAGAGGGCCAAGTTCGCCGACTCGCCGGATCCACCTCGACAGCGACTTCACCGCCTCGTCGGATCCACGAGCTCGCCACGATCAGCGCCAAGTTCTTCAAGAACGACAACAAGAAGACGCTCGAACTCGTGATCGAAGCCAAGAGAAGCGCGGCGTCAGTCCGACCAGCGCTGGGCCCATCACGACATGCATGCGCCCGGGGAGCAGGCGACTTCATCAGACGCGGTAGGTTGCCTGCGTTCACCCGTGAGCTGCGGCAAGTCCAAAGTGGCCTGACAAGAAAAATTTCAAGCCAAATGTGCCGTAGAAGTACGATGGCGGGACACATCCGTTGAGTTCCTCAAGCATCTACACCATCGCGGTGCAGGCTGCAGGGGACGAGACGACAAGATCCTCGCCAACTACTTCCGTTGGTACTCAAACCCAACGTCGAGATCTTGGCTCATGCACTTGCCGGACAACTCCATATCCTCTTGGGCAGATTCTGCCATCGTTTGTCACGCCTTCACTGGCGGCCACAAACCTCATGGCTGTGGAGAGTGACCTTCACCTGCTCGCCTGCAAGGAAGGAGAGTCCTGCGCCAAGTTCATTCAGAGATTCAGCGTGCACTACAACATCCCGGGCGCCCACCGCCAAGGTGATCAAGTAGCGTTTCATCGTAACGCGGAATCGCAGGATGAGGAAGGAGATGGCGATGTGCAAGGTCAAGGACGCCAAGTGAGCTGTACGCCCTGGCCGACAAGTGTGCACGCTACCGAGGAAGGAAGGAGACTCCTGTGGGAGAATGCGTACAGGATCTCGACAAGGAGGAGACCGCCCGGCAAAGAAAAGCCACGGCGGAACAACAGGAAAAAGAAGGGCAAAGATGTGCTGGTTGTCGAGCAGTCCGGCAATGGAGGTGCCGCCAACAAAGCCAAAGTTGGTAGCTCCGGCAAGGAGGTTGCCATGGCGCCAACGACCAAGCAGAGCGGTCGCCGACAAGCGTGACAACTCCAACAAGCAAGATTGCAAGATCCACCGCACCAAGGGCCATGACCTCCAGAGCTGCAAGAAGGTCGAGCGGCTTGTCGAGCAGCAGAAAGCTGAGTACGAGCGGCGCGACAAGGAGAAGGCCCAGGAAGGTGCTGGAGGAGCTGGCAAGAAGCGCCCTGCCGGGAGGACGCCGCGGCAAGGCCAAGCAGCGACAAGGAGACAGACTCTCAGCTGCCGCGACATAAGGACGAAGACGACGATAAATGACGAAGACATGGATGATGATGAAGCCGATGAGCAGGAGTTTCGTGAAAGCCACAGAGGTCCGCTATGCTGACGGTGGTGCTTCTCAAGATACTTCACACCGCCAACTCAAGCAAAGGATGCGGAAGTAAATGCCGCAGTAACCATCCGTGAGAGTCACGCAAGCCTCTAAATGGTCCAAAGACGCCTATCATCTTTTGATATTGAGGACCACCCCGATCGCATAATCTGCGGTCGGGTGCTTGCCGATGTTGGTCTCACCAACTATCCGCAACCTCAAGGTCACCAAGATGCTAGTTGACGGCGGGCCGCTTGAACCTGATCTCCTCCGCAGTGCTCCGTAAGCTTGAGATCCCGACAAATGAGCTCGAAGAGACCGGCACATTCCAAGGAATCAATCCGGAAGGAGCAAGCCAAGGGGAAGATCACGTTGCAAGAACATTTGGCAGCGAAGCTAAACTTCAGGATCGAGAGGGTCACGTTCGACGTTGCTGATTTTCCATTGCCCTACAATGGGATACTTGGCCGTCCAAAGACTCGCCAAGTTCATGGCAGCCTCTCATTATGCATACAACTTACTCAAGATGCCAGGCCCGATAAGTGTCATTTCGTCTCCATGGCGACAAGAAGGATGCTCTTATCTGCGCCGACAAGATCTACCGGGAAGCAAGCAGCAGCAGATCGCGAGACACTTGTCATCAAGCTCCCGGGGGAAAGAAGAAGTCCAA
The DNA here is from genome assembly GCA_021605145.1 of Aegilops bicornis. Classification (NCBI taxonomy): domain Eukaryota; kingdom Viridiplantae; phylum Streptophyta; class Magnoliopsida; order Poales; family Poaceae; genus Aegilops; species Aegilops bicornis. The sequence continues at coordinate 1,688,996 of JAHIAL010000008.1, forward strand.
GTCCGGCAAGAGCACTGATGCCCACTACGGCAAGCACACCTATTTGGAGTGCTGCGCTACCGTCGAGGACGCACCATCGAGCTCCACCGGCGAGTGCCAGCAGATGACGCTGGCAGCTCCACCAAGAACCAAGAAGGTGTCCGCCAAGGAGGACGGCACCGTGGTACCTTCACCATCGCTGCCACGCTTGACCCTAAATAGGAAAGCGCGCTCATTGCTTTCTCATGGGCGAATGTCGACGTGTTTGCATGGCAACCGCCCCGACATCCCCGTGTTCCTGTGAAAGTAATTGAGCACCACCTAGCTGTTTGTCCTCATGCGAGACCCGTCAAGCAGAAAGTCAGAAAGCAAGCAGTGGAGCGCCAAGAATTCATAGCAGAAGAAATCAAGAAGTTGGAAGCAACAGGCCTTGTCAGAGGAGTGCTCCATCCCACGTGGCTGGCCAATCCACGTAGTCGTATAAAGCAAACGGGAAATGGAGGCTTTGTATCGACTTTACCGATGTTAATAAAGCTTGTCCCAAAGACCCATTTCCCTTTGCCGCGCATTGACCAGATTGTTGACTCCACGTACCGGATGTGGTTTGCTTTCATTTCTTGATGCATACTCAGGATACCATCAGATCTTCATGGCGTAAGAGGATGAGGAGAAAACCGCATTCATCACTCCATGTGGCACATATCGCTTCATACGGATGCCTTTCGGATTGAAGAATGCTGGTTCAACTTTTGCAAGAGTAGTCCATGAAGCTTTTGAGCCGCAAATGCACGTAAATGTAGAAGCCTACATGGATGACATAGTGGTCAAGAGCAAGGACAAAGCTACTCGATCCAAGATTTAGATGAAACTTTGCAAATCTGCGCAAGATCAACCTCAAGCTCAATCCCGAGAAGTGCGTGTTTGGAGTCCCCTCCGCAAGCTTCTCGGGTTCTTCGTGGTCTCAAATGAGGAATTGAAGCCAATCCCGACAAGATCAAGGCCATTGAGCAGATTGAAGCACCAAAGCGCGTCAAGGATGTACGAAGACTTGTCGGTTATGTAGCTGCTCTCAAAGAGGTTTATCTCTAAGTTCTGCCGAGCGCCTACGCCATTTTTCAAAATTTTGAAAAAGGCAGGTCCAATGAAATGGACTCGAAGCGGAGGTCATACCGCAAGACTTAAAGAGATACTGCCCTCCACTCCAACACTTGTCGCACCTAAGCCACAAGAAAAGTTGTCGCTATATATAGCGGCAACCAATCAAGTGGTTAGTGCTGCGTTAGTGGCGGAGAGGGAGGCGGAAGATTAGCCGGGCAACCAAGACAGATGCATCCAAATGACAAGCAAGGAACTTCACCGACAAGCTCCGTCCCGACAAAGATGGATCTGCGCAAGAATGTGAGAATGTGCGAAGAGAATGGTGCAGCGCCCAGTTTACTTTGTCGGGCCCTATTGCAGGGGGCTAGGTCAAGGTACTGTGTGCGAGAAGCTGCTTTTCCGGCCTTCTCATGGCCTCGAGAAAGCTGCGCCATTACTTCCAAGCACACGAGATCACAGCTTGTCACCGCTTTCCGCTAAAGAGGATAATGCAAAATCCGTAAGCAATAAAGTGTGCAGGATTGTCGATTGGGCACTGGAACTGTCAAGCTTTGGTCTCAAGTTTGAAAGCACTTCAACTATCCAAAGCAGAGCATTGGCGGAGTTCATAGCAGAATGGACGCCGACACCAGATGAAGAAATTCCGGAGACGAGCATCCCCGTCAAGGAAGCAAGCAGAGAGTGGATAATGTACTTTGATGGTGCCTTCTCGCTGCAAAGGCGCCCGGTCTTGCGTGTCGCTTGTCGCGCCCACCGGAGAGCACCTCAAGTACGTAGTCCAGTTGCACTTTCCCAAGGAACAAGCAACAAACAATACTGCAGAGTATGAGGGTTTGCTTGCCGGTCTCAGGATCACGGTGGACCTTGGGATCAAGAAGCTCATTGTCAGGGGTGACTCACAGCTTGTCATCCGCCAAGTAAATAAGAGTTATCAGAGTCCGTTGATGGAAGCTTATGTTGACGAAGTGAGGAAGCTAGAAGAACACTTTGACGGCCTACAAATGGAACATGTTCCAAGAGCTCAAAATGATATAGCTGATGGCCTGTCGAAGTGCGCTGCACTTAAGTTACCTGTGGAACCAGGAACCTTTGTGCTCAAGCTAACTCAAGCAACTATAGCACCGTCAACTGGGCAGAGCAAGAAGAGGAAATTGATCTCTGGCAACTATTTTTCGGTCGAGCTCCCTGAGTCCGCCGCCAAGAGGGTCCCCCAGATCAACGCCAAGAGTGCTGAGGAGCAGTCTGCTCCGACAAGCCCTAGGGTTTGTTTCGTTGAAGCAAACGCTCCCGACAAGTTTTGCTCCGGCAAGCTTGCCGGAATGTCAAGCTCGGCAGAACCTCGAGGTTCTCGCCAGAGAAGCGGATGTTCCCGCAGCAGCAGATGTGCCTTTAGTCCTTGTTGTCGAGCCGCAAGCTCCAAAGATGGGCGCAGCAGATTGTCCATTTCCTCCGCATGTGAGAACTTCCCGAAGAGCAAGAAGAAGCGGAAAGAGTAACCCGGCAACAAGTATGTACCGGTTGTCGACAAAGACACTGCATGTAAGAAGACTCAACGGTGTGAAATTGAAGTGTATTTGCCGGAAGATGGATGTAAGCTGTTGGCGAGATACACGGAGGCATATGTGGTCACCACATTGGCGCCAAGAGCACTTGCCGCAAAGCGTTCCGGCAAGGTTTCTTTTGGCCGACAGCCCTCCAGGATGCAATCGGCACAAGTAACCAAGTGTGAAGCGTGCAGTTCCATTCCAAGCAGATTCACCACCAGCTCAAGCTCTCCAGACGATCCCTTTATCCTGGCCATTTTCGGTCTGGGGGCTCGATATCCTCGGCCCCTTTCCCCGAGCTGTCGGGGGCTTTGAGTACTTGTACGTCGCCATCGACAAGTTCACAAAGTGGCCGGAAGTGGAAGCAGTGAGGAAGGTGACAAGACACGGTCGTGATCAAGTTCTTCAGTCAATTGTTTGCCGCCGGATCCCTAACAGATCATCACCGACAACGGCACTCAATTCTGAGCCGCACCTTCATGCAATACGCCCAAGATCTTGGCGCCAAGGTCTGCTTCGCTTCTGTTGCTCATCCGAGAAGCAACGGTCAAGCGGAGAGGGCAAATGCTGAAGTGCTGCGTGGACTCAAGACCAGGACTTTCGACAGGCTGCACAAGTGCGGAAGAAACTAGATTGAGGAGCTGCCGGTGGTTCTTTGGTCGATCAGGACGACGCCAAATCGAGCCATCGATGTACACCTTTGCTCTAGTCTATGGAGCAGAGGCAGTTCTCCCCACGGAACTTCGTATACGGGTCACCTCGAGTGCTCGCTATGATGAGCTCGAGCAAGAGCAGCCAGGACAAGATGACGCGCTGCTCCTTGAGGAAGACCGTCTTCAGGCTTCTTTTCGAGCTGCTAGATATCAGCAAGTTTTGCGCCGCTACCATAGCCTCAAAGTTAATGCCAGTAGTCTAGAGGAAGGCGACGTTGTTCTTGGGCGCTGCTCAGTCCGCCAAGAATTCCAACAAGTTGACGCCTTGAAGTGGGAAGGCCCTTATCGGGTGAAACGAGTCACTAGGCTCGGCGCTATCCGCCTTGAGACCGAAGATGGCGCCCGTGAGCAACTCCTCGAACATAGAGCATCTTCGTAAGTTTTACTCAGAGAAGCGCGGTTGCGAACCTGTTCCAAGCAACCACCTTTTGTACAAGTCTTGCCGATGTTGCATGTAATCCTTTGTACAAAGCCCAGCGCAGACCCGTGCATAAGTAAAGCTCATGTGTTCCGCACACCTTGTCGGGCTTTATGCTTTATCCATTATATTGCATATGTTATCTGACACCTTGTGCAGCACCCACACCCGGTAAGCACTAACGAGCCATGAGGCTCCATATCTTTATTTTCTCCTCTTTCTTCTCTTCAAAGAAGGGAAGGGCTCCTCGCACACAAGTTTGCCAGGGGGGAAGGAGGAGATAACGGTGTGGACCAAGCGTCGCTCGAGGAGGTCAAGCCTTACCGGGAAGCAAACGACAGAAAAGCTAAGTTGCCAGAGTTTGAGCAATCAGTTTTTAAATTTTTAAGTTATTCTCCTCGAACGATAGTACTTTGTATGGAAAACCTGTGCGCGGAGGAACCAACTCGTAGCTAGTTTGCGCCCTTACTTTGTTTCGAGTCCGCTCAACTACTTAAGTGAGCTGCAACTAGTTCGCATAAGGTTGCTTGTTTGAGGCGGCACCGCCAAAGAAGGCCGACGTTCCGCACTTTCAAGGCCATGACAAAAGGTGCCCCATACCGACAAGTTCCCTAAAAGCGTAGGGCACAAACATACAAAGGAAGGAATCGAGTAAAGGAAATAACATCGCAATCATTGCCTAAGATAGAGTATATTACAAAATAACTTGTCGCAGATCTAATAAATTGTTCTCCTAAACATGATCAACAGCGACAAGGGAAAGATAAAATGGGCGGCCTAATCCACACGGTCGCCTTCAACCCTCTTGATCTTGCTCACCCTGTCCACGATGGGAGCGACAAGGGCCTTGAGCGCCTCAACATCAGCATCCGGCGGCAAGGACTTGAGGACGTTGGTGAGGTCGAGGCCTGGATTGCGGAAGGCCACCTTCATCAGCACCTTCTGGAGAGCTCCCGCACAGATCTGGCGCGATTCCTCGGCCCGTCGCTTTGGGATCGCCGCCCGGAGTCGCCAGAGAGCCGTCACCACGCCCTTGAAGAATATGCTTGAGCTTGACGCTGGCCGAGATGCTCGTCGGAGGAGTATCCAAGATCTTCCATCCCAATCTCCGTCGGCTCCTTGTCGATGACGGGCGGCAAGATCCACAAGACCCTCCGCCCAAAGGCATCACGCCTTCTCTCTGAAGGTGTTCTGGCGGTTGTGGCACTCTGCCAAGAGCTCCTCGACGGTCTTGATTTTCTCCAACAAGGCCACCTCTCGCTCCTTGGCGCCGTCCAGGGTCTCCATCAAGGTGGTCAGCTTCAGATCAAGATCTGCCTTGGAGTCCTTGGCGGCATCGAGCTCTTTGATCCTTTCAGCGAGATTTGCCCTCAAGAACTCGCCAAGAGTGTAGGCATCCTTCTCGGCCTTCGTGCTTCAGCGGCAAGCTCCTCGCCGCTCTTCTCGAGGTTGGCCTCCAGCTGTGTAACTCTTGTCTCCGGCTCTTTCTTGGCGACCTCGGCAGCGGCGGCAAGATCTTTTGCTTCCGAGAGGGCCCGCCAATTGATTGCTTTCGCGCGTGCAAGCTCTTCTTCATAGCTGTCCAGATTGATCTTCCCATTGCGCCCATTTCGCCTTCTTCTTGCGCAGATAGCTTCTCACCGGCAAGCCGTTGCTGCTCCTCGACCTCAGCCTTCTCAAGGATGAAAGCTGTGCGCTCTTCAGAGAGCTGCCTCCGCTCTTCTGCTATGTCCCGGAGAGCTTGGTTACGGCCCGAGCTCTTCTCACGCTTCTCCATGTTCCGCTCCCGCCTGCGTGACAAGTGCTTCCGGGACTCCAGCTTTGGCTTGTTTCAAGCGGTAGAGCGACAAAGCAGCCTTCTTCAACGGCTGCTCCTCCTTAGACTTCGCCACTGCCGCTTTGCACGGCAACCAGCGACAACCAAGCAGAGGCGAAGGCTCTTCGTCGAAGGTCTCCCCTTCGACCGGCGCCCTGAGCTCGACGCCTGTGGGAGCTTGATGAAGACGCCGTCGCCGCCTTCAGATAGGGCGCCGGCCGAGGCTCTTCGAGCTCGACGCTGCATCGGTGGCGGAGGGATCGGCGGTCGGCATAGCGCCTGGCGCTCCTGCGGCCTCAGGGTCGTCAGTGTGATCGCCAGACCCCTCGCCGGCCTTTGCGGCCGCAGCCTTGGCAGCCTCTTCGCCGGCGGATCCATCAGCACCGGCCTCTTCCTTCATGGTGGCGACGTTGTTAGTGTTGCCGCGCGCGTCCTCCTCGCCGGCAACCTCAGTCTCCATTGGCTCTGCGGCAGATGGATCTGATGACCAGAAAAAGAAAGAACAGTCAAGCAAATGTTCGAAAAGGAAAATGAAGAAAGAAGAACCCAAGGGAAATTTCCACGCAAGATGGTTACCGCAATGGGATCCGTGGCCATGGTCTCAACCACCGAGGATCATCGGTGCCGCCCCTGCCGGAGTGGTCTCCCTTGCCGGAGTAGTCTCCCTTGCCGGAGAACGCTCCCTTGCCGGAGAATTTTCCCTTGGCGGCGTAGTTGAAGCAGACGGTACTTCGGGAGTGACTTCCGGGCCCTCCTGACGAGGCTGCTCTGCTCCTACACAAATCAACAGCCGATATCAAGAAAGAAGAAACACCCATGCACGCCTAACAAGAAAAAGTAACCCAACACTTACACTGGGGGCTGTGCTGGGGGCTGCTCTGAGGAAAGGTTGCCGGATCCGGCAAGGTGGTCTCGGGCGCTTCCTCTGCGGTCTCGGTGGGATCATCCTCGACAACAACCACCGGAGTCTTGGCCCTTTTGGACGCTCTCTGGGCGGCGTCACGAAAAAGAAAGAGTTCAGAATGAAGCAAGTCAGATTCTAGATGAAGCAATGAAATTGAAGAAATACAAGCGTAGCATAGAGGCTTACTCTTCTTCTTCCTCCTTGTCGGAGCTGAGCGCGGAGAGATGAAATTCCGGCTCGCCTCCGGTGCGAAGAGGCGGAGGAGTAGGTTCTCTTGATCGCTTGGCGGGAGTGGCAGCGGCGGCCTGGGAGGATCCCGCCTCAGTTGTCGCAGCAGTGTAGGTGCTCCAGCGGCAACAAGATGCTGCTGTAGAGCTGGCCGCACGGCGCTGCGGCCTGTTGTGCTCTGCTGCCCTCGTCTCGCTCTCCGACCTCAAGACGCCTCCTTGGCGGAGCCGGGGCTCCGCTTATGCAAGTCGCTGGATGATGGGGCAAAAGCGTCCTCGGCTGGCTCGCTCGGCTCAACTTCGGGCCCGGCCTGCTCCTCGCCGGCAAGCTCCTCTCGATCGGCAAGGCTTGCCGCCTCGGCTGCCTCTGCCTCCTCCACAGTGAACCCGAAGACGCCAGCGGCAGCAGCTGCTGCCGCCTCCTCCAACCTTGTGGCAATGCGTGCCATCTCTTGGTCGGTGGTGTCGCGGGTGAGCCACTTCTGCTCGTCGGCGCGGATCGCGACTTCTTCCAAGCTGTCGAAGAACTGCCGCACGATGTCGTCGGAGGGCTCTTGCCAGTTGGAACGATCCCATGAGAATCGCACAACGGCATCATGGCGCCGGATGCGGTCAAGCGACAGTTGTTGCACAAAGGGGACGACTCCCGGCAACCTAAACCACTCGGGGTGCTCGGGGTCATGCTTGAACAACTCCCTGCAGCATCGCCACAACTCCAAGATGTTGAAGTTCCACTTAAGGCCCAAGGCGCAGCCTCATGATGTCTGGCCAGATTTTGGAACTCCCAAGCAGGTCTCCTCCTCTCCTGCAAGGGAGCAATGCGGCGGCGAAGGAAGTCTGCGCCAACTGCGCCTACGGTGAGTCCGGCAAGCCTAAGGCGCAAGATCCGGGTCACGGCAATCTGCAACCTAGCATCCTCCGGTGCCAAGTTGCTCCAATCGTTGCCGCGCACTATTGGGGTTTGGCGCACGGCGATCGAAGGGTCATGGGTTCTCCTCAACAATCCAACACCAGTTGGCTCTCCACTCGTCCCACTTGCTGCGCAGCTCCCCTTCCAAGTATGCTTCTTTCTTGCCGATCCTAGAGACCCAAGCAATCCCTCCGGCAAGTGGCTCACCTCTCTCGGCGCGGGGCATGAAGAAGTGACGGAAGAGGGCTACGTTTGGGTGGACTCCGACAAAGTTCTCGCAAAGGTGTGCGAAACCGCCATGGTGAGAACGGCGTTGGGGGTGAAATCAAGGAGGCGGAGGCCGTACGTGTTCATGATGTCACAGAAGAACTCGGAGAAGGGTGGGCAGAGCCCGCAATAGAAGAATAGCGCGAAAAAGGGGTACCCAGTTGGGGCTGATTCAGAGGCAGCGGCTGAGAGTACCTTGGTGCGCGGATGCGCCCGTGTCTCCGTCGACCAGAACAAGTAGTAACCCTCCCTCGGCTCTTTTGCGTCAAGCTGCGGGGAAGACGCCCGCTCCTTGCGCAACGCCGCGAGTCAGCCGCGCTCGGTGACTTCACGCCCTTCCCTTGTCGGCTTTCGGAGCCATGGCGGAAGCGGTGGAGGTGACCGACGGCGTTGGTGGAGACGGTGGCGACGAGGGGCGGGGCGCTGATCTCTTCTGGCTTGGGAAGCAGGGGAGAGCAATGGTGGTTTTCGAGATCAAGCAACAAATGGCGAGGTGAACGGAATGCCCCTGTTTCCTCTGCTTATAAAGAGGGAGGGGGCGGACGTTTCGCCCTTTCCGGATAAAGAAATTACCCACGATCTCGCCCACGATCTCTCCCACGACGCCGCGTTCGACGCTGCGTGCTGCTCGTGGGGGACGGTGGGTCCGGGGTAAGTAACGCGTGATTTGAGCCGCTGCGTGCAGACTGCTTTTGGGCCCGGCCCAACAGCGCTCGGCTTGCGTGTGGCCCAGGCCGGGGGCTCTGTCGGTGTACTAGAGTAGGGTACCCTAGTATCCCGAACTGCATCTGCAGGCAGTTGTAGCACCTCGCGGCAAGGCTTGCCAGGAGATCGCCAAGATTCTCTATGGCTCCTTTGGAGCCATTCAAGAACAAAGTGTTTTAAGCCAAGGAAACAAGGCCCCGGCAAGGGGAACTTGCCGGGAAGGCCACCCAAGGCACACAGAAGACAAGACCCCGGCAAGAGGAGCTTGCCGGGAAGGCTCGGAGCGCGACGAGCCTCCGGGCGCGACAAGGATTCAGCTCGGACAAGTCACTTGCCGGAGCAGGCAACCTCTCTTCATCTCCGCTCCAGCTCATCCACCAACGTGTCGCCATGGGGCCATTCCAAGCGCGCGTGTCAAGAGGTCAGGCAGCCCGGAGAGCAGCGGTAAGCGGCACGACAAGATAAGCCATCGTGGCAGACGGTGGCGCCTGTGGACGGCCACTTTTTGCAATCGCTTTGGGAGACTTAGACGGGTATTTATTGCCCTTGTCCCCTGCCGTCAGGGTTAGGTATGATACACTGTACACTGTGCAAGTAGGTGTACCAACTACTGTTTTTCCACTTGTACCCTCATCTACGTTGCCACCTGTCGGAGACCCCTTTAGCCTATAAAAGGAGGCCCATGCGCAACGTAGAAAAGGTAGGGTTCATTCGGTTCAGCTCATTCGAAACCACAGACTCTCAGGCTAGGTTTTGTAGCTCTCATCGCTCCCTAGCAAGAACACAGTACAATCAGACAAGCAGCAGTAGGAGTATTATCTCTCCGGAGAGCTCCGAAGCTGGGTAAACTGCTCGTGTGCATCGCCTTGATCTGCTCTTCGTGCAATCTCCGCCCCCCACCGAACCGAAAGGGACTCGGCCCGCCGGTCCCATAGGTGTTCGTGGGTCACGATCAGCTTCCCCGACACTATATGAATGCCTCTCGCGGTGTACTGGGATGTACAACGATCTAGCATAGCAATGCCATCAAAAAACGGACAAGCCATGAAAACATCATGCTAGCTATCTTACGATCATGCAAAGCAATATGACAATAAATGCTCAAGTCATGTATATGATGATGATGATGGAAGTTGCATGGCAATATACTCGGAATGGCTATGGAAATGCCATAATAGGTAGGTATGGTGGCTGTTTTGAGGAAGATATAATGAGGCTTATGTGTGATAGAGCGTATCGTATCACGGGGTTTGGATGCACCGGCGAAGTTTTCACCAACTCTCGAGGTGAGAAAGGGCAATGCACGGTACCGAAGAGGCTAGCAATGATGGAAGGGTGAGAGTGCGTATAATCCATGGACTCACATTAGTCATAAAGAACTCATATACTTATTGCAAAAGTTTATTAGCCCTCGAAGCAAAGTACTACTACGCATGCTCCTAGGGGGTAGATTGGTAGGAAAAGACCATCGGTCGTCCCCGACCGCCACTCATAAGGAAGACAATCAATAAATACCTCATGCTCCGACTTCGTTACATAATGGTTCACCATACGTGCATGCTACTGAATCACAAACTTCAACACAAGTATTTCTACGATCCACAACCACCCACTAGCATGACTCTAATATCACCATCTTTATATCGCAAAACTATTGCAAGGAATCAAACATATCATATTCAGTGATCTACAAGTTTTATGTATGATTTTATGACTAACCATGTGAATGACCAGTTCTGTCATCTCTCTAAATAGATATAAGTGAAGCAAGAGAGTTTAATTCTTTCTACAAAAGATATGCCCACGCTCTAACAAATATAAGTGAAGCAAAAGCGCATTCTACAAATGGCGGTTTTCTATGTAAAGAGAAACAGGCAATCCAAACTTCAAATGATATACGTGAAGCACATGAAGCATTCTATAAAGCCATATTAAAAATATATAAGTGAAGTGCAATGAGCATTCTATAAATCAACCAAGGATTATCTCATACCATCATGGTGCATAAAAGAAAAACTAAATGCAAAAGACGCTCCAAGATTTGCACATATCGCATGAACGAAACGAATCCGAAAACATACCGATACTTGTTGAAGAAAGAGGGGATGCCTTCCGGGGCATCCCCAACCTTAGACGCTTGAGTCTCCTTGAATATTTACTTGGGGTGCCTTGGTCATACCCAAGCTTGAGCTCTTCCCTCTCCTCCTTCTCACATCGAGACCTTCTCGATCATCGAACACATCATCCACACAAAACTTCAACAGAAAACTCGGTAAGATCCGTTAGTATAATAAAGCAAATCACTACTCTAAGTAATGTTGCAAACCAATTAATATTTTGTTTTTGCATTTTGTCTACTGTAATATAGCTTTTCCATGGCTTAATCCACTGATATAAATTGATAGTTTCATCAAAACAAGCAAACTATGCATCAAAAACAGAATCTGTCTAAAACAGAACAGTCTGTAATAATCTGAACATTAACCATACTTCTGATACTTTAAAAATTCTGCAAAAATTAGGCAAAATAAATAATTTGTAAAGAAAGACATTGCAAAAAGAATCAGAACCATATGACATTCCAGTAAAAAATTAAAAATCACGCACTACAGCCAAAGTTTCTGTCCTGCACCGTACAAACCAACAAGCATTGTAAACATCCTAAAGGCAAACCTTGGCACATTATTTTTATTTCTAAACTTTATAAAAACACACAATAGAAATAAATGACTCTCTAAAACTTCCGGTTGTCTCCCGGCAGCGCTTTCTTTAAAGCCATTAAGCTAGGCATATAGTGCTCAAGTAATGGATCCACCCGATCCCAAGGTATATCAAAGCCAATTTTAATTAACAATGATTTGTGATTTAGTAGTGAGCACAAAGTAACATATATCATGCAACAACGAAGTCTAACTCTCTTCCTATGCATCAGCATGTCTTAAAAGAACAATTCATACACACATAGTAAAGGCCAATGCATAGTATAAACAGTTTCTTGCAATTTTATCGTGTTGGAAACATAGAGAGGTGGAGATATAGTTCCTCTCTCATAATAATTGCAAGTAGGAGCGGCAAGCACATGCATATAGTGTTGGAAACATAGAGAGGTGGAGATATGGTTCCTCTCTCATCATGTGTAATAGTAAAACGCAACCCATCAATATAATCCTTAATAAGAGCAAGCTTCTTCGATATAGTGTAGTCGGGAGAATTCAAAAATATAATAGGACTATCATGTGTGGGTGCAATAGCAACAATTTCATTCATAACATAAGGAACTATAGCAATTTCATCTCCATAAGCATAATTCATATTGGCATCTTGGCCACAAGCATAGCAAGCATCATCAAAAAGGGATATTTCAACAGAATCAACGGGATCATAATAGTCGTCATAGCAATCATCCTTCGGTAAGCACGAAGGGGAATTAAACAATGTATGAGTTGGAGGGTTACTCTCATTAGAAGGTGGGCACGGGTAGCTAATCCGCTCTTCCTCCTTTTGTTCTTCGCTCTCCTCATCATCGTTTTCATCCAATGAGCTCACAGTTTCATCAATTTCTTCTTCCATAGACTCCTGCAAAATATTAGTCTCTTCTTGGACAGCGGAGGAGTCCTCAATATATGGTTTAACATAGGCAGTAGAAGCATAATTATCATAGCAATATTTAAGGATAGCTAAATTTTTAGGTCTATAAACCGAATCATCAAAGTCTTCAAACTCTTTAAACATAGATTCAATTTCATAAGCACCCATAAAAGCAACAAATTCTTCTGTTTGTTCCACATCATTATAATCATATATACCATTAGCATAAGAAGCTAAGGTTTTATTATCATTAAATTTGCATGAAAAGGGAAGGTGTGGAGCCTTCATCCTAGAGCAACAAGTATAATCATATCTCAATCATAGTTGTCTAGCATACCACTTCAATATATGAATTTGATCCCATAATAGTTTCCTTTTGTGTCAAGCGATAATCCCTAAAGTATTCACGTTGATCCAACGTTACTCCCATTACCAAATTGAATGGGGTTTTCTCTGGATTATCAAAGTAGTACATAATATCTGTCACATAACGAGCATCGAGGGTTTTAGGAGGTTCCTCATCCCCATGAGTAGCAAGTACACCTAATTTTTTTGGTATTTCGTGTTCCATATCCATAACTAAAGATAAAGAACAACTAAGAACAGCAAATAAAAATTACTTAGTGATAAAGCAAACAAGCACAGACGAGAATATTCACCCCACGCTTATTGCTCCCAAGAACGGGCGCCGTAAAAAGGTCTTGATAACCCACAAGTATAGGGGATCGCAACAGTTTTCGATAAGTAAGAGTGTCGAACCCAACGAGGAGCTAAAGGTAGAACAAATATTCCCTCAAGTTCTATCGACCACCAATACAACTCTCTACGCACGCTTGACGTCATTTTTACCTAGAACAAGTATGAAACTAGAAGTACTTTGTAGGTGTTTTTGGATAGGTTTGCAAGATAATAAAGAGCGCGAAAATAAAAAGTAGGGGCTGTTTAGGTAAAGACACAATAAAGTAAATATAGCGAGTGTGGAAAAGTGGTGGTAGGAGTTGCAAAATTGTCCCTAAGCAATTGACTACTTTACTAGACCGATAGCAAGTTTTATGTGGGAGAGGCCACTGCTAGCATGTCATCCCTTACTTGGAATTCTATGCACTTATGACTGGAACTATTAGCAAGCATCCGCAACTACTAACGTTCATTAAGGTAAAACCCAACCATAGCATTAAGATATATTGGTCCCCCTTCAATCCCGTATGCATCAATTTCTATGCTAGGTTGAAGCTTCTGTCACCCTTGCCCTCCAATACATAGTCCTATCAACATACAACTAACCCTATGGTGTGATCCACGCGCGTGCTCATATGATGGGCACCAAAGGACAACAACATAACCACAAGCAATAAATCAATCATAGCAATTCATCAACCACCGATAGGACAATGAAAATCTACTCAGACATCATAGGATGGCAACACATCATTGGATAATAATATGAAGCATAAAGCACCATGTTCAAGTAGAGGGTACATTGGGTTGCGCGAGAGTGGACCGCTGTAGATAGAGGGGGAAGGTGATGGAGATGTTGGTGAAGATGGCGGAGGTGTTGGTGTAGATCTCGGTGATGATGATGGCCCCGGCGTGCTCGGCCACCGGAAGCGAGGGGGAGAGAGCCCCCCTCCTTCTTCTTCTTCCTTGACCTTCTCTCTAGATGGGAGAAGGGTTTTCCCCTCTGGTCCATGGTCTCCATGGCATGGGAGGGGCGAGAGCCCCTCCGAGATTGGCTCTGTCTCTCTGTCTCTCTCTGTTTCTGCGCTCTCTCATTCTGCCATGGCACCATTTATTTTATATCCGGAGATCCGTAACTCCGATTGGGATGAATCTTTCGCCCAGATCTTTCCCATAAAATTAGCTTTCTTGCGGCAAAAGAAGAGCGGCAACCGCCTTATGGGGTGCCCACGAGGGTCCAGGGCGCGCCCCCTGCCTCGTGGACCCTTCGGCACCGCCTCACGTTGATTTTACGTCCCAAAATCATAAATATTCCAAAATAATTATCCGTCTGCTTTTATCCCGTTTGGACTCCGTTTGATATTGGGTTTACTGCGAAACATAAAACATGCAACAAACAGGAACTGCACCTTGGGCACTAGATCAATATGTTAGTCCAAAAATAGTATAAAAGTTGCCAAAAGTATATAAAAGTTGTAGAATATTGGCATGGAACAATAAAAAATTATAGATACGACGGAGACGTATCAGTGGGTCAAATACCTTACCCAGAGCGCAAGATGGGGATGGGGATGAGATAGCATTACTCGTGCCCGTTACCTGCCTTACCCATGAAGGTCTTGCATGTGGGCTCTAAAATTAGTAAACCCCATGTAATTACCACCCTTACCCACCCGGATTTTCATCCATCCCACCCCTTTGGGCAAAAAGCCCTAAGAAAACCCAAACTTAGCCACAACATATTATTTTATTGTGCTCGAATGATATTTGTTTTCTACTAAAATGCTATCGAAGAGTGTTGTTCATTGTGTGCATGGGCCCCATAGGGATAAAAAACCAGACGGGGATGGGGATGGGGATGGGAATATTTCTATCCTCGCAGACGGGTATGGGGACGGGAACGGACATGAGAAGGCTGTCGCAGGGATGGGGATGGGAGTCCAATACCACCTAGGTAATCCCCATTGCCAACCTGACTTGTAGGGTCACATAGTTCTTTTGGAGAAGTGAAAATCATAGGAGAATGAGATAAGGGCACCAAAGTGTTTCAAATGATCCCGTATGTTCAACGAGTTCCTGTGGAGTGTCCCGGAGTACTTGGGAAGGTCCTCGAAGGCCCTGTAAGCTTATAAAAGGGTCATGAACCTTATGGGACATTCCAAAGGATCATAGCATACTAACCCCTTGGCTGGCCCAAGGGCTAATGCTCACATGGGCCCTAAAGGCATAGTGGGCGCCACTTGGTGGTTTGGGGCCAAGCCAAATGAGTTTGAAACACGCCCATTGAAAGATGAACAAGACTCACATGAAGATCTGATTGGCATGTTGATTTGTGGTTCAGTTATTTCGTCATCAGTTATACTAACATCAATGGTAGAGTAATTGAGATGTGGATCTTGAATTGATGGTAATCAATTATGAGTGATATTGATTTTAGTGGGAGCGCACTCTTGATTAAGTAGTAGTTAATTTGAGTTGGAATTAATTATGAACATTGTTTAAACAATATGCATATTTTCATTCTAGATAAAATGGCACGCAACACCACCTTTAACTAGCACCACTATTTAAGAAGGAAAAGTTGACTACGTCTGACAGTAACTATGCGAACTGGGGCCGTAGCCTCAGGATTATCCTCAGGAGTGCTAAGAAAGAATATATTCTGCAAGCAGCTCGTCGTTAAGAAATGTCTATCAAGATAATAAAGGATTTACTCCATAGCAAAGATGCATGATGTTTTCATGCATGGAGTCCATGGGTTGATGAAGTTTGCCAGTCGCTCGTCAGCGAGGCTAGGAACTAGGCCCTGGAGGAGAAGCTCAATGCATGAACCGTTGATAAATCCGATATTGCCAAAGTGGTCAATCCGACCTAGAGAGCAGGTCTCAACGAGCCCGAGACAGCCCGCTGACTTGGCGATGAAGGACATCGAACCGAACATGAAGATCTAGCCCGATATCACGACGTCGACTCCAACTGAAGAAACCATTGGATCTTTGGGCTTGCCTAATACAGCCCGCGCCCGAAGCACCAATGTTGCGGTATTTTCTGGAAGATCCCTCAATGGGGTACCTAGCTAGATGAGTATATTGGATGGTAACAGGGGCAGAGTATTACACAGGTGTTGGGGAACGTTGCAGAAAATTAAAATTTTTCCTACGGTTTCACCAAGATCCATCTATGAGTTCATCTAGCAACGAGTCATGGGAGAGTGATTGCATCTACATACCACTTGTAGATCGCGTGCGGAAGCGCTCAATAGAACGGGATGATGGAGTCGCATTTCCGCCGTGATTCCGATCACCGATGACCTAGTGCCGAACGGACAGCACCTCCGCTGCTCAACACACGAGACGGAGTGGATGACGTCTCCTCCTTCTTGATCCATCAAGGGGAAGGAGAGGTTGATGATGATCCAGCAAGACGACGGCGTGGTGGTGGATGCAGCAGAACTCCGGCAGGCTTCGCTAGCGACTACGGGAGGAGGAGGAGGTGTAGCAGGAAGGGAGGCGCCAAGGGCTTGTGGTCCGCCACCCTCCCTCCCCTCCTTTTATATAGGTGCAAGAGAGGGGGGAAGGCGCAGCCTTGCCCCTTCCTCCAAGGAAGGGTGCGGCCAAGAGGAGGGAGGAGTCCATCCTCCCAAGGCACCTCTGAGGTGCCTTCCCTCTTAGGACTCTCCTCCCCAAGTCTCCTTGGCGCATGGGCCTCTTGGGGCTGGTGCCCTTGGCCCATATAGGCCAAGGCGCACCCCACCAGCCCATGTGGCCCCGGGCAGGTGGACCCCGGTGGACCCCGGACCCCTTTTCGGCACTCCCAGGTACAATACCGATAAAGTGCTAAACTTTTTCCTATGACCAAAATAAGACTTCCTATATATAAATCTTTACCTCCGGACCATTCCGAACTCCTCGTGACGTCCGAGATCTCATCCGGGACTCGAACAACATTCGGTTTGCTGCATACTCATATTCATACAACCTTAGCGCCACCGAACCTTATGTGTAGACCCTACACGGTTCGGAGACATGCGCATATGACCGAGACGTTCTCCGTCAATAACCAACAGCGGGATCTGGATACCCATGTTGGCTCCTACATGCTCCTCAATGATTTCATCGGATGAACCGCGATGTCGAGGATTCAAACAACCCAGATACAATTCCCTTTGTCAATCGGTATTTTACTTGCCCGAGATTCGATCGCCGGTATCCCGATACCTTGTTCAATCTCGCTATCGCAAGTCTCTTTACTCGTCCCGTAACACATCATCCCGTGATCAACCCCTTGGTCACATTGTGCACATTATGATGATGTCCTACCGAGTGGGCCCAGAGATACCTCTCCGTCACACGGAGTGACAAATCCTGATCTCGATTCGTGCCAACCCAATGAACACTTTCGGAGATACCTGTAATGCACATTTATAGCCACCCGCCATTGCCAGGACGTTTGGTACACCCAAAGCATTCCTACGGTATCCGGGAGTTGCACAATCTCATGGTCTAAGGAAATGATACTTGACATTTAGAAAAGCTTTAGCATACCTGAACTACACGATCGTGCTAGGCTTAGGATTGGGTCTTGTCCATCACATCATTCTCCTAATGATGTGATCCCGTTATCAATGACATCCAATGTCCATGGTCGTGAAACCGTAACCATCTGTTGATCAACGAGCTAGTCAACTAGAGGCTTACTAGGGACGTGGTGTTGTCTATGTACCCACACATGTATCCGAGTTTCCTATCAATACAATTATAGCATGGATACTAAACGATTATCATGAACAAGGAAATATAATAATAACTAATTTATTATTGCCTCTAGGGCATATTTCCAACAGTCTCCCACTTGCACTAGAGTCAATAATCTAGTTCACATCGCCATGTGATTAACATTGATAGGTCACATCGCCATGTGACCAACATCCAAAGAGTTTACTAGTGTCGCTAAACTAGTTCACATCACCATGTGATTAAGACTCAATGAGTTCTGGGGTTTGATCATGTTTTCCTTGTGAGAGAAGTTTTAGTCAACGGTCTGCAGTATTCAGATCCGTATGTACTTTGCAATTCTCTATGTCATATTGTAAATGCTGCTTCCACGCTCCACTTGAAGCTATTCCAAATGGTTGCTCCACTATACGTATCCGGTTTGCTACTCAGAGTCACTCGGATAGGTGTTAAGCTTGCATCGACGTAACCCTTTACGCCGAACTCTTTATCACCTCCATAATCGAGAAACATGTCCTTATTTACTCCAAGGATAATTTTGACCGCTGTCCAAAGATCCCCATTCCTGGATCATTCTTGTACCCCTTGATCGACTCATGGCAAGGCACACTTCAGTGCGGTACACAAGATAGCATACTATAGAGCCTATGTCTAAAGCATAGGGACGACCTTCGCCCTTTCTCTCTTTTCTGCCGTGGTCGAGCTTTAAGTCTTAACTTCATACCTTAC
The DNA here is from genome assembly GCA_021605145.1 of Aegilops bicornis. NCBI lineage: Eukaryota > Viridiplantae > Streptophyta > Magnoliopsida > Poales > Poaceae > Aegilops > Aegilops bicornis. The sequence continues at coordinate 1,707,305 of JAHIAL010000008.1, forward strand.
GTCTCGTGCAAGAACTCCTTCTTTGATCGATCCATCTTGAACACCTTCAAGATCATGTCAAGGTATATGCTCATTTGAAAGTACCATTAAGCGTTTTTTATCTATCCTCATAGATCTTGATGCTCAATGTTCAAGTAGCCTAATCCAGGTTTTCTATTGAAAAACACTTTTTAAACAACCCTATATGCTTTCTAGAAATTCTACATCATTTGTGATCAACAATATGTCAACAACATATACTCATCAGAAATTCTATAGTGATCCCACTCACTTCTTTGGAAATACAAGTTTCTCACAAACTTTGTATAAACCCAAAATCTTTGATCATCTCATCAAAGCGCACATTCCAACTCCGAGATGCTTACTCCAGTCCTTAGAAGGATCATTTGGAGCCAAGATAACTTTTAGCATCCTTAGGATCGACAAAAACTTTCTCGATTGTATCACATACAACCTTTCCTTACAAAACTGGTAAGGAAACTCGTTTTGACATCCATCTGCACGATTTCATAAATGCGACTAATTCTAACATGATTCCGACGGACTTAAGCATCGCTACGGATGAGAAAATCTCATCAGTAGTCAACTCCTTGAACTTGTGAAAAACTCTTTGCCACAAGTCGAGCTTCATAGACGGTGACATTACCGTCCCACGTCCGTCTTCTTCTTAAAGATCCATTTATCTCAATGGCTTGCCGATCAACGAGCAAGTCCACCAAAGTCCATGCTTTGTTCTCGATACATGGATCCTATCTCGGATTTCATGGCTTCTAACCATTTGTTGGAATATGGGCCCACCATTGCTTCTCCATAGCTCAGAGGTTCATTGTTGTCTAGCAACATGACATTCAAGACAGGATCACCATACCACTCCAAGCAAGACGCTGCGTCCTTGTCGCCCCACGAGGTTCGGTAGTGACTTGATCCAAGTTTCATGATCACTATCATAAGCTTCTACTTCAATTGGTGTAGGTGCCACAGGAACAACCTCCTGTGCCCTGCTACACACTAGTTGAAGTGATGGTTCAATAACCTCATCAAGTCTCCACCATCCTCCCACTCAATTCTTTCGAGAGAAACTTTTCCTCGAGAAAGGACCCGTTTCTAGAAATAATCCCTATTGCTTTCGGATCTGAATTAGGAGGTATACCCAACCGTTTTGGGTATCCTATGAAGATGTATTTATCCGCTTTGGGTTCGAGCTTATCACGATGAAACTTTTTCACATAAGCGTCAGCAGCCCCAAACTTTTAAGAAAGCGACAACTTAGGCTTCTCCAAACCATAGTTCAAACAAAGGCCGCCTCAACGGAATTACGTGGTGCCCTATTAAAGTGAGTGCGGTTGTCTCTAATGCCTAACCCATGAACGATATGGTAATTCGATAAGAGACATCATGGTACGCACCATATCCAATAGGGTGCAACTATGATGTTCGGACACACCATCACACTATAGTGTTCGAAAGTGTATTAATTGTGAAACAATTTCCACAAAGTGTCTTAATTATGCGTGCCAAAGCTCAGAATCTCGAGATACTCATCTCTATGATCATATCATAGACATTTTATCCTCTTGTCACAATGATCTTTAACTTCACTCTGAAATTACTTGAACCATTCAATAATTCAGACTTTGTGTTTCATCAAGTAAATATACTCAACATCTACTCGAATCATCTCGTGAAGTCGAACATAACGATATTCATCCGTGCATGCCTCAAAGCACTCATTGGACTGCACACATCAAAATGTGTTACTTCCAACAGGTTGCTACCTTGTTCCATCTTATCAAACCGAGGCTTTTCGGTCATCTTGCCCATGTGGTATGATTTGCATATCTCAAGTGATTCAAAATCAAGTGAGTCCAAACGATCCATCTCGCATGGAGTTTCTTCATGCGTATACACCAATAGACATGGTTTGCATGTCTCAAACTTTTCAAAAACGAGTGAGTCCAAAGATCCATCCACATGGAGCTTCTTCATGCTTTTATACCAATATGACTTACATGGCGATTGCCACAAGTAATGCGTGGTACTATCATTACTATCTTATATCTTTTTGGCATGAAAATGTGTATCACTACGATCGAGATTCAATAAACCATTCCTTTTAGGTGCTAGACCATTGAAGGTATTATTCAAATTAACAGAGTAACCATTATTCTCCTTAAATGAATAAATCAGACATGGCTGCATATAATCCAATCATGTCTATGCTCAACGCAAACACTAAATAGCAATTATTTAGGTTTAACACCAATCTCGATGGTAGAGGGAGCGCGTGATGCTTGATCATATCAACCTTGGAAACACTTCCAACACGTATCGTCAGCTCACCTTTAGCTAGTCTCCGCTTATTCCGTAGCTTTTATTTCGAAGTTACTAACACTTAGCAACCGAACCGGTATCTAATACCCCGGTGCTACTAGGAGTACTAGTAAAGTACACATTAACATAATGTATATCCAAAATACTTCTATCGACCTTGCCAAATTTCTTCTTATCTACCAAGTATCTAGGGTAATTTCGCTCCTGGCTGTTCCCTTATTACGTAGCACTTAGTCTCTCGGGTTTGGGTTCAACCTTGGGTTTCTTCTTTCGAGCAAAGAACTGATTTGCCGTTTCATGAAGTGTCCCTTCTTGCCCTTGCCCTTCTTGAAACTAGTGGTTTCACCAACCATCAACAATTGATGCTCCTTCTTGATTTCTACTTTCGCGGTGTCAAACATCGTGAATACCTCAAGGATCATCATATCTATCCTCGACATGTTATAGTTCATCACGGCTCTAGCAGCTTGGTGGCAATGATTTTGGAGAAACATCACTATCTCATCCGGAAGATCAACTCCCACTCGATTCAAGTGATTGTTGCACTTTCGGACAATCCGAGCACAAGCTCAACATTGAGCTTTTCTCCCTTAGTTTGCAGGCTAAGAAAATCGTCGGAGGTCTTATACCTCTTGACATGGGCACGAGCCTGAAATCCCAATTTCAGCCCTCGAAACATCTCATATGTTCCGCGATGTTTTGAAAAACGTCTTTGGTGCCTCAACTCTAAACCGTTTAACTGAACTATCACGTAGTTATCAAAACGTGTATGTCCGATGTTCGCAACATCCACAGGCGACGTTTGGAGTTCAAAGACACCGGCGGTGCATTAAGGACATAAGCTTTCATCGACCGCATAATTGCTACTGTCAACTTTCAACTATATTTTCTCTAGGAACATATCTAAACAAGAGAACTAAAGCGCCAGCCATTTACATAATTTGCAAAGATCTTTTGACTATGTTCAGGATAATTAAGTTCATCTTATGAACTCCCACTTAGATAGACATCCCTCTAGTCATCTAAGTGATTACATGATCCGAGTCAAATAGGCCGTGTCCGATCATCACGTGAGACGGACTAGTCATCATCGGTGAACATCTTCATGTTGATCGTATCTACTATACGACTCATGCTCGACCTTCGGTCTCTTGTGTTCCGAGGCCATGTCTGCACATGCTAGGCTCGTCAAGTTAACCTAAGTGTTCTGCGTGTGTAAATCTGGCTTACACCCGTTGTATGTGAACGTAAGAATCTATCACACCCGATCATCACGTGGTGCCAAACGCATTTAACTTTAGCAACGGTGCACGATTAGGGAGAACACTTTCTTGAAATTGTTATGAGGGATCATCTTATTTACTACCGCCGTTCTAAGTAAACAAGATGCATAAACATAATAAACATCACATGCAATTATATAGTAGTGACATGATATGGCCAATATCATATAGCTCCATTGATCTCCATCTTCGGGCTCCATGATCATCTTGTCACCGGCATGACACCATGATCTCCATCATCATGATCTCCATCATCGTGTCTTCATGAAGTTGTCACGCCAACGACTACTTCTACTTCTATGGCTAACGCGTTTAGCAATAAAGTAAAGTAATTTACATGGCGCTCTGCAGTGATACAAAAATAAAGACAACTCCTATATTCTCGCCGGTTGTCATACTCATCGACATGAAAGTCGTGATTCCTATTACAAGAACATGATCTCATACATCACATATATCATTCATCATTCATCACAACTTTGGCCATATCATATCACAAAACACTTGCTGCAAAAAACAAGTTAGACGTCCTCTAATTGTTGTTGCGGGTTTTACGTGGCTGCAATAGGGTTCTAGCAAGAACGTTTCTTACCTACGGAAAGCCACAACGTGACTTGTCAACTTCTATTTACCCTTCATAAGGACCCTTTTCATCGAATCCGCTCCAACTAAAGTGGGAGAGACAGACACCCGCTAGCCACCTTATGCAACTAGTGCATGTCAGTCGGTGGAACCAGTCTCACGTAAGCGTACGTGTAAGGTTGGTCCGGGCCGCTTCATCCCACAATACCGCTGAAGCAAGATAAGACTAGTAGCGGCAAGAAAGTTGACAACATCTACGCCCACAACAAATTGTGTTCTACTCGTGCAATAGAGAACTACGATAGACCTAGCTCATGATGCCACTGTTGGGGAACGTTGCAGAAAATTAAAAATTTTCCTACGGTTTCACCAAGATCCATCTATGAGTTCATCTAGCAACGAGTCATGGGAGAGTGATTGCATCTACATACCACTTGTAGATCGCGTGCGGAAGCGTTCAATAGAACGGAGATGATGGAGTCGTACTCGCCGTGATTCAGATCACCGATGACCTAGTGCCGAATCGGACAGCACCTCCGCGTTCAACACACGTGACGGAGCGGATGACGTCTCCTCCTTCTTGATCCAGCAAGGGGAAGGAGAGGTTGATGATGATCCAGAAAGACGACGGGCGTGGTGGTGGATGCAGCAGAACTCCCAAGGGCTTCGCTAGCGACTACGGGAGGAGGAGGAGGTGTAGCAGAAGGGAGGCGCCAAGGGCTTGTGGTCCCGCCACCCTCCCTCCCTCCTTTATATAGGTGCAAGAGAGGGGAGGGCAGCCTTGCCCCTTCCTCCAAGGAAGGGGTGCGGCCAAGAGGGGGAGGAGTCCATCCTCCCCAAGGCACCCCTGAGGTGCCTTCCTCTTAGGACTCTCCCTCCCCAAGTCTCATTGGCGCATGGGCCTCTTGGGGCTGGTTCCCTTGGCCCATATAGGCCAAGGCGCACCCCACCAGCCCATGTGGCCCCCGGGCAGGTGGACCCCGGACCCCTTTCGGCACTCCTGACAATACCGATAAAGTGCTGAAACTTTTCCGGCGACCAAAATAAGACTTCCTATATATAAATCTTTACCTCCGGACCATTCCGGAACTCCTCGTGACATCCGAGATCTCATCCGACTCGAACAACATTCGGTTTGCTGCATACTCATATTCATACAACCCTAAGCGTCACCGAACCTTAAGTGTGTAGACCCTACGGGTTCGGGAGACATGCAGACATGACCGAGACGTTCTCCGGTCAATAACCAACAGCGGGATCTGGATACCCATGTTGGCTCCCACATGCTCCTCAATGATTTCATCGGATGAACCGCGATGTCGAGGATTCAAACAACCCCGTATACAATTCCCTTTGTCAATCGGTATTTTACTTGCCCGAGATTCGATCGTCGGTATCCCGATACCTTGTTCAATCTCGTTACCGGCAAGTCTCTTTACTCGTCCCGTAACACATCATCCCGTGATCAACCCCTTGGTCACATTGTGCACATTATGATGATGTCCTACCGAAAGTGGGCCCAGAGATACCTCTCCGTTTACACGGAGTGACAAATCCCAGTCTCAATTCGTGCCAACCCAATAGACACTTTCGGAGATACCTGTAATGCACCTTTATAGCCACCCAGTTACGTTGTGACGTTTGGTACACCCAAAGCATTCCTACGGTATCCGGGAGTTGCACAATCTCATGGTCTAAGGAAATGATACTTGACATTTAGAAAAGCTTTAGCATACGAACTACACGATCCGTGCTAGGCTTAGGATTGGGTCTTGTCCATCACATCATTCTCCTAATGATGTGATCCCGTTATCAATGACATCCGGTGTCCATGGTCGTGAAACCGTAACCATCTATTGATTAACGAGCTAGTCAACTAGAGGCTTACTAGGGACATGGTGTTGTCTATGTACCCACACATGTATCTGAGTTTCCTACCAATACAATTATAGCATGGATACTAAACGATTATCATGAACAAGGAAATATAATAATAACTAATTTATTATTGCCTCTAGGGCATATTTCCAACAACAGGTTCAGGCCTTCGGTTGACAATGTAACACCCTACTCCCGCTCATGCATACTGATTGTAGAAGGGTTAGAAAGATCATGGAATTGAGCAAAGCTCTAAGATTCTAATGTGCCTGTTCAGCTAGCCTGACCCATACTTGTATGGGTACTGGGGTTTAGGGTTATAGGTTCAGTTGCCCTATCCTGTACTCCAAGTCGTCTGGGCCCATCACGCTGTAAGGAGATGTTCCAGATTGATTGGCCCATGGCATAATCGACCTAGGGGCGCTAAGTTGGCTTCCGTTAGGTGAGGCACCTCATTTGTAACACCATCAGTGGTCCCATCGAACTTCCAAAGCAAAATTCAGTGATTAGAGGAATTTATCCAAATGCATCAACAGATTCGCCATCGAACAACTTGTGATCAACTTCAAAATGATCTAGTTGAGCATTTGTGGGTTGTTCGAGGGGGAAACTAAAAAAATCTGGATAAGTCAAATTCAAATTTAAGTAGTTTATTACAAAACTTCATGTTTGGATTGTAATATTTGTATTTAAACTATTGTTGCATTGGAATATTTGCACAACATGATTGTACACCAAGGATGATATTAATGTTTACTTATTTTAAGTGTTTCTGATATAGGATAAGAAAACAGGGGCAAACATTTCACAGGTTGCTAAACTTAGTAGACTGAGATTTAACCATGTCTCAGTTCAACCATTGATTTCTTTATTGACATTCGTGCTGGACTACGCACCGTCCAATGGATGTTGCATCATTTTGTCACAACATTTATTCCTACAGGTTGCAGCATCCTTCATTGCTGGTTGCATCATGCCGTCTCACCTGTAAGAACATCAGGCATCATCATTTATATTTCATAGCACGTTGTCTCACCGGTCGCAACACCCGCCATCGACGGTTGTAGCATTTAGTCACAGCGCCAATTGTCGTTGCTTGCAAAATTGGCGCAGCATTTTGAAGTCTTAGTCAACTGACATTTTATTAAGTCTCAATTGGCTGAGCTCTAGACACATCCAGTCGCCTCCCTATCATAAGGTTCTTCACGATGCTTTTTCAGATACTCCATTTTTATAAGTATATGGGTCTGTCTAGGGCACATATAGACTGCTCTAGTTATTGCACATCTAAGTAACTCAATAAAGCAAAAAAAGAAAAAGAAAAGTATCCACACGTATCTCCGCGTAAGATCAATGACATAGGATTAAGATGTGCAAACTACCCTGATAGAGGCAGAGCTAATAATAATAATCCCTTAATGTAAGACATTTTTTGACACTACACTAGAGTAAAAAAGCTTCCACATTATGAGATGGAGGGAGCACTTTTTTTAATAAATGTTCTACTGCACTACAGTAACACTACGGGCACCCGAAAAAAAAATACAGTGACACTACAGGGCAGCAGCTGTCCAACAGTAACACTGACAGACATGGTACGGGACGGCCGCTGCCCAATCCTTGGCACCCGCCACAGGACACAACTGTCGTTGCTCCTCCGTCAAAACGTGGCATAAAAATGTTACGTGAGCCTGCAGTGCAACGTTCCCAAATTCAAACAATGTCCTTGCTCAACAATGCCAAACGTTTTGATGATTTATTAAAGAGAAAAGTATATTTTTCTTCTCTCAATTCTTAACGAAGTCTAGATTTGATCCCTCAACTTCAAAACCTGACAATTTGCACCCTCAATTTTTGAAACCGAACAAGTTTTGTCCCTCACTCCGGTTTTGACCAGTCATCACGCCCACGTGGCAAGGTTTTATCTTTCCTTCCGTCTACTCTGGTATGGATATTTTGACAAACATTTGGCATGCAATGTCTGCCGCTGCCAATGATCCGCCCCGCCACACGATGTTAATTACCACCGGTCTACCACTGTCATAAACTCATGCGGCGTGCGTCGGGCGCGCTGATGCCCGCATCGGATTCGCCGCCCTCGCTCGGCTCAGTGCACGACTTGCCCTTTGCGTTCAAGTCCTGCGAAGTGGACGGGTCGCCGGGGGAGCAGCTAGGCGCAGCTCGACGCGTCTCAGCTGCTGCCGTCCTCACTGACAGAGTGCTCGCTGCGGCAACCTGGCGATAGTGCAGTGTTTAGCCATGTCATCCCGCGGTGGCTCTGCGCGTCAGGGATGCCGAAGCTTGCAGCGCTCGTGTCCTGGTTCAGATGCGCCTACACTGGAAGACGCGGATGATGTGCAGCAGGAGGAAGTGTTCGTGTCTTAGCTAGTTTAGGAGCATGTTTATTTTCCTTGTGCATGTGCACGCCGTGGACATGATACATAGCTGCATGCGTGCGTGTACACGTCCGGGTCGTGCGCTAGGCCACCGGACACACATGTCACCCCCACGGCACCACCTGGCTGTCGCCGCGCACCCTCCTGTCCGGCCTCCGAGCATAGGTCCTTCTCGCCGTACTCGTGATCACCGTTTGCTTCTGTTGCTACCGATGACGGCGCTGTTGATGCCCCTACGTCGCCTCGAGCCTACACCACTAAGGCATTGTCCCCTGCTCCATGAGCGCGTGTTTTGGGGAATGTAGTAATTTCAAAAAAATTCATACGCACACGCAAGATCATGGTGATGCATAGCAACGAGAGGGAAGAGTGTTGTCCACATACCCTCGTAGACCGAAAGCGGAAGCGTTATGACAACGCGGTTGATGTAGTCGTACGTCTTCACGATCCGACCGATCCAAGTACCGAACGTACGGTACCTTCGAGTTCAGCACACGTTCAGCTCGATGACGATCCCCGGACTCCGATCCAGCAAAGTGTCGGGGATGAGTTCCGTCAGCACGACGGCGTGGTGTCGATCTTGATGTTCAACCGTCGTAGGGTTTCGCCTAAGCACCGCTACAATATTATCGAGGTGGACTATGGTGGAGGGGGGCACCGCACACGACTAAGGAACGATCACGAAGATCAACTTCAGGTGTTCTATGGGTGCCCCCGCCTGTGATATATAAAGGAGTGGAGGAGGGTAGGGCGGCCCCTCTCTATGACGCGCCTAGGGGAGTCCTACTCCACCGTAGTAGGATTCCCCTTTTCCTAGTAGAACTAGGAGCCCTTTCAAGTAGTAGGAGTAGGAGGGAAGGAAAGTGAAGGGAAAAGGAGAAGGAAGGAAGGGCCCCCCCCCTCTCCCTAGTCCAATTCGGACCAGCTCATGGGGAGGGGTGCGGCCACCCTTTGAGGCCTTTCTCTCCTTTCCCGTATGGCCCATTAAGGCCCAATACGAATTCCCGTAACTCCCCGGTACTCCCGAAAATACACGAATCACTCGAAACCTTTCCGATGTCCGAATATAGTCGTCCAATATACCGATCTTTACGTCTCGATCATTTCGAGACTCCTCGTCATGTCCCCGATCTCATTCGGGACTCCGAACTCCTTCGGTACATCAAAACTCATAAACTCATAATAAAACTGTCATCGAAACCTTAAGCGTGCGGACCCTACGGGTTCGATAACTATGTAGACATGACCGAGACACGCCTCGGTCAATAACCAATAGCGGAACCTGGATGCTCATATTGGCTCCTACATATTCTACGAAGATCTTTATCGGTCAAACCGCATAACAACATACGTTGTTCCTTTTGTCATCGGTATGTTACTTGCCCAAGATTCGATCGTCGGTATCTGATTACCTAGTTCAATCTCGTTACCGGCAAGTCTCTTTACTCGTTACGTAATGCATCATTCCGTAACTAACTCATTAGTTACATTGCTTGCAAGGCTTAGTGATGTGCATTACCGAGAGGGCCCAGAGATACCTCTCCGACAATCGGAGTGACAAATCCTAATCTTGAAATACGCCAACTCAACATGTACCTTTGGAGACACCTGTAGAGCTCCTTTATAATCACCCGATTCACGTTGTGACGTTTGGTAGCACACAAAGTGTTCCTCCGGCAAACGGGAGTTGCATAATCTCATAGTCATAGGAACATGTATAAGTCATGAAGAAAGCAATAGCAACATAATAAACAATCAAGTGCTAAGCTAACAGAATGGGTCAAGTCAATCACATCATTCTCCTAATGATGTGATCCCGTTAATCAAATGACAACTCATGTCTATGGTTAGGAAACATAACCATCTTTAATTAACGAGCTAGTCAAGTAGAGGCATACTAGTGACACTGCTTGTCTATGTATTCACACATGTATTATGTTTCCGATTAATACAATTCTAGCATGAATAATAAACATTTATCATGAAATAAGGAAATAAAAAATAACTTTATTATTGCCTCTAGGGCATATTTCCTTGAGTCTCCCACTTGCACTAGAGTCAATAATCTAGTTCACATCACCATGTGATTTAACACCAATAGTTCACATCACCATGTGATTAACACCCATAGTTCACATCGTCATGTGATCAACACCCAAAGGGTTTACTAGAGTCAATAATCTAGTTCACATCGCTATGTGATTAACACCCAAAGAGTACTAAGGTATGATCATGTTTTGCTTGTGAGAGAAGTTTAGTCAACGGGTCTGTCACATTCAGAGCCGTATGTATTTTGCAAATATTCTATGTCTACAATGCTCTGCACGGAGCTACTCTAGCTAATTGCTCCCACTTTCAATATGTATCCAGATTAAGACTTAGAGTCATCTGGATCAGTGCCAAAACTTGTATCGACGTAACCCTTTACGACGAACCTTTTGTCACCTCCATAATCGAGAAACATATCCTTATTCCACTAAGGATAATTTTGACCAATGTCCAAAGGATCTACTCCTAGATCACTATTGTACTCCCTTGCCAAACCAGGGTAGAGTATACAATAGGTCTGGTCCATAGCATGCATACTTTTATAGAACCTATGATTGATGCATAGGGAGTGACTTTCATTCTCTTTCTATTTTCTGCCGTGATCGGGATTTGAGTCTTACTCAATTTCACACCTTGTAACACAGGCAAAAAAACTCTTTCTTTGACTGTTCCATTTTGAACTACTTCAAAATCTTGTCAAGGTATGTACTCATTGAAAAAACTTATCAAGCCTCTTGATCTATCTCTATAGATCTTGATGCTCAATATGTAAGTAGCTTTACTGAGGTCTTTCTTTTAAAGAACTCCTTTCAAATACTCCTTTATGCTTTCCAGAAAATTTCTACATCCTTTCTGATCAATAATATGTCACTCACATATACTTATCAAAAAGGTTGTAGTGCTCCCACTCACTTTATTGTAAATACAGGCTTCAATCGCAAGTCCAGATAAAACTATATGCTTTGATCAACTTATCAAAGCGTATATTCCAACTCCGAGATGCTTGCACCGGTCCATAGATGGATCATTGGAGCTTGCACATTTTGTTAGCACCTTTAGGATTGACAAAACCTTCTCGTTGCATCATATACAACTCTTCTTTAAGAAAATCATTAAGGAATGCAGTTTTGACATCCATTTGCCGATTTCATAAAATGTGGCAATTGCTAACATGATTCTGGACAGACATTTAAGCATCGATACGAGTGAGAAAATCTCATTGTATTCAACATCTTGAACTTTGTCAAAAACCTTTTTCGACAAGTCTAGCTTTGTAGATAGTAACACTACTATCAACATCTGTCTTCCTCTTCAAGATCCATTTATTCTTAATGACTCACCGATCATCGGGCAAGTCAATCAAAGTCCACACTTTGTTCTCATACATGGATCCTATCTCAGATTTCATGGCCTCAAGCCATTTCGCGTAATCTGGGCTCATCATCGCTTCCTCATAGTTCGTAGGTTTGTCATGGTCAAGTAACATGAGCTCTAGAACAGGATTACCTTTCCACTCTGGTGCGGATCTCACTGCTTACCTACGAGGTTCGGTAGTAACTTGATCTGAAGTTACATGATCATCATCATTAGCTTCCTCACTAATTGGTGTAGTAGTCACGAGAACAGTTTCTTGTGATGAACTACTTTCCAATAAGGGAGCAGTACAGATTACCTCATCAAGTTCTACTTTCCTCCCACTCACTTCTTTCGAGAGAAACTCCTTCTCTAGAAAGGATCCATTATTAGCAACGAATGTTTTGCCTTCGGATCTGTGATAGAAGGTGTACCCAACAGTTTCCTTTGGGTATTCTATGAAGACGCACTTCTCCGATTTGGGTTTGAGCTTATCAGGTTGAAACCTTTTTCATATAAGCATCGCAACTCCAAGCTTTAAGAAACGACAGCTTAGATTTATTGCTAAACCATAGTTCATACGGTGTCGTCTCAACGGATTTAGATGATGCCCTATTTAACGTGAATGCAGCTGTCTCTAATGCATAATCCCAAAATGATAGTGGTAAATCGGTAAGAGACATCATAGATCGCACCATATCTAATAAAGTGCAGTTATGATGTTCGGACACACCATTATCTTGTGGTGTTCTGTGTATGGAGTAGTGAAACTATTTCACATTATTTTAATCAAGGCCAAACTTCGTAACTCAAATATTTTACCTCTCTGCGATCATATCGTAGGAACTTTTATTTTCTTGTTACGATGATTCTCCATTCACTCAAATTCTTTTGAACTTTTCAAATGTTTCAGACTTGTGTTTCATCAAGTAGATATACCCATATCTGCTCAAATCATTTGTGAAGGTCGAAAATAACGATATACTCGCATGAGCCTCAACACTCATCGAATCGCATACATTAGTATGTATTATTTCCAATAAGTCGCTTTGCTCGCTCCATTGTTCCGAGAACGGAGTCTTAGTCATCTTGCCCATGAGGCATGGTTCGCAAGCATCAAGTGATCCATAATCAAGTGATTCCAAAATCCCATCAAACATGGAGTTTCTTCATGCGCTTTTACACCAATATGACCTAAACGGCAATTGCCACAAATAAGTTGCACTATCATTATTAACTTTGCATCTTTTGGCTTCAATATTATGAATATGTGTATTACTACGATCGAGATCCAACAAACCATTTTCGTTGGTGTGTATGACCATAGAAGGTTTTATTCATGTAAACAGAACAACAATTGTTCTCTAACTTAAATGAATAACCGTATTGCAATAAACATTATCAAATCATATTCATGCTCAACGCAAACACCAAGTAACACTTATTTAGGTTCAACACTAATCCCGAAAGTATAGGGAGTGCGATGATGATCATATCAATCTTGGAACCACTTCCAACACACATCATCACTTCACCCTTAACTAGTCTCTCGCTTATTCTCAACTCCCGCTTCGAGTTACTAATCTTAGCAACCGAACAAGTATCAAATACTGTGGGCTATTATAAACACTAGTAAGGTACACATCAATAACCTGTATATCAAATATACCCTTGTTCACTTTTCCATCCTTTTATCCACCAAATATTCAGGCATTTTCGCCCAAAGGACCATTTCCTTTGCAAAGGTAAGCACTCAGTTCAGGCTTTGGTCCAGCTTTGGGCTTCTTCGCAGGAGTGACAACTTGCTTGCCATTCTACTTGAAGTTCCCTTTCTTTTCTTTTGCCCTTTTCTTGAAACTAGTGGTTTTGTCAATCATCAACACTTGATGCTCTTTTCTTGATTTCTACCTTCACGATTTCAAAGATCACGAAGAGCTCGAATCGTTTTCGTCATCCCTTGCATTATTGTGACGCCTGGTAATCAAGCTTACAGAACCTCAAGGCTAATGATGCCATGTCACCACGGTTATCTTGTTGATAAACTCAAGGCCGCTTGAAACCCAATTCAAATTCAATATTAAAATAAGGGCAAACGATAAAGGTTTTCAAATATTAAAACTAAATGTTCGGGTGGAGCCAAATAATGCATAGGTAATTATGGTGGAGAAACCACACCTTTATAAAATAATTAAATACTATAGGATGAATAAAAAGCAATGATAAAAACAATTATTTAAATACCTTGTGTAATTAATAAAATGTCAAACTAATTTATTTGAGTATTAGACTTTTTGTGACTATGGACTAAGTTGAAATACTAATTTAGATGCTACGTGTATATTTTAATAAAACTAAAATAATAGGAAACAAAACTAAAACAGAAAAGGTGAAATAAATAAAAAGTAAAAACAAAAGAAAAGAAAAGGAAAACCCTCGCTAATCAAGAACGGCCCAAACCGGCCGCCCACCGACCCATCCGGCCAACCCACCGCCCATCCGCCCCCTCACTCCCTTAACCCCCCACTCCCGACCGAACCCTAGCCGGTCCCGCCGCCCCACTCCTCGCTCCCCACTCACCCTCCCACATCGCCGCTCCTTCCCCGATCTGGATCGAGATCGGGGCTCGACGCCGACGCCGGCCGATGTTGTCCTTGGGACGCCGGTGCCCCACCGCCACACGACGCCGCCGTCTCGCCTCCTCCCCGACCAGCCACCCAGGCAGCAGCGCCCTTCGCCCGACGCCCCACGCCGCCTCGGATCCGCTTCGTCTTCCACCTCGCCGGGACCACATTGCCGGACGGCCGCCGCCTCGACCTCCTCCCGATCCTCCCCGACCGCCCCCGAGCCCTCTGCCTGAGACCCTCTGCGCCCACCGTGAGCATCGCCTCCTCGCTTGCTCATGCCGTTGAGGTCGACCTCAGCTTTCGATCGACATGGCGGAGCTGCTCGCCTCACCCTCACTCCCTCGCCGTCCTGCGCTCATCGCGTCGGCAAGGCGCCCAAGACGCGTCTGGCGCTTCGCGCCCATGGTCATGCGCCCTGCGCCCGTCGCCGCGCCAGCTGCCGTCACGCCGCCGAGCCTCCCCTACTGCCCGTTCCGCCGCTCGCCGGGCTGGCGCCCTTTCCCCTACTCGCCGGATCCTGGCGCCCTGCTCCTCCCCTCGGAATCTCCCCTCGGTGGCCCACGCCCGCCCGGCCATGCCCCCTTCCTCTCGCCCGCCCATTTGGCGACATGATCGAGCGCCCAACGCCTTCCGACCATAAAGCCCCCTTCCCCGCGACCACGTGGCCCGCCCCAAACGTTTTTTTTTAAAGAAAAAGAAAAAGGAATTAAAAAAATAATAATAAAATAAAATAAATATAATTAATAAAAATAAAAATGATTTAATAAAATTAATTATTAATTAATTAATTAGTTAAGTTAATTAATCCGGTTTAATTAATTTAATTAACTAGTTAAGTTTAGTTAAGCGATAATTAGATTAACCTAAACCTTAATTAACCTAATTAGAGGATGATGGTGGGTCCCCCACGGACCCACATGTCAGTTGACCAAGTCAACTCTGTTGACTGCCGACGTCGACATGACATCAGTCGACGTCATTAATCTATTTTTCGAATTAATTAAATAACTAATTAAATTCCAGAAATTAATAAAATCTTTAGGAAATCATATCTTTTAATCCGTAACTTGGATTAAAATATTTTCAACATGAAAGTTGCTCAGAACGACGAGACGAATCCAGATACGCAGTCTGTTCATCCGCCACACCCCCCTAACCTATCGAACTCGCAACTTTTCCCCTCCGGCTCCCTTGTCCGAAAACACGAAACACCAGGGATATTTTCCCGGATGTTTCCCCCCTTAACCGGTACCACCTCATACCACGTTAGGGCACGCCTAGCATCGTTACTTGTCATGTCATGCATCGATATGCATCTGTTTACATGGTATTCATTGTTTCTTCCCTCTTCTCTCCTAGACTACGAGACCGACGTTCTTTGCCGGTTCGACTACTGGAGTTGGCGACCCCTCTCTCTTGCCCAGAGCAACCAGCAAGCCCCCCCCGCCCTTGATCACGGATATCGCCTATTCTACTCTATACCGCTTGCATTAGAGTAGTGTAGCATGTTCTTGCATTCTGTTATACCTATCCTGATGCATAGCCTGTCCTTGTTACTACTGTTGTTACCTTTACCTGCAATCCTATATGCTTAGTATAGGATGCTAGTATATTCATCTGTGGCCCTACATTCTTGTCCGTCTGCTGTGCTATACTACCGGGCCGTGATCACTCGGGAGGTGATCACGGGTATATACTATATACTTTATACATGATACATGTGGAGACTAAAAGTCGGGTGGTGGAGCACCCATGAGTGGATCTTTGTAGCGGAGGCGTCAGGCAGGTTGAGACCGCCTAGGAGAGGTGGGCACTGCCCTGTTCGGCGTTCATGCGGATACTTAACACGCTTAACGAGATCTTGGTATTTGATCCGAGTCGGCCACGAGCCTATACGCACTAACCATCTACGTGGGAGTAGTTATGGGTATCCCTGTGCGTGGTATCAAAAGCACTTCGTGGACGTCGGCCACGAGCGTAGCGCCACGGATTGGACTGGAACGCCACTAGGCTAGGTCTGCCTTCGGCCGCCCACGCAACATGCGTGCAGGTGTGCTCGGGCGATGGGCCCGGACCCTGGCTTAGGTTTAGACCGGCGTCTTTGGCCTCTCTCTGTTGTGCCTAGGTGGGGCTGCGGCGTGTTGATCTTCATGGCCGGGCATGACCGAGAAAGTGTGTCCTACCAAATGGGATCAGCGTGTTGGGTAAGTTGGTGCACCCCGCAGGAAGTTAATCTATTCAATAGCCGTGATCTTCGGTAATGTGACGACTTGGAGTTGTACCTTGACCTTATGACAACTAGAACCGGATACTTAATAAAACACACCCTTCCAAGTGCGGATACAACCGGTGGTCGCTCTCTCGAGGGATACGAGGAGGGATCGCGGGTAGGATTATTGCTATGTGATGTTACTTGGAGGACTTCAACCTACCCTCTTCTACTGTTGCAAGACGAAGGTGACGAGAAGCATAGTCTTCGATAAGACTAGCTATCCCCCCCTTATTACGGCATTCTCGCAGTTCGGTCCTTGATATGGCCCCTTTACACATATATCCATGCATATGTAGTGTAGCTCCTTGCTTGCAGTACTTTGGATGAGTACTCACGGTTGCCTTGTTCCCCTTTTCCCCTATCTCTACTCGGTTCTTTGCGACGAACGATGGAGCCCAGAGCAGACGCCACCGTCGATGACGACTACTACCCTAGAGGTGCCTACTACTACGTGCAGCCCGACGACGACTGGAGTAGTTTAGGAGGATCCCGAGCAGGAGGCCTGCGCCTCTTCGATCTGTATCCCGGTTTGTGCTAGTCTTCTTAAGGCAAACTTGTTTAACTTATGTCTCGTACTTTCAGATATTGTTGCTTCCGCTTGACTCGTCTATGATCGAAAGCACTTTTATTCGAGCCCTCGAGGCCCCTGGCTTGTATTATGATGCTTGTATGACTTTTTTATTTGTAGAGTTGTGTTGTGATATCTTCCGTGAGTCCTCGATCTTGATCGTACACATTTGCGTGTATGATTAGTGTGTCTGATTGAATCGGGCGTCACAAGTTGGTGGTATCGAGCCATTTGCTGTAGGAATCCCCTTCCACACTCCTTGGCGAAGTCGAGTCTAGACGCGTTGCAAAAACTTTTACTAACATGGTGTGTGTCTTGTGGGCTGCGCCGCCATTGGGTGGTACTAGGATCTTTTACTCCTTGACCTTTACTCACGGGACTCGAGCTCTCTCCTATTCGGGTTAAATGATTTTGCTAAAAACAAAACTAACTTTAGGTTCTCGCAAGTACTTTCTCCGGAGAGCCACTTGTTACCGATGACCGCTTTCTTTGCGCAGAAGATTCGAAGATACTCTACGATGTGCTCTCGAGACTATGTGCCATCGCTTTGCAATTCACTTCCATCGATAAATCCCTCTGGATAACTACTTACACCTATCGTTCATATTGTCATCCCCGCTTGCTCTTGTTATTACAAGATGACCTGAAATACACTTGATATCCCGAGAATTCTTTACGCTTACTGCCCTGCAGTTCCTTGTTGCATGGATACCCCTACGGATAATTACTCGCGCTTGCCGAGTATCCGCTCATCCCCAGTTGTTCATGTGTTTCACAAAAGTCTTCAAAATAATATTCGATCTTCGAAAATCCTCTGGAGCCTTTAGCTCTTGAAATTCTTGCTTGCTTGCATTATGGTTAATCCCATAAGTCTCGTAGTCTTAATGACATTCCTTGTCATTATCATTTTGAGTCTGTTGACTCAATATGTTTCTTGAATACGCAATCATCATTGATCCCTATAAATTACTTTTCCTATTAAGCTGCCATTCTTTTAACCGGAATTGGTTCTCGACCAATCCAATTGTCGTTGATTGTACCCTAAGGCTATTCAACTTATCCATCCCTAATCAGAGCATTGCTTCTGATCCCTTGATTTGGAAATCATAATTCCTTTGCATTTGACAATTGAGTTAGCCAGTTGTTTCTATAATCTGCTTCCTCTAGTTGAGTACCGATGCTCACGTCAGATCCCTTGTGGACCACCAGGTCCTTTGTTGGATTTTATCTGACAACGCCCTTCATATTCAATAAACTTGTGAGCCTTTTCTGATACATAATGCCTTTGGTAAATTGTATCGTCTGCTTTCTCAACCATGCTCTGCCTTCGAGCTTGAGTTAATTACTTCTAAAGATTCTGGTATATGATTCTAAGATGCCCCGATGGGTTGAACATATGCCTTCCTTAATATGTGTGAACTCAAAAGTTTACACGAGTCGTACTCTTCTGGTATTTTGCCAGATAAAATTTCAACGCTATAACTTCATCGAAAGCGAGAAGTGAATGAAAGGTTGTGCATTGGAGAAGTGGGAGTCGACCTTGAACTTTGTGTTCATGCCCATGGACACGATGTACATCTTCTCATCGAAGCTTCTTTTAAAATTAATTATTCCCTTGGTATAAGTTCATCTTATATCCGAGATCCGCCTTTTTGCAATCGTGGTTCCGACCATGTTCTCCTTTAAATATCATGTCTGTGCAAGTTTAAGCACTTGTCTTCTATGGAGCAATACCCCGGTCCAACCTCTAGTTTGATCTGTCAGCCGAGTATTACCACACGGTATCTCGAGATTATCTTGGAACCGCATTATTTCTTATGAGTTCTTCATCAAGTACTACATACTCACCGATTACAATTTTTCATGGGCTCGGGTTATTAAACACTCAAAGACACCCGATAATCGAACCGAGTCTGCATTACGGTTCAACGACACTTGATAATCTCCTTTAAGTACGAAGTTTGTAACCAATCACGCCATTCCTAGCCTGTTTGGCTATATCCTTGTCGTCTTGAGTTTTAAGCATGCTACGGTCCTTATCCCAGAGCACAACTTTCGACGATTGAGCTAAGCTTACGTCGATTTCCTTGTCTTATCGTTCCATCTTGAACAACAAACTTGATCTCGAGTTTGTGTCCTACTCTGGTTCCAATAACCTTCCGCTTCATCATTCGTTTGACTTGATGTCATCGTCGATCGATTACATCTTCGTGAAATCTCTCGACAAATGTGTCGTGATCATCATCATCATTAGAGCTCTTCCGGGATATGAATTGAATTCATGATGGGAAATACCATCCTTGTCCCTCGATGATTTGAGTTATCATCGGCAACATTCTTGCCTTCCCCCCCCCCCCAACCCAAACTTGGTCACAATTTGTGTTGTACCTTGATTTCATTGCTATCCAAAGAATTGTTCTTCTTTACCTTGGAGTATTACCATCCTTTATGTCAAGAATGTTCGAGATTTGTTCCACCTCTTGAGAATTCTTGACATAGAAATACTTCTCACCATCACCATTCTTTCTTGGTCCCTCGTGTTAATTCCAACAAGTGAACGGTGTTGTTTGGATTCTTTCCTTCTAGCAACCCTATCTCTTTGAAGTTAATGGTCGAAAGTTCATTCTTAGGCTATTGATTATTGCATCACCATTCTGACATTGGTCGTGCAACCCAACCCATATTTCGGGCGCACCTTTCAACCAATGTTTAATTGTGTATGTTTTCCTCGAACATACTTCCTTATATCATTTGATCTGACAAATGTTATCTCCTTGTTCACTTAATTGTGGAAATCCATCTTTTGGGAATCTCGGTGAATTGCCGTTGGGTCCACCAGACACCTCCTTGTCCTCTCCTTGGGTTAAGGATGGACTCTTGTTAACGGAAATCACTTCATAGTTCATTTCCGAGAATCTTACAATGTCATCTCGTCAATTTGCATTGCACCTTTTCTTCTCGTGTATCCTAAGTCTCGAGGTATCCCGACACCAATCGGATCTGAATCTCGATTGACACGATGGTTGGGACAACTTTCCAAGAGTTATGATGTTGATCCTTTGATGACCCGGTGACATGATGTCATGCTCTAGCACCCCCCACAGGTGGAGGACCGATCATTATAAATTCTTTTTGCAAGGATAACCATTCTTCCGGAGGAAATTGTAAGACCTATTTTATAAGTTGTTCTGATGGATCCATTGAGTATCCAAGTCCGACCTTTGCTTGAAGACCATGTCAATGCTATCTCGAAGCATGTCTGTGGTAAACCGATTTTCAACAAGAACATTTGAAACCCAATGCTAAATGTTTCTCGCTCGATTATCCAAACGCCGTTGTTTGCGTAATGTCATGAAATTCCTCTCCACTTACCTAAAAGGGTTTTCTACGTTATATCCTGTCATGGCTATCATGCTCTGCTTGTCCTTGGGAAGGATATACCCTTGAAATATGTGTTTAAACACATTTTCCTTTCCATTGTTCTGTTTAATCTGATGATCACCTTTTCCTTTCCATTCTTTTGTTTAACCTTTACGGTGATTTATATGATCTAACCAAGAATAAGTCGCTTCTTTTGTAAGCCCCTCGGTGTACAACTCTGTTAGTAAGAACCCGTTACTATTGTTGATGACATCCTGGTATCCACCGATGGACGAGAACTTTGCCTAATGGTCCGCCTCGTTCAACGATCAGGAGAATGATTCTCTTCGTCCCTCGCCCTTGGTACCGATGTTGTGGCCGACATAACTATCAGGCTATCCTCTGACACGCCTTACTATCGTGACCGTGTAAGATGTCGGCCCCCTTCCTACTTTCAACCACATAGTGGGCCCATAACCCACAGGTCCCAGGATCGAAACCTGACTCCCATGTACACTCCCTGTTCCCAAGGTTGTTCCTCGCGCGTGACCTCGTATGTACTTCACGAGCCCCCTTCAGTCTCGATATCGGACACAATACTTATTCCGTTGTTTTGACCCTTTCACGCCCTATTCTAGGCATCGAATGATTGCCTACCCATTTGAAACTTTGGTACCATCATATATTGCACTCAACGAATTCATTGAAATACAACTCGTGGGGTACCTCGTGTATTTCCCATTGAGTTCACCGTCTGATGCCCATCTTTGTGGAGATGCGTTCTTCCGGAGTATTTCCCCCTGGCCGCGTTCGTAGGACGATGGAGATCCCGAAGAAAGGATGACGACTTGATCATGGTGACTTGAAGCAGAGAAATGAAGACATCAACGAAAGGGATCAACCTCTTCGTAAGGGCAACCAAGACCGAGAGGACTCGTTAGGTTTTTCGCTACCAGCACATTCCCCCCCTTACTCCACCGCTTAAATCTCGGGACGAGATTTCTTGTAGTGGAGGAGAATTGTGACGCCCGGGTAATCAAGCTACAGTAACCTGCGCTAATGATGCCATGTCACCTCGATTCTTTGATGATAAACTCGTCGCTTCGAAACCTAGTTCAAATTCAAAATTAAAATAAGGGCAAACGATAAAGGTTTTCAAATATTAAAACTAAATGTTCGGGTGGAGCCAAATAATGCATAGGTAATTATGGTGGAGAAACCACACCTTTATAAAATAATTAAATACAATAGGATGAATAAAACAACAGTAAAAACAATTATTTAAATACCTTGTGTAATTAATAAAATGTCAAACTAATTTATTTGAGTATTAGACTTTTTGTGACTATGGACTAAGTTGAAATACTAATTTAGATGCTACGTGTATATTTTAATAAAACTAAAATAATAGGAAACAAAACTAAAAGCGAGAAAAGGTGAAATAAATAAAAGTAAAAACAAAAGAAAAGAAAAGGAAAACCCCCACGGCCCAGGCCAAGCAACGGCCCGGCCGCCCACTAACCCATCCGACCAACCGCCCATCCGCCCCCCCTCACTCCCTTAACCCCCCCACTCCCCGACCGGAACCCTAGCCGCCCCCCCCCCCACTCCTCATTCCCCACTCACCCCCTCCCACATCGCCTGGCTCCTTCCCCGATCTGGATCGAGATCGGGGCTCGACGCCGACGCCGCCAGTCTTTGTCCTTGGGGCCGGCGCTACCACACGCCTACACGACGCCGCTTCGTCCTCGCATCCTCCCGACCAGCCACCAGGCAGCAGCGCCCCCGCCTCGCCCCGCCCCACGTCGCCTCGGATCCGCCCGTCTTCCACTCGCCCGGGACCACATCGCCCGGACGGCCGCCTCGACCTCCTCCCCGCCGGTCCTCCCCGGCCGTCCCGAGCCCCTCTGCCTAGACCCTCTGCGCCCCACCGTGAGCATCGCCCAGCTCCTCCCCCCTGCCCGGCTGCCGCCCGTTGAGGTCGACTCAGCCGGCCGCCATGGCCGGAGCTTCAGCTCCTTCGCTGCCCTCACCCAAGCCCGTCCCTGCGCTCAAGGCGTCGGCCGCCGCCCACCGTCTTGTGCCAGACGTCCGCGCCCGTCCATGGCGCGCCCTGCGCCCGTCGCCCACGCCGGCGCCGTCACGCTGCCGCCCCCCTGCCTGTTCACGCCGCTCACCGGGCTGGGCCTTCCCCTACCTCACGGATCTGGCGCCCTGCTGCTCCCCCTCGGAATCTCCCCTCCGGTGGCCGCGGTGCCTTGCCTTGCCATGCCAGTTCCCTTCCTCGCCTTGCATGATTTGGGCGCCCGATCAGGCGCCCTTAGCGCCGACCATAAGCCCCCCGGACCCATGACCCACAGGGCCCCGCCCCAAACGTTTTTTTAAAAAAAAAGAAAAAAGAAAAAGGAATTAAAATAATAATAATAATAATAAAATAAAATAAATATAATTAATAAAAATAAAAATGATTTAATAAAATTAATTATTAATTAATTAATTAAGTAATTAGTTAAGTTAATTAATCCGGTTTAATTAATTTAATTAACTAGTTAAGTTTAGTTAAGCGATAATTAGATTAACCTAAACCTTAATTAACCTAATTAGAGGATGACGGTGGGTCCCCACGGACCCACATGTCAGTTGACAAGTCAACTCTGTTGGCTTCGCCGACGTCAAGATGACATCGGTGGCGTCATAAATCCATTTTTCGAATTAATTAAATAATTAATTAAATTCCGAGAAATTAATAAAATCTTTAGAAAATCATATCTTTTAATCCGTAACTCGGATTAAAATATTTTCAACATGAAAGTTGCTCAGAACGACGAGACGAATCCGGATACGCAGTCCGTTCGTCCGCCACACCCCCTAACCTATCGAACTCGCAACTTTTCCCCTCCGGCTCCCTTGTCCGAAAACACGAAACACCGGGGATATTTTCCCGGATGTTTCCCCCCTTAACCGGTACCACCTCATACCACGTTAGGGCACGCCTAGCATCGTTACTTGTCATGTCATGCATCGATATGCATCTGTTTACATGGTATTCATTGTTTCTTCCCCCTCTTTTCTCCGGTAGACTACGAGACCGACGTTCTTTGCTGCCCGGTTCGACTACGGAGTTGGCGACCCCTCTCTCTTGCAGAGCAACCAGGCAAGCCCCCCCCTTGATCACGAGATATAGCCTATTCTACTCTATCTGCTTGCATTAGAGTAGTGTAGCATATTCTTTGCTTTCATTATACCTATCTGATGCATAGCTTTGTCCTTGTTACGACTGTTGTTACCTTTACGCAATCCTATATGCTTAGTATAGGATGCTAGTATATTCATCTGTGGCCCTACATTCTTGTCCGTCTGCTGTGCTATACTATCGGGCCGTGATCACTCGGGAGGTGATCACGGGTATATACTATATACTTTATACATGATACATGTGGAGACTAAAAGTCGGGTCGGCTGTTGGAGCACCCGCGAGTGGATCTTTGTGGCGGAGGCGTCGAGGCAGGTTGAGACCGCCTAGGAGAGAGGTGGGCTGGCCACTGCTCGGCGTTCATGGATACTTAACACGCTTAACGAGATCTTGGTATTTGATCTGAGTCGGCTACGAGCCTATACGCACTAACCATCTACGTGGGAGTAGTTATGGGTATCCTGGCGTCGTGGTATCAGCGGAAGCACTTCGTGACGTCAGCGACTAAGCGGCGCACGCCGGATTGGACTGGAACGCCACTAGGCTAGGTCTGCTTCCGGCCACGCATAGCGTCTTGGTGTGCTTTCGAGGCGATGGGCCCCGAACCCTGCTGGCAAGTTTAGACCGGCGTCTTGGCCTCTCTGTTGTGCCTAGGTGGGGCTGCGACGTGTTGATCTTCCGGCGGGCATGACCGGGAAAGTGTGTCCGGCCAAATGGGATCAAGCGTGTTGGGTAAGTTAGTGCACCCTGCAGGAAGTTAATCTATTGAATAGCCGTGATCTTGATAGCAGGATCGACTTGAGTTGTACCTTGACCTTATGACAACTAGAACCGGATACATAATAAAACACACCATTCCAAGTGCAAGATACAACCGTTGGTATCTATCTCTCAGGGATACGAGGAGGGGATCGACGTGTAGGATGATTGCTATGTTATGTTACTTGGAGGACTACAACATACCATCTTCTACCATTTGCAAGACGAAGGTGACGGAAGCATAGTCTTCGATAAGACTAGCTATCCCCCCTTATTCTCGGCATTCTCAGCTCACCCACCGATATGGCCCCTTTACACATATATCCATGCATATGTAGTGTAGCTCCTTGCTTGCGAGTACTTTGGATGAGTACTCACCGGTTGCGTTGTTCCCCCTTTTCCCCTATCTCTACTCGGTTCTTGCGACCCGGACGATGGAGCCCAGGAGCGACGCCACCGTCGATGGCGACTACTACCCGGAGGTGCCTACTACTACGTGCAGCCCGGCCGACGACACAGAGTAGTTTAGGAGGATCCCAGCAGAGGCCCTCGCCTCTTCGATCTCAGATCCCGGTTGTGCTAGTCTTCTTAAGGCAAACTTGTTTAACTTATGTCTCAGATCAGATATTGTTGCTTCCGCTGACTCGTCTATGATCGAGCACTTGTATTTGAGCCCTCGAGGCCCCTGGCTTGTATTATGATGCTTGTATGACTTTTTTTATTTGTAGAGTTGTGTTGTGATATCTTCCCGTGAGTCCCTGATCTTGATCGTACACATTTGCGTGTATGATTAGTGTACGATTGAATCGGGGGCGTCACAATTATAGTTCATCACGAAGTTCCAGTAACTTGGTGATGGTGACTACAGAACTCTGCCAATCACTATCTTATCTGGAAGATTAACTCCCACTTGATTCAAGCGATTGTAGTACTCAGACAATCTAAGTACTTGCTCACTAGTTAAGCAATTCTCCTCCATCTTTTAGGTGAAGTATTTGTCGAGGTCTCATACCTCTTGACACGGGCATGAAGTCTGAAATACCAATTTCATCTCTTGAAACATCTTATATGTTCCATGACGTTTCAAAAACGTTTTTGTAATCCCGGTTCTAAGCCATAAAGCATGGTGCACAAAACTATCAAGTAGTCATCATATTGAGCTAGCCAAACGCTCATAACGTCTGCATCCGCTTCTGCAATAGGTCCGGCACCTAGCGGTGCATCAAGGACATAATTCTTTCCAGGCAAGAATGAGGATAAACCTCGGATCACGAACCAAGTCCGCATCATTGCTACTAACATTTTTCAACTTAGTTTTTCTCTAGGAACATATCAAAAACATAGGGAAGCAAAAACATAGGGAAGCAACAACGCGAGCTATTGATCTACAACATAATTTGCAAAATACTACCAGACTAAGTTCATGATAAATTAAAGTTCAATTAATCATATTACTTAAGAACTCCCACTTAGATAGACATCTCTCTAGTCATCTAAGTGATCACGTGATCCAAATCAACTAAACCATGTCCGATCATCACGTGAGATGGAGTAGTTTTCAATGGTGAACATCACTATGTTGATCATATCTACTATATGATTCACGTTCGACCTTTAGGTCTCCGTGTTAGGCCATATCTGTATATGCTAGGCTCGTCAAGTTTAACTTTGAGTATTCCGCGTGTGCAAGCTGTTTTGCACCCGTTGTATTTGAACGTAGAGCCAATCACACCCGATCATCACGTGGTGTCTCAAACACGAAGAACTTTCATAGCGGTGCATACTCAGGGAGAACACTTCTTGATAATTAGTTAGAGATCATCTTAAAATGCTACCATCAATCAAAGCAAGATAAGATGCATAAAGGATAAACATCACATGCAATCAATATAAGTGATATGATATGGTCATCATCATCTTGTGCTTGTGATCTCCATCTCCGAAGCACCATCGTGATCACCATTGTCACCGGCGCGACACCTTGATCTCCATCGCAGCATCGTTGTCGTTACGCCATCTATTGCTTCTACGACTATCGCTACCGCTTAGTGATAAAGTAAAGCAATTACTGGGCGTTTGCATTTCATATAATAAAGAAACAACCATATGGCTCCCGCCAGTTGTCGATAACTTCGGTTACAAAACATGATCATCTCATACAATAAAATATAGCATCACGTCTTGACCATATCACATCACAACATGCCCTGCAAAAACAAGTTAGACGTCCTCTACTTTGTTGTTGCAAATTTTACGTGGCTGCCGTTCTTACCTACGCATCAAAACCACAACGATAGTTCGTCAAGTTAGTGCTGTTTTAACCTTCGCAAGGACCGGGCGTAGTCACACTCGGTTCAACTAAAGTGAGAGAGACAGACACCCGCCAGTCACCTTTAAGCACGAGTGCTCGTAGCAGTGAAACCAGTCTCGGCGTAAAGCGTCTGGCGTAATGTCGGTCCGGGCGCTTCATCTCACAATACCGCCCGAACCAAAGTATGACATCTTTGGTAAGCGGTATGACTTGTATCGTCCATAACTCACTTGTGTTCTACTCGTGCATATAACATCAACGCATAAAACCTAGGCTCGGATGCCTTTGTTGGGGAACGTAGTCATTTCAAAAATTCCTACGCATTAACGCAAGATCATGGTGATGCATAGCAACGAGAGGGAAGAGTGTTGTCCACGTGCCCTCGTGAGACCGAAGCGGGCGTTATGACAACGCGGTTGATGTAGTCGTCGTCTTCACGATCCGACCGATCCAAGTACCGAACGTCACGGTACCTCCGAGTTCAGCACACGTTCAAATTTCGATGACGATCCCGGACTCGATCCAGCAAAGTGTCGGGATGAGTTCCGTCAGCACGACGGCGTGGTGACGATCTTGATGTTCTACCGTCGTAGGGCTTCGCCTAAGCACCGCTACAATATTACCGAGGTGGACTATGGTGGAGGGGGGCACCGCACACGGCTAAGGAACGATCACGAAGATCAACTTGTGTGTCTATGGGGTGCCCCTGCCCCCGTATATAAAGGAGTGGAGGAGGGGGAGGGCCGGCCCTCTCTATGGCGCGCCCTAGGGGAGTCCTACTCCCACCGGGAGTAGGATTCCCCCTTTCCTAGTAGAACTAGGAGCCCTTCCAGGTAGTAGGAGTAGGAGGGAAGGAAAGGGAAGGAAAGGAGAAGGAAGGAAGGCGCCCCCTCCTAGTCCACTTCGGACCATCTCATTGGGAGGGGTGCGGCCACCCTTTGAGGCCTTTCTCTCCTTTCCCGTATGGCCCATTAAGGCCCAATACGAATTCCCGTAACTCCCCGGTACTCCCGAAAATACCCGAATCACTCGGAACCTTTCCGATGTCTGAATATAGTCGTCCAATATATCGATCTTTACGTCTCAACCATTTCGAGACTCCTCGTCATGTCCCCTATCTCATCCGGGACTCCGAACTCCTTCAGTACATCAAAACTCATAAACTCATAATAAAACTGTCATCGAAACCTTAACGTGCGGACCCTACGGGTTCGATAACTATGTAGACATGACCGAGACACGTCTCCGGTCAATAACCAATAGCGGAACCTGGATGCTCATATTGGCTCATACATAGTCTACGAAGATCTTTATCGGTCAAACCGCATAACAACATACGTTGTTCCTTTTGTCATCGGTATGTTACTTGACCGAGATTCGATCGTCGTATCTCAATACCTAGTTCAATCTCGTTACCGGCAAGTCTCTTTACTCGTTACGTAATGCATCATCCCGTAACTAACTCATTAGTTACATTGCTTGCAAGGCTTATAGTGATGTGCATTACCGAGAGGGCCTAGAGATACCTCTCCGACAATCGGAGTGACAAATCCTAATCTCGAAATACGCCAACTCAACATGTACCTTTGGAGACACCTGTAGAGCTCCTTTATAATCACGCAGTTACGTTGCGACGTTTGGTAGCACACAAAGTGTTCCTCCGGCGAACGGGAGTTGCATAATCTCATAGTCATAGGAACATGTATAAGTCATGAAGAAAGCAATAGCAACATACTAAACGATCAAGTGCTAAGCTAACGGAATGGGTCAAGTCAATCACATCATTCTCCTAATGAGGTGATCCCGTTAATCAAATGACAACTCATGTCTATGGTTAGGAAACATAACCATCTTTAATTAACGAGCTAGTCAAGTAGAGGCATACTAGTGACACTCTGTTTGTCTATGTATTCACACATGTATTATGTTTCCGGTTAATACAATTCTAGCATGAATAATAAACATTTATCATGAAATAAGGAAATAAATAATAACTTTATTATTGCCTCTAGGGCATATTTCCTTCAGCGTGTAGGGAGAGGAACTTGTTGACTGAGCACACGCGCTGTCACGCTCAGCCTAGAGCCCTAGACGCGCACCGTCTGTGGCGAGCATGGTGCGGGTTTCAACGCGCTTCAACGTCGGCGACCTCCAACGCTGCATCGCCTCATCCTCTGGCTCCAGTGCGAGCGCCGCGAGGATCAGTTTGACCGCCGCCGCTGCTCGATACCTGTAGCCGGACAACCCGTGGTCTTCCCCATGAAGTCCTCCGGTGATGAATCGTACATCGGTGATGGCGTCACTGGTCAACATGGCCATGGACGGTAGCATCCACTCGCTCGTGGTCCTGTTCCTCCAAGGGCGCACCATCGCCAGCAGCTCCAGATCTTGCACGCAAATGCTTGATAGAATGCCCACATGAGAGATAAATCAAAGGGGAGAAACAGATTGCCACATGTACTAGAACCAATCAAAACCGCCCTGAGTCAGCACAAAAACAACTTGTGTGTGATTGAGGGACGAAACTTGTCCGGTTTCAAGAATTGAGGGTGCAAGTTGTCCGGTTTCGAAGTTGAGGGACCAAATCTAGACTTCGTCAAAAGTTGAGGGACGAAAAATATACTTTTCTCTTTATTATACTCGGATGAAGGAAGAGGCCATGGTGATTCGATCTCGAAGTTACGCATGAAATATCTCCACCCAACATCGAGACGATGATGTAAGAGGCGAATCACTTACAGAAGGGCAATATGGTCCCAACAGGTCGGGCTTTCCTTTCGCGGAACCCGAAGCACCGACGCGTTCCTCCACTTCCGCCCCCCCTCCTTAAACCTGCCTCTCTTCTCTTCTAGATTTGCGCCCTCCCTTTCCTTCTGGTCTCCTCCCCTCCCTTGCTCCCACCAATCCCCGCCCCCTTGGCATAATCTTTGGCCGTCATGGCAAGCCTGGCCACAACTGAAGCTTTAGCATGTTTCTTTTATCATAACAGGAAAAGGTGGTTTCTGAATGTAAGCAATAAGAATAACTAGATCAACATTACGAGTAATAGCTTCTTCTTCGGCTTTAGCAGGTTCTACTATTTTTACTTCAATGGGAGGATGATATTTAAACTACTTCTCCTTAGGGAAAACATGAGTAGAAAATGATTCACAAAAAGAAGCTACTATCTCAGAGTCAAGTCCATATTTAGTGTTAAATTCATGAAAGGCATCGGTATCCATAAAAGATTTAACACAATCAAACTCAAGGTTTATACCTGACTCCTTACCTTCGTCGAGCTCCCAATCTTCGGAGTTGCGTTTAATTCTTTCCAAAAGATCCCATCGGAATTTAATAGTCTTCTTCATAAAAAAATAGTACAAGAATTATCAAGCATGGATTGATCATTATGAGAAAGCCGAGCATAAAAATTATGAATAATAATTTCTCTTGAGAGCTCATGATTGGAGCATGAATATAACATTGACTTAAGCCTCCCCCTAGCTTGAGAGATACTTTCTCCTTCACAAGGCCAAAAATTATATATATAATTCCGATCACGATGAACTAGATGCATAGGATAAAACTTCTGACGAAATTCTAATTTCAATCGGTTGTAATTCCAAGCTCCAATATCATCACATAGCTTATACCATGTAAACGCCTTTCCCTTCAAAGATAAAGGGAAGACCTTCTTCTTGACTCATCTTCGGGCAAACCTGCAAGCTTAAATAATCCACAAACTTCATCCACATAGATTAGATGCATATCAGGATGTAGTGTTCTATCTCCTGCATAAGGATTAGCTAGAAGTTTCTCTATCATACCCGAAGGAATTTCATAATAAATATTTTTCAGTAGGTGCAGTAGGTTGAGGAGCAACTCTTTGTTCTTCCGGTTGAAGTGAAGATACCCCGAACAAACCCCTCAAAGGATGATTTTCCATAGTGACAAGTAACAGTAAATATCAGCACATAATATAATTTTTCCTTACCAAAGGCGCTTCACTCTCCGGCAACGGCGTCAGAAAATAGTCTTGATGACCCACCAGTATGGGGGATCAATCGTTGTCCTTTCAATAAGTAAGAGTGTCGAACCCAACGAGAAGCAGAAGGAAATGACAAGCGATTTTCAGCAAGGTATTTTCTGCAGGCACTGAAATTATCGGTACCAAATAGTTTTGTGATAAGATAATTCATAATGGGTAACAAGTAATAAGTGTTACAAAGGTGCAACAAGGTGTCCCGATCCTTTTTGTAGCAAAGGATAAGCCTGGATGAACTCTTATATAAAGCAAAGCGCTCCCGAGGACACATGGGAATTATCGTCAAGTTAGTTTTCATCATGTTCATATGATTCGCGTTTGTTACTTTGATAATTTGATATGTGGGTGGACCGGTGCTTGGACAAGCATCCCACTTATGATTAACCCTTCTCGCAAGCATCCGCGACTATGAAAGAAGAATTAAGATAAATCTAACCATAGCATGAAACATGTGGATCCAAATCAGCCCCTTACGAAGCAACGCATAAACTAGGGTTTAAGCTTGTGTCACTCTAGCAACCCATCATCTACTTATTACTTTCCAATGCCTTCCCCTAGGCCCAAATCATGGTGAAGTGTCATGTAGTCGACGTTCACATAACACCACTAGAGGAAAGGCAACTACATCTCATCAAAATATCGAACGAATACCAAATTCACATGATTACTTATAACAAGACTTCTTCCATGTCCTCAGGAACAAATGTAACTACTCACAAAGCATGTTCATGTTCAAGATCAGAGGGGTAATAAACATCATTAAGGATCTGAACATATGATCTTCCACCAAATAAACCAACTAGCATCAACTACAAGGAGTAATCAACACTACTAGCAACCCACAGGTACCAATCTGAGGTTTTGGGACAAAGATTGAATATAAGTGATGAACTAAGGTTTGATAGGAGATGGTGCTGACGTAGATGTTGATGAAGAATGACCCTCCCTCGATGAGAGGATCGTTCCTGATGACGATGGCTTCGATTTCCCCCTCTCGGAGGGAAGTTTCCCCGGCAGAATAGCTCTTTCGGAGCCCTAGATTGCTTCTGCCCAAGTTTCGCCTCGAGACAGCGGCGCTTCGTCTCGAAAGCTTCCTTATGATTTTTTCTAGGTCAAAACCCTCCATATAGCATAAGATGGGCACCGGATGATGGCCAGGGGGCCCACAAGCCCTGGGGGCGCGCCCTGGGCGGTAGGGCGCGCCCCCCCAGGCTTGTGGCCACCTGGTGGGTCTCCTTCTATTGTTTCTTGGCCCAATATATTTTTATATATTTTAAAACCATTCTCCTTAAAGTTTCAGGACATTTGGAGTTGTGCAGAATAGGTATCTCAGATTTGCTCCTTTCCGGTCCAGAATTCCAGCTATCGGCATTCTCCCTCTTCATGTAAATCTTGTAAAATAAGAGAGAAAAGGCATAAGTATTGTACCATAATGTGAAATAACAACCCATAATGCAATAAATATCAACATAAAAGCATGATGCAAAATAGACATATCAATACCCCCATTGTCACCACAGATATTCATACGCAAGACATACATCAAGTATTCTCCAATCCATAAAAGTATTCAATCCGATAATAGTGAAATCTCAAAGGTAAAACTCAATTCATCACAACAAGATAAAGAGGGAGAAACACCATATGATCCAACTATATTAACAAAGCTCGCGGTACATCAAGATCATGCCAAATCAAGAACACGAGAGAGAGAGAGAGATAGAGAGAGAGAGAGATCAAACACATAGCTACTGATACAAACCCTTAGCCCCGGGGGTGGACTGCTCCCTCCTCACCACGGTGGCCGTCGGGATGATGAATATGGCCTCTGGTGATGACTTCCCCCTCTGGCAGGGTGCTGGAATGGGCTCCCTGAAGGAAATATGCCCTAGAGGCAATAATAAAGTTATTATTTATTTCCTTATTTCATGATAAATGTTTATTATTCATGCTATAATTGTATTAACCGGAAACATAATACTTGTGTGAATACATAGACAAATAGAGTGTCACTAGTATGCCTCTACTTGACTAGCTCGTTGATTAAAGATGGTTATGTTTCCTAGCCATAGACATGAGTTGTCATTTGATTAACGGGATCACGTCATTAGGAGAATGATGTGATTGACTTGACCCATTCCGTTAGCTTAGCACTCGACCGTTTAGTATGTTGCTATTGCTTTCTTCATGACTTATACATGTTCCTATGACTATGAGATTATGCAACTCCGTTCTGGGAGGAACACTTTGTGTGCTACCAAACGTCACAACGTAATCGGGTGATTATAAAGGTGCTCTACAGGTGTCTCCAAAGGTACTTGTTGGGTTGGCGTATTTCGAGATTAGGATTTGTCACTCCGATTGTCGGAGAGGTATCTCTGGGCCCACTCGTTAATGCACATCACTTAAGCCTTGCAAGCATTGCAACTAATGAGTTAGTTGCGGGATGATGTATTACGGAACGAGTAAAGAGACTTCTGCTTGCAACGAGATTGAACTAGGTATTGAGATACCGACGATCGAATCTCGGGCAAGTAACATACCGATGACAAAGGGAACAACGTATGTTGTTATGCGGTTTGACCGATAAAGATCTTCGTAGAATATGTGGGAGCCAATATGAGCATCCAGGTTCCGCTATTGGTTATTGACCGGAGACGTGTCTCGGTCATGTCTACATTGTTCTCGAACCCGTAGGGTCCGCACGCTTAAAGTTCGATGACGGTTATATTATGAGTTTATGTGTTTTGATGTACCGAAGGTAGTTCGGAGTCCCGGATGAGATCGGGGACATGACGAGGAGTCTCGAAATTGTTGAGGCATAAAGATCGATATATTGGACGACTATATTCGGACATCGGAAAGGTTCCGAGTGATTCGGGTATTTTTCGGAGTACCGGAGAGTTACGGGAATTCGCCGGGGAGTATATGGGACTTATTGGGCTTTAGGGGAAAGAGAGAGGAGAGGATGCGCACCGCCCCAAGGCCTAGTCCGAATTGGACTAGGGGGAGGCTGCCTCCTTCCTTCTCTTCTCTCTCCCCTTTCCTTGACTCCTACTCCTACTACTTGGAGGGGGGGGATCCTACTCTCGGTGGGAGTAGGACTCCTCCTAGGGCGCGCCATAGAGAGGGCCGGCCCTCCCCCTCCTCCACTCCTTTATATACGGGGAGGGGGGCACCCCTTGGAGACACAACAATTGATCATTGATCTTTTAGCCGTGTGCGGTGCCCCCCTCCACCATAGTCCACCTCGATAATATCATAGCGGTGCTTAGGCGAAGCTCTGCGTCGGTAGAACATCATCATTGTCACCACGCCGTCGTGCTGACGAAACTCTCCCTCAACACTCGGCTAGATCGGAGTTCGAGGGGCGCCATCGAAGCTGAGCGTGTGCGGAACTCGGAGGTGTCGTGCGTTCGGTACTTGATCGGTCGGATCGTGAAGACGACGACTACATCAATCGTGTTGTGCTAACGCTTCGCTTTCGGTCTCACGAGTGCGTGGACAACACTCTCCTCTCGTTGCTATGCATCACCATGATCCTGCGTGTGCGTAGGAATTTTTTTTGAAATTACTACGTTCCCCAACACTCCCAATTGAGTTTTTGTGGATACAGAGGCTTGCAGCGATGGAACTTCCGATCTAGGGTTATTTTTAGGGTTTATGTATTTATAGGATTTTTTGGCGTCGTTCTCACGCTGAGATGGGCTTCGAGGAGCCCACTACCCACCAGGGTGCGCCAGAGAGGAGTGGCGCGCCCTGGTGCCTAGTGGCCACCTCCTTCCCCTTCTGTTCCTTCCATGAAGCTTTTAGTGCCTCTTTTCTTCCAAAAAATCATCAAAAAGTTTCGCTACATTTGGAGAACTTTTATTTCTGCACAAAAAACAACACCACGGTAATTCAGCTGAAAACAGTGTCAGTCCGGGTTAGTTCCATTCAAATCATACCAAAACCACATAGAAATTGTTCCATTCTAAACGTGGCATTAATACTTCATAAATTGTAGATACGCCGGAGACGTATCACAACCATAACTCCAACTACACAAGTACGTATTCGTCAAGAAAAAATAAGAGAGAAGGAATCATCACGTTTTACGGTACAGAGCTGCCACCACCTCCTGTTCTTCATCGGGAGGGCTGATCTGGGGTCCGTTTGGGGCTCCGGAGAGGCGGATTCGACGCCGTCGTCATCATCAACCATCCTCCATCACCAATTTCATGATGCTCACCACTGGGAGTGAGTAATTTCTTCGTAGGCTTGCTGGACGGTGATGGGTTGGATGAGATTTACCATGTAATTGAGTCAGTTTTGTTAGGGCTTGATCCCTAGTATTCACTATGTTCTGAGATTGATGTTGCTATGACTTTACTACGCTTAATGCTTGTCACTAGGGCCTGAGTGTCATGATTTCAGATCTGAAACCTTTATGTTTTCATGAATATATTTGTGTTCTTGATCCTATCTTGCTAGTTGTATGCACCTATTACGTGTTATGATCTGTATACCCCAAGGTGACAATAATTGGATTTTTTTCTAGGCGATTAGCGTAGTTTGAGGAGTTCATGTATTCACTATGTTCCGGTTCTGGTGCTCTCATAAAAGGGCCCGGTGTTAATGCTTTGTTCCGGTTCTCTCTTAAAAGGAGGCCTCAACATCCCTTAGTTTTCTTATGGACTCCGCTACCACGGGAGGGTAGGACAAAAGATATCATGCAAGTTCTTATCATAAGCACGCATGACTATTTGCGGAATATATGCCTACATTACATTGATGAACTAGAGCTAGTTCTGTGTCCCCCTATGTTATAATTGTTACATGATGAATGTCATCCAACATAATTATCCATCACTGATCCAATGCCTATGAGCTTTTCACATATTGATCTTTGCTAAATTTACTACTGTCGCTGCTGCTGTCACAATCACTACAAAACTGCTACTGTTATTGTTGCTATTGCTACTACTGCTATCAAACTATCATACTATTGTGCTACCGATCACTCTGCTGCAGATATTTAGTTCTACATGTGTGATTGAATTGACAACTCAACTGCTAATACCCGCGAATATTTTTTGGCTCCCTTTGTGTCAAATCAATAAATTGGGTTGAATACTCTATCCTCGAAAACTTGTGATCCCATATACTTGTGGGTTATCACGTCTCACCGGTCACAACATCTGCCACCGTCGCTCATATTTCATAGCATGTCGTCTCACGGTCGCAACATCCGCCGTTGTCGGTTGTACTCCCTGCGTTCCATAATGTAGTGCCTATAGATTTTCTGAAAAGTCAAATTTTGCAAACCTTGACCAAGTTTGCAGAGAAAAATATTTATATCTACAATAGCTAAAATATTTATAACTTACGAGTAGCATTTAGTCACACCGGTAGCAGCGCCAGTTGTCATGGAAATGCTCAACACAAGGTTCTTGGCGATGCTTTTTCCAGATACTCCATTTTTAAGAGAATGGCGTTTTGGAGGCCGAGCTTCATGGAGGCCTTTATTTCAAAAAATTCTGAAAAAAAATATGCGTGTATGTAAGGATATAACCCACATGTGTGTAAAATTTCATGATGAAATACACTGAAATGCGATCTGTACAAAAAAGACAAATTCATGGCCTGGGATGATGAATATTATCATGTGTTAAACAGCCCCAGATTTGCCTTTTTTGCACAGCCCTCATTTTAACGTGTTTTGGCCTGAAAATTTACACATATGTGTGTTATGCCTTCACGTATATCTATACTTTTTTCAGATTTTTTTGAAATGTAAAAATATGAATTTCGACGAAATTTGAATTTTGAATCTCGGGGCCTCCAGTGAGCTGGGTCACCAAAGTCAATTACCGATTTTTATATGTTTTATAAAACTACCCTGATAGAGGCAGAGCTAATAGAGTAGTACTTTTCTTTTAATAACACGTTCTACTGCACTACAGTAACACTACGGGACGGCAGCTGGCCAACAGTAACACTGACAGGCACGGTACGGGACGGCCGCTGCCCAATCCCTGGCACACGCCACAGGACACAACTGTTGTTGCTCCTCCGTCAAAACGTGGCATAAAAAAGGTTAGGTGAGCGTGCAGTGCAGCGTTCGCTCCCAAACCCAAACAATGTCCTTGCTCAACAAAGCCAAACGTTTTGATGATTTTTATTGTACACTGATGAATGGAAGAGCCCATGGCGATTCGATCTCGAGCGTTCTGCTGCGAAATATCTCCACCCAACATCGGACTCGGAGACGACGACAGAAGAGGCGAACCACTTACAGCAAAGGGCAATATGGTCCGAGCCGGTCGGGCTTTCCTTTCCGCGGAACCCAGAAGCACCAGACGCGTTCCTCCGCTTCCTTCCTTCTCCCCCTCCTTAAACCGCCGCCTTAAACCTGCCTCTCGTTTCTTCTAGATTTGCGCCCTCCCCTTTCCGCCCCTGGTCTCCTCCCCCTCCCTCCCACCGATCCGCCCGTCCCCCCGCCGCGCAATGCTGGCCGTCGCGGCGGGGCAGGCGACGCTGGGGGAGCCGTCCTCGTCGGCGGCCGCCGCCGCCGCTGTGCCCAAGCGCCGGGATCCCACGCCGGATCATCCACCGTATTCATGGGTAATCACTTCTCCCCGGTCGATTAATCGCCTACCTATTCCTCCCCGTTTATTCGGTTGATTCTCTCTCTCTCCACCGGGAGAACAGTTGGATTTGCTCTTTTAATCTCCACCCACCCGAATCGAATTAGGAAATCACTAATTGAGCATCGCCAGCGACAGATGCTCCTCGTTGATTCGGAAAGAAAAATCGAGCATCGCCTCCGATGTGAGGAGAAATTGCGCTCAATCCAGATTAGCTCGCGCCTGGTTGTTAATGGCAATGGGGTTTGGGTGGGCTGCCGCCGCTGGTTTGACGTTTGCGGCTTGTTTGGTTGCAGATGATTGAAGAGGCGATCCAGGCGCTGGGCGAGGACGGCGGCTCGGCGGAGTCCGCCATCTCGGGCTTCATCCGCGGCAGGTACCCCGGCGTCCCCGCCGCGCACGACAGGTTCCTCCGCTACTACCTCGCCAAGCACGTCGCCGAGGGCCTCTTCGTCTGCGCCGCGCCTGGGCGGTACTCTTGCTGCTCCGACGACGAGCCCCAGCCCGAGCTCGCACTCACCGAGGTCCTGG
Source organism: Aegilops bicornis (assembly GCA_021605145.1). Taxonomy (NCBI): domain Eukaryota; kingdom Viridiplantae; phylum Streptophyta; class Magnoliopsida; order Poales; family Poaceae; genus Aegilops; species Aegilops bicornis. The sequence goes on from JAHIAL010000008.1 coordinate 1,745,448, forward strand.
CGGCGGCGGCACAGCCCAACGCGCCCGCGGTCGGCCTAGGAAGGATAGCTCGCTGGTGGTGGTCAAGCGTGGGCGCGGTCGGCCTAGGAGGGATGATTTGCAGGCCGCTGTGGTGGCGGTGAGTGCTGGGCCTCCGATGGCAGGGGGCCAAGCGCGGCCGCGGTCGGCCTCGGAAGGATGGCTCGGCGCCCAAGCCGGCTTCTGGCAAGAAGTTTGTGAGCGGGTCGCCATCCGCGATGCCCAAACGCCGTGGCCGGTCTCGCCTTCTGACGGATGTAGGGGCGGCCGACGTCTCCGGCGAAGCGCTCGTCACGGACAAGAAAGACAGCACTGAGGCTCCATCCGCCACTGATAAGAACCATGGGGAACCTCGCGAGCTGGCACTTGCGATCGTCAACGACGGCTCTGGTGCAGCATTACTCACGGAGGAAGATGGCGGCGAGGCTCCAGCAGCCAAGCGGCCGCTCTTGGCCAAGGAACCTGCCTCATTCAGTACGCCAGAGTGCAGCACCCAGCACTGCAAACTGCCCCTTGTGGCAGCTGACGAAAACTCTGCTCCGGCCCTAGCCTCTGACAAGGAGGGTGACACCGAAGCTCCATTTGTGAAGCACAAGCGCCGTCGTCGGACTTGCAGATCAGAGCCGGCAAAATCCACCTGCGGCTCTCCCTCAACATCAATTGCAGACAAGAAGGCCGGTGGCAACGTTGCATCTGCTCCACCCAAGGGCCGTGGCTGGTCGCGCAAACCGACATTGATGGCTGCCGCCGACAACGAAATTACACCCAATGAGGCTCGATCAGTACCGGGCAAGCCGCGCGCAAACCTCGCAAACAGTTTCTGCTGAACTTTTATGATGAGGTACCAACTAGTCCGAAGTTCTGTGTCCTCGCACTGCCTGCCCAGGTGCCAGGGGCAACAAAGGCGCCGTAGTTCTGAAGCATGGCAGCTCATGAAACATCGTCACATAGTTGAAAGAACACCTCTTGAGTTCCTAAATGCAGTGCACAGGACGATAGCTGTAGTTCCTAAATTCAACTAGGTAGGGATATTTCTTTTCGGAGCTCCAGTTTAGTTCAAGTCTGAACAAATACCACCGTCCGTCCAACGAGGCCCCGAGGGTTTTTGTATGAATCTCGTCAGTTCATGCGAAAAGAAAAACAGATGCAATTGTTCTGGTTCTTTGATATTTGTCTGCCATAAGTTGCTGAAACTCTCGATTACATGAATCTTGGAGAAGTAATCTCTTACATTTGGGGCCATCAAATCTCAGACCAGAAATGTTGAAACCAATGAGGCCAAAATAACCTTTTGATATTAAAATCCAGAAATTTTTGGTAAACATTCAACAACTCTGAAGGTTTACAATCACACAGAACTAGTAGATCACCATAGTTGGCAACCCAGGGCAGATAATTAGCTAACAGAAAGAACAACCCAGGGCAGATAATTAGCTAACAGAAAGAACAAACCCATCATCTCTGTCATGTACACTGAAAATTATTTCAATTGGACTCCTGGCATGCCGGCAACTTATGATGAATTTACCAAATCAATGATGGTGGATATAAGAACTGTCATCCACAACGGTGTCGGGCATGGATTATTCGATAAGGAATCTGGAATTCCTCATGCCTCCCAGCCCCTCAAGATGGTGGCGCGAGCAACCCGGTTCACTCCCAAGGTGAATGCTCCCATCCTAAGGTTGCAATCTTGAGACTTGCACATGGCCTTGATGTTCTGGAACGCGCTGTTCATGTACTTATGGAGCTCCATGTTCACCTTTTCTTCTTCCCACATGAATCCTTGAATGTTCTGCGCCATCAAAGAAGCATAAGGAAACTGCCGGCTCAAGCAAAAAGATAATGTGGAATGAGATGGCAAAGGCCGCCATCGTATACTCAATTACCTGAACCCACTCAAAATAGCTAACGATCACACCACCAGCATTAGCATAGATATCAGGCAACACGACCACTCCCTTCTTGGTAAGAATCTACAGCACATACAACAAAAGTGAGACATTCAGAAAACAGAATTGAAAAATGGTTGTATTTTTTATATTTCTCAAGGATGAAAATTTATCGTAAGTTGTTTGGTGGTACAGTACTCTTACCTCATCAGCTTCTGGATCGGTTGGATGATTAGCAGCTTCGATTATAAATTTGGCCTTAACATCAGGGGCATTTTCCCTTCAGATAATTAAAGCAAATCATCAGTTACCCTAAACTATAAATAAGTATATATCCAGGAAGCAATCAGAAAATAGGTTGCTCAACAGGTACAAAGATTGAATAAAAAATGCATCAACTTATCTGCAGAATTCATTAAGTCAGGATTATCACAATATTCGCACATCAATTATGTTTGCTATTCGCAATAAAACTAGCAGAAGAAAACACTTAACAAAACATGTACTCCCTCCGTTCGGAATTAGTTGTCGCAGAAATGGATGTATCTAGACGTATTTTAGTTCTAGATGCACCCATTTCCGAGACAAGTAATTCCGGACGGAGGGAGTAACAGAAAAGGGGGGAAACCGTGACGTACGGTGAAATCTAGTGAAAATGATTTAGGCCACATCAAAAGCGCAGAAGGATAAAAGCAATTACCTGTTAAGAACTCCGCCTAAGGCACATGGGAGGAGGACATCGCATTCATGCACTAGCAACTCTGAGGCATCCATGACTTCAGCGCCATGAAAGTCTTTCAACTGACCACCCTCATTTCTGTGCTTCATCAGAGCAGGTACGTCTATCCCTGCTTTGTTTCTGATTGTGCCTGATACATCTCCAAGTGCAATTACCTTACCACCTTTCTCATGGATGAGTTGTGCAGCCCATGAACCAACATTACCGAATCCCTACAGGATTTCATCATAGAATAAGCACAATTCTACATTTTGATGGCTGCTAACAGTAGCACGATGTTTGAACAGACTTATTTTGGTTTTTTGCCATGGCACTCACTACTATCTTTTTACCATTCAAGAAGTCAACGGTTTATCACAACTCACCTGAATAACAAAGGTTGATCCAGAAATAGACTTCCCATATTCGGCCAGGAGAGCCTCAGTAGCGTACATCACACCCCGCCCAGTGGCAGCATCCCTACCTAATGATCCACCAAGATCCTAACAAACAGGCCCAAATTGTAATCATATTAGTAATAATGTGTAAAGAGTTTATATGCATCAGATCATTTTCTGTTATAGTGGTAATACTTACTATGGGCTTCCCTGTGACAACAGCTGGGGAGTGACCATGGAATTTTGAGTACTCGTCAAAGATCCATGCCATGGTCTGTATGGAAAATGGTTTCAGATAGAGCTAGTAGCAGAACATAGGAAGGCAGTGAACGATAGTAAAGACGCTGAAATTGCATAGCATACCTGTGAATTAGTTCCCATGTCTGGAGCCGGAATATCGGTATGAGTTCCGATAAGGTCATGAATTTTCTGAGTAAATACACGTGTCAGACGCTCCAACTCACTCCTACTTAAATCACCGGGAGAGCACCCTATTCCTCCCTTTGCTCCACCATATGGTACTGCCGCAACGGCAGTCTTCCATGTCATCAGCTGAGCAAGTGCATTTACTTCATCTGGATCAACCTGTCAAGCAGTTTAAGTACAAGAAGAAATATGATAATCAGTCAACCCTGCAACTGACTTACTGCTTTTCGGAATCTAACATAAAGAACAACACATGGTGGAACAATTTCTAATAAAATAGTACTTACTCACAAAAGTAATTCAGTCAAACAACCGACAGTACATTAGCTAAGTTAGTTGTTTCCTTAACTGAATTATCATTTAGGGATAACAAACTTTCTAGGATCGCAAAATATCAGCAGAATATTGGTTCAAAGAATAACAAAATCCAGCACACGTTCTCTTGTCGTTATCAGTAACAGTTTATTTCCTGAGGTTACACAATAAACATCATGAAACAATTTCTAAATAAAATAGTGCTTACTCACATAAGTAATTCAGTCAAACAGCTGACAATACTTCAGCTAAGTTGGTTGTTTCCATAACTGAATTAGCATTAAAGGATATAGAAATTTCTAGGCTCGCACAATATCACCAGAATATTGGATCAACGAATAACAAGATCGGGCACGCGTTCTTTTGTCGTTATCGATAACAGTCTATTTGCTGAGCGTTACACAAGCAACGTCTTCAAACAATTCCTAATAAAAAAGACAGATAGAGCTTACCCACAAAAGTAATTCAGTCAAACAACCGACAGTACGTTAGCTAAGTTGATTGTTTCCTTAACTGAATTATCATTTAGGGTTATCAAACTTTCTAGGCTCTCAAAATATCAGCAGAATATTGGTTCAGCAAATAACAAGATCCGGCACACGTTCTCTTGTCGTTATCGATAACAGTTTATTTGCTGAGGTTACACAAAAACATCGTGACATAATTTCTAAATAAAATAGTGCTTACTCACATAAGTAATTCAGTCAAACCACCGACAATTCTTTAGCTAAGTTGGTTGCTTCAATAACTGAATTAGCATTGAAGGATGTAGAACTTTCCAGGCTCTCAAAATATCACCAGAATACTGGATCAACGAATAACAAGATCGGGCACATGTTCTTTTTGTCGTTATCGCTAACAGTCTATTTGCTGAGCATTACACAATCAACGTCTTGAAACAATTTCTAGGTAAATTAGTGCTTACTAACAAAAGTTAATTCAGTCAAACAACCGACAAAATACTGGTTCAACGAATAATAGGATCCGTCTACACAACATTCCTTTGTCGTTATCGATAACAGACTTTTTGTCGGGCGTTACAGAATCAACGACTTCGAAGATATGCCAGGTAATTCAGTCAAACAATTTCTAATAAAATGTCTAATTAAATACTGCTTAAATTGATATGCCAGATAACAATCAACTTCTTGAAACAATTTCTAATAAAATACTGCTTAATCACAAAAGTAATTCAGTCAAACAACTGTCAGTATGTTAGCTAAGTTGATTGTTTCCTTCACCGAATTATCATTTGGGGATATGAAACTTTATAGGCTTTCAAAATATCAGCAGAATATTGGTTCAACGAATAACAAGATCCGGCACATGTTCTCTTGTCTATCGATAACAGTTTATTTGCTGAGGTTACACAATCAACGCCTTGAAACAATTAAAGTAATTCAGTCAAACAACCGATGATACTTTAGCTCGGTTGGTTATTTCTATAAATGATGAATTAGCATTGAAAGATATAAAACTTACTAGGCTTGCAAAATATCACCAGAATACTGGATTAACGAATAACAAGATCGGGCACACATTCTTTTGTAGTTATCGATAAAAGTCTATATGCTGATCGTTATCGACAAAATATTGGTTCAACGTATAACAAGATCCAGCACTAGACATTCTTTTGTTGTCATCGATAATAGTCTATATGCTGATCGTTATCGACAAAATATTGGTTCAACGGATAACAAGATCCAGCACCAGACATTCTTCTGTCGTCATCGATAACAGTTTATTTTGTCGGGCGTTACAGAATCAACGACTTCGAAGATATTTCCGACAGTTTAACGACAGAAAGATGAGCTTGTAATAACAGAGGAGCACTGCATGCTCTCATTAAAAGGGATTCTATAGCTTCAAATCATTTGCCTGACAAATTGACAGCAAGGGGAATCTACATAATGTCCTAAACTAAGCACACAGGCGAAAGTCAAGTAGCAGAGCTGGACACAGCATACAAAATAACCTAAGAATGCCAGGTACCGTGGATTCACATCTTTGAATTGAAAAAGAAACAATGACATCGTTGACCATGAGCAATGGACGTTAAAAGCATGCCAAGTTGGCAAACAATCCAGCAATTTTTGCGTGTGTTAATCTGCTTATCCTTGTAGGTTTTTCGAGAGCTATTTCGATGCGTCTTGTTTTAGGCTTTCAGGAGAAATCGCAATCAAATTGACAGAAGTAGCAAGACAATCCCACGAGGAGAGGAGATGAGAAGAGATCCCGTCACCTCGGGGTGGTAGCGGATGCCACCTTTCATGGGCCCGCGGGCATTGTCGTGCTGCACGCGGAAGCCCACGAAGGAGGCCAGCGTGCCGTCGTCCTTGGGGATGGTGCATTCGACCTGCGAAGGAAAGGAACCGGAGATAGATAATAAGCAAACAGAGTCAAGCTCCGGTCGGCGGCGAGGAGAGGAGAGGAGAGAGGAGAGAACGCGGCGCGACCTTGATCTCGCGGAAGGGGATGAGGAGGCTCTTCTCGAGCTTGGAGTCGAGGCCGAGCAGCCGGGCGGCCTGGCGGAAGTTGCGGCTGGTCGCGGCGAGCGCGTTCATGGCTGCGGCGGCGGCGCGGCGCGGCGGGCTAACTTCCTCCTTCTTCTTTTCTCCCCCGGCCCGCTCCAACAACCTCCTCAACCGCAAGGAAATCGGGCGAAAGGGACAGACAGGGGCGACGGAAACACGCGCACGCGAGGGAGCGAGATCGTGGCGGGGGTGGGGGAGGCTCTCGCGGCCAGAAAGGGCAAGGCGGGCGTAAAAAGGGCGGATTTTTGTCCGGAGATCGAGGGGGGCGCGAGCTCCGGTTGTTTGGAGGGAGCCAAAGGCCCAGGGAGGAGGATGGTATTAATAGGGACGGAGGGCATGAACAACGAACGAGCAGGCCATTAACGTGCACCGGCCCTCTTCTCTTCCATCTGATCGATGGACGGATCACGCCGCTGCGTGTGAGGTGACTGGGACCAGACGACCATTAGTTTTTTTTTTCGACTTGATGAGACGACGCTTAGTTAGATGGATCCTGCAGCACGCCTTGGCAGTTTTGGAGGGTAATTACTCGCGATCGCAGGTCACAGCTGTGTAGAGCGAGGAGAATCGGGGCCCCGCGCGAGCCAGGGAAGGGGGGCGATGCTCGCTCGCTCCTTCCTTCGTTAACGGTGAACGACGGGCTTCTCCCTCTCTGTGGGTCCCACCGGACGGTGTGCTGGTACTACTTGGTGGCCCACCTGTCAGTCGGGGCTTGTGCGTCCCGTGCCTGACCTTTCCGGCGCGCTTTTCGCGTTTGTTTTGCTCGCTTTCGCGTAGGTCCGTCCATCGCCCGAACTGAAAGTCGGAAGCGTCTGCGTTTTCCTCCCGTTGATTTTGTTGGCATCTCCTCCTCCGGCCGGATTCTCTGCGCTCTGCAAAAGCCAACACGTTTTTGTTTTTACAGAATGCCATGTGCAGTGCACGCACGAGTACGGTGGGGTGGCGAACTTGGCCTCGTCCCCCTGACAGTGAAAAGGACGGTGGGGAGTGAACGAGGAGGAGGACCATCTGGCCAGGGTGCATCTCGCCCCGCGAAGTGCCTCCCCGGGAAGATGCCCAGTTCGGAGGACCAAAGCTTTCACTCCAAGTGAAACTGCTGCTGCAGCGCGGATGTGGACAGAGGCCGTGGAGTGGACGTGTCCGTGTGGACAGTCAGTGCCAGCACCTCGCTTCTCCTGAGTTGGTGGAACGGATCACGCGTCGTCCAGTCTCACGTTTCGTTGTGTGTGTGTGGCCGTGTCTTCATGCGACGGTGGGGAAGGAGTGATGGTGCTGCGCGTCGGCTGTGGGCTGTGACCCAGATTAGCAATGAATATTCCCTAAAAGGAGATTAGTGAGTATCGCAATCTAATGTATGGTATGGGTTGTAGACTCCGATCAAGAAATACCCGGTGGCACACCTCAAAGCTTCACTTTTTGGCCAAACGGTTGTACCAGATGATTTATGGTTCATACTACTATCTTTGTTACTTGAGAAATTGGTGGTACGGGTTGTCAGCTTATAGTGCTTTCCCTAACTCCGCATCTAGAATAATATCCATATGATGTTGAATATTTTGTGATTGAGAAAACGTACTGTAATGGTAGATCCTGCAAAATAGTGCTTTCCCTAACTCCCTTGCGTCCCATCACGTTCACGCCTTCCATCACATCATGACACGTTCATTCTTTTGCTTACACTTAACCTAGTTGATAGTTCACGACCAAGCATCTCCATGTCATCCAAATCTCTTCTCCATTGTCGTCCAAGTTCATGGCCAACCCCTAAACATAGGGGAAGGGGTGGGGGCTTATGAGAACCCCAGGAAATACCATGGAGGAGCCAATGCAATTTGACAAATACCAGTCTCCAGCATCGAGCTGACAACGGCATCTTACCACCGAAAACCCCTTTTGATGGTAGGGGTGGTGCAAGCTAGGGTTGACGTAGTTGATCAAGTTCTTAGTGGAGGAAATGGTATGCCCCTTTGTTGTCTTCCTCTGCATTATCATAATGGAGGAAGCCAACATAATCACTGCTAAACTGGCAAGTTAAGAGAGTCGTCGCACGATCTTGTGAGATTTGTTGTTTGTCATTTTTGTAATTTAAGCAAACATGGAACATATACTTGCATATTCATCAATATGACTAAACTGACAAGTTAAGAGAGTCCTCACTCGATCTTGTGAGATTTGTCGTTTGTCGTTTTTGAATACGTCGTTTTCTAATTTAAGTAAGCATGGAACATATGCTTGCATATTCATCAATATGGACAATAGAAGTATTGGAATGATTGTTGGAGACTTAAACGTTGAATATATAAGCATGGTAACTTATACGAGAAATTCTCTGGCAACTAACAAGTAACCGTGCAACAGCTGACCCACACACCTAGTAAATGTACGCAATCTCTCTCTCCCTCTCGCTCCCTCTCCCTCTCTCCCTCTCTCTCTCTCTCTCCATCTCCCTCTCTCTGGTTTTTATTCATTTTTGTGTGTGAAAAAACTTGGTTCCTAGGTTTTCTAAAAGTTGTATCACGGGGTTTCCCCCTAAAAATGGTCCTAGTGTTTGTAAGGCCCACCAAGTTTATATAGTTTCCATACAATGCCATTTTTTGTGATTGAGAAAATCTACCATAAGGGTACATAACGGTATATCCGTCAAGATTTCCTCCTTTGACTCTTAGCATCCCACCCCGCTTCACCACTCCCTCCACATCGTGTTCCATTCACTGTTCGCAACTCGCAAACATTTTTCTCACTCTTAACCAAGTAGATTCTTCACGGTTGAACAACTCCTCTCATACAAACCACACCCTCCTCCCCGCTTGTCGGAATTCATGGCCAAGCCCCAATACACAAGGCCTGCCAATACATATAGGGAGAACTTACGAGAATCCCAAGAGAGACTATGGAGGATCCCGTGCATGTAAAAATGTCACAATGAAGGAGTCACTCGCCGGCATCGAGCTAACGTGGCACCCAACCACCCTTCAAAGCTGCAGTGTAGATATGTGATACGTCTCCAACGTATCTATAATTTTTTATTGTTCCATGCTATTATATTATCTGTTTTGGATGTTTAATGGGCTTTAATATGCTCTTTTATATTATTTTTTGGGACTAACCTATTAACCGAAGGCCCAAAGTGCAAATTGCTGTTTTGCCTATTTCAAGAGTTCCGCAGAAAAGGAATATCAAACGGAATCCAAACGGAATGAAACCTTCATGAGGATCTTTCTTGGAACAAACACAATCCAGAGACTTGGAGTGGAAGTCAAAGACGAACGAGGCGGCCACGAGGCAGGAGGGCGTGCTGCCCGGTAGGCGCCCCACCCTCATGGGCCCCTCGTAGCTCCACCGACCTACTTCTTTCGCCTATATATACTCTTATACCCTGAAAACATCCAGGGGATCCACGAAACCACTTTTCCACCGCCGCAACCTTCTGTACCCGTGAGATCCCATCTTGGGGCCTCTTCCGGCGATCTGCCGGAGGGGGATTCAATCATGGAGGGCTTCTACATCAACACCATAGTCTCTCCGATGATATGTGAGTAGTTTACCACAGACCTTCGGGTCCATAGTTATTAGCTAGATGACTTCTTCTCTCTCTTTGGTTCACAATACAAAGTTCTCCTCGATGTTCTTGGAGATCTATTCGATGTAATACTCTTTTGCGGTGTGTTTGCCGAGATCCGATGAATTGTGGGTTTATAAATTTGATTATCTATGAATATTGTTTTGTTCTTCTCTGAATTCTTATATGCATGATTTGATATCTTTGCAGGTCTCTTCGGATTATCGGTTTAGTTTGGCCTACTAGATTGATCTTTCTTGCAATGGGAGAAGTGCTTAGCTTTGGGTTCAATCTTGCGGTGCTCGATCCCAGTGACAGAAAGGGAACCGACACGTATTGTATTGTTGCCATCGAGGATAAAAAGATGGGGTTTATATCATATTGCTTGAGTTTATCCCTCTACCATGTCATCTTGCCTAATGTGTTACTCCGTTCTTATGAACTTAATACTCTAGATGCATGCTGGATAGCGGTCGATGTGTGGAGTAATAGTAGTAGATGCAGAATCATTTCGGTCTACTTGACATAGACGTAATGCCTATTCATGATCATTGCCTTAGATATCATCATAACTATGCGCTTTTCTATCAATTGCTCGGCAGTAATTTGTTCACCCACTGTAATACATGCTATCATGAGAGAAGCCACTAGTGAAACCTATGGCCCCCGGGTTTACTTTACATCATATAAGTTTCCAATCTACAATTCTAGTTTACTATTTATTTTTCAATCTTTATTTTCCAATCTATACAACAAAAATACCAAAAATATTTATCTTATTATCTTTATCAGATCTTACTTTTGCAAGTGGCCGTGAAGGGATTGACAACCCTTTTCACGTTGGTTGCAAGGTTCTTGACTGTTTGTGCAGGTACTAGGCGACTTGCATGTAGTCTCCTCTTTGGATTGATACCTTGGTTCTCAAAAGCGAGGGAAATACTTACGCTTAGTTTGCTGCATCAACCTTTCCTCTTCAAGGGAAAACTAACGCATGCTCAAGAGGTAGCAAGAAGGATTTCTGGCGGCGTTGCCGGGGAGATCTACGCTCAAGTCAAGACATACCAAGTACCCATCACAAACTCTTCTCCCTCGCACTACATTATTTGCCATTCGCCTCTCGTTTTCCTCTCACCCACTTCTAAAACGATTTTCAAAGACCTTTGCCTTTTCTTCGCCTTCTTCCCGTATGTATCTTTGTTTGTGTTTCTATGTGCCTTCTATTTGCTTGCATCTTTACTTGCTAAAAATCTATTGTTATGGATCCACTTAAAGTGTTCTACTTGGATCATCTTCGATCCTTATCTTTCGTCTTTGAAACCCCAACTAGCCTAGTTGATGGGAAATCTTTAGATGAGCATGCTCATTTTGTGCGTCACCATTTGTCTGAAAAAGGGAGACTCTTATGGGATCAAATAAACAGATTGTTGTGTTATGCTTGGAATCTTTGTGAAATTTATGATTTTACTTGTTGCTCTAAGAACCCTAAAAAAACACCTCCCCTACCTATGTGTGTTTAATGATAATGAAATCTTATCTTCTTATGCAAAGGGTGTTTATAGTTACTACGATATCAAACAAATTTAAGAATTTGTTGCTTTTAAGGGTGCTTATGAAGTTGCTTCTTTGATTGAAAAGTATGATATTACTCTCTACGAATCTGAAAGTTTTGACATCTTATGAAGTTGCTTCTTTGATTGAAAAGTATGATATTACTCTCTACGAATCTGAAAATTTTGACATACTTAAATATTGCTATGAAAACTATGCTCATAATGTCTATGTTAAAGAATTTATTGAAAGAATGATCGTTGCTTTGGAAGAAAATAATGATATGCATGAATCTATAGATAATTATGATTCCGATGATTTGATTGAAATGTCCCTTGATGAACATGATGCTTGCTATTCTTGTGGCCATGATGCCAATATTTATGAAGATGAATTTGCTATAGTTCCTTATGTTAAACATGAGATCGTTGCTATTGCACCCATACTTGATAGTTCCTTCGATGAAAAGCATGATTGCAATGATGTTATTATAAATTCTATTAATGTCAATTGTGTTAATGATATGCAAAACCCTAAGCTTGGGGATGCTAGTTTTTCTATGTCCACTACTTGTTGCAATGATCATGATTGGGGTGATTCTTCTTATGATCTTGAAATTTTACTTACTCCCCATGATCAATATGAGATTGATAATAATGTGCAATAATACTGAAAGTGGGTTTGGAAGAGTGTCAACTTTAGGTCTCACATATTTGGAGAATGCTCAATCTTATGAAGTTTTTGATAAAAGTGGGTTTGGAGAGGTCATGATTTTAGTTAATGTTAATCCCACTATTTTGGAAGAGTGTCAACTTTGCATACATGTGCATCGTGTTAAGAATATGTTTTGTGATAGATATATTTTTGAATTTGCTTATGATCCTACATGTAATTATTATGAGAGAGGAAAATATGGTTGTAGAAATTTTCATGTTACTAAATTACCTCTCGTTATGTTGAGATTGCTATTGTTTCTTTCACACTTCCTTGCATATGCTAGTTTTTGCTTGCCTTAATAATTTGTTTGCCTATAAAATGCCTATGCATAGGAAGTATGTTAGACTTAGATGTGTTTATCACGTGTTTCATGATGCTCTCTTTGTGCTTCAATTCTTGTCTTTCATGTGAGCATCATCGAAACCATTATGCCTAGCTAGGGGCATTAAACGATAGCGCTTGTTGGGAGGCAACCCAATTTTATTTTTTATTCCTTGCTTTTTATTCCTGTTTAGTAATAAATAATTCATCTATCTTCTGTTTAGATGTGGTTTTATGTTTTAATTAGTGTTTGTGCCAAGTAGAACCTTTGGGAAGACTTGGGTGAAGTCTTCTTGATCTTGCTTTGTAAAAAAAGAAACTTTAGCGCTCACGAGATTAGCTGCCATTTTTTACTGAAGAGTGATTTAGGTTGATTCTTTTCGCATATGATTAATAGACAAATTTCTCACGTCCACCAATTTATTTCAGAATTTTTGGAGTTACAGAAGTATACGTTTGATTCAGATTGCTACAGACTATTCTGTTTTTGACAGATTCTGTTTTCCGTGTGTTGTTTGCTTATTTTGATGAATCTATGGCTAGTATCGGGGGGTATGAACCATAGAGAAGTTGGAATACAGTAGGCTCAACACCAATATAAATAAAGAATGAGTTCATTACAGTACCTTAGAGTGGTGATTTGTTTTCTTATACTAACGGAGCTCATGAGATTTTCTGTTTAAGTTTTGTGTTGTGAAGTTTTCAAGTTTTTGGGTAAAGATTTGATGGATTTTGGAATAAGGAGTGGCAAGAGCCTAAGATTGGGGATTCCCAAGGCACCCCAAGGTAAAATTCAAGGACAACCAAAAGCCTAAGCTTGGGGATGCCCCGGAAGGCATCCCCTCTTTCGTCTTCGTCTATCGGTAACTTTACTTGCTGCTATATTTTTATTCACCACATGATATGTGTTTTGCTTGGAGCGTCTTGTATGATTTGAGTCTTTGCTTTTTAGTTTACCACAATCATCCTTGCTGCACACACCTTTTGGGAGAGACACACATGAATAGGAATTTATTAGAATACTCTATGTGCTTCACTTATATCTTTTGAGCTAGATAATTTTGCTCTAGTGCTTCACTTATATCTTTTAGATCACGGTGGTGGTTTTATTTTATAGAAATTATTGATCTCTCATGCTTCACTTACATTATTTTGAGAGTCTTTTAAACAACATGTTGATTTGCTTTGCCTATAAAAGTAGTCCTAATATGATAGGCATCCAAGATGGGTATAATAAAAACTTCCATATAGAGTGCATTGCATACTATGAGAAGTTTGATACTTGATGACTGTTTTGAGATATGAAGATGGTGATATTAGAGTCGTGTGATACGTCTCCAACATATCTATAATTTTTTATTGTTCCATGCTATTATATTATCCATCTAGGATGTTTTATATGCATTTATATGCTATTTTATATGATTTTTTGGACTAACCTATTAACCTAGAGCCCAGTGCCAGTTTCTATTTTTTTCCTTGTTTTTGAGTATCGCAGAAAAGGAAAACCAAACGGAGTCCAATTGACCTGAAAATTGACGGAGATTATTTTTGGACCAGAAGAAGCCCACGGAGCACCGGAGATGGGCCAGGGGAGTCCCGAGGCACCCACAAGGGTGGGGGCGCCCCCCCCTACCTCGTGGCCGCCTCGGAGATCCCCCTGACTTGTTCCCAACACCAAAACCTCTTATATATACAGAAACCCCCAGCACATAACCTAGATCAAGAGTTCCACCGCCGCAAGTTTCCTCTCAGAGCTACCAAAACCAATCGGGACCCCTGCTTCCGCACCTCACGGGAGGGGGGAACCCTCACCGGTGGCCATCTTCATCATCCCGGCGCTCTCCATGACGAGGAGGGATTAGTTCACCCTCGGGGCTGTATCGCGAGCTTTGCTATTATAGTTGGATCTTATGATGTTTCTCCCCCTCTACTCTCTTGTAATGGATTGAGTTTTCCCTTCGAAGTTATCTTATCGGATTGAGTCTTTTAAGGATTTGAGAACACTTGATGTATGTCTTGCGTGGGATACCCTTGGTGACAATGGGGTATTCTATTGATTCACTTGATGTATGTTTTGGTGATCAACTTGCGGGTTCCGTGACCTTGGGAATCTATGCATAGGGGTTGGCACACGTTTTCGTCTTGACGCCCCGGTAGAAACTTTGGGGCAATCTTTGAAGTTCTTTGTGTTGGTTGAATAGATGAATCTGAGATTGTGTGATGCATATCGTATAATCATACCCACGGATACTTGAGGTGACATTGTAGTATCTAGGTGACATTAGGGTTTTGGTTGATTTGTGTCTTAAGGTGTTATTCTAGTATGAACTCTATGATAGATCGAACGAAAAGAATAGCTTCATGTTATTTTACTACGGACTCTTGAATAGATCGATCAGAAAGGATAACTTTGAGGTGGTTTCATACCCTACAATAATATTTTCGTTTGTTCTCCACTATTAGTGACTTTGGAGTGACTCTTTATTGCATGTTGAGGGATAGTTATATGATCCAATTATGTTATTATTGTTGGAAATATGCCCTAGAGGCAATAATAAAAGGATTATTATTATATTTCCTTGTTCGTGATAATTGTCTTTTATTCATGCTATAATTGTATTATCCGGAAATCGTAATACACGTGTGAATACTTAGACCACAACATGTCCCTAGTGAGCCTCTAGTTGACTAGCTCGTTGATCAATAGATAGTCATGGTTTCACGACTATGGACATTGGATGTCATTGATAACGGGATCACATCATTAGGAGAATGATGTGATGGACAAGACCCAATCCTAAGCATAGCACAAGATCGTGTAGTTCGCTTTGCTAGAGCTTTTCCAATGTCAAGTATCTCTTCCTTAGACCATGAGATCGTGTAACTCCGGATACCGTAGGAGTGCTTTGGGTGTACCAAAGCGTCACAACGAATCGGGTGACTATAAAGGTGCACTACAGTATCTCCGAGAAAGTGTCATTGGGTTGACACGGATCGAGATCGGATTTGTCACTCCGTATTACGGAGAGGTATCACTGGCCCACTCGGTACTGCATCATCATAATGAGCTCAAAGTGACCAAGTGTTGCGTGACGGGATCATGCATTACGGTACGAGTAAAGTGACTTGCCGGTAACGACATTGAACGAGGTATTGGGATACCGACGATCGAATCTCGGGCAAGTAACATACCGTCTGACAAAGGGAATAGTATACGGGGTTGCTTGAATCCTCGACATCGTGGTTCATCCGATGAGATCATCGAGGAGCATGTGGGAGCCAACATGGGTATCCAGATCCCGCTGTTGGTTATTGGACCGAGAGCCGTCTCGGTCATGTCTACGTGTCTCCCGAACCCGTAGGGTCTACACTTAAGGTTCGGTGGCGCTAGGGTTGTATGAATATGAGTATGCAGCAAACCGAATGTTGTTCGAGTCCGGATGAGATCCCGGACGTCACGAGGAGTTCCGGAATGGTCCGGAGGTAAAGAATTATATATAGGAAGTGCTATTTCGCCATCGGGAGAATTTCGGGGTTACCGGTATTGTCTGGGCAGCACCGGAAAGGTCCCGAGGTCCACCGGGTGGGGCCACCTATCACAGAGGGCCCTGTGGGCTGAAGTGGGAGGTAACCAGCCCCTGGTGGGCTGGTGCGCCTTTGGCCCCTGCGCCTAGGGTTGGAAACCCTAGGGTGAAGCGCCCACTTGCCTTGGGGGGCAAGCATCCCCCCTTGGCCGCCGCCCCCCCCCCCCCATCTAGATGGGTTCTAGAGGGGCCGGCGCCCCCAGGGGGCCGATATAAAGGAGGGGGGAGCGCAGCCGCACCCTGCATCTTGGCGCCTCCCTCTCCCTCTGCTACCTCTCCTCTCTCATGAAGCTCGGCTGAAGCCCTGCTGCAGTGGCCAGCATCCACCACCACGCCGTCGTGTCTTTGGATCTTCATCAACCTCTCCTTCCCCTTGCTGGATCAAGACGGAGGAGACGTCCACGCTGACCGTGCGTGTGTTGAACGCGGAGGTGCCGTCTGCTCGGCGCTAGGATCTCCGGTGATTTGGATCACGACGAGAATGACTCCCTCAACCCCGTTCTCTTGAACGCTTCCGCACGCGATCTACAAGTGGTATGTAGATGCATCTCTCTCTCTCTCTCTCTCTCTCTCGTTGCTAGATGAACTCATAGATGGATCTTGGTGAACGTAGGAAATTTTTTATTTTTGCAACGTTCCCCAACAGTGGCATCATGAGCTAGGTCTATGCGTAGTTCTCTATTGCACGAGTAGAACACAAATCAGTTGTGGGCGTAGATGTTGTCAACTTTCTTGCCGTTACTAGTCTTATTTTGCTTCAGCGGTATTGTGGGATGAAGCGGCCCGGACCGACCTTACACGTACGCTTACGTGAGACAGGTTCCACCGACTGACATGCACTAGTTGCATAAGGTGGCTAGCGGGTGTCTGTCTCTCCCAATTTAGTTGGAGCAGATTCGACGAAAAGGGTCCTTATGAAGGGTAAATAGAAGTTGACAAATCACGTTGCGTAGGTAAGAAAACGTTCTTGCTAGAAACCCAATTGCAGCCACGTAAAAGATGCAACAACAATTAGAGGACGTCTAACTTGTTTTTGCAGCAATTGTCATGTGATGTGATATGGCCAGAAGTTGTGATGAATGATGAATGATATATTGTGATGTATGAGATCATATTCTTGTAATAGGAATCACGACTTGCATGTTGATGAGTATGACAACCAGCAGGAGCCATAGGAGTTGTCTTAATTATTGTATGACCTGCGTGTCATTGATTCAACGCCATGTAAATTACTTTACTTTATTGCTAAACGTGTTAGCCATAGTAGTAGAAGTAATAGTTGGCGAGCAACTTCATGGAGACACGATGATGGAGATCATGATGATGGAGATCATGGTGTCATGCCGGTGACAAGATGATCATGGAGCCTCGAAGATGAAGATCAATGGAGCTATATGATATTGGCCATATCATGTCACTACTTTATATAATTGCATGTGATGTTTATTATGTTTTATGCATCTAGTTTACTTAGAACGGCGGTAGTAAATAAGATGATCCCTTATAATAATTTCAAGAAAGTGTTCCCCTAATCGTGCACCGTTGCTAAAGTTCGCTGCTTCAAGCACCACGTGATGATCGGGTGTGATAGATCCTTACGTTCACATACAACGGTGTAAGACAGTTTTACACATGCAAAACACTTAGGGTTAACTTGACGAGCCTAGCATGTATAGACATGGCCTCGAACACAAGAGACCGAAAGGTCGAACATGAGTCGTATGGAAGATACGATCAACATGGAGATGTTCACCGACGATGACTAGTCCGTCTCACGTGATGATCTGACACGGCCTAGTCGACTCGGATCATGTAACACTTAGATGACTAGAGGGATGTCAAATCTGAGTGGGAGTTCATTAAATAATTTGATTAGATTAACTTAATTATCATGAACATTAGTCTAAAATCTTTGCAAAATGTCTTGTAGATCAAATGGCCAACGCTCATGTCACCATGAATTTCAACGCATTCCTAGAGAAAACCAAGATGAAAGACGATGGCAGCAACTATTCGGACTGGGTCCGGAACCTGAGGATCATCCTCATAGCAGCCAAGAAACAATATGTCCTAGAAGCACCGCTAGGTGAAGCACCCATCCTGCAGAACCAAGACATTATGAATGCTTGGCAGTCGCGTCGATGATTACTCCCTCGTTCAGGCGGCATGCTTTACAGCTTAGAACCGGGGCTCCAAAAGCATTTTGAGCAACACAAAGCATATGAGATGTTCGAGGAGCTGAAAATGGTTTTCCAAGCTCATGCCCGGGTTGAGAGATATGAAGCCTCCGACAAGTTCTATAGTTGTAAGATGGAGGAAAATAGTTCTGTCAGTGAGCACGTACTCAAAATGTCCGGTTGCACAACCGCCCGTCCCAAATTGGACATTAACCTCCCTTGACGAGGCGGTCATTGATGTAATCCTTCGCCGCTTCCCACCGAGCTACAAGAGCTTTGTGATGAACTACAATATGCGGGGATGGTGAAGACCATTCCTGAATTATTCTCAATCTGTCAAGTCAGCAGAGGTTGAAATCAAGAAAGAACATCAAGTGTTGATGGTTAATAAAACCACTAAGTTCAAGAAGGGCAAGGGTAAGAAGAACTTCAAGAAGGACGACAAAGATGTTGCCGCGCCCGGTAAGCCAGTTGCCGGGAAGAAGTCAAAGAATGGACCCAAGCCTAAGACAGAGTGTTTTTTGCATAGGGAAGGGTCACCGGAAGCGGAACTGCCCCAAATACTTAGCAGACAAGAAGGCCGGCAACACTAAAGGTATATTTGATATACATGTAATTGATGTGTACCTTACCAGTACTCATAGTAACTCACAGGTATTTGATACCGGTGCCGTTGCTCATATATGTAACTCACAGCAGGAGCTGCGGAATAAGCGGAGACTGGCGAAAGACGAGGTGACGATGCGCGTCGGGAATGGTTCCAAGGTCGATGTGATCGCCGTCGGCACGCTACCTCTACATTTACCTACGGGATTAGTTTTAAACCTCAATAATTGTTATTTAGTGCCAAGTTTGAGCATGAACATTGTTTCAGGATCTCGTTTAATGCGAGATGGCTACTCATTTGAATCCGAGAATAATGGTTGTTCTATTTATATGAGAGATATGTTTTATGGTCATGCTCCGATGGTCAATGGTTTATTCTTAATGAATCTCGAACGTAATATTACACATATTCATAGTGTGAATACCAAAAGATGTAAAGTTGATAACGATAGTCCCACATACTTGTGGCACCGCCGCCTTTGGTCACATTGGTGTCAAGCGCGCATGAAGAAGCTCCATGTTGATGGACTTTTAGAGTCTCTCGATTATGAATCATTTGACACATGTGAACCATGCCTCATGGGCAAAATGACCAAGACTGCTTCTCGGAACAATGGAGCGAGCAACCAACTTATTGGAAATCATACATACCGATGTGTGCGGTCCAATGAGCGTTGAGGCTCATGGAGGATATCGTTATGTTCTCACTCTCACCGATGACTTGAGTAGATATGGGTATGTCTACTTGATGAAACACAAGTCCTGAGACCTTTGAAAAGTTCAAGGAATTTCAGAATGAGGTAGAGAATCAACGTGACCGAAAAATAAAGTTCTTAAGATCAGATCGTGGAGGAGAATATTTAAGTCACGAATTTGGTACACACTTAAGGAAATGTGGAATCGTTTCACAACTCACGCTACCGAACACCTCAATGTGAACGGTGTGTCCGAACGTCAGAATCGCACTCTATTGGATATGGTGCGATCTATGATGTCTCTTACCGATTTACCGCTATCATTTTGGGGATACGCTCTAGAGACAGCCTACATTCACTTTAAATAGGGCACCGCCTAAATCCGTTGAGACGACACCGTATGAATTATGGTTTGGGAAGAAACCTAAGCTGCCGTTTCTAAAAGTTTGGGGATGCGATGCTTATGTCAAGAAACTTCAACCCGAAAAGCTCGAACCCAAGTCGGAAAAATGCGTCTTCATAGGATACCCTAAGGAAACCATTGGGTATACCTTCTACCTTAGATCCGAAGGCAAGATCTTTGTTGCCAAGAACGGATCCTTTCTTGAAAAAGAGTTTCTCTCGAAAGGAGTAAGTGGGAGGAAAGTAGAACTTCGATGAAGTACTACCTCTTGAACCGGAAAGTAGTGCAGCTCAGGAAAATGTTCCCTGGTGCCTACACTATCCGGAGAGGAAATTAATGATGATGATCAAGGTACTTCGGATCAAGTTACTACCGAACTTCAGAGGTCCACAAGGACACGCTCCACACCGTGAGTGGTATGGCAACCCCGTCACCGGAAATCATGTTGTTAGACAACGGTGAACCTTCGAACTATGAAGAAGCGATGGCGGGCCCAGATTCCAACAAATGGCTTGAAGCCATGCAATCCGAGATAGGATCCATGTATGAAAACAAAGTATGGACTTTGACAGACTTGCCTGATGATCGGCGAGCGATAGAAAACAAATGGATCTTTAAGAAGAAGACGGACGCGGATGGTAATGTTACCATCTATAAAGCTCGACTTGTCGCTAAAGGTTATCGGCAAGTTCAAGGGATTGACTACGATGAGACTTTCTCTCCCGTAGCTAAGCTGAAGTCCGTCTCAATCATGTTAGCAATTGCCGCATACTATGATTATGAGATATGGCAAATGGACGCCAAAACGGCATTCCTTAACGCTCTATCTTAAGGAAGAACTGTGATATGATGCAGCCGGAAGGTTTTGTCGACCCTAAGAACGCTTAACAAGATGTGCAAGCTCCAAATAACCATTTATGGGCTGGTGCAAGCATCTCGGAGTTAGAACATTCGCTTTGATGAGATGATCAAAGCGTTTGGGTTTATGCGCACTTATGGAGAAGCCCGCGTTTACAACAAAGTGAGTGGGAGCTCAGAAGCATTTCTCATATTATATGTAGATGACATACTTTTGATGGAAAATGATATAGAACTCTTGGACAAAGCATTAAGGCCTACTTGAATAAAAGTTTTTCAATGAAGGACCTTGGAGAAGCTGCTTATATATTAGGCATCAAGATCTATAGAGATAGATCGAGACGCCTCATAGGTCTTTCACAAAGCACATACCTTGATAAGATATTGAAGAAGTTCAAAATGGATCAGTCCAAGAAAGGGTTCTGCCTCAGACATAAGGTGTGAAATTGAGCTCGGCTCAATGTCCGACCACGGCAGAAGATATAGAAGAGATGAGTGTCATCCCCTATGCATCAGCCATAGGTTCTATTATGTATGCCATGCGTGTACCGGACTGATGTAAACCTTGCCGTAAGTTTGGTAGGAAGGTACCAAAGTAATCCCGCAAGGAACACCGGACGATGGTCAAGAATATCCTGAAGTACCGAAAAGGACTAAGGACATGTTTCTCGTTTATGGAGGTGACGAAGAGCTCGTCAGAAGGGTTACGCCGACGCTTAGCTTCGACTACGATCTGGATGACTCTAAGTCACAAACCGGATACGTGTATATGTTGAATGGTGGAAGCAAGAGTGGTGGTGAAGCTGCAAGCGCAGGCCGTGGCGGGATCTACGTGTGAAGCGGAGTACATGGCAGCCTCGGAGGCAGCGCAGGAAGCTATTTGGGTGAAGGAGTTCATCATCGACCTAGGAGTCATACCCAATGCGTGGGGCCAATCAAACTCTTCTCAGCGGATAACACCGGAGCTATTGCACTTGCCAAGGAGCCTGTGTTTCACAAGAAGACCGAGCACATCAAGCGCCGCTTCAACTCCATTCATGAAAATGTTCAAGATGGAGACATAGAAATTTGCAAAGTACATACGGATCTGAATGTCGCAGATCCGCTGACTAAACCTCTTCCATGAAAGCAAAACATGATCAACACCGTAACTCTATGGGTGTTCGATTTATCACAATGTAACTAGATTATTGACTCTAGTGCAAGTGGGAGACTGTTGGAAATATGCCCTAGAGGCAATAATAAAAGGATTATTATTATATTTCCTTGTTCGTGATAATTGTCTTTTATTCATGCTATAATTGTATTATCCGGAAATCGTAATACACGTGTGAATACTTAGACCACAACATGTCCCTAGTGAGCCTCTAGTTGACTAGCTCGTTTATCAATAGATAGTCATGGTTTCCTCGACTATGGACATTGGATGTCATTGATAACGGGATCACATCATTAGGAGAATGATGTGATGGACAAGACCCAATCCTAAGCATAGCACAAGATCGTGTAGTTCGTTTTGCTAGAGCTTTTCCAATGTCAAGTATCTCTTCCTTAGACCATGAGATCGTGTAACTCCCGGATACCGTAGGAGTGCTTTTGGTGTACCAAACGCCACAACGTAATCGGGTGACTATAAAGGTGCACTACAGGTATCTCTCGAAAGTGTCTGCTGGATTGACACGGATCGAGACTGGATTTGTCACTCCGTGACACGGAGAGGTATCACCGGGCCCACTCGGTAGTGCATCATCATAATGAGCTCAAAGTGACCAAGTGTCCGTCACGGATCATGCATTACGGCATGCGAGTAAAGTGACTTGCCGTAACGAGATTGAACGAGGTATTGGGATACCCACGATCGAATCTCGGGCAAGTAACATACCGTCGACAAAGGGAATAGTATACGGGTTGCTTGAATCCTCGACATCGTGGTTCATCCGATGAGATCATCGAGGAGCATGTGGGAGCCAACATGGGTATCCAGATCCCGCTGTTGGTTATTGACCGAGAGCCGCCTCGGTCATGTCTACGTGTCTCCAACCCGTAGGGTCTACACACTTAAGGTTCGGTGACGCTTAGGGTTGTATGAATATGAGTATGCAACAAACCGAATGTTGTTCGAGTCCCGATGAGATCCCGGACGTCACGAGGAGTTCCGAAATGGTCCGGAGGTAAAGAATTATATATAGGAAGTGCTATTTCGCCATCGGGAGAATTTGAGGTTCTGTATTGTACCGGGACCACGAGAAGGGTCCCGGGGGTCCACCGGGTGGGGCCACCTATCCCGGAGGGCTCCATGGGCTGAAGTGGGAGGGAACCAGCCCCTGGTGAGCTGGTGCGCCCCCCACTTGGGGCCCCCTGCGCCTAGGGTTGGACACCCTAGGGTGGGGGGGCGCCCCACTTGCCTTGGGGGGCAAGCCTCCCCCGTTGGCCGTCGCCCCCCCCCCATCTAGATGGGTTCTAGAGGGGCCGGCGCCCCCTAGGGGCCTATATAAAGGGGGGAGGGAGGGCAGCCGCACCCTGCATCTTGGCGCCTCCCTCTCCCCTGCTACATCTCTCCCTCTCGCAGAAGCTCGGCGAAGCCCTGCTGCGGTGATCTTTGCATCCACCACCACGCCGTCAGGTCTTCTTTGGATCTTCATCAACCTCTCCTTCCCCTTGCTGGATCAAGACGGAGGAGACGTCACGCTGACCGTACGTGTGTTGAACGCGGAGGTGCCGTCCGTTCGGCGCTAGGATCTCCGGTGATTTGGATCACGACGAGAACGACTCCCTCAACCCCGTTCTCTTGAACGCTTCCGCACGCGATCTACAAGTGGTATGTAGATGCATCTCTCTCTCGTTGCTAGATGAACTCATAGATGGATCTTGGTGAACGTAGGGAATTTTTTATTTTTGCAACGTTCCCCAACAATTATTGTTGAGAGAACTTGCACTAGTGATAGTATGAACCCTAGGCCTTGTTTCTACACATTGCAATACCGTTCGTGCTCACTTTTATTATTAGTTACCTTGCTGTTTTTATATTTTCAAATTACAAATACCTATATCTACCATCCATATTGCACTTGTATCACCATCTCTTCGCCGAACTAGTGCACCTATACAATTTACCATTGTATTGGGTGTGTTGGGGACACAAGAGACTCTTTGTTATTTGGTTGCAGGGTTGTTTGAGAGAGAGCATCTTCATCCTACGCCTCCCACAGATTGATAAACCTTAGGTCATCGACTTGAGGGAAATTTGCTACTGTCCTACAAACCTCTGCACTTGGAGGCCCAACAATGTCAACAAGAAGAAGGTTGTGTAGTAGACATCATCGTGCTAGTTGAGTAATTGTGAATTTGAGAAATACTTGTGTTGAGTTTGCAAGTCCCATAGCATGCACGTATGGTAACCTTGTGTAACAAATTTGAAGCATGAGGTGTTTCTTTGATTGTCCTCCTTATGAGTGGCGGTCGGGGACGAGCGATGGTCTTTTCCTACCAATCTATCCCCCTAGGAGCATGCGCGTAGTGCTTGGTTTTGATGGCTTGTAGATTTTTGCAAAAAGTATGTGAGTTCTTTATGACTAATGTTGAGTCCATGGATTATACGCACTCTCACCCTTCCATCATTGCTAGCCTCTTCGGTACCGTGCATTGCCCTATCTCACCTCGAGAGTTGGTGCAAACTTCACCGGTGCATCCAAACCCCGTGATATGATACACTCTATCACACATAAGCCTCCATATATCTTCCTCAAAATAGCCACCATACCTACCTATTATGGCATTTCCATAGCCATTTCGAGATATATTTGAAGGAAATATGCCCTAGAGGCAATAATAAAGTTGTTATTTATATTTCCTTATATCATGATAAATGTTTATTATTCATGCTAGAATTGTATTAACCAGAAACATAGTACATGTGTGAATACATAGACAAACAGAGTGTCACTAGTATGCCTCTACTTGACTAGCTCGTTAATCTAATATGGTTATGTTTCCTAGCCATGCACAAAGAGTTGTCATTTGATGAACGGGATCACATCATTAGAGAATGATGTGATTGACTTGACCCATCCGTTAGCATAGCACGATGATCTTTTAGTTTGTTGCTATTGCTTTCTTCATAACTTATACATGTTCCTGTGACTATGAGATTATGCAAGTCCCGAATACCGAGGAACACTTAGTGTGCTATCAAACGTCACAATATAACTGGGTGATTATAAAGATGCTCTATAGGTGTCTCCGATGGTGTTTGTTGAGTTGGCATAGATCGAGATTAGGATTTGTCACTCCGAGTATCGGAGAGGTATCTCTGGGCCCTCTCGGTAATGCACATCACTATAAGCCTTGCAAGCATTGTGACTAATGAGTTAGTTATGGATGATGCATTACGGAACGAGTAAAGAGACTTGCCGGTAACGAGATTGAACTAGGTATTGACATACCGAGGATCGAATCTCGGGTAAGCAACATGCCAATGACAAAGGGAAAAACATATGTTGTTATGCGGTTTGACCGATAAAGTTCTTCGTAGTATATGTAGGAACCAATATGAGCATCCAGGTTCCGCTATTGGTTATTGACCGGAGATGAGTCTCGGTCATGTCTACATAGTTCTCGAACCCGTAAGGTCTGCACTCTTAACGTTTGGTGATGATCGGTATTATGAGTTTATGTGTTTTGATGTACCGAAGGTAGTTCAGTGTCCCGGATATGATCATGGACATAACGAGGAGTCTCGAAATGGTCGAGACATAAAGATCGATATATTGGATGACTATGTTTGGACATCGGAATGGTTTCGAGTGAGTTCGGGCATATACTGCAGTACCGTGGGGTTACGGAACCCCGGGAGTGTCTGGGCCTTATTGGAGAGAGGAGGAGGCGGCCTAGGAGGGGGCGCCCCCCTCAAGCCCAATCCGAATTGGAAGGGGGTCGGCCCCCCTTTCCTTCCTCCCTCTCTCCTCCTTTCTTCCTCTCCTACTACTACTTGGAAGGGGGGAATCCTACTCCCGATGGGAGTAGGACTCCCCTAGGGCGGGCCGTAGAGAGGGCCGGCCCTCCCCTCCTCCACTCCTTTATATACGGGGAAGGGGGGCACCCCATAGACACACAAATTGATCATTGATCTCTTAGCCGTGTGCAGCGCCCCCCTCCACCATAATCCACCTCGGTCATATCGTTGCAGTGCTTAGGCGAAGCCCTGCGCCAGTAGCTTCATCATCACCGTCATCACGCTGTCGTGCTGACGAAGCTCTCCCTTGACACTTAGCTGGATCAAGAGTTTGTGGGACGTCACCGAGCCGAATGTGTGCAGATCCCGGAGGTGCCATACTTTTGGTACTGGGATCAGTCGGATCGTGAAGACGTACGACTACATCAACCGCGTTGTCATAACGCTTCCGCTTACGTTCTACGAGGGTACGTGGACTACAGTCTCCCCTCACGTTGCTATGCATCACCATGATAAATCTTGATTGTGCGTAGGATTTTTTTTGAAATTACTGCGTTCCCCAATAGTGGCATCCGAGCCAGGTCTATGTGTAGATGTTATACACACGATTAGAACACAAAGAGTTGTGGGCGATAATAGTCATACTGCTTACTAGCATCTCATACTTTGATTCAGCGGTATTGTTGGATGAAGCGGCCCAGACCGACATTACGCCAGACGCCTTACGCCGAGATCTGGTTCTACCGACGCGTTTCACACACACATGTGGCTGTCGGGTGTCGGTTCTCTCAACTTTAGTTGAATCGAGTGTGACTACTCCCGGTCCTTGTTGAAGGTTAAAATAGCACACTTGACAAAAATCGCTAGGTTTTGATGCATAGGTAAGAACGGTTCTTGCTCAGCCCGTAGCAGCCATGTAAAACTTGCAACAACAAAGTAGAGGACATCTAGCTTGTTTTTGCAGGACATGTTGTGATGTGATATGGTCAAGACATGATGCTAAATTTTATTGTATGAGATGATCATGTTTTGTAGCACAGTTATCAGCAACTAGCAGGAGCCATATGGTTGTCGCTTTATTGTATGAAATACAATCGCCATGTAATTGCTTTACATTATCACTAAGCGGTAGCAATAGTCGTAGAAGCGATAGTTGGCGAGACGACAACGATCCTACGATGGAGATGAAGGTGTCGCGCCGGTGACGATGGTGATCATAACAGTGCTTTGGAGATGGAGATCAAAGGCACAAGATGATGATGGCCATATCATATCACTTATATTGATTGCATGTGATGTTTATCCTTTATGCATCTTATTTTGCTTAGTTCGATGGTAGCATTATAAGATGATCTCTCACTAAATTTCAAGGTATAAGTGTTCTCCCTGAGTATGCACCGTTGCTACAGTTCGTCGTGCTGAGACACCACGTCATGATCGGGTGTGATAAGCTCTACATTCACATACAATGGGTGAAGCCAGTTTTGCACATGCAGAATACTCGGGTTAAACTTGACGAGCCTAGCATATGCAGATATGGCCTCGTAACATCGAGACCGAAGGTCGAGCGTGAATCATATAGTAGATATGATCAACATAGTGATGTTCACCATTGAAAACTACTCCATCTCACGTGATGATCGGACATGGTTTAGTTGATATGGATCACGTGATCACTTAGATGATTAGAGGGATGTCTATCTAAGTGGGAGTTCTTAAGTAATATGATTAATTGAACTTTAATTTACCATGAACTTAGTACCTGATAGTATTTTGCATGTCTATGTTGTTGTAGATAGATGGCCCGTGCTATTGTTCCGTTGAATTTTGATGCGTTCCTAGAGAAAGCTAAGTTGAAAGATGATGGTAGCAACTACACGGACTGGGTCCATAACTTGAGGATTATCCTCATTGCTGAAGAGAAGAATTACATCCTCGAAGCACCGCTAGGTGCCAAACCCGCTGCAGGAGCAACACCAGATGTTGTGAACACCTGGCAGAGCAAAGCTGATGACTACTCGATAGTTCAATTTGCCATGTTTTACGGCTTACAACTGGGACATCAACGGCATTTTGAACGTCATGGAACATATGAGATGTTCCAGGAGTTGAAGTTAATATTTCAAGCAAATGCCCGGATTGAGAGATATGAAGTCTCCAATAAGTTCTATAGCTGCAAAATGGAGAAGAATAGTTCTCGCTGAGCACATACTCGTAATGTCTGGGTACCACAATCACTTGACTCGGGCTTGGGAGTTAATCTTCCAGCTTGATAGTGTCATTGTGAGTTCTTCAATCATCGCCACCAAGCTACAAGAGCTTCTTGATGAACTATAATATGCAAGGGATGGATAAGACGATTCCCGTGCTCTTCGCAATGCTGAAAACTGCGGAGGCAGAAATCAAGAAGGAGCATCAAGTGTTGATGGTCAACAAGACCACCAGTTTCAAGAAAAAGGGTAAAGGGAAGAAGGGGAACTTCAAGAAGAACGGCAAGCAAGCTGCTTCTCAAGTGAAGAAGCCCAAGTCTGGACCTAAGCCTGAGACTGAGTGCTTCTACTGCAAAGGGACTGGTCACTGGAAGCGGAACTGCCCCAAGTATTTGGCGGAGAAGAAAGATGGCAAAGTGAAAGGTATATGTGATATACATGTTATGTGTACCTTACTAATGCTCGCAGTAGCGCCTGAATATTTGATAATCGGTTACTGCTAATATTTGCAACTCAAACAGGGCTATGGATTGCGAATATTGGCTAAGGACGAGGTGACGATGCGCGTGGAAATGGTTCCAAAGTCGATGTGATCGCTGGCCGCACGCTACCTCTACATCTACCTTCGGGATTAGTTAGACCTGAATAATTGTTATTTGGTGCCAGCGTTAAGCATGAACATTATATCTGGATCTTGTTTGACGCGAGACGGTTATTCATTTAAATAAGAGAATAATGGTTGTTCTATTTTTATGAATAATATCTTTTATGGTCATGCACCCTTGATGAGTGGTCTATTTTTACTAAATCTTGATAGTAGTGATACACATGTTCATAGTATTGAAGCCAAAAGATATAAGTTTAATAATGATAGTGCAACTTATTTGTGGCACTGCCGTTTAGGTCATATTGGTGTGAAGCGCATGAAGAAACTCCATGCTGATGGGCTTTTGGAATCACTTGATGTCAAGTAACCATGCCTCATGGGCAAGATGACTAAGACTCCGTTCTCCGGAACAATGGAGCGAGCAACGGACTTATTGGAAATAATACATACTGATGTGTGCGGTCCGATGAGTGTTGATGCTCGTGGCAGGTATCTTTATTTTCTTACCTTCACAGATGATTTGAGCAGATATGGGTATATCTACTTGATGAAACATAAGTCTGAAACATTTGAAAAGTTCAAAGAGTTTTAGAGTGAAGTGGAAAATCATTGTAACAAGAAAATAAAGTTTCTACGATCTGATCGTGGAGGAGAATATTTGAGTTACGAGTTTGGTCTTCATTTGAAGCAATGTGGAATAGTTTCGCAATTCACGCCACCTGGAACACCACAGCAAAATAGTGTGTCCGAACGTCGTAATCATACTTTACTAGATATGGTGCGATCTATGATGTCTCTCACTGATTTACCGCTATCGTTTTGGGGTTATTCTTTAGAGACAGCTGCATTCACGTTAAATAGGGTACCATCTAAATCCGTTGAGACGACACCTTATGAACTGTGGTTTGGCAAGAAAGCTAAGTTGTCGTTTCTTAAAGTTTGGGGTTGCGATGCTTATGTGAAAAAGCTTCAACCTGATAAGCTCGAACCCAAATCGGAGAAATGTGTCAGAATAGGATACCCAAAGGAGACTGTTGGGTACACCTTCTATCACAGATCCGAAGGCAAGATATTTGTTGCTAAGAATGGATCCTTTCTAGAGAAGGAGTTTCTCTTGAAAGAAGTGAGTGGGAGGAAAGTAGAACATGATGTGAAACCCCCGATTCAATCGTACACTAATCATGCACGCAAACATGTACTATCAAGATCAGGGACCCACGGGAAGATATCACAACACAACTCTAAAACATAAATAAGTCATACAAGCATCATAATACAAGCCGTGGGCCTCGAGGGCTCGAATACAAGTGCTCGATCATAGACGAAGTCAGCGAAGCAACATTATCCTGAGTACGCATATAAGTTAAACAAGTTCGCCTTAAGAAGGCTAGCACAAACCGGGATACAGATCGAAAGAGGCGCAGGCCTCCCGCTCGATCCTCCTAAACTACTCACAGTGCGTCGTCGGTTGAGCTGCATGTAGTAGTAGGCACCTCCGGTGTAGTAGTCGCCGTCGACGGTGGCGTCAGCTCCTGGGCTCCATCGTGGGTCGTAGTAATCGGGTAAAGAAAGGGGAAAAGGGGAACAAGGCAACCGTGAGTACTCATCCAAAGTACTGCAAGCAAGGAGCTACACTACATATGCATGGATATATGTGTAAAGGGCCATATCGATGGACCGAATCTGTAATGCCGTAATAAGAGGGGATAGCTAATCCTCGTCGAAGACTACGCTTCCGGCAGCCTCCGCCTTGCAAAGCATGTAGAAGAGAGTAGATCAAGTCCTCCAAGTAGCATCAAGCATAGCATAATCCTACCCGGCGATCCTCTCCTCATTGCCCTGTTAGAGAGTGATCACCGGGTTATATCTGGCACTTGGAAGGGTGTGTTTTATTAAGTATCCAGTTCTAGTTGTTAAAGGTCAAGGTACAACTCCAAGTCGTCCTGTTACCGAAGATCATGACTATTCGAATAGATTAACTTCCCTGCAGGGGTGCACCACATAACCCAACACACTTGATCCCATTTGGCCGGACACACTTTCCTGGGTCATGCCCGGCCGCGGTAGATCAACACGCCGCAGCCCCACCTAGGCTAACAGAGAGGTCAAGACGCCGGTCTAAACCTAAGCGCACAGGGTCTAGGCCCATCGCCCTTAGCACACCTCAAGACGCTATAACGCTGCCGAAGCGTAACTAGCCCCTTAATACAAGAGCAGGCGGACAAGAGTGTAGGGCCACTGATGGAACACTAGCATCCTATACTAAGCAGTAGGATAGCAGGTAAAGGTAACAACAGTAGTAGCAAGGACAAGCTATGCAGCAGTATAGGATTAACTGAAAGCAGTAACATGCTACACTACTCTAATGCAAGCAGTATAGAGAAGAATAGGCGATATCTGGTGATCAAGAGGGGGGGGGGGGCTTGCCTGGTTGCTCTGGCAAGAAGGAGGGGTCGTCAAATAAATAAATTTGTTAATTTTATTATTATTATTATTTTTAGAATTCTTTTTTTTCGTTCTGAGGGGTGGGGCCCCCTAGTCAGTGGCACACAGGGCCTTAACAGGCACGGGAGCTAACGGGTGCGTGGGCGCCCGTCAGGGGCGAGCCCGGACGCTGGCTCAGGGGTGGCCATCGGTGCGCCTGGCGCCATGCCAAGGCAGCGATACAACGCTGGGCGAGGAGTGTGGGCGGCTCACCGGGCCGTGGCTGGAAAGGGCGATGGGGAACGGGCGAAGCAGGCAGCCCAAGGACGACGCCGGAGTTGCAGCACCGCTGGTGGAGCGACGAGGCGACAAGGTGGGGTGCAAGGCGAGGGGCGCCGTGGTTGGGTCGTCGGACGTGGGTGCGCGGGAACCGTGGCGAGGCACGGGGCTGCGGGGAGGCGGGTCGGGAGGTCCGGGCGTAGGTGACGCCTTGCAGGCGGAGAAAGCACCGGCCAGCGTCGGGCGAAGCCTTGATGTCTGGCGTGGTGTGCGAGGCGGGAGCAGCTTGCAGCGGCGAAGTGTCGCAGCGTCGCGAACGCGACAGCCGAATCCGCCAGGGAAGAAGAGGGGAAGAGAAGGGGGCTCACATAGCCCTGTAGATGTGCATTCGCGTGCTCGGGGAGGCCTGAGGTAGACGGACGGCGATGATGAGGTCGGGGTCGTCCGGCGAGGCAACACCGACGACGATGTCGGAACCGCAACATCGAGTGGCGCGGTGGTTCCGAGGGAGAGGGGCCGGGGCCGCGAGGAGGACGACGAGGATGGGGCTGCGAGGCCCGGCGACGGGAAGGGCGGCGGCGGCCGGGGAGCGACGGCGTTGGGTGCGGCGGCGACGATAGCGAGCGATGACGGGGTCGTAGCCCCGGATCCAGATCGGTGGAGAACGAGAGGAGTGGGTGGATCGGGGGGAGTTGTGGGGTCGGGCTAGGGTTTCGGTCGGGTGGGGGTTAAGGGAGGGTGTGGGGGGCCGGCTGGGCCGTGGGGTGGGCCGGCCCGTTCGGGCGGCTGAGGCCAGCTGGGCCACTTGGCCCAGCGGGGAGGGTGGGTTTTCTCCTTTTTTTGTTTTCTGTTTGGTTTTCCCTTTTGTATTTTTTTATTATTTGTTTTCTGTTTTAATTCATTTAAAAGTATTTAGGCATTTTATAAAATGTGTTTACTTCACCATAATTACCGATGCAATAATTGACATAGCTTTGAACATTTTTATTTTAATATTTGAAAACTTTTGTCGTTTGACTTATTTAGGATTTAAATTTGAAACGGTTTTGAATTAACCCAGATTAACTACGATGATGAGGTGACGTGTCATCATTAACGTGAGATTACTGTTGCATGATTATCCGGGCGTTACAAATCTCCTCCACTACAAGAAATCTTGTCCCGTGATTTAAGAGGGGAGTAAGGGGGAAAGTTCTAGTTACGATATTCTAACGGATCTTCTCGAAGAAGTTAATCCTTTCGTTGATGTCTTCAATTCTTTAATCCAAAGCATCATGATGAAGTTGTCGTCCTTTCTTCGGGGAACTCCATCGTACTTACGAATAGGTAAGGGGCAGCCCTACAACGATAGGATGTTATAAGGGAGAATCATCTGGGGGTATCCCAAGAATGAACATATGAGCATCTCTCGAGTTGAACAATTGACACACATCGAGAGCAAAGTAAGACGGTGCAATAAGAAGTTTCAAGTGGATAGGCAATCTTTCATTGCCTGAAGCAGAGTGCGAAAGGGGTTCAGAGCAACGGGAATAAGTATTGCGTCCGGCAGCAGATTTGATGATCCCTCGGAAGATGGCTCGTGAATTACATACGAGGCCACACGTGAGGAATAAATTTGGGAACAGGGGGTGTACAGGAGAGTCAGGTTTCGATCCTGTGGAACTGTGGGTTATGGGCCCTCCATGTGGTTGAAAGTAGAAAAGGGGCCGACATCTTGCATGGCCATGATAGCAAGGCGTGTCAGAGGGTAGCCTGCCAGTTATGTCGGCAACAACATCGATACCAAGGGCGAGGGATGAAGAGAACCATTTTCCTGCTCGTTGAACGAGGCGGACCAATAGGCAAGGTTCTCGTCCATCGGTGGCTACCGAAATTGTTGGGGAACGTTGCAGAAAATTAAAATATTTCCTACGGTTTCACCAAGATCCATCTATGAGTTCATCTAGCAACGAGTCATGGGAGAGTGATTGCATCTGCATACCACTTGTAGATCGCGTGCGGAAGCATTCAATGGAACGGGGATGATGGAGTCGTACTCGCCGTGATTCAGATCACCGATGACCTAGTGCTGAACGGATAGCACCTCCGCGTTCAACACACGTACGGAGCGGATGACGTCTCCTCCTTCTTGATCCAGCAAGGGGGAAGGAGAGGATGATGATGATCCAGCTGCGATGGCGTGGTGGTGGATGCAGCGAGAACTCCGGCAGGCTTCGCTAAGCAACTACTGGGAGGAGGAGGAGGTGTAGCAGGGGGAGGGAGGCGCCAAGGCTTGAGGGTGCGGCTGGCCCTCCCTCCCCTCCCTTTATATAGGGGCAAGAGAGAGAGGGGGGCAGCCTTGCCCCTTCCTCCAAGGAAGGGTGCGGCCAAGGGAGGGAGGAGTCTATCCTCCCCAAGGCACCTAGGAGGTGCCTTCCCCGTTTAGGACTCTCCCTCCCCTCATCTCTTGGTGCATGGGCCTCTTGGGGCTGGTGCCCTTGGCCCATATAGGCCAAGGCGCACCCCTTCAGCCCATGTGGCCCCCGGGGCAGGTGGACCCCCGGACCCCTTCGGCACTCGGTACAATACCGATAACGCGAAACTTTTCCGCGACCAAAATAAGACTTCCCATATATAAATCTTTACCTCCGGACCATTCCGGAACTCCTCGTGACGTCCGGGATCTCATCCGGGACAACTTTCGGTTTGCTGCATACTCATATTCATACAACCCTAGCGTCACCGAACCTTAAGTGTGTAGACCCTACGGGTTCGGGAGACATGCAGACATGACCGAGACGGCTCTCGGGCAATAACCAACAGCGGGATCTGGATACACATGTTGGCTCCCACATGCTCCTCGATGATCTCATCGGTTGAACCACGATGTCGACGATTCAAACAACCCCGTATACAATTCCCTTTGTCAATCGGTATTTTACTTGCCTGAGATTCGATCGTCGGTATCCCAATACCTCGTTCAATCTCGTTACCTGCAAGTCACTTTACTCGTACCATAATGCATGATCCCGTGACCAAACACTTGGTCACTTTGAGCTCATTATGATGATGCACTACCGAAAGTGGGCCCAGTGATACCTCTCCGTCATACGGAGTGACAAATCAGTCTCGATCCGTGTCAACCCAATGCAGACACTTTCGGAGATACCTGTAATGCACCTTTATAGTCACCCAGATTACGTTGTGGCGTTTGGTACACCCAAAGCACTTCTACGGTATCCGGGAGTTACACGATCTCATGGTCTAAAGAAGAGATACTTGACATTGTAAAAGCTCTAGCAAAACGAACTACACGATCTTGTGCTATGCTTAGGATTGGGTCTTGTCCATCACATCATTCTCCTAATGATGTGATCCCGTTATCAACGACATCCAATGTCCATAGTCAGGAAACCATGACTATCTCGTTGATCAACGAGCTAGTCAACTAGAGGCTCACTAGGGACATATTGTGGTCTATGTATTGACACGCCAGCGTATTACGATTTCCGGATAATACAATTATAGCATGAATAAAGACAATTATCATGAACAAGGAAATATAATAATAATACTTTTATTATTGCCTCTAGGGCATATTTCCAACAGTCTCCACTTGCACTAGAGTCAATAATCTAGTTACATTGTGATGAATCGCACACCCATAGAGTTCTGGTGTTGATCATGTTTTGCTCAAGGAAGAGGTTTAGTCAGCGGATCTGCGACATTCAGATCCGTATGCACTTTGCAAATTTCTATGTCCCATCTTGAACATTTTCACGAATGGAGTTGAAGCGGCGCTTGATGTGCACTGGTCTTCTTGTGAAACCTGGGCTCCTTGGCAAGTGCGATAGCTCCGGTGTTATCACGTAAGAGTTTGATCGGCTCCGACGCATTGGGTATGATTCCTAGGTCGGTGATGAACTCCTTCACCCAAATTGCTTCATGTGCTGCCTCAGGCTGCCATGTACTCCGCTTCACATGTAGATCCCGCCACGACACTCTGCTTGCATTTGCACCAGCTCTTGCTCCACCATTCAACATATAGACGTATCCGGTTTGTGACTTAGAGTCATCCAGATCTGTGTCGAAGCTAGCGTCGACGTAACCCTTCTGACGAGCTCTTCGTCACCTCCATAAACGAGAAACATGTCCTTTGTCCTTTTCGTGTACTTCAGGATATTCTTGACCGGCTGTCCGGTGTTCCTTGCCGGGATTACTTTGGTACCTTCCTACCAAACTTACGGCAAGGTTTACATCAGTGCAGTACACAAAGCATGGCATACATAATAGATCCTATGGCTGAGGCATAGGGATGACACTCATCTCTTCTTTATCTTTTGCCGTGGTCGGGCATTGAGCTGAGCTCAATTTCACACCTTGCAAAAGCAGGCAAGAACCCTTTCTTGGACTGATCCATTTTGAACTTCTTCAAAATCTTATCAAGGTATGTGCTTTGTAAAAGACCTATGAGGCGTCTCGATCTATCCCTATAGATTTTGATGCCTAATATGTAAGCAGCTTCTCCAAGGTCCTTCATTGAAAAACTCTTATTCAAGTAGGCCTTAATGCTGTCCAAAAGTTCTATATCATTTCCCATCAAAAGTATGTCATCTACATATAATATGAGAAATGCTCTGAGCTCCCACTCACTTTCTTATGTATGAGGCTTCTCCATAAGTCTGCATAAACCCAAACGCTTTGATCATCTCACCAAAAGCAGATATGTTCCAACTCCGAGATGCTTGCACCAGCCCATAAATGGATCGCTGGAGCTTGCATACCTTGTTAGCATTCTTAGGATCGACAAAACCTTCCGGCTGCATCATATACGACTCTTCCTTGAGGTAACCGTTAAGGAATGCCGTTTTGGCGTCCATCTGCCATATCTCATAATCATAGTATGCGGCAATTGCTAACATGATTCGGACGGACTTAAGCTTCGCTACGGAGAGAAAGTCTCATCGTAGTCAATTCCTTGAACTTGTCGATGACCCTTAGCGACAAGTCGAGCTTTATAGATGGTAACATTACCATCCGCGTCCGTCTTCTTCTTAAAGATCCATTTGTTTTCTATCGCTCGCCGATCATCGGGCAAGTCTGTCAAAGTCCATACTTTGTTTTCATACATGGATCCTATCTCGGATTGCATGGCTTCAAGCCATTTGTTGGAATCTGGCCCCGCCATCGCTTCTTCATAGTTCAAGGTTCACCATTGTCTAACAACATGATTTCTGTGACAGGGTTGCCGCACTCACTGCAGTGCGGAACGTGTCCCTAGTGGACCCTGAAGTTCAGTAGCAACTTGATCCGAAGTACCTTGATCATCATCATTAATTTCCTCTCCAGTCGGTGTACGCACCACATGAACATTTTCCAGAGCTGCACTACTTTCCGGTTCAAGAGGTAGTACTTCATCGAGTTCTACTTTCCTCCCACTTACTCCTTTCGAGAGAAACTCTTTTTCCTGAAAGGATCCGTTCTTGGCAACAAAGGTCTTGCCTTCGGATCTAAGGTAGAAGGTATACCCAATGGTTTCCTTAGGGTATCCTATGAAGACGCATTTTCCGACTTGGGTTCGAGCTTTTCAGGTTGAAGTTTCTTGACATAAGCATCGCATCCCCAAACTTTTAGAAAGCGACAACTTAGGTTTCTTCCCAAACCATAATTCATACGGTGTCGTCTCAACAGATTTAGACGGTGCCCTATTTAAAGTGAATGTAGCTGTCTCTAGAGCGTATCCCCAAAATGATAGCGATAAATCAGTAAGAGACATCATAGATCGCACCATATCCAATAGAGTGCGATTACGGCGTTCGGACACACCGTTCTGTTGAGGTGTTCCAGCGGCGTGAGTTGTGAAACGATTCCATATTTCCTTAAGTGTGAACCAAATTAGTGACTTAAATATTCTCCTCCACGATCCGATCGCAAGAATTTTATCTTTCGGTCACGTTGATTCTCTACTTCATTCTGAAATTCCTTGAACTTTTCAAAGGTCTCGGACTTGTGTTTCATCAAGTAGACATACCCGTATCTACTCAAGTCATCGGTGAGTGAGAACATAACGATATCCTCCCCGAGCCTCAACACTCATTGGACCGCATACATCGGTATGTATGATTTCCAATAAGTTGGTTGCTTTCGCTCCATTGTTCCGGAGAACGGAGTCTTGGTCATCTAGCCCATGAGGCATGGTTCGCATGTGCCAAATGATTCATAATCGAGAGACTCTAAAGTCCATCGGCATGGAGCTTCTTCATGCGCTTGACACCAATGTGACCAAAGGCGGCGATTACCACAAGTATGTGGGACTATCGTTATCAACTTTACATCTTTTGATATTCACACTATGAACATGTGTAACATTACGTTCGAGATTCACTAAGAATAAACCATTGACCATCGGAGCATGACCATAAAACATTTCTCTCATATAAATAGAACAACCATTATTCTCGGATTTAAATGAGTAGCCATTTCAGACTTGACGAGATCACGATACAATGTTCATGCTCAAACTTGGCACTAAATAACAATTATTGAGGTTTAAAACTAATCCACGTAGGTAAATGTAGAGGTAGCGTGCGTGGCGATCACATCGACCTTGGAACCATTCCCCGACGCCAGCATCGTCACCTCGCCCTTCGCCGGTCTCCGTTTATTCCGCAGCTCTAGCATGA
Source organism: Aegilops bicornis (assembly GCA_021605145.1). Taxonomy (NCBI): domain Eukaryota; kingdom Viridiplantae; phylum Streptophyta; class Magnoliopsida; order Poales; family Poaceae; genus Aegilops; species Aegilops bicornis. The sequence goes on from JAHIAL010000008.1 coordinate 1,783,353, forward strand.
GTTACGTATATGAGCAACGGCACCGATATCAAATACCCAGGAGTTACTACGAGTAATGGTAAGGTACACATCAATTACATGTATATCAAATATACCTTTAGTGTTGTCGGCCTTCTTGTCTGCTAAGTATTTGGGGCAGTTCCTCTTCCAGTGACCCTTCCCTTTGCAATAAAAGCACTCAGTCTCGAAGCTTGGGTCCATTCTTTGACTTCTTCCGGCAAGCTGGCTTATCAGGCGCGGCAACATCCTTGTCGTCCTTCTTGAAGTTCTTCTTTCCCTTGCCCTTCTTGAACTTAGTGGTTTTATTGACCATCAACACTTGATGCTCCTTCTTGATTTCTACCTCTGGCGACTTCAGCATTGAAAATACTTCAGGAATAGTTTTCACCATCCCACGCATATTGTAGTTCATCACAAAGCTCTTGTAGCTTGGTGGGAGTATTGAAGGATTCTGTCAATGACCGCCTCGTCCAGGAGGTTAATGTCCAGTGGGACGGTGGTTGTGCAACCTGCACATTTTGAGTATGTGCTCACTTGTAGAACTATTTTCCTCCATCTTACAACTGTAGAACTTGTCGGAGACTTTCATATCTCGACCGGGCATGAGCTTGGAAAACTAGTTTCAGCTCCTCGAACATCTCCATATGCTCCGTGTCGCTCAAAACGCTTTTGGAGCCCCGGTTCTAAGCTGTAAAGCATGCCGCCCGAACGAGGGAGTAATCATCAAGACGTGACTGCCAAGCATTCATAACGTCTTGGTTCTGGGATGGGTGCATCACCTAAGCGGTGCTTCTAGGACATATTGTTTCTTGGCAGCTATGAGGATGATCTCGTGTTCGGACCCGATCCGAATAGTTGCTGCCATCATCTTTCGACTTGGTTTTCTCTAGGAACGCAGCGTTGAAGTTCATGGTGACTGAGCGTTGGCCATTTGTTCTACAAGACATTTTGCAAAGATTTTAGACTATTGTTCATGATAATAAAGTTCATCTAATCAAATTATTTAATGAACTCCCACTCAGATTTGACATCCCTCTTGTCATCTAAGTGTTACATGATCCGAGTCGACCAGGCCGTGTCCGATCATCACGTGAGACGGTACTAGTCATCGTTGGTGAACATCTCCATGTTGATCGTATCTTCCATACGACTCATGTTCGACCTTTCGGTCTCTTGTGTTCCGAGGCCATGTCTACGTACATGCTAGGCTGGTCAAGTTAACCTAAGTGTTTTGCATGTGTAAACTGTCTTACACCGTTGTATGTGAACGTAAGGATCTATCACCCGATCATCACGTGGTGCTTGAAGCGACGAACTTTAACTTTAGCAACGGTGCACGATTAGGAGAACACTTTCTTGAAATTGTTATGAGGATCATCTTATTTACTACCGTCGTTCTAAGTAAACAAGATACACAAACATAATAAACATCACATGCAATTATATAGTAGTGACATGATATGGCCAATATCATATAGCTCCTTTGATCTCCATCTTGAGGCTCCATGATCATCCTGTCACCGGCATGACACCATGACCTCCATCATCATGATCTCCATCATCGTGTCTTCATGAAGTTGTCACACCAATGACTACTTCTAGTTCTATGGCTAACGCATTTAGCAATAAAGTAAAGTAATTTACATGGCGTTCTTCAATGACACGCAGGTCATACAAAAAATAAAGACAACTCCTATGGCTCCTGCCGGTTGTTATACTCATCGACATGCAAGTCGTGATTCCTATTACAAGAACATGATCTCATACATCACATATATCATTCATCATTCATCACAACTTTGGCCATATCATATCACAAAACACTTGCCGCAAAAAAAAGTTAGACGTCCTTTATTTGTTGTTTCAAGTTTTACGTGGCTTCAATAGGGTTCTAGCAAGAACATTTTCTTACCTATGTGAAAGCCACAACGTGATTTGTCAACTTCTATTTACCCTTCATAAGGACCCTTTTCATTGAATCCGCTCCAACTAAAGTGGGAGAGACAGACACCCGCTAGCCACCTTATGCAACTAGTGCATGTCAGTCGGTGGAACCAGTCTCACGTAAGCGTACGTGTAAGGTCGGTCCGGGCCGCTTCATCCCACAATACCGCTGAAGCAAGATAAGACTAGTAGCGGCAAGAAAGTTGACAACATCTACGCCCACAACAAATTGTGTTCTACTGCGTGCAAAGAGAACTACGCATAGACCTAGCTCATGATGCCACTTTGTTGGGGAACGGTGCGGAAAATTAAAATTTTTCCTACGGTTTCACCAAGATCCATCTATGAGTTCATCGAGCAACGAGTCATGGGAGAGTGATTGCATCTACATACCACTTGTAGATCGGCGTGCAGGCGTTCAATGAAGCAGGGGATGATGGAGTCGTACTTTCGGCCGTGATTCAGATCACCGATGACCTAGTCTTTGAACGGACAGCACCTCCGCGTTCAACACACGTGACGGAGGCGGATGACGCCTCCTCCTTCTTGATCCAGCAAGGGGGAAGGAGAGGTTGATGATGATCCAGCAGCACGACGGCGTGGTGGTGGATGCAGCAGAACTCCGGCAGGGCTTCGCTAAGCAACTACGGGAGGAGGAGGAGGTGTAGCAGGGGGAGGGAGGCGCCAAGGCTTGAGGGGTGCGGCTGCCCCTCCCTCCCCTCCCTTTATATAGGGGCAAGAGAGAGAGGGGGGCGCAGCCTTGCCCCTTCCTCCAAGGAAGGGTGCTGCGGCCAAGGAGAGAGTCCATCCTCCCCAAGGCACCTAGGAGGTGCCTTCCCCTTTAGGACTCTCCTCTCCCTCATCTCTTGGCGCATGGGCCTCTTGGGGCTGGTGCCCTTGGCCCATATAGGCCAAGGCGCACTTCTTCATCCCATGTGGCTTCCCCAGGCCGGGGTGGACCCTGGTGGACCCCTCGACCCCTTCGTGCACTCCCACAATAATACCGATAACGCCAAACTTTTCCGCGACCAAAATAAGACTTCCCATATATAAATCTTTACCTCCGGACCATTCCGAACTCCTCGTGACGTCCGGGATCTCATCCGGGACTCCGAACAACTTTCGGTTTGCTGCATACTCATATTCATACAACCCTAAGCGTCACCCAGACCTTAAGTGTGTAGACCCTACGGGTTCTGGAGACATGCGCAGACATGACCGAGACGGTTTCGGGCAATAACCAACAGCGGGATCTGGATACCCATGTTGGCTCCCACATGCTCCTCGATGATCTCATCGGTTGAACCAGGATGTCGAGGATTCAAACAACCCCGTGATACAATTCCCTTTGTCAATCGGTATTTACTTGCCCGAGATTCGATCGCGGTATCCCAATACCTCGTTCAATCTCGTTATCGGCAAGTCACTTTACTCGCATCGTAATGCATGATCCCGTGACCAAACACTTGGTCACTTTGAGCTCATTATGATGATGCACTACCGAGTGGGCCCGGTGATACCTCTCCGCCAAGTCATACGGAGTGACAAATCCGATCTCGATCCGTGTCAACCCAATGAGACACTTTCGGAGATACCTACCGTAATGCACCTTATAGTCACCCGATTACGTTGTGACGTTTGGTACACCCAAAGCACTCCCTACGGTATCCGGAGTTACACGATCTCATGGTCTAAGGAAGAGATACTTGACATTGTAAAAGCTCTAGCAAAACGAACTACACGATCTTGTGCTATGCTTAGGATTGGTCTTGTCCATCACATCATTCTCCTAATGATGTGACCCCGTTAGTAACGACATCCAATGTCCATAGTCAGAAACCATGACTATCTCATGATCAACGAGCTAGTCAACTAGAGGCTCACTAGGGACATATTGTGGTCTATGTATTCACACGCAGCGTATTACGATTTCCTGATAATACAATTATAGCATGAATAAAAGACAATTATCATGAACAAGGAAATATAATAATAATACTTTTATTATTGCCTCTAGGGCATATTTCCAACAGAAATGTCATCAACAATAGTAACAGGGTTTTGCTGACGGAATTTTGCACCGAGGTGTTTTCATAAGCAGTGAATCATTACTGCTTAGATTATATAGATCACAAGAAGGTTTAAACAAACCAACGGAAAGGAAAAGTGATTATCAGGTTTAAACAGAACAATGGAAAGGAAAATGTGTTTAAACACATATTTCAAGGGTATATCCTTACCAAGGACAAGTAGAGAATGATATCCATGACATGAGACCAAAGGCATGACCATTCAGATAAAAGGGATAAGAAGAATCATGATATGTACCCATACAACGGTGTTTGGATAACTGATAAGGAAAATTTAGCACTGTGCTTCAAATGTTCTTATTGATGATAGGAGTACCACATACATGCTTTGAGATAGCATTATCATGGTCTTCAAGCAAAGGTCGGACTTTGCGTACGCAAAGGATTCATCGGGAACAACTTATAAAATAAGTCCTACGATTTCCTCATAGAAGAATCGCTAAGCTTGCTAAAAAGGAAACTATAACAATAGGTCCTCCGGCCAGGTGTGCTAGGCATGACGTCATCTTACCGGGTCATATAAAGACCATTGTTGTAGCTCTTGGAAATATGTTCCAACCATCATATCTGACCGAGATTCAGACCTGATTGGTGTCGGGGATAACTTTCCAGTTCGGGATGCACGAAGAAGAAGGGGCAACACACATTGTCGAGATGACATTGTAAGATTCTCGGAGGGAATTGAACTATGGAAGCGGTTCCAAAAACAAGAGCTCATCATTAATTCAAGTAGAGGTGAGGAGGTGGCTGATTGACTCAGCGACAATTCATCGAGATTTCCAAAGGATGGATTTCCACAATTATGTGAACAAGGAGATAACGTTTAACAAATCAAATGATATAATGATGTATGCTCGAGGGAAACATACACAATGAATCACTGGTTGAAAGGTGCACCCTAAGTATGACCTTAGGCAGCAAGATCAATGTTAGAGTGACGATCCAATAACCAACAGTCTAAGAACGAACTGTCAATCGTTAACTTCAAAGCAATAAGGTTGCTAGAAGTTTGGAATTACACCGCACATTTCATTTGTTGGTATTCCGGTTAGCAACAACACGGAGACCAAGATATGAATGGTGATGTTGAGAAGTATCACCTATATCAAGAATTCTTAAGAGGTGGAGTAATCCTCACGACATTCTTGACATAAAAGATGGTAATACTCCAAGGTAAGGAAGAACAATTGCTGGATAGCAAGGAACTCAAGGTATAACACCAAACACGAACAAGCTTGTATTGGTGGGAAGGCAATAAAGTGGTCGATGATAACGCAGATCATCGAGGGCAAGGATGGTATTTCTAATCATGAACTCATTTGATATCCTGGAAGAGCTCATAAGGTTGATGTTGATCACGACACACTTTGTCGAGAGATTTCAAGATGTAATCGATCGGCGATGACATCAAGTCAAATGAATGGTGAAGCGAAAGGTTATTGGAACCAAGTGCAGCACACAAACTCGAAACCAAGCTTGTTGTCCAAGGCGAAATGATATGATGAGGAAGATCAACGTAAGCTTAGCTCATCGTCAAATAATTGTGCTACGGGAAGAAGGACCGGTAGCACGCTTAAAATTTAACATGGTAATGATATAGCCGATCATGCTAGGAATGACTTGAAGGATTATTAAACTCATAAGCAACGGAGATTACTTTTATTGAATCAGAGTGCGAAATTGATTCACTTATCAATGTCCTTGAGTGTCTAACAACTCGAGAACCCGGGAAAATTGGAATCGAGAAATAATACTTGAAGAACTCATAATAAGTTATGCAGTTCCATGATATTCTTGAGATACCAGAGCTTAATACTCAACGGTAGAGCAAAGTAAAGGTTGGATAGGTGCAATGATATGCAGAAGACAAGTACTTCAACTTGTCCAAGAAATGGTATTTAAAAGGAGAACATGGCCGGAACCACGATTGCAAAAGGCCGAATCCCAGATATAAGAACTTATACCAAAGAGGGTTTAAGAGGAGCATCCATGATAAGATTAGCATCGTGTCCATGGGCATGAACACAAAGTTCAAGGTCGACTCCCACTTCTCCAATGCATGACCATTCATTCACTTGTCTATTAAAATGAGTTGAGTGTGAAACCTACCTAGTGAATTACGGAGGAGTATGACCCGTGAAAATTTCGGGTTCACATTAGATTAAGGAAGGCATATGTTCAACCCCTTGGGGCATCGTGCAAACATATACCACAAGCTTCAATATAGTAAATATCACCAGCTCGAAAGCGAGCATGGTTGGCCAAATCGAGAGAATAGGATTTACCAACGACATTATGTATCGTGGAAAGAACTTCCAAAAGTGATTGAATATGAGGGACGTTGTCGGGTAAAATCCAACAAAGGATCCGATGGTTCTCAAGGGATCCGATGTAAACATCGATTACTCAAGCAGAGGAAGAAACAATGCAAAGGCATTCGATTCTAGAAACAACTAACTAATTAAAGCTTAATGCAAAGAAATTTTATGATTTCCAAATCAAGGGATCGAAGCAATCGTTACGATTGAAAATGAATAAGTTCAATAGACTTAGAAGCACAAACCGATCAAGGCATTGATTGGTCAAGAACCAACTCATGTTTAAAATGACGTCGAGCCAAAAGATAATTTAAACGGATCAACTGATGATTGCGTGCATTCAAACTCATGTTGAATCAAAAGGATCAAAATGACGGTGCCTAAGGATACTAACGAATATTGCCAGACATATGGAAAGCATCCATCATGCAAGTAGACAAGTATTTCGTGAGCAATAAGCTACTAAGGATTTTGGAGGATCGAATAGTATTTGAAGACCATCGTGAAACACATGAACAATCGGGGATGAGCGGATACTCGATAAGTGCGAGAATTATCCGTAGGGGTATTCAGTGACAAAGAACAGCAAGGCAGTAAGCTCAAAGGATTATCGAAAAACGGCGAGTGTTTCGGGGTATCTTGTAATAACAAGACCAACTAGGATTAATGTAAGAATAACAACTGCAAGTAGTTATCCATAAGGGTTGACGGTGGAAGGGGAATTGCAAACGCGATGAACACAAGTTCTCGGGTTAACAGTGAGAGTATCTTCGTGGTCTTCATGTGCGTGGAGACGATCATCGATAATAAGGGGCTCTCCGGGTGAAAGTGATAACGAGATCCTAATGTTAGATTTAGCAAAATTCATTTAACCCGAATAGAAGAGAGATCGAGTCCGCAGTACGGATCGAGGAGTAAAAGATCCTAATACCACCCAATGGCGACGTGGGCCCATGGGCCGCACAGCCATGTTAGTAAAGGTCTTGTAAAGTCTAGACTCGACTTCAGCCAAGGAGTGTGGAAGGGGATTCCCTACGAGCAATGGCTCGATACCAACTTAGAAACCCCCGATTCAATCGTACACTAATCATGCACGCAAACGGTAATACGATCAAGATCGAGGACCCACCGGAAGATATCACAACACAACTCTAAAACATAAATAAGTCATACAAGCATCATAATACAAGCCATGGGCCTCGAGGGCTCGAATACAAGTGCTCGATCATAGATTTAGCCGGGCCGGAAGCAACAATATCCCAGGCTGGACATAAGTTAAACAAGTTCGCCTTAAGAAGGCTAGCACAAACCGGGATACAGATCGAAAGAGGCGCTTAGGCCTCCCTGCCGATCCTCCTAAACTACTCACAGTGCGTCGTCGGCCGGGCTGCATGTAGTAGTAGGCACCTCCGGTGTAGTAGTCGCTATCGCGGTGGCGTCGCTCTGGCTCCATCGTCTGGTCGCAGCAATCGGGTAAAGAAAGGGGAAAAGGGGAACAAGGCAACCGTGAGTACTCATCCAAAGTACTCGCAAGCAAGGAGCTACACTACATATGCATGGATATATGTGTAAAGGGCCATATCGACCGAATCTGCAGAATGCCGTAATAAGAGGGGATAGCTAATCCTCGTCAAGACTACGCTCGCAGCCTCCGCCTTCTTGCAAGATGTAGAAGAGAGTAGACCAAGTCCTCCAAGTAGCATCGCATAGCATAATCCTACCCGGCGATCCTCTCCTCATTGCCTCGTTAGAGAGCGATCACCGGTTATATCTCGCACTTGGAAGGGTGTGTTTTATTAAGTATCCCGTTCTAGTTGTCATAAGGTCAAGGTACAACTCCAAGTCGTCTATTACCGAAGATCACGGCTATTCGAATAGATTAACTTTCCTGCAGGTGCACCACATAACCCAACACGCTTGATCCCATTTGGCCGGACACACTTTCACCAGGTCATGCCCGCCGCGGAAGATCAACACCGCAGCCCCACCTAGGCCAACAGAGAGGTCAAAGACCGCCGGGTCTAAACCTAAGCGCCACAGTGGTCTCGCCCATCGCCCTTAGCACACCACGCATGTTGTGAACGCGGACGGAAGCAGAATCTAGCCCCCTTAATACAAGAGCAAGGCTTACGCTCCAATCCGGCAGCAGCCGCCAACCGGCCGTGATATCACGAAGGCTTGGCTGATACCACGACGTCGAGTGCCCATATCTCTCCCCAGTAGTTGGTTAGTGCGTATAGACCAAATGGCGGACTCGAGATCAAATACCAAGATCTCGTTAAGCGTGTTAAGTATCATGAGAACGCCCGAGCAGGAGCCAGTGCCCACCTCTCTCCTAGGAGGTCTCAACATCACCTGTCGCCTCCGCCACAAAGTAACATCGGGGGTGTTCGGGAAACCTGTGCCCACCTCTCTAAGGGATGGAGCCACACGTCCTTTCACAAACCCCATCTCCTAACAAGTATCACGAGTAATGTAATAGTGTAAAGTATATAGTATATGCCCGTGATCACCTCCCGGTGATCACAGCCCAGTAGTATAGCATGGCGCACGGACAAGAGTGTAGGGCCACCGATGGAACACTAGCATCCTATACTAAGCGATGGGATGGCAATTAAAAGTAACAATGTGAGTAGTAAGGACGAAGCTATGCTTGGCAGATAGGATTAATCAAAGCGGTAACATGCTACACTATTCTAATGCAAGCAGTATAGAGAAGATTAGGCGATATCTTGTGATCATGGGGGGGGCTTGCCTGGTTGCTCTAGCAAGAAGGAGGTGTCGTCAACTCCGTGGTCAGTCCGTTGCGACTTGATCTCGAGTCTAACGAGAGAAGAGGGGAAGAAACAATAAATATAAAAGCAAACATATGCATGACGATGCATGACATGACAATGAACGGAGTTAGGTGTGCCCTAACAGCGGTAGTAGGTGATACTGGCGAAGGAAACATCCGGAAAGTATCCACAGTGTTTCGCTGCGTTTTGACAGTGAACTGGAAGTGAAATGTTGCAGGTTCACTATTCTAGGGGACGTGGCGGATGAGCGGACTGCGCGTGTCGGATTCGTCTTCGCGTCGTTTACGAGCAACTTTCATGTAGAAAGTATTTTCATCTGAGCTACGGTTTATTTTATATGATTTTCTAAAGTTTTAAATCATTTTAGAATTTATTTAATTAATTTAAAGTAACATTATCCAGAATAGTGTTTGCTGACGTCAGCATGACATCAGCAGTCAACAGAGGTTGACTGGGTCAAACTGACGTGTGGGCCCAGTGGGACCCACCTGTCATACTCTCATAGGTTGATTAGGGTTTAGGTTAAACAAAATACTGTTTAATTAAACTAACTGGTTAATTAGATTAACTAAGTAGGATTAATTAACTCAAATAATTTAGTTAATTAATTAAATTTATTATTTTTATTAATTTTATTATTATTATTATTTTTAGAATTCTTTTTTTTGTTACGAGGGTGGGGCCCCTAGTCAAGTGCTACATGTGGCCTTGAGCCAGAGCTACGAGCTAGCGTGGCGCCCGTGGCGCAGCCCGGACGCCAGCTCGAGGTGGCCATCGGCGCGCCTGGGCGCCGGCGGCCAAGGCAGCGACACCGCGGGGCGAGGGGAGCAGGGCGGCCCGCTGGCCGTGGCTGGAGAGGGCGCATGGGGGAACGGCGGGCGCGGGGCAGCCCAAGGACGACGCCGGAGTTGCAGCACCGCTGGTGGAGCGACGAGGCGACGAGGTGGGGCGCAAGGCGCGGGGCGCCCATGTTGGGTCGTCGGACGCGGGTGCGCGGGAGCCGTGGCGAGGCACGGGCTGCAGTCTTGGTCGAGGGGAGGTCCGGGCGTGGGTGGCCTTGCAGGCGACGGGCGCAGAAACAGAGAGCACCGTCGGTAGCGGGCCAAAGGATGCGTGGCGTGGTGTCACGAGGCGGGAAGCGGCAACGGGCGGCGGTATGTCTTGGCGTCGCAGGACGCTGACGGCAATGATCCGCCAGTGGAAGAAGAGGGGGAAGAGAGGGGCTCACATAGCCACATCTGTAGATGTGTATTCGCGTGCTCGGGGAGGCCTGAGGTAGACGGACGGCGATGATGAGGTCGGGGTCGTCCGGCGAGGCAACACCGGCGACGACGTCGGAACCGCAACGTCGAGTGGCGCGGTGGTTTCGAGGGAGATGGGCCGGGGCCGCGAGGAGGACGATGAGGATGGGGCTGCGAGGCCCGGCGACGGAAAAAATGGCGGCGGGGCGACAGCGTTGAGGGGCGGCGGCGATAGCGGCGATGGCGTGGTCGTAGCCCCGATCCAGGTCGGTGGGGAGCGAGGAGTGGGTGGATCGGGGAGTTGTGGGGGTCGGGCTAGGGTTTCGGTCGGGTGGGGTTAAGGGAGTGTGTGGGGCGGGTTGGGTCATGGGGTGGGCTGACCCGTTCATTGGTGAGGCCAGCTGGGCCACTTGGCCCAGCGGGGAGGGTGGGTTTTCTCCTTTTTTTGTTTTCTGTTTGGTTTTCCCTTTTGTATTTTTTTATTATTTGTTTTCTGTTTTAATTCATTTAAAAGTATTTAGGCATTTTATAAAAATGTGTTTACTTCACCATAATTACCGATGCAATAATTGACATAGCCTGAACATTTTTATTTTAATATTTGAAAACTTTTGTCGTTTGACTTATTTAGGATTTAAATTTGTAACGGTTTTGAATTAACTTGAGATTAACTACAAGTTAATGGTGGCGTGTCATCATTAATGTGAGATTACTGTTGCATGATTATCCGGGCGTTACACTTGATGAGGTAACAGTACCTGCTCCCTTATTGGAAAGTAGTTCATCACAGAAATCAGTTCTAGTGATTCCTACACCAGGAAGTGAGGAAGCTAATGATGATGATCATGAAACTTCTGCTCAAGTTACTACCAAACCTCTTAGGTCAAATCCGTAGTAAGATCTGCACAGTGGTACGGTAATCCTGTTCTCGAAGTCATGTTACTTGACCATGATGAACCTACGAACTATGAGGAAGCGATGATGAGCCTAGATTCATAAAATGGCTTGAGGCCATGAAATGCGAGATGGGATCCATGTATGAGAACAAAGTGTGGACTTTGGTTGACTTACCGATGATCGGCAAGCCATAGAGAATAAATGGATCTTCAAGAAGAAGGACTGACTGACGGTAATGTTAGTGTCTACAAAGCTCGACTTGTTGCGAAGGTTTTCGACAAGTTCAAGGAGTTGACTAAGATGAGACCTTCTCACCCGTACCAGAGATGCTTTAAGTCTGTCCGAATCATGTTAGCAATTGACGCATTTATGATTATGAAATTTGGCAAATGGATGTCAAACTGCATTCCTTAATGGATATCTTAAAGAAGAGGCTGTATATGATGCAACCGGAAGGTTTTTGTCGATCCAAAAGGTGCTAACAAATTGTGCAAGCTACAGCGAACCATTAATGGACTGGTGAAATCCTCTCGGAGATGGAATATATGCTTTGATAGAGTGATCAAAACATATGGATTTATACTGAGACTTTTTGGAGAAGCCCTATTTACAAGAAAGTGAGTGGAGCTCTGTAGAATTTCTGATATTATATGTGGATGACATATTATTGATCGGAAATGATATTGAATTTCTGAATAGCATAAAAGGATAATTGAATAAGAATTTTTCAAAGACCTCAGTGAAGTTGTTTATATATTGGGCATCAAGATCTATAGAGATAGATCAAGACGCTTAATTGGACTTTCACAAAGCACATACCTTGACAAAGTTTTGAAGAAGTTAAAAATGGATCAAGCAAAGAAAGGGTTCTTGCCTGTGTTACAAGGTGTGAAGTTGAGTCAGACTCAATGCCCGAGCACTGCAGAAGATAGAGAGAAAATGAAAGTCTTTCTCTATGCTTTAGCCATAGGTTCTATCATGTATGCAATGCTGTGTACCAGACGTGATGTGTGCCTTGCTATTAGTTTAGGAGGGAGGTACCAAAGTAATCCAAGAGTGGATCACTGGACAACAGTCGAGAACATATTGAAATACCTGAAAAGTACTAAGGATATGTTTCTCGTTTATGGAGGTGACAAAGAGCTCGTCGTAAACGGTTACGTCGATGCAAGCTTTGACACTGATCCAGATGACTCTAAGTCACAGACCGGATACGTATTTTTATTGAATGGTGGAGTATCGGTTAGTGCAGTTCCCAAGCGAGCATCGTATGGCGGGATCGGCGTGTGAAGCCGGAGTACATAGCTGCTCCGGAAGCAGCAAATGAAGGAGTCTGGATGATGGAGTTCATATCCGATCTAGGTGTCTGATACGTCTCCAACGTATCTATAATTTATGAAGCATTCATGCTATTTTATTATGTGTTTTGAATGATTATGGGCTTTATTATACACTTTTATATTACTTTTGGGACTAACCTATTAACGGAGGCCCAACCCATATTCTTTGTTTTATTGCCAGTTTGATTATTTCGAGGAAAAGGAATATCAAATGGAGTCAAAGCGGAATGAAACCTTGGCAGCGTGATTTTTTGGAAGATTATCATCACGGAGGCTTGGAGATCAAGTCGAGAAGATCCTCGAGGAGCCGGAGATAGGAAGGCACGCCCCTACGGTAGCGACCCCTGTCTCGTGGACCCCTCGAGCACCCCCCAAGCCAAACTTCTTTCGCCTATATAGTCCCACGTACACTAAAACATCCACCGAGAGGATAGATCGGGAGTTCCGTCGCTGCAAGCCTCTGTAGCCACCAAAAACCTCTCGGGAGCCCGTTCGGCACTCACTGGGAGGAATCCATCACCGGTGGCCATCTTCATCATCCGGCGCTCTCCATGATGAGGAGGGATTAGTTCACCCTCGAGGCTGAGGGTATGTACCGATAGCTATGTGTTTGATCTCTCTCTCTCGTGTTCCCTCTATGGCACGATCTTGATGTATCGCGAGCTTTGCTATTATAGTTGCATCTTATGATGTTTCTCCCCCTCTAATCTCTTGTGATGAATTGAGTTTTCCCTTTGAAGTTATCGTATCGGATTGAGTCTTTACTTTGAGAACACTTGATGTATGTCTTGCCGTGTTTATCTATGGTGACAATGGGATATCATGTGCCACTTGATGTATGTTTTCTTTGACCAACTTGCGGGTTCCATATGAACCTCTGCATAGGGGTTGGCACACGTTTTCTTGACTCTCCGGTAGAAACTTTGGGGCACTCTTTGAAGTACTTTGTGTTGGTTGGATGAATCTGAGATTGTGTGATGCATATCGTATAATCATGCCCACGGATACTTAAGGTGACAATGGAGTATCTAGGTGACATTAGCGTTTTGGTTGATTTGTGTCTTAAGGTGTTATTCTAATGCGAACTCTTGAATAGATTGATTGAAAGAATAACTTTGAGGTGGTTTCGCATCCCTACCATAATCTCTATGTTTGTTCTCCGCTATTAGTGGCTTTGGAGTGACCCTTTGTTGCATGTTGAGGGATTGTTATATGATCTATCTATGTTATTATTGTTGAGAGAACTTGCACTAGTGAAAGTATGAACCCTAGGCCTTGTTTCCTATCTTTGCAATACCGTTTATGCTTACTTTTACCACTTGTTACCTTGCTGTTTTTATATTTTCAGATTACAAATACCCATATCTACTATCTATATTGCACTTGTATCACCATCTCTTAGCGAACTAGTGCACCTATACAATTTACCATTGTATTGGGTGTGTTGGGGACACAAGAGACTCTTTGTTATTTGGTTGCAGGGTTGTTTGAGAGAGACCATCTTCATCCTACGCCTCCCACGGATTGATAAACCTTAGGTCATCCACTTGAGGGAAATTTGCCACTGTCCTACAAACCTGTGCACTTGCAGGCCCAACAACGTCTACAAGAAGAAGGTTGTGTAGTAGACATCAAGCTCTTTTCTGGGCGCCCGTTCTTGGGAGAGCTAGGTAAAGGGCTAGACATCAAGCTCTTTTCTGGCGCCGTCCCTATGGATAGGAAGTGGGTTATACTTAAATGTGCTAGTCATATTCTTCATGATGCTCTCTTTATGTTTCAATTCTTATCTCTTATGTGAGTATCATTGAAATCATCATGCCTAGCTAGGGGCTTTAAACGTTAGCGCTTGTTGGGAGGCAACCCAATTTTATTTTAGTTTCTTGCTTTTTGGTTCTGTTTAGGAATAAATAATCAATCTAGTTTCTGGTTAGATGCGTTTTCATGTTTTAATTAGTGTTTGTGCCAAGTAGAACCTTTGGGAAGACTTGGGTGAAGTCTTTTCGATCATGCTGTAAAAAACAGAAACTTTAGCGCTCACGAGATTAGCTTCAACTTTTTACTGGAGAGTGATATTTAGATGATTCTTTTTTGCAGATGATTACTAGACAAATTACTCAGGTCCACCAATTCATTTTATAATTTTTGGAGTTCCAGAAGTTTGCGTTAGTTACTGATTACTACAGACTGTTCTGTTTTGACAGATTCTGTTTTCATTGTGTTGTTTGCTTATTTTTGATGAATCTATGGCTAGTAAAATAGTTTTTTAAACCATAGAGAAGTTGGAATACAGTAGGTTTAACACCAATATAAATAAATAATGATTTCATTACAGTACCTTGAAGTGGTCTTTTGTTTTCTTTAAGCTAGCAGACTCCACGAGTTTTACATTAAGTTTTGTGTGGTGAAGTTTTCATGTTTTGGGTAAAGATTCGATGGACTATGGAATAAGGAGTGGCAAGAGCCTAAGCTTGGGGATTCCCAAGGCACCCCAAGGTAATATTCAAGGATAACCAAGAGCCTAAGCACAGGGATGCCCCGGAAGGCATCCCTGTTTAAATCTTCGTTCATCGGTAACTTCACTTGGAGCTATATTTTTATTCGCTACATGATATGTGTTTTGCTTGGAGCATCATTTTCTCTTGTTAGTATTTGCTTTCTGTTATTTAGAATAATGTTTTTCATCTTTAGTTTCAATAGATAAGTCAAGGATAGCCTTTGACATGCTTATTTTGCTAGTATACATGTTGCTGTTTGAAAACAGAAAGTTTACCACTGTTGCAAAAATTCCCTAGAAAAGTCAGAGAGTGGTATAATGTTGAATATTTTTGAATATTGAGATCTGATAAATTTATTACAGTGGGAATTTTAGTTCATAATTTTTGGAGTCGGGGAAGTATTGATACTCTTGCATTCTTCTGGACTGTACTGTTTTTTCTGGCAGATTGCTGTTATGTTTGCATTGTTTGCATATGTTTGCTTGTTTAATGATTCTATTTAAGGATAGGTGTATTAAATATGCAGAGGCATTTAGTATGCAATGTAGAATAATAATTTTATTGATTTGTTACAGTAGAAAATGATAAGGTTTTGCATTGGTTTATACTAACCTATCTCCACGAGTTCTTGTTGAGTTTGGTGTGGATGAAGCTTTTGATAAAAAGAGAAACTATGATATGAGAGGAATTAAGGAGACACAAAAGTTCAAGCTTGGGGATGCCCAAGGCACCCCAAGATAATATTTCAAGAAGTCTCAAGCATCTAAGCTTGGGGATGCCCGATTAGGCATCCCACCTTTCTTCTTGACAACTATCGGTTAGTATCGGTTGAGCCCTAAGTTTTGCTTCTTCACATGAGTTGTGCTATCCTTGCAATGTCATTTTATTTTGTTTTGCTTGCTGTTTGAATACAATACCAAGATCTGAAATTCTTTAATGAGGGAGAGTCTTCACATAGTTACATAATTTAGCTACTCATTGATCTTCACTTATATCTTTTTGGAGTAGTTTGTCATTTACTCGTGTGCTTCATTTATATCCTATGAGTAAATTGTTGAATGGGTTGCTTGTCATAAATCTGAAATTATATATGTCTCATTTGCTTATCCCATGGGGAGTAATGACTTTACATCTAAGAAGTAGAGGTTGTAAATTTATTGAAGGTTAGCAAGCGTTGTATTGGTCATTTGAACAATTCATGAAAGAATATTGAAGGAAGAAAGATTTCATATATAAATATACTATCGTAGACATCTTTTATGATTGGGAGCACTCATTAAGTATGACATGCTAAAGAGTTGATGTTGGACAAGGAAGACAACGTAATGGGTTATGTTTTCCGACATCTCGGTTAAAGTATAGTGTCATGGATCATTCAAACATGTTGAGCTTGCCTTTCCCCTCATGCTAGCCAAAATTCCTTGCACCAAGTAGAGATACTACTTGTGCTTCCAAATATCCTGCCATGAGAGTCCACCATACCTACCTATGGATTGAGTAAGATCCTTCAAGTAAGTTGTCATCGGTGCAAGCAATAAAAATTGCTCTCTAAATATGCATGACTTATTAGTGCGGAGAAAATAATCTCTCGTATGCGATCTTGTTATGGAAGCAATAAAAGCGGACAATTTGCATAATAAAGGTCCATATACAAGGGCAATATAAAGTGGCGTTCTTTCGCATTAAGATTTTGTGCATCCAACCTGTCGGTGGGAGCGACACCTATGGGATCACAAGAATCCCTACTACGGTCATGAGGCGTGGGAATTCGTGAGAAGAAGCGGATCAAGCAGATAGCACACGGTTTCTTTATCGAGGTTCGGACGCGAGGATGCGTAAAACCCTACTCCTGCCTTGGTGGTTTGTTTATCTGTGTTCTTGAATTAGCAATGGGGCTTGAGGAGCTCAAAAGCGAATCCTCCTCCTGATGCGCCTTGGGCCTCCTTTTATAGGAAAGGGGTTGCCACGGTGGCACCACGGAGGTGGAAAAGGCTCTGATGATCTGGTTTATCCCTCGCATTACATGACAAAGCGCCTTTAATGCGTCTTGCTTAGGTGTCCTTGCTTTATCGGGGGCCCGGGGAAAGCCATGTCTCGTCGTCCCGCTCCCTTCGATGTAAACCACGGCATACAGCGGCCGGTGCCCAGCGGTGCCATGTAGGCGAGCAGGCGGCTGAGGTGGCGCGATGGTGGGTCTCCACGAAGATCCGCTTGCCGCACGCAGTGCCTACCCAACCGGTTGGGTCGGCATTGCATCTGAGCAGTGGTGGAGGTTTGATTGGCGTGGGCTGATGGTGGCCCTACGGGTGTTCTTGGCAAGGGGCCTCATGCCGTAGCCGGCAAGGTCTTCTGCAGGGGCCACGGCAAGGTCTTGCCGTGGCGCTGCTGTCATCCGGCAAGGCTCTTGCCGGGGCCTTGTGGTCCTCCTTGGCTGGGATCCCGCCAAGGGTCGTCATCTTCTATAGTGTGTATCTGATCTTGAATGTCTTCACAAAGATCTGCATGCCACTGCAGGGATGTCTCGAATCCTTGCCCCATGGGGCAGTGGACTCAAGGGTGATTAAGCTCCCGTAGGTGTGGGCGAGCTGACTGCCACGGCAAGGGTCTTGCGGGTTTGCTAAAACCGCCTCCGGCAAGGATCTTGCCGGGGAGTCCGCTTCATCCCTTTGCTCTTTGTGGTCTTGGTCTTGGCGTCGTTCACTCCTTCGAGCCTCGGCCTTACCTTGGCTCACCTCCCTTGCCTTGCTCAATGCGGTGGTGCCCAGCAGCTCATTGCCCGTGTCTGCAGTTATAGGGGTACAAAAAGTGTTCCCCTCTTTTGTACACAGACAGGGAGCCCGGACCTGGGCCACACGTAAGCGCAATCGCGTCATTAGGCTAGGCCCAAAAATATGGTCTTGTGAACGGCGGGGTGGTTTACCATGATGAAGTCTCTTCACGCATATGCGCTTCCCATGCCCCCAGCGTGGCTCGGCGTGGGAGGCGTGCGTGGCGTGGGGCGGCATGCGTGGGGCTGAGCTCTGGCGCATGCGTCACGTCGTAGTAAAGAAGCGGTTCGCGCCTTCCCCATAAGCGGAGGGGCGTGGGCGCGGCCCATTTCTTGAGCAGGGCCAAGGCGTGGTCTTCAAAGGCGTCCACTCCCACGATCACGGGGTGGGAGAGAGTCGCCTCACCCGTCGCCTTGGTCCCATACGCGCACCTGCGTGGTTCTCATGCGCTTGGCGTGGCGAGCAGTGGAGGCGGGAAACCCGGGCCGTCGCGGGCTGGGGCAGCGGGTTGGTCACTGCGCCTTCCGCGTCTTGATTAATTTGGCCTGGGCGGCGAGCCCCCACTCCTTTATAAAAGCGCGGGGGGGATGGCGTCCGCATTCTTCCATCTTCTCCTTCCTTGACACGCTCCCCCCTCCATCCGCTATGGAGAGAGAATCCGGCCCCTTCAGCGGTGGCGGCCGAGGGTGCGCCCTTCGACAAAGCGTCCTTCCTTCTCACTGCACCTGCGGTGTGAGCAAGCAAGCGAGGGAAGGGGAGGAGGCACAAGGCCGTGGGCGAGGCCGAGGCACTTTCGGGGAAGAGGAGGGCCAGGCGGGCGGCCCGGTCTCGCCTCACTTGATGGTTCCTCCCCCATGGAGGGCCATGTTGGGGATGACCCTTGCAGTTCTTCGTCCCGGGCTGTCTGCCGGCCGCCTCGCCCGTCGCCGTCTCTGACTCCATTCGCGCGTGAGATGGAGTGGATCCGCCGAGTCATTGCGGCTGCACATGAGGGGCTGTGGGATCAGCGATGCAGCGAGTTCGCGTCGACTTCCCCCCCCCGTGATGTATCTTCATCGGGGATGGAAGACATTAGCTCATATCCACCGCTTGATGGAGGCTCACTCTCCATTTCAAGGCGATGGAGGCCAGCCTCCTCTCCGTCAAGGTCTTGGGCTCTTGGGACCCGGGCAAGGTGCTTTGCGTGGAGGGCTCTTGATGGCGAACTCCTCCTCGGGCGGGAGTGGCGAGGAGGACAGCCGGCGGCCCGGCGAGGTGAGGCGGCGGGGATGGCCGGATCCGACTAGGTGTGAGGCGCCCGCTCCGTCTTGACGGCGACCCCATCATCCGTGTCGTGACTTCACGAACTTCTCGGGGTCGTCTCCTTGGGCGGCTAAGCGTTGGGAGGTTCGCGGAAGAGGAAGAGAGGCCGGGCGGCAAGGCCGTCAAATCGAGTCTGTGAGGCACCGACGCCTTGACAGCGTCTTGGCGTCCTGCGCCTCGTCTTGAGCTCTAGCCAAGGCGCCGCCATCACCATCCAGCCTTGGACTGCCACCGAGATGTTCTCTTGGTGTCTCCTGCCACTCGTGGCTTCGCCTAAGGCGCCCCTTTTGCCCTTTTCGCCTCCTTGACCCTGCCTCCCGAGGAAGGGTTCTGAGCACCTTATCTCTTTTAGCTTGTAAGCCTTTGGGCCTTGACTGAATTTAAAACTTGTAACCCCATCATTCATGTTTTTCATTCCCCATGGGTTGTACACAGAGTGGAATGTTTTTAGTGAAAAAGGGATGCTTGCGGGTCATTTTGTTTTGGGTAGAACCCACGACAAGGAGTAAATCCTTGATATCCCTAAGATAAACATTTCCTTGCCCGTGACAGAAGGCCTACTGTAGTCTTCCCACTTCGCTCGACCTTTCTCACGCTTTTGGCGGAGGCGGGGATGAGGTGGAGTTCGAGCTCCTCGTTTCATCCTTTTTTCTTTTGCGACTCGACCAAGCTCTGGCCCGAGGCGAGCCCTAGGGCCTAGAGTTTTAGGGGAGCACGATAGCTTTGGGAAAAAACGAGGTTTCACATACCTCAGTCCATAAGGGAATGCATGATAAGGGATGAAGAACTTATCTTAAGCTGTAGCACCCGACAACTCTGGTTTGCCGTGGGTGAATCTTTGCACTTGCAGCCCCCGGCAATACTGGCTTGCCGGGGTCTAGATGCTGGTTTGTCCGTCTTTCCTTTTTCTTCCTCAAGTGATACGGCAAGGATATCTGTGAGTCCTGCGAACCAAAGAAGACAAAGGAACGGCAAAGAGATGCACACTCGACCTCTAAGCTAGGGGTTAGTCGCCGCTAAGCACTATCAACCCTAACCAAGGACGAGACTCGACCTAGCATGCATGCTATAACTTAGGGTGATGAAGTCATGTACCTAGGGTAGGGTCATGGACCTGTCCAAGATACCCTCCCCAAGGACATCCTTAGAATAAACTGCCTTCCGGTCGACTGGTAGGATTCCACTCGACAGACTCAAAGACACTCGACCATGAAGACCCACTTTCGACCACCGGGAGTTCGAGAGCCACTCGGTGTCCTAGCAGTGCAGTAGTTAAGTAGTCTTTATGGTCATGATGACACTTTATGTAAAGGCGTTACTAGTAACGCTTTGGTCTTAATGTACCTTTAACCCTCCGCTATGTGGGCTGGCTGGGGTCTGGCGCACTCTATATAAGCCACCCCCTCCCACGGTAGAAGGTTCGCACCCTGTAATTCCCTACGGATATAATCCGATCGACCGCCTCCGGGCTCCGAGGCGTGGGGCTGTTACTTCCCTCCGAGAAGGGCCCCTGAACTCGTTAAACTCTTGCGTATACAACTACTCCATAGCTAGTACCTTGCCTCTCCATACCTACCCCCCATTCTACTGTCAGATTTAGAACCACGACAGTTGGCGCCCACCGTGGGGCAGGTGTTCTAGCGATTTGTTGGAGAAGTTGGGATTCTTTCGATCTCCTACATCATGGTTTCAGGTGGAGTTTTGGTCGAGGGCCGCGAGATCTGTCTCGGTGCGCTCACGTTCATCGCCGACGACTCAAGCTTGGCTTCAGGAGGCTCCTCTCGGCGTCGGCCGCTCCCGTCCATGAACCGCGCACTTCGTGCGTCGTCATGGCGTCCTCCTGCGGCAAGCTGTCGACCCAGTATGGGTCGGTTCTTGTCTGATCCTCACTCCCGATCTCCCGCGCCTTAAGCGCTCCGGTCGATCGAGGCTTCAGCGGTGGAGTGAGGCATGCGGTGGCTCGCCCGATCAGCCACTCCCCAAGTTGGGCAATCGTGCCCCGAATCTCTCTCTGACTTCGATTCGATCTGTCGGCTCACTTGAAGACTACATCCGAAAGTGCGATAGCAGCGATCCGGCAGGCGAGAGGTTACGATGGTCGACGGACCATCACAGTCCCTCCAGATTCCCGCCCCTTTTGACAGGCGACGGTGGAGGCAATCCGGCGCAAGCTCACGAAGAGTACCAACCCGAGCCCCTCACGCCAGCTGCAGAGGGAGGAACTTCGCCCGCCCGAAACATGGATCGCTTCACACTCCTATCGTTGGAGAAACCCCGAGGCTCGTGCCTTGGAGGATGCGGCAACAGCCAACCTGGCCATGCGCGCTTTTGAAGAGAACCTCCAGCGAGTTCTCGACAGCGCCGCGACCACGGGTTCGAGAATCCGGTCGATGAGAACTCTTTCCACAACCAACTCAGGTATATCGAACTCGATTCAAAATTTAGCAGCTACAGCCCGTATAGCGAGAATCGATTCAGCCTTCGGTCCAGGCGGGTAGAGGTTTACAGTGGTCGAGAGATTTACTGCAGGCAACGGAGATCAAAATTCAGTCGTATCATAGTCACGGAACAGGATTCACAGCAGATCCGTCGCTGCGAATTCAGTCCAGTCGGCCCATAGTCCAAGATCGCCCCCGAGGCGTGAGGAACGTGGGGGCCGGCGTGATGATCAGTACAAGAACCGTGAGTCGTATGAGCACCGATTCGATCGCAATGATCGACGTTAAGTGCCCCACCCCTCCCCCAAGGGGTGGATCATACGCTCCTCGACAACAAGATAGTGACGCCTTGACCGCGGTGTTGGGCGAAGGGTTCGGTCGACCCGGAGAGCCGTGCTTTGATCACGAGATCCATTATCGTTCAAGGCTTGGTCGGCAGAGGCAGAGCTCACCGAGAAGGCCATGACGAGAGATGTTCCCTCCGGCCCAGAGTTCATGTCTCGGGGCCAAAGTGTTTTAGCGGGGCCATCGGCCAGGCCGTGATTCCTCCCAACTTCAGGTTGGCGGCTGGAGTCGATAAGTTCACGGGTGAGTCAAGCTGACACTTGGCTTGAGGACTACCGGTAGTGGTCCGTGATTGGCGGCGGCAACGATGAGGTAGCTATGAAGCATTTGCCCCTTATGTTGGAGGTTCGGCGGAGCATGGTTGAATCGATTAGCACCAGTAGTATTTACACTTGGGAAGATCTTGCCGAGTGTTTGTCAAGACATTTGAAGGGACTTGCAAGAGACCAGCGAGGTTGGTGAGCTGCGATCATGTGTCTGAGAGGTCGAATGAAACTTTGAGAGATTACATCCGGAGATGGATTACCTTGCACCATCTGATTGAGAATGTATACGATCACCGGGCAGTCTGTGCTTTCAAGGAAGGTGTCAAGAACGAGGAGTTGAGTTTGAAATTGATTGAGACGGAGATATGACCACAGAGTCGGATGATGGAATTGCCACCAAGTATGCTAATGGTGAAGAAGAGGATCGGCTCCAGAGTGGTAAGTACAAGTCAGCCACTAATGAAGCCATGGAGGAAACTCGGTCCCGGAAGGAGAAGCGCCAGCGAGCCGGCTGCTCCGGAGAAGCCTTGGGCTGTGACCCGGGGAAAGTTCAAGGGAAACCCAAGGGTCCGTGGAACCCCAAGAAGGTGAAAGACCAAGATGGGAATGATGTGTTGGACTTGCCATGTCACATTCACACGAAAAAGATGAAGAGGGTAAACTCATTTTACCCGAAGCATACCACTTTCGGCAGTGTCGGCTCTTGATTCAGCGGTTCAAGGAAGCATCCCAAGGATAAGGAAAAGGAGTCGGACAAAGTTGAGGACAAGGAAGATAGTGATGGTGGATACCCCCAGGTCAATTTCACCCTGATGATTTTTGCTGACGTTGAAAGCAAAAGTCCATTGAAAGTTATCAACCGAGAAGTAAACATGGTCGCTCCGGTGACGCCCAATTATCTGAAATGGTCTCAAACCGCCATCACATTCGACCAGTCCGATCATCAGAGCACACATTGCCACCCACAGGAGGCAAGCGTTGAGTGGTCGATCCGATCGTCGAAGGCACTTTCGGTGACCAAAGTTTTGATGGATGGTGGCGGTGGCTGAACATCTTGTATGCGAGAGGCGTTGAAAGGGATGGGCATTCCGATGTCCGGACTCGGCACCGATAACATGAGTTTCCGGAGTCATTCACGGAAAGAAGGCTGAGTCACTCGGTCAAATTGCTCTTGATGTGGTTTTGGTGATTGAAGAATTTCCGCAAAGAAAAAGTTGACCTTTGAGGTTGTGGATTTCAGGCGCTTATCACGCTTATTACGGGAGGCCGGCATATGCGCGTTCATGGCTCGACCATGTTATGTGTACCTTAAACGAAGATGCCCGGCCCCAAGGTGTGATCGCATCATGTCGCGGCAATCGGAAGAAAGCGGAAGAGTGTTTCCGAAGGCTCTAAGATTGCTGATGCTCGGATGGCGATGGTAGAATTGCAAGAATATCGTAAAAGCGCAGATCCGAAAGGTGATTTGTTGCGAGCCAAGAAGCCCGCTCTGAGTCGGCATTTCGATCGTCCGGTGAGGCGAAGCAGGTTCATATTCACCCGACCGACCCCAATGCTGCTCCGACCAACATCTCAACAACACTCGACTCCAAATAGGAAGAAAGCGCTTGTCCGGTTCCTCCGTGAGAACTAGGACATCTTTGCATAAACTTCTTGACATGCCGGTGTACCGAGGAGCTGGCTGAGCACCGTCTGTGAGTCGACTCAAAAGTCAAACCTATCAATGAACATCTTCAACGGTCCGCCACCCAGAAGAGAAAGGCCATAGGCGAGGAGGTGGCTCGGCTCTTAGCAGCAGAGTTTATCCGAGAAATTTACCACTCCGAGTGGCTTGCCGATGTGGTCATGGTCCCTAAGAAGGACAATTCACTGCGCATGTGCATCGACTTCAAACATATCAATCGGGCCTGCCGCGAAAGATCATTTCCTCTCCCCGCATCGATCAAATAGTCGACTCGATTGCGGGATGCGGCGGTTGTCTTTTTAGGCGCATATTCCGGGTACCATCGGATCCGTACGTATGGACCCGGCGAGATCAAAACAGCTTTCATCACTCCATTGGTGCTTCGTTATGTCACCATGCCATTCGGCCTCAAGAATGCGGAGCCACGTTCGGGATGATGATTCGAAGTGTTTACTCACTCAAATCGGTCGGAATGTGGAAGCATACATGGATGACATTGTGGTCAAGTCACGGAAAGGCTCCGGGCACATTGGTGACCTTCTTTGAAACATTTGCCAATCTCGGGAGGTATGATATCAAGCAATCCATCAAAGTGCACATTCGGAGTTCTGGCGGAAAGTTACTCGGTTTTTCGTTTACGAGCGAGGAATCGATGCTAACCAGAAAAAGTTGGCACTATACTCCAGATGAAAGCGCTGCATGCGTGTGCACGATGTCCGAGCTTCTTTGGATGCTTGGCGCTTTAAGTCGATTCATCTCTCACCTCGGTGAAAAGGCATTGCCTCTTCTGGTGATGAAGAAGTCGAGACAAGTTCGAGTGGACTCTGAAGGCGATGCAGAAGTTTGCGAGCTCAAAGCTACGCTTTCCACCCAACCGGTGCTTGCTGCCCCAATCGGCAAGGAGCCGTTCTTGCTTTACATTGCAGCCACGGGACAAGTCGTCGATCGGTACTTCTACGATCGGCGGGAAGAGGAAGGAAAGGCCTTCAAAGTTCGATTGCCCGATTATATTATCTTTACGAAGTATTAACCCCGTCGAAGCAAAGATACCCTCATTATCGAGAAGCTTGTGTATGGGATTTATATGACTGCGAAGAAGGTTGCTCATTACTTCTCTCATCATTCCATTACGATTCGTCGGTGACGCCCCATTATCGAGAGATTACACTGTGAGAGGCGAAGCTGGTCGAGTGGCGAAATGGGCGATTGAACTTCTTCCCTTGATATCAAGTTTGAGGCAAAAGCCATCAAGTCCCAAGCAATAGCAGATTTCATTCTTTGAGTGGATTGAACAACGATTACCGACTCAAGTTCACTTGGAAGCGATGGACTATGTTCTTTGATGGTTCCAAGATGTTGAATGGTTCGGTCTTTGGGGTAGTATTGGTGTCCCCGAGGAGATAAGCTCGGATATGTGCTCCAGATTCACTTTGATTCTTCCAACAATGAAGCGAATCTGAAGCTTTGTTGTATGGGTTGCGTGTATGGCCATTTCACTCGGCGTCCAAATCGCCTCATGGTCTATGGCGACTCAGATCTAGTGGTTAATCGGTGATGAAGGAGTGGGGCCGTCGAAGCCCGACCATGGTAGCTAGTGTAATCACGATGAGGAAGCTAGAGAAGAAGTTTGAGGGTTAGAGCTCCATCATATACCACGGTGAAAAATCAAAGCTGCGATGATTTGGCGAAAATAAGGTCCAAGAGGAAGCCATTCCCGGTGATGTGTTTTTGGAGCACATCCGCCTTGGCGTCGATTCAAGAGGATCCTTTCTTTGAAGAAGCTCCACAGCCAAAAAGTGCCAGCGATCCGGTGAAGTTGAGGTCCCAATGATGGTCGACTTTGGTCATGGAAGTGGTGGTCGTCCTCCCATTGGACGATACCGTACATCACGTATATCCTGAGGAAAGAGCTCCCGGAGAACGAAGAAGAGGCTAGACAAATCGTCCGTTGATCCAAGGCCTTTACTATGATCAAGGGACAGTTATTCAGAGAAAGCGTGACTAGAGTCAGCCATAAGTGCATAACGCCAGAAGAAGGTCAGATAATTCTTGATGATATCCACTCGGGGACCTGTGGTCACCATGCGTCCTCTCGGACCATCGTGGCTAAAGCATACCGGCGGGATTTCTTGGCCAAAGGCAAATGAAATTGCAAAGGAAATAGTTGACAAGTGTGAAGGATGTCAGTTCTACTCCAATATGTCACACAAACCCGCCTCAGCATTGAAGACCATTCCCCTCGTCTGGCCTTTCGCCATTTGGGGGTTGGATATGATTGGACCACTGAGAACTGGCAGGAGTGGTTTCACCCATTTGCTTGTGGCAGTCGACAATTTTACGAAGTGGATCAAAGCTAAACCTATCAAGAACCTTGATGCGTGCCTTGCTGTCGGTTTCATCGAGAGAGTTGATATTCGAGATATGGAGTTACGCACGGCATCATCACGGACAATGGGTCAAATTTCGATTCAGACAAGTTCAAAGCCTTTTGTGCCTCTCGAGAACGCGAAGTCGACTATGCTTGATCGCTCACCTTGATCGAATGGACAAGCGAGCAAGCGAATGGTCTAATTCTCAAAAGAATTTGAAACCTCGGTGATGCGTGATCTCAAGCATGCAGCGGGAGGCGTGGGTTAAGCGAACTTCCGTCGGTTCTTTGGGGATTGAGGACCACTCCTAACCGGTCGGCTGGGAGAACTCCATTATTTATGGTCTATGGAGCTGAGCGAGGTTACTGCCGAAAGTGACCCGCTTCTAACATGAGTCGAACTCTACTCTGAAGCTGAAGCGGAGCAAGCCCGGCAAGATAAATTCGGCCTCCTTGAAGAGTAGAGAGATGGCCTGATCAGCTCGACCATCTATCGGCCAAGACTTGTGTCGATTCCACGCTAGAAATGTGAAGAGCCGAGCCTTTCAAGAAGGAGATCTGGTCCTCTGAGTGGATCAGCAGAAACCACACAAGCTCGCTCCCACTTGGGAAGGTCCCTTCATCGTCACGAGTTCTCCATAATGGAGCTTACCATCTTTACAACGTCGAGCGCCGGATCGATGAGCCTCGAGCTTTGGAATCTTGGAGCTGCTCCGCCCCTTTTACACTTAAGAACTCACTCGGTTGAGATGTAATAAAAGTACCTCTGTAGTTTGTTTATCTAAATCAAGAAGGTTATAATTTTCCCGATGATTGTTATTACTTTTTGTTAAAATTCCCCCGATGGGTGGCTTAGGCTGCGAATCCGTTTCGCCTAAGTTTTGTAAAAAAATCCTTACCAAGTGGTGAGCTTGACCTCTCACTCGGGGCTTAGCTGCTGAATCCGTTTAGCCTAAGTGTTTTAAATCCTACACGAGTGGTGAGCCAGCCTCCCATTCGGGGCTTAGCTGCAGTCCAAGTACTCGCCTAAGTGTTTTAAAATCCTCTAGAGTGGTGAGCCAGCCTCCCACTCGGGGCTTAGCTGCAGTCCGAGTGCTACTCGCCTAAGTGTTTTAAATCCTCTGAGTGGAGAGCCAGCCTCCCACTCGGGGCTTAGCTAGTCAAGTACTCGCCTAAGTATTTAATACAATGTGCACTTTGCAAGGGCAGACAGGTATAGGTCATTGTTGCCTTCCCCTTCAAAGCTATGACACGAAATCCTCCTTGGAGGCTTAGCTGCCAGTCGATGCTACGCCTAAGTTTGAAAAATCCCTCACAAGTGGAGAGCAAACCTCCCACTCGGGGCTTAAGCTATGATCCGATGCTAAGCTTAAGTTTGAAAAATCCTACCCGGTGGAGAGCAAACCTCCCACTCGAAGAAGCTTAGGTGCAGATCCAGTACTACGCCTAAGTTTGAAAAATCCTACTAGGGTGGAGAGCAAACCTCCCACTCGGAGGCTTAGCTCGATCCGATTACTACGCCTAAGTTTGAAAAAATCCTCTACAGTGGAGAGCAAACCTCCCACTCGGAGGCTTAAGCTGTGATCTAGTACTAGCCTAAGTTTGAAAAATCCTACCAGTGGAGAGCAAACCTCCCACTCGGGGCTTAAGCTTGCAGTCCGATTACTACGCCTAAAATCTGAAATCCATCCCGATCCTCAAGGGCAGACAGTGCAGGTCATTGTTTCCTTCTCCTTTGGAGCTGCACCACAAGTACAACGTGCGCTCCATCCCGATCCGCATAAGGGCGATGAGGTGCAGGTCATTGTTGCCTTCTCCTTGAGCTGCGCCACAAGTGCAACGTCTTGCTCCATCCCGATCCGCAAGAGACTGACGAGGTACAGGTCAGCTGCTTCCTTCTCCTGCACTGCAAGAGCAACAAAGTGTAGGTCGAATGGATCCACCTCGAGCTGCATCTCAAGCATTGAAGCATAATCCGAGTGAAGAGCAAAGTTCACTTTCGAAGAAAGGCAAACAAAAAGCATATTGCGACGATAAGTAAAGTTGGATAGCATCCTAAGGATGCGAAGTACCAGAGCCTCAAGCCCGTTAAAGTTTATCGGTTACAAATTCCACTCGGCATTCGAGGCAAATTTAAGGTAGAGCATAAAAGTTTTTACTCCTCGGGTGGAGGGGGTGGAAAGGAGCCACAAAGCTGGTCAAAAGGTCGATCCCATCGAAGCAATCCGGGTGGCGTGGCGATGAAAGTCTCCATGAAAGATTGGAAATCATACTTCTTGGTGTTGGCAACTTTGATGGATGCCAGCTTTTCCTCCAGCGCCTCCTTGCGATTGGACTCGAACCCGGAAGACGAGCAACATCGGCACCACGCTTTTGGCGAAGACTTCTTCCATTCTTGCACTCGACTTGGAACCTCATTCGATTCCGAGTCATTAAGGACTTCGAGGTCATTACAGGCGTGCAGTGCGGCGAGTGTTGAGTCGATCCGCGACACTGCGGCTTTCAGTCGAGCGAGATAGTCCACCACACCAGCAACGCGAGACTCCAGTCGAAGCACGTTCATAGCGGCTTCATCCTTCATGGGAGAGTTGATGGGGTCCAGGCTTGTCTCCACTCGACTGGTCTCCTCTTCGAAGTTCTGATAGAATTCTGCAAATACGACTCGAGTTCAAGCTAATGGTTTTATGATGAGTCGATGATGACAAGTCGATCGGATAAGAGGAATTACCTTCAAGCATGAGGAATAGCTTCTTGGCGAGCCCTCCCGGATAAACCTCGGATCATTCCTCTTCCCTTGATTCGCCAGCCTTGTCGGCCAGCAACTTTGTCATTGTCATCGGCTAACCTCCTTGTTGGCGCGTCGAGGCAGCCTTCGGTTTGGTATTCTCCTCTTGAGTTTGCCGGTAGAGACCCGGTTCTCTTCCATGAGCTTTGTTTTCTCCAAAGCCTCCTTACGTGCCTCTGCAAGGTCGCGGTGTTTCTTCTTGAGCCTCCTCCGGTTTATGCGCAAAATAACAATAAGCCCAGAGTTGAGAATGGGTAGAAAGACAAAAGGCGATCGTCCAAAGTTCTCACCAGCCATACCTTTTGCTTCATCTCTCGCCTTTTGCAAGTTCTCTGAGCAAGCTTCAAGTCAAGGTTGACACCGGATCTGCTTTGTTCTCCAATTTGGTATAGCGGGCCATGAGCTCGCAAGATTTCTGTGAAGAGTCAATCGACAAAACATCAAAGACAGGTCACTTCAGAGTGACTAAACAAAAATCGTAGCATTTCTAAGACTACAGTCGAATCAAAACATTCGACAGTAGTCTCGGGGACTACACCCACTGGGTGCCAATTCGGTTCGACCAGTCGACCGAAAGAGGCAAAAAGGTTATGATCCTAAAACCATGGCTAAGCGTCGTGATCGGTACATGTAAAAAACAGTTCCTTAGACTATAGTCATTGCGACGATCCACCATAGTCTCGGGGACTACACCCGATGGGTGCACTCGGTGTTCCCCATCGGTTCCAAAGATCCATTCGACATGGCACGACGGACCGAGTGAAGAAGTTCAAAGTATAAAGACTATAGTCGAATGCCCATGATCCACCATAGTCTAGGGACTACACCCGGTGGGTGCACTTAGCGTGCCCCACCGGTACAAAAATTCAATCGACACACCCGCCCATTGGGTGTCTGAATCTGAGATATGGAAATCTTGAGAAGAAGAAATTTCAGGTAGCATATCCTAACAGAACAAGCAGCGACCAACTTACTTGGACATTGCTTTGAAGAGCTGAGCTTGCATCATAAGCCGCCTGGCTGGCCTCCCGGACCACCTTCACTTGCTCCATCATCATCCCTGCCTGGCGTATGGCCTCCTTAGAAGCACTCACTTGGTCTTAGGGATGTGGTGTGTGGCAAAAAGGGAAAGGCGGGTCGGCGATCGGCAACGAAGGCGGACACTCGTCGGCTGACACAACAAAGGACCACGAAGCCAGGTGGTGTCGCCTCCCTTGTGGACCGGCGTCTCGAGCGGTGATACAACTTGAGTAGCCTTGCCAGCGGGCACCTTTTGTCCTTCCTCTTCCTCGGCGGTGTTTCATCGTAAATCGTCATCGGGGAGATCAATGACATGAGGTGGAACTACAAGAAAGATTCAAAGGTAAAAACAGAAATCCAATTGACCATAAAAGCGAAAGCTGCGGAGATCATACCAAGGTTGGAGGTGGCGGCATCTTCCATTTCACGATCTTCGTGCTTAGGCGAGGTCTCGGAGGTGGCAGCCTTCGCAGATTTCAGAAATCAGTTGATCGGTCAAGCGAGTCGACCAAAAGTACACCCATGGTGAGCGGAAAACACAAGTTCTGGCGATTACCGGAAATGGTGGGAATGACCATCCTCATCTTGGGCAAGGCCTTCGCCCGGCTTTGATGGCGTTGCTTTCGGGGTTGCTTTGGCGGTTTCCCGATCGGCCTTTGGAGAAGTCGTCCGAGGCGCCGTCGACCATCCAGCGGTAGCGATAGCCTTACCGCGCTCGACCGCCGGATCATGCGTCAGCTTGGATCGCCTTTCCGAGTGGGGAGGATCCACGTCTCCCTCCTCTTCCTCCTCCTCCTCCTCCTCTTCATTAGAGCTGTCGTTTTCCTCGGACTCCCATTCCTCCTGGCTTTCGCCTCTGCTTCCTTCTTCTTCTTCGACTTGTTCTTGCGCCCCGTTGGGCATCGAGTACATCTCAGTGGTGGCCTAGAAGACAGCAAAACAAAGGCGAAAAGTCGATCGGCCGATTCGCAGCGGAGCAGGCGAATGCAAGCAGGATCCTGATCGGAGATAAGTGGTCATACCTTATGCGGTTCGTAAGATTGGTGAGTGGTGGGATCCTCCCTAGCTCCACGAGGTTATCCTTGTTCCACTGTGATGCCGGTCGTCCACCTCTCCAATGTGGCGTCGTCGACCTCCTCTGGGTGGACCCGAGTGGTGTCTCACGGTACCAGTACATCCACATCGGGTGGCCTCGGTATTGGGCGGCTGAATCTTGCCGTCGAAGAAAACCTCCAAAAGATCCATGCGGTCACTCCATCGCGAATGAGCTGGACCACACGCTCCATCAACAATTTAACACTGGACCTTCTCCTCTGGAAGCACCTTGAGAGAGGGCGGCTTGTTCACTCGATCCATGGAGAAAGGAGGGAGTCCGGTCGAGCGCCTGGCGTCGAATGGTCTTAGCCGATAGAACGGTCGATTGCCACCCTCTAACTGAATCGGGAAGAATCATGGCGGAAGGCACTCTTACCCCTCATCTGGACCCCAAGACCCCCACACATCTAGATTACTTGGGTTCTTTCATCATTCGGACTAGCCTTTTTCACCCGTCATGGCGACAAGTGAATATGTGTTTGAAGAGGCCCGGTGTGGCCGACAACCCAAGAAGTTTTCGCACAAAGACACGAAAGCAGCGAGATAGGCAATGGAGTTGGGTGTGAAGTGATGGAGTTGTGCTCAAAGAAGTTCAGAAAACCCGAAAGAAAAGATTGACGTGGTAGAGAAAATCCATGATCAACATGGGTGGCTAAGAGGGCGCACTCACCCTCCACGAGGCTGCGGCTGCCACTCCGTCCCGGGAAGCCTTGGCGACCCGTGGGGATCAATCCCTCATTGGCCAGGTCGTCGAGGTCTTTACAGGTGATGGTCGGCGGATCCAATCTCCTGGACCCAACCTTGCGGCCGAGCTGGACATGACGAGGATCCGCCCGGTAGGCGCTCTCCCCTTCGCCGCCGCCGTCGCCTTCGCACCGCCCGCTCAAGGCCGCCATCTTCTCCTTCACCAATGTCGCCCGTGAGCGAGAACGGGCTGACGGCCCGAGCGATTCTGGTTACAGCGGCGGATGAATCTGAGGGCGAGGAGGAAAATGAGGCGCCTTTGTTCAAAGACCCGCCGGTGCCTTATATGAAGTCGCTTCGAGTGGGTATGGTAGGCGGACAATCCTGTCAAATCCATAGCGGTCGTAGCCTTGATACGTGGCGAAAAAGGTGGCGTGGAGATCGAGGCATCCTTTGTCTTATCCCATCCGATGTCAGCGGCCTTCTCCGGCAGCGCTTCCCAAAATTCGGATCGCTAAATCCACTAACAATGAGCAACTTGTCAGCCGACGGCAGATTTCCTCCGATCCGTCGCTCGGAAACCTCCAAGTTCATAAAGTTCACTTTCGACAGATGTAAAGAATGGATCAAAGCTTTGAAAGAGAAGTTGACACCATCACTAAAAGGTCACTGATCCAGAGTAAGACACACTCGCAGCACGAAATACATGTCAGAGAGATTATCAACTCCTTCCTCACTCAAACCTCGATCCATTCGGGGGCTAATGATGAAGTCATGTACCTAGGGTAGGGTCATGGACCTGTCCAAGATACCCTCCCCAAGGACATCCTTAGAATAAACTGCCTTCCAGTCGACCTGGTAGGATTCCACTCGACAGACTCAAAGACACTCGACCATGAAGACCCACTCGACCACAAGGAGTTCGAGAGACACTCGGTGTCCTAACGGTCTGTAGCTCTCGGTGTCCTAACGGTCTGTAGTTAAGTAGTCTTTATGGTCATGATGACACTTTATGTAAGGCGTTACCAGTAACGCCTGGTCTTAATGTACCTTTAACCCTCCGCTACGTGGGCTGGCTGGGGTCTGGCGCACTCTATATAAGCCACCCCTCCCACGGTAGAAGGGTTCGCACCCTGTAATTCCCTCGCATATAATCCAGTCGACCGCCTCCGGGCTCCGAGGCGTAGGGCTGTTACTTCCTCAGAAGGGCTGAACTCGTAAAACTCGTGCGTATACAACTACTCCATAGCTAGTACCTTGCCTCTCCATACCTACCCCCCATTCTACTGTGAGACTTAGAACCACGACATAGGGCGCCAGCGCTTCATTCATTTATGCTCAGGGTCTGCGCCTGGCTTTGTACAAAGGGTTACATGCATCATCGGCAATGCTTGTACAAAAGGTGGCTTGCTTGGGGGGCCCGACAAGCCCGCGCCTCCATGGTAAAACTTGCGAAGATGCTCAATGTTCCGGGAGTTACTCACCGAACAGCATCTTGATCTCCAGGCGGACTGGCCGGGCCCGTGACTCGTGACATTACCCGATAAGGGCCTTCCCACTTTGGCGTCAACTTGTTGGAATTCTTGGCCGATTGAAGCGCCCGAAGGACAAGGTCGCCTTCCTCAAGGCTTTGGGCATGAACCTTGCGGCTATGGTAGCGGCGCAAGGCTTGCTGATAGCGTGCTTTGCTCTCACGGCCGCCCGAAGGCGATCTTCCTCATGGAGCATTGCGTCATCTTGCGCAGTTGCTCTTGCTCAAGCTTCGTCATAGCGAGCACTCCGAGGTGACCCGTATATGAGTTCGATGGGTAGAACTTGCCGCCCGTATACTAGGGTAAAGGTGTACGGCGGTGGCGGCGATGTAATGGCATGGCGAGCAAACACCACCAATGCGAGCGACACAGCCGGTTGAAGTGCCTGCCGAAGAAGAAAATGATGCAGCACCGGTCTACTTTGTTAGTTCCCTCCTGCGAGGGGCTAGATCAAGGTACTCGGCGTCGCGAAACTTTCTTGACCTTCTTATGGCCTCGAGGAAGCTGCGTCACTACTTCCAGCTGCGAGATCACCGTCGTCACTTTCGCCTCCTCCTCGCAGCGGATATTGCACAATCCGGATGCAACGGGAAGAATTGTGGAATGGGCACTGGAGCTGTCCGACTTTGGCCTCAAGTTTGAAAGTACTTCAAAGATTGAGCCGAGTCCTAGCGGAGTTCATTGCAGAATGGACCCGCGCTTTGACGAAGAAGCCCAAGAGACTGCTCTCCCGGCAAGGAGGCAAGTTGTGATTGGGTCATGTACATTGATGGAGCTTTCTCCTTACAAAGGCGCCGGGGCTGGCGTCTTGCTTGTCGGCGCCCAGAGGAAGCACCTCAAAGTACGTGATCCGGATGCACTTCCCGGGGAGGTGTCGACAAACAATACTGACCCAGTCACGAAGGGCTGCTTAATGGTCTTAGGATCGCTGGCGGACCTTGGAATCAAGAAACTCATCGTCGAGGAGACTCACGGCTTGTCGTCAAGCAAGTCAACAAGGATTACGAGCCCGTTGATGAAGGCCTACGTCGATGAAGTGAGAAAAGCTGGAAGAGCGTTTTGACGGTATCTGAAGTGAACCGTTCCCCGGCGGAGAACGATATCACCGATTACTGTCCAAAACGCTGCCCTCAAGATACCTGTGGAACCGGTACGCTTTGTGCTTCAGCTAACTAACTCAGCCATCCGTTGATCCATCAACGAGCGAGAATAAGAGGAGGAAATCGGGGCCCGACAAGTACTTTCCGCCGAAGCTCCCGGAGCCGGCCGACAAGGATGTTGCAGGGAATCTTGAGCCCGCCACGGGACGGCCAGCTCCGGCCGGATCGTCAAGCTCTTGCCGTCGAGACAGCTGCTCCTATAGCGAGGAAATGCCTTTAGTCCTCGCCGTCGAGCCCGAGGGCTCCAGCGTGGGCACAACATACCGTCCGATTCCTCCAAAGCAGGGAACTTCACGAGGCGCGGAAGAAAGCGGAAAAAAGTAGCCCGTCGCTCTACCATGTACCAGTTCGTCGATGGCGTCACAATGCGAGAAAAGAGGCGAGCGGTGTGAAATTGAAGTGTATCCCTCGAGAGGAAGAATTTGAGCTGTTGGCGGAGATACACGGAGGCATATGTGGATCCCACATTGGGTCAAGGGCCCTTCTTGCGGCAAGGCATTTCGGCAAGGCTTCTTACGGCCCACCGCCCTCCAGATGCGACGACACTAGTCACCGGTGTGAAGCGTGTCGGTTCCATTCAAAGAAGCTTCATCGACCAGCTCAAGCCCTTCAAACCATTCCTCTCTCTTGGCCCTTCTCGATGCAGGGCTCGACATCTTTGGGCCCTTTCCCCCAGCAGTCGGGGCTTTGAAGTACTTATGCGTTGCAATCGACAAGTTCACAAAGTGGCGGAGGTGGAGAGTAGTGAGGAAAGGTCACGGCTCGGTCGACGCCAAGTTCTTCAAGGGACTAGTGTGCCGTTTTGGCGTGCCAACAGGGTTATCACCGACAACGGCACACAGTTCACAAGCCGCACCTTCATGCAATATACCCAAGACCTCGGCGGCAAAGTCTGTTTAGCTTCCGTTGCTCACCCCGAAGCAATGGTCAAGCGAGAGGGCAAATCTTTGAAGCAACTGCGAGGCTTAAGGACCAAGACCTTTGACAGGCTGCACAAGAGTGGAAAGGCGCTGGATTGATGAGTTCTTGGGCGGTTCTTTTGTCGATCGAGACGACGCCAAATCGAGCCACCGGCCGCGGACACCTTTACCCTAGTATATGGGGCGTAAGCGGTTCTCCCCATCGAACTCATATCTGGGTCACCTCGAGTGCTAAACTTATGACGAGCTTGAGCAAGAGCAACAGCTACGGCAAGATGACGCAATGCTCCTTGAGGAAGATCGTCTTGGCGGCTGTGAGAGCAGCACGCTACTGACAAGCCTTGCGCCGCTACCATAAGCCGCAAGGTTCATGCCCGAAGCCTTGAGGAAGGCGACCTTGTCCTTCGGGCGTTCAATCGGCCAGAACTCCAACAAGTTGGCCTTGAAGTGGGAAGGCCCTTATTGGGTATCTGAGTCACCGGGCCCAGCGATCACTTTGGAGGCAGAAGATACCATTCCGGTGAGTAACTCCTAGAACATTGAGCATCTTCGCCAAGTTTTACAGGTAGCGTGCTTGCGGGCCCCGACAAGCCACCTTTTGTACAAGGATTGTCGATGATGCATGTAACCCTTTGTACAAAGCCAGGCGCAGACCCTGAGCATAAATAAATGAAGCGCTGGCGCCCTAAGTTATAGCATGCATGCTAGGTCGAGTCTCATCCTTGGTTAGGGTTGATAGTGCTTAGCGGTGACTAACCCCTAGCTTAGAGGTTGAGTGTGCGTCTCTTTGCCATTCCTTTGTCTTCTTTGGTTTGCAGGACTCACAGATATCCTTACCGGATCACTTGAGGACGAAAAAGGAAAGAGGGACAGACCAGCATCTAGACCCCGGCAAGCCGTGATTGCGGGGCTGCAAGTGCAAAGATTCACCCGGCAAACCCGGAGTTGCCGGGGCTACAACTTTCAGATAAGTTCTTCATCCCTTATCATGCATTCCCTTGTGGGTCGAGGTATGTGAAACCTCATTTTTCCCAAAACTACCGTGCTCCCCTAAAACTCTAGGCCCTAGGGCTCGTTCCTAGGGCCAGGTTTTCAGTGGTCATGGCAGCAAAGGATGAAACGAGGAGCTCTGAACCCACCTCATCCACACTTCAGCCAAAAAGCGTGAGAAAGGTCGGCGAAGTGGGAAGGCAGGCGGGGAGCTGTTGCAGGCAAGGAAATGTTTATCTTAGGGATATCAAGGATTTACTCCTTCTCGTGGGTTCTACCCATGAAACAAATGACCGGCAAGCATCCCTTTTTCACTAAAAACATTCCACTCAAGTACAGCCCATGGGGAATGAAAAACATGAATGATGGGGTTACAAGTTTTAAATTCAGCCAAGGCCCAAAGGCTTACAAGCTAAAAGAGATAAGGTGCCGTAACCCCTTTCTTGTCCCTCTCCTCGGGAGGCAGGTCAAGGAGGCGAAAGGGCAAGAATCCCCTACTACGGTCGCGGGCGCGGGTCGTGAGAAGAGCGGATCAAACAGATAGCACACAGTTTCTTTATCGAGGTTCGGGCCGAGGATGCGTAAAACCCTACTCCTGCTTTTGGTGGTTTGTTTATACTGTGTTCTTGAACTAGCAATGGGGGCGTGAGGAGCTCCAAAAGCGAATCCTCCTCCTGAGTCGCCTTGGGCCTCCTTTTTATAGGGAAAGGGGTTGCCACCTGATTGGCACCTGAGGAGGTGGAAAGAGCTCAATGATCTTGAGTTTATCCCTCACATTACATGACAAGGCGCCTTTAATGCGTCTTGCTTAGAGTGTCCTTGCTTTTATCGGGGCGGGGGAGAGCCTGTCTCGTCATCGCCGCTCCCTTTCGTGTCGACACGCATACGGCCGGTGCCCAGCGGTGCCATGTAAGCGGTGAGCGGTGAGGTGGCGCGATGGTGGAGTCTCCACGAAGATCCACTTGCCATGCAG
Organism: Aegilops bicornis; assembly: GCA_021605145.1. Taxonomy (NCBI): domain Eukaryota; kingdom Viridiplantae; phylum Streptophyta; class Magnoliopsida; order Poales; family Poaceae; genus Aegilops; species Aegilops bicornis. The sequence continues at coordinate 1,820,806 of JAHIAL010000008.1, forward strand.
TGCCTGGCCCAACCGTTGGGTCGGCAGCTGCATGCGAGCGATGGTGGAGGTTTGATCGGCGTGGGCACGATGGTGGCCCTACGGGTGTTCTTGGCAAGGGCCTCGCCCGTAGCCACGGCAAGGGTCTTGCCGTGGCGCTTCTTGTCATCCCCGACAAGGAGGCTCTTGCCGGGCCTTATGGTCCTCCTTGGCTGGGATCCCGCCAAGGTCGTCATCTTCTATAGTGTGTATCTGATCTTGAATGTCTTCACAAAGATCTGCATGCCACCAGGGATGTCTCCAGAATCCTTGCCCCATGGGGCGGTGGACTCAAGGGTGATTCACTCTGTGGGTGTGGGGCGAGCTGCCACGGCAAGGGTCTTCTTGCGGGGTTGCTAAAACCGCCTCCCGGCAAGGATCTTGCGGGGAGTCCGCTCGTCCCCTTTGCTCTTTGTGGTCTTGGTCTTGGCGTCGATTCTGCTCCTTTGAGCCTCGGCCTTACCTTGGCTCACCTCCCTTGCCTTGCTCGGTGTGGTGGTGCCCATGGCTCGGGCTGCCGTGTCTGAGTTATAGGGGTACAAAAGTGTACCCCTCTTTGTACAGCCTGCTTGACACAACCCTAAAAGCGCATGACAACCTCTGCTTCCCTCTGAAGGGCCTATCTTTTACTTTATGCAAGAGTCAAGGTGATCTTCACCTTTCCCTTTTCATTTTATCCTTTGGCAAGCTCCTCGTGTTGGGGAGATCCTGATATATATATCCAATTGGATGTAAGTTAGCATGAACTATTATTGTTGACATCACCCAAAGGTGAATACGTTGGGAGGCAACACTATAAGCCCCTATCTTTCTCAGTGTCCGATTGAAACTCCATAACCATTAGTATTGCATGAGTGTTAGCAATTGTAGAAGACTATATGATAGTTGAGTATGTGGAGTTTGTTATTCCTGAAAATAAGATGAATTGAAATTGTTTGAATGACTGAGAATGAAGTTTGCTAGTTTTCAAGAAAGTTTATGGTCTATGCTTTGACATGTGAATTGCTTGTTACTTTATCGTGAGAAGTTTTATGAGATGAACTACTGTTATGACATACTATCTTGCTAGAAAAGGTGATTGAAATTATCATTGATCAAACTTGTGCACCTTCTAGCATTCACACTTCATAAATTCTTTCTTTTATCATTTACCTACTCGCGATGAGTAGGAATTAAACAGGGATACGTCGTCTCCAACGTATCTATAATTTATAAAGCACTCATGCTATTTTATTATCTGTTTTGAATGATTATGGGCTTTATTATACACTTTTATATTACTTTTGGGACTAACCTATTAACCGAGGCCCAATCCATATTATTTTGTTTTATTGCTGTTTGATGTTTGAGGAAAAGGAATATCAAGCGGAGTCCAAAGCGGAATGAAACCTTGGCAGCGTGATTTTTTGGAAGATTATCATCACGGAGGCTTGGAGATCAAGTCGGAAGATCCTCGAGAAGCTCAGAGATAGGTGGCGCCCCCTATAGGGCACGACCCCTGTCTCGTGGACCCCTCGAGCACCCCGGCCGACTTCTTTCGCCTATATAGTCCCACATTACCCTAAAAACATCCACGGAGAGGATAGATCGGGAGTTCCGCCATGCCGCAAGCCTCTGTAGCCACTAAAACCTCTCGGGAGCCCGTTCAAGCACCTATGGGAGAGAATCCATCACCGGTGGCCATCTTCATCATCCGGCGCTCTCCATGATGAGGAGGGAGTAGTTCACCCTCGGGGTTGAGGGTATGTACCAGTAGCTATGTGTTTGATCTCTCTCTCGTGTTCCCTCTATGGCACGATCTTGATGTATCGCTTGAGCTTTGCTATTATAGTTGGATCTTATGATGTTTCTCCCTCTACTCTCTTGTGATGAATTGAGTTTCCCCTTTGAAGTTATCTTATCGGATTGAGTCTTTTACTTTGAGAACACTTGATGTATGTCTTGCCGTGTTTATCTGTGGTGACAATGGGATATCACGTGCCACTTGATGTATGTTTTGGTGACCAACTTGCGGGTTCCGCCCATGAACCTATGCATAGGGGTTGGCACACGTTTTCTTAACTCTCCGGTAGAAACTTTGGGGCACTCTTTGAAGTACTTTGTGTTGGTTGGATGAATCTGAGATTGTGTGATGCATATCGTATAATCATGCCCACGGATACTTAAGGTGACCTTTGGAGTATCTAGGTGACATTAGGGTTTTGGTTGATTTGTGTCTTAAGGTGTTATTCTAGTACGAACTCTTGAATAGATTGATCCAAAAGAATAACTTTGAGGTGGTTTCGTGCCTACCATAATCTCTACGTTTGTTCTCCGCTATTAGTGGCTTTGGAGTGACTCTTTGTTGCATGTTGAGGGATTGTTATATGATCTATCTATGTTATTATTGTTGAGAGAACTTGCACTAGTGAAAGTATGAACCCTAGGCCTTGTTTCCTAGCATTGCAATACCGTTTACGCAAACTTTTACCACTTGTTACCTTGCTATTTTTATTATTTCAGATTACAAAAACCTATATCTACCATCCATATTGCACTTGTATCACCATCTCTTCGTCGAACTAGTGCACCTATACAATTTACCATTGTATTGGGTGTGTTGGGGACACAAGAGACTCTTTGTTATTTGGTTGCAGGGTTGTTTGAGAGAGGCCATCTTCATCCTACGTCTCCCACGGATTGATAAACCTTAGGTCATCCACTTGAGGGAAATTTGCTACTATCCTACAAACCTGTGCACTTGCAGGCCCAACAACGTCTACAAGAAGATGGTTGTGTAGTAGACATCAGTGTCATACCTAGTGCATCAGGTCCAATGAAAATCTTTTGTGACAATACTGGTGCAATTGCCTTGGCAAAGGAATCTAGATTTCACAAGAGAACCAAGCACATCAAGAGACGCTTCAATTCCATCCGCGACCAAGTCAAGGAGGGAGACATAGAGATTTGCAAAGTACATACGGATCTGAATGTTGCAGACCTGTTGACTAAGCCTCTATCATGATCAAAACATGATCAACACCAAGACTCCATGGGTGTTAGAATCATTACAATGTAATCTAGATTATTGACTCTTGTGAGACTGTGAGACTGAAGGAAATATGCCCTAGAGGCAATAATAAAGTCGTTATTTATATTTCCTTATATCATGATAAATGTTTATTATTCATGCTAGAATTGTATTAACCAGAAACTTAGTACATGTGTGAATACATAGACAAGCAGAGTGTCACTAGTATGCCTCTACTTGACTAGCTCGTTAACCAAAGATTGTTAAGTTTCCTAGCCACCGGACAAAAGAGTTGTCATTTGATGAGCAGGATCACATCATTAGAGAATGATGTGATTGACTTGACCCATCCGTTAGCTTAGCACGATGATCCTTTTGTTTGTTGCTATTGCTTTCTTCATAACTTAGAGATGTTCCTATGACTATGAGATTATGCAACTCCCGAATACCGGAGGAACACTTAGTGTGCTATCAAATGTCACAACGTAACTGGGTGATTATAAAGATGCTCTACAGGTGTCTCCGATGGTGTTTGTTGAGTTGGCATAGATCGAGATTAAGATTTGTCACTCCGAGTATCGGAGAGGTATCTCTGGGCCCTCTCGGTAATGCACATTACTATAAGCCTTGCAAGCATTGTGACTAACGAGTTAGTTGCAGGATGATGCATTACAGAACGAGTAAAGAGACTTGCCGATGCTTGAGATTGAACTAGGTATTGAGATACCGACGATCGAATCTCGGGCAAGTAGCATACCGATGACAAAGGGAACAACGTATGTTGTTATGCGGTTTGACCGATAAAGATCTTCATAGAATATGTAGGAACCAATATGAGCATCCAGGTTCCGCTATTGGTTATTGAGCGGAGATGAGTCTCGGTCATGTCTACATAGTTCTCGAACCCGTAGGGTCCGCACGCTTAACGTTCGTTGACGATCGGTATTATGAGTTTATGTGTTTTGATGTAACGAAGGTAGTTCAGAGTCCCGGATATGATCATGGACATGACGAGGAGTCTTGAAATGGTCGAGACATAAAGATCGATATATTGAATGACCATGTTTGGACATCGGAATGGTTCTGAGTGAGTTCGGGCATATACCGGAGTACCGGGGGGTTACCGGAACCCCCCGGGGAGTGTATGGGCCTTATTGTGCCTTATTGGAGAGAGGATGAGGCGGCCTGGGAGCCCCTAAGCCCAATCCAGATTGGGGGCGGCCCCTTCCTTCCTCCCTCTCTCCTACTCCTACTTGGAAGGGGGAATCCTACTCCGGTGGGAGTAGGACTCCCCTAGGCGCGCCATAGAGAGGGTCGGCCTCCCCTCCTCCACTCCTTTATATCTCGGGGAGGGCACCCTATAGACACACAAGTTGATCATTGATCTCTTAGCAGGTGTCTTGGCGCCCCCTCCACCATAATCCACCTCGGTCATATCGTTGCAGTGCTTAGTCGAGGCCGTGCGCCGGTAGCTTCATCATCACCATCATCACACCGTCATGCTGACGAAGCTCTCCCTCGACACTCAGCTGGATCGAGAGTTAGTGGGGCGCCACCCGAGTTTAACGCGTGTGTAGATCGCGGAGGTGCCTTACTTTTGGTACTAGGATCGATTGTGAAGGCGTGCGACTACATCAACGCGTTGTCATAACGCTTCCGCTTCTGGTCTCACAGTACGTGGACTACACTCTCCCTCTCGTTGCTATGCATCACCATGATAGATCTTGCGTGTGCGTAGGAATTATTTTGAAATTACTGCGTTCCCCAACAATATTGCCATGCAACTTTCCACCGTTCCTTTTATTATGACACACTTCATCATTGTCATATTGCCTTGCATGATCATGTAGTTGACATCGTATTTGTGGCAAGGCCACCATGGATAAATTTCCATACATGTCACTCTTGATTCATTGCCCATCCCGACAATCATTGGAGGCACTCATATAGAGTCATATTTTGTTCTAGTATCGAGTTGTAATCCTTAAGTTGTAAATAAATAGAAGTGTGATGATCATCATTATTAGAGCATTGTCCCGTGTGAGGAAAAAAAGGCCAAAAAAAAGAGAAAGGCCAAATAAAAAATGAGAGAAAAAGAGAGAAGGGGCAATGTTACTATCCTTTTTCCACACTTGTGCTTCAAAGTAGCACCATGATCTTCATGATAGAGAGTCTCTTATTTTGTCACTTTCATATACTAGTGGGAATTTTCATTATAGAACTTGGCTTGTATATTCCAACAATGGGATTCCTCAAAATGCCCTAGGTCTTAGTGGAGCAAGCAAGTTGGATGCACACCCACTTAGTTTCTTTTGTTGAGCTTTCATACATTTATAGCTCTAGTGCATCCGTTGCATGGCAATCCCTACTCCTCGCATTGACATCAATCGACGGGAATCTCCATAGCCCGTTGATTAGCCTCGTCAATGTGAGACTTTCTCCTTTTTGTCTGATCCACACAACCTCCATCATCATATTCTATTCCACCCAAAGTGCTATGTCCATGGCTCGCGCTCATGTATTGCGTGAAAGTTGAAAAAGTTTGAGAATACTAAAGTATGAAACAATTGCTTGGCTTGCCATCGGGGTTGTGCATGATGAGAGCATTTTGTGTGACGAAAATGAAGCATGGCGAAACTATATGATTTTGTAGGGATGAGCTTTCTTTGGCTATATTATTTTGAGAAGACATAATTGCTTGGTTAGTATGCTTGAAGTATTATTATTTTTATGTCAATATTAAACTTTTGTATTGAATCTTTCGAATCTGAACATTCATGCCACAATAAAGATAATTACATGGAAAATTATGTTAGGTAGCATTCCACATCAAAAATTCTATTTTTATCATTTACCTACTCGAGGACGAGCAGGAATTAAGCTTGGGGATGCTTGATACATCTCCAACGTATCTATAATTTTTTATTGTTCCATGCTATTATATTATCTGTTTTGGATGTTTAAAGGGCTTTAATATGCTCTTTTATATTATTTTTTGGGACTAACCTATTGACCGAAGGCCCAGTGCAAATTGCTGTTTTTTTTGCCTATTTCAGTGTTTCGCAGAAAAGGAATATCAAACGGAATCCAAACGGGATGAGACCTTCACGAGGATCTTTCTTGGAACAAACGTAATCCAGGAGACTTGGAGTGGAGGTCAAGGAAGCAACAAGGCGGCCACGAGGCAGGAGGGCGCGCCCAGGGGGGTAGGCGCACCCCACCCTCGTGGGCCCTCGTAGCTCCACCGACCTACTTCTTTCGCCTATATATACTCTTATACGCTGAAAACATCCAGGGGAGCCACGAAACAATTTTTCCACCACCGCAACCTTCTGTACCCGTGAGATCCCATCTTGGGGCCTCTTCCGGTGATCTGCCGGAGGGGGATTCGATCACGGAGGGCTTCTACATCAACACCATAGTCTCTCCGATGATGTGTGAGTAGTTTACCACAGACCTTCGGGTCCATAGTTATTAGGTAGATGGCTTCTTCTCTCTCTTTGGTTCTCAATACAAAGTTCTCCTCGATGTTCTTGGAGATCTACTCGATGTAATACTCTTTTGCGGTGTGTTTACCGAGATCCGATGAATTGTGGGTTTATGAATTTGATTATCTATGGATATTATTTGGTTCTTCTCTGAATCCTTATATGCATGATTTGATATATTTGCAAGTCTCTTCGAATTATCGGTTTAGTTTGGCCTACTAGATTGATCTTTCTTGCAATGGAGAAGTGCTTAGCTTTGGGTTCAATCTTACTTGCCGCCGATCCCAAAGGATGTAAAAAGGAACCAATTATCGTATTGTATTGTTGCCATCGAGGATAAAAAGATGGGGTTTATATCATATTGATTGAGTTTATCCCTTTACATCATGTCATCTTGCCTAATGCGTTACTCTGTTCTTATGAACTTAATACTCTAGATTCATACTGGATAGCGGTCGATGTGTGGAGTAATAGTAGTAGATGCAGAATCGTTTCGGTCTAATTGACACGGACGTGATGCCTATATTCATGATCATTGCCTTAGATATCATCATAACTATGCGCTTCTATCAATTGCTCGGCAGTAATTTGTTCACCCACCGTAATACATGCTATCATGAGAGAAGCCACTAGTGATACCTATGACCCCCGGTTCTACTTTACATCATATAAGTTTCCTATCTACAATCCTAGTTTACTATTTATTTTGCAATCTTTATTTTTCAATCTATACAACAAAAATACCAAAAATATTTATCTTATTATCTTTATCAGATCTCACTTTTGGAAGTGGCTGTGAAGGGATTGACAACCCCTTTTTCGCGTTGGTTGCAAGGTTCTTGATTGTTTGTGCAGGTACTAGGTGACTTGCGTGTAGTCTCCTACTGGATTGATACCTTGGTTCTCAAAAACTGAGGGAAATACTTACGCTACTTTGATGCATCACCCTTTCCTCTTCAAGGGAAAACCAACGCATGCTCAAGAGGTAGAAATATGGTAGAGTTGATTAGATTCTTGGCGGTGTGCCACTTCATTGTCTTCTTCTTGGTTGTCCTAATGGGGGAACCCGCCAAAATCTTTGCTAGATATGGTAGCATAAGAAAGTCATCGCAAGATCTTATGAGAATTGCCGTTTTCAGAAATGGCGTATGTATAACTTAAACAAGTGTGAAACACATGTGCTTGCATACTCGCCTGGTATGATGGATATGAACTCTCTTCCAGGTTGGTAATCAGTGAATTTAGCACACGTGCTTTAATAAGGGTATGTGATGCCCCATTCTCTCTGTGTGTCCATCCTCGGAGACCGGGGACCTCCCTAGATTTCGGGTGTGCTGCGTAGAGATCTAGCGTACCTCCCAGATCTAGGGTGCTCTCCCCTAATATAATTTTTTCTGTGAAAAGTTGCTTTCATGGATTCTAAATGTTGTATCTCATATTTCCTAAAGTTGAATGGCGTCCTCCCAAGTTTCGCTAACTAGGTTACGGGAACTAGTCATGGTGACGGTTGACTGCTAGCTAGCAGTGGCTAGTGTTGGCATCTGCAATGAAAATCCTTGTCCAGGCTGCCTTCAGTTGGACATGGCGACGATGGTGCAGGGGCGTTTATTCTTTGTTGGAGGTATTGTTGCGCAAGAAAATGACTTAGCCATAGATGTTACTTTCATATTTTGTAATGGATCCACAATTTTTGTCTTTGTTACGTATTGTGCCTTATAATTAATAAGAATGGTTATGCGCCATCGCAATGATGTAAAGATCGAGGGTCTGAACCTCCTTTTTGAAAAGAACAAAAAAACAGGGGACAGGGCCATTTCATTGGCCTTGGGGTTCAAATGAACCCAGTAGAATTTGGTATATTTGTACCAATATAAAAAGAACGAGTTGCGGAGATCCAACCAATTTCACATGTTCTCATCATTGGTGAAGGAAATCAAGCACCTGAGGAGTCTTCGTAATACTACTTTCAAGTATGTTCATCGTAGTTAAAATAATGTTAGTGATTTTTTGGCAAATTTTGCTAGAACCAAGAGTAGAACAGTAGTGTGGCTTAACTCTGGTTTATTAGAGGCCATTGAACTTTGTAATGCAGACTGTGGACTTACCACTTGAGTAATACAAAGTTTAAACCACAAAAAAAACCAATTTCACATGTTCAGATGCATCTATCCAACGGTCTATGGCGCTTTGATGTTTAACATCAAACATGTTTAGCATCATCCAATAATTAATAGCACGCCTAATATATATGTTGGTCAGCATTAACCAAGTCATTATATCCTGCCTAATATTAACATGTAATTTAAATCTTACCTAAAATTAGTATAATCTACAATGCAATTAATATCTTACCTGATACTCCCTTCAAAGAAAATATCTTACCTGATATTAACATGCATTGCCCGTACACAATTACTAGTCCCTTTTAAAATTACAATAACAGCTCAACACTAAGCAAAATATTACATGGTTGTGTTTCCACCTACGGAGGAGTAAAGCCTATTGTAAGATAAAATCCGGTAAGGGCATTCGTCATCCAACCGTGCCCGCATACATTTTACATCGGATTTCAACATACCAGACGAATTACATGCAAACTAGATGATCTTCATCTAAACCGGAGCACATTCATTACTTTTTTTTACATATTTCAGTAAACAAAAGCAACCGGATCTAAATCTAGTTTAAATCTACGACGACGCCCATCCACCAAGTCCTTTTTGTTCCCCTCCAGCGTTGGGTGTGTCCATGTCCGACGAGGATGATACCCATGAAGTGAAGATGCGGTCGCTTGAAAGGAAGAGTAGGACATGGAACACGGACCATCCTGCTTGGGACTTGAGGCCACCTTGCCTCCCATGCACTAACCCTGCTTGTTGGAGTCCGCAACCTTTCCATCGCATGTGGAGGTGAGGTCGACGATGGACGCTTGGGTCTCATGAAGGCCACCGCCGAGGCAACGCCGGCGTACATAGCTTGTCTCTTGCCCGGTTCTTCTTCACCCTGACCATCGTTGACCCCGCATGGGCTCCAGGGAAGCGGAGGCGCCCCCTTTCCCTCCCGCTGAAGCATCAGTCGGGGGTTCCACTCCGATGAGTGGTGGGGAAGCGAGCCGTTCTTTGCGCTGAAGCATATATCTCCGGGGCTCCCGGCAGTCCGGTGATCGGGCTGCTGGACATGAGGAAGACAAAGGGATCAACAGGCGACCATTTAGATTAGGTATTAATTGTACATCTGGAGCCGGACTAGCAACGCTTAGTTGATGTAAATGTAATGGATTGTGTCATATTTATATGATAATCTGGCATGTTTATGAAATATGTCTTGTTTATATGAAATTCGGCTGGGTCTGCATGAATTTCGTCCGGTTGGTTCTAATTGTTGGCGGGATGTATGCGGCTATGGCTGGATGACGTCCTCTCGCATCCGTGTCTACGGACTGGTCCTCCTTTGTCCGTGGACGGATGTGGTAGAAAATTTACGGGTCGCCGTTTGAAATGCCCAAAGGATGTATTGACAATCTAAGCACGCACCTTTCTTTGTTGATCGAGATCTTGATCTAGGTTGCATACCGCTTTGGGTAGATTTCTTTTCCAAAAGTAACTGTAGCAGGGGAATGGTTGATGTTCCTGGCTAGGCTCCTGTCATTACCTTAACCTCTAATGTGTATCTTCATGGAGTATCATATGATTTAGTTGACGTACCTGAACTGATAACATTTTCCAGAGATTATGCAGGACTGCACATGAAAGAAAGATCTTTCTATTTTTCTTTCTTTCTTTATTGTGGGTGTCACCGGTCTCATCCTGCCAGGCACGACGTGGCTGCGTGCTGACCCGGTCCGGCCACGGACGGCGCCGGAGGGAGACTGCACGCGGTGGCGTCTGACTTTCGACGGATCCCAAAGTCAGCAAGCTCCTCCCAGGAAAAGAATATATACAGGAAAACTCAACCGGCTAAACATTTATTAAACTATGTGAACATTCTTTTACATTGTATAAACATTTTAAGAAATGTCATGAACATGTTTTTGAAATGCATGAATATTTTTCAAATGCAACCTATTTTTTTTAGTTAGACAAATATTTTTTTAGAATGTTTAGACATTTAAAAAAATGCTGCGTACCTATTTTTTGTAATGCACCAACATTTTTAAATGTTACAAAACACCGAAATATAAGTAGTTTTCTTATATAGAACAAGAAGAATGACAACATAAAATGTTTTTATCCCTTTTGGACATGTCATGTTGACGTAGCCTGGTGGTTAGCTTAGTTAAAGGTGACTAGGTCACTTGTTCCAGCCGTGGGGCTCCCTTTTCTCCGGTTTGATTTCTTTTAAAAAAATTGGTCGATCTTTATTATTATATGATATAAAGACCAGTCGCGATATTTTTTTGTATGGTAACATAATGCCTATCATTCATATCATAAAGAACAAAGTACAAGTCACGTAAAGACCGACATGACAAAAGCGAAAGATAGCGAACATCTCTCGACTTGACACCAAGGCTCGTCACCTGCCTCCGGCACCACCATAGTATACCAATCAAGAAAAGAATGACGAATCACCTTCTCACCGAAGCTCGACGCTGCTCCATCGCTGATATGCAGCTTTGCGGACCTCCAAGGTGGCTCACCAAAAGTGAAGCCCTTACCGTTGAACGAATCAGACCGGGGCAACACCCTGGACACGCCATCGAACTCCAGATCTAGCACCCCACCACGACTAAAACGCCGAAGGAGGAAACCATATGTGCCATCCACGAACCACGAGCCCAAAGACATGCTCCGTGGTTCCAAATGTCGCCGTCACGAGACCACAATCTGGATCCGCTCCTGGACTACCTCCCAAGCTCCGCGCCGACGCTGGAGCAAACATCGTCGCAACGACGGAGCCCAAGGACAGGTCCACCACGAGGATGCCGCCGCCGCCACGCCATCCTTGCTTGAACAGATGGCCTCGTCAGGGAAGGATCCGAAGAATCTTTATTCATCGTTGTCATCATCACCGCCGAAGCAAAGACGATGAACAACCTAAAAACCTAGACTACGAGAGTAAAAACGATTCACACGCTGCGGATCCGGGCAGCCTTGATTCATCACCCGGTTTACCGAGGTCGCCGGCGGAGGGAGCCGCCGGAGAGCGGCGTTGAAGATCGGGTTTTCTCCAAGCGGCTAGGGTTCCAGCCGCCAGGGACGAGAGGAAAACTGGGACGAGAGGAAAACCGACCAGTCGCGATATATGAACATTAACCATTGTCGGTCAGGTGGTTGTCCTCAAAACCACACCCTTGTATTTTTTTTCTTTTTTTAGGGACTTGATAAGTAAATAAAAATCCAAGTGTTTCTCTGCAAATATATCACGCGACAGCAGATGACAGCAGGCCCTGCCACGCTTGCATGCCATGCGGACCATGGATACACCCGTGTATGTGAAATGTCACTGTATTTACACGCTCGTGCAAGTTTGATGACCAAAAATACGTATTTTATAAGTCTATGCACTAAACTGACCGTCACGTGCAAGTTTTATGACTCTCAATGTATTTACCTCGTTTTCTATAGCATAGTTCAGATGGATCAGCGCAGGTGCGCGCGGCGGACGTAGGTGCGGTGCACTGACTCGGCGCCGCGACCGTGTGCGCTGAGGTGGACGGGAGCGGATAAGCGCGGCCGGCTCGCCGCGTCGCGTCGGCGTCATCTGATCGTCTCCGCCCATCCCCATGGAATCGATACCATGTATTGATGGATATGATATAAAGCTACTCTGCTACTGTTGTTCTAGGATAGCCTTACCGCGTATGATAGTTACATACTTAAACCGTGTCTACCTAATCATAGTTGGAAGATAAAGATAAAAAATGGTCGCATTCAGAGCTAGAGTCAATGACCCCGCAAAAAGAAAAAAGAGTCAATGGCTTCAGCTTATCTGCAAGCAAATAAGAACTTTCGGTCGTGACGTCGACTAATTGAGCAACCCTTAAATTTTGAGAACTCATATCTAATCTCGCCTAGTACTGTGTAAAATATTATAAGAGTGTTTAGAAATTTAATTCACTATTACAAGAGTGTTTGTAGATTTAGAAAAAGCCAGAAACCTCAAATTACTGTATGTGCTTTTGAGAAACTCTCTGGTCTCAAGATCAACTTTCATAAGAGCGAACTCTTCTGTTTTGGTGAAGCCGCAGAAGCAGTTGCTTATGCTGAGATCTTTGGCTGTCAACTTAGGCAATTTCCAATCCGTTACCTGGGTATTCCCATTCATTATCGCCGCCTGACTATAGCCGAATGGAAGCATATGGAAGAGAGACCGGAGAAACGCTTGGCAAGTTGGAAGGCCAAGCTCCTGTCCTGTGGGGGTCGACTAATTTTGATCAATTCGGTCCTCACTAATATGGTTCTATACATGTTATCATTCTTTCATCTTCCAAAAGGAGTGCTGCAACGCCTAGATTATTTTAGATCAAGGTTCTTTTGGCAGAGCGATAATGAAACCAAGAAATACCGTCTGGCTAGGTAGAATATATTATGTCGACCTAAAAGCCAAGGGGGTCTTGGAATCCAGGACCTAGAGATTAAAAACATCGCTCTTCTCAGCAAATGGGTGTACAAACTAGTCACCGAGGAGGGCGTTTGGCAGGAAATCATTCGTAATAAATATGTGGGATCCAAAGCAATATCTCAGGTATACTTGAAACCAGGCGATTCTCATTTTTGGAGTGGGGTGATGAAAGCTAAAGATTTCTTTTTCCAATTTAGCTCATTCTCGGTCCGGGATGGTTCCCAAGTACGGTTTTGGGAAGATACCTGGCTGGGGACTAATCCGCTTAGCGTTTGAAAGTGCAACCATCCCTGGATGGTTTTGGTAATTCCTAACAACATATAGCTCAATGAGCTAATACTATTTCAAGATAAATATTTCAGGAAAGCTCAATGATTGGCATGTCATGGATTAGAAAGTGGACCCCTCAAAATGCTAAGGATAAAAGATTGGCTCAAGCTCAAAGCACAAGACTCTCTTTTTTACTTTTAGTGGTCCAAGATCACATTGAGTCCATAGGAAAAGCCAATACTATCAAAAGGGGTGAGGTGTTGCTTAATGAGTTACTTGCTCAAAGTGCTTAGTGATATGCTCCAAAAACCCTCAACTACTTTCTCATATCCACATATGTCCCAAACCAAAAGTCAAACTCGACCCCACCGAAACTTTCTATCCGGCGCAACCGAGTTCACTTGACATAGCCACTGCCACAAACCTAGTCACTTCGGTCTCACCGATAGGGATCTCGATCTCACCGAGATGGGATTGCAAACTGTCTGTTTCCCTTCGTAACGTTTCGGTCCAACCGAGATGAGCGATCGGTTCCACTGAGATTGCAATGCAAACTCTCTGCTTCCCCTTCAGAAGCGTTCTTGGTCTAATCGAGATGAGCGAATCGGTCCCACCGAGTTTGCCTGACTAACTCTCTGTTTGCTTGTTACCAAAATCGGTCCCACCGAGTTTGTGTAATCGGTCTTACCGAGATTATGTTATGCCCTAACCCTAATGATATCGGTCCCACCGAGTTGACATGTTGGTCCCACCGAAAATCCTAACGTTCACATTTTGAACTAAATCGGTCTCGACTGAAGTTTTATAATTCGTTCCACCGAGTTTGGTGATTTTTGTGTAATGGTTAGATTTTGTGTGGAGGCTATATATACCCCTCCACCCACTCTTCATTCATGGAGAGAGCCATCTAACATGCCTACACTTCCAACATACATTTTCCGAGAGAGAACCACCTACACTTGTGTTGAGACCAAGATATTCCATTCCAACCACATAAATCTTGATCTCTAGCCTTCCCAAGTTGCTTTCCACTCAAATCATCTTTCTACCAAATCCAATCCTAATGAGAGAGAGCCGAGTGTTGGGGAGTGTTGGGGAACGAGCTTGAGAAATTCAAAATTTTCCTACGAAGTCGCAAGATCTATCTATGGAGAAACTAGCAACGAGAGAGGAGAGTGCATCTGCATACCCTTGTAGATTGCTAAGAGGAAGCGTTCAAGTGAACGGGGTTGATGGAGTCGCACTGCCGTGATCCAAATCACCGATGATCCTAGTGCCGAACGGACGGCACCTCCGCGTTCAACACACGTGCAGCTCCGGTGACGCCTCCCATGCCTTGATCCAGCAAGAGAGAGGGAGAGGTTGGGGAAGACTCCATCCAAAGAAAGCAGCACAACGACGCCGGTGGTGATGGAGGAGCGTGGTAATCCAAACAGGGTCAGCCAAGCACCATGAGAGACGAGGAGAAAGAAAGGTAGGGCTGCGCCAGGAGAGGTCAAAACTCATGTGTTGGCAGCCCCAAAGACCTCAACTATATATAGAGAGGGAGGGGGCCACGCCCCTCTAGGGTTCCCACCCCAAGGGTGCGGCAGCCCCTAGATCCCATCTAGGGTGCGGCCATGGGAGAGGGGAAACTTGCCCCCAAGCAAGGTGGAGGCGCCCTCCCCAAACCCTAGCGCTTTGGGCCCCTGGTGGGCGACTAGCCCACCTGGGGCTGGTCCCTCCCACACTCGGCCGATGTAGCCCTCTGGGGCCGGGTGGCCCCACTTGGTGGACCCCTGACCCTCTGGTGGTCCCCGACATTACCGATAACACCAAACTTTTCCATGACCAAAACAGGACTTCCCATATATAAATCTTTACCTCCCACCATTCCTAACTCCTCGTGACGTCTGGATCCCATCCGGACTCCAACAACATTCAGTAACCACATATATTTATTCCCTATAACCCTAGCGCCATCGAACCTTATGTGTAGACCCTACGGGTTCGGGAACCATCTTGAACATGACCGAGACGTTTCTCCGGTCAATAACCAACAAATGGATCCGGATACCCATGTTGGTCTCCCACATGTTCCACGATGATCTCATCGGATGAACCACGATGTCGAGGATCTCGATCAATCCCGTATACAATTCCCTTTGTCTAGCGGTATTGTACTTGCTCGAGATTCGATCGTCGTCGGTATCCCGATACCTTGTTCAATCTCGTTCAAGCAAGTCTCTTTACTCGTTCCGTAACACATCATCCCGTGATCAACCCCTTGGTCACATTGTGCACATTATGATGATGTCCTACCGAAAGGGCCCGGAGATACCTCTCCGCCACACGGAGTGACAAATCCCAGTCTCAATTGCATTGCCAACCCAATGTACAATTTCGGAGATACCCGTAGTACACCTTTATAGCCACCCGCCATTGCCAGGACGCTTGGTACACCCAAAGCATTCCTACGGTATCCGGAGTTGCACAATCTCATTCTCTAAGGAAATGATACTTGACATTAGAAAAGCTTCAAAGATACGAACTACACGATCTTTGTGCTAGGCTTAGGATTGGGTCTTGTCCATCACATCATTCTGCTAATGATGTGATCCCGTTATCAACGACATCCAATGCCCATGGTCAGGAAACCGTAACCATCTATTGATCAATGAGCTAGTCAACTAGAGGCTTACTAGGGACATGGTGTTGTTGAAGGAAATATGCCCTAGAGGCAATAATAAAGTTATTATTTATTTCCTCATATCATGATAAATGTTTATTATTCATGCTAGAATTGTATTAACCGGAAACATGATACATGTATGAATACATAGACAAACATATAGTCACTAGTATGCCTCTACTTGACTAGCTCATTAATCAAAAGATGGTTATGTTTCCTAACCATAGACATGTGTTGTTATTTGATTAATGGGATCACATCATTAGGAGAACGATGTGATTGACATGACCCATTCTCATAGCCTAGCACTTGAGCGCTTAGTATATTGCTATTGCTTTCTTCATGACCTATACATGTTCCTCGTAATTATGAGATTATGCAACTCCTGCTTAATTTGAGGAACACTTTGGTGCTACCAAACGTCACAACGAATCGGGTGATTATAAAGGAGTACTCCAGGTGTCTCCAAAAGTACATGTTGGGTTGGCGATTTCGAGATTAGGTTTTGTCACTCCGATTGTAGGAGAGGTATCTCTGGGCCCTCTCAGTAATGCACATCACTATAAGCCTTGCAAGCAATGTAGCTAAAGAGTTAGTCACGGAATGATGCATTACGTAACGAGTAAAGAGACTTGCCGGTAACGAGATTGAACTAGGTATTGGATACCAACGATCGAATCTCGCAAGTAACATACCGATGACAAAGGGAACAACGATGTCGTTATGCGGTTTGACCGATAAAGATCTTCAGAGAATATGTAGGAACCAATATGGGCATCCAGGTTCCGCTTATTGGTTATTGACCAAGAATAGTTCTAGGTCATGTCTACATAGTTCTCGAACCCGTAGGGTCCGCACGCTTAACGCTAATGATGACAGTTTTATTATGAGTTTATAAGTTTTGATGTACCGAAGTTTGTTCGGAGTCCCGGATGTGATCACGGACATGAAGAGGAGTCTCGAAATGGTCGAGACGTAAAGATTGATATATTGGAAGCCTATGTTTGGACATCGGAAGTGTTCCGGGTGAAATCGGCATTTTACCTGGGAGTACCGGAGGTTACCGAACCCCCCTACGACCTAATGGGCCTCAGTGGGCCTAGTGGAGAAAGAGGAGAAGGGGCCAAGGGCAGCCGCGCCTCCCCCAAGTCCTAATAGGACAAGGAGGGGGGCGGCGCCCCTTTCCTTTTTCCCCTCCTCCTTCCCCCAAGTCCTAGTCCAACTAGGAAGTGGGGAGTCCTACTCCCAAGGGAGTAGGACTCCTCCCGCCTCCTCCTAGGGTCGGCCACACCCCTTGCTCCTTTATATACGGGGCAGGGGGCACCCCATAGACACACAAGTTGATCTACGGATCGTTCCTTTAGCCGTGTGCAGTGCCCCCTCCACCATATTCCACCTCGCTCATATCGTCGCGGAGTTTAGGCGAAGCCTGCGCCGGTAGAGCATCATCATCGCCACCACGCCGTCAGGTCGACGGAACTCATCCCCGACGCTTTGCTGGATCGAGCCCGGGATCGCCATCGAGCTGAACGTGTGCTGAACTTGGAGGTGCCATACGCTCGGTACTTGGATCGGTCGGATCGTGAAGACGCACGACTACATCAACCGCGTTGTCATAACGCCCGCTTATGGTCTACGAGGGTACGTGGACAATACTCTCCCTCTCGTTGTTATGCCATCACCATGATCTTGCGTGTGCGTAGGAATTTTTGAAATTACTACGCTCCCCAACAAAGGGCATCCGAGCCAGGTTTTGCGCGAGATGTCATATGCACGAGTAGAACACAAGTAAGTTGTGGGCGATACAAGTCATACCGCTTACCAAAGCATGTCATACTTTGGTTCGGGCGGTATTGTGGGATGAAGCGGCCCGACCGACATTACACGACGCTTCACGCGAGACTGGTTTCACTTCGCTAAGTAGCACTCGTGCTTAAAGGTGACCGGCGGGTGTCTGCCTCTCTCTCACTTTAGTTGAACCGAAAAGTGTGTGCATACGCCCGGTCCTTTTGCGAAGGTTAAAACAGCACCAACTTGACAAACTATCGCTGTGGTTTTGATGCGTAGGTAAGAACAGTTCTTGCTCAGCCCGTAGCAGCCATCGTAAAATTTGCAACAACAAAGTAGAGGACGCCTAACTTGTTTTTGCAGGGCATGTTGTGATGTGATATGGTCAAGACGTGATGCTATATTTTATTGTATGAGATGATCATGTTTTGTAACCGGTTATCAAGAATCGGCAGGAGCCATATGGTTGTCGCTTATTGTATGAAATGCAAACGCATACGTAATTGCTTTTACTTTATCACTGGCGGTAGCGATAGTCGAGAAGCAATAGATGGCGAATTTAACGACAACGATGCTACGAAGGAGATCAAGGTGTCGCGCGGTGATTTATGGTGATCACGACCAGTGCTTGGAGATGGAGATCACAAGCACAAGATGATGATGGCCATATCATATCACTTATATTGATTGCATGTGATGTTTATCCTTTATGCATCTTATCTTGCTTTGATTGACAAGAGCATTTTAAGATGATCTCTCACTAAAATTATCAAGAAGTGTTCTCCTGAGTATGCACCGCTATGAAAGTTCTTCGTACCGAGACACCACGTGATGATCGGGTGTGATAGGCTCTACGCTCAAATACAACGGGTGCAAAAACAGCTTGCACACGCCGAATACTCAGGTTAAACTTGACGAGCCTAGCATATACAGATATGGCCTCGGAACACGGAGATCGAAGGTCGAACGTGAATCATATAGTAGATATGATCAACATAGTGATGTCCACCATTGAAACTACTCCATCTCACGTGATGATCGGACATGGTTTAGTTGATTTGGATCACGTAATCACTTAGATGACTAGAGACATGTCTGTCTAAGTGGGAGTTCTTAAGTAATATGATTAATTGAACTTAAATTTATCATGAACTTAGTACCTGATAGTATTTTGCTTGTCTATGTTTACTGTAGATAGATGGATCGTGCTCTTGTTCCGTTGAATTTTAATGCGTTCCTTGAGAAAGCAAAGTTGAAAGATGATGGTAGCAATTACACGGATCGGGTCCGTAACTCGAGGATTATCCTCATTGTCGCACGTAAGAATTACGCCCCGAAGCACCGCTGGGTGCCAGTGCTTTGCCGATGGTAACCGAACACGTTAAGAACGTCTCGCGTAGCAAAGCTGATGACTACTCGATAGTTCAAAGGTGCCATGCTTTACGGCTTAGAACCGGGCCCTTCAACGAGGTTTTGAACGTCATGGAGCATATGAGATGTTCCAGAGTTGAAGTTAATATTTCAAGCAAATGCCCGGATTGAGAGATATGAAGTCTCCAATAAGTTCTATAGCTGCAAGATGGAGGAGAATAGTTCTGTCAAGGAACACATACTCAAAATTTCTGGGTATAATAATCACTTGATTCAACCGAGTTAATCTTCCCGATGATAGTGTCATTGATGTAATTCTTCAATCATCGCCACCAAGCTACAAGAGCTTCGTGATGAACTATAATATGCAAGGGATGGACAAGACTATTCCCGAAGCTCTTCGCAATGCTAAAAGTCATGGAGGTAGAAATAAAAAAGGAGCATCAAGTGTTGATGGTCAACAAGACCACCAATTTCAAGAAAAAGGGCAAAGGGAAGAAGAAGGGGAACTTCACGAAGAATAGCAAACAAGTTGCTGCTCAAGAGAAGAAACCCAAGTCTGGACCTAAGCTCGAGATCGAGTGCTTCACCGCAAGCATGGACATCGGAAGCGGAACCGCCCCAAGTATTTGGCGGATAAGAAGGATGGCAAAGTGAACAAAGGTATATGTGATATACATGTTATTGATGTTTACCTTACTAATGCTCGCAGTAGTACACTGGTATTTGATAATCTTGGTTACTGCTAATATTTGCAACTCGAAACAGGACTACGCGATTACGCAGATTGGCTAAGGACGAGGTGACGGCGCTGGGAAATGGTTCCAAAGTCGATGTGATCGCGGTCGGCACGCTACCTCTACATCTACCATCGGGATTAGTTTTAGACCTAAATAATTGTTATTTGGTGCCAGCGTTAAGCATGAACATTATATCTGGATCTTGTTTGATGCGAGACGGTTATTTATTTAAGTCAGAGAATAATGGTTGTTCCATTTATATGAATAATATCTTTTATGGTCATGCACCCTTGAAGAGTGGTCTATTTTTATTGAATCTCAATAGTAGTAATACACATATTCATAGTGTTGAAACCAAAAGATACAGAGTTGATAATGATAGTGCAACTTATTTGTGGCATCGCCGCTTTGGGTCATATCGGTGTAAAACGCATGAAGAAACTCCATACCGATGGGCTTTTGGAATCACTTGATTATGAATCACTTGGTACTTATGTAACCGTGCCTCATGGGAAAGATGACTAAAACGCCGCTTCTCCTAACTATGGAGCGAGCAATCGATTTGTTGGAAATCATACATACCGATGATTGTGGTCCAATGAATGTTGAGGCACGCCAAGGTATCGTTATTTTCTCACCTTCACAGATGATTTGGAGCAGATATGGGTATATCTACTTAATGAAACACAAATCTAAAACATTTGAAAAGTTCAAAGAATTTCAGAGTGAAGTGGAAAAATCATCGTAACAAGAAAATAAAATTTCTACGATCTGATCGTGGAGGAGAATATTTGAGTTACGAAGTTTGGTTTACATTTGAAACAATGCGGAATAGTTTTCAAGAACTCACGCCACCGGAACACCACAACGAAATGGTGTGTCCGAACGCCGTAATCGTACTTTACTAGATATGGTGCGATCTATGATGTCTCTTATCGATTTACAGCTATCGCTTTTGGGGTTATGCTTTAGAGACGGCCGCATTCACGCTGAATAGGGCACCATCAAAATCCGTTGAAACGACGCCTTATGAACTATGGTTTGGCAAGAAACCAAAGTTGTCATATCTTAAAGTTTGGGGCTGCGATGCTTATGTGAAGAAACTTCAACCAGATAAGCTCGAACCTAAATTGGAGAAATGTGTCTTCATAGGATACCCAAAAGAGCCTATTGGGTACACCTTCTATCACATATCTGAGGGCAAGATTTTCGTTGCTAAATTCGGATCCTTTCTAGAAAAGGAGTTTCTCTCGAAAGAAGTGAGTGGGAGGAAAGTAGAACTTGATGAGATAATTGTATCTGCTCCCTTATTGGAAAGTACTTCATCACAAGAACCGGTTCCTGTGACAACTACACCAATTAGTGAGGAAGCTAATGATATTGATCATGAAACTTCGCATCAAGTTTCTACCGAATCACGAGGTCAACCAGAGTAAGATCCGCACCAGAGTGGTAATGCAGTAATCCTATTCTGGAAGTCATGTTACTTGACCATGGCGAACCCACGAATTATGAAGAAGCGATGGTGAGCCCAGATTCCGCAAAATGGCCGGAAGCCATGAAATCTGATATGGGATCCATGTATGAGAACAAAGTATGGATTCTTTAGTTGACTTGCCCGATGATCGGCAAGCCATTGAGAATAAATGGATCTTTAAGAAGAAGACCGACGCCGATGGTAATGTAACTGTTTATAAAGCTCAACTTGTTGCGTAAAGGTTTTCGACAAGTTCAAGGGGTTGACTACGATGAGACTTTCTCACCAGAAGCGATGCTTAAGTCCGTCTCAATCATGTTAGCAATTGCCGTATTTTATGATTATGAAATTTGGCAAATGGATGTCAAAACTGCATTCTTGAATGGATTTCTAGAAGAAGAGTTGTATATGATGCAACCAGAAGGTTTTGTTGATCCAAAAGGTGCTAACAAAGTGTGCAAGCTCTAGCGATCAATTTATAGTGCAGTGCAAGCCTCTCGGAGTTAGAATAAACGCTTTGATAGTGTGATCAAAGCATATGGTTTTATACAGCACTTTTGGAGAAGCCTCATATTTACAAGAAAGTGAGTGGGAGGTCTCAGAGCATTTCTAATATTATATGTGGACGACATATTATTGATTGGAAATGATATAGAATTTCTCGGATAGCATAAAAGGATACTTGAATAAAAGTTTTTCAATGAAAGACCTCGGTGAAGCTGCTTACATATTGGGCATCAAGATCTATAGAGATAGATCAAGACGCTTGATTGGACTTTCACAAAGCACATACCTTGATAAAGTTTTGAAAAAGTTCAAAATGGATCAGGCAAAGAAAGGATTTTTACTCAGACATAAGGTGTGAAATTGAGTCGATTCAATGCCCACCACAAAGCAGAGATAGAGAGAAATGAAAGATGTTCCCTATGCTTCAGCCATAGGCTCTATCATGTATGCAATGCCGTGTACTGCACCGACGTATGCTTAGCAATAAGCTTGGCAGGAAGGTACCAAAGTAATCCAGAGTGGATCATCGACAGCGGTCAAGAACATCCCGAAATACCTGAAAAGGACTAAGGATATGTTTCTCGTGATATGGAGGTGACAAAGAGCTAGTCGTAAATGGTTACGCCGATGCAAGCTTTGATACACCGATCCGGACGATTCTAAATCGCAAACCGGATACGATTTTTATTAAACGGTGGAGTCATAGTTGGTGCGATTCTAAACAAAGCGCCATGGCGGGATCTACAGTGAAGCGGAGTACATAGCTGCTTCTGAAGCAAAGCAAATGAAGGAGTCTCGATGAAAGAGTTCATTTCCGATCTAGGTGTCATACCTAGTGCATCGGGACCAATGAAGATCTTCTGTGACAATACCGTGCAATTGCCTTGGCAAAGGAATCCAGATTTCACAAGAGGACCAAGCACATCAAGAGACGCCTAATTCCATCCGGGACCAAGTCCGTGGGAGACATAGAGATTTGCAAGATACATACGGATCTGAATGTTGCGTACCCGTTGACTAAGCCTCTTCCACGAGAAAAACATGATCAGCACCAAGACTCCATGGGTGTTAGAATCATTACTGTAATCTAGATTATTGACTCTAGTGCAAGTGGGAGACCAAGGAAATATGCCCTAGAGGCAATAATAAAGTTATTATTTATTTCCTCATATCATGATAAATGTTTATTATTCATGCTAGAATTGTATTAACCGAAAACATGATACATGTGTGAATACATAGACAAACATATAGTCACTAGTATGCCTCTACTTGACTAGCTCATTAATCGAAGATGGTTATGTTTCCTAACCATAGACATGTGTTGTTATTTGATTAATGGGATCACATCATTAGGAGAATGAAGTGGTTGACATGACCCATTCCGTTAGCCTAGCACTTGATCGTTTAGTATATTGCTATTGCTTTCTTCATGACCTATACTTGTTCCTCGTAATTATGAGATTATGCAACTCCTGCCATCGGAGGAACACTTTGGATGCTACCAAACGCCACAACGTAATCGGGTAATTATAAAGGAGTACTACAGGTGTCTTCAAAAGTACATGTTGGGTTGGCGTATTGAGATTAGGTTTTGTCACTCCGATTGTAGGAGAGGTATCTCCGGCCCTCTCGGTAATGCACATCACTATAAGCCTTGCAAGCAATGTAGCTAATGAGTTAGTTACGGAATGATGCATTACGTAACGAGTAAAGAGACTTGCCGGTAACAAGATTGAACTAGGTATTGGATACCAACGATCGAATCTCGGGCAAGTAACATACCGATGACAAAGGGAACAACGTATGTCGTTATGCGGTTTGACCGATAAAGATCTTCAGAGAATATGTAGGAACCAATATGGGCATCCGTGTTCCGCTATTGGTTATTGACCGAGAATAGTTCTAGGTCATGTCTACATAGTTCTCGAACCCGTAGGGTCCGCACGCTTAACGTTACGATGACAGTTTTATTATGAGTTTATAAGTTTTGATGTACCGAAGTTTGTTCGAAGTCCCGGATGTGATCACGTACATGACGAGGAGTCTCAAAATGGTCGAGACATAAAGATTGATATATTTGAAGCCTATGTTTGGACATCGGAATTGTTACGGGTGAAATCGGCATTTTACCGGAGTACCCGGAGGTTACCGGAACCCCCCGGGTGACCTAATGGGCCTCAGTGGGCCTAGTTGAGAAGAGGAGAAGGGGCCAAGGGCAGCCGCCCCCCTCCCCCAAGTCCGAATAGGACAAGGAGGGGCGGTGCTCCCCCTTCCTTTCCCCTCTCCTCCTTCCCCCAAGTCCTAGTCCAACTAGGAAGGGGGGGAGTCCACTCGGTGGGAGTAGGACTCCTCGGCCGCCTCCTCCTAGGGCCGGCCGCACCCCTTGCTCCTTTATATACGGGGCAGGGGGCACCCCATAGACACACAAGTTGATCTACGGATCGTTCCTTAGCCGTGTGCGCCCCTCCACCATATTCCACTTCGGTCATATCGTCATGGAGTTTAGGCGAAGCCTCGCGCCGATAGAGCATCATCATCGCCACCACGCCCGTCGTCTTGTGGAACTCATCCCCGACGCTTTCTTTGGATCGGAGCAGGGGATCGCCATCGAGCCGAACGATGTCAACTTGGAGGTGCCGTACGTTCGGTACTTGGATCGGTCGGATCGTGAAGACGTCTGACTACATCAACCGCGTTGTCATAACACTTCCGCTTACGGTCTACGAGGGTACGTGGACAATACTCTCCCCTCTCGTTGCTATGCCATCACCATGATCTTGCGTGTGCGTAGGAATTTTTCTGAAATTACTACGTTCCCCAACAGTTGTCTATGTACCCACACATGTATCTGAGTTTCCTATCAATACAATTATAGCATGGATAATAAACGATTATCATGAACAAGGAAACATAATAATAACTAATTTATTATTGCCTCTAGGGCATATTTCCAACAGGGAGACTATCATTTGAAGCACAAGAGCAAGGAGTTCATCATCAACACACCATCTATTACCTTTTGGAGAGTGGTGTCTCCTAGATTGGCTATGTGTCACTTGAGAGCCTCCGTCAAGATTGTGGAGTTGAACCAAGAAGTTTGTACGGGCAAGGAGATCGCCTCTTCGTGAAGATCTACCCTAGTGAGGCAAGTCCTTCGTGGGCGACGACCATGGTGGGATAGACAAGGTTGCTTCTTCGTGGACCCTTCGTGGGTGGAGCCCTTCGTGGACTCGCGCAACCGTTACCTTTCATGGGTTGAAGTCTCCATCAACGTGGATATACGATAGCACCACCTATCGGAACCACGTACAAAAAATCTCCGTGTCTACATTGTGTTTGCTCCCTCCAAACTCCTCTCTTTACCTTCATATGCAATTATTTTACATTCCGCTGCTATACTCTTAGAATTGTATGTGTAGGTTGATTACTTGATTTGTGCTAAGTTGCTAAAATCTGCCAAGACTTAAAATTGGGAAAAAGCTAGATTTTTATGTGGTCAAGTAGTCTAATCACCCCCTCTAGACATACTTTTGACCCTACAACGTTCAATACCCAAGCTTGTATAGGATTGTTAAACATAAGTTTGTCACAATTAAACAAGTTTTGGGTGAGGCAAATCCCGACATTTCTTTTCGTAGGGACCTTCTTGGACCTCGTCGACAAACTGAGTGAACTGCTCATCCGCTTGGAGGTCAGACAAATTGGCTGTCGGATGAGCCGGACATTTTAGATGGAAATTGCATCGTAATGGCAAGTTTTCAATAAAATCCATGTATGATGCATTGGTCCATAACGAGGTTCCGATTGATAACAGGAAATTGTGGAAGTTAAAAATCCCTCTAAAAGTGAAGATATTCCTATGGTTTCTTAACAAAGGGGTGACCTTAACTAGGGATAACTTGGCAAGACGCAACTGGCAAGGTTGCAAAAAATGTGTTTTCTGCCATCATGATGAGTCCATTAAACACTTATTTTTCGAGTGCAAGTTTGCACGGTCGGTTTGGGCCATTGTTCACATAGCGTCGAATCTTTACCCCCCACTTAATGCACGGAATATGTTTGGCAATTGGTTGTGGGGAATAGATTAACAATTTTCTGCTCACATCCTTGTGGGGGCAGCCTCCTTCTGTTGGGCGATGTGGCTCACCAGGAATGATATAGTTTTTAACCATAAATGTGTTCCATCTCCTATGCAGGTTATTCATATATGTTCGTGATGACTCCGTACATGGTCTATCCTGCAGAGGCCGAAGGACAGAGACCTTTTTATGATGGCGTCTACTCTACCGAGGCGTTTCGGCGGGAGGTTTTCTACCCCCATGGATGGCGGTGTGACCTTTTCGGTTAGGATCAGCCACATCGTAGGCTGGCTTTGCTTTCTTTTTTAATGTGTTGGCTGTGTCAGCCTATTATGTTTGCTTTTAAGTAGGACTGGACGTGTTGGCTGTGTGCATCTAGTTATGCAGAGGTCGGGCTTTCTATGAAACGATTGTATCATCTCGATATTTCAATTCAGTGAAATGCTCTTTATCGGAAAAAAAAGAGTGTTTATAGATCACTAAAGTACGGAGGGGGTACTTTGGATCAGAATGATGCATTTAACTAGAGTCAATTACACCACTGATACCACAACTTGGCGCGAAAAATCAGTTTAGTGCTAAAAACTTGCGGCATACATTGAACTGGTACCACAACTTGATTTTGACGTGCATATATAGTGCAAATCACATTTCTATATGAACAGGGTGCTGATTAGAAATGCCAACATGGCATGGGGTCTCATCGTTAGCATCGGGACGGCAAAGTGAACGTGTGGTCTCGAGGCCCGCTATTTTGTAAAGAAAAAGCTCGAAATTTTCCGCACAAAAAAGACTATGCCACGATCGCAAGGGTCCATTTGTTAGCGTCCCACAAATAATTAAAAAAATGGTCGCTTGGGCCCGATTTTCTAGGCCCGACGCCAGGGCCGGGCCGGGCCTGGGCCTGGGTTTTCTGCGTCGGGCTTGGCTAGGCCCGGCCCCAGGGATGGCCAGGTATAGCCGGGGCTACGACAATCCTTGCACAATACTATGGATCGCTGATAGAAGGACTGTAGGCTCCTCCATCTGTAAGAAAAATATGGGTCGCTGCCAAGGGCTTTCTGTGAGAAGAAAATCCTGAAGTTTTTTTTTTCGCAAAATAGCAGGCACACATCGTCCAGTCGTTGACATCGGACCCCATGCCATGTTGGCGCACCTAATCAGCACTGTGTTTGTATAGAAGCGTGATTTGTACCGTATATGCACGCCATTACGCCAATGCCAAGTTGTGGCACCAGTTTAATGTATGCTCCAAGTTTTGGCACTAAACTGACTTTTCGCGTCATGTTGTGGCACCAATAGTATAATTGACTCATTTAACTACACCAAAATTACCTCGCAAAAAGTAAAAACACTTGTTCCGCACAAATAAAAAGCAAAAATACCAAAACCACGGATGATTTTTTTTAGCGAAGATTGCTAACCACACAGATCTAGCTCTTGCAAGTCCAGATTGGGAAACGATTTACTTCGGTCGCTCGGCGAAACGGTGCGCTGATCGCATGCAAACCGTTTGATTTCACACGATCCAACGTCCCCCTGTGTGCCCACATTGCAGGCGAAGATAGGAACCTACTTGAGATCGTGCTACAATCTCGTTGACCACAGCGAGGGCGGCGAACGGGCGAGCGTGATGCATCGACGGAGATGGCGAGCCCGCGAGCGTCGTCAGACGAGGCGGTGCCCTACGGGGGCAGTTATTTTCTCCCTCTGTTTTTGGAGACGACCGATGGGGAAGAAAAGGATGACGTGGCCTGAAATAAAACGGTTACAGAAGGACGAATCAGACGGATGAGCGGCGACTGGCCGAAGACCGGCGCCTAGCGTCCGCCGTCCAGATTTTGTGAGGCTCCTTCCTCTGTCTACAGTAGTATACGTATACCCATACGTAAGTATGTATATACAATGAAAAAATAAATACGCTACGTAGAAAATAAGCGTGGCGCATGAAAATATCTTTATTAGCGTCTTTATGGCCATAAGACGCTTGATTAGCGGCGATCAGACATCGATTTATTTAGCGAGACAATATATGCTGTAGCATGCTAAAAGGCGCTATAGCGCGCTATTTTTTTCAGTGCGTATAATACACCAGACATACATGCATATCCAGTACGCGAGTTCAGTTCACGGACCGCTCAACACCGCGGCGGGGTAGACGGCGAGGGGGATCCTGACGCTGTGCTTCTTGTCGCCCCTGAGCACCACCTCGCCGAAGCTGAACGCGTTCCCCGGCGCGGTGGTGTTGAGCACGATCCTCAGCGCCGCCGTCTCGCCGGGGGCGACGGTGAACTCGTCGGGCGACACGCGCACCGCCACGCCGTCGGGCGCGCGCACGTACGCCATGTACGTCTCGTTCTCCGCGCCCACGCTCCACATCTTCCGGTCCACCCGCCGCGACCCCACCAGGCTCGCCACCGTCACGCTCGGCGCGTTCAGGTCCGAGCACCACCGCGCCCGCGACGACGGGCAGGACGCCCCCACCGCGCGCCGCACCGCGGCCTCGTCCACGCCCGGCACCGCGCACAGGAACTGCAGGTAGTCCCTGTACGTGGCGTCGAACACCAGGCCCGGGTCCAGCGCGCGCGCCGCGTTGATGGCGCCCGCGCCCATGTCGAACGGCGTGGCCGCCACCACGGCGCCCACGTCCCGGCGCGCCATCAGAGGCCTCCCGGAGCGGTCGGTCACGTCGGCCGTCGTCATGATCGCCGACATGATCATGGCCGGGCTCCACTTGGGATGCCGCTGCTTGATCAGCGCCACCACCCCGGCGACGTGCGGGGTCGACATGCTCGTGCCGGACAGTATGGCGAAGCTCTCGCCCTGGACCTCCGGCAGGGCGTCGCTCGTCGGGCTCCAGGCTCCCCAGATGTGATGGCCCGGCGCCATCACGTTCGGCTTCAGGACGTCCGCCAGCTGCATCTGCGCGTTCTCTATGTTGGGCCCCCTCGACGAGTAGTCGGCGACCTCCGGCCGTTCCCCGGAGTAGCTCGCACGCCGTCCCTCCAGAATCCGGACGGTTGCTCCGAACGTGATGACAGTTCCGTCGCCGTCTCGTGCCGTGTTGTTCTCATAGTACTCCATCAGGTTCTGCACCCAGTTGCAGAAGACGATTCAGAGTTATACAGAGCAACCCAAACATTCAGAGTTGCTGAAAACGCAATTTTGTACTAGTCTGAATAACAAGCAATCAAAACAGTACGGTAACGGCAAAGCACTCACCATCATGTCTACTCCGTCCACAACCATGGCTGAAGGTACCGCGGTAGGAAATATGGGCTGATATTCATAGTCTACATCACCGGAATAACGATCAATGATCACGACTCCAGCAGCTCCGATCTTCTGAATCGTATCGATAATGCCGGCAAAGTTGTCACCCTGATAGTAGTTAGATGACACAATCATGCAGACAATCACCTTCCCCTGAACTAGAGATCTTATGAAGACCTTCGGATCCTGGCAACCATTAGACCCATCAGTCGAATTGTCGGTGCTCACGTCGTCTGCCAATGCTAATGGGTACATTGTGTCGCCTGGTGTTGGTGCTGGACACAAAGAAGCAAGATGGTAGAAACAAATTAAGCAACAACGGAAGATCTGAAACAGATACAAGCTAGTAACTGTGAATATTAAAAAGCTAGAATTTTACTAGCAAGTTAGGTTGAAATGAATTACGGGAAAGGCCGCCGCAAGAGAAGGCTTGCCCATTTCCAGCTACGATTGTTTTGTTATACTTGCGGTCCGTTGTCGAAGCCGCGACACTTGTTATCCATGGGCTGAATGAAACTACTGAGCTAGCATCAGGGCCTCCATTGCCCACTGCTTGAACAACTGAGACTCCAGCCTTGGTGGCAAGGAGCAGTTGTGTCTCAAGCAAGTTGAGGAAAGCTGCAGGGCCAGGTGAAACCGAAGAAGGTGCCATGGAAAGACTGATAACATCGACACCATCTTCTACTGCCTGCAAACAGGTCACATGGGAAACTTTAACATGCAAATCAAACAGAGTAGCTTTCAGCAAACAATGTGATCACCGAACCTGGTCGACTGCAGCTATCACATCTGACATGTATCCACCAAAAGGATACGCAGCTTTGTAGATTGCAAGACTGTCGGTGCAACCACAAGAGAGAACAAAATGTTAGTTTTCTTCTTTGGATTTACTTTCAACATCTGAATAATGGGACACGGAACATATTCTCACCGAGCTCCGGGGGCCATGCCGCTTGCATATCCAAAGTTGTAACCCCTAGAAATTGCTGGTGTATGGAAATTTCCAGCTGCGGTCGACGCTGTGTGGCTGTGCAGACATTCTTATGATCACTTGGTAGCTCTTCTGAGACTGAAAAAAGAGAACTTCAAATAGCAGTCAGCAGCTAAGGGACATACCTGCCATGGCCATCCGGGTCGTAAGGTGATGCATAGTGAATTGTAGCATTGAACTCTCCAGTTGCTTGACCAGCGCGCGCGAACCACCTAGCTCCCACTATCTTACCATTGCATGAATCAGGAGGGAATCTATCCCCAGAGCGGCACATTCCTTTGAAATTGGGAGGTGGCTGCTTTGATTGGTTCGAGAAGCTGGCAAAGCTTGGGTTTTTGGGGTCAATGCCAGTATCAATCATGCCAATGACTATTCCATCACCAGAATTCTCAGCACCACCAAGCAGTGGCCATACCCCACTGGCTCCAATGTACTTTGGAGTGTATGTGGTCATCTTGGCCATTTTGATGTCTTCTTGAACGAGTCTAACTCCTTTTGCGCCACTAAGAATTTTGGCTGCCTGTTGCACATATAACAAAAGAGAGAGGCAACCAGTTTAAGTCACAACAGAGACAACTGAATTAGTCCTATTGTCAAAATTCAGATGAGAAATTCAGAAAGAATAACCTGCAAAAAAGATAGGGCATAAGAACCAAGAAGTTTCAAGCATGTCAGGTTCAGAACAAATGCGCTTATATTATACTAGTTTTATGTGAATTGATGCTGTGTTGCTCGTCTCCATGTAAACTTTTGGATTCATGTTTCAAGATACATAGAATCATACGAGAATCGAACAACTTATAAGACTGTTAAGTGCTCAAAAGACAAACTGGAGCAGATTATCTGGCTTTTCAGCAAAATAAAATGATGATATTCAACTATAGCAAAACTTCCTTCAAATTTTTGGTTTCATGTTTCAAGATACACAGAATTATACGAAAATTCAACAATTTGAAGGCTGCTAATTACTCAAAAGACAAACTGGAGCAGATTCTCTGGCTTTTCTGCAAAATAACTCATGATGATATTCTACAATAACAAAACTTCCGTCCAAATTTTCCTACTGTACTATTTTATCTTCATGCATAGACTGAATTCAGCATCATTTCTTGTTGTATGTACGTATAAAGGCTCTTTCTAGCCCTGGAAATACTACCAAGACAGGCAAGAGAATCACTGTCTGTTCAGCATGTTCTATCTATTCGATACTGGGTGTAAGTAGAGTTTCCTAATTTGTGTAGTTTAACGGATAAAATACCTAAAACAATACTATGCACTTTATAGGCTAGAAAAGAGCACCTTTTCAGATGTTGCATGAACAGCAAAGCCATTAAGCAGGTGAGTGTAGCTGTACAGTTTCTTGTAAGATCCTACGGTGAGAAATGATTCCAGGAAGACGTGGGTGCTTTGTTGTGGCCATTTGCTTATACTTCTGAGCTTCCTCGCCTCTCCTGGAGGAAATTCCATCAATATGAGTTATTTTCAAAGATAATAACAAAGTAAAAAGATTCAGGGATGGAGATCACGTACATTACACCCTTCCGGCTTGCCTTGTAGGAAACAACTGGATCATCCTCCATCACCACCATATAAACCTTGGCAGATACATGAGATGGACCACGATTTAGGCTCAGTAAAGTAAGAACAGAGCATAGCACTAGAGATGGCTTGGGAAAGGCCATGGCAGTGGTGTCACTGCACAGTTGTATGAAGCTTTCCAAAGCTTCCATGGTTGAACATATGTGCTTATATATGTTGTTTGAAAGAATGTTAGGTGAGGATTGGAGGGAATTAAAAAGGGCCATGCACCTGGTACATCAAGAAATGCCTTGCCCATAACTAGGCCACAGCACGCGGTAAGCGGTTCCCAACCTCCATGAGACCCTTCTTTGGCTCCTCAACTATCAGCAGTTAGCAGAATTATACTGGTCCTGGTAAGTCAAGTCGAACATATTATTTGTAGAATCACTCTATATAGCATCTATAAAAATAAAAATACAAACATCTACCAAAAAAATAATTTGACGAACCTATCTCCAAACAACTAATGAGTTGATGAATCAGTCATCCCTTCAGAGATGACGGATTCAGTCTTTCCTGAAATCAAATCAAAAGATCAAATGTTTGAGTTCTAACTGAAGAATTAGCCTCGAAAAAAAACAGAAGAATTAATCCATCTATGCTGGAGCATCATGCGTCTGATTAGGTTTCAAAAAAGGGTAGTAGGTAACATTGCAGCGCGAGGAGAAAAAAAATGCATTTCCTCCCTTTGTGTGACAACAAGAACCGGCCCAGATAAATCGGCTAGGCAGCTCATGTCCTTTGGACCTTCGCGCAAAAGAAAGAACCATGGAATGTACCACTCTGTTTGTTACTCCTGCCACCCCCCAAACCCAAATCACACAAAGATTCCTGTGAGGCTGCATCACGAGGCGCAAATGACTCGGAGCCAATATCCCAAGTTCCTAATTGATTGCTGCAAACAAATCATCAGAGGCCGCTGTAACTCGCAAGTGAGCATTTGTCTAATAGTAACAGTTCAGATCGCTTATGAGAATAGAAAAATAAAACAGTTGGTATGGGATGAATCCGAAGGAGTAGTAATATACAGCTGCAATGGAAGACAATCTCGAACAGAAAAGTGGAATTGAAGAAATTTACACAAAGCGCCACGCTCGCCACCGTTCCTAGGGCTTCCGTTGGCCGTCTTGAGTGGAGTAGAGATGGGGAATCGCCTCGCCCGCCATTCCTTTTCAGTTCCATTCTTCCTCTTTTTTTGGTGCCGGGTTTCTAAAGAGAAGTTGTCCCTTTTTAGCAGACGGAAGGAGTTTCTTTTTCTCGGCTGCGGCCTTTTGGTCGGCCCAAAGCTGAGATGTTGGGCTTTCTCATGACCAACCCAAAACCAACTCATCTAAAAAAAAACTCTGAACCATCTGTCAACAAAAACACCCCTAAAGATAAGTCAACAAAAACCAACTCCAAACCAATGAAATCACTAATTAATAAGTACTCTTAGCAAAAGTCACTCCCACCTCCCCAAGTTGCGACTTGTCGCCAACCAGGGACGTTTCCCTTTTTTTTCTTCTAAATTTGTTTATTCAAAATGTTTTATCTCTTAAACCGTGTGTCTAAATCCCGAATTGTTTTCATCGGATTCTTCACGTTGAGATCTTCAATACTAGACCTATGTTGATAGGTTTCAACAAACTTTTCTTTCCACGAAAAAAGCTAGACCGAGAAATCTGAACCAATTTTCACTTTTTTTTCCTTTTCTGAAGAGGTACAATTGTGCCTCGCACGAGAAAAAAACGTGTTTATTAATTGTGCCTCTCACAGAAAAAAAATGTTTTTTCCTCTTTCAAGTGACATACTGCCTCTCGTAGAAGCAAATCTGTGCCTCCACGTGAAGTAAAACTGTGCTGAAACAAAAATAACGCATTTTTTTTACTTTTCTGAGAGGCACAACCTCTCGCAGAAGCAAATTTATGCCTCTACGAGAAGTAAATATGTGCCTCTCGCAATAAAAAAACACATTCTTTTTTCCTTTTTCGAGAGGTACACGTGAAAGGAAAAAACGTGCCTCTCAAAAAAGGAAAAAACACATTTTTCATGTAAAATAATATATTGTTTTGAATTTTGTTTGTCCAAAAACCTAGGGAAAACCAGGCAAAATTTGAAAAGCCGAAAAATCCGTAAAATTCATCTAAAACCAGAAAACACGTATAGAAAAATAAAAAAAAGTCTCGAGGGAGCGCCCAACACGCTACACATGGCGATGGCTGTGACGCGCTCTGAGCCCATCAAAAGTGACCCTTGGTAATCAAATGCAAGGAGCATTTATAATTAGCTTTTCCTTGAGCTCCGACCATGATAAATCCAAGGAGCAACATTGAGCCAAGCGGCATCGCCGTGTGAACCGAGAGGTCGTACTGGTCCCGCATTGGAAATCAAATCGGTGAACCGATGCCAAGTCAACAGGACCAAGTGATAAATCATGCACAGAGGATTAATTATACCTGAACAAGTGAACAAAGGTTATGGAGAAATGTGTTCCAAACCTGATAGTTTGTTTAGGTTAAATATACTTATCGCCTAAACCAGTAACTCTGATGCCAATAACCGAGCTAGGTTGATTTATCTGTTACACAAACTAACAAAGTCATCTGGAAAACAAAAACTCCATCCAATTTTTTTGGAAAGCCAAAGGCTGCTTTTCATGAGTTGCTTTATTTTTCTTAAAATTCATTTACATTTCTATAACTATGTGTCCAACAGTCAACAATTTTAATCTTCACATCATTCCATATATAACTTAAGATTTTAGTATCGTACTAATATTCGGTTAGATTTCCACAATTTCAACGAGTGAAGTTTTGAGATTAATAGTTTTAAATTTAAATGATTTTTTTTTTCAAAAACTTTAGGCAGTTGAGACTTCACAAAGTGGTAAAAATTGGCAACGTCTTGGTTAAACCAACCCATTAATGCATAAGCCTACTTTTTTTCTCAATCTTTATAAGAAAGTACTTATTCAAACAACATATTTCATCTCAATACTTATCCAAATTACATGCATCACAAATAGGATAACATGTGCCCACGTTACATATGCTACAATATTAACCTAGTGTTTGTGCGCGCCTGGTGGCATGGGTACCCACAGGGGAAAACTGAAGATTGTATAACTTGTGCCCACGTTACATGTGTGTGGGTAAATGCGGGCGGTGGTGTTGTGTGTGCATGTCTTGTACCCACAGGAGAGAACTGAAGATTTTATAAATTGGCACTGGTCCTTCTTATTCCTATGTAAATCATCTGATCCTTCACACATAAAATGCAGGAAAACTTAAAAAGAACTAATTTAATCATGTTTAGAAAATGAATAGAACTCTTCACATGCAATATTCTTCCGGTCTTACCATGTGTGGATAACAATATATCGTCAATATGTCAACATAGAATCCATAATATATCCAACTTTTCAAATGTAACTTCCGTGCACTCTTACCATGTGTGGGTCACAATATATCATCAACATGAAAATCCATAATATATGTATAGAGATACAAATATCAACATGATGGAGATCAAGAATAGATCCACGAACTCCACAAAGTTTTATTAAACCTCATCTCGTATATGCATAAGTGTGAAACACTAGGTATAAACGTTGATAGATAAATTTTTGCCCACACAACTTATACACTCCTCACGAAGGGGTGATTTTCCACTTGATTGGCGCATAAGAAAATCTATTTTGTTACCAATGCTAGATTCATCTTGATCCCATACCTCTCTCCATGTTAGCAGAAGTATCACACGCACATGACATGAACACCTATCCGCGGAGGCGTGTATGGGCATGGGCAATTGGGCTATATATAGTAGGACTCGGTCGCCTACTTCGATGCTTCTTTTCTTGATGTGGCACTGATGATAGCACCAGAGATCCTGCAGATACTTGGCTACAAAGACAGATGCAATGCCACGCCGCTCCTCGAGAATATTGAGGTCGCACGCATAAAACCTGGTTACTCGAAAGGAGCTTTATTTTTGCTCGAATGTGAGCATGGCTTCGCAATGTAGACATGAAAAATGGTGAATCCTTCATGGCCCGGTTCTAGTCGTGCAGGCTGCCTAGAGAACAATGGGCAACTCACTCACCCATGTCTTTCCCAACCCATGGAGGGGTCTTCAACCCGACGCTTGATTCCCTAAAGTAGTATGACATTGGAGGATTTCAATATTCGGGAAGTTGGTCGTTGATTCACAATATTGGCATCCTTAGGAGTTAGGACTTTTTTCTAAGGATTCGTTTGCCCTTTATTTTGGAGGAAAATTTCTACCCACTCAATCCTCTTGCTATGGTTCCTTTCTTTTCCGTGTGACATCAAACGCTCTCTGGTCAAAATTCTTGTAGTTCTCTAATCCTATATGATTGAATATGACACCCTAAACCCATGTTTATCATATCCATGTGTTTTGAGAACCATGTAAATCGAATAATTAGGTGTTTTATGGGTGTTCGGTGCCCATGCTGAAGTATAGTGAGAACGCAACAGCTTCTACCTTCATCTATGTTCCAAGCCAGAGGGCGGGTCCAATCTAATGATGACATATCGTTCAATGTTTCATATATTTGAGCATTATTGTTTTCTCATCAATGAATATTAGCATGTTTTTCGGCATGTCCCCTATAATGTAGGATGTCATATTTATATTAGTTGTTGGACTGCCGCTCGAGGGCAGGTAGTTCACAAACATACCAATGATTCTGAGTTTATTATGAATGTCTTGCAGTGTCTTTTTTCTATTGGATTTATATAATGCATGCATTGACCGTGCAAGATTGCTAATGTGCATAATTGTGAAACACTAGGGTTTGAGCTATGATTGATAAAATCGTCCCCCACAACTCATCAATCAAACACTCCTAGCGAAGGAGTGATTCTCCGCTTGATTGGTGCGTTAGCAAATCTAATTTTGTTTTCAATGCTGGATTCATCTTGATCTCATAGCTCTCTCTCCATGTTAGCAAAAAGTGCCACACCCACATGACATGGACACCTTTCTGCGGAAGCACACGCTTGGGCAGTTAGGCACGCCTAGGCATGTTTTGAGCAAAACCATTTTTTTAGCAACCACGCCTAGACCTGTAGCATCTAATCTCTACGGCTCCAGTTTAATTAACAGATTGCCAAATCAAAGCAATTAACAATTGACATTTTTTTTCTTCAAGGCCATCATTGAATACCTTGCGCCAGCTTAAGCAAATGATCTCTAACCTATTTGGTCCTGATTTTATTTCTCTAATTGATATCTGCCTTTAGAATTTCTTTTCGGTCATCATATATTCTTACATGCATGGAGCAGTTTTGTGTGCGCCTTTTGAAACTAAAGTTTGTGCTCTCGGAATCTTTGACTGTGTTCTGCACTTGGCCTGGCCTCTCTTTGAAGCCTTCAGATCATTAGCTGATCGTGTCCTCCTACGTTTGATCTGCAAAATCGGGAGTGGATCAGAATGTATCGAATCGCTTTCCGGACAGTCTGCTTTAGCCTCATCCTATATCTCCATCGAAAGATTTTTCTTAACTAACTCGATATTCCTGGCTAGGTCAAGAATTTGATTCTCCACATATATGTACGTAAAATATTTTGGAGGCTCAGTTTTGTGTTATGCTTGCTTGCTCGCTTTGTGCAGGAATCCTCATACCAAGTGTTACCATGGTAATATACAATCTTAAGGGCATCTTCAACACCGACCCGCAAATGTTTCCTTCACGTCTGGAGCGTGCTGTCCATACCGCAGAAGCCATCCAACGCGGGGCTGTATTGGTCTGCAGGGCGGTCCGGACGCGTTTACTCCCTGCAAACCAGAGACAGGCGTGGGGGCTTTGCGGGAGGCTAGACCGCTACCACTCTCGCGTCTGATCGCCCTGGCCCACCCAAACCCCCACCCGCCCCACCCGCGCGCTCCTTCCGATGCACATGCTGCTTACCGCGCCACATTCATGCCGCCTAGAGCACGCGGCGGGGCATTGATGTCGCGATGTGACCGAAGGGAGGGAGGGCGGCGCTGACCGACGCGACCTCTATGGTGCCGCCGCTTCAATGTGGACGCAGCTTCCCGAGGAACAGACTTCGACCACTGCGCCGCATTGAAGCGGCTGAGCAGCCCTTCGCATGGCCTGGCCGCGGCTATATAAGCCGCGCTCCGGCGTCGTCCACATCACAATCTATCCTCCTCCTTCTCCTCCCATATCCCCGCCCATCTCCCTCCACAACTCCGGCGATGGACGTCGTCGCCGGCAGACGACAGTTCTAGGGCGGGCTCAGGCGGATCGTGGCGACGCCGCCCTTGAACTTCGGGGCCGTCGTCCTCATCGGCGGGCTACTCCTCGACGAAGGCGGAGATCGTCATTTCCTCCGACGATGAGGAGGACTAGCCGTCGCAGCACCAAAAACAGTTCACGTCGGCGGTGGTGGGCCACCGCCACCGACGCGGAGTATGAGGAGCAGATGGAGCTGATGCTCAGTCGCTCCATGCTCCACCTCAACGGCCCGACTCCGCCACCAGGGATGCTCCTTCCCGTGAAGCGAGCCGCGATTCCCATCCGCTCTGCGCCGTATGAAGGAAGAGCGTCTCTTGCCGCCGCCAATGCGCGTCAAGGAGGAGCTACTCTCTCCACCGCCCCGGCACGTCAAGGAGGAGCGGCTCTCTCCGCCGCCTCGACGCGTCAAGGCCGAGCACCGCTCGCCGCCGCCCGTGCCCAATGCGATCGCGAAAGCACGTGGTCGCCTTCGCCACTACCTCGGCGGCGGCGATAGCGACAGCTCGTTGCCGTCCGGAGCGCCCTAACGGTGCAGGAGTATGCCGAAAGGGAGCGGCGCCAGCGGGACAGCTGCAAACGCGGTGCGCTGGTCGGAGTTCGCTGACTCCGATGTCCTGCCGCCACACATCGCGGCAGACCCGGAGTCGCGCGTGCGCTCGGGCTCGACCGCCTGTGGCAGCAGACGGAGAGGAGCAAGCGTCGCTCTGCCGCCTCGGCGTGGAGATGGCCAAGTATGGTGAGGAGTGGTTTCGGCGAGATCGATCGCCGCCTCCTCAATGCCGCCGCCCTCTCCCCGCCTATGTCATCGTGGATCGTGGCCGCCTTTGCGCCCGGCGCATCGTGAAACGGAGAGGATCATCCGAGGGCGTTGGGCGGCTGCCGAAGTCCCGCCATGATGTCGCCACCTTCCGCCGCCGAAGCCCGGTACTGGATCGGGAACGATGACGGAGGAGGAGTTGCCGCCAGCCCGGCATGGCCTACGAGGTCACCATCAAGTATAGGATAGTTCAACATTTTATTTTAAGGTTTTAGTCCACCGGACGAAATATCGTTCGGTTTTATGTACAAATTATTCTATTCCAAATGAAATCCGCCGTGCTTGTATCAAAATTTGCCCGGTTTGCACAAATTTGTCCGGTTGGTTTGAACTGTTGTCAAAATGTATGCGGCAACGGTTGAGTGACGACCTTCCACAATCGTGTCCACGGACTAGGAGGAAATTTGGGATTTGCCGTTGGAGATGCCCTAACTGCTCTTATACTCTTTTTGGGCGTTTTTGCACTACTTTGCACGTCCACAAGCGTTATCTCCCTTCCAACATGAGCATAAATGTCTTTCGCGAAAAAAAAAGACATGAGCGTAAGTGTGGCCATTGCATGTCAGACACGTTGCCAGATCATTGCATTGCTAGTGCGTGCTCGTAGTCTATGTGGAGTATTATTAACTCATGGTCTCCTCGCGGGGTTCACGTTTTCCTTTCGAAGAGGAGGTTGAGACTAAGTCGATTTTATCTGCAATAATGTCTTCAAGAATGGATAAACACCTCGTACTTGTGACGGCCACGTCAGATGGGAGACGACCAAGATAAGGATTTTTCATCCAGATTTCTAAGACCAACCAATAACGCCACAAGTTTGTCGCAGCTGAGCCTGACCAACAAAGACCAGGACAAGAATTTTCACCCCCATATGTGAAGCGGTATTCCAATTATCATCTTGATGATGACGGATCTTTTGATAGTCGGCCAGCCAGTACTCCATGCCAAGTCAGAATGGCATTAACAGATTGGCAGGACAGCTTCCACCTTAGCCCACCGCCACGACCCGCCGGGGGAGGGCGTGCCAATGTTGCTGCGCGGATTTGGCTGCTGCCACTCAACACTAGGGCAAGTCGATATGCAACATCCACCACATCCCATGACCCCTACCTCGACATCGTCCATGCAAACAAGTTCAACCAAGAATGGCCCCACGAAACCTACGCGGCCTTAGTGTCCACTGTGGGTAAGCGTGCGCTTAATCCTGTCGATGAAGCAAAAAGGATGTTGCTACTTATGGGATGCGTTGGGATTTTCCTGAAAAGAAAGAGTAAAGTAATATACTAGTGAAAAGTATTTCCCTCAGTAAAGAACCAAGGTCTATCGAACCAGTAGGAGAATTATCCAAACCACCTTTAACAGTACCTACACACACAAGAGCAAATACTTGCACCCAACGCGAGCAAGAGGATTGTCAATACCTTTGTACTCGTTAATTGCAAGGATCAAACTTGATACTAGGAGATATATAAATTGCAAAGCAAAATAAAAATAAATAAATTACATGAAGGTTTTTAGGGTTTTAGTAATATGATTTAAATAGACCCGAGGGGCATAATTTTCACTAAAGACATCTCTCACATAAACATAACGATACGGTGGGTGAACAAATTACTGTTGGGCAATTGATACAGTGGGTGGACAAATTACCCGGAGGCCTCCAGATGAGTTCGCCGAAGAACAGAGACTTGTGGCGCCGGAATAATTGTTTCGGGTCTCCTCTGGTGGTTTCTGAAATTTATGGAGTTGGAATTAGGTCAATTGGAGTTACAAGGGGCCCACAAGCTCAGTGGAACCCCCCCCCCCTTCATGTGAGCTTATGGCCCACTCGTACATCTTCTGGCCTCCTCCCGAAGCTTCCAGGGTCCTTTCTGGTCCAGAAAAAATCACCGTAAAGTTTTATCGTGTTTGGACTTTGTTTGGTATTGTTTTTTTTTTTGCAAAACAATAAAATAGGAAAAAACAGAAAATGACAGCGAGCACTAGGTTAATAGATTAGTTTCCAAAAATGATATAAAATTGCATATAAAGCATACAAGATTGATAATATAATAGCATAAAAAATTATAGATATGTTGAAGACGTATCAGCATCCCCAAGCTTAATTCCTGCTCGTCCTCGAGTCGGTAAATGATAAATATAGGTTTTCTGATGTGAATACTACCTAGCATGTCTTATCGTGTAATCCTTTCATCGTATGAATATTGAGAAACTATGAAGTAATTGATATCAACATAATAATATCCATGAATACTATAACATAATCATTACTTTTCAAATTATACGATGCTTAACGAATGTTATCCCTACTCATTGAATTATGTAAGCATGGCATGACTCTATCTTCCTAACATAAGTACAAATCATGAGCACCCAAGTGTCAGACCAAGCAATTGTATCATACTTTTTTCTCGCTTGACAAAGATTTTCAACTTCACTCAATATATGAGCGCGAGTCTTGGACTTAGCACTATGGGTGGAAAAGAATATGTTGATAGAGGTATATAAGGGAAGATAAAAGTGGAGAAAGTCTCGCATCAACTCGGCGGGTCGTTAGGGAATGGAGAAGCGTTTCAATCGATATCGATGCGAGGAGTAGGGATTGCCATGCAACGGATGCACTAGAGCTATAAGTGCATGAAAGCTCACTCCTGAAACTAAGTGGGTGTGCATCCAACTTGCTTGCTCATGAAGACCTCATGCATTTGGGAGGCCCGTCATTGCAATATACAAGCCAAGTTTTATAATGTAAATTTCCCACTAGTATATGAAAATGACAAATCATGGAGACTCCGAACATGGTGCTACTTTGAAGCACAAGTGTGGTAAGAGGATGGTAGCATTGTCCCTTCTCTCTTTCTCTCTCATTTTAGAACAACATCATGAACCTCATCCCAACTTTATTATCAGTTTCCATCATTCTTTAGCAAACTGGGACAGTGCTCTAATAATGATGATCATCACACTTCTTTTTACTTACAACTTGATAAACTGAAACAATGTGACTCTATATCAATGCCTCTTGCAGTGTACCAGGATGTGCAACGATCTAGCATAACATGTATTACAATGATGAACGGTGGCTTTGCCACAAATATCATGTCAACTCAATAAGATCATGCAAAGCAATATGATGATGAATGTACATGTCATGTGGATAGTAACCGAGGAAGTTGCATGGCAATATATCTCGGAATGGCTATGGAAATGCCATGATAGGTAGGTATGGTGGCTGTTTTGAGGAAGGATGTAATAAGATTTATGTGTGATAAAGCGTATCATATCGCAGGGTTTGGATGCACCTGTGAAGTTCGCACCAATTCTTGAGGTGAAAATGGGCAATGCAGAGTACCAGAGAGGCTAGCAATATGTGGATAGGTGGGAGTAACTCACATTAGTCATAAAGAACTCATATACTTATTGTGAAATTTTTATTCGCCCTCGATGCAAAGTACTAGTCGCATGCCCCTAAGGAGGAGGTTGGTAGGAGCTAACCATCGCACGCCCCCGATTCGAACAACACAAAGGATTTCAACGAGGAATAAAAATGCTCCAACATCCTCGTCATGCCATGACAGGCACTTAAATGAGTTATACATAAAAAAGCTTTAATATCGATATCTTTACTAACTAATAACCATGAACTAATACCCTTTCATATTACTACATCAATATAATTAAATCCCATGTTTCATATTCAGTGATGTACATGAAAGTTTTTATTGTATCACTCTTGTTTACCTATCATTCTTGAACTAGTCTCATAACTAGTGCGCATTACCACTTCCTATTAGTAGACTCTCAAAAAGGTTTAAGTGAAGCATGAGAGTGCAAATCATTTCTATAAAATATGACCACCGTCGTGCTCTAAAATATAAGTGAAGCACATGAGCAACTTCATAGCTCAAAAGATATAAGCGAAACACACAGAGCATTCAACAAATCATGATGAATGTGTGTCTCTCTCAAAAGGTGTGTCCAGCAAACAATGATTGTGGCAAACTAAAAAACAAAATAAAAATATAGTACAATATGCTCCAAGTAAATCCATATCATGTGATGAATAAAAATATAGCTCCTAGTAATATACCAATGAATTGTGGGATCTAAAGAGGGATGTCATCCCGGGGCATCCCCGAGCTTAGACACTTGGGTCTTTGTTGAATATTATCTTTGGGTGCCTTGGGCATCCCCAAGCTTATGGTCTTGTTGCTCCTTATTCCTTCATTCATCGTGATCTCACCCAAAACTTGAAAACTTCAGCACACAAAACTCAATAAAACCTCATGATATCCGTTAGTACAAACGGTAAACCATAAACTTAGGTACTGTTATAAACCAATTCATAGTTGTTCTT
This sequence comes from Aegilops bicornis, assembly GCA_021605145.1. Classification (NCBI taxonomy): domain Eukaryota; kingdom Viridiplantae; phylum Streptophyta; class Magnoliopsida; order Poales; family Poaceae; genus Aegilops; species Aegilops bicornis. Next base: position 1,864,062 of record JAHIAL010000008.1, read on the forward strand.
GCATCATACCTACTGTATTATAAATTCTCCATGACTTATCCCCCCCAGATATAATCCATAGCATCATTAAAGCAAGCACACTATGCAGTAAAAACAGGATCTGTCTAAAACAGAATAGTCTATAGATCTGACTAAAACCATACTTCTAGTACTCTACAAATTCTGAAAAAATAGGACAAGGTAGACAATTTCTCTCTCAATATTGTGTAAAAATGTCAAACCAAGATCACGTTCCGGTAAAAAAATGTAAATTTCTACACTGGGCGCAAATGTTTCTGTTTTTCTACATAATCAATTGAACTATCATCCAAATCAACCCAAAGACTTTACTTGGTACAAAAACTAATTAAAGGATAAAAACACAATCATTATAGTAGCAATAATCATCACACCAAAAAATAAAGTAAAAAGTAAAATTGAAGATAACTATTGGATTGCCTCCCAACAAACGTTATTGTTTTATGCCCCTAGCTAGGCGTAATGCATCATTTCAAGTGTTATCATCTTTAGATTCCAATTCCTCAATTATACATCTAGACTTCCTAGGAGTCTTAACAAACATATCTTTAATAATGACACTCCTAGGAACAAAAATTGAGGAATTTATTTTAGCCATAGGTTCCTTTATTATTTTAATGAAGTCGGGGTGCACACTAATCATTTTGAAATCCTCCCTCTCTTTACTAGATGAAGCACCCTTGTTTTAGGAACATACATAAGCTTAGAGTTCTTACGTGTAGGAGTCCTTTCAATGGTTTTAGCAGAAGAAAAAGATGAACCCAAATTATTAATGATCTCTTTCGTTTATTAATTCTAGCAGGACTTTGTTTCGCTCTTTTGATGATTGTTGGTTCTTTCTCCTTTAAAAGCTTTAATGTGGTTCCCTCTGAAGAGCCAAATTTAGTCACTTGGTTATGCACATTTTCATCTAGATTTTCAATGTGTTCAATAGTTGGCATTTTGTTCTCAATTATTTCTAACCTTCGCATAACATGTTCCAAAGTCGATGATGTTTCATCAATAGTAATTGGTGGTGATCCCGTTAAATTTCCCATAGCATTGAAAGCATCCAAAGGGTGACTACTTACAAAATTTCCTCTAGTACTAGTGTCAAGCACAAATCTATACTATGTAGTAAAACGCGCATAAAAATTACGAAGAAGAACATTGGTGGATCGCTTATGAGTTGATCTATTCTAAGCATCGCAAATCCTATACCAAGCATCTTTTAGACTTTCTCCTCCCCTTTGTTGAAAATTAAGCACTTCATTTTCAGGGGTACAAGCAACAAGTGAAGAACTAGCCATCATAACGAGCCAATAAAGCACACAAGATATTTTTGTATTTTTTATTGAGACTAATAAAAATAATAGCAAGTAGAACAAGTAAATGATAATGTGTATGAAGGAACCTTGAGTTGTTTGATAATTCCCCCCGGCAACGGCGCCGGAAATTCTTCTTGCTACTTATGGAATGCGTTCGGATTTTCCAGAAGAGGTAGGGTGAAGTAATATAGTAGCGAAAAGTATTTCCCTCGGTAAAGAACCAATGTTTATCAACCCAGTAGGAGAATTTTCAAAACCACCTTTACCAGTACCCACACACACAAGAGCAAATACTTGCACCCAACGCGACAAAGAGGGTTGTCAATCCCCTTGTACTCGTTAATTGCAAGGATCAAATTTGATAGTAGGAGATATATAAATTGCAAGGTAAAATAAAAGTAAATAAATTGCAGCAAGGTATTTAGGGTTTTAGTAATATGATTTAAATAGACCCGAGGGCCATAGTTATTAAGTTCATAACAAACAGAGTAATGATTGGAGCATGCTGACATAATGTAGACAAAATAAGATTAACTAATATGACCGAACCCTGTCGTTTTACCCTTAGTAGCAACAATGCAAATACATGCCTCGCTACTCCTTCTGTCACTAGGTGAGGACACCGCAAGATTGAACCCACTACTATGCACCACTTCCACTGAAGATCTAATCATTACCTTGGCCAAAGATAACTCATAACTTGGAAATCATTACATAGTTATACGAATCATAAATTGGAAAGCATTACATAGTTCAAAAGATAACTCAATTACTTTCAGTGAATAATCTGATTATAATCCCACAATTCATCGGATCCCAACAAACACGCCGCACAAAAGGATTACATCATATCGACCTCCGAAGAGAACATTGTATTGAGGATCATAACGAGAGAGAGAGAGAGAGAGAGAGAGAGAGAGAGAGAGAGAGAGAGAGAGTCATCTAGCAAATCACTATGGACCCATAGGCCATGTGGGGAACTACTCACACATCATCGTGAGGTGCAAAGAAGGTTTATACAAAGGCCCTACGTGATCGACCCCTAAGAAAGTATCTTGGCGGAGGCCTCCAGATGAGATTGTGGAATAATGGAAGCTTGTGGCAGCAGAATAATTGTTTCGGGTCTAGCTCTGGTGGTTTTGAGAATTTAGGGGATTTATGGAGTTGGAATTAGGTCAGTCGGAGTTACGAGGGGCCCACAAGCTCAGGTGGCGCACCCCCCGGGGGCGCGTCGAGTGAGCTTGTGGCCCACTCATATATCTTCTGGCCTCCTCCTGAAGCTTCGAAGGCCCCTCCTAGTCCAAAAAAAATCATAAAGTTTCATCGTGTTTGGACTTCGTTTGGTATTGTTTTTCTGCGAAACAATAAAATAGGCAAAAACATAAACTGACACTGGGCACTAGGTTAATAGGTTAGTGCCCAAAAATGATATAAAATTGCATGTAAAGCATACAAGATTGATAATGTAATAGCATGTGGTGTCTACTATGCAACTATTGTTCTTGTAGACTCGGTTGGGCCTCCAAGCGCAGCTTTGTAGGACAAACAACAAATTTCTCTCAAGTGGATGACCTAAGGTTTACCAATCCGTGGAAGGTGTAGGATGAAGATGGCCTCTCTCAAACAACCTTGCAATAAAATACAATAAATCTCTTGTGTCACCGACACACCCAATATAATGGTAAATTGTATAGGTGCACTACTTCGGTAAAGAGACGATGATACAAGTGTAGTATGGATAGTAGACATAGATTTTTGTAATCTGAAATAATAAAAACTGCAAGGTAGCAAGTAGTAAAAGTGAGCACAAACGGTATTGCGATGCTTGGAAATAAGGCCTAGGGTTCATACTTTCACTAGTGTAATCTCTCAACAATGCTAACATAATTGAATCATATAAGAATCCCTCAATGTGCGATAAAGAATCGCTCCAAAGTTCTTATCAATAGCGGAGAACATGAGATGAAATTGTTGTAGGTAGCAAACCACCGCGGAGTTATCTTTCCAACCAATCTATTGAGCCATCCCTATAAGTGTCACAAACAACCCTAGATACCGTACTACAATAACACCATATGATACGCATCAATCAACTCTAATGTCACCTAGTACTCCAATGTCACCACAAGTATCTCGTGGAGTTAATGATTCGATATGCATCAAACAATTTCTGATTCATAATATTCAATCCAACACAAAGAACTTCAAAGATTACCCCAAAGTTTCTATCGAAGAAGTAGGATGAGAATGTGTATCAACCTATGTGTAGATTAACCCAATGTCACCTAGGGAATCCGCAAGTTGATTACCAAAACATATATCAAGTGGCGCAATAGAATACCCCATTGTCAACACGGGTATTTGCTACTTGTAAACTACGTTTGGATTTCCCCGAAGAGGAGGGGTGAAGCAGTGCAGTAGAGATAAGTATTTCCCTCGGTGACGACCAAGGTTATCGAACCAATAGGAGAACCACACAAACCTTCTTTAGCAGCACGTACACACACACAAAAGCAAATACTTGCACCCAACGCGGGCAAGGGGGTTGTCAATCCCCTTGAACTCGTTACTTGCAAGGATTAATTCTGATAGTGATAGATAGATAAATTTCAAAACAAAATGAAAGTAAATAAATTGTAGCAACGTATTTTTGGTTTTATAATATGGTAAAAATAGACCCAGGGGGCATAGTTTTCACTAGAGGCTTCTCTCTCGAACACATAGCATACGGTGGGTGAACAAATTACTCTTGGGCAATTGATAGAAAAACGCATAGTATGTTGTTATTCATGGCAATGATGATGTATATAGGCATCACATCGCACCTCCTCCACCTCCTCCGCGCAACGACGACGTAGCTCGCCAGAGTCCTCTCATGGCTCGTCTCCGTCACACGACAGTGATCCAAGCTGCCAGATCATCAAGCTCCAGCCACCCAACACGTAATCCTCAAAAGGCAGCGCGACCGCTAGAACTGGACCATCGAGGACGTCGCCATAGCCGGTCGCCAGAAACACGCCACCCTCGCTGGTGGCGTCATATCCTACAGCGGGGGCTGCCCCGCTCTCAGTCGTGAGCTGCACCGCATGGTATGGTCCATGAAGTTCAAGCCAGAGCTGCCGCCCCGCTACGACGGTAGCGCCAGCACCATGGAGTTCCTGCAGCTCTACACCATGAGCATTCAGGCTGCGGAATGAGACGACCACGTCATGGCGAGCTGGTTCCCCATGGCCCTTAAGGACACCGTGCGCTCATGTCTGATGAATCTTATCGAGGCCTCCATCTCTTTGTGGGAGGAGCTGTGCTGGCAGTTCATATCCAACTTCAAGGGCACGTCCGACCACCCCCTCACGCTCAATGCCCTGCGCGCCATACGCCAGCGCCCTGACGAGACCCTCTGCAAGTACATTCAATGCTTTAGCCAAGTGCATGATACGTCTCCAACGTATCTACTTTTCCAAACACTTTTGCCCTTGTTTTGGACTCTAACTTGCATGATTTGAATGAAACTAACCCGGACTAACGCTGTTTCAGCAGAATCGCCATGATGTTGTTTTATGTGTAGAAAAGAAAAGTTCTCGAATGTCACCGGAAATCCACGGAGGCACTTTTTGGAATTTATAAGATTTTTGGCAAAAGAATTAATGCTGGGGCCTGACACTGTCCACGAGACAGGCGCCCCAGTATGCGCCTCCTATCTCAAGGGCCCCCTAGACCTCCTCCGACCTCAACTCCAACTCCATATATTCCGTCTCGGGGAGAAACAAATCACAGAGAAAGTTTCATCGCGTTTTACGACACACGTAGCACGCCAAGCCCTAATCTCTCGGGAGGGCTGATGCTGAGTCCGCTCGGGCTCGAAGAGGGGATTCGTCACCGTCGTCATCATCAACCATCCTCCATCAACAATTTCATGATGCTCACCGCTGTGGGTGAGTAATTCCATCGTAGACTTTATGGACGGTGATGGGTTGGATGAGATTTACCATGTAATTAAGTTAGTTTTGTTAGGGTTTGATCCCTAGTATCCACTGTGTTATGAGATTGATGTTGCTATGACTTTGCTATGCTTAATGCTTGTCACTAGGGCCCGAGTGCCATGATTTCAGATCTGAACCTATTATGTTTTCATGAATATATGTGTGTTCTTGATCCTATCTTGCAAGTCTATAGTCACCTATTATGTGTTATGATCCGACAACCCCAAGTGACAATAATCGGGATACTTCTCGGTGATAACCGTAGTTTGAGGAGTTCATGTATTCACTATGTGCTAATACTTTGTTCCGGTTCTCTATTAAAAGGAGGCCTTAATATCCCTTAGTTTTCGCTAGGACCCCGCTTCAATCTGGAGGGTAGGACAAAGAGGCGTCATGCAAGTTCTTTTCCATAAGCACGTATGACTATTTACTTAATACATGCCTACATTACATTGATGAACTGGAGCTAGTTCTGTGTCACCCTATGTTATAGCTATTACATGAGGAATCACATCCGCATAATTATCCATCAACGATCCATTGCCTACGAGCTTTTCACATATTATTCTTCGCTTATTTACTTTTCCATTGCTCTCATACAACTACTACAAAAACCCAAAACATTTATCTTTACTTTTGCTACCGTTACCTTTATTATCATACCACGCTTGCTACTAAACACTTTTTGCTGCAGATACTAAGTTATCCAGGTGTGGTTGAATTGACAACTCAACTGCTAATACTCAAGAATATTCTTTGGCTCCCCTTGTGTCGAATCAATAAATTTGGGTTGAATACTCTACCCTCGAAAAGTGTTGTGATCCCCTATACTTGTGGGTTATCAAGACTAATTTAAGGCGCCGTTGCGGGAGCATAGCTCTATTCTCTCGAGTCACTCGGGATTTATATCTGTTGATCACTATGAAGAACTTAAAAGACGCTAAAACCAAGATTTTGCCCTCACTACGAGGGGAGGTAAGGAACTGCCATCTTTCTCTGCACTAGATTCTCCTTCCATTATTAGTAAGCTTGCGACACCTAAACCTGCTACTGCTTTGAATTCTGATATGTCTCATGTTATTGATGATGCCACTTCTGCTATGCATGATGAAACTACTTTTGTGCGTGATACTACTTTGCCATTAGGTGAATTTCTAGATGAACAACTTGCTAGAGTTAGGGGGAATGAAATTACTGAAGATCCTATTACTAATGATAGTGATGATGAAGGTTCCCCCAATGATTATGTATTACCTGTTGTTCCTAAGGGTTATGTTATGAATGAAAAAGCTGCTATGGAATTGCTTGCAATGATAGAAATGATCTTAAGAAATTATTAGCTAAATGGACGCAGCAGTCTCTTAATGCTAGAATGAAACCCGATCCTGCTTTTGCTACTTCACCTATCTGTATTCTTGATAAGGATTATGAATTCTCTGTTGATCCTGATATTATTACTTTAGTTGAATCGATCCTTTTATGGCCTTGAATCAAGCTGTTGTGGCACATCTTACCAAGTTGAATGATATAGCCACCCTATTTACTCATGATTAGAAGTCTCGCTATTTATATATCCTTAAGATATTTCCGTTCTCATTAAAGGGTGATGCTAAGACTTGGTATAATTCTCTTGCTCCTGGTTGTGTGCGTAGTCCCCAGGATATGATTTATTACTTCTCGCTAAATATTTCCCTGCTCATAAGAAACAAAAAGGCGCCTATGGAAATATATAATTTTGTGCAAATCAAGAAGAGAGTCTCCCACAAGCTTGGGGAGGCTTCTCCGATTATAATGCTTTGCCTGATCATCAAGGAAATATGCCCTAGAGGCAATAATAAAGTTATTATTTATTTCCTCATATCATGATAAATGTTTATTATTCATGCTAGAATTGTATTAACCTAAACATGATACATGTGTGAATACATAGAAAACATATAGTCACTAGTATGCCTCTACTTGACTAGCTCATTAATCAAAGATGGTTATGTTTCCTAACCATAGACATGTGTTGTTATTTGATTAATGGGATCACATCATTAGGAGAATGATGTGATTGACATGACCCATTCCGTTAGCCTAGCACTTGATCGCTTAGTATATTGCTATTGCTTTCTTCATGACTTATACATGTTCGTGTAACTATGAGATTATGCAACTCCCGTTTCGGAGGAACACTTTGGTACTACCAAACGTCACAACGAATCGGGTGATTATAAAGGAGTACTACGTGTCTCCAAAGGTACATGTTGGGTTGGCGTATTTGAGATTAGGTTTTGTCACTTGATTGTCGGAGAGGTATCTCTCAGGCCCTCTCGGTAATGCACATCACTATAAGCCTTGCAAGCAATGTAGCTAATGAGTTAGTTACGGAATGATGCATTACATAACGAGTAAAGAGACTTGCCAAGAACGAGATTGAACTAGGTATTGGATACCGACGATCGAATCTCGGGCAAGTAACATACCGATGACAAAGGGAACAACGTATGTTGTTATGCGGTTTGACCGATAAAGATCTTCGAAGAATATGTAGGAGCCAATATGAGCATCCAGGTTCCGCTATTGGTTATTGACCGAGAATAGTTCTAGGTCATGTCTACATAGTTCTCGAACCCGTAGGGTCCGCACGCTTAATATTACGATGATGCGGTTTTATTATGAGTTTATAAGTTTTGATGTACCGAAGATTGTTCGGAGTCCCGGATGTGATCACGGACATGAGAGGAGTCTTGAAATGGTCGAGACATAAATATTGATATATTGGAAGCCTATATTTGGATATCGGAATGGTTCCGGGTGAAATCGGGATTTTACCGGAACACCTAGGTTACTAGGAACCCTCCAGGGGATAATGGGCCTTAGTGGGCCATGAGGGAGAAGAGGAGGGCCGGCCAGTGGCAGGCAGCGCCTCTTCCCCCTAGTCCCAATAGGACAAGGAAGGGGGCGCGCCCTTTCCTCTTCCCCTCCCCTTTCCTTCTCCACTACAGAAGAGGGGAGTCCTACTCCTTGGGAGTAGGACTCCTCGAGCGCACCCCTTGGGGGCGGCACCACCTCCCCTCCCTCCTTTATATCACGAGGGCAGGGGGCACCCTAGAACACACAAGTTGATCTACGTGATCGTTCCTTAGCCGTAGCGGTGCCCCCTCCACCATATTCCACCTCGGTCATATCATCGCGGAGTTTAGGTGAAGCCTGCCACGCAGAGAACATCATCATCGCCACCACGCCCGTCGTCTTTGATGGAACTCATCCCCGCACTTTGCCGGATCGGAGTCCGGGGATCGTCATCGAGCTGAACGTGTCTTTGAACTCGGAGGGTGCCATACGCTCGGTACTTCTGGATCGGTCGGATCGTGAAGACGTATGACTACATCAACCGTTGTCATAACGCTTCGCTTCATAGTCTACGAGGGTGCGTGGACAATACTCTCCTCTCGTTGCTATGCATCACCATGATCCTTATGCGCAGCGTAGGAATTTTTTTGAAATTACTACGTTTCCCCAACAAAGGCATCCGAGCCAGGTTTTATGCGTAGATGTCATATGCACGAGTAGAACACAAGTGAGTTGTGGGCGATATAAGTCATACCGCTTACCAACATGCTCATACTTTGGCTCAGCGGTATTGTGGAGATGAAGCGTCCCGGACCGACATTACGCCAGACGCTTACGCCGAGACTGGTTTCACCGCTACGAGCACTTTCGTGCTTAAAGGTGATCGCGGTGTCTCTGCTCTCTCACTTTAGCTGAATCGAGTGTGCATACGCCTCGGTCCTTGCGAAGGTTAAAACAGCACCAACTTGACAAACTATCGTTGTGGTTTTGATGCGTAGGTAAGAACGGTTCTTGCTCAGCCAGTAGCAGCCCACGTAAAATTTGCAACAACAAAGTAGAGGACGTCTAACTTGTTTTTGCGGGGCATGTTGTGATGTGATATGGTCAAGACATGATGCTATATTTTATTGTATGAGATGATCATGTTTTGTAAACCGAAGTTATCAAGAATCGGCAGGAGCCATATGGTTGTCGCTTTATTGTATGAAATGCAAAGCGCCTATAATTGCTTTACTTTATCACTAAGCGGTACCGATAGTCGTAGAAGCAATAGATGGCGTAACGACAACGATGCTACGATGGAGATCAAGGTGTCGCGCTGGTGACGATGGTGATCACGACGGTGCTTCGGAGATGAAGATCACAAGCACAAGATGATGATGACCATATCATATCACTTATATTGATTGCATGTGATGTTTATCCTTTATGCAAATTATCTTGCTTTGATTGACGGTAGCATTTTAAGATGATCTCTCACTAAAATTATCAAGAAGTGTTCTCCCTGAGTATGCACCATTGCGAAAGTTCTTCGTACGAGACACCACGTGATGATCGGGTGTGATAGGCTCTATCGCTCAAATACAGCGGGTGCAAAACAGCTTGCACACGCGAATACTCGAGTTAAACTTGACGAGCCTAGCATATAACGATATGGCCTCGGAACACGGAGATCGAAGGTCGGCGTGAATCATATAGTAGATATGATCAACATATTGATGTTCACCGTTGAAACTACTCCATCTCACGTGACGATCGGACATGGTGTAGTTAATATGGATCACGTAATCACTTAGAAGATTAGAGGGATGTCTATCTAAGTGGGAGTTCTTAAGTAATATGATTAATTGAACTTAAATTTATCATGAACTTAGTACCGATAGTATTTTGCTTGTCTATGTTTCATCTGTAGATAGATGGCTCATGCCGTTGTTCCGTTGAATTTTAATGCGTTCCTTGAGAAAGCAAAGTTGAAAGATAATGGTAGCAATTACACGGATCGGGTCCGTAATTTGAGGATTATCCTCATTGCTGCACGTAAGAATTACGTCTGGAAGCACCGCTGGGTGCCAGGCTCGCCGATGCAACTGACGGCGTTAAGAACGTCTGGCGAGCAAAGCTGATGACTACTCGATAGTTCGATGTGCCATGCTTTACGACTTAGAACCGGGCATTCAACGACGTTTTGAACGTCATGGAGCATATTGGATTTTCCAGGAGTTGAAGTTAATATTTCAAGCAAATGCCCTGATTGAGAGATATGAAGTCTCCAATAAGTTCTATAGCTGCAAGATGGAGGAGAATAGTTACATCGGTGAACACATACTCAAAATGTGCAGGTATAATAATCACTTGATTCAACCGGGAGTTAATCTTTCCCGATGATAGTGTCATTGATAGAATTCTTCAATCACCGCCACCAAGCTAAAAGAGCTTCGTGATGAACTATAATATGCAAGGGATGGACAAGACTATTCCCGAGCTCTTCGCAATGCTAAAAGTCAGAGAGGTAGAAATCAAAAGGAGCATCAAGTGTTGATGGTCAACAAGACCACCAGTTTCAAGAAAAAGGGCAAAGGGAAGAAGAAGGAACTTCAAGAAGAACAACAAACAAGTTGTTGTTCAAGAGAAGAAACCCAAGTCCGGACCTAAGCCCGAGATCGAGAATGCTTCTCCGCAAGCGGTGGACACTTTGGAAGCGGAACTGCCCCAAGTATTTGGCGGATAAGAAGGATGGCAAAGTGAACAAAGGTATATGTGATATACATGTTATTGATGTGTACCTTACTAATGCTCGCATGATGAGTACTGGTATTTGATAACGATTCTGCTAATATTTGCAACTCAAACAGAACTACGGATTGCGAAGATTGGCTAAGGATGAGGTGACGATCTTGGCGTGGAAATGGTTCCAAAAGTCGATGTGATCGCGGTGCGGCATGCTACCTCTACATCTACCATCGGGATTAGTTTTAGACCTAAATAATTGTTATTTGGTGCCGTGCCATTAAGCATGAACATTATATCTGGATCTTTGTTTGATGCGAGGCGGTTATTCATTTAAGTCGAGAATAATGGTTGTTCTATTTATATGAATAATATCTTTTATGGTCATGCACCCTTGAAGAGTGGTCTATTTTATTGAATCTCGATAGTAGTAATACACATATTCATAGTGTTGAAACCAAAAGATGCAGAGTTGATAATGATAGTGCAACTTATTTGTGGCAATCGCCGTTTAGGTCACATCGGTGTAAAGCGCATGAAGAAACTCCATACTGATGGGCTTTTGGAATCACTTGATTATGAATCACTTGGTACTTGCGAACCGTGTCTCATGGGCAAGATGACTAAAACGCCGTTCTCCGGAACTATGGAGCGAGCAACTGATTTGCTGGAAATCATACATACTGATGTTTGTGGTCCAATGAATGTTGAGGCTCGTGGCGGGTATCGTTATTTTCTCACCTTCCACAGATGATGTGACCCGCTATGGGTATATCTACTTAATGAAACACAAATCTGAAACATTTGAAAAGTTCAAAGAATTTCAGAGTGAAGTGGAAAATCATCGTAACAAGAAAATAAAATTTCTACGATCTGATCGTGGAGGAGAATATTTGAGTTACGAGGTTTACATTTGAAACAATGCGGAATAGTTTCGCAACTCATGCCACCCGGAACACCACAACGAAACGGTGTGTCCGAACGTCGTAATCGTACTTTACTAGATGTGGTGCGATCTATGATGTCTCTTACTGATTTACCGCTATCGTTTTGGGGTTATGCTTTAGAGACGGCCGCATTCACGTTAAATAGGGCACCATCAAAATCCGTTGAGACGACGCCTCATGAATCGTGGTTTGGCAAGAAACCAAAGTTGTCGTTCTTAAAGTTTGGGGCTGCGATGCTTATGTGAAGAAACTTCAACCGGATAAGCTCGAACCCAAGTCGGAGAAATGTGTCTTCATAGGATACCCAAAGGAGATCATTGGGTACACCTTCTATCACAGATCTGAAGGCAAGATTTTCGTTGCTAAATTCGGATCCTTTCTAGAAAAGGAGTTTCTCTCAAAGAAGTGAGTGGGAGGAAAGTAGAACTTGATGAGATAATCATATTCGCTCCCTTATTGGAAAGTAGTTCATCACAAGAACCGGTTCTCGTGACAACTACACCAATTAGTGAGGAAGCTAATGATATTGATCATGAAACTTGAGATCAAGTTTCTCTTGAACTCAGAGGTCAACCAGAGTAAAGATCCGCACCGTAGTGGTACGGTAATCCTATTCTGGAAGTCATGTTACTTGACCATGGCGAACCTACGAACTATGAGGAAGCGATGATGAGCCCAGATTTCGCGAAATGGCTTGAGGCCATAAAATCTGAGATAGGATCCACATATAAGAACAAAGTGTGGACTTTGGTTGACACTCGATGATCGCTAAGTCAAGTTAAATAAATGGATCTTCAAGAGGAAGACGGACACTGATAGTAGTGTTACTATATACAAAGCTTGACTTGTTGCAAAAGGTTTTCGACAAGTCCAAGGTGTTAAATACGATGAGATTTTCTCACTCGTAACGATGCTTAAGTCTGTCTGAATCATGTTAGCAATTGCTGCATTTTATGATTATGAAATTTGGCAAATGGATGTCAAAACTGTATTCTTGAATGGATTTCTAGATGAAGAATTGTTTATGATGCAACCAGAAGGTTTTGTTGATCCAAAAGGTGCTAACAAAAGTGTGCAAGCTCCAATGATCAATTTATGGTGCAGTGCAAGCCTCTTGGAGTTGGAATAAATGCTTTGATAGTGTGATCAAAGCATATGGTTTTATCTGCACTTTTGGAGAAGCCTCAGATTTACAAGAAAGTGAGTGGGGAGCTCAGTAGCATTTACGATATTATATGTGGACGACATATTATTGATTGGAAATGATATAGAATTTCTGGATAGCATAAAAGGATACTTGAATAAAAGTTTTTCAATGAAAGACCTCGGTGAAGCTGCTTACATATTAGGCATCAAGATCTATAGAGATAGACGCTTGATTGGACTTTCACAAAGCACATACCTTGATAAAGTTTTGAAAAGGTTCAAAATGGATCGAGCAAAGAAAGGATTCTTACGTATTACAAGGTGAGAAATTGAGTCAAACTCAATGCCCGACCACAATGAAGATAGAGAGAAAATGAAAGATGTTCCCTATGCTTCAGCCATAGGCTCTATCATGTATGCAATGCTGTGTACCAGACTGACGTATGCTTAGCAATAAGCTTGGCGAGAAGGTACCAAAGTAATCCAGAGTGGATCAATCGGACAGCCGGTCAAGAACATCCTGAAATACGAAAAGGACTAAGGATATGTTTCTCGTGATATGGAGGTGACAAAGAGCTAGTCGTAAATGGTTACATCGATGCAAGGTTTGACATCGATCCGCACGATTCTAAATCGCAAACCGGATACGTATTTTTATTAAACGATGGAGCTGTAAGTTGGTGCGATTCTAAACAAAGCGTCGTGGCGGGATCTACATGTGAAGCGGAGTACATAGCTGTTTGAGCAAAGCAAATGAAGGACTCGGATGAAAGAATTCATTTCCGATCTAGGTGTCATACCTAGTGCATCGGGACCAATGAAGATCTTCGTGACAATCTTTGGTGCAATTGCCTTGGCAAAGGAATCCAGATTTCACAAGAGGACCAAGCACATCAAGAGACGCCTTCAATTCCATCCGGGACCAAGTCCGGTGGGAGACATAGAGATTTGCAAGATACATACGGATCTCAATGTTGCGGAACCCGTTGACTAAGCCTCTTCCACGAGCAAAAACATGATCGGCACCAAGACTCCATGGGTGTTAGAATCATTCTTGTGTAATCTAGATTATTGACTCTAGTGCAAGTGGGAGGCCGAAGGAAATATGCCCTAGAGGCAATAATAAAGTTATTATTTATTTCCTCATATCATGATAAATGTTTATTATTCATGCTAGAATTGTATTAACCGGAAACATGATACATGTGTGAATACATAGACAAACATATAGTCACTAGTATGCCTCTACTTGACTAGCTCATTAATCAAAGATGGTTATGTTTCCTAACCATACACATGTGTTGTTATTTGATTAATGGGATCACATCATTAGGAGAATGATGTGATTGGAAGCCTATATTTGGATATCGGAATGGTTCCGGGTGAAATCGGGATTTTACCGGAACACCGGGGGGTTACCGGAACCCTCCCAGGGGATAATGGGCCTTAGTGGGCCATGAGGGAGAAGAGGAGGGCCGGCCAGGGCAGGCCGCGCCCCTCCCCTAGTCCGAATAGGACAAGGAAGGGGCGGCGCCCCTCCTCTTTCCCTCCCCTTCCTTCTCCACCAAGGCAAGAGAGTCCTACTCCCGGTGGGAGTAGGACTCTCCTCGGCGCACCCCTTAGGGGCCGGCACCTCCTCCCCTCCTCCTTTATATACGAGGCAGGGGCACCTAGAACACACAAGTTGATCTCGTGATCGTTCCTTGGCCGTGTGCGGTGCCCCCTCCACCATATTCCACCTCGGTCATATCGTCAGCGGAGTTTAGGCGAAGCCTTCTTGCGCTCGGTAGAACATCATCATCGTCACCACTCCGTCAGGTCTTGTGGAACTCATCCCGACACTTTGCTTTGGATCGAGTCCGAGGATCGTCATCGAAATGAGCGTGTCTTTGAACTTGGAGGTGCCGTGCGTTCGGTACTTGGATCGGTCGGATCGTGAAGGCGTACAACTACATCAACAGCGTTGTCATAACGCGCTTCGCTTCTGGTCTACGAGGGTGCGTGGACAATACTCTCCCCTCTTGTTGCTATGCATCACCACGATCCTTGCGTGTGCGTAGGAATTTTTTTGAAATTACTACGTTCCCCAACATCATCCTCTTAAGAAAAATGAAATACTTGATATCTTTTATAATGGACTAACCGATGCTTCCAAGGACTACTTGGATAGTTGTGCTGGTTGTGTTTTGTGGAAAGAAGCGTTAAGCTGAAATACTATTGTATAATATGTTGACTAATGAAAATAATTGGACTCTTCCGAGGCAGTTCTCAAGTAATTCTGAACCAATTGAGCCAACTCCACAGGCCTATTCCTAAACCCACTCAAGAAGAGAGGTGTTTTATTTCTCAGTCTTGAAGATATGCAAGAGGCAAAGAAATCAATGAAAGAAAAATGTATTAAAGCTGAAGATGTTAAGAATTTACCACCTATTGAAGAAATACATGGTCTTAATATACCACCTGAAGAACCACATTGTCTGATAACCCGACACAGGTAGTAAAGGTAAATTCTCTCTATAGATATGATAAAGTTGAAATACCCTCTACTAAATTTCATATCCCATGCTTACATGAATTTGACGACTTTATGGCTAGACAAGAAAGTTTTAATGCTTATGTTGGTAGAGAGTTAAAGAATAATGCTTTCGAGATAGGACACGAGGTGATAATGCGGCTAGAGTTAAAGATGAACTTCACTGCGTTAGCAAATATGCTTCTATGGTTGCTACTCAAGCTGAGCAAGTACTCAAAGCTCAAAATGATTTGCTTGATGAATTGAATAATAAAAATGACTTTCTTTGTTAGAGTGGCTACTAGAACTGGTAGAATGACTCCTAACCTTTGTATCCTGAAGGACACCCTAAGAGAATCGAGCAAGATTCTCAAAGAAATAATTTAGAGGCACCTAGTTCTTCTAAAAGAAGAAGAAGAAAATGATAGAACTTTGCATACTTCTAGTGAACCTCATCAGACACACCTGAGAATCCCAATGATATTTCTATCTCTGATGCTGAAACTCAATCAGGTGATGAACATGAACCTAGTGATAATGTTAATGATAATGTTCATGTTGATGCTCAACCTAGCAAAGACAATGATGTAGAGATTGAACCAGCTATTGATCTTGATAACCCACAATCAAAGAATCAACGTTATGATAAAAGAGATTTTGTTGCTAGGAAGCACGGTAAAGAAAGAGAACCATGGGTTCAGAAACCCATGCCCTTTCCTCCTAAACCATCCAAGTCAAAGGATGATGGGGATTTTGAGCGCTTTGCTGAAATGGTTAGACCTATTTTCTTACGTGTCGCTTAACTGATATGCTTAAAGTAAATCCTTATGCTAAGTATATGAAGGATATCATCACAAATAAAAGAAAGATACCGGAAGCTGAGATTTCCACCATGCTTGCTAGTTAAGAAACTTGGAGATCTGGGTGTACCAACTATACCATGCTCTATTAAAAGAAACTATGTTAGAACTGCTTTATGTGATCTTGGAGCCGGTGTTAGTGTTATGCCTCTCTCTTTATATCGTAGACTTGAATTGAATAAGTTGACACCTACTGAAATATCTTTGCAAATGGCTGATAAATCAACTGCTATACATTGCCGATATTTGTGAGGATGTGCCTGTTGTGGTTGCAAATGTCACTATCTTAACGGACTTTGTTATTCTTGATATTCCCGAGGACGATAGTATGTCTATTATCCTTGGTAGACCTTTTCTTAATACTGCAAGGGCTATTATTGATTGCAACAAAGGCAATGTCACTTTTCATGTTAATGGTAATGAGCATACGGTAAATTTTCCGAGGAAACAATCTCAAGTCCATAGCATCAATTTAACTGAAAAAGTTCCAAGAATCATTTTTGGAGGTTTTGAATTTCCTCTCCCTACTGTCCAGAAAAAGTATGATATTCTTATTGTTGGGGATTTTCATATCCCCGTTGAGGTAACTTAGTGTTATTCGAAATTTCTCCGGTTCCGTGTTATTCGAAATGAGTTTGTTAACAAGACTTGATCAACCTTGTTAGTGGGTTCATTTTGATGATCACGAGATGGATGAAACTAGAAGGCACAACCTTTACATACCCTCTTTTTACTTTCTACATTATTTAGAATAAATAAAGCAAAAATAGTATTATCCGTCTCGAATTATCCGCATTAAAAAATAGTCTGAAAATAAAAGTGCTCCAAATGCCCTGCAAGTTTAGTATGATTTTTTTCGGAATATTTGAGGATTTTAGGCAACCTTTGAAAACACTGCAGAAGGGCAAGCACCAGGCCACGAGAGGAGGCGCGCCCTGTCTCGTGGGCCCTGGTGGCTCCCCTCCACTTATGCCAGCACCCACACACTTCATCTTCTACCCAAAAAAATCCCATCCAGCTCAAGCACGAGTTCTAGCTTGTTTTGCTGCGATTTTCGATCTCTTAGTGTCGGTGTACTAGAGTAGGGGTACCCTAGTATCCCGAACTCGTGCATGGGCAAGGCCAGTTGACCTCGCATGACAAGGCTTGCCGGTGACCGCCAAGGTCCTCCGTGGTTCCTTGGAGCCATTCAAGAACAAAGTATTTAAGCCAAGGAGACAAGGCCCGACAAGAGGAGCTTGCCGGAAGGCCAGCCAAGGCACCTAGGAGACAAGGCCCCGCAAGAGGAGCTTGCGGGAAGGCCCGATGAGCGACAAGCTTACGGGCGACAAGGCAGCAACATGACAAAAGGCGCTTACGCGGCAGACTACCACTCTTTTCCTCCGCTCCAGCACATCCACCAGCGATGTCGCCATGGGACCCGGTCGGTAGCAGCGTGGCAAGAAGGCTGTCTTTGACGTGGAGGCCTTAGCGGTAATGGCGGCTGACAAGATTGCCATCGTGGCGAACGGTGGCGTCCCTGACGGTCCCTTTTTGCACTGTTTGGGCGACTTAGACGGGCATTTAATGCCTTTGTCCCCTGCCGTCAGGGTTAGGTATGATACACTGTGCAGGTAGCTGTACCAACCGCACTCTTTTTCCATTTCTACCCTTGTCTACGTTGCCACCTGTCGGTGACCCCCCGAAAATATAAAAGGAGGCCCATGCGCAACGTAGAAAGGGGTCGAAAGGCTCGAAGCCAGAAAACACTTAGCTCTCTCTCAAGCAAGAACTCAATAGACACATACATGCAGCAGTAGGAGTGTTATCTCTCCGGAGAGCTCCGAAGGCCGGGTAAAGCTACTCGTGTGCATCGCCTCGTCTGCTCTTCGTCGACCTCCGCCCCCGCGAACCAAAGGGCTCGGTCCGCGGTCCCATATGTGTTCGTGGGTCGAATCAGCCTCCCCGACATCTTTGGCGCGCCCGGTAGGCGTCGGGTTGTGTGAACCTGATCCGATGTTCACACGAGCAAGATCTTCATCTTCTTCATCGACATGCCACCAAGAAGAAGGCTTCGCGGCAGCTGATCCGTCCATCGTCGATCCCACCACCACCGAGCCAACGGTTGGTGGGTAGACGCCGCGGAAGAACGGACGTGGATGAGGGAGCCCACGGTGCTGCCAGGTCCAAGGACAAGGCTGCGCAGACCTCGGCGTCCAGACATTCACCGCGCCCATCTCAGGAGGCGCGGGACCGACAACGTCATGGTATTCACAGTGCCATACATTCATTGGGCCAAGATCGAGTTGGTGGATCTCGCAGTGCTCAAGACCAGCATGCACGCCAACATGCTGGCATGAGCGAGGCACGGTCGCCCGGACGGGGGACTACTCCTTCTAACATAGATAGAAGTCCGAGCATATCCCGCTCCTCGCGTCGTTCGCCACTGCCGCCCGCCACTCGGCGAAGCTTCGGCGTGAGCTCAACTACTCTGGATTACCCTCCGACGTCCGACAAGATCGGCGAATGGAGGCCACCATTCGTAGTCTCATCACCGCTTAACGGCGACACTCCACGGCAAATGAAAGTACATCGCTGCCGCAGCAGACTGCTGTGCACGAGCCGATGGCGGCGAAACCCGTGGGGTGCAACCACCATGCACTCCCCACCCCGAAGGTTAAGATCGCCGACTGGCGGATCCACCTTGACAGCGACTCCACCGCGTCGTCAGATCCACGAGCTCGTCGCGATCGCCAAGTTCTTCACGAACGACAAGAAGAAGACGCCGAATCCTCGCGATCGAAGCGCCAAGAGAAACGCGGCGTCAATCAGACTAGCGCTGGGCCCTTCGTCGACATGCATGCGCCAGGGGAACCAGGCGACTTGCCGTCTGTGATAGGTTGCCCTGCGTTCACTCGAGAGCTGCGGCAAGTCCAAAGTGGCCCAACACGAAGAATTTCAAGCCGACGCGTGCGAGAAATCGACGCGGCCGATCGCATCCGTCGGAGTTCCTCGGCATC
Source organism: Aegilops bicornis (assembly GCA_021605145.1). Lineage (NCBI taxonomy): Eukaryota > Viridiplantae > Streptophyta > Magnoliopsida > Poales > Poaceae > Aegilops > Aegilops bicornis. Next base: position 1,883,396 of record JAHIAL010000008.1, read on the forward strand.
TACACCATCGCGGTGCAAGCCGCCGGGACGAGACGACAAGATCCTCGCCAACTACTTCTCACCGGTGCTCAAGCCCGATGTCGATCCTCGCTCATGCACTTGCCGGACAACCTCCAGATCCTCTGGCGGACTGTGCCATCGGTTTGTCGGCGCCTTTACAGCGCCACACAAGCCTCATGGCCAAGAGAGCGACCTTCATCTGCTCACCCGTAAGGAAGGAGAGCCCCCTGCGCATAAGTACATTCGGAAGATTTAGCCGCGTCAAAGACAACATCCCAAATGTCCACCCCGCCATGGTAATCAGCGTGTTCCATCGTAACATGCGAAAACCGCAGGATGCGTAGAGGAGATGGCGATGTGCAAGATCGTAGAGCGTCCATTAATCTATATGCCCCGCCGACAAGTGTGCACGTCTTTGAGGAAGGAGGAGACTCCCGGCGAGAATGTAGAAGCGGGAGGATCCGATAGTGAGGAGGCTGCCCCGGCAAAGGAAAGTCGGTGGCGGAACAATGTAAAGAAGAAAGGCAAAGATGTGCTAGTTGTTGAGCAGTCCGAACGGAGGTGGGCGCCAAGAGAGCCAAAGCTGGTAGCTCCCGGAAGGAGGTTGCCGCTGGCACCACCACTGCCAGAGCCATGGATGGCCGACAAGCGGTGATTTGCTCCAACAACAAGATCGCAAGATCCACCGCACTAAGGGCCATGACCTCCAGAGCTGCAAGAAGGTCGAGCAGCTTGTCGAACAATGTAAGGCTGAATACGAGCGGCGCGACAAGGAGAAGGCTCGGGGAAGGTGCCGGAGGAGCTAGCAAGAAGCGCCCGCCGGGAGGACGCCATGGCAAGGCCAAGCGGCGGCAAGGAGGACAGACCTCCCTGCGGCCGCCACAAGGATGAAGATGACGGCAATGACGAAGACATGGAAGACGATTTAGACCGATGAGCAGGAGTTCGAGAAAGCCACAGAGGTCTTGTGCGTTGTGGCGGTGCTTCTCTGCATACTTCACACCGCCAACTCAAGCGGTGGATGCGGAAGTCAATGCGGCGTAACCATCCGTCGAGTCCATGCAAGCCTACGAAATGGTCCGGACGCCTATCATCTTTGATATTGAGGACCACCCTGATCGCATAATCGCGGTCGGTGTTTGCCGATGTTGGTTTCACCAACTATCCGCAACCTCAAGGTCACTAAGATGCTAGTTGACGGCGGGGCCGACTTGAACCTGATCTCCTCCGCGGTACTCCAGAAACTCCAAATCCCTGACAGCGAGCTCGAAGAGACCGGCACATTCCAAGGGATCAATCCGGGAAGAAGCAAACCGAAGGGGAAAGTCACGTTGCCGGTGACATTTGGCAGCGAGTTAAACTTCAGGACTGAGAGGGTCACTTTTGACGTTGCCGATTTTCCATTGCCTTACAATGGGATACTTGGTCCGTCAAAGACTTTGCGCCAAATTCATGGCGGCCTCTCACTATGCGTACAACATCTTTGAAGATGCCAGGCCGATAAGTGTCATTTACTGTCCTGGCGACAAGAAGGATGCTCTTATCTGCGCCGACAAGATCTACCGGGAAGCAGCAGCCCGCCACAGATCGCCAGTCACTTGCCGCTGAAGCTCCCGGGGAAGAAGAAGACCAAGTCCGGCAAGAGCCTACGATGCCCACTTGACAAGCGCACCTCTTCGGAGTGCTGCGCCACCGCCGAGGACGCACCATCGAGCTCCACCGGCAAGTGTAAGAAAACGATGGCAGCTCCACGAGACCAAGAAGGTGTCCGCCAAGGAGGCGGCACCGGTGGTACCTTCACCATCGCTGCCACTCTCGACCCTAAATAGGAAAAGCGCTTCGTTGCTTTCCTGGCAGGCGAATGTCGGCGTGTTTGCATGGCAACCGTCGACATCCCCGGTGTTCCTGTGAAAGTAATTGAGCACCACCTAGCTGTCTGTCCTCATGCGCCGTCCCACAAGCGAAAGTCGAAGCTAAAAGCAAAGGAGCGCCAAGAATTCGTGCGTAAGAAATCAAGAAATTGGAAGCAGGCCTTGTTAGAGGAGTGCTCCATCCTACGTGGTTGGCCAATCCTGTAGTCATCATCATAAAGCAAGCGGAAATGGAGACTTTGTATCGACTTTACCGATGTTAATAAAGCTTGTCCCAAAGACCCATTTCCCTTGCGCGCATCGACGCAGTTATTGACTCCACGGCCGGATGTGACCTGCTTTCATTTCTTGATGCATACTCGAGATACCATCAGATCTTCATGGCGTAAGAGGATGAGGAGAAGACCGCATTCATCACCCCGCGGTGGCACCCTCTTGTTTTGTCACGGATGCCTTTCGGGTTAAAGAATGCTGGTTCAACATTTGCAAGAGTAGTCCATGACGCTTTTGAGCCACAAATGCATGTAAATGTGGAAGCCTACATGGATGACATAGTGGTCAAGAGCAAGGACAAGGCAACTCTGATTCAAGATTTAGGACGAGACCTTTGCAAATCTGTGCAAGATCAACCTCAAGCTCAACCCCGAGAAATGTGTGTTTGGAGTCCTCCGGCAAGCTTCTCGGGTTCTTCGTCTCTCGGGGAATTGAAGCCAATCCCGACAAGATCAAGGCCATTGAGCAGATTGAAGCACCAAAGCGCTGTCAAGGATGTACGTAAGACTTGCCGTTGCGTAGCTGCTCTCAGCAGGTTTATCGCTAGGTTCTGGCTGAAGGCGCCGCCTGCCATTTTTCAAAATATTGAAAAGGCAGGTCCAATGAAATGGACTCGGAAGCGGAGGCTGCGCTCTGGAGACTTAAAGAGATACATGCCCTCCACTCCAACACTTGTCGCACCTAAGCCACAAGAGAAGTTGCTTATATATAGCGGCAACCAATCAAGTGGTTAGTGCTGCGTTAGTAGCAGAGAGGGAGGCGGATGATGAGCTAGCAACCAAGGCGTATGCATCCAGCGACAAGCAAGACACTTCACCGACAAGCTCTGGTCCCGGCTAAAGATGGATCTACTTGTTGCGTGTGGGAAGGTGCGAGAAGAGAATGGTGCGGCGCCAATTTACTTTGTCGGCCCCTCCCCGCAGGGGCTAGGTCAAGGTACTCCGTGCGTGAATTGCTTTTCACCTTCTCATGGCCTCGAAAGCTGCGCCATTACTTCCAAGCACACGAGATCACAATCGTCACTCGCTTCCGGCCCGAAGAGGATAATCGCAAAATCCGTAAGCAACAGGCGGGATTGTCGGTGGGCACTGAACTGCCAAGCTTTGGCCTCAAGTTTGAAAGCACTTCAACTATCCAGCGGAAGCGTTGGCGGAGTTCATAGCGTAATGGACGCCAACACAAGATGAAGAAATTCCGTAGACGCAGCATCCCGTCAAGGAGGCAAGCAAAGAGTGGCTAATGTGTACTTTGATGGTGCTTTCTCGCTACATAAGGCGCCCGGTCTTGGCGTCTTTGTCGCACTCCACCGGGAGCACCTCAAGTCGTAGTCCGGATGCACTTTCCCAAGGAGCAAGCAACAAACAATACCGCAGTATGAAGGTTTGCTTGCCGGTCTCGAGATCGCAGAGACCTTGGGATCAAGAAGCTCATTGTCGTGGGTGACTCACATGACTTTGTTATCCGCCAAGTGAACAACAGTTATCAGAGTCCGTTGATGGAAGCTTATGTTGATGAAGTGAGAAAGCTAGAAGAGCACTTTGACGGCCTACAGATGGAACATGTTCCAAGAGCTCAGAACGACATTGCCGATGGCCTGTCGAAGTGCGCCGCACTTAAGTTACCTGTGGAACCAGGGATCTTTGTGCTCAAGCTGACTCAACCGACTGTAGCGCCATCGACTGGACAAAACAAGAAGAGGAAGTTGATTTCTGGCGACTATTTTCCGGCCGAGCTCCCCGAGCCCGCCGCCAAGAAGGTCTCCAAAGTCAACACCAAGAGTGCTGAGGAGCAGCCCGCCCGACAAGCCCTAGGGTTTGTTTCGTTGAAAGCGAGCGCTCCCGACAAGTTTTGCTCCGGCAAGCTTGCGAACGCTAAGCTCGGCCGCCGCAGTGTTCTTGCCGAGAAGCGGATGTTCCCGCAGCAGCGAGATGTGCCTTTGTCCTTGTTGTCGAGCCGCAAGCTCCAAAGATGGGCACAACAGATTGTCCATTTCCTTGAGACAGAGAACTTCCCAAGAGCAAGAAGAAGCGGAAAGAGTAGCCACAGTCAAGTATGTATCGGTTTGTCGACAACACAATCGCATGCATGAAGAAGGCCGAACGGGCGTGAAATTGAAGTGTATTCCCGGAAGACGGACAAAAGCTGTTGGCGAAGATACATGGAGGCATATGTGGTCACCACATTGGCGCCAAGAGCACTTGCCGCAAAGCGTTCCTAAGCAAGGTTTCTTTGGCCGACAGCCCTCCAGGATGCAACTCGCACAAGTAACCAAGTGTGAAGCGTGCGGTTCCATTCCAAGCAGATACACCCGTACCAGCTCAAGCTGTCCGCATTTCGATCCCTTTATCCACGGCCATTTTCGTCCAGGGCTCGACATCCTCGGCCCCTTTCCCCGAAGCCGTCGGGGCTTTGAGTACTTGTACGTAGCCATCGACAAGTTCACAAAGTGGCCGGAAGTGGAAGCGATGAGGAAGGTGACAAAGACAGCAGAAATCAAGTTCTTGGTCGATTGTTTGCCGCCGATCCCTAACAGATCATTACCGACAACGGGCACACACAATTCACGAGCCGCACTCTTCATGCGACGTCCAAGATCTTGGCGCCAAGGTCTACTTCGCTTCTGTTGCTCATCCGAGAAGCAACGGTCAAGTGGAGAGGGCGAACGCTGAAGTGCTGCGCAGACTCAAGACCAGGACTTTCAACAGGTTGCACAAGTGCGGAAAGAACTGGATTGAGGAGCTGCCGGTGGTTCTTTGGTCGATCAGGACGACGCCAAATCGAGCCCTTTGGCGTACACCTTTCGCTCTAGTCTATGGAGCAGGAGGCAGTTCTCCCCAAAACTCGCAGATCACGGGTCACCTCGAGTGCTCGCTTATGATGAGCTTCGACCAAGAGCGGCTATGACAAGATGACGACCGCTTCCTTGAGGAGGACCGTCTTTCGGTCTTGTATGCGAGTCGCTCGATACTGCAAAGAAGCTTTTGCGCCCGCTACCATAAGCCGCAAAGTTAATGCCAAAAGTCTCGAGGAAGGCTAATTTTGTTCTTCGCACGCTCAGTCCGCCAAGAATTCCAACAAGTTGACGACCTTGAAGTGGGAAGGCCTTACCGGGTGAAACGAGTCACTAGGGCTCAGCGCTGTCTCGCTTTGAGATCAAGATGGCGTTCCGGTGAGCAACTCCTGGAACATTGAGCATCTTCGTAAGTTTTACCCGTGAAGCTGATTCTTGAACCTGTTCCGCAACCACCTTTTTTACAAGTCTTGCCGATGTTGCATGTAATCCTTTGTACAAAGCCGGGCGCAGACCCCGTGCATAAGTAAAGCTCATGTGCTATGCACATCTTGTCAATTTCGTGCTTTCTACATTTTATTGCATGCATTATCTGACACTTTGTGCAACACCTACCCCGGTAAGCAATAACGAGCCGTAAGGCTCCATATCTTTATTTTCTCTTCTTTCTCTTTCTCAAAGAAAGGAAGGTTCCCTCACACACAAGTTTGCCAGGAGGGAAGGAGAAGATAATGGTGTGGACCAGGCGTCGCTCAAGGAAATTTCGCCTTACCGGGAAGCGAACGACAGAAAAGCTAAGTTGCTAAAATTTGAGCAATCAGCTTTTAAATTTTTTAAGTTATTCTCCTCGAACGACCGTACTTTGTATGGAAAACCTGTCGCCGAGGAACCAACTCACAACTAGTTGTGCCTTTACTTTGTTTCGAGTCCGCTCAACAACTTAAGTGAGCTGCGACTAGTTACATAAGGTTATGCTTGTCGGAGGCGGCACTGCCGGCAGGTTTCGCGACGTCTCAGCACTTTTCGGCGCCATGCCAAGGTACTGCGCTTGGCAAGTTCCCTAAAAGCGTAGGGCAAAAACATACAATGGAAGGAATCAAGTAAAGGAAATAACATTGCAATCACTGCCCGAGATAGAGTTATATTACAAGATAGCTTGTCGTAGCGCTAATAGATTGTTCTCATGACATGACCAGCGGCGACAAGGAAAAGAGAAAACGGGCGGCCTAATCTACGCGGTCGCCATCAACCCTCTTGATCCCGCTCACCCTGTCCACAATGGGTGCGACAATGGTCTTGAGCGCCCACACTCCAAGATCCGGCGGCAAGGACTTGAGGACGTTGGTGAGGTTGAGGCCTGGATTGCGTATGAAGGCAACCTTCATCAAGACCTTTTGAGAGCCCCGCGCAGATCTAGCGCGACTCTTCGGCCAGCTGCTTTGGGATCTCTTCCCGGAGTCGCTGGAGAGCCGTCACCACGCCTTTGAAGAACAAGCTGAGCTTGGCGCTGGGTTGGAGGTGCTCATCGGTGGAATATCCAAGATCCACCATCCCCAGCTCTACCAGCTCCCTGTCGATGGCTGCAGCTATATCCACGAGACCCTCGGTCCAAAGGTGCTCCACGTTATCCCCGAAAGTATTTTTGGTGATGGCGGCCAGATTGCCAAGAAAGCCGCCTCGTCGGCCTTGATCTCGCTTCCTCCTGGCCGTCCGGCGTCTTGGTCAAAGTAGCCAGCTTCAACTCAAGATCCGCATTGAGTCCTTGGCGGCGCTAAGCTCTTTGCCTCGCGTGGCGAGACGACCTCGCAGCTCGCCAAGGGTGTAGGCGTCCTTCTCACGCTCACGCTTGAGCGCTGCAAGATCCTCATTGCTCGCCTTGAGATCGGCCTCCCTGTGCCACTTTCGTCTCCAACTCCTTCTTGGCGGCCTCGGCAATGCTGGCAGCGTCCTTCGCTTCCTTGAGAGTCCCGCCAAATGTCTGCTGCTGCTGCAAGCTCCTCCTCATGGCTGTCAAGATTGACCTTCCGCTGCACCCAGCTTCGCCTTCTTCCGGATAGCTTCTCGGTGGCAAGCCTTTGTTGCTCTTCACTTCAGCCTTCTCGAGAGGAAGGCTTTGCGCTCCTCGGCGAAGTCGCTCCCGCCTCCTGCCAAAGACCGGAGGGTTTCACGATTGATGCCCCGAGCTCCTCCTCGCTTCTCTATGTCCACGCCGCCTTGGCGACATAAGCGCTTCTCGAGGCCAGCTTGGCTTGTTTCCGGTAGCGATAGAGTGTGGCCTGCGGCTTGCTCCTCCTCGGGCTCGCCATCTGCTGCTGGCCAAACGTCAACGGCGTCGGCCCAGCGGAGGTGAGCAACTCTTCGTCGAAGGGTTCTCCTTCAACCGCGCCACGAGCTCGACGCCTGTGGAGTTTGATGAAGACGCCGTCAGCCGCCTTCAAATAAGGCGTGGTGGGGCTCTTGAGAGCTCGAAGCTGCGGTAGCGGAGGGATCGGCGGCGGTGATTAGCGCCTGACGCCTCCTGCGCCCTCGTGGCTGTCAAGATCGATCACCAGACCCCTCGCCAGCTCCTGCAGCAGCAGCCTTGGCGGCCTCTCCGCCGGCGGATTCATCAGCGCCGGCTCCTTCTCCGGCGACCTCGGTCTCCATCGGCTTCGTGGCAGATGGACCTGAAGACCGGAATAGGGAGAAAAGTCAAGCAAATATTCAAAAAGAAGATCAGAAGAAGAAGTCAAGGGAAGTTTTCAAGCAAGAGGAGTACTGTGCTAGGATCGACAAATACCCTTGCCGAGAACTGTCCTTGCCGGAGATTTCTCCCTTGCCGGGGAATCCTCCCTTGGCGGAGTAGTCGAAGCAGACGGCATGTCGGGAGCGGCTTCCGGGCACTCCTGGTGAGGCTGCTCTACTCCTACACAAGCCAACAGTCAGGTATCAACAAAGAAGAAACACCCAAGCGCGCCCAACAGCAGGAAGTTAACCAAACACTTACGCTGGGGGCTGCTTTGGAGAATGGTTGCCGGGTCCGGCAAGGTGGTCTCGGGCGCACCCCCTGCTGTCGCGGTGGGATCGTCCTCGATGACAATCACCGGGGCCTTGGCCCTCTTCGCCGCTCTTCGGGCCAAATCACGAAAAGGAATGGGTTCAGAATGAAGCAAATCAGATACAAGACAAAGCAACAAAATCGAAGAACTACAAATGCACGGCAGGAATCTTACTCTTCTTCCTTCTCGCTTGAGCTGAGCGCGAGAGATCAAATTCTGGCTCGCCTCCCGGCGACGAGGCGGAGGAGGTTCCCTTGGTCGCTAAGGGTGCAGAAGCGGTGGTGCAGGAGGACCCGCTCCAGCTGGCCGCTGCAGTGGCATGAGGTGCTTCCATGGCAATGCTGTTTGCCGCGGTGGAGCTTCGATCGCACGCGCGCGCTGGCGGGCCAAGGTCTGCCCGTCTGCCGCTTCACGCCTCCGGCCTTAAGACGCCTTCTTGGTGGAGCTGGGGGCTCCGGGCTGGCAAGCTGCTTGAAGGTGGGGAGGAGGCACCCTCGGCAGGTTTCGCTTCGACTCAGCCTCGGGCCGGCAAAGCTCCTCCTCGCCGCAAACTCCCTTCCCTCGACAAGGCTTGCCGCCTGCTGCCTCTCGCCTCCACGGTGAATCCGAACTTCCACGGGCCAGTAGCTGCCGCCGCCTCTTCCGGCTGTGGCGATGGCGCGCTGCATCTCATCCTCGGTGGTGTCGCGGGTAAGGCTCTTCTGTTCGTCGAGGCGGATCGGGCACTTCTTCCGTGTTGTCAAAGAATCGCCGCACGACGTCGTCTCGCAGGTTTCTTGCCAAGTTGGGACAATTCCATGCGAGTCGTGACAATGGGCATCATTCTTGCCGGATGCGGTCAAGCGAGGAATTGTCAGACAGCCGGGACGACGCTTCTCGCAACCTGAACTTCTCGGGATGATCAGGATCGGGCTTGAAACAGCTCCAAGAGCATCGCGTCAAGTTCCAAGACGGTGAAGTTGAAGTTGAGGCACGGGCGCAGCCTCATGATATCCGGCGTTACAAACTCCTGGGCAGTGTGTCTCCTCCTCTCCCGCAGGGGGGCGCGTGGCGAAGAAAGTCCGCTACTAACGGTGCCTAAAGGTGAGCCCAACAAGTCTAAGGCGAAGGATTTGAGTGATCGCAATCTTTAGCCTAGCATCTTCCGTACACGTTGCTCCAATCGCTGCCAAGGCTACATCGGGGCTTGGCGCAGGCGGTGAACGGCTGCGGGTCCTCCTCGACGATCCAACACCAATCTGCCCTCCACTCATCCCACTTACTGCGAAGTTCTCCCTCCAGATAAGCTTCTTTCTTGCCGGTCCTCGAGATCCAGGCGATTCCGCCGGATAGGGGCTCTCCTCTCTCGACTCGGGGCATAAAGAAGTGGCAGAAAAGAGCTACGTTGGGGTGGACTCCGACAAAGTTTTCGCAGAGATGTGCGAAAACTGCCATGGTCAGGACAGCATTGGGGGTGAAGTCAAGGAGGCGGAACCCGTAGGTGTTCATGATATCGCAGAAAAATTCAGAGAATGGTGGGCAGATCCCGCAGTAGAAGAAGAGCGCCAAGAAGGGGTACCCATTTGGAGCCAGCCCGAGGCGGCAGTGGGAGTACCTTCATGCGCTGGATGCGCTCGCGTCTCCGTCGACCGGAGAGGTAGTAGTACTCCTCGGCTCCCTCGCGGCGAGAGCTGGGGAAGATGGCCGCTCCTTTCGCGAAGGCCACAAGCCGCGCCTCGGCCGACTTCACGGCCTTCCCCTTGTCGGCTTTCGGAGCCATGGCGGAGGTGGTGGTGGAGGTCGACGGCGTTGGTGGAGCTGGTGGCGATGGGGGGCAGAGCGCTGCTCTCTTTTCAGCCTTGGGAAGAAGGGGGAGCAGCGGAGGTTTTTCGAGATTGGACAAAGAATCGCGAGGTGGGCGGATTGCCCCCTGCTTTCCCTGCTTATAAAGAGGGAGGGCGGACGCCCGCCTTTCCGAATAAAAACCACCCACGATCTCGCCCACGATCTCTCCCATGACGCCGTGCATTCTGACGCTGCGGCTGCCTCGTGGAGGGCGTGGTGGGTCCGGGTGAGTTACTGGCGTAACCCGGGCCGCTGCGTGTGCCGTGCCCTGTTTGGGCCTGGCCCAATAAGCGCTTCGGCACCGTGTGTGGCCCAGTTCGGGCTCACTCGCCGGTGTACTAGAGTAGGGGTACCCTAGTATCCCGAACTTCGTGCCTGCAGTTCAGAAGACCCAGCAAGGCTTGCCAGGTGACCGCCAAGGTCCTCCGTGGTTCCCTTGGAGCCATTCAAGAACAAAGTATTTAAGCCAAGGAGTCAAGGCCCCGACAAGAGGAGCTTGCCGGGAAGGCTAGCCAAGGCACCTAGGAGACAAGGCCCCGGCAAGAGGAGCTTGCCGGGAAGGCCCGGTGAGCGACAAGCTTCCGGACGCGACAAGGCAGCAAGACTAACACTCTTTTCCTCCGCTCCAGCACATCCACCAACGTGTCGCCATGGGACCAGTCCAAGCGCGCGTGGCAAGAGGTCAGGCTTGACTAAGCGGAGGCTGATGGTAAGCGGCCACGACAAGATTGCCATCGTGGCGAGCGGTGGCGTCCACAGCGGTCCCTTTTTGCACTGTTTGGGCGACTTAGACGGGCATTTAATGCCTTTGTCCCCTAACGTCGAGTTAGGTATGATACATCGTAGGTAGTAGCATGTACCAACCGCCTCTTTTTCCATTTCTACCCTTGTTCACGTTGCCACACCTGTCGGTGACCCTTGAGCATATAAAAGGAGGCCCATGCGCAACGTAGAAAGGGGGGTCGAAAGGCTCAAGCCGAAAACACTTAGCTCTCTCTCAAGCAAGAACTCAATAGACACATACATGCAAAGAAGAGGAGTGTTATCTCTCCGGAGAGCTCCAAGCCGGGTAAACTCTTTCGTGTGCATCGCCTCGATTTGCTCTTCGTCGATTCACTCCGCCCCCGAACCAAAAGGGGCTCGGTCCGCCGGTCCCATAGGTGTTCGTGGGTCAGATCAGCCTCCCCGACACTTAGCTCAAAGCTCCATTCACAAAACTGCTTTTGGAGATTGTTACTTGGTATGTGACTCCTCCATTGGTCCAATTAGTTTTTGTTCTAGTGCTTTATTCATTAGAAATTTTTGCTGCATAGGTGACCATGTTCTTGAGCTTGCATGTTAAATTTTTGAGGTCCCAAGCAATTCCAATGCATGATATAGGCTCTAGGCACTTGTAGGAGTAGTTGCTATCAATCTTGTTTAGTTTTATCCACTTTTATTTTGAAGTTACTAAAATTTCAGAAATTTTCAGAAAAAGAAATATGCTTAGAAGAATGTACCAAGGAGGTTCCTCGGCAAAGAAAGGGCCAATGATTGCTATACATGAACAAGATGTTAATTTGCCAAGGGACGCAAATGTACGGGCTTGTAAGTGGCCATCCGATGATTTTATGGTCGAAGCAGGCTTCAAGGTGGTATTTGACGCATATGTGAGTAATGCCGAGCTGGAGGTCTTCTTACAATATAAGTGTCCCCAATATTATCAATTGACTGATTCCTTTGTGCGGAGGGTTGAATATATTTCATGCCAGAATTGTCCTAGTGGCATGTTTGATATTTATGATACATCTTATACCATGGATTTAGAGGATTTCACAACTGCTTGCAAACTCCCACAGTGGGGTAATATTAATGATCCTCCCAAATCTGCATTTAGAGATTTTCTTGCTAGTGTTCTTTGTGGGAGAATCTAGGGACGTAGCACAAGCTACCATAGGGAGCATTCATTTTCCTCCTATACATTACTTTGCTCTCTTTATTGGTAGATACATTAACTGATAAGGACGAGGTATGTCACATGTGTGCCCTCGATCTCTGTGTCCTCAAGAGTGCGTGTCAAAGTTATAAAGGTTATAACTTGGAAAGCGATAGTACACGTGGGTTGCGTAGAATAATAGTAGAAGGGTGATTTCTTTGGAGGAATTTATGCAACCCGTGTGGCTAATTTTCTTAATATAGCTCCACGAGAGGGGATATGATTTTACCTCCTGTTTATTTAGATAAAGAAGCTATGTTTAATCATCATTTTCTTGAGAGGAATGAACAATTCCTCTATTATCGACTAATCTATGATAGACGTAACGTCAGTCTCCTCACATTTTCCTGCCCCTACCTTTTTTGATTATCGTGCAAGAGGAAGATATGTTATCACCAGGAAGAAGCAGCTGAATATGAGAGGGGAATGGAGGCAGCTTCGCCAACACGCCGCTTTGCTCAGAGGCGGTCGCTTCTCATCTCAACACTACCCCAGGTTTCACTTATGGATATCAGCCAGCGGTCCTTGGTACTAGACCAACTTAGGCCAAAAGCCTAAGCTTGGGGGAGTACGTATTTCTCACCGACTTTACATTCATGTTCACACACTAGTCATCGGTGCTCATACTCTTTCATTGTATTATCCATGCTGGTTTAAATTTCTTTTCTAGTTTTCTTCTTGTGTGTTTGATAAACCTTAAGAAAAACCAAAAATTAGTTAGTTTAATTTCCATGCTTGTAGTAGAAATTAAAATGAAAACCCAAAAATATTTCTCGTTCTTCTTTTACTTGTTGGGAGCTTTCCCGTGTAAATAGTTTTATTTTCTTTTCTTTCTTTTGGGGGTCGAGAAGACCATATTAAAAATGCTTAGTGGCTCTCATATGCATGATTGTTTATTTAACTTAGAGCCCATATTACTTGTCTTCTCTCTTGAGTTGAATGCTTGCGATTCCAAATTTTAGTCCAATGCACGTGCACTCTTATTATTATACACATCGTTCGGTCATGCGAGTGAAAGGCAATAATGACGATATATGATGGACTTATTGAGATGAGAAAAGTTGGTATGAACTCGACCTCTCTTGTTTTTGTAAATATGATGATTTCATCATTTCCGAGTCAGCTTATTATGAAATAAACATATTTGCAATGACATTTAGAGATTATAGTTGCTTGTGCCATGCTTGATTAGCTATGAGTTATAATGGTTTACCTTGCGTGCCAACATGCTATTAGAATGATTATGATGTGATATGATGGGATGGTATCCTCCTTTGAATGAATTGAGTATTTCGACTTGGCACATGTTCACGCATGTAGTTGAATCAAATCAACATAGCCTTCACGATATTTATGTTCATGGTAGATTATATCCTACTCATGCTTGTTCTCGAATGTGAATTAATTTTGATGCATGTTTATGACCTGTTGGCGCTCTCTCAGCTTGGTCGCTTCCCGACCTTTTGCTAGCCTTCAATTGCATTAAGCGGGAATACTGCTTGTGCATCCAAACTCCTTAAACCCCAAAGTTGTTCCATATGAGTCCACTATACCTTCCTATATGCGGTATTTAATTACCTGCCATTCCAAGTAAATTTGTATGTGCCAAACTCCAAACCTTCAAATGAAATTCTGTTTTGTATGCTCGAGCAGCTCATGTTTCAACTAGGCTGCCTATATCTTCCATGCTAGGTGGGTTATTCTCAAGAGGAGTGGACTCCGCTCCTCATTCACGAGAAAGGGCTTCTGTGAATCGATGCCCAATCCCATGATCCAAAAGATCAAAGCAAATCAAAATAATTAAACAAAACTCCCTGTGGTCAAGTATGTTGGAGGAACTCGTTGTTTCGAGCAAGCCATGGATTGATGCTTGTTGATGGATGGGGGAGTATAAACCTTTACCATTCTGTTTGGGAACTGCTTATAATGCATGTAGTATGGAAGATACATCCATCTCATAGTTGTTGCGTTGCGGCAGAGCCTGAGCGGAAGCGCCACCGCGACCACTACGAGGCCAGGAAGGACGGGCGCCCCTTCTGCGCCTACCACAACGTGCATTCCCATGCCACAGAAGACTGCCACGAGCTCAAGCTGCTTCGCAACAAGCGGCAAAAGAAGCACGGCGACCGCTGCTCAGGCTATGAGGGTAACGGCAAGGGCGGACGCTGGAAGGATCGCGACGATGATACTTCTCCCACGTATCTATAATTTTTGGTTGTTCCATGATATTATATTATCTGTTTTGGATGTTTAATGGGCTTTAATATGCTCTTTTATATTATTTTTGGGACTAACCTATTAACCGGAGGCCGAGTGCCAGTTGCTGCCTTTTGCCTATTTCAGTGTTTCGCAGAAAAGGAATATCAAACGGAACGAAAGCTTCGCGAGGATCTTTCTTGGCAACCCAGGAGACTTGGAGTGTAAATCAGAGATGCAACGAGGCGGCCACGAGGCAGGAGGGCGCGCCCAGGGGGGTAGGCGTGCCCCCACCCTCGTCGGCCCCTCGTAGCTCCACCGACCTACTTCTTTGGCCTATATATACTCTTATACCCTGAAAGCATCCAGGGGAGCCACGAAACCACTTTTCCACCACCGCAACCTTCTGTACCCGTGAGATCCCATCTTGGGGCCTTTTCTGGCGATCTGCCGGAGGGGGGTTCGATCATGGAGGGCTTCTACATCAACACCATAGCCTCTCCGATGATGTGTGAGTAGTTTACCACAGACCTTCGGGTCCATAGTTATTAGCTAGATGGCTTCTTCTCTCTCTTTGATTCTCAATACAAAGTTCTCCTCGATGTTCTTGGAGATCTATTCGATGTAATACTTTTTGCGGTGTGTTTGCCGAGATCCGATGAATTGTGGGTTTATGATCAAGATTATCTATGAACAATATTTGATTCTTCTCTGAATTCTTATATGCATGATTTGATATCTTTGCAAGTCTCTTCGAAATCGGTTTAGTTTGGCCTACTAGATTGATCTTTCTTGCAATGGGAGAAGTGCTTAGCTTTGGGTTCAATCTTGCGGTGCTCGATCCCAAAGTGATGTAAAGGGAACCGACACGTATTGTATTGTTGCCATCGAGGATAAAAAGATGGGGTTTATATCATATTGCTTGAGTTTATCCCTCTACATCAGGTCATCTTGCTTAATGCGTTACTCCGTTCTTATGAACTTAATACTCTAGATGTATGCTGGATAGCAGTCGATGTGTGGAGTAATAGTAGTAGATGCAGAATCGTTTCGGTCTACTTGACATGGACGTGATGCCTATGTTCATGATCATGCCTAGATATTCTCATAACTATGCGCTTTTCTATCAATTACTCGGCAGTAATTTGTTCACCCACCGTAATATATGCTATATTGAGAGAAGCCACTAATGAAACCTATTGCCCCCGGGTCTATTTTACATCATATTAGTTTATCGTCAACTTGGAAATTTTTGTCGTTGTTTATTTTGCAATATTACTTTCCAATCTTACAACAAAAATACAAAAAATATGTATCTTATTATCTCTATCAGATCTCACTTTTGCAAGTGGCCGTGAAGGGATTGACAACCCCTTTATCGCGTTGGTTGCAAGGTTCTGGATTGTTTGCGCAGGTACTAGGCGATTTGCTTGTAGTCTCCTCTTTGGATTGATACCTTGGTTCTCAAAAACGGAGGGAAATACTTTACGCTACTTTGCTCATCACCCTTTCCTCTTCAAGGAAAACCAACGCATGCTCAAGAGGTAGCAAGAAGGATTTCGCGCCCGTTGCTTAGATCTACGCTCAAGTCAAGACATACCAAGTACCCATCACAAACTCTTCTCCCTCGCATTACATTATTTGCCATTTGCCTCTCGTTTTCCTATCCCCCACTTCACCTTTGCCTTTTCTTCGCCTCTTTCCCGTTTGCTTTTCTTTCGCCATGGCCGAATCGAAAAGGGCTAAGGGTTCTCTCCCGGGTTTTAGTACTTTGGATAGTCCCTCTGTCCTCTCTAAGCTCATAAACCGGGGTTATCAATGAGAGTTTGAATAATTTTGATGAAGATGATCCCGGAATTTTTTGTTATTTACTTGATGAGTCTTTCAAAGATGCTTGGGATAGGCTATTAAGGATTCGAGCCAGCTATGTGCCCCAATATCAAATTGAGATATACCTAAAAAGCTTTTATGTTGGCTTACCCTCTTCGTTCAAGCAAGTTTTAGATTCTATTTTTGAAGAAGGTTTTCTTGAGGGGGATGCCATAGATACCTATGAAAAGATGAAAACTATATTTGGGCACCCCATGAGTGAGAAGGTTGAATCCACCTCTCTTTTGTGCTTTTATCAAAATAAAATTATCAAAGAGATGAAGACTAGCTTAGATGCAAATTTCCGTAGCGTGCTTAATCTTTCTTCCACCATTAATGTCCACGTGCTTTCTCAAAATAGAAAGATAAATGCTATAGATAAGAAGTTTTCTCTTTTCTTTCCCAATACCAAAGATGGCAATACCTAGATCTATTCTTGTTTTTATGCCTAGCTAGGGGCGTTAAACGATAGCGCTTGTTGGGAGGCAACCTAATTTTATTTTTGTTCCTTGCTTTTTGTTCCTGTTTAGTAATAAATAATTCATCTAGCCTCTGTTTAGATGTGGTTTTATGTTTTAATTAGTGTTTGTGCCAAGTAGAACCTTTGAGAAGACTTGGGTGAAGTCTTTGCGATCTTGCTGTAAAAAACAGAAACTTTAGCGCTCATGAGATTAGCTGCCATTTTTACTTGAGAGTGCTTTTAGGTTGATTCTTTTTGCAGATGGTTAATAGATAAATTCCTCACGTCCACCAATTTATTTCAGTATTTTTGGAGTTCCAGAAGTATTCGTTTGATTCAGATTACTACAGACTGTTCTGTTTTTGACATATTCTGTTTTTTGTGTGTTGTTTGCTTATTTTGATGAATCTATGGCTAGTATCAGGGGGTATGAACCATAGAGAAGTTGGAATACAGTAGGTTTAACACTAATATAAATAAAGAATGAGTTCATTACAGTACCTTAAAGTGGTGGTTTGTTTTCTTACACTAACGGAGCTCATGAGATTTTCTCGCTTAAGTTTTGTGTTGTGAAGTTTTCAAGTTTTTTGGTAAAGATTTGATGGATTTTGGAATAAGGAGTGGCAAGAGCCTAAGCTTGGGGATGCCCAAGGCACTCCAAGGTAAAATTCAAGGACAACCAAAAGCCTAAGCTTGGGGATGCCGGAAGGCATCCCTCTCTTCGCCTTCGCTTCATCGGTAACTTTACTTGAGGCTATATTTTTATTCACCACATGATATGTGTTTTGCTTGGAGTGTCTTGTATGATTTGAGTCTTTGCTTTTTAGTTTACCACAATCATCCTTGCTGTATATACCTTTTGGTAGAGACACACATGAATCATAATTTATTAGAATACTCTATGTGCTTCACTTATATCTTTTGAGTTAGATAATTTTGCTCTAGTGCTTCGCTTATATCTTTTTAGAGCACGGTGGTGGTTTTTATTTTATAGAAATTATTGATCTCTCATGCTTCACTTATATTATTTGAGAATCTTTTAGAACAGCATGGTAATTTTCTTTGGCTATAAAATTAGTCCTAATATGATGAGTGAGGGAGTCCTGGATTAGGGGGTCCTCGGACTGCCGGACTATATACTTTGGCCGGACTGTTGGACTATGAAGATACAAGATTGAAGACTGCGTCCCGTGTTCGGGTGGGACTCTCCTTTGCGTGGAAGGCAAGCTTGGCAATTCGGATATGTAGATCTCCTCCCTTGTAACCGAGCTACGTAACCCCTAGCCCCCTCCGGTGTCTATATAAACCGGAGTGTTTAGTCCGTAGGACAACAACAATCATAATCATAGGCTAGCTTCTAGGGTTTAGCCTCTGCGATCTCGTGGTAGATCCACTCTTGTAATACTCATATCATCAAGATCAATCAAGTAGGAAGTAGGGTATTACCTCCATCGAGAGGGCCCGATCCTGGGTAAACAATGTGTCCCCCGCCTCCTGTTACCATCCGCCTTAGACGCACAGTTCGGGACCCCCTACCCGAGATCCGTCGGTTTTGACACCGACATTGGTGCTTTCATTGAGAGTTCCTGTCTTGCCGTCACGATAAAGGCTTGATGGCCCTTCGATCATCGACGCGATGCGATCCAGAGTGATGTTTTTCTCCCGGACAGATCTTCGTATTTGGCGGCTTCAGATGCTGCGGGCCAACTTCGCAGCATACTTCAAGCAGATCGAGAGCTACACCTGGCCGTCGAGTCAGGTTTGGAAACTTAAACTATATGCCGACATCCGCGAAGACTTGATCTTGGCCAGTTCGAACCATGTCGAGTCGCGCACCGCGATCACGGCGAAGCATGACTTAGCTCTGCCGTCGGACGGTGTTGGAGATCACACTGCGGGCCACTCCGGCCCCTTAATCCGGAGCGAATAAGCGCCTTAGGGGCGGGTGGATGGACCCGCCACGAGGCCGCACACTTAGCGGCGATAGAGAGTCAATAATCGACTTCACCTCCTATGAGACCTGTGTTGCCGGACCCTTGGATTCGTCCCCGACCACGGGCTCCGAACCGCCTGCGTCCGTGCCTATCAAATCTGATTGCGCACCGATCATGGAGTTTTCCTCCGCAGATATCTTTCAGCACTCGCTCCTGGGCGACGTGCTAAATTCATGAAGGTCTCTCTCCTTGTCAGGAGACCCTTGGCCAAACTATGTCCGGCTTGAGTGGAAAGCGGATCACGAAGGAAATTAGTACCACCCACCACCCACTCAATAGCCACCGGGTTTATTTGACTTAACCGACATGCTCGATTTAAAGCTCGAAGACATCGACGGGTATGTAATGACGATCTACAGAGATTTAACAGAACCACTACCAGTATACCTGGATTTGCTGCCTCATCATATGATATATACATGGTGGACACCCCCAAAGAAAGCGATGGCAATAAAGCGTGAGAGGATAATCCCCAGAAGCAATCTAAGCACGCAGGCGTCATCGGTGGCGCTCTAAGCTCCCGCCATAGCAAAAGCAGGGATACCGGCACAAGAGACAATAACGCTGCAGAGAGTGCCGAAGACGAAGACAATCCCCTCCAGCCAGGCTTCAAGCGGGAGGATGGGCAAGCTAGCCCTAAGGAACAGGCAACAAACGAAGAATCAGAGGATGACAATTACGTGCCTCTCTCCGAAAACAAGGTGAGCCTCGGCGACGAAGAATTTATCGTGCCTGAGGATCCCGTCAAGCAGGAGCGCTTCAAGCGCCGGCTTATAGCCACAGCAAAAAGCCTGGAGAAATAGCAACAACAGCTTCAAGCTGACCAAGATCTGGTAGCGGATAGATGGACTGAGGTCCTGGCGGCCGAGGAATACGAACTCGAGCACCGAACCAATAGTTACCCAAAGCGCAGGTTGCTACCCCAACTTGAGGAGGAAGCATTAAAGCCTCGCTTCCAGCGGTATGATGCGGCCGACCGCCACCTCGTGGCCGAGATAAAGCAAATCAGGCGAAGTCCAGGCCGCACCCGTCATGATTAAACAAAAATACCAGGCCGGGGTAACACGCGGGACACTGTGGAGACGTATTGGAAAACAAAGCAGGACATGCAAGATCAATCTACGGATCACGGGCGCCGCCCCAGCAGCGATAACGCGATCACACGCGGATATACTAAAGCAAATCGGCCGGGCCGAATACAACAGACAAGTGACATAGCCCGCATAGAGGCGCCAAGACACCCCTATGCTTCATCGATGAAGTGATGGATCACGAATTCCCGGAAAGGATTTAAACCCGTGAACATTGAATCATATGATGGTACAATGCAGACCCGCGGTATGGATTGAAGATTTCCTCCTCCACATCCACATGGCCCTTGGTGACGATCTACATGCCATGAAGTACCTCCTCCTAAAACTCAAAGGGACCGGCTCGGCATTGGCTGAATAGCACTGCGAAGCAAACTCCATTGGCAGTTGGGAGAATTTGGAAGACGCATTCCTTGACAACTTCCAAGGCACTTATGTGCGACCATCGGATGCTGATGACTTGAGTCACATAACCCAACAGCCAGGTGAATCAGCCAGGAAATTCTGGACTCGGTTCCTAAGTAAAAAGAACCAAATTGTCGACTGTCCGGATGCCGAGGCCTTAGCGGCATTTAAGCATAACATCCGCGACGAGTGGCTCGCCCGACACCTCGGCCAAGAGAAGCCAAAGTCCATGGAAGCCCTCACGACACTCATGACCCGCTTTTGTGCGAGCGAGGACAGCTGGCTGGCTCGCAGCAATAACGCATCAAGAAACCCTAGCAATTTAGATGCCAAAGATAGCAATGGCAGGCCGCGTCGCAACAGACACAAGCGCCGCAACAACGGCAACAACGCCGAAGACAGGGCAGTTAATGCCGGATTCAGCGGCTATAAATCCGGTTAGCGGAAAAAGCCGTTCAAAAGAAGCAATCCGGGCCCGTCTAGTTTGGACCGCATACTCCATCGCTCGTGTCAAATTCACGGCACCCCCGATAAGCCAGCCAATCACACCAACAGAGAATGCTGGGTGTTCAAACAGGCCAGCAAGTTGAATGCCGAAAACAAGGAAAAGGGGCTGCATAGCGACGACGAGGAGCCCGGCCGCGAACACATGGAGGACGGAAGAAATTCCTCCCCAAGTAAAAAGCAGTGAACATGATATCGCAACCCATATTCCCAAGAGGGAGCAGGCGTGCACTAAGGGGCGTCTATGCGATGGAGCCATCGCCCCAAAGTTCAACCAATGGTCTTATTGTTCGATCACTTTACGATCGCGAGGACCACCCACTAGTATCCAATCATGGCGGTTCTGCGGCATTGGTCCTTGACCCCATCATTGACGGATTTCACCTCACTCGAGTCCTTATGGATGGTGGCGGCAATCTGAACACGCTCTATTAGGATACAATGCGCAAAATGGGTATAGACCCTCGAGGATCAAACCCACAAAACCACCTTTAAAGGTGTCTTACGAGTGTAGAGGCACTGTTACAGACGGGCTCAATCACACCGGAAGTGGTCTTCGGATCTCCTCGGACAACTTCCGGCGAGGAGTTAATCTTCGATATTGTCCCCTTCCGCAGCGGGCTATCACGCGACCTTGCTTTCGGACGAACCGCATTCGCCAGATTCAACGCGTACCGCATTATGCATACCTCAAGCTCAAAATGCCGGGACCTCGCGAGGTTATAATAGCTTAATGGAAACACAGGCACGCTCGCTCCGTGCGGAGGAGCACACCGCTACTTGCAGCGAAGTGCAAAGCAGCCTTAGGCAAACCGCCAATTCGCTGAAAAAAGCCCCGGACACCTTCAGCGAGTCCGGAGTACCCTGCAACAGGAACACCAGGCACGTTCAGAGCTCGCCTAGCAATTCGGCCTCCATTCTAGTCCCAGTCAAGCGGCGAAATTTGCGCCGCGTTTACATAATTACGCACTCAAGATACCATGGGCATAGGCAGTGGCACGGCTACAACATGGCCCACAATGCGGCTCGACCGCTTCAGGACTCGTATACCTTTAACATTTTCTTCCTTTCAGGCCCCTATTCTCTGAAGGCCCTCTCCGGTTGTCTGATTATCGGACCGTCACAGGAAGGAAACACCAAGGAAGCAAGAAGCTTTGACGTACAAGGGAATCCCCAGGTGGTCTCTAATAACGATCGCTATACCTATTTTGCATACCCACACGCAGCTTGCCCTTGGATAGGACATGTCAAATAGTCCTATTTTTACTTATTGCACTACTTGTATACATACGTTTTGACGTATCACGTAAATAACAATGTACAACATTAGCTCATTATTGCATTCCTTCATCTTTTTTCCCTTGTCTACTTATTTACTGACGAATTGCACCCATTACATTACGTCGTCGGTCGCCAGGCTTCAGCAGTACCCCATAATACGGCATGAGAAGTCTGAACACTTTCGACATTGCGGCACCCCGAACTTATAACATTATATGCATCAGCTCGGAATCATGTCTTGGGTCAATAGTTGGGTTTGCCCGGCTCCCATGTTTTGGTACCTTACGTTCCGCTATATCGGCTAAGGTAGCACTGGGAGAACTACTACGATTGTGTCCAGATTCTTCCGGACGAGCACCTCACTAGAGAAAGCCGAAAACTGACTGTCATGATGCGGCGAGAGCTGGTCGCTGTTCGAGAGGTCTCAAATCCTTAAACATTTTTTCCGCTTCAGGCGAAGAGTCGGCCTTGTCCGATTTAGGCGTACATCGCGCCCCAAGTTCGGCCTTCCGAATACTAGGGGCTTCGCCAAAATTTATAATTATAGACTTCTATGGCTAAGTGAGAGCGATAAAGCTTTATAGTCCGATTGCCTGGTTCGTTGTCAACACCTCCTTGAAGGACCCAAAACTGGGATAATGAGTGATCAGGTTTATCCCGATCACCTCTGTACTAGTTACTTGGGGGCAGAAGCCGACAACTCGCCAACTCTCAAATTTTATAAACGGCCGCACAGAAGGTAATATTTTAAATCAACAAGCGTTATATAGCGCACATGAACTCATTTTCATATTACAGGATCACATGAGTACATTCATTCAAATATTACATCCTTAGCACATTCCTCCGCCACAAGCCGGGCACCCTTCAGAACACTGTCATAATACTTTTCGGGGTGGTGATGCTCCTTGCCCATCGTCTTCCTTCACCAAATTTTTGGCGTCCATCTTCGCTTGATGCAATTAGGTAATTCGGCAAAAGCCCTGCGCGCACCCTCAATGCAGACGGACCGCTTTATGACTTCAAACCGTGGGCAGGTATTCACAAGCCGCCTTACCAGGCCGAAATAGCTGCTAGGCAGGGGCTCGCCAGGCCACATCCGGACTATGAGACCCTTTGTCGGTGTCAAAACCGGCGGATCTCGGGTAGGGGGTCCCGAACTGTGCATCTAGGTGGATGGTAACAGGAGACAAGGGACACGATGTTTTTACCCAGGTTCGGGCCCTCTCGATGGAGGTAAAACCCTACTCCTGCTTGATTAATATTGATGATATGGGTAGTACAAGAGTAGATCTACCATGAGATCAGAGAGGCTAAACCCTAGAAGCTAGCCTATGGCATGATTGTTGTTCGTCCTACGGACTAAAACCCTCCGGCTTATATAGACACCGGAGAGGGTTAGGGTTACATATAGTCGGTTGCAATGGGAGGAGATCTACATATCCGTATCGCCAAGCTTGCCTTCCACGCCAAGGAAATTCCCATCCGGACACGGGACGAACTCTTCAATCTTGTATCTTCATAGTCTAGGAGTCCGCCATCCGGACACCCCCTAATCCAGACTCCTCGGTAGCCCACGAACCGGGCTTCAATGGCAGCGAGTCCGTGTGTGATTGTCTTCGACATTGCAAGGCGTGTTCCTCCTCCGAATACTTCATAGAAGATTTTGAACACAAGGATAGTTTCGGATCTGCAAAATAATTTCCACATACCACCGTAGAGAATAATATTTACACAAATCCAATCACGACGTATTTTGCGGTAAGTGACATCACACCTGCGGCCAAGCCTTTATTGAATCATTTTCTTGTCCCACCTCAAGCGCACTTAGCGAGGCGGTTTCCTTGGCACGTCTTGTTGTCAAGAGATCGTGTCCCCTTATTCCGGATTCTCATCAATACGGGCGTGGGTAACCCAATCGTGCAGATTAGCACGTCTCCACTATCGGCGAGTCCCCAAGCGGTCACGGGAAGGCTCTTGGTATTCAACCTCTTTATAAAGAGACCAGGGCTCTACCCCTTTCTTTTCAATCTCAATCGAATCCACCCCTCGCGATCGAGTTCCAACACCAAGCTCCAGATTCAGCGCCGGACCTTCAATGATGTCCGGCTCCGAACTTCAAGGCCGGTGGATGCCTTCCTCCGTTACGGAAGAAGACGTGCTAAAGCTAAGAGATGCCAGATACTTAACTGGTGAAATTTTGCATAGGCTGCCTGCTCAAGGGCAGGTTATTCCCACTCCCAAGCCTGGTGAGAGCATGGTGTTCGCGTCTCACTTTCTTTGGGGGTTAGGCTTCCCGACGGACCCCTTCGTGAGGGGGCTCATGTTTTATTATGGGTTGGAATTTCACGACTTGGATCCGGAGTCCATCCTCCACATCTCATCGTTCATTGTCGTATGCGAAGCCTTCCTCCGCATTACTCCTCACTTCGGATTGTGGCTTAAGACCTTCAAAGTGGAGCCGAAGATGATCAAGGGGCAGCAAGCGGAGTGCGGAAGGGCTGTTATAAGCAAGAATGCTGGCGCTCCATGGCCCGAGGGCTCTTTTCAAGAGGAGTTCAGCTTATGGCAACGAGAGTGGTTTTATATCACAGCTCGGGGGCACCAAGTGGGTGGCGCCACCTGCCTTCGCCGGGTCCTCCCAGCAGTGGCGTCATGGGTCAATAAAGGAGGCTCGGACTGGGGGCCGTCAGGGCGTGCCCTTGTTGCAGGGCCGCATTCAAGATCTCCTGGAAAGAGACATCAACTGGCCGTAGTGAAGCAGGTCATGTTGATTCGCCCCCTTGCCCTCAAGCGCCGCCCCCTCACTTTGTGGGAGTTTAATCCGAGGGACCACGAGCTCTCCAACACTTCTGGTAGCGGCGCCCATGGAGATGTACAAATTGTTCTTGGATCACAAGCAATGTGTCCGGACTCGACCGAGACGCATGGTCTGAGCTGCAATCGCCCGGATACTCAAGTAAGTAGCCACATGTGCGGACAGGCTATCCGTATATTCATCTTAAAATTGCCCTTAAAAGGGCTGTCCCTTAAACAGGAGTGGATAGCGAAAGCAAAGCTAATCAGGTGTCCGGCCCCCCTCCCCGAGACCACGCCGGATCCCGTGTTAACCAGATCTTTGGAGGTTGCGCCTTTGGAAGAAAGGCGAAGGGGGAACAAGGAAGCTACCGTCTCCTCGAAGGAGGCTGTCAGGAAAGGAGGAAACGAGAATCCCTCCATCCAGGGAAAGAAGAGGACCGCCTCTGAAGACCCGGAGACCATGGTCTCAAAGCGGGGGAAGAAATCTTCGTCAGAGGGTCCTGCGCCGGGAGGTGCCTCGGCTGCACTGTTCCCTCAAGGGGATCAACCCTCCAGCGAGCCGTTAGTAGAGAGGGGAGTTTTAAAATAAGAGACATCCCTATTCTATTCCTGAGAAAGATAACTGAATTTTTACCTTGTAGTTCGGATCTCAGCCCTTCTCAGCAGTGAGCTCATCTTCGTGGGATCTTCGTCCGGGAGATGATGGAGAGCGGAACGCCTCCCTGCCGTACCGCCTTGCAAAGGCGACCACTGAGGTGTCGTCATGGAGGGTTTCTCCGAATCCGGTAGGGCCGGAAAGCAGCCGTATGGCTCTCCAAAGCCCTCCGTGTCCGGCGTTCGAAAAAGGCCATCGGACGAGTCCGGCACCATCCGGTGCACGGTCGGAGGAGCTGAAGGAACTGCTCGGGCGAGCGTCTATCTCAGAAGAACACCGTGCATTGATGGGCACGGTGATTGAAAGGATTTCATCTGCGGAGAGCGGGTTGCACGAGGCCGTCAGGAGTTCTTGGCGGAGTTTTGAGATCTGGCGAAATGATGTACCTTTTGACAGTTCCGCATATAAAAGATGCGCCCTATATAGATAGTAGCCCACGAGACTCGGTGCGTTGTCAAAAATGACGGTCTTGCCGAGGATCATAATCCGAGTATAACATGTCGCTCTTTTCGATGTAGGTGGCGAAGTGTCCGGTGGCTAGCCGGACTGATGAATTTGCCGAGCTAAAGCGGCAACATGACGTGGCGGATGCCTACATCGCGCTTGTCAACAAGCGGCTTGACGAGTCACAAGGTATGCAATTTCTCCGCGGACACACGGTAAAGGGGCTTGATGCCCGAGCCTTACAACATGTATGCTTGATGCAGATGGTGCCGCTGCCATGGAGAACCTTCAGCGGAACTTCGCCCGAGCCAAGGAGCAGGCCAGAAAAACTGATCGGTTGCCTTAAAAAGGCGGCCGAAGAGCCGAAGTTTAAACAGGTTGCTCATTGCCGAAGCAGAAGGAAATGGCCGAGATGGCTGTGAAGTTGAAGGATGCTGCCGACGCTGCAAGCTTCTTGAAAAAGAAGATCGGGCGGAACAAAAGGACCTGGAGAAGGCCACTACCGAGGCCAAGGATGTTCGCTCTGCAATGAGAGCCATGAAGCAGGAGCTACATCAGGCCGGAGATATCGCGGCTGGAAAGCCCTTTATGCTGCGGATGAAGTTTGGGGATCCTAAATATGCTCAGTTGGACTGCTGTGGAGTGCGGCGGATACTTATCTGGACTTGGCGGCAAGTGCATGGTGGCGTCCGAACACTTCCGAGATCAACAGGATTACGAAGTGGAAAAGCTTTTTTGGTCGCAGTTCCACAATCCAGAGCGCCCACTTCCATTAACCGAGCATTTGGCCGAATGGGTGGAGCTGAATAGGTTATCCGGACTCTCCCTGAAGGATGTCGTGAGTCATCTGTGGCCGGAAAGTCCCGAGCCGAAGAGTTATTTTGGTTTGGTGCAGCAGTTCCTTGGTGCGGTGCCGCATATCAATGCAATGAAGAGGTCAGCATGCATAGAGGGTGCGCGGATGGCTCTTGCCCGTGTCAAGACATACTGGGCGGAGATGAAGGCCACCGACGTTGCATCCCAAGATTCGGACGGGAGCCGAGTACCTGCCGAGCACTATTTTCAGGAAGTTCTGCAGGGCGCTCGTTTAATAGAGATGCAGTGCTCGAAGGATATCATGTTCGAATAACATGTATTATTGTAAAACAATGTTTCGATGGAATATAAAAGCTTTTTATACTTGTGCCTGCAAGAATTAAAATACCTCATGTGCGGCCGTTAATGTATATGTGTATATAACCTGAAAGATGGCAGTCTTCGGCTTCAGCCCCCACACATATAATGCGGGGGTGTTCGCAAAAGGCGCATTTTCACACTTGATCCAACGTCTTGGTCCTATAAAGGAGGTGATAGCGTAGCGAACTAGGCAACCGGACTATAATGCTTTATCACTTTCACTTAGCCATAGGAGTTTGACTGTGGGGCTACTATATATAGCCCCTAGGGGCACCACCTTCGCCCGGTCAAGCGGCGTGTGTGTACTGGCAGAAAGCGACCCTTCGTTAATGCGAGGAATCCTAAAGATTCCGGTGGGTCATCGAGTGGTTGACCGTCTCACGCTATATCATGTGATCAGTTTTGGCTTTCTCTCTTGAGGTGCTTTCGCTTTGGCGAACCGGGCACAATGTAATAGTTCTCCTGGTGGCGCCTTAGCCGATAGAAGCGGAACGTAAGGCAGCAAAACACGAGGCGGCAAACCCAACATTTGACCAAAGACATGATTGAAGCTGATGCATATAAGGCCAAACTAGCGACGCGAACACTCCCTAAGGTATTCGGTCTTTATGAAAACGGGCTGAACAACGTCCTTAGTAATAAGCCCCCTGGTGTCCAGTGCACGCGCAAAATCCTGGCGTGGCCAATGCCAAGGCGCTAGCCTCCACCTCGGTTATAGCAAGAAACCGGGGATGTATATCAACAAGAGACAAAAAAAAGGTTTACGTGAGGGTCTTAATCTGAAAAGAATCCTTGGAACGGGTCCCTCTTTTGCGTCTGCGCTCGTGTCTCCGTTGTGCCGTATCACAGACGGGTGTAGCACGGTGTTCATCTGTAAAGAGAGGAACTTAGTTGAAAAAAGATCATGCGAAAATGTACGTTATATTAAATAAACAAAGTACAATTTAAAATGAATAAAATTGAGCTTTATTGTCTCTTGTTGTACATCTGCTTGAGCCCCTTGAGCGGGGTATGCAGCTAGTAAGCCCTTGTATGTTTACGCCGGACTCGTCTAGCCATGTCCGGGGTCTGAACGGCCTGTTTAGGTGCTTTGATTAGTGAAGCCGGTTTAGTGTGTGGCTGCTAAGGCAGCCACACAATCTTCCGTGCTCGAGGAACACCCGATATTTCCCTTTAATGAGATGATGCCTAGTGGACCGAGCATTTTAAGTATAAGGGATGCATAATGCGGTATTATGCGTTAAGCGAGGCGAAGCTTAGCGTCCCAAAGAGGTGCTTGATAGCTACTTGTAAATGGGGCGATGTGGAAGGTTAGCTTTTCCACGGCGGAAGTTGTCGGGTGAGCTGAACATAACTTCTAGCAGGAGAGAGCCCATACAATGGGCATCTGGGCCTGGCGTTACCCCTTGAAAGGAAGTGTTGCTATGTCGAATTGTTATTGGGTCTATCCCCATTTTGCGGATTGTGTCCGGATATAGCAGGTTTAAATCACTGCCGCCGTCCATTAGGACTTGTGTAAAGTGGAGTCCGTCAATTATCGGATCTAATACCAAGGCAGTCCTTTGCATTCCGGATACTTCTAGAGTAATCCTGATGGTCGAAGGTGATTGGTTTCAACAACCGATTGGCGGGACTCCTCTGGGATAGGTCGTATGGTAGCGTATCTCTATGGGCGCCCACTGCTTCTCCTTTTGTCACGTGAAGTGAATTTACTGTTTTGACTTCTTGTGGGAAGTTCTTATGTTTTCGGTGTTACCTTGTGGGGTTCGTCATCGTCCTCGCTTGGTGTGTCGAGCCTTGTGTTCGACATTGAGTTTGCGGATTGCGAAGACCCAACAATCTCTGTGGGTATGGTTTGCAGGCTTCCGGGAGTACTGTGGATTTGACATATCTTGTCCAAGATTTTGTTTAGGTTAGATAGCTCGTCCCTGTTATCCTTGAGGGGCAGCTTTTTCTGATTCTGCCGAGAGCTTTTGAATCCGGCGTTGACTATCGTGCTCTTCTGGGCTGTTTCCTTGGTCCGCGCTGGTCGTTGCTGCGTCGCGATTTCCCGTTCCATCCCTAACCCGGATGTACTAGGGTCGCTGGTATTGCATCTTGCCAACCAGCTATCCTCTCCTAACATAAAAGCGGGTCATGAGGCTTGTTAATGCGGCCATTGTTCTTGGCTTTTCTTGGCCGAGGTGTCTGGCGAGCCATTCGTCTCGAACGCTGTGTTTGAAAGCTGCTAAGGCTTCGGCGTCCGGACAATTGACTATCTAGTTCTTTTTAGTAAGAAATCTGTTCCAGAGTTTCCGGGCTGACTCTACGGGTTGTTGAGTTATATGACTTAAATCACTGCATCAGGACGTCGGACATAGGTCCCTTGAAAATTTGCCCGAAGCATCCTCGAGCTCTTCCCAACTTCCAATGGTGTTTTCGGGAAGGCTCTTAAGCCAATGCCGGGCTGGCCCTTTGAGCTTGAGGGGTAAGTATTTTATGGCGTGGAGGTCATCTCCTCTAGCCATGTGTATGTGGAGGATGTAATCCTCAATCCAGACCAGTGGTCCGTTGTTCCGTCAGATGCCTCTATGTTCACGGGCTTGAATCCCATTGGAAATTCATGATCCAGCACCTCATCGGTGAAACATAGGGGTGCGGCACCCCTATATCTGGGCGTGCGTGATGTTCGGATATTTGATGTGTTGCATTGCTTACTAGAGCTTGCTTTCTTGGCCCATAGATAGATCTGGCTGGGCCATCTTTTTGATCACGAATCTTTGTGCGGATCGCGTCGGCTTGTGTGCTTGGCGTCCTTTGCACTCTGTTGGTAGCTATGGGGTCGTTTGTCCAACCGGGTGGCTTCCTTATTTTTTGATTGCGGAGGCTCTAAGGCCTCATCATCAAATTCCGGCAGTAATTTTCGCTTCGGATAGCTCTTTGTGTGGCGATTGTCGCCGTATTTGTCTGTGGTGTTGAGTACTTTGCTCCATCTGATTACGAGTGCATCTTCCACTGTTTTGAGCTTCCGCTTACGCTTTTTCAGGCTACGCGAAAGTGGCAGCGAGCCTTTTTGGAGGTTCTTCTGCTTCCGACAACTTGTCCCGTGAGGTCGTCCGGACTGTTGTCTTTCAGCCGGGGACGGGTTGTTTATCCAAGTTGCCACTGTTCGGACGGTTGCTTTCGATGGCAAGTTCGCCGTCCGGGTTCGCCACCTGCTCTATGGTTGGGTCTGTATGGCTGCTTTCTCTGTTGAGGTGGGGTTTGGAGCGGCGCCACGCCGCTTTGATTGCTTTTCGAGGAGCGATCCTTGTTGCGTCCCTTTGTTCCCTCGTCGTCGTTTCCTTTAGGTGTATCCACCATGTATACATCGTGAGATGGGGTGGTTGTCCGATGGCCTATAGGCGCTGGTTCATGTTAAATCTCCTACATCGCCGTCCATACCGTCGATGTCTTGAATCAGTCAAGCATGTCGGTTAAATCATCGGCGGTGGCTACAAAAGTGGGTGGTGGGTGGGCTTTGAATTTCTTCGTCGTCCGCATCCCAACCTTGCCGACCATAATCTAGCCAGGACTCTTCTGATAAAGAGAGAGACTTTAGTGAATTCAGGATGTCGCCAAAGGGTGAGTGCTAAAAGCTGTCCGCGGCGGTGAACTCCATGATCGGCGCCCAATCGGATTCGATTGGCAGGGGCGCGGAAGGATCGGAGTCCGGCACCTTGGAGTCACGAAGCCGCAGAGACAGGTATGGTGTTCGGCTCGATCGGCATAGAGATTGCAGCCCCGAGGCGGTGTCCAGCCACCCGTCCTCGATTAGGCGCGATCGGCTCGAAGCTAAGGGTCGGAGCGACGCAATGCGACCTCCGTGACACTGTTGGTGGCAGAGCTAGATCAGCCCATCGTGGCGGTCACGGCGGCGCTTGGCGTGGCTCGAACCCGTCGAAGATCAAGTCTCCGCGGACGTCGGCCGTGTAGTTCAAATCTTCAAATCTGACCTGGATGGCCAGGTGTAGCTTTATCTGCTCCGGATGGCTGGCCGAATTGGCCCGATGCAAAGCCGCCCGAATCTGAAGATCTCTGTCCGGGAGAAAAGTCTCACCTGGACCGCATCGTTGTTGATGATCGGCGAGCCATCAGGCCTAAAGATGACGCATACGCAGGAACTCTCAATGAAAGCACCAATGTTGGTGTCAAAACCGGCCAGATCTCGGGTAGGGGGTCCCGAAGCTGTGCGTCTAGGCGGATGGTAATAGGAGACAAGGGACACGATGTTTTTACCCAGGTTCGGGCCCTCTCGATGGAGGTAAAACCCTACTCACCTTGATTAATAGTGATGATATGGGTAGTACAAGAGTAGATCTACCACGAGATCGGAGAGGCTAAACCCTAGAAGCTAGCCTATGGCATGATTGTTGTTCGGCCCCACGGACTAAAACCCTCCGACTTATATAGACACCTTAGGAGAGGGTTAGGGTTACATAGAGTCGGTTACAATTGGAGGAGATCTACATATCCGTATCGCCAAGCTTGCCTTCCACGCCAAGGAAAGTCCTATCCGGACACGGGACGAAGTCTTCAATCTTGTATCTTCATAGTCCAGGAGTCTGGCCAAAGGTCATAGTCCGGCCATCCGGACACCCCCTAATCCAGGACTCCCTCACCCTTCATGGCCAGTTCGGCCGCCTTGTGAAGCTCGACCAATTGCTTCAACTGGTCGCTCAAGGGCATCGGAAGTTCGGTCCCAGTATACTGAGACCAGAACAACTTCTCCGTCGAGCTCCCTTCCTCAGCCCGGTAGAACTCCGCGACATCCAACACATCACATTGGGTAGATCTGTGACGCTCTGGAGAGCTCCGAATTCGGGTAAGTAAAAGGAAAGTTTCCTTCACATGCTTGCTTTGGCATAATGAATGTCTTACCCACCGCTATCTTCTTGACCGCCTGAATTTCCTGCCGGGGCCTTACTGGCTTGACCTTGGCATTTTGTGCGTTCTCGAGGGCCTTCGCAATCTCGGACCCTTGTGTCTTAGAGTCACGCTCCAAGGACTCGTATTTCTTGACAAACTCCTAGAGCTCTTGCTGAACCTCACCGATTCGGGCCTCTTGCTTCTCGCGCTCGGCGTGCTCCTTGGCCGCTTTGCCTTCAGCCTCGGACAAGGCCTTCTTCAGGGCCGCCACTTCGGTCGTGGCCCCTAGCAAAATTCATGACGATCCTGTGATCTAACAACCACCTTCTTTTTTCTTTATCAATAAACAGACATGGTATCACTTACCTTTGTCCTCTTCGAGCCGCCTCTTGGTAAGGCCGAGCTCTTCCTTGGACCGCTCAAGGTCCCACTTGATCTTGAGACCTCCGGCGCCAGGCGAGCGGCAATGACGGTGATGAAAGCCTGCTTATTCACATAGACATACTCTGATTAGACGCCTGTGATTATTATTTTATCCTCTGTTGGCCTTTCTTTGCGAACACCAAAGCGAGCATCGAGGGCTACTCTTGTCTATCTTTGTAACATTTTCTCATAATTTGATTACTTACCTCAAAGCTTTGTTAGGAGGCTGGCACGAACTTCAGTCAGTCCACTTTTGGCGGACCGAACCTTCTTGACCACCGCACTCATGATAGTGCGGTGCTCTTCGTCAATGGAAGGGCCGCGAAGCGCTTCCAGCAAATTGTCCGATGCCTCTAGATGGACAAAGGCCATCGACATGCAGAACGGCTGCCCCCCTTTGCAGTGCTTTGACAGAATCCGGAACCACTGGAGGTTCCGACGCAGTATTCGGCTGGGGGCTAAACTTGCTGCCCCCGGCATTAGAGCCCATGGGAATCTTGCCCCCCATGCACCCAGCGCCTGGAATATCGCCTTGGGGTGCCTCTGGAACTATCTCCCCTTGGTTTAGCGCCCTTTGAGACAACACCTCGACGTCGTCCGTAGGGCGGGGGGAGGAGGCGGTCGGGAGTGAATCGCTGTTCATCTCCGACTGGCCCAAAGACCCATCCGAAGAGGATACATCGATATGGGCTTTGGATGGACTGCATGATCATGTTTGGCATGATAAGAAGCAATAAAACAAAACATACCAGAACTATTATGGTGTCCGGATACTTAGGACTTCGCCAGGGGCTTGTCCCTGGGTAGCCACTCCTCGTCATTTGGCGGCTATTGTGGAAGCAGTCCGGAAGGAGGGTCCTTCCTTCTTGGACCCTTGACCTCCCAGGATGGGGCGGCCTTCCTTTTCTTGTCTCCCGGCTGGGGAGAACTTTCCTCTTCCTCCTCCTCATTTTCGTGGGAGGAGGGCGCCTCAGTGTTGTCGGACGATGAGTCCATACAGCCTCTTGCCGGAGACCTTTCACAGTCCCCTGCGGCCTTCTTCTTGGCCTTCTTGTCGGCGCCTCATAAAAGTATGAACCAACATCTCCATTAAGAGAGCCCTTCTTTGGATCCTCGGGCAGTGGGGCCGGACAATCGATCCGCTCCGCTGTCGCTACCCAATCCTGTTAAAATGGCATGGAGGCTCAGATCCTTCAAATGATTATACTGGGGAAAGGAACATCTTATAAGGTATAAGGAGCTTACCGGATTGGCAGGGCGCTTGGCGCCGAGTCCGCGATCCTCGATGAAGGGAGGAGGCACCTCGGCGGACTTGAACAACACCTTCCGAGATGTCTTGGTGCGTCGTGGCCAAAAGCTCTCGCGGCGTCACGGTGCTTGGCGGATCAAACTCCCACATATCGAATACCCGTCTTTGACACGGGAGGATCCGGCGGAAAGAGCATGACACTGGACCATGTTGACAAGCTTGATTTTCTTGCTTATCATGTTTTTAACACAGTTACTGGTCTGGCAATTCGGCTCCACCGATGAGCCCCGAGATAGGCCCTTCTCTTTCCAGGAGGTGAGCCGCATGGGGATGCCGGATCGAAGTGCAGGGCCGCCTCCCAGTTGGTGTCGCGCGGCTCGGTGATGTAGAACCACCTCGATTGCCACCCCTTCACGGTCTCCACATAGGAGCCTTCGAGCTAGGTGACGTTGGGCATTTTTCCCACCATAGCACCTCCGCACTCCGCTTGCTGGCCGACCACCACCTTCGGTTTCACGTTGAAGGTCTTGACCACATGCGAAGTGGGGCTTGATGCGGAGCAAGGCCACGCCTACGATGATAAAACGCCGAGATGTTGAGTATGAAATTGGGGGCCAGATCATGGTAGTCCAGCCCGTAGTAGAACATGAGCCCGCGAACAAATGGGTGGAGGGAAAACCCCAGCCCGCGGACGAACTGGGTAAGGAATACAACCCTTTCATGGGGTTCTGGGGTAGGGACGACCTGCCCCGCGTCTGGGAGCAAATGCGCGATGTCTGCGGCCAGGTATCCGGCTTCCCGGAGCTTCGTAATGTTCTCCTCCGTAACGGAGGAGACCATCCACTTGCCCCCCACTCCGGACATGTTTGGGGTGTTTTTGCGGAGAAAATGTGAACTTGGGCGCTGGAGCTCGAGTGCGAAAGAATGGATGGGTAGGGAAGAAGAAGGCGTGGGTGAAAAAGAGGAGTCCTTGTCCCTTTATAAGGGCGGTAGAAACCGTGTGCCTCCCCACTTACCTGGTAAACTCGCTTATTCCCCAAGCGCCATGATTGATGGCGCGGTAGGGTTACCCACACCCGTATTGATGAGAATCCCGTGATAAGGGGACACGATCTCTGCTTCGACAATATGTGCCAAGAAAACCGCCTCGCAATATGTGCAGTAGTTGGTTGAGAAAAACGGTTCGAATAATGACCGGGCCGTGGCGTGATGTCACACTATAAAATTTGTCGGCAGATTAGATTTGTGGAATATTATACTCTCTACGGTAGTATGTGGAATTTGTTTTGTATAGAGCAGACGCGATCCTTGTGTTCAAAATCTTCTATGGAGTATTCGGAGGAGGAACCCGCCTTTGCAATGCGAAGACAATCCAGCTACCGGACTCATCGTCATTGAAGCCAGGTTCAGGGGCTATTGAGAGAGTCCTGGATTAGGGGGTCCTCGGACTGCCGGACTATATACTTTGGCCGGAATGTTGGACTATGAAGATACAAGATTGAAGACTTTGTCCCGTGTCCGGGTGGGACTCTCCTTTGCGTGGAAGGCAAGCTTGGCAATTCGGATATGTAGATCTCCTCCCTTGTAACGGACTCTGTGTAACCCTAGCCCCGTCCGTGTCTATATAAACCGGAGGGTTTAGTCCGTAGGACAACAACAATCATAATCATAGGCTAGGTTCTAGGGTTTAGCCTCTGCGATCTCGTGGTAGATGAACTCTTGTAATACTCATATCATCAAGATCAATCAAGCAGGAAGTAGGGTATTACCTCCATCGAGAGGGCCCGAACACAGGTAAACATTGTGTCCCCGCCTCCACATTACCATCCGCCTTAGACGCATAGTTACGGACCCCTACTCGAGATCCGCGGTTTTGACACGGCAATGAGCATCCAAGATGGGTATAATAATAACTATCATATAAAGTGCATTGAATACTATGAGAAGTTTGATTCCTTATGATTGTTTTGAGATATGAAGATGGTGATATTAGAGTCATGCTAGTTGAATAGTTGTGAATTTGAGAGATACTTTTGTTAAAGTTTGTGATTCCCATAACATGCACGTATGGTGAACCGTTATGTGATGAAGTCGAAGCATGATTTATTTATTGATTGTCTTCCTTATGAGTGGCGGTCGAGGGGAATGACGATGGTCTTTTCCTACCAATCTATCCCCTAGGAGCATGCGCATAGTACTTCGCTTCGATAACTAATAGATTTTTGCAATAAGTATGTGAGTTCTTTATGACTAATGTTGAGTCCATGGATTATCGCACTCTCACCCTTCCACCATTGCTAGCCTCTCTAATACCTTGCACCTTCGCGGTATCATACACCCACTATATACCTTCCTCAAAATAGCTACCATGCCTACCTATTACGGCATTTCCATAGCCATTCCGAGATATATTGGCATGCAACTTTCCACCGTTCCGTTTATTATGACACGCTCCATCATTGTCATATTGATTTGCATGATCATGTAGTTGACATCGTATTTGTGGCAAAGCCACCATTCATAATCTTTCATACATGTCACTCTTGATTCATTGCATATCCCAGGACACCGCCGAAGGCATTCACGTAGAGTCATATTTTGTTGTAAGTATCAAGTTGTAATTCTTGAGTTGTAAGTAAATAAAGTGTGATGATCTTCATTATTAGAGCATTGTCCCATGTGAGGAAAGGATGATGGAGACTATGATTCCCCCATAAGTCGGGATGAGACTACGGACGAAAAAATAAATAAAAGAGGCCAAAGAATCCCAAATAAAAAAAGAGGCCAAAGAAGCCCACCATAAAAAAATGATGAGAGAAAAAGAGAGAAGGGACAATGTTACTGTCCTTTTTTCCATACTTGTGCTTCAAAGTAGCACCGTGACCTTCATGATAGAGAGTCTCTTATTTTATCACTTTCATATACTAGTGGAAATTTTTCATTGTAGAACTTGGCTTGTATATTCCAATGATGGGCTTCCTTAAATGCCCTAGGTCTTCATGAGCAAGCGAGTTGGATGCACACCCACTTAGTTTCTTTTGTTGAGCTTTCATACGCTTATAGCTCTAGTGCATCCATTGCATGGCAATCCCTACTCACTCACATTGATATCTATTGATGGGCACCTCCATAGCCCGTTGGTACGCCTAGTTGATGTGAGACTATCTTCTCCTTTTTGTCTTCTCCACAACCACCATTCTATTCCACCTATAGTGCTATGTCCACGGCTCACGCTCATGTATTGCGTGAAAGTTGAAAAGGTTTGAGAACATCAAAGTATGAAACAATTGCTTGGCTTGTCATCAGGGTTGTGCATGATTAAATACTTTGTGTGATGAAGATAGAGCATAGCCAGACTATATGATTTTGTAGGGATAACTTTCTTTGGCCATGTTATTTTGAGAAGACATGATTGCTTTATTAGTATGCTTGAAGTATCAATATTTTTATGTCAATATTAAACTTTTGTTATTTTGAGAAGACATGATGGCCCACGAAGTTCAAGCCAGAGCTGCCGCCCCGCTACGATGGTAGCGCCAACCCCGTGGAGTTTCTGCAGCTCTACACCATGAGCATTCAGGCTGCAGAATGAGGCGACCACGTCATGGCGAATTGGTTCCCCGTGGCCCTTAAGGACACCGTGCGCTCATGGCAGATGAATCTTATCGAGACCTCCATCTCTTTGTGGGAGGAGCTATGGCGGAAGTTCATCTCCAACTTCAAGGGCACGTCCGACCACCCCCTCACGCTCAATGCCCTGCGCGCCATCCGCCAGCGCCCTGACAAGACCCTCTGCAAGTACATACAACGCTTTAGCCAAGTGCACAACAAGATCCCATGCGCCTTTAGCGCCGTGGTCACCGTTGCGATCTCCAATGGCGTCACGGAAGTCAGGATGCGCGAGAAGCTCGCCATCAATGACGAGCTCAACACCGTGGTTGAGCTGTTAGACCTCGCCACCAAGTGCGCCAAGGCTGAGGAGGGCCGTCTCTTTGCCCACAAGGACCCTGACGCCGAGCTTGACATCGCCAAGCCCAAGGCCAGGGACACCAAGTGCTGCGGAGCTTGAGCGGAAGCGCCACCGCGACCACTACGAGCCCAGGAAGGACGGGCGCCCCTTCTGCGCCTACCAAAACGTGCACTCCCATGCCACAGAAGACTGCCACGAGATCAAGCTGCTTCGCAACGAGCGGCAAGAGAAGCACAGCAACCGCGGCTCAGGATGTGAGGGTAACGGCAAGGGCGGACGCTGGAAGGATCGCGACGATGATACGTCTCCAAGATATCTATAATTTTTGATCTTTCCATGCTATTATATTATCTGTTTTGGATGTTTAATGGGCTTTAATATGCTCTTTTATATTATTTTTGGGACTAACCTATTAACCGGAGGCCTAGTGCCGATTGCGTTTTTTTGCCTATTTCAAAGGTCTCGCATGAAAAGGAATATCAAACGGAATCAAAGCGTAACGAAAGCTTCGAGGATCTTTCTTGGAGCGAACGCATAATCCAGAGACTTGGAGTGGAAGTCGGAGACACCTGTGGCGGCCACAAGCGGGAGGCGCCCAAAGGTAGGCGCGCCCCCCACCCTCGTGGGCCTCGTAGCTCCACCGACCTACTTCTTTTCGCCTATATATACTCTTATACCCTAAAAACATCCAGAGAGCCACAGAAACCACTTTTCCGGCCGCCGCAACCTTCTCGTAATTCGTGAGATCCCATCTTGGGGCCTTTTAAACCCAATCTGGGAGGGGATTCGATCACGGAGGGCTTCTACATCAACACCATAGCCTCTCCGTTGATGTGTGAATAGTTTACCACAGACCTTGGTCCATAGTTATTAGCTAGATGGCTTCTTCTCTCTCTTTGGTTCTCAATACAAAGTTCTCCTCGATGTTCTTGGAGATCTATTTGATGTAATACTTTTTGCGGTGTGTTTGCCGATATCCGATGAATTGTGGGTTTATGACCAAGATTATCTATGAACAATATTTGATTCTTCTCTGAATTCTTATATGCATGATTTGATATCTGTGCAAGTCTCTTCGAATTGTCGGTTTAGTTTGGCCTACTAGATTGATCTTTCTTACAACAGGAGCAGTGCTTAGCTTTGGGTTCAATCTTGCGGTGCTCGATCCCAGTGACAGAAAGGGAACCGACACATATTGTATTGTTGCCATCGAGGATAAAATGATGGGGTTTATATCATATTGCTTGAGTTTATCCCTCTAAATCATGTCATCTTGCTTAATGCGTTACTCTGTTCTTATGAACTTAATACTCTAGATGCATGCTGGATAGCGATCGATTTGTGGAATAATAGTAGTAGATGCAGAATCATTTCGGTCTACTTGATACGGACGTGATGCCTATGTTCATGATCATGCCTAGATATTCTCATAACTATGCGCTTTTCTATCAATTGCTCAGCAGTAATTTGTTCACCCATCGTAATATATGCTGTCTTGAGAGAAGCCACTAGTGAAACCTATGGCCCCCGGGTCTATTTTACATCATATTAGTTTATCGTCAACTTGCCAATTCCTGTCGCCGTTTATTTTGCAATCTTTACTTTCCAATCTATACAACAAAAATACCAAAAATGTTTATCTTATTATCTCTATCAGATATCACTTTTGCAAGCGGCCGTGAAGGGATTGACAACCCCTTTATCGCGTTGGTTGCAAGGTTCTTGATTGTTTGTGCAGGTAATAGGAGATTTGCATGTAGTCTCCTATTGGATTGATACCTTGGTTCTCAAAAACTAAGGGAAATACTTACGCTACTTTGCTGCATCACCCTTTGCTCTTCAAGGGAAAACCGACACATGCTCAAGAGGTAGCAGATGACAACAAAATAGCTCTCCCTTGGTGTCGAAACAGCCTCAGTAGGCCGACCCTCGTGAGGCCAATCCTCAGCAGGCCAACGCGGCCCTGCCGCGCCCCAACTGGAACAACGAAAACCTGCTCGAGGAAGATGCCGGGGGCTACAGGAGCCTCACGCAGTGGCTTGCATCCTTGGTGAAGCCCAGGCTCCCCCATCCAACCACCACTTCAAGCAATTCTCTCGTAAGGTGAACGCAGCCCTCCCAGAGCCTGCAGACGCCAAGCCCCTCAAGTGGTCACAGTACCCCATCGACTTCGACTATGGCGACCACGCAAAGTCTACAAAGTCTGTGGGCACCATCCCTCTATTGTGCACACCCACCATCAACAACGCGGCAGTCACCAAGACACCCATCGACGATGATGTCGGCCTCAACATGATCTCTGTGGATGCCTTCGAGTTGCTTCAGGTGCCCTATGAGCGCTTCACCACGAGGCCGTTCTCGAGCATGACCGACGGCTCCACGGTACCCCTTGAGAGCGTGGAACATCTTGTTGCGCTCATGTTGCTGTCCCCGCTCCAGCATGCGCGTCACAGCCTGCTCGATAATCTTGGGAAGCGCCGCCTACATGTCCGAAGAGGAGGCCAACTCGCCCTCTAGATGCTCCTTCGCCGAGAATGCCTGCGCCAGCTCTGCCTGACGTCCACCACCCGCTTATTTAGGTAAATCGATCTCAGCCTAGAGCTGCGCCCCACTTCTCAGTGAAGCACTCCTCCGGGCCTTCAATTTTTGGCGGTGGTTTGTAACGAGCGCCTCGCTATCTGCCTTGGCACAGGCCTCAATATCTTCTTTGTACTTCTTCTCCGGCTCCTCGAACTGGGAGTTGGCTTGGGCCACATGGGAGTCGTGGGTGGCCTAGGCACTCTCCACCTAGCGCTCTCATGTCAACATGTGCTCATGATCAAGTTTCTGCTTCGTGGTAGTTTGAGCGGCCTCCCGCTATTGGAACCCCACGTCCGCCTCATGGATGGCCAGCTCCCCCTCGTGCTTGGCAATGGCCTCCTCGTGCTTCTCCAGCTCGTCTTCACGAGAAGTCTGCTTTGGCCATGAGAGTCGTGAGCTCTTCGCACTTGAGAGCTCCCCTCCCGGGAGGTGAGCTGCTTCTCGAGGGTGTAACAACCTTCTCCTATGACTGGAGCTCCCCGGCTGGCGGCCTGCTCCCGGACAGACTTCTCATGAGCCACACCCTCGTTCCGCTGATGCTCGGCCTTGGTGGTCTCCTTTAGGGCCCTCATAAAGACCTCCTTGGCCTCCTTGACGATCCGGCCATGTTTCTCCCTCGCGGCGGCGTCCCGCTGGCGGCCGAGCTTCACGGCAGCATCCAGCTAGCGCCGCACCTCCATCAGGCTCGCACACTGTGACGCCCCCGATTCAATCGTACACTAATCATGCACGCAAATGTGTACGATCAAGATCAAGGACTCACGGGAAGATATCACAACACAACTCTAAACATGAATAAGTCATACAAGCATCA
The DNA here is from genome assembly GCA_021605145.1 of Aegilops bicornis. Taxonomy (NCBI): domain Eukaryota; kingdom Viridiplantae; phylum Streptophyta; class Magnoliopsida; order Poales; family Poaceae; genus Aegilops; species Aegilops bicornis. Next base: position 1,923,965 of record JAHIAL010000008.1, read on the forward strand.
TAATACAAGCCGGGGGCCTCGAGGGCTCGAATACAAGTGCTCGATCATAGACGAGTCAGTGGAAGCAACAATATCTGAAATCTGGACATAAATTAAACAAGTTTGCCTTAAGAAGGCTAGCACAAACTGGGATACAGATCGAAAGAGGAACATGCCTCCTGCCTGGGATCCTCCTAAACTACTCCGGGTCGTCGTCAGCGGGCTGCACGTAGTAGTAGGCACCTCCGGTGTAGTAGTCGTCATCGACGGTGGCGTCTGGCTCCTGGGCTCCATCGCCTGGTTGCAGCAACCGAGTAGAGATAGGGGAAAAGGGGGAACAAGGCAACCGTGAGTACTCATCCAAAGTACTCGCAAGCAAGGAGCTACACTACATATGCATGGATATATGTGTAAAGGGCCATATCGGTGGGTGAGCTGAGAATGCCGAGAATAAGAGGGGATAGCTAGTCTTATCGAAGACTACGCTTACGTCACCTTCGTCTTGCATCAGGTAGAAGAGGGTAGGTTGAAGTCCTCCAAGTAGCATCACATAGCAATAATCCTGCCGGCGATCCCTCTTCGTATCCACGAGAGAGGCGACCACCGTTGTATCGGCACTTGGAAGGGTGCGTTTATCAAGTATCCGATTCTAGTTGTCATAAGCTCAAGGTACAACTCCAAGTCGATCACATTACGAAGATCACGGCTATTCGAATAGATTAACTTCCCTGCGGTGCACCATCTTACCCAAAGACGCTTGATCCCATTTGGCCGACACACTTTCTGGGTCATGCGGCCGCCGGAAAGATCAACACGTCGCGCAGCCCTACCTAGGCTCAACAGAGAGGCCAAAGACGCCGGTCTAAACGTAGCGCCAAGTGCGGGCCCATCGCCCAATGCACACTCAAGACGTTGCGACGCGGCGAAGCAGACCTAGCCTAGTGGCGTTCGGTCAATCCGTGGCGCCGCTTTGGCCGATCATTGGCGTCACGAAGTGCCGGCTGATACCACGGCGGATACCCATAACTACTCCCGCGTAGATGGTTAGTGCGTATAAGCTCGTAGCCAACTCGGATCAAATACCAAGACCTCGTTAAGCGTGTTAAGTATCATGAACGCCGAGCGAGGCCAGGCCCACCTCTCTCCTAGGTGGTCTCAACCTGCCTGCCGCCTCCGCCACAAAGTAACAGCTGGGGGCGTCGGGAACCCGGGCCCACCTCTCACCGGGATGGAGCCACCGTCCTTTCACCCCATCTCCTAACTGTACCACGTAATGTAATAGTGTAAAGTATATAGTATATGCCCGTGATCACCTCCCGAAGTGATCACAGCCGAGAAAATATAGCATGGCGAATTGACAAGAGTGTAGGGCCGATGGAACACTAGCATCCTATACTACAAAGCGATGGGATAGCGGTAAAGGTAACAACAGATAGTAGCAAGGGACAAAGCTATGCAAAGAAAGATAGGAGTAATGGCCCGAAAGCAAGAACATGCTACACTACTCTAATGCAAGCGGTATAGAGAAGAGTAGGCGATATCGGTGATCAAAGGGGGCTTGCACTGGTTGCTCACAGCAAGAGAGAGGTCGTCGTCGATGTAGTCGTACTCGGTGGCATCGGCCGGTCTCGAGAGGTCTACCGGGGAAGAAGAGGGGAAGAAGCGATAAATCTGAGCCAACAAAGTATCACAAACAAAACGAGGCAATACGCGGTGCTAGGTGTGCCGACAGCGGTAGTAGGTGATACCAAAGCGAAGGAAAAGCATCCGGAAAAATATCCCCGGTGTTTAGCGTTTTTTTGAGCGGAGGAGGAAAGTTGCGAGTTCGATAGGTTAGGGGTGTGGCGGGGCAAGCGGATCTGCGTATCCGGAATCGTCTCGTCGTTACGAGCAACTTTCATGTTGAAAATATTTTAATCCGAGTTGCGGATTAAAAGATATGATTTTCAAAGATTTTATTAATTTCGGAATTTAATTAATTATTTAATTAATTGAAAACAGATTAATAGCGTTAGCATGATGTCATGCCGACATCGCTGACCAACAGAGTTGACTTGGTCAAGCCTGACATGTGGGTCCAAGTGGGACCCACCGCCATTCTCTGCTTAGGTTAATTCTGATTAGTTAATTTAATTACTATTTAATTAACCTAACTAGTTAATTAAATTAATTAAACCGGATTAATTAACTTAATTAATTCATTAGATAATTAATTAATTAATAATTAATTTTATTAAATCATTTTTATTTTTATTAATTATATTTATTTTAATTAATTTTAATTAATTTATTATTATTATTATTATTTATTTATTTTTTTAATCCCTTTTCTTTGTTCTGGGGCGTGGGCCCCATGTGTCTGTGGCCCAGAGGGGGTTGCGGGCATGGAGTGTGGCCTTCGCCGACGGCGTGGAGCAGCTGGCCGAGCGCGCCCGGCGAGCACTTCGCCACGAGGTGAGAAGCGAAAGCCGCCCGAGAACCTTGACGATGGGAGCCGCAGCCGAACTGAGCCACCCTGAGAAAGCGAGCGAGTGGCGCCCGGCCTTGAACTGATGGCGATAAGTGAGTGGAACCACGACCGGCGAGGAGGCGTCGGCAGGTGCTGCGGCGCCCGTGAGGAGAAGCGGCCTGAGGCGAGGGGTAGGGGCTCGCGGTGGCCACAGCGATATAGCGATGGCGGTGGTGGCCAGCGTGCATCTGAGAGACGAAGAAGGAAGAAGAGACCGGGGCCTCACCGTGATCGTGGGGACTAAGCGATGGGCTCGGGAGGGTTGGGGACGGCGTCGTGAGTCGAGGCGGAGGAGCTCCGGAGGAGGACGAGACGCGAGGTGGTGACTCCCGTGAGGGGGCTCTACTGGCGAGGTCGCGCGAGGCACCGGGCGCGTCGGTGAAAGGGGGGGGCCCTCTGCCCGATCCGACTGAGGAAGGGAGAGAGGCGTGCAGGGTTGGCGATGGGGCGGGCGGTCCAGCAGCCAGTGAGGCGTCGAGGCTCGGGCGGCGGCGTCGGTGGTTTGCCCGCCTCCGATCCAATCGGGAGAGAGGGAGGAGAGCGAGTGGGGAGGGGTTCTGGGTTAGGGTTCGGGGGAGTGGGGGTTAAGGGGCCATGGGGTGGGCGGTGGCCAGTTGGGCCGTCAGGCGGCTTCAGTGGCTGGTGGCCAGGCCCACCGGGCCAATGAGAGGGCTTTTGTTTTATTTCTTTTGTTCTATTTTGTTTATTATTCCTTTTACATTTTCTGTTTTGTTTTAGTTCCTCTTTTATTTTAGTTTTATAACTATAAAAGTAGTCCCTAATTTAGTGTTAGTAATTAGCTACTGCCACATAAGTTTGAAAACAAAATAAATTAGTTTAATATTCTATCTATTGTAAAAGGCATTCAACTAATTGTCTTTGCTACTTTGTTTAAAACATTTTAGATTATTTTACACTTTTATAAAAGTGTGGTTTCTCCACCATACTTACTTATGCATTATTTGGCTCACTCAAGACATTTTAGTTTCAATATTTGAAATATTTTATTGTTTGCTTGATTTTGAATTTGAACGCGAATCGGTTTCGAACTAACGCGAGATTAGCAACTATAATCGAGGTGACGTGGCATCACTAGCAGAGGATCACTGTAGCTTAATTACCCGGGCGTCACACACACTCTTGAGTGAGGTGTAGGTCCTCCACACAGAGATCCACAGCCGGCGCGTCAAGCGCCGTTCCACAGCCGCCGATGGCATCGCTGCACCTCTGCGCACTGTGTTGTCGAGAGTGCTTGCGAAGGGCCATTATTGGTCCCTGCGGTAGCGTGACACTTCCGATCATGATAAGGACCGTGCCCTCTGCGGCTCATCATTGGCTCCTTGTGGCCCCGTCCTTCTGCACGTGGCGTTGGCTGCGTGGACGGGATCCTCGTGGCCTCCTCCACCACCGGCGGCATCGACGCGCACCCCGGGCTCGCCGCAACCACCTTCCGGGCTTGAAGCGTTGTTGGGGGCGCGGGGCTCCCATGGCCCCCATGTCACTGTGAGCCTCCTCGATGGGTGCTGTGGGCTACGGGGGAATCGGCTCATCAGCCTTCACTTCCCGTGTGTCGCCTCCTGAGTCAGGCGCGTTGATACGTCTCCAATGTATCTATAATTATTTATTGCTCCATGCTATTATATTATCAATTTTGGATGTTTTATACACTTTCTAGCAATTATATATCATTTTTTGCGACTAACCTATTAACTTAGTGCCCGGTGCGATTCTTTGTTTTTGCTTCTTTTGGTATCGCAGAAGTTTCGATTACCAAAGCGAAGTCCAAATGCCACAAAACTTTTTGCAGATTTTTTTCTGGGCAAAAGAGACACTAGAAGCTTTGGAGAAGATCAGACGATGGACCATGGGCCCTGAGGCACCAGGCGCCCGGGGTAGGTGCGCCCTGGTGGGTCATGGGGCCCACATGTCTCCTTTGACCTAACTCTTCCTCTATAAATTCTTTAAAATCGTGAAACCAATAGAGGAGTCCACAAAATACTTTTTCGCCCGCCGCAAGTTCCAGAACCACGAGATCTCATCTGGAGGCCTTTTCCGGCACTCTGCCGGAGGAGGATTCGATCATGGAGGGGGCTCTACATCATCCTTGCTGCCCTCTAATGATGCATGAGTAGTTTACCACGGACCAATGGGTTCATTGTTAGTATCTAGATAGTTTCTTCTCTCTATTTGATCTTCAATACAATGTTCTCCTCGGTGTTCTTGGAGATATATTCGATGTAATGACCTTTTGTGGTGCGTTCGTTGGAATCCGATGAATTGTGAGTTTATGATCAGATCTATCCATGAATATTATCTGAGTTTTCTCTGAACTCTTTTATGCATGATTGTTATAGCCTCGTATTTCTTCTCCAATTTATTGGTTTGGTTTGGCCAACTAGATTGATTTATCTTGCCATGGGTTGAGGTGCTTTGTAATGGGTTTGATCTTGCGGTGCTCAATCCCAGTGACTGGAAGGGACATGACACACATGTGTCGTTGCTATTAAGGGTAAAAATATGGGATTTATTTCATGCGTGAGTTTATCTTGTCTACATCATGTCATCTTGCTTAAGGCGTTACTCCGTTCTCCATTGAACTTAATACACTAGACACATGTTGGATAGCGGTTGATGTGTGGAGTAATAGTAGTAGATGTAGAATCGTTTTGGTCCACCTGTCTCGGACATGATGCCTATATACATGAACATTGTGTTGGATATCGTCATAATTATTATCAATTTCCCAACAATAATTTGTTTACCCACCGTATGCTATTTTCAGGAGAGAAGCCTCTAGTGAAAACTATGGCCCCCCGAGTCTATCTTTTATTATATTTTAAAACCAAAAATACTTTGCTGCAATTTTATTTTGTATTTTGTCTGATCTATCTATCAAAAACTATATAATTTAATCTTGCTCGTAACCGTCAAGGGACTGACAACCCCTTGTCCTGGTTGTGTTGCACATATTTGTTGTTTGTGTGCAGATGGTGTTCACGAGTTGTTGCTTGGTTCTCCTACTTGATTGATAACCTTGGTTTCTGGCTATCGGAAATACTTATCTCTCTTGTCTTGCATCATCTTGTCCTCTTTGGGGAAATCCCAAGGCATCTCACAAGTAGCAGGAAGAATTTACTGGCGCCCGTTGCGAGAGACACCATCAACAACTATCAAGTACCTTCGCATAAACTTTCATCTCCTTGCATTTACATTATTTTCCATTTGCCTCTCATTTTCATCTCCCCCACTTCTAAAAAGTTTTTACAAAAATACAAAAATATTTTTCGTTTGCCTTTTTCTTGTGTGCTTCTTTGCTTGCTTGTTATCTTGTTTGCGTAGTCACGATGTCTCAAGAAAATACAAAATTGTGTGATTTTTCTAATACTAATAACAATGATTTTATTAGTACTCTGATTGCTCCTCCCGCCGCTAGTGCCGAGACTTGTGATATTAATGTCGCTTTGCTAAATCCTGTTATGAAAGAACAATTTTCTTGTGGTCCTAATGAAGATGATGCATCTCATCTTAACACTTTCATAGAATTGTTTGACATGCAAAATAAAAGATGTGGATAATGATATTGTGAAATTAAAATTATTCCCGTTCTCATTGCGGGATCGTGCAAAAATTTGGTTATCATCTTTGCCACGTAATAGTATTGATTCTTGGGATAGATGCAAAGATGCTTTTAATACTAAATATTTTGCTCCCAAAAGATTATTTCCCTTAGAAATAAAATTATTAATTCCAAGCAATTTGGGCATGAACATGTTTGCCAATCTTGGGAAAGGATGAAATTGATGATAAGAAATTGACCAACTCATGGTTTAAATTTGTGGATGATCATACATGTGGGATTGAACTTTGTTTCTATCTGCCGCGGGTGGTACTTTTACAGAGATTACTTTGGGTGAAGCTACTAAATTGCTTGATAATATTAGGGCAAATTATTCACAATGGCATACTGAAAGAGCTCCTGCTAGTAAAAAAGTGAATTATGTTGAAGAAATTAGTACTTTGAGTGATAAAGTTGATGCACTTATGAAATTGGTTGCTAGTAAAAATGCTCCTATTGATCCTAATGATGTGCCTTTTCCCACCTTGTTTGATCAAAATATGATCCCGTAGATGTGAGTTTTGTCTCGCGAAACAATTTTAATAGTAATGCTTATAGAGGTAATTTTAATCCTAGGTCGTTTCCTAGAAATTCCTCTAATAATTATGGAAATTCCTATGGTAACTCTTATAATAATAGTAATAATAATAGGATCCCCTCTGATCTTGAAATTAATATTAAAGAATTTATCAATGCTCAAAAAGTTTTCAAGACTACGATAGAAGAAAAATTGAGTAAACTTAATGACATGTCTAGGATCATTGCTAGAATTATTCATGGTGTGGAAAATCTAAAGCTAAAATTTAATCACCTAGGGTTGATATTAATAAGTCAATTAAAGCTTTATATGTCTCTATGGATGAGAGTAACAAAAGAACCGCTATGCTAAGAGCTAAACGAGAATTTTTAGAAAAAGTGATTCCTCCCTGTTTCTTTCGTAGTAATGATGAGGATATTAAAGTGATTGGTGTTTAATCTATTGATTCCTTTTTTAGCAATATAAAACTTGATGAAAAGGGGACTGAAGAAGAGTCAACTTTAGCTAGAAGGCGTCCCCATAATTCGGAGGGTGAAATCTCTAAAAGTGGGTTTGGAGAGGTAAAAACTTTAACTAGTTATGTGCCCACTCTCTTGGATTACAAAGACTTTAATTATGATAGTTGTTCTTTGATTGAGTGCATTTCTTTGTTGCAAATCATGCTAATTGACCCGTCGCTATTGAGCAAAAAAAGGCTTTTAATAAGCATATTGTAGAAGCAATGATGAAAGCTTTAGAAGAAAAGCTAGGGTTAGAGATTTCAGTTCCTAGAATATTATATGATGAATGGGAACCCACCATCAAATTCAAGATTAAAAATTATGAGTGTAATGCTTTATGTGATTTGGGTGCTAGTGTTTCCACAATTCCAAAATATCTATGTGATGTGCTAGGTTTTACCAATATGGATGAATGTTCTCTTAATATTTACTTGGCGGATTCTACTATAAAAAATCATTTGGGCAGAATTAATGATGTTCTTATTCTTGCAAATAGGAACTATGTGCACATTGATTTTATTGTTCTTGACATTGATTGCAATCCGTCTTCTCCCATAATACTTGGTAGACCATTCTTACCAACTATAGGTGATGTTATTGATATGAAAGAAGGGAATATTAAATTTCAGTTTCCGTTAAAGAAGGGTATGGAACACTTCCCTAGAACTAGAATTAATCCACCATATGAGTCAATCATGAGGGCTACCTATGGAACTGAAACCAAAATGACAATACTTGAACCTATGCATTATGCCTAGCTAGGAGCGTAAAACAGTAGCGCTAGTTGGGAGGCAACCCAATAGTTATCCTTTAATTTTTTGTTCGTTTGCTGTTTTTAATAAATGCATAATTATGATACTGTTATGATTGTGTTTTAGTGTTTTAGTTAGTGTTTGTGCCAAGCAAATCCTTTGGGATGATTTGAGTGATAGTTGCTTTGACTCTGTGCATTAACAGAAACTTTTTCATCCAGTAGCAGAATTTCTTGGGACTAACCTATTAACTTAGTGCCCAGTGCCAGTTGTTTTTTTGCTTGTTTTTGGTTTTGCAGAATATCAGTACCAAATGAAGTCCAAATGCCAAAACTTTCTGGAGATTTTTTCTGGACAAAAGAGACACTAGAAGCTTCGGGAGAAGACCAGACGATGGACTGTGGGCCAACAAGGCACCATGGCGTGCCCAGGGGGTAGGCGCACCCTGGTAGGTGGTGGGGCCCATGTGGCTCCGTTTGACCCAACTATGCCTCTATAAATTCTCTAAAAAATCATGAAACCAACAAAGTACTCCACAAAATACTTTTTCTGCCGCCGCAAGTTCCAGAACCACGAGATCCCATTTGGAGGCCTTTTTCTGTACTCTGCCGGAGGGGGATTCCATCGCGGAGGGGGCCCTACATCATCCTTGCCGGCCTCCGATGATGCGTGAGTAGTTTACCACGGACCTATGGGTCCACAGTTATTAGCTAGACCGCTTCTTCTCTCTATTTGATATTCAATACAATGTTCTCCTCGGTGTTCTTGGAGATCTATTTGATGTAATGACTTTTTTGCGGTGTATTTGATGGGATTCGATGAATTGTGAGTTTATAATCAAATCTATCCACGAATATTATTTGAGTTTTTTATGAACTCTTTTATGCATGATTGTCATAGCCTTGTATTTCTTTTCTGATTTTTTGGTTTGCTTTGGCCAACTAGATTTATTTATCTTGCCATCTGAAGAGGTGCTTTGTAATGGGTTCAATCTTGCGGTGCTCAATTCTAGTCTCAGTAAGGGACATGACACGCATGTGTCATTGCTACTACGGGTAAAAATATGGGATTTATTTCATATGTGAGTTTATCTTGTCTACATCATGTCATCTTGCTTAAGGCGTTACTCCGTTCTCCTATGAACTTAATACTCTAGATGCATGCTGGATAGCGGTTGATGTGTGGAGTAATAGTAGTAGATGCAGAATCGTTTCGGTCTACTTGTCTCGGACGTGATGCCTATATACATGATCATTGCCTTGGATATCGTCATAATTGTTTGCTTTTGTATCAATTGCCCAACAGTAATTTGTTTACCCACCGTATGCTATTTTCAAGAGAGCAGCCTCTAGTCAAAACTATAGCCCCCGGGTCTATTTTTTATCATATATTAAAACCAAAAATACTTTGCTGCAATTTTCTTTTATTTATTTTATTTTGTATTTTTGTCCGATCTATCTATCAAGAACTATACAATTTAATCTTGCTCGTAACCGTCAAGGGACTGACAACCCCTTGTTCCCGTTGGGTTGCAAGTATTTGTTGTTTGTGTGTAGGTGTTGTTCACGAGTCGATGGTTGGTTCACCTACTGGATTGATAATCGTGGTTTCACAACTAAGGGAAATACTTATCTCTACTGTACTGCATCATCCTCTACTCTTCGGGGAAATCCCAACGCAGCTCACAAGTAGCATGCCTCAGGGGGCACAAATTCCCCCTCTGAGGCCCTTCCGCGGGGCTTAGTCGCTCCCTCTTTGGGAGGTGCCTCACTGCGCGGCTTAAGCGATGTCGCGCGCTCCACGTCCTCCACCACGCGCCCTGCTCTGTGCTAGGGCGGCAGACGTCCTCCTCACGCTCCTCGGCGCCGATGAGGGTGCCTAGGCCCCCTCACCCCGCATCGCCCGTGGCAGCGTGTGAGCCGTGGCCCCCCTCTGGCGGGGTGCCCCTTGCCTCTTCAGGCTGCACTGCCCCGCAAGGGGGCCTCAGCCGAGCTTTGAGAAGAAGGAGCCAATGACAGGGAGAGACAAGCAAGGAAAACCAAAGGTTAGAGGTTGGGCACATACTCCTCAGACGGGACCCACCGTTTCTTCCTCCACCCTTGAAGGGCTCCGTCACTCCCTTGGGCCCTGCTCGAGCTCCCTCCGGAGGGCTCGCCAGAAGGCCTGCCGCGGTCCTTGCCGACCTCTGGGGTGGCACGGGTCTCCCCCCTCGCAGAGCTCAATGGCCTCGGCAGTCAAGCTCCCTTCGCCTCCTGCTCCCATGTGCACAGCGAGCACGACCCCAGCTGGTCGATGGCGTCATCTTCATCGGGGCTGCAGCAGCCCTCGGCAAGTCGAGCGAGGCATGCCCATGTCGTGCTCCTCCTCTTCGTTCTCCTCCTCATCCTCCTCCTCGTCGCTCCCTCCTCCTCTCCGCCTCCTCCAAGGCCGAGAGCTCGGGCCCGTCCACGACTTCCGGGCCGGGTAGTTTCGTGACCGGGTTCTCGTGAGGGCCGTCTCTATCCGGCGACACCAACCCCCACTAGTTGAACAGCGGTGATAACCCACAAGTATAGGGGATCACAACAGTTTTCGAGGGTAGAGTATTCAACCCAAATTTATTGATTCGACACAAGGGGAGCAAAAGAATATTCTCAAGTATTAGCAGCTGAGTTGTCAATTCAACCCTACCTGGAAACTTAGTATCTGCAGCAAAGTGTTTAGTAGCAAAGTAATATGATAGTGGTGGTAACGGTAACAAAAGTGAATACAACAAAGGTAATGTTTATGGTATTTTTGTAATGATTGTAACAGTAGCAACGGGAAAGTAAATAAGCGAGAACCAGTATACGGGAAGCTCGTAGGCACCGGATTAGTGATGGATAATTATGCCGGATGCGGTTCGTCATGTAACAGTCATAACATAGGGTGACACATAACTAGCTCCAATTCATCAATGTAATGTAGGCATGTATTCCGAATATAGTCATACGTACTTATGGAAAAGAACTTGCATGACATCTTTTGTCCTACCCTCCCGTGGCGGCGGGTCCATTGGAAACTAAGGGATATTAAGGCCTCCTTTTAATAGAGAACTGGAACAAAGCATTAGCACATAGTGAATACATGAACTCCTCAAACTATGGTCATCACCGGGAGTGGTCCCGATTATTGTCACTTGTGGTTGCGGATCATAACACATAGTAGGTGACTATAGACTTGCAAGATAGGATCAAGAACACACATATATTCATGAAAACATAATAGGTTCAGATCTGAATTCATGGCACTCGGGCCCTAGTGACAAGCATTAAGCATAGCAAAGTTATAGCAACATCAATCTCAGAACATAGTGGATAGTAGGGATCAAACCCTAACAAAACTAACTCGATTACATGATAAATCTCATCCAACCCATCACCGTCCAGCAAGCCTCACGATGGAATTACTCACGCGCAGCGGTGAGCATCATGAAATTGGTGATGGAGGATGGTTGATGATGATTGACGGCGGCGATGAATCCCCTCTCCGGGCCCGAACGGACTCCAAATCAGCCCTCCCGAGAGAGATTAGGGCTTGGCGGCGGCTCCGTATCGTAAAACGCGATGATTTCTTCTCCCTGATTTTTTTCTCCCCGAAAGCCAATAAATAGAGTTGGAGTTGGCGTCGGAGGGTGTCCAGGGGGCCCACGAGGTAGGGGGCGCGCCCAGGAGGGGGGGGCACCCTCGTGGACAGGGTGGGCCCCTGGTCTTCATCTTTGGCGAGGATTTTTATTATTTATTCTAAGGTATTCCGTGGAGTTTCAGGTCATTTCGAGAACTTTTGTTTTACGCACATAAAACAACATCATGGCAATTCTGAAAAAACAGCGTCAGTCCGGTTTAGTTCCATTCAAATCATACAAGTTAGAGTCCAAAACAAGGGCAAAAGTGTTTGGAAAAGTAGATACGACGGAGACGTATGAACTCCCCCAAGCTTAAACCCTTGCTTGTCCTCAAGCAAATCAGTTGACAAATTGAAAGAGAAAAAGAAACACTTTTACAAACTCTGTTTGCTCTTGTTGTTGTAACAATGTCAAGCCAGCATTCAGGTTTTCAGCAAAGATCATAACTAACCACATTTGCAATAACTCCTAGGTCTCATGTTTACTCATATCAATAACATAATCAGCTAGCAAGCCATAATAATAAATCTCGGATGACAACGCTTTCTCAAAATAATCATAATATGATATAACAAGATGGTATCTCGCTAGCCCTTTACGAGACCGCCATAAAACATAAATGCGAGCACCTTCAAAGATCAAGGACTGACTAGACATTGTAATTCATAGTAAACGAGATCCAATCATAGTCATACCCGATACAAATTAACGATAATGAATGCAAATGACAATGTGTGCTCTCCGACTAGTGCTTTTAATAAGAGGGTGATGACTCAACATAAAAGTAAATAGATAGGCCCATCACAGAGGGAAGCGAGGACTTGTAGAGGTGCAGGCTCGGTTTTGAAATAGAGATAAATTATATTTTGAGCGGCATACTTTCATTGTCAACATAACAACTAAGAGATGACGATATCTTCCATGCTAAACAAATTATTGGCGGTTCCCAAACAGAATGGTAAAGTTTATACTCCCCTCCTCCACAAGCATCAATCCATGGCTTGCTCGAAACAACGAAGCGCCTCCAACATTCAACGGGTCCCGTGGGGAGTTTTGTTTGCAATTATTTTGATTTAGTTTGCATAAAGCATGGGACTGGGCATCCCGGTGACCAGCCATTTTCTAAATGAGTGAGGAGCGGAGTCCACTCCTCTTGAGAATAACCCGCCTAACACGGAAGATAAGGGCAGCCCTAGTTGATATATGAGCTATTCGAGCATGCGAAACAGAATGTTTATTTGAAGGTTTAGATTTTGGCACATACAAATTTACTTGGAATGGCAGGTAGATACCGCATATGGGAAGGTATGGTGGACTCATATGGAATAACTTTGGGGTTTAAGGGATTGGATGCACAAGCAGTATTCCCGCTTAGTACAAGTGAAGGCTAGCAAAAGGCGGGAAAGCGACCAACTAGAGAGGCGACAACAGTCATGAACATGCATTAAAATTAATAAACATTGAATACAAGCATGAGGAGGATATAATCCACCATGAACATAAATATCGTGAAGGCTATGTTGATTTGTTTCAACTACATGCGTGAACATGTGCCAAGTCAAGTCACTTAAATCATTCAAAGGAGGATACCACCCCATCATACCACATCACAACCATTTTAATAGCATGTTGGCGCATAAGGTAAACCATTATAACTCATAGCTAATCAAGCATGGCACGAGCAACTATGATCTCTAATTGTCATTGCAAACATGTTTTATTCATAATAAGCTGAATCAAGAACGATGAACTCATCATATTTACAAAAACAAAAGAGGTCGAGTTCATACCAGCTTTTCCCATCTCGGTCGATCCATCATATATCATCATAATTGCCTTTCACTTGCACGACCGAGCGATGTGAATAATAATAAGAGTGCACGTGCATTGGACTAAATTTGGAATCGCATGCATTCAATAAGCGAGGAGAAGACAAGGCAATATGGGCTCTTGGTTAAATCAACAATGATGCATATAAGAGCCACTACAACAATTTAATCATGGTCTTCTCCTACTGACCCCCAAAGAAAAGAAAAGAAATAAAAACTATTTACACGGGAAAGCTCCCAACAAGCAAAAGAAGAACGGGAAATATTTTTGGGTTTTCTTTTTAATTATTACTACTACAACAGGAAAAATAAACTACTACTAATTTTTTGGTTTTTCTAAGGTTTATTAAACACACAAGAAGAAAGCGGGAAGAAGAAAATAATCTAGCATGGATATTACGGTGAAAGAGTATGAGCACCGACATCTACCAATGAGTGTGTGTGAACATAAATGTAATGTCGGTGAAATCGTACTCCCCCAAGCTTAGGCTTTTGGCCTAAGTTGGTCTATTGCCGAGGATAGCCTGGCGGATACCCGTAGGTGTATTTGAGGTCATCTGTGAAGAAGAATAGTTGGGATCATCTTTGTGATGAAGAGGACTCATTGCCACTTGCTTGGCAACCACCTCTGGATCCCAAGAATAAACAGGCTGTCGTGGAGGATCATCTTGTGGCTCCGGTTACGGGGCTGGTGCAGGATTAGATGAAGCTTGAACGCAGCCATACGGAACGACGTGAGGACCTGCAGACAAGTTAAACAAAGAGGGAGCAGGCAAAGTAATAGTCTCAAGGTGATGTTTATCAAAGTACAATTTATATTTGAGCTCCCCTTCACGACTCTTAACAAGAAAGTCATGCGCTAGCATACTCTTATAATCTAAATAAGCACGGGGCAACGATGTTCCTTCTTTCTCTTCATACCTAATAGGTATTTCAAAATATTCAGCTAGGCGTGAAGCATAAATGCCTCCAAAGTTGGGGCCCTTAGTACGGTTCAGACTTAACCGTCTCGCAACAATTCCACCCATACTAACAGAGTTATTGCAGTATAAACCATGGAACAAAATGATAATATCAGGAACACTAAGGTTTCCCACAGTTCATGCGACCCATCAAGCAACGACTAGCAAATAAGGCAAAGTAGCGTAAAACAGGAAAATGTATGCTAGTAATTCTTGCATCAGAAACCTTCCTGGTTTCTCCCACAGTGATAGTGTTAATAAAAGCTTCCACTTCATTACGGTGTGGTTCATCTAAGGTGCCCTCAAAGGGTATTTTGCAATCCTCGCAAAATTCAGCTAATGGCATCTCCTTAACAACGTCATATAAATGAAACTCTCTTTGTTGGAGGTGATTTCTTAGGGAAAAAGTAGAAGTTCTGCACAAAAGTATTTGTGAGTAAGAGATACTGATGACATTGGTCGCGGAGGAAGTCGGTGAGGCCAGCATTCTCAATCAATAAATAGAAATCCTCATAAATCCTGGCTCTCCTCAAGAAATCATCGGAAGGCCATTCACACGGCTGGACCTCCCATGGTCTTGAGGCAAATGAAATTTGGGCTTCGCTCTTCTTCCTTTTGTTTTTCCTTCGAGCTTGGCTCGACAGGCCCTCAAAAGTCTCTTCAATATTTCTGAAATAATCTGAAATTTTAGTAACTTCAAACAAAAAGTGAACCAACTTCAATAAAATTGATAGCAACTTCTCCTACAAGTGCCTACAAAGATATATCAAGCATTAGAACTACTTGGAACCATATAAATTTGACATGCAAGCTCAAGAACATGGTCACCTATGCAGCACAAATTTGCAAAGAATAAAGCACTAGAACAAAAACTAATTGGACCAATGAAGGAGTCACATACCAAGGAACAATCTCCCCAAGCAGTTTTGCGAGAGGTGCTTTGAGCAAGGAGATCGAAAATCACAGCAAAAGTGGCTGGAACTCGTGCGTGAGTTGGTTTTTCGGGTTTGTGTGAGGCAGAGGAAGAAGATGGGTGCAGGCATAAGTAGAGGAGGGCCACCATGGGCCCACGAGGCAGGGGGCGCGCCCTCCACCCTCGTGGCCAGGTGGCAGCTCCCCTCGCGGTAATTTTTGCACTAAAAATCCTCAAATATTCCCGAAAAAATCATATTAAATTGGCATGGCATTCTGAGGACTTTTATTTTCGGGATATTTTTATATTGCACGGAAAAGTCAGGAAACAGACAGAAAAATACTATTTTACTTTATTTCTACTAAATAACAGAAAGTATAAAGAGGGTATAGAAGGTTGTGCTTCTAGTTTCATCCATCTCATGCTCATCAAAAAGAATCCACTAACAAGGTTGATCAGGTCTTGTTAACAAACTCACTCCGACTAACATGGAACCGGAGAAATTTCGAATAACACTATGTTACCTCAACGGGGATATGGACATTCCCAATAATAAGTATATTATATTTCTTCTTGACAGTAGGAAGAGGAAATTCAAAACCTCCAAATATAATCGATTCGACACAAGTATAGGGGATCGCAACAGTTTTCGAGGGTAGAGTATTCAACCCAAATTTATTGATTCGACACAAGGGGAGCCAAAGAATATTCTCAAGTATTAGCAGCTGAGTTGTCAATCCAACCAGACCTGGAAATAGGGGTGGAAACGGATTGGATGCGGATCGGATAGTGCTCTTACCACTTCCATTTTCATATTTTCGAAACGAATACGAATCCGAATACGGATGTTATCGGATCTGGATGCGGCTCGGATATTATTCGAATACGGATACGTATCGGATATTTTCTTGATTCGGAGCGGATCTGAATAATATCGACATATTGCTTAAGTAAATTAATTAGTCGATAGCTCGTGACCTGAAATAATCAACTTGTGACATACAATAAGTCAATGATAAATAAGTTTATGAATAAATACTATTGTAATGCATAATAATTTATAAGTTCAATCATATAAAGAGTAAAATTTGACCCCTTATTTGGCTTTTATGTTGGATAATTGGAATCTTTGGTCTAGAATTTTGAAAATTACCTCCCATAATCTTATTAGGATACGGATATATCCACTTCCATATCCATATTTGTGTCAAAATCTCCTACCATATTTTATTTATTATTTGTTTAATAAATTCGGATACAGATAATTTCCATATCCATTTTGGTTCGGATGCGGATGTTTCGGATACGAATAGGCATTTTCTCGAATACGAATATCGGATATTTCGGATTATCCGCTACCACTTTCCATCCCTACCTGGAAACTTAGTATCTGCAGCAAAGTGTTTAGTAGCAAAGTAATATGATAGTGGTGGTAATGGTAACAAAAGTAAAGACAGCAAAGGTAATGTTTTTTGGTATTTTTGTAATGATGGTAACAGTAGCAACGGGAAAATAATAAGCGAGAACCAGTATACGGAAAGCTCGTAGGCACCAGATTAGTGATGGATAATTATGCCGGATGCGGTTCCTCATGTAACAGTCATAACATAGGGTGACACAGAACTAGCTCCAATTCATCAATGTAATGTAGGCATGTATTCCGAATATAGTCATACGTGCTTATGGAAAAGAACTTGCATGACATCTTTTGTCCTACCCTCCCGTGGCAGCGAGGTCCTATTGGAAACTAAGGGATATTAAGGCCTCCTTTTAATAGAGAACCGAACAAAGCATTAGCACATAGTGAATACATGAACTCCTCAAACTATGGTCATCACCGGAGTGGTCCCGATTATTGTCACTTCGGGGTTCTTGGGATCATAACACATAGTAGGTGACTATAGACTTGCAAGATAGGATCAAGAACACACATATATTCATGAAAACATAATAGGTTCAGATCTGAATTCATGGCACTTGGGCCCTAGTGACAAGCATTAAGCATAGCAAAGTCATAGCAACATCAATCTCAGAACATAGTGGATACTAGGGATCAAAACCTAACAAAACTAACTCGATTACAAGATAAATCTCATCCAACCCATCACCGTCCAGCAAGCCTACGATGGAATTACTCACGCACGGCGGTGAGCATCATGAAATTGGTGATGGAGGATGGTTGATGATGACGGACAATGACGAATCCCCCTCTCCCGGAAGCCCTGAGCGAACTCCAGATCAGCCCTCCCGAGAGAGATTAGGGCTTGGCGGCGGCTCCGTATCGTGAAACGCGATGATTTCTTCTCCCTGATTTTTTTCTCCCCGAAAGCCAATAAATAGAGTTGGAGTTGGCATCGGAGGGTGTCCAGGGGGGCCACGAGGTACGCGGCGCGCCCTGGAGGGGGGGCGCGCCCCCACCCTCGTGGACAGGGTGTGGCCCCCTGGTCTTCATCTTTGGTGAGGATTTTTTATTATTTATTGTAAGGTATTCCGTGGAGTTTCAGGTCATTCCGAGAACTTTTGTTTTCTGCACATAAGACAACATCATGGCAATTCTCTTTGAAAACAGCGTTAGTCCGGGTTAGTTCCATTCAAATCATACAAGTTAGAGTCCAAAACAAGGGCAAAAGTGTTTGGAAAAGTAGATCTGACGAGAGGCGTATCAAGCGGCATGCTTGCGGCGAGCTCGTGCTTGTTAGATGTAATGGAACCTTTGAGTACGTGTCCTTGGGAGGTTATCCACATCCTCGAAACAATATCCTCATGATCTCGTGCAAGATCGCCTCGGCGTCTCGTGGTTCTCCTGGCTCAATTGCATTCGGGCCTCGATGCCGGAGAGCTCCCACACCGAGCGCGAGCGCTTCTGGAGGGGCGTGATGCGCCGGCAAAAAAATTCCTTTGCCACCATCGCTGCCTTCACCTTCACGGCCTTTAGCTCGTTCATTCTCCTCATAAGTGGCATCACATCGCTAAGCTCAAAATGCTCCCACACAGGGCTCTTCTCGGTGGGAGTTGGGATCTGCAGGAGGGGGCTAAGCTGCTGGGCATCGACATAGACCCAGCTTGATGCAAGCCCTCGGCTTCTTGAGAATCTTCATGTCGGTGATGCGCTGGCCATCTTGTCGTCAAGCCAAAACGGGGTGCATCCCAAGCGCTGACTCGCCGCGGTGAGCCGAAGGCTGTAAAAGTTCCGAAGAGTGCCACCGAAGGCAGCACCCCTAAGAACCCCTCGCAGAGGTAGGCGAAGATGGACAGGATGAGGATGGAATTGGCCTGCAGATGCATGAGATGAATCCCATAGTGGTGGAGGATGATGAAGAGGAAATCAAAGAAGGGTGGCACCAGGCCCGCAAAGATGGTGTGAGAGATGACGACGACCATCGTGCCTTCCATATCCTCAGTCGACAATGAAGCCGGCCAGTGTGCGTCACCACCGACTCGTTGTGGGCACCGGCCACCATCGGCCACACCCTGTCCAAGGTCGCCTCATCCCGGATAGAGGACAACAGCAGCACTGGCTTAGCCGGCCCCTTAGCCTTCGCGGTGGTGGATTTCTTGGCATCCTTGGGAGCCATGGCGGCGAAGAGATTGGAAGCGGTCAGGCGTGGGAGGAAGAAGAAGCGGAGGAGCAATGCGCGGGAAGGAGGGGCATGTGAAAAGGCAATGATGGCCTCCAGCGCCTGCGGGCGCAGTTTTATGGCGAGCCCTCTGATTCTGAGGCATCATGGGGAAGTGGGGCGCCCACGTCCTGTCGTGTTGCCACGCGTCCCTGCCTGGGCCCGGTAGTCTTTGGCCCCGCATCATTTTGTCCCTCAACGGCCAAAACGTGTCTGCCGCGGGCCCGTGGGCTACTATCGGCCTAGTGGGAACCAGGGTACCACGGGCCACCTGCCTACGGCCCAGGAAGGGCCCCTTGGGACAACTAATGAGGTGGTTTTACCAACGTGCGCCGAGAAGCCAAAGACCTCGTGAGGGACTTTTTCCGATGGAGGACTTTATCAAGACTACCATCATAGCAAGCAGAACCATGAGGCCCCCTTGTGAGGCGCAACCCACGAGGCCTCCATGAACCCTTGCAGCGCTGGTCGCATGCCCGCCACATGGGTGGCGTCGCCCGTGTGTAGCGCCTTGACTGTCTTGGTGAGGCAGTTTCCCCTTTTGTGTTAAGGGCGCAGCTACGCCTACCTGCCCCCAAAGCAAGTCCCAAAGATTTCCCCTCCGGTGAAAGAAGACCAAGACGGTGGCGTGGCAGGGCGAAGGCCATCGTGGAGCCCCTGATGCATCATGGATAAGACCTTTGGCAGGCAAATACCACCTTTTGTTAGGGTAAGCTCTGGCGCTTGTCCCCTTTCAAATTGCCGCCCTGTGGTAGCCCTTCCCGCTCATATTTTCAGGGAAGAGGCCCGAGGCACCTATAAAAGGGGCAGAGCTGCCACCATAGCAAGGGATCGGCTCCTAGCGCCATTATTGACCCCAAAAGCTCTAGCTCATCTTGTAGCTCCAGGAGCACTGTCCACAAGCAATACAACCAAGCACGAGTAGGGTTTTACACCGCATGGTGGCCTGAACCTGGGTAGCTCATTGCGTACTTGTCGTGCCTAGCTCATAACCTCGTAGACTTGAACCAAGCCCGCAGAGCTCAAGCCAGCGTTTTGGAGGATTTACATTGGCTTAGAATCAATCCCCCGACAATACACTCGTCCTACTAACACTCAGCAGATCATGATTACCTTAAGCTTGTGACCTCGTAGTTTTGATAAATCATAGATATGAACGAAAATCTTTCGTTCAATGACCGATAGTGGAACCATGGACCTCCATAACGATCCATATGATTACGTGAATGACATTCGAGTGAACCTTTGGTTATCATGTGATGTTCCTTTTGCTTCGTGACACTTTACAAAACCCAAGGTCTGCCGGTATCCTCTTGAGTCATGCACATGCTCACTATACCATCATCCTCGTTACCAGTTTTGTTCTTCTTTCTCGTTGAAGTGTCCCGCATCCCCGTGACATAGCCACATGTGTCTGGCCAGATGACGATTGACGTCGTCACAATGAGAGGGCCCTAAGAATAGCAAATCCCACTCTCGAGCTATCTAGTCCCTTGTCAAACATCCTGATGGACCTATAAGTTGGCGTTATGATCACCGTGTTACAGATGACGTTTGGTCAATCCCAAAGTCCATCATATGGTAGGAAGTGCGATACTCTCATGGTCTGAGGAATGAAAACACATGTTAACACTCCATGTTATAACAATTGATTTTTGATGATATTATCTCAAAGTATAACAAACAAGTTTGGGTCGATTCAATATGATCATTCTTCTAGCGTCACACTCACAATGTTGTTTTAGGACTACCGTTACATTTAACGATATCCTTAGATCCAGAAAACATGATCACTAACAACACTAGAGCCAGTCTTAGAGGCAAGACTAGGAACCTATTATTTACCATTTATCGTTCCACACATGCATATGAGTTTTCCACTGATTCCCATATTCCAGGATCATAGCAGTTATAGCATGAAATATAAACTCTTAATTATGAAAATGGAAATATAATATTACAATACTATACCCTCTAGGGAATATTTCCAACACCTCTATGTCAGCATATGCAACTAATACAGGCTATGCACTGCTTGGTCTCAACCCAAGCCCGTCCTCACTGACGGCCGCATGAATAACCGTCCCATGTGACTGGTCGGTCCTCGGTGCAGTACTCATTGTTACTGACACCAGGGATGGTATGGGAGAAGTGGATCTCGCCACCAGCACCAGGGAGAATGAAGGTAAGACGGATGTGGGTTCACGATCCTTAAGCTCCATGTCATATTAGTCGAGGGACGCCTTCACTACTACAATGACCAACTAAGGTTGTCGCCATTGCCACATGCACAACAGACCCGTCACCACCGCTATGGCTCCCCCTTCACCGATATTTCCTTGCCCTTGATGGATCCACCCACTGCAACCCCTGCTGCTGAGTTTGGTGGAGGCCACTGTTGATGTCATGACTTTCCCTTCATCGAGACCCCCTCGCCCTAGCCGGGGCACCCGGAGACATATAGAGTCTGACACTTGCCGATGTTGGAAGGTTGAAAGGAGTTGTGTGATAAACCTTGAACAAAGTATCGGTGAAACAATGACAGTAACTCCAACCGTCCTAAGGCAGAAAAATTCATTGTCGTGCAAGTAGTGGCAAGCATGAATGAACTACTAGGGAAAACCTTATACACTGAAGCTTACCAGTAGCGATGGACAAAAACATGCGCTACTGCTATTTACCAGTAGCGTGTTGTGTGCAAGCCCGCTACTACTATATAAGTAGCAGTAGCACGTCCCTGATAAAAAGCGCTACTACTATGATTGCCACACCGTTGCTGGCAGACTAGGTATAGTAGTAGCGCTGTTCTACAGTCAACGCTACTGCTATTGGTCTTAGCAGTAGCGCTCTCCCCGGGACCGCGCTACTGCTATGGGTGACTTGAAACAAATTTCCCCCGTGCCCCGACCATCTTCTTCCTCCCCTCACTCCTCCGCCACCGCCCTTTGCATCATGCCGCGCCCGCCCGTCCTCCCTCCTCCTTCCTTGGCATGCCCTCCTCCCTCCTCTCCCTCCTCCTCCCGCCGCGCCCTCCTCCCTCCTCCTCCGACCGCCCCTCCACCCTCCTCCTCCGGCATCCTCTCTCCTCCCTCCTCCTCCGGCCTCCCCCTCCTCCTCTCTCCTCCCTCCTCCTCCGGCCGCCCCCTCCTCCACCGCCTCCTCCCCTCCTCCTCTCTTCTCCCTCCTCCTCTCTCCTCCCTCCTCCGATCCTCCTCCCTCCCCACCCCTGCTCCCTCCTCTCTCCCTCATCTCTCCTCACTCTGTTCTTGCATAGAGTAGATTGTTTTAGTAAATTAGTAAAAATTCAAACTAGCTAGGTTAACTAGTTTAATTAGGTTAATTATATAGGTTAACTAACTAGGTTATTTGTAGTAAGTGCTTAACAGAACTAGTTTATTTATTGCAAGTGCTTAATAGAACTAGTTTATTTATAGTAATAGAATTAGTTTATTTATAGTAAGTGCTTAATAGAATTAGTTTATTTATAGTAAGCGGTTAATATATTTTGTTTATATTTTTTATGTAGAAATCAAGTATTTGCCCCTGCCTCATCCCCACAGTCGTCCCCATCGTCGACCCCTTAAGACCTCTAGGTGAGAATAGCCAAATGATAATGTGTTGTAAATGTCGATGATGAAAATGCTAGTGCTATATAGTTGCCATGCCATTGATGTCGATGATGATGATGCATTCCGAGTGGCCTATGTTTTGCTGGAATGTTGATTCATTTCCGTCCCGGCAAATTTCAGGCGCTCGATATGTCCTGTCTTTAGCAAAGGTCATGCCCGAAATTTTTCATGAATTTTAGCATGACTTGTGCTACAATGTAGGGCATATCGAGTGCTTGTGATTTGGCAGAACGGGAATTCAATGATATTTCGGCAAAACATAGGGCATTTTTTCTATGTCATTGCTCAATATATGGAACATGTTGACTTTAGGTCTGTTTCGGCTCGTGTGTCTTTCAGTGATCTGTGTGTTGAGTTTCCACAGTTGTTGCCTTGATCGATTTTCAATTACGGTTTCAACTATGAACATAGGAAATGTCCTACGTGAATAAAACTATTTTGGTATGTGCGAATCTTGCCAAAAAGACAAGCGCGGCTGTACCTTGAGCCTCACCTGAATTAGTGGTAGGCGCTTGACATCAAGCTGGATGAGACCTTGAAGTGGATCTGATGAAGTCACTGTGACGAGTTTTTTCGTAATTAAGCATGACTTCTGCTTATTTTGCTTCAACTTATAATTTTAATTGTTTTACTATTCTACTAGTGTATCCCCTGCCATGGAAGAATTTATGTTTTGGATAAGATTGGTTTCAGTCCTATGGAAAGTATGGAGGTAAAGAGAGTTCACTTGAGGAACGAGCATGGTTATACTTTTGTCGTAAAATAATATAATGTAGAAACCTACACCTATTTTGAATGCAAAAATTGGAGAGCACTATGCAAGGCTTATGCATTTGAGCCTTATATGCTTATCACCTTTGATATTCGTCCGGAAGATGATATTGAAGGTAATATCGACATCTGGGTCAATGTGCAGACGCCTCCAGTTCTACCATTATGTGAGTTTACAACCATATTTGTTAAGTAATTTATATTGTTTATTTAAAAATAGTTGACAACTAATTTCTATTGACAGCTTATTCCCATTCAAGCAAACCTGTCCAGTGCTTGGTAGACAACACCTACTACTGTCCCAGGGCTGAACTAAACTGCGAGGAGATTGGTCATTATGTTTCATGGCTTGAGGATCTTGATACTGTCAAGACAGGTTATTTTCCTAGACTTCGAGATATTAGTACTCAAAACGTGCGACCACTAGTGTGCGTATTGAACTACGGTCACATCTCTTTAGGAAGGATGGTAAGAATTTTACTATTTGTCCTCAGTGCATCTTTTGCCTATATTAATTTTTAAGCTAAACTTCATTGCTAAGTATGTTACTAAGTTACTACGATGTTATTCAACAGGGACTCCCGATGATAGTTGTGCCTCATTGGATTGAGGCTAAAGGTCGCATGAAAATGGTTAGCTTATGGCCAAGACACCCTACATTGCACATGAGTGCATTCAGGATTCTCAAAGCGAGCAAGTCTTAATAGTCAAAGATTGGAGCAAAATTGTGAAGGATCGCTGCAGAGAAGTACTAGGGGGCAGCAATTAGAAGCACAACCCCCAATTAGAGGCAGGTTCGATACGCATGCTCCAATATGATGAAGCTGGAGTGCTACACATGTTCTATGCTATTTTACCTGAGAGAGAGTAGCAGGAGTGATTAGCTAGCTAGAATGAGTTTGAAGATGATGATGTGCTACACTATGACTATGATGATTAAATAGCTAGTGTTGGTGGTAATGACTATAATGATTATTATTAGCTAGTGTTGGTGCTGATTAGATAGCTACATTACGACTATGATGATTACATAGTGTTGGTGGTAATGACTATGATGATTATTAGCTAGTGTTGTTGGTGATGATATGATGCAAGAGTTTTTATACAAATATGATGATGATGTTGATCATGATTATCATGATGATTTGTTATTATGATCATGATTAGTCATTATATCATAGGTGGAAGGAGCATGAGATTAGATTCATGTGGATGGATCAAAAGTGACCAAAAGTTGAATTAGTAGGATCATCGTCCTAATTCAACTTTTGATTCATCCAAATGAAAATAATCCATGTTTCTTCCTCACAATAATATATTAATACATCATGGACATAATGATATAACAACCTCTTAATTGGTATTGTATCAACATTTGTATAATGGCGTATAAATACACTAAAGATAAAAAATGAAAAATAGAATAGTCGTAGCTGGGCACTAAAAACGCTTACTACTAGTGAGATTAGCATTAAGCGCTTGTATGGAAAGCGCTACTGCTAAGTAGCTATAACAATAGCGTGGGTTGGGACGCGCTAATGCTAAGTGTTAGCTGTAGCACCGTATCAGTTGCGCGGTACCCCGCGCTACTGATAGCTTTCAGACCAACGCTACCGCTAGGCTTTTCCCTAGTAGTGATGGTGTAGCGACTATCCCCCTGTCTTCGGCATGGACCTAGTGAGGTTGAATTCTCCATGAAGATGTGAAGTACCAGCAGAAGCCCACTATCTTTGCCCAAATGTGTCTATATTGAGAGCCCGGTGTTAGTGATATATATATATATATATATATATATATATATATATATATATATATGAGTAAATGATCTTCTTGGAGTACAAGACAAGCTAGAATAATTCTTAGTCTATCCTATGTTTCCTAATAATCACGATACTCAACATCTCCTGCAGCCACAATGGTAGTGACGCAGGCAGTGAGACTAGAGAAGAATCCGAAGATAAGTCGATGGACATCCACCATAGTCGAACAGTCGATACATCATGGAAGTTGTGGCTGGAGTGGAAACCGACAAGGTTGCTTCTTGATAACCTATAAGTATAGGGGATCGTCTGTAGCCTTTTCTATAAGTAAGAGTGCCAAACCCAATGAGGAGCTAAAGGTAGAATTAATATTCCCTTCAAGTTCTATCAACCACCGATACTACTCTGCGCACACTTAACGTTCGCTTTACCTAGAACAAAAATGAAACTACTTTATAGGTGTAATAGGATAAATTTGCAAGAATGAAACTAGAAGTATTTAGCTAGATAATAGAAGTTAGTTTGTTTTAGTCGACAGCTTTTTGTAACACAAATAACACGATAGATACTTATCATATGCAATGAGGGAGAGGCATACGCTAACATACTTTCCGTACTTGGATCACATACACTTATGATTGGAACTATAGAAAGCATCCACACCTACTAAAGATCATTAAGGTAAAAACACAACCATAGCATTAAGTAACAAGTCCTTTTACTCCCATACGCAACAACCCCTTACTCGGGTTTAAGCTTACATCACTCTAGCAACCCACTATAAGCAAATTATGAGCGTGTTACAACACCATCAGTGGTAATCCCACACGCTTGCGTGACACGGAGGGCGCCATAGGACAGCATCATATCAACATACAACTCATATCAATCACACCTACCACAATTAACTCATAGGACAAAAGAAATCTACTCAAACATCATAGGATGGCAAGACATCATTGGATAATAATATGTGGCATAAAGCACCATATTTAAGTAGAGATTACAGCAAGGAGAGAGAGGTTACACCGCTGCATAGTGGGGGGATAGTTGGTGATGACGGTGGCGAAGTTGTTGGTGTAGATCGACGTCACGATGGTTCCCCGAGCGGCACTCCGGCGCCACCAGAAGAGAGGGGGATTGAGCCCCCCTCCTTATTCTTGCTTGGCCTCCCCCTAGATGGGAGAAGGGTTTCGCCACTGGTCCATGGCCGCCATGGCTCCCGGAGGGTAGCAGGCCCTCCGAGATTGGATATCTCTCTCTCTCTCTCTCTCTCTCTCTCTCTCTCTCTCTCTCTCTCTCTCTCTCTCTCTCTCTCTCTCTCTCTCTCTGTGTGTGTGTGTGTGTGTGTGTGTGTGTGTGTGTGTGTGTGTGTGTGTGTGTGTGTGTGTGTGTGTGTGTGTGTGTGTGTGTGTGTGTGTGTTCTCTTCTGTTTCGTGCTCCTATTTTCTGGCCCTTCATCGTTACTTATACTCGCGAACTCTAATTGGGCTGAAATTTTAACATGGTTTTTATCCGGAGACTCCCTCGAGCATCATCTCACGTTGATTCTTTTTCCCAAAAATGACATATATTCCAAAAAATTCTCCATAAAATTTTATCGCGTTTAGACTTCGTCTGATATGGATTTTCTGCAAAACAGAAAACATGCAACAAATAGGAATCGCCTTGGGCCTTTGGATCAATATGTTAGTCCAAGAAATCTTATAAATTGTTGCCAAGAGTATGTGAAAGTTGTAGAATATTGGCATGAAACAATCAAAATTATAAATACAAGGGAGATGTATTAGCATCCCCAAGCTTAATTCCTGCTCGTCCTCGAGTAGGCAAATAATGATAAAAGATAATTTTTGATGTGGAATGCTACCTAGCATAATCTTGATCTAATAATCTAGTCATGGCATGAATATTAAGATATGAGTGATTCAAGGCAATAGTCTATCAATTTGATCTAAAGACATCAATACTCAGGCATACTAACAAATAATCATGCTCTTCAAAATAAAGAATGCTAAAGAATGCTATCCCTGCAAATTCATATAGCATGTCATGCTTAGTCTTCCTAGAATAAAGATATTAATCATGAACTACCCCGATGACAAGCCAAGCAATTGGATCATAATTTTTAACTCGCTTCCGCATTTTCAACTTCATGCAATACATGAGCGTGAGACATGGATATAGCACTATGGGTGGAATAGAATACAGTGATAGAGATCAATAAGGGAAGTCAAAAAGGAAGAAAGTCTCGCATCAACTCGGCGGATCAACGGGTAATGGAGAGGCCCATCAATCGATATCAATGCGAGGAGTATGGATTGCCATGCAACGGATGCACTAAGTGCTATAAGTGTATGAAAGCTCAACAGAAATTAAGTGGGTGTGCATCCAACTTGCTTGCTCAATAAGAACTCGGGCATTTGACGAGCCTATCATCGGAATATACAAGCCAAGTTCTACAATGAAAAATTCCCCCTAGTATATGAAAGTGATAACTCAAGAGACTCTCTATATGAAGAACGTGGTGCTACTCTAAATCACAAGTGTGGTAAAAGGATAGTAACTTTGCCCCTTCTCTCTTTTTCTCTCTTTTTTTGTTGGGCTCTTTTTGGCCTCTTTTTTAAGTCCGGAGACTCATCCCGACTTGTGGGGGATTCATGGTCTCCATCATCCTTTTTCCTCACTGGGACAATGCTCTAATAATGATGATCAACACACTTTTATTTTCTTACAACGCGATAAAATAGATACAAGATGACTCTATATGAATGCCTCTGGCAATGTACGAGGATGTGCAATGATCTAGCATAACATGTATAACAATGATGAACAGCGGTTGTGCCACAAATTCATGTCAACTCTATATGATCATGCAAAGTAATATGAGAATAAACACAAAAGTCATGCATATGATGATGATGGAAGTTGCATGGCTATATATCTCGGAATCACTATGGAAATGCCATAATAGGTAGGTATGGTGGCTGTTTTGAGGAAGATATAAGGAGGCTTATGTGTGATAGAGCATATCATAGCACAGGGTTTAGATGCACCAACGAAGTTTGCACCAACTCTCGAGATGAGAAAGGGCGATGCATGGTACTGAAGAGGCTAGCAATATGCGAGAAAAGATGAGAGTGTGTATAATCCATGGACTCCACGTTAGTCATAAAGAACACCTGGCGATGCAGCGTCGGTCCTAAACAAACGATTTTTAACCCCTTTCTGCGACGACATTTGGAACCATCGCCAAGTGAGTGTGGGTGATAGGGGGCCCTTCCCACATGACCTAGAAACCGTCGGGGATAGGGACCTTGATGCATACAGTTGTCCCTATATAACCGTTTCCAATATCTCGATTATCCCAAACGCTTCATCCTTTCTACTCATTTGTGCTCTCATTGCCATCGCGATCGGAGTTACGTGGTTACACGCCTAAAACCGGCGATTCCGAGAACGGGAGTTTTCGAGGCAGATTCTGAACCACGGGAGTTTTCACGATGCGACACATCACAAATAGTTCATGATTATAAACCGTGTATGATGGGTAGACAATCACACACATTTAGTTTTCCCGCATTGTATGTGATAGTGTCTGACATCACACACGCTTTGCAAACGACAACTGTGTGCATGCTTGCACACGTTTCCTCTCTGTGAACCGTCTCGGATTTGGTGTATATCGCAAACGTTTGTGTTTTACCAACCGTGTGTGCCGTAATGACCCGCACAATGTAATTTCGCTTTAATTTAATTGCTTCCATTTAAAATTGTACCTAATTTAAACTTGAAAGTAGGCTATAGCTTTATTCATATCCATCAGGTTCAAACAACCAATGCATTATTCGATTCACAGGTACATATGTTTAAGAATTACATAAGCACCAAATAAAGAATGATGTACCAGGGTTCTATACTTGTACTATTACAGATGGTAAAGAAAGAGGCGACATACATTCTAGTTGTTGAACAAGGTGAAGCGGGATGGCCCTATTGGGCTCTCCTGGATGCAGAAGGCATGCAGGACTCTAGTCCAACCCCTTGTGATGGCCGTCTGCCAATCATGTAGTTTGAGAGGTAATCTTGAGTAAACTTCTTCAGGATCCACTACAAAAGAAAAAAGATTTAGATATTGTCATCTAACACAAGTCATTACAGGCAGTAAAAAGAAGGCTACAGGGTTCTTACTTACCATCATGCAGTTCACTGTTGTCTTGCATAAAGTGTAAACAAATAGTTCGATTGGCATCTTTTGACCCATTTTAATAACAATCTTTATCGGTTTCCTCACTTGATCTTTGGTTCATGAATATCTCATTGCCCCATACTGTGAGAAAGGGTTGAAGTGTGGATCTTTGGCAATGATATATGTACCTAAAAGCACCAAGTTAATATTAGAAGCTAAACAACAATTGTAAAATGATGTAGTACAACACTCCATCCATCTCATTATATAAGATTTTATTCCATGTATATCTAGACATCATCAGAACATTAAGGTAACACTCTTCCTTGTTGCTATGTAGGCTGGGATTGCATATTTAGTCATTCAATTACAATGCATGTTGCTAAACAACAATTGAAAAGCGAAAAGGCATGTTAAGCGCAATATCATACTTGACAACCAGATATAAGTAATTCATAGTGGTATTGTTGAAACTGTTATTGATGAAATTGAACTGCATGACAAATAGTTGCACATATAGAGCATCACATTGTGAAGAACTGAAATAAACAAGTCATAATGACATCTCTAAGCGATCCTTAAAAGTTAAAGGACTAAAACCCTTAGTGGATATATATATATATATATATATATATATATATATATATATATATATATATATATATACACTCCAAGCAATTTTTGGCCTTTTCTAGTCGATCCCTAAACTTAAGGTTGTAAACTTCAATTTGATCAAGTTCACAAGCAGTACAACCAAAAGTAGTATGCATTTAAACATAAAGATAGATAGTTTTGCATAATCAGACATAAAACATAAATTGAAACTAAGCTAAACTACTTTTCGGTTGAAGTAGAGGTCGAGCCAATACTTCCTCGTCATGTCTGACGGTGTCTTGAGCAGTCCGGGACCCGATCTTGCGTCGTCGAGGTCGTTGGGAAGGCACTCCTCCACTCATCAACATCGATCTCCCTCGTCCTCGGGGCCCACCTCGGCGCCCTCGGCCGCCCGTCGCCGCCGCCGACCCTCGTCATCGAAGGAGAGCGCGATAACCTCGCCGCCCTCCGTGCCGCCGTCCTCGCCGCTTTCGACCTCATCATCCGAGGAGAGCGCGATAACCTCGCTGCCCTCCGTGCTGGAAAAGATCGCCCGCTCCGCCTCCACGAGCTCCGGGTGCTACCGGCGGAGCTCTTGCATGTAGGCCTCGTCGGCGGCCTCGGCCTCGAGGCGCTCCCACGCCTCGCGGTCCTCCCGCACCATAGCCGAGCTCATCACCTGGTTCGGCGTGAGCGAGGTGGGACCGGATGCGTCTTAGAAGGGAAATTGAGCCTAGCCGCCGCACCGTGGTAGCGGTACTACTAGCGGTCTTACTCCATGGCCGCGAGCTCGGCCGTGTGGAAGCTACCGAGCCACCAGCGGGTGTGGATCGAGGTCTCTCGATCTGTAATCTCGGCGACCCACGTCCCCCCCGCCTTCTGGGACCCAGGTAGGACTTACGTCGTGCCGGGTCAGGAAGAATGACGGGGAATTCCTCGAACCGGCATAGGGGCGCCGGAGGCGGATCGGGGACCCAGCGATGGCGGATCGGGCCCCTTGGAGGCAGCCAGGGACACTGGCGCCACCTCGCTTGACGTCAGGCGAAAAGGCCATGATAAACCTCTTTTTGGCCATTGGCTCCTTGAGCTCCCCGGCACACGGGCAGAGGTTGAGGATGGAGGTGCCCGCGATGGTGGTGACCTACCAATGGTTTCGAGGGTTGTGTGTGTCTGTGTGAGCGAAGGTTTTGGGGAGTGTGTGGAGGGGGGGCAAGGTTGTGTTTTAGGAAATACTGCGGCAACTGAAAATTTTACTAGGCGGGAGTAACAAGGCGGGGCTACTGAAAATTTGGATCAAGGGCGAGTAGATATTTTTGAGATTGCGAGGGATCTTGAGGCGGGAGTAAAATGCAGAGCATCTTGAAAATTTGAATCAAGGGACTAAAGCAGAGCGAGAGTAACAGACTTCGCACACGGTCCACACATACTAATCGTGTGCTATCCAACATTATAACCTTCCAGTCGGTAGATATCTTCGAGATTGCGAGGGATGCAGAGGCGGGAGTTTTGGGGAGTGAGCTAGTGTGCTTGACACGCCGATTGTGGGATCTGTAGCGGCGCGCCTTCTCGCGTAAGCCATAGGCGTACTATACAAGCGATGCTCTAAGATATTTTTGTACTACATCTCACACGGTTGGTGATAATAAAGCTGTGTGGGATCTACTTGATTTGGATTACACAATGGGGTCACAGTGGCAATGGGCGTTGTCGAAATTGCTAGACCTTTTATCTGCGATGAACATGCAACTATATGTGTGTCATAAAAGAATTAGAATTATTCAGGGTTTGTTTGGACATTTTATACATTAAACTGGTTTTCTAGCCATTTCACATGCACAATTCAAAATTAAACTACATGCACATGCTCCGATGCATACAAATTGGTTGAAAAATAAAATCTGTGTCATTCAGTGCATGCTTAGGTCCCATGCAAGAAATGGGAATGAATTTTCCGAGGTTCGTTTGGCCTTCTGTATACATTAACTGGGTTTTTCTAGGCATTTTATGTGCATAACTCAAATTTGAACTACAAGCACATGCTCCAATGCACCAAAGTTGGTTGAAAAATCACATGTGTGTCCTTGGGTGAATTTCTAGGTCCCATGCAAGAGATGGGAATGAATTTCAAACACCGAACCTTTGGTGATTACCGGCAAAATGTTGAGATACCTGGTTTTTAAATTCTAGTAAATCCAAAACTCGTCTGAAATTCATGAAACCTGGCATGCTATCATGGAGCGGCATCAACATGCTGGGGCAGGTTTGGGTATAAGATTCTCACAATCTAGAGCTTCTCACAACAAGCATGATGGTTTCGATAGGGAACGTACCACCTTTGGGACGGGACAATATCCGTTGCCTCTTATTGCTTTCAACAAACTTCTAGTGCCAACATAGAACAACAGGAGTGTTGTGTTTAATCTTGGAATTTTTTGGGGTTCGTTTGGTCTTTTTTATACAATAACTGGGTTTTCTAGGCATTTTATGTGCATAATTCAAATTTGAATTATAAGCACATGCTCCACTAAAGTTGGTTGAAAATCACATGTGTGTCCTTGGGTGAATTTCTAGGTCCCATGCAAGAGACGAGAATGAATTTCAAACAGCAGGGCGCTCTTGATTGCCGACAAAACGTTGAGATACCTGGTTTTTAAATTCTGGTAAATCCAAAACTCGTCTGAAATTCATGAAACTTGGCATGCTATCATGGAGCGGCATCAACATGCCGTGGTAAAAAATTTGTCCCATTTGGGACACGTTTGGGTATACGCTTCTCACAAACCAGAGCTTCTCACAACAAGCATGATGGTTTCGATAGGGAACGTACCACCTTTGGGGACGGGATGATATCCGTTACCTCTTATTGCTTTCAAAAAAATTCTCATGTCAACATAGAACAACATGAGTGTTGTGTCAATTTTTGGGATTTTTCAGGGTTCGTTTGGCCTTTTTTATACATTAACTGGGGTTTTAGGCATTTATGTGCATAATTCAAATTTGAACTACAAGCACATGCTCCAATGCACCAAAGTTGGTTGAAAAATCATATGTGTGTCCTTGGGTGAATTTGTAGGTCCCATGCAAGTGATGCGAGTGAAATTCAAACACCAGGGCACTATTGATTGCCGGCAAAACATTGAGATGCCAGGTTTTTAATTTCTAGTAAATTCAAAACTCGTCTCTAATTCATGAAACTTGGCATGCTATCATGGAGCGGCATCAACATGCCGTGGTAAAAAATTTGTCCCATTTGGGGCAGCTTCGGGTATAACCTTGTCACAACAAGCATGATGGTTTCGATAGGGAACATCCCACGTTTGGGATGGGAATATATCCATTGCCTCTTATTGCTTTCAAAAAAATTCTAGTGTCAACAAAGAACAACAGGAGTGTTGTGTCAATTTTTGTGATTTTTCGGGGTTCGTTTGGACATTTTTATTCATTAACTGGGTTTTCTAGGCATTTTATGTGCATACTTCAAATTGGAACTACAAGCACATGCTCCAATGCACTAAAGTTGGTTGAAAAATCTAATCTGTGTCCTTGGTTGAATTTCAAGGTCCCATGCAAAAGATGAGAATGAAATTCAAACACCGAGAGACCTGATTGATTCTTAAAGCAAAAGCGTTGAGATGCACGGGGTTTTTAAATTCTAGTAAATCCAAAACTCGTTTGAAATTCATGAAACTTGCCATGCTATCATGGAGCGGCATCAACATGCCATGGTAAAAAAATTGTCCCATTCGGGGCAGGTTCGGGTATATGCTTCTCACAAACCAGAGCTTCTCACAACAAGCATGATGGTTTCGGTAGGGAATGTCCCACCTTTGGGGACGAAACGATATCCGTTTCCTCTTATTGCTTTCAGAAAATTTCTTGTGTCAAGATAGAACAACAGGAGTGTTGTGTCAAATTTTGGGATTTTTCGGGGTTCGTTTGGACATTTTTATGCATTAATTGAGTTTTTAATGCATTTATGTGCATAATTCAAATTTGAACTATATGCACATGCTCAAGTGCATATAAATTGGTTGAAAAATCAAATTTGTGTCCTTGGGTGGATGCTTAGGTCTCATGCAAGAAATGGGAATGAATTTCAAACACCAGGGCACCGTTGATTGCCGGCAAAACATTGAGATGCCTAGTTTTTAAATTCTAGTAAATCCAAAACTAGTCTGAACTTCATGAAACTTGGCATGCTATCATGGAATGGCACCGACATCTTTGTGGCATTTTTCGTGTCCATTTTGAGAGAAGGCGCACTCGAATAATGAGAGCCAACAAAGGCATTTTGAAAAAATAGCTGCCACTTTAATATCTCAAACGTTTGTAGAATTAAAACCGTGTGCGTTCTGTTAACCATTCACCTGACACCACGTGTATTTTTTTAAATGGATGTAGGAGGCGTCGTGCGGACAGCTGCTTGACCTTGACTAAACGGGAGGCGTCAGGCGTAGTCAGTCTTGTGAGGCTGGCCGAGAGGCGTCTGAGTTGTCCTCAAGCCTTGAGGCTCACCGAGAAGCGTGTGAGGCTGTCGCTCTTGTTGCCGCTCAATGGGAAGCGAGCCTTTGACTTCCATGGCCGCCCGCCTTCCTCTCCATTAATGGCGCTGAGCCCTTTGTTTATCTGGGCGGCCTTACTGTTAGCCTCCCATTCCCCTCCCTCCCATGAGACCTCCACCAACGCCATGGCGCAGAACCATCATTTGCCACTAGTCTTCAAGTTTGGTGAAGTTGATCTGCGAGTGAAGGAGATAGAAAATAAGGAGGAATAGGGCCTCATGGACATGGTCGAGCAACGAGCTGGCAGGCGGTTCTTCGCCCTCGCTCGTCAGCTCCCATCTCAGCGCCCGCCATGGCCTTCATCCCGTAGCATTGACGGGCTGGTCGCCGAGCACTATCGCAGCAGAGCCGAAGCCCGCGGGTGTCGGCAAAAGGTCTCCGCGGACCACAAGCGAGCTCGTGTACATGCCAACAAGACGTGCCCGCGTGCGTCGTGCCTCCACCCACCGTGGCGCCCGTCCCCGTGTGTTTGGCTCCACCCACCGCGCCCGTGCTCATGCACGTGTGCCCGCCCCCCTCAACAGCATGGACGCTGTCATCGACCGCTACCTCTCAGCGGCGCCAGTTGCCGTCCTCCCGCGCCCTGCCCGTCAATCGCGCGATGACATGACGTTTGATTTACAAGTGAAGAACATTTTGTGCTGCCTTGAAGACTTCAACAACGGCTTCCCGGAGGACGACAACGACAACGCCGCCGCCTCCGCCGCCGCCAAAAATAGTTTCTTTGGGGTTTAATACTGTATCTTGAATTCTCAATCATATGAATATAAATTCGCAGTGTGACTGAATGAAAGATATGGTTTGAACGAACTTGCATTTTTCTCTCTTAATATACAGACTTATCAAACGATTTTCTTTTGAAAAAAACGTCAATGGTTTTTAAATGTGAAACACGCATCGCAAACGTTTTAGTCAGAACACCCGTATGCAAACTGATAGCTTCCCCAGGAAGCCAAGGGAAAATGTGCCGAGCAGGATTTACGCATCCCTTCAACGCATAATGAGTTGTTTTGCATGACCCGTGTGCAACCGCATTACAAACAATTGGGTAAGATTCGCACATTTGTCATTTTGGGTATGTTGCCATTTTTCAAACTGGAAAGATTGACATTTGTTTATCTAGTAACATTGCCATTTGTCAACCTTGTAACACTGCGATTTCTCAAAATATGCAGCTAAAAATCACTAGCACTATCTAAATTTTGCAACTAAAATCACTAGCACTATTCTTATGGACACCACTAGCAGGCGTGAGTTGATGGACGCATATGCAAATGTACCATTAATTACATACAACAAGTCATCAGCCCACAACGACAACAAGGGTACACGTTGGATTATAGATCATTTCCAACAAACCATTCTAGTAAAGTTTTTCTCACACAACAAATAACAAAGCGATTAAATAAACTTCAGCTCAACCACTCGTCGGCGTTGGAAACGCTTGCTTTGAACCACAAGTGATTCTCTGGGAAGGGCCAGCTCTTTATGCCGATCTCGAGACCAACGGGGACTGATCATCCAGTACAAGCGGCCTATGTCGAGGACCCATATTGGGATGGTAGGGAAGCATAGCAATGTTCGAGGTATAGATACAGTTGCTTCTCATAAATCGTAGTAACGTTGTGTCAACAGCTGACAGTTGGATCGCCTTCCACCATCATTGGATAGTTTTGTCCAAGGAAGAGCGAGTTTCCTCCAAGACTTTCAATAGTTAACCAGGGAGAAGGTGTTGGTGCTAGTACACTAGTATCCATCCCGAATACCCTACAACAGATGTTGGAATAGGTCCGGAGAGTGCGACCATGCGAGACAACACACCTTCCTTAGTAACATCGAAGTGCTGCAATATCTGAGACAAGAAGAGGTGATCCATCGGAATAAGTTGCCAGGCGCCACTGAATATATGGGTCCTGCTCATCCTCATGCTCGTGATCATCAGCATCATCATCTCCCCCTTGGTTATAAAAAATTTCAAGTATAGGTGGTGGAATATGTTCACAGGACCTTGGAAACACAAGAAGGTTAATTAATTAGTAAAGGGACACTAGCTAACCCGCATGCATGTGGATGAAACAATTATAATTACGATGGGAGACAAACGTACCAAAAGCATGATGATTCCATGCAAAAACAGTGCCACGAGTGGTGGCAGCAAACACAAGACCCTCGTATTGAATTGCATCACAATACTCATCTATGTACAAAACTTGATTTTTGAGCAATATCCATCGAGGCGTGGAAGTAAGGAAGGCAACAAGCTTGTCGAAGATAGCAACAACTTCATAGTTAAATTGTAATCCCAAGAGCGGTTGGGAACTCGAAATTGCTATCTTTAAATGGGCAACGGTCACCATGATCGTATTTGAACTCCACGTAGAATACGGTGTACTCAACCTCACAGGCGATCGTCGAGATTTTTGGAAGTGGAACCCGGTGACGGTGTACACATTCACAAGTTCCCACTCGCGGTTGTACCCAATATAAACAACCCAATCTCCATTTGCGCACTTTGCCCAAGCCTTGCCCTCAGCGATGGCATCTTAACATCATACGTAGCATTATCAAGTGGCATCAACTTGCACAAAGGCAAGACTTCCCTCGTCCCAGCGCCCGGTCGGCGAGTCACGAAGAAGATAGGGGAGATCAAACCGCTCCTAGACCCTTGGGTTCCTTGTAATGATGTTATTAGTTGAGTCGAGAATGGTCTTGAATGAACACCTGCCAAGCTAGCGAGGTGATGGCATCGCACCCGATCAATGAGTTCCCCACCACGTCATCTTTCAGATTGGGGCAAGAATAAGCGAAGTCGTTTCGGCTTGTTCCCTCCATGGAGAAGATGATCGAACAATGGCGAGAAAAGGAAGGGTGAAGGCAAATGGAGGGAGGAAGAAGCGTCTGACGATGGTTCCAAAACGAGAGGGAAAAGGCGAAGAGGCGGTGGGCCGGTTGCCGCGGTACATGAAGAGGCACACAGGGGCGAGCGGTTGCCACGAGAGGTCACCTGCGGCGACAAGGGCCGAGTGAACCGCATGCGTATATCGCACAAACCTTGATCTGGCTGACCATTTCTTTTGTGTTGCCTAATCACAAACAGTTCATCCGAGTGAGCCGTATGTTGTATATCGCACACACCTTCATCTAGCTGCCCGTTTCTTTTGTGTTGCCTAATCACAAACAGTTCATCCGAGCGAATTGTATGATGTGTATAGCACACGCCTTCATGTGGCTGCCCGTTTCTTTTGTTCCTCCTCAACGCAAACAGTTAATTGAATTGAACCGTATGCCCTTCATCGCACACGCAACTAAAACCTGAACCGTGTTTCATGCATCCATCATCGCAAACGTTTTATACATTTTTGACGGTTTTTGTCGGTGTACAAAAAGAGGGGTATGCTTTTTGTACCCCTATAAACTGTGCACGGGCAGTCTGAGCCACGGACACCGCCGCACTGAACAAGGCGAGGGAGGTGAGCCAAGGTAAGGCCGAAGCTCGAAAGGAGCAGGACGACGCCAAGACCAAGGCCACAAAGAGCAAAGGGGACGAAAGCGGACTCCCAGCAAGATCCTTGCCGGAAGCGGTTAACAAACCGGCAAGACCCTTGCCGTGGCAGTTTGTCCCACGCCTCGAGCGAAGTCACCCTTGAGTCCACTTGCCCCCCATGGGGCAAGGATTGAGTGACATCCACTGTGGTGGCATGCGCAGATCTTTGTGAAGACATTCAAGATCAGATACACACTATAGAGACGGCAGACCCTTGGCGGGATCCCAGCCAGGAGGACCACAAGGCCCCCGGCAAGAGCCTTGCCGGGGATGACAGCAGGCGCCACGGCAAGACTCTTGCCGGGGCCCCGGCAAGATCCTTGCCGGGGCTACGACCGCCCTCGCCAAGGACACCCGTGGGGCCACCATCGGGCCCATGCTAATCAAACCTTCACCGCCGTTCGCATGCAGCTGCTAACCTAACTAGTTGGGCAGGCACCTGCGTGGCGGTAAGATCTTCGTGGAGACCCACATTGCGCCACCTCATTTGCTGCCTACCTACATGGCACCACAGGCACTGCAGCGAGCGGCGTGTCGACCTGAAAAGGGGAAGCGACAGACGCAGACGAGGGGCTCTCCACGTCCCCGATAAAGCAAGGACACCTAAGCAAGAGCGCATTAATGAAAGCCTTGTCATGTAATCTGAGGGACAGACTCGCATTCTTGTACCCTTTCCACCTCCTGTGTGCCACCGTGGCAACCCCTTTCCCTATAAAAGGAGGCCCAAAGGCGACCGGGGGTGGATTCGACTTTTGGATCTCCTCACGCCCCATTGCTAGTTCAAGAACACCGGATAAACAAACCACCAAAGCAGGAGTAGGGTTTTACGCATCCTTGCGGCTGAACACAGATAAAGAGACCGTGTGCTATCTGTTTGATCCGCTCTTCTCACGACCCCGCGCCCCGCAACCTTAGTAGGGATTCTTGTGATCCCATAGGTGTCGTTCCTACACCGACATCTTTGGTGCGCCAGGTGTTGGGGAACGTAGCAGAAATTCAAAATTTTCCTACGTGTCACCAAGATCTATCTATGGAGAAACTAGCAACGAGGGAAGGAGAGTGCATCTACATACCCTTGTAGATCGCTAAGCGGAAGGCGTTCATGAGAAGCAGGGTTGAAGGAGTCGTGGTAAATGCGTGATCCAAATCACCGGAGATCCTAGTGCCGAGCAGACGGCACCTCCGCGTTCAACAAGCGTACAGCCGGTGGCGTCTCCCACGCCTTGATCCGGCAAGGAGAGAGGAGAGGTTGAGGAAGACTCCATCCGGCAGCAGCACAACGGCGTGGTGGTGGTGGAGGAGCGTGGCAATCCAGCAGGCTTCGCCCAAGCACCACAGGAGAGGAGGAGGAGGAGGAGGTAGGGCTGCACCAAGAGGAGAAGTTCTCATGTGTTGGGCAGCCCCAAAACCTCAAGTATATATAGGGGAAGGGGCTGCGCCCCCTTTAATTCCACCCCAAGGGGTGCGTGCCAGCCCTAGATCCCATCTAAGGAGGCGGCCAAGGGGAGGAGTGCCTCCCAAGCCAAGTGGAGGCCTCCCCTTTAGGGTTTTCCCCCTTCCCATGCGCATGGGCCTTGGGGGCTGGTGCCCCTGGCCCATTAAGGCTAGGGCGCCCCCTACAGCCCATGCTACTGTGTTGGGCGTGGTGGAACAATTTCCGGACCTCCGGACCCCTCCGGAATCCTCCGGAACCTTCCGGAAGCTTCCCGGTACAATACCGAAAAAAACCAAACTTTTCCCGGAACCCGAACAACAACTTTCCATATATAAATCTTTACCTCCGGACCATTCCGGAACTCCTCGTGACGTCTGGGATCTCATCCGGGACTCCGAACAACATTCGGTAACCACATACAAACTTCGTTTATAACCCTAGCGTCATCGAACCTTAAGTGTGTAGACCCTACGGGTTCGGGAGACATGCAGACATGACCGAGACGTTCTCCGGTCAATAACCAACAGCGGGATCTGGATACCCATGTTGGCTCCCACATGTTCCATGATGATCTCATCGGATGAACCCACGATGTCAAGGACTCAATCGATCCCGTATACAATTCCCTTTGTCTAGCGGTATTGTACTTGCCGAGATTCGATCGTCGGTATACCGATACCTTGTTCAATCTCGTTACGGCAAGTCTCTTTACTCGTTCGTAACACATCATCCCGTGATCAACCCCTTGGTCACATTGTGCACATTATGATGATGTCCCTGCTCGAGTGGGCCGAAGATACCTCTCCGTTTACGGAGTGACAAATCCCGATCTCGATTCGTACAACCGCAATGCAGACTTTTCGGAGATACCTGTAGTGCACCTTTATAGCCACCCGATTCGTTGTCACGTTTGGTACACCCAAAGCATTCCTACGGTATCAGGAGTTGCACAATCTCATGGTCTAAGGAAATGATACTTGACATTAGAAAAGCTTTAGCATCTGAACTACGCATCTTTGTGCTAGGCTTAGGATTGGGTCTTGTCCATCACATCATTCTCCTAATGATGTGATCCCATTATCAACGACATCCAATGTCCATGGTCGTGAAACCGTAACCATCTATTGATCAGCGAGCTAGTTAACTAGAGGCTTACTAGGGACATGGTGTTGTCTATGTACCCACACATGTATCTGAGTTTCCTATCAATACAATTATAGTATGGATAATAAACGATTATCACGAACGAGGAAATATAATAATAACTAATTTATTATTGCCTCTAGGGCATATTTCCAACAGTCTCCCACTTGCACTAGAGTCAATAATCTAGTTCACATCGTCATGTGATTAACGGCGATAGGTCACATCACCATGTGACCAACATCCAAAGAGTTTACTAGTGTACGTAAACTAGTTCACATCATCATGTGATTAAGACTCAATGAGTTCTCAGGTTTGATCATGTTTTGCTTGTGAGAGGTTTTTAGTCAACGAATTGCGAACCTTTCGGATCCGAGTGTGCTTTGCAAATTTCTAGGTCATATTGTAAACGCTGCTTCCACGCTCCACTTGGATCTATTCCAAATGGTTGCTCCACTATACGTATCCGGTTTGCTACTCGAGTCACTCGGATAGGTGTTAAAAGCTTGCATCGACGTAACCCCTTACGCCGAACTCTTTATTACCTCCATAATCAAGAAACATGTCCTTATTTACTCCAAGGACAATTATTGGCATTTGTCAATGATCCATTCTGGATCATTCTTCTTGTACCCTTAGTGACTCATGGCAAGGCACACTTCCTAAGTCTTGGTACACAAGATAGCATACTTGTAGAGCCTATGTCTATAGCATAGGGGCGACCTTAAATCCTTTCTCTCTTTTCTGCCGTGGTCGAGCTTTTAAGTCTTAACTTCATACCTTACAACTCAGCCAAGAACTCCTTCTTTGTTGATCCATCTTGAACACCTTCAAGATCATGTCAAGGTATATGCTCATTTGAAAGTATTATTAAGCATTTTTGATCTATCCTTATAGATCTCGATGCTCAATGTTCAAGTAGCTTAATCCGGGTTTTCTATTGAAAACATCTTTCAAATAACCCTATATGCTTTCCAGAAATTCTACATCATTTATGATCATCAATATGTCAACAACATATACTCATCAGAAATTCTATAGTGCTCCCACTCACTTCTTTGGAAATACAAGTTTCTCATAAACTTTGTATAAACCCAAAATCTTTGATCATCCTATCAAAGTGCATATTCCAACTCCGAGATGCTTACTCCGGTCCTTAGAAGGATTCATGGAGCTAGCATACCTTTTAGCATCCTTAGGATTGACAAAACTTTTACGATTGTATCACATACAACCTTTCCTTAAACCGGGTAAGGAAACTCTGCTTTGACATCCATCGCGATTTCATAAATGCAGCTGTGCTAACATGATTCCGACGGACTTTAAGCATCGCTACGGATGAGAAAATCTCATCGTAGTCAACTCCTTGAACTTGTGAAAAACTCTTCGCCACAAGTCTAGCTTCATAGGCGGTGACATTACCGTCCTTGTCCGTCTTTTTCTTAAAGATCCATTTATCTCAATGGCTTGCCGATCATCGGGCAAGTCCACAAAAGTCCATGCTTTGTTACATTACATGGATCCTATCTCGGATTTCATGGCTTCTAACCATTTGTCGAATTTGGGCCCACCATTGCTTCTCCATAGCTCGTAGGTTCATTGTTGTCTAGCAACATGACCTTCAAGACAGGATTGCGTACCACTCTGAAGTAAATGCGCATCCTTGTCACCCTCGAATGCGTCGGTGACTTGATCCGAAACTTCATGATCACTATCATAAGCTTCTACTTCAATTGGTGTAGGTGCCACGCAGGAACAACTTCACATGCCTCGCTACACACTAGTTGAAGTGATGGTCCAATAACCTCATCAAGTCTCCACCATCCTCCCACTCAACTTTTCGAGACGAACTTTTCCTCGAGAAAGGTCCCGATTCAAGAAACAATCCCCGGATCTGAATTAGGAGGTATACCCAACTGTTATGGGTGTCCTATGAAGATGCATTTTGTCCGCTTTGGGTTCGAGCATATCAACTCGAAACTTTTCCACATAAGCGCCGCATGACCCCAAACTTTTAAGAAAGCGACAACTTAGGTTTCTCCAAGCGGTGTCGTCTTAGCGGAATTACGTGGTGCCCCATTAAAGTGAGTGCGGTTGTCTCTAATGCCTAACCCATGAGCGATAGTGGTAATTCGATAAGAGATATCATAGCACGCACCATATCCAATAGAGTGCAACTATGATGTTCGGACACACCATCACACTATGGTGTTCAGGCGGTATTAATTGTGAAACAATTTGCACAATGTCTTAATTGTGTGCCAAAACTCGTAACTTCAGATATTCATCTCTATGATCATATCATAGACATTCTATCCTCTTGTCACGAAGATCTTAAACTTCACTCTGAAATTACTTGAACCATTCAATAATTCGGACTTGTGTTTCATCAAGTAAATATACTCAACATCTACTCGAATCATCGTGAAGTAAGAACATAATGATATTCACTTTGCATGCCTCGGCACTCATTGAATTTGCACGTATCAAAATGTGTTACTTCCAACAAGTTGCTATCTTGTTCCATCTTCTTTGAAACCGAGGCTTTTGGTCATCTTGCCCATGTGGTATGTTTTGCATATCTCAAGTGATTCAAAATCAAGTGAGTCCAAACGATCCATCTGCATGGAGTTTCTTCATGCGACACACCAATAGACATGGTTACATGTCTCAAATTTTCAAAAGCGAGTGAGTCCAAAGATCCATCAACATGGAGCTTCTTCATGCGTTTACACCAATATGACTTACATGGCGATTGCCACAAGTAAGTGGTACTATCATTACTATCTTATACTTTTGGCATGAAAATGTGTATCACTACGATCGAGATTCAATAAACCATTTATTTAGGTGCAAGACCATCGAAGGTACTATTCAAATAAATAGAGTAACCATTATTCTCCTTAAATGAATAACTGTATTACGATAGACATAATCCAATCATGTCTATGCTCAGCATAAACACCAAATGATAATTATTGCAGTTCAATACTAATCTTTATGGTAGAGGGGCGTGCGATGTTTGATCACATCAAAATTGGAAACACTTCCAACACATATCGTCAGCTCTCCTTTAGCTAGTCTCCGTTTATTCCGTAGCCTTTTTATTTGAGTTACTAACACTTATGCAACCGAACCGGTATCTAATACCACAGTGCTACTAGGAGTACTAGTAAAATACACAATAACTTAATGTATATCCAATATACTTCTATCGACCTTACCCGACCTTCTTATCTACCAAGTATCTAGGGTAATTCCGCTCCGATTACT
This sequence comes from Aegilops bicornis, assembly GCA_021605145.1. NCBI lineage: Eukaryota > Viridiplantae > Streptophyta > Magnoliopsida > Poales > Poaceae > Aegilops > Aegilops bicornis. Next base: position 1,967,720 of record JAHIAL010000008.1, read on the forward strand.
GTTCCCCTTATTGCGAAGCACATAGTCTCGGGCTTGGGTTTCTTCCTTTGGCGACAAAGAACTGATTTGCCGTTTCATGAAGTGTCCCTTCTTGCCCTTGCCCTTCTTGAAACTAGTGGTTTCACCAACCATCAATAATTGATGCTCCTTCTTGATTTTTACTTTCGCGATGTCAAACAACGCGAATACCTCAAGGATCATCATCTCTATCCTTGATATGTAATAGTTCATCACGAAGCTCTAGCGACTTGGTGGCAATGACTTTGAAGAAACATCACTATCTCATCGGAAGATTAACTCCCTCGATTCAAGTGATTGTTGTACTCGAACAATCTGAGCACAAGCTCAACGATTGAGCTTTTCTCCCTTAGTTTGTAGGCTAAGAAAATGCGTTTGAGGTCTCATACCTCTTGGCGTGGGCACGAGCTTACGAAATCCTAATTTCAGCCCTCGAAACATCTCATATGTTTCGCGACATTTCAAAAACGTCTTTCGTGCCTCAACTCTAAACCGTTTAAGCGAACTATCACGTAGTTATCAAAACGCGTGTATGTCGATGTTACATAACATCCACAAGCAGCGTTTGGGGTTCAACACCTTGGCGGTGCATTAAGGACATAAGCTTTCTCTTGTCGCATAATCGCTACTTTCAACTTTCAACTATATTTTCTCTAGTAACATATCTAAATAGTGGAACTAAAAGCGCGAGCTTCGACATAATTTGCAAAAGGTCTTTTGACTATGTTCAAGATAATTAAGTTCATCTTATGAACTCCCACTCAGAATAGACATCCCTCACGGTCATCTAAGTGATTACATGATCCGGAAATCAACTAGGCCGTGTCCAGATCATCCGTGAGACGGACTAGTCATCATCGGTGAACATCTTCATGTTGATCGTATCTACTATACGACTCATGCTCGACCTTTCGGTCTCGTGTTCGAGGCCATGTGCGTACATGCTAGGCTGGTCAAGTTAACCCTAAGTGTTTAGCATGTGTAAATCTGTCTTACACCCGTTGTATGTGAGCGTAAGAATCCATCACACCCGGTCATCACGTGGTGCGTAGAAGCGACGAACTTTAGCAAGCGGTGCGCGATTAGGGGAGAACACTTCTTGAAATTGTTGTAAGGGGTCATCTTATTTACTACCGTCGTTTAAGTAAACAAGATGCATAAACATAATAAACATCACATGCAATTATATAGTAGTGACATGATATGGCCAATATCATATAGCTCCATTGATCTCCATCTTGAGGGCTCCATGATCATCATAAATCCACCGGCATGACACCATGATCTCCATCATCATGATCTCCATCATCGTGTCTTCATGAAGTTGTCTAGCCAACTATTACTTCTACTACTATGGCTACCGGCTAGCAATAAAGTAAAAGTAATTACATGGCATTGTTTAATGACCTTGAGGTCATACAATAAATAAAGACAACTCCTATGGCTCCTGCGGTTGTCATACTCATCGACATGCAAGTCGTGAATCCTATTACAAGAACATGATCAATCTCATACACCACATATCATTCATCACATTCTTCTTGGCCATATCACATCACATAGCATACCACAAAAAACAAGTTAGGCGTCCTCTAATTGTTGTTTGCATGTTTCACGATGGCTGCTATGGGTTTCTAGCAAGAGACGTTTCTTACCTCACGCAAAACCACAACGTGATATGCCAATTGCTATTTACCCTTCATAGGACCCTTTTCATAGAATCCGTTCGACTAAAGTGGGAGGCGGCACCCGCTAGCCACCTTATGCACCAAGTGAATGTCGTCGGTGGAACACATGTCTCACATAAGAGTGCGTGTAAGGTCGGTCGGGCCGCTTCATCCCACAATACCGTCGAAACAAGATTGGACTAGTAACGATAAGCATATTGAACAACATCAATGCCCATAACTACTTTGTGTTCTACTTTTGCAAAGAATCTACATAATAGACCTAGCTCATGATGCCCTTTGTTGGGGAGCGTGGCGGAAATTCAAAATTTTCTCGTGTCACCAAGATCTATCTATGGAGAAACTAGCAACGAGGGAAGGAGAGTGCATCTACATACCCTTGTAGATAGCTAAGCGGAGCGTTCATGAGAATGGGGTTGAAGGAGTCGTGCTCGTCGTGATCCAAATCACCGTGAGATCCTAGTGCCGAGCAGACGGCACCTCGCGTTCAACACACGTACAGCCCGGTGGCGTCTCCACGCCTTGATCCAGCAAGGAGAGAGGGAGAGGTTGAGGAAGACTCCATCCAGCAGCAGCACTGGCAGGCGTGGTGGTGGTGGAGGCGTGGCAATCCAGCGAGGCCGCCCAAGCACCACGGGAGAGGAGGAGGAGGAGGAGGTAGGGCTGCACCAAGAGGAGAAGTTCTCATGTGTTGGGCAGCCCCAAAACCTCAAGTATATATAGGGGAAGGGGATGCGCCCTTTAGGTTCCCACCCCAAGGGGTGCGGCCAGCCCTAGATCCCATCTAGGGGGGGCGGCCAAGGGGGGAGGAGTGCCTCCCAAGTCAAGTGGAGGCCTCCCCCTTTAGGGTTTTCCCCTTCCCATGCGCATGGGCCTTGGGGGGGGCTGGTGCCCCTGGCCCATTAAGGCTAGGGCGCCCCCCTACAGCCCATGCTACTATATTGGACGTGGTGGAACAATTTCCGGACATCCGGACCCCTCCTAATCCTCCGGAACCTTCGAAGCTTCCGGTACAATGCCGAAAAAACCGAACTTTTCCTAACCCGAACAACAACTTTCCATATATAAATCTTTACCTCCGGACCATTCCGGAACTCCTCGTGACGTCAGGGATCTCATCCAGACTCCGAACAACATTTGGTAACCACATACAAACTTCCTTTATAACCCTAAGCGTCGTCAGACCTTAAGTGTGTAGACCCTACGGGTTCGGAGACATCTGAGACATGACCCGAGGCGTTCTCCGTCAATAACCAACAGCGGGATCTAGATACCCATGTTGGATCCCACATGTTCCACGATGATCTCGCCGGATGAACCACGATGTCAAGGACTCAATCGATCCCGTATACAATTCCCTTTGTCTAGCGGTATTGTACTTGCCCGTGATTCGATCGTCAGGTATCGATACCTTGTTCAATCTAGATTACCCGGCAAGTCTCTTTACTCGTTCCGTAACACATCATCCCGTGATCAACCCCTTGGTCACATTGTGCACATTATGATGATGTCCTACCGAGTGGGCCCAGAGATACCTCTCCGTTTACACGGAGTGACAAATCCCAATCTCGATTTGTGCCAACCCACAGACACTTTCGGAGATACTGTAGTGCACCTTTATAGCCACCCAGTTACGTTGTGATGTTTGGTAGACCCAAAGCATTCCCTACGGTATCCGGAGTTGCACAATCTCATGGTCTAAGGAAATGATACTTGACATTAGAAAAGCTTTAGCATACGAACTACGATCTTTGTGCTAGGCTTAGGATTGGGTCTTGTCCATCACATCATTCTCCTAATGATGTGATCCCGTTATCAACGACATCCAATGTCCATGGTCATGAAACCGTAACCATCTATTGATCAACGAGCTAGTTAACTAGAGGCTTACTAGGGACATGGTGTTGTCTATGTACCCACACATGTATCTGAGTTTCCTATCAATACAATTATAGCATGGATAATAAACGATTATCATGAACGAGGAAATATAATAATAACTAATTTATTATTGCCTCTAGGGCATATTTCCAACACCAGGTAGGGGGCGCAGTTGTGAGAATCGGCTCTAGCAGTTAGTTCGATGCTTCTTCATCGTCATGGCGCCCAAGAAGAAGACGACGGTGGCGGTTGGCCCTTCGGAAGCCGGACATCCCATCCCGACAGGCGGCGAAAGCGGACCCGGTCGCGCGAAAAGGACCCGAAGCGCGCGTTCGCGAACACCAACACCGGCCCCAAAGTTTGGGAGGCGGCGATGTTCGCGCTGGCAGCGGGCACGCCGCGCCAAATCCCAAACGGAGCCAGACTCTCCGCGGGTGGCGCTGAGGTCTTCCAAGATCGCTGCCACCCCTTTCGCAGCGACGCGAGGCTTCAAGACTCCACGCCGAGCCCGGACGGCGCGTTCTTCTCAGCGGCGCGATGAGCAGTGTAATCACGCCGAGGACCCGAGGCGTCACCGCGAAAGAAACCCGGCGCCACTCCGGGATTTAGAAGACCTGCACGCTTCGCCCAAAGCGGCTGGAGAAGGTGGCGCAGCGGCCATCGCTGGTCGTGATAGGGCTCGCCGACATGGTCAAGTCGGCGTCATCGCGTCGCGATCCGTGCAGGTTTCCTGCTACCAACGCCAGCGAAGCCTGGCGGCGCGATTGCTCCTCGATTTTCTCCCCACTATGGGGAAACTCGGCGAATGGAGAGCCACTATCCGAAGCCTTGTTGCGGTGGCCAACAAAAAGGCGAACCGAGTCCGGTGGAGCCCGGGGCGGCCTTTCAAGCGGACTCACGCACCGATGGCGGGAGAGCCGTGGCGCCGCAACCGCAGTGCACTACGCCTCCTCCTCGCCCGGTCTGCATCAGACGCCAACCCGTCATGACGTTACAAGCGGCGAAGATCTCCGTAGCATCGTCCGACCAGCGGGCCACCGTGACCAGCGCCAAGTTCTTCGAGAGCGAGAACATGAAAACGCCTTCGAACCACTATCGAAGCCGCCCGGTCGCGGAGCGCGCCACCTGTCGACAAAGCGGCGAGGCCTGCTTTGTGAGCCACCGCGCCCGGGAGCTCCGAGGCTTACCTTACGAGGTAGGCTGTCCGGCTTTTACCCGTGAGCTGCGGCGGCAGTTCTAGTGGCCCCTCACGCACCTTCAAACCCGACATGGTCGAAAAGTCACGATGGCAAGACCCACCGTCCGAGTTCTCGGCGTCTACACCATCGCGATGCAAGCTGCCGAGCCCGTGACGATAAGGTGCTGCGAATTACTTCGTTGGCTCTTAAACCCAACGCCATGTCGTGGTTGATGCACTAACCGATGAACTCTATTTCCTCTGGTCGGATTTGTGCCACGAGTTAGTGGGCACCTTCTTGGAGAGCCACCAAGCCCATGGCCAAGCAAGCGACACCGTCATTCCCCGGAAGGGGCGAGAGTCTCCGCGAAAGTATATACTGAGAGGTTCAGCCAGGAGTGCGGTACAATATCCCGATGTTCACCCGACCGCCATCATCGGCGCTTTCCATCGAAACGTGCGTAACATAAGATGCTGCAAGAAGGCGGCAATGAACAAGGTGAGAGATGTAGCGTAACTCTATGTTCTTACGACAAAATGTGCCCGGCTGAAGAGGGAAGGAAGTACCGGCGAAGATGCCCGGCGTGAAACCGACTCCTCAGATGAGGATATTGCCCGCCACGGCGAAGAAAGGCCGGGCGCCACAACAGAAGCGCAAGGAAAAGCCGTGCTTGCCGTCGAGGGATTCACGATGATGCCGGCTCCAAGAAAAACAAAGGCCGAGCTGACCCGGCAAGGAAGTTGCGGATGCATCGCCCTACCGGCCTTGGCGGTAGCCGAGAAGCCAGAAATTTCGACAAGCGATACTGCCAAGATCCGCCGCACCAAAGGCCATGCTCTCCGAGACTGCCGAGCAGGTTGAGCTCTCGCGAAAGCGAGGGCTGAGTATGAGAGGCGAGACAAGGAGAAAGGGCCGGAGCGGTCTTGAGGGTCCGGCAAAGCGTGGCGACGGCGGGCCGTCGCGGCAAGAGATAAGCAACGAGGAGAGGCCCGCCGGGCGTGGCCGATGTAAAGCCGTGACGATCACGAAGAGGACGGCGAATCCGGCGACCAAGAGTTTCGAAGCTACGAGAGGCCATGTCGCGTCGACGGCGGCACCTCGCTGCATACTTCTCACCGGCTTAAGCTGTGGGCACGAGATTACAGTGGCAGCAGCCGTCGTTTGATGCCCAAAGACCGGCTGAAGTGGTCCGGCACACCTATCATTTTTGACACCGAGGACCACCACGATCGCCTTTGTGCGATCGGTGCTTGCTATTGTTGGTTTCACCAACAATACGCCAACCTCAAGGTGAGCCGAAGATGCTAGTCGATGGCGGGGCGGTCTGAACTTGATCTCGCTTTGCCGTGATCGAAGCTATGATTCTCGATGGAGACCTCGAAGAGAGATGGAGCACGTTGTGGGTCAACCGGGAAGAAGCCAACCCAAGGGAAAGGTCACGCTGCCGTGACTTTTGGAAGCGACCTGAACTTCGGGACGGAGAGGATCATGTTCGATGTTGCCAAGATCCCCTTGCCCTAGCAGGATCCTTGGCAGCCAAATACCGCAGCCAAGTTCATGGCGGCGTCACACTATGCCTACAACACCACGAAGATGCGGGACACTGTGACGATCATCGCCATCCCTCGACAAGAAGGATCGCTGATTCTTATACCGGACCAACTATACCGAGCAAGCGATTCTGCCAGAGTTTGCCGCCGCTAGAACACTTGCTCCTGCCGGGACCCGGGAGGGAAGAAGAAAGAACCGGTGAGACCTCGGACACCCACTCCGGCAAACGCACCTCTTCGGTGCAAGTGCTGCCGTCAGGACGTGCCAGAGCGCCACCGGCTGAAACAAGAAGCGAGGCCATACCGCGGGAACCAAGAAGGTTTACATCCAATGAGGATGCACGGGAGGAGCTTTCACCATAAGCTCCACCACAGGCGACAAATAGGAAAACGGCGCTCGTCACCTTCCTGCGGCGAAATGTCGATGTGTTTGCATTGCAAGCTTCCGCATCATCCCGGCCTTCCTAGGGAGGTGATTGAGCACCACCTTCTGTCTGCCCTCATCGCAGCCCGTCAAGCCGAAGGTCAAAAAGCAAGCTTTGGAGCGACAAGAGTTCATCACGGAAGAGATCCAGGAAGCTGGAAGCGGCGGGTTTGGTAAGAGGAGTGCTCCATCCAACGTGGTTGGCCAATCCGGTCGTGGTGCGCAAGGCAAATGGGAAGTGGAGGCTGTGTATTGATTACAGATATCAATAAGGCTTGCCCTAAAGACCCCTTCCGTTGCGGCGCATCGATCGGATTGTTGACTCTACTGGCGGGGGTGTGATCTGCTGTCATTCCTCGATGCCTACTCCGGCTACCACCAGATCTTCATGACAAGAGAAGGCGAAGAAAACAGCATTCATCACCCCATGTGGCACGTGTTGTTTCATGCGGATGCCTTTCGGGTTGAAGAGTCTTTGGTTCAACGTTGCAAGAGCGGTCCAGATTGGTTTTGAACCCCAGCTCCATAGAAATATGGAAACTTACATGGATGACATAGTGGTCAAAACCAAGGATAGGGCAACCCTCATACCAGATTTGCAAGAAACATTTGCAAACTGCGTAAGATCAATCTCAAAATTTGAACCACGAGAAGTGCGTCTTTGGCGTCCCGTCAGCAAGCTTCTCGGTTCTTGGTGTCCTGGCGTGGGATAGAGGCCAATCCGGACAAAATCAAAGCTATAGAGCAGATTGAAGCACCCGCGAATCAAGGATGTGCGTCGGCTTGCTGGTTGCGTCGCCGCCATGGGCAGGTTCATTTCAAAGTTCGCTGAAGGCGCGCCCTTCCCTTTTTCAAGATCACGAAAAAGCGGGCCCAATGGAGTGGGCCCGGAAGCGAAGTAGCATTGCAAGGTTTGAAGAAATACCTCTCTTCCGCGCCAATACTAGTTAGCGCCCCAGCCACGTGAACCGTTGATGCTATACACGGCGCAACGGACCAAATGGTCCGGCGCCCGCCTTGGTGGCGCAGAGAGGTTGACGACGAGGAGATGGCGGCGGGCCCGACACCACCAATGCACGAGACGACACAGCCGATTGGAGTGCCGCCGAAGAAGAAAATGATGCAGACACCGGTCTACTTTGTTAGTTCCCTCCTGCGAGGGGCTAGATCAAGGTACTCCAAGGCAGTCACGAAACTGCTCTTCGGCCTCCTTATGGCCTCGAGGAAGCTGGCGTCACTACTTCCAGTGCACGAGATCACTGTCGTCACTCGCTTCCCTCTAGCGGATATTGCACAATCCGGATGCAACGGAAGAATTGTGGAATAAACCTTTGGGCTGTCGGCTTTGGCCTCAAGTTTGATAGTACTTTGACTGATTCAGAGCTGAGTCCTAAGCGGAGTTCATTGCAGGAATGGACCGCTTGACAATGAAGAAGCCCAAGAGACTGCTCTCCCGGCAAAGAGGCAAGTTGCAATTGGATCATGTACTTTGATGGAGCTTTCTCCTTACAAAGGCGTAGGGGCTGGGCGTCTTGCTTATCGCGCCAGCATGCCGGAGAGCACCTCAAGCATCGTGATCCGGATGCACTTCCCGAGGGAGGTGTCAACAAACAATACGGCGTAGTACTTAAGGGCTGCTTGCGGTCTTAGGATCATGGCGGACCTCGGAATCAGAAACTCATCGTCGAGACTCACGGCTTGTCGTCAAGCAAGTCAACAAGTATTACGAGCCCAGTTGATGAAGGCCTACGTCGATGAAGTGAGAAAGCTGGTAGAGCGTTCGGCGGGGTATGCGGGTGAACCACGTTCCCCAGAAGCGAGAGAAACGATATCGCCGACTACCGTCAAAAGCGGCGCCCTCAAGCTACAATGGAACCGGTACCTTTGTGCTTCAACTAACTCAGCCATTCGTTGATCCATCAGCGGCGAGAATAAGAGGAGGAATCGGGGCCGGCAAGTACTTTCCGCCGAGCTCCCGAACGCCCGGCAAGAGATATTCGCCGGGGATCTTGAGCCCGCCAGGACGGCGCTCTGGCGGAGCATCAAGCTCTTGCCGTCGAGGCAACCGCGCCTATAGCGGAGGAGATGCCTTTAGTCCTCGCCGTCGAGCCCGGGCTCCGGCGTGGGCACAACCTACCGTCGATTCCTCCAACAGGGAACTTCACGAGGAAGCGGGAAGAAGCGGAAAAAAGTAGCCCGTCGCTCTACCATGTACCAGTTAAATCGATGGCGCTTACATGCGAAAGAGGCCGAGCAGTGTGAAATTGAAGTGCACCTCTCGGGAGGAAGGACTGGAGCTGTTGGCGGGTAGATACTGCGGAGGCATATGTGGATCCCACATTAGGTCAAGGGCCCTTGCTTAGGCAAGGCATTTCGGCAAGGCTTCTTACGGCCCACCGCCCTCCGGGATGCGGCGACACTAGTCACCGGTGTGAAGCGTGTCGGTTCCATTCAAAGAAGCTTCATCGACCAGATCGAGCCCTTCAAACCATTCCTCTCTCTGGCCCTTCTCGGTGCAGGGGCTCGACATCTTGGGCCCTTTCCCCAGCCTTGAGGGCTTTGAGTACTTGTATGTTGCCATCGACAAGTTCACAAAGTGGCCGGAGGTGGAGGCGATGAGGAAGATCACAGCTCGGTCGGCCGTCAAGTTCTTCAAGGGACTCAGTGTGCGTTTTGGCGTACCACTTGAGGGTTATCACCGACAACGACACACAGTTCTAACCGCACCTTCATGCAATATACCCAAGACCTCGGCGGCAGTCCATTTCGCTTCCGTTGCTCACCCGCGAAGCAATGGTCAAGTGAGAGGGCAAATGCTGAAATCTTGCGAGGGATTAAGGACCAAGACCTTTGACAGTCAAAGCACAAGAGTGGAAAGCTGGATTGATGGTCTTTGGCGGTTCTTTGGTCGTCGAGGACAACGCCGTCGAGGCCACCGGCCAGATAGCTTTTGCCCTGGTATCACGGGCGAAGCAGTTCTCCACCTGAACTCATATCTGGGTCACCTCGAAAGTGCTCGCTTATGACGAAGCTTGAGCAAGAGCAATCGCAGCAAGATGACGCAGTGCTCCTTGAGGAAGATCGTCTTCAGCGGTGTGAGCAAGACGCTACCAAACAAGCCTTGCGCCGCTACCATAACCCGCAAGGTTCATGCGAAGCCTTGAGGAAGGCGACCTTGTCCTTCGGTAGCGTTCAATCGGCCAAGAATTCCAACAAGTTGGCCTTAAGTGGGAAGGCCCTTATCGGGTATCTGAGTCACCCGGGCGGTAGCGATCACGGAGACCAAAGATGCTGCTCGGTGAGTAACTCACGGAACATTGAGCATCTTCGCAAGTTTTACCCATAAAGTAGCGGCTTCCGAGCCCCGACAAGCCACCTTTTGAACAAGCATTGCCGATGATGCATGTAACCCTTTGTACAAAGCGGTATGCGGAACCACGAGCATAAATAAATGGCTGGCGCCCTAAGTTATAGCATGCGTGCTAGGTCAAGTCTCGTCCTTGGTTAGGGTTGATAGTGCTCGGCTGACTGACTAACCCCTAGCTTAGAGGTCGAAAAAGTGTGCGTCTCTTTGCCGTCCTTTTGTCTTCCTTGGTTCGCGGGACTCCGAGATATCCTTCTTGGATCACTTGAAGACGAAAAAAGAAAAGAGAGACAGGCGGCATCTAGACCCCGGCAAGCCCGATATTCTGGGCCTGCCAGTACAAAGATTCACCCACGGCAAACCGGAGTTGCCGGGGGCTACAACTTCAGATAAGTCTTTCATCCCTTATCATGCGTTTCCTTATGGACTGAGGTATGTGAAACCTCGTTTTTTCCCAAAGCTACCGTGCTCCCCTAAAACTCTAGGCCCTAGGGCTCGTTCACAGGGCGGTTTGAGATCGTGATCACCGGCAGCAAAAGGATGAAACGAGGAACTGAACTCCACCTCATCCTGCCTCCGCCGAAAGCGTGAGAAAGGTCGGCGAAGTGGGAAGGCGGCGGGGCACATTGTTGTAGGGCAAGGAAATGTTTATCTTATGGATATCAAGGATTTACTCCTTGTCGTGGGTTCTACCAAACAAATGACCGGCAAGCTTCCCTTTTTTCATTAAAACATTCCACTCAGTGTCACAGTCCATGGGGATGAAAAACATGAATGATGGGATTACAAGTTTTAAATTCAGCTAAGGCAGAAAGGCTTACAAACTAAAAAGAGATAAGGTGCTCGTAACCCCTCTCTTGCCCTCTCTTCGGAGGTAGGCCAAGGAGGCGAAAAAGGGCAAAAGGCGCCCTAGGCGAGCTACAGTGGCGAAGACACCAAGAGAACATCTCGGTGCCGTCCGAAAGGCTGGATGGTGATGGCGGCGCGGAAGTAGAGCTTGAAGATGAGGCGGCGGGGCGTCGGCCTGCAGCGTCGGCGTCGGTGCCAGCGTGCTTTCCGATTTGTGACCTTGCCGCCCGCCCTCTTCCTCTTCCGCAGCCTCCAACGCCCGGCCGCCCAAGGAGACGACCCAGAAGTTCGAGAAGCCGGCGACACGGATGATGGGATCATGCCGGTGCCGCATGGAGCGGCGCGGAACACCTAGTCGGACCGTCATCCTGCCGCTGCTACCCTCGTCGTCGCTGCCGCTGTCCTCCTCGCCACTCCCGCTCGAGGAGGAGCCGCCGTTATCGAAGAGCTCTCCAGCGATACCTTGCGAGTCCCGAAACACCCGAAGACCTTGTGCGGAGGAGGCCGCCCTCCATCGACTTGAAATGGAGAGTGAGCCCCGCCCGTCAAGCGGTGGATATGAGAGAAACGTCTTCCACCCTCGACCAAGGTACATCACATGAGGGGCTGGAAAGTCGACACTTGAACTCGCGTACCACGATCCAACAGCCCTCATGTGCAACCTGTCAATGACTCCGTGGATCTAGCTCCATCTCGCTCGCGAATGGAGTCCCGAGACGAAAGCGAAAGGCAGTGGCCAGGTGCACGCTGACGAAGAACTTCGCAAGGATCATCACCAACATGGCCCTCCGTGGGGAGGAACTTCTTGGCGGGCGGACTGCACGCCACCCGTTCTCCTCTTCCTAAAGCGCCTCGGTCTATGCCACCGGCCTCGCCTTGGGCCTCGCCCCCTCCCCCTTCCCCTCATGGTGGCTCTGCCACCCAGTGAAGAAGGAAAGAAGCGTTGTCGGTGGCGACCCTTACCGCCACCGTTGAAGAACCCAGATTCCCTTTCTCCATGGCGGATGGAGGAGGGAGAGCGAAGAAAATGAAGGAAGGAGAAGATGGAAAGAGTGCGGGGCGCCGTCCCCTCCCCGCTCCTTATAAAGGAGCGGGGTGAAAAACCGCCACTCCAGCTCAGCCAATCAAGATCACGGAAGGCGCCGAGCTGGGAGACCAACCACGCCTGCCCGACCCATGACGGCCCGGTTTCGCCACTAAACGCATAGGAACCACGTGGCGGAGCATGCGGGACCAGCGGCGGGTGGCGACCTCTCCCCACCCCGTAATCGTGGGGTGTGGATGCCTTGAAGACCACACTCGGCCCGTTTAGTAAATGGGCAGCGCCTCCGCCTCCCTCCGTTTATGGGGAAGCGCGAACCGCCTTTGCTATGACGTGGCGCATGCGAGAAATCAGCCCCACGCATGCCGCCCACGTCACGCACACCTCCCCACGCCCGAGCAACGCGGGGAGGCATGGAAGCGCGGCGAAAAAGATTTATCATGCGGTAAAAACCACCACCTGCCCGCGCACCGTTTTGGGCCTAACCCAGCGAGCGATTGCGCTTACGTGTGGCCCAGCCGGGGCTCTGTCGGTGTACAAAAAAGAGGGTATGCTTTGTACCCCTATAATATGCATGGGCAGTACGAGCCACGGACACCGCCTTTGAGCAAGGCGAGGGAGGTGAGCCAAATAAACCCGAAACTTCGAAAGGAAGCGGCACGGCGCCAAGACCAAGGCCACAAAGAGCAAAGGGGCAAGCGGACTCCCCGGCAAGATCCTTGCCCGGGCGGTTTTATAAACCCGCAAGACCCTTGCCGTGGCGATTAAATCCCACGCCTACAGGCGGAAGTCACCCCTTGAGTCCACTTGCCCCCATGGGGCAAGGATTGAGGAGACATCCCGTGGTGGCATGCAGATCTTTGTGAAGACATTGAGATCAGATACACACTATAGAAGGCAGCGACCCTTGGCGGGATCCCAGCCAAGGAGGACCACAAGGCCCCCGGCAAGAGCCTTGCCGGGGATGACAGCAGGCACCACGGCAAGACTCTTGCCGGGGCTACGACAAGGCCCTCGCCAAGGACACCCGTGGGGCCACCATCGGTCCCACGCCAATCAAACCTTCACCACCGTTCGCATGCAGCTGCCAACCTAACCGGTTAGGCGAGGCACTGCGTGGCGACAAGATCTTCGTGGAGACTCCACCATTGCGCCACCTCGCCTGCCCGCCTACGCCACCTGGCACCACCAGGCACCGCTGGCGAAGCGGCGTGTCGACACGAGAAGGGAGGCGGTGACGGGCGAGACAGAGGCTCTCCCCGCCGTCCCGATAAAGCAAGGACACCTAAGAAAGACATTAATGGCGCCTTGTCATGTAATCACGAGGATAGACTCGCATTGCATGCCCTTTCCACCTCCACAGTGCCACTTTGTGGCAACCCCTTTCCCTATAAAAGGAGGCCCAAAGGCACGACCGGGAGGAGGTTCGGCTTTTGGAGCTCCTCACGCTCCATTGCTAGTTCAAGAACACCCGGATAAACAAACCACCAAAGCAGGAGTAGGGTTTTACGCATCCTTGCGGCCCGAACTGGATAAAGAAACCGTGTGATATCTGTTTGATCCGCTCTTCTCCACGACCCAGCCCATAGCCGTAGTAGGAGTTCTTGTGATCCCATAGGTGTCGTTCCTACAACCGAGGTTTTCATACACCACCGTTTTACGATTATTGCATAGCACAGTTTCTCGAAGGTCTCTCGATCGTAGTGTGGCGTTAGTAGCATCCTGCCGATCTTGACATATAATTATTGTAAAAGTTTATTAGCCCTCAGAACAAAGTACTACTCGCATGCCCCTAGATTACGAGGAAAATTCCATCGCTTGTCCCCGACCGCCACTCATAAGGTAGACACTCAATAATAAATCATGCTCAACTTCATACATAAAACTAGAGGCTATATGTGCATGCTTGAGGAATCACAAACATCAATATCAATATTTTACTAATACACAACCATCCACTACACATATTACCATCTTAATATCATAAAACAATTACAGAGAATCAAACATATCTTATTCGGTGATCTACAAGTTCTATGTAGGATTTTATGACTAACCATGTGAATGACCAATTATTGTGGACTCTCTAAACAGATATAAATGAAGCATGAGAGTTTAATTCTTTCTAAAAAAAATCTAATAAATACAAGTGATGCAAAAGAGTATTCTACAAATTACAGTTTTCTAAATGTAGAGAAACGAGCATCCAAACTTCAAAAGATATAAGTGAAGCACATGAAGCATTCTATAAAGCCATACTCAAAAGATACAAGTGAAGTGCAAAGAGAATTCAATAAATCAACTAAGGACTATCTCATACTAGCATGGTGAATTACTAAAATAAAAATAAAAAAGCACATGACGCTCCAAGGATTTACGCATACCATGTGAACCAAACAAAAACCGAGGCATACTGATAAATGTCGAAGAAGAAAGATGGGATGCCTTCCGGGGCATCCCTAAGCATAGACGCTTGAGTCCCCTTGAATATTTACTTTGGGTTCCTTGGAATCCCCAATCTTGAACTCTTTCCTCTCCTTATTCTTCTCATATTGATACCTCCTCGATCTTCGAACACTTCATCCACACGAAACTTAACTGAACTTTCTTTTATAGGGGTTAGTACATATGACATCAAATCCCATCATGTCCTGTTGTAAAATTATTGTATAATTATAATCAAACATTACACATTATATGCTATCACAATTTTATGGATCCCAAGTCAACGGGGCTCAACAAGATTTCAAAGATAAGCAAATAAAGAAACTATAATAGCAATATGTGAAAACAGGACAGTCTGTAAAGATGCAGATGAAACATATACTTATTTAACTCCACAAATTATAATAAATTAGGACGTTATAAAAAATTGCATAACAGTTCTGTGTAAAAATTTCAGAATTTTTGCATGTTCCAGTAAATTATCAAAATTCATGCACTACAATAAAAGTTTCTGTTTTTGCACAGCACACACCAAACAAGCAATTTAAACATCCTAAAGGTAAATCTTGGTACATTATTTTTATAATACAATGGATTTGTACAAGGGGGTAATTGTTTTTGTTGAAAATTTTCTGTAATGAAGGTTCACAAAGTTTTCATGGGCATGAACAAAGTTCAAGGATACCCCCCCCACTTCAACGGTGCGCGTCTTTCTCACTTTCACTTTTCTTTTTGAAAATTTTTAGGTTCCCCTCTATTTTTTTTGTTTCTAAACTTTTTAAAAGCACACAACAGAATAAAATGACTCTCTAAACCTTCTGGGTTGTCTCCCAGGTAGCTTTTTGCTTAAAGCCATTAAGCTAGGTGTTGGGAATCGTTGCATGGAAAAACAAAAAAAATTCTACACACATGCAATGATCTATCCATGGAGATGCATAGCTACGAGGGGTAGAGTGTGTCTACGTACCCTCGTAGACCGTAAGCAGAAGCGTTTCACAACGCGATTGATGTAGTCAAACTTCTTCGCGCTTCAACCGATCAAGTACCGAAACGCACGGCACCTCCGTGTTCTGCACACGTTCAACTCGGTGACGTCCCTCGCCTTCTTGATCCAACTAGACGTCGAGGTAGTAGATGAGTTCCTTCAGCACGATGGCGTGATGACAGTGATGGTGAAGTGATCTTCGCAGGGCTTTGCCTAAACACTGCGAAAATATGACCGGAGGTGTAAACGGTGGAGGGCGCCAGCGGCTATACAATTGTCTCCGGTGTGTATTAGCGCCCTCCCCTATATATATATATATATATATATATATATATATATATATATATATATATATATATATATATATATATATATATATATATATAGGGATTGTCTATTTCGTCACCCTGGGTGAGGAATAGTTATTCTTCATCCTCTATTTTACCATCAATGCAAGTAATTTTACGTTTCATAAGTTTTGTCTGATTTTCGACATAAAAAGAGACCGTAAGAAAATACGTAAAAAATATTTTATGTTACGTAAAATTACAAGCGTAAAAGCATAGTGTAAAATACACATAAACCGCAAATTTTCTTGTCTTATGACCTATATTTTATTTTCTTATGTCAAATATTACGTAGTGAATGAATAGGAATGTAACTATTTGAATTCCAAACGTAATTTAATTATATATATAGTGATGCTATTCATCGCCTAGGGTGCAGAATAACTTATTCTTCACCCGAGGTAATCTTACGATTCTAATCCCAGGATTAGAATAGTTATTTGGATCACACCGCCCTATATATATACGAGCCGCGATGGTGTTCCCCAACTCCACCGAAAAAAATGATGGTGTCTCCCGTACCTCCCGTGCCTCGATCCCCACCTCCCTCGCCTCGATCCCCAACCGGCGACCCCCTCCCCCACCCGCCGCCAGTGCTCCGCTCCGCCCCGCCTCAGACCCCACCCCCCGCCGGAGGTGCCCCGCCCCACCGCCGCCTGGCTCCCTGCGCGCCGCTGCCCCGACCACCCGCGCGCCGCCGCCTGGCTCCCTGAGTGCTGCCGCCACGACCACGTGCGCGGCGCCAGCCTGGCTTCGTGCGTGCTGCAGACTCCCACCATCTGCGCGGCGCCGCCCCGACCACCTGCACACCGCCGCCTGTCTCACTGTGTGCCGTCGGCGCTGACCACCTGTGCACCGTCGGTGTTGACCACCTGAGCGCTGGTGCCATGCCAAGATCCAAGCTGGAGGTACACTACCTGTCAGCGTTTGATCTCCCGTGCTCCTCCCCCCGAGTTCTTCTCTTCCCGTGTCACTAGAAGCCAGCCATGGTGAGCATCGTCCCTCCCCATCAACTCTCTCCGACCTTCCCTGTCAACTCTATCTGACCTTCCCCGCACCTCTCCCAGCTGCAGTGCACGGTGCTTCGTGGCATCCCAGGTTCCTCTTTGAAAACAGTCGTGAGTAGTGCTCCCATGAAAATCTTCTCATGTGTGCAAAGCTATGCCATCCAACTAATGTGGTAAATTTGTTTAGCAGGTTTTTCTCTTTGAACTAGCTGACGAACATGCTTCAACATACGGATGTGTTGCTCATGTGAAAAATGTGTTAACTGAACTTCACAATCTTGACCGAACTGTAGGGACGCATGTGTGTGATTTACTGTAAATTTTCTCGTTTTCCCCTTTTACAACCATTGAGCTAATTTTGAGACATTCCATGAACTTCTACAACAACCATATGCCAATTCCGACTATGGCTATACACCCGGTCGCTCGGTTTGCGTGACTTTCTGCTACGAGCTACCTCCTTTCCAAATCCTGAGCGGGGAGCCAGGCCAGCACCATCCCCGTGTGCGTGCAATCAGTCCAACTACACCGAGGAATGCATGCGCTTGCAGTGGACTGCTAGTCCATGTTCAGGTTCTGCCCTTTCTGTGCATCCACCCCTGTGATTGGTGCATGTCCAACGGCTAATCCCTAGTTCCATGTTTCTTTGGAGATTTTTTTGTACGAGTTTGGTGAAAGTTGTATTGTGTTTGTACAGATTTTGGTGCAGAGAAGACCGTAGGAAACCTAAAAATAGTACATGTATTTAGTGCCAATTTGGTGCTCTCAACATGTTTGTGGTTATGTCTATGGTAGCTAACGTCATCTTTTATCCTTTGACCAAATTTTTGCAAGCAACAAAAAATTTAACGTGTGTAATATATAAGTTCCTATGTCAGAATACCTATACAGAGCAAGTTCATTTTGCAACTCTTCTCGGAAAAAGTTCATATTATTGTACAATTAATTGTATTTTTTTTTTGAAGTTCACATTGTCAAAGCCTCGAAGCTCACATAACACAATACGGTATAGTTCAGAAGTTTGGATGGCTCGGGTCTGAGAAAAATTCTAAGATACCTACACGCGGGTTGTTCATATTAGTATATTTGTTAATTTTGTTATCCGTTTGGATCTGGTATTTGTATTCTATATTTTATGAACTAGTGTTGTTCAATGGATGCCTGTTATATTGTGCGTCTGAAGTTCATGTTGTCAAGATCACAAAATTCACTTGTTGTCACCAGGGATCCTGAAACAAAAACATGCGTGTTTGGCATGTTCCACATCCTGCCGCGGCGAGCCCTGCAAGCAGCGAGCCGCCGGTGTTCCGTCCACAAATCCGCCAGGGATGTAAAAGCGGCTGTGGCATCTTGTCAGCTGCCCATCAAATGTAAGCCTATCATGTTGTCATTAAGTAGCAGTTCAACAAAAAAACGGCGGCAATTCTACATGGGAAACTATGATATTTCAGGTCTGCTACGATGTACGTGCTTGTTGGTATGCCAATGAGTACATTCATTTTCCTCTTCAGCCTTTTGTTTTGATGTACGGTCAAGGTCGAGGAGTCTGGCACGGCTATGTGCTTGATGATACTATGTGTTAATGCACTGAATTAATATTTGTTGTGTTTAGTCTTCTGCACTTGTCATTTTATAGATCCAACATCTCCTGGGAAACATTTGATTTTGCGTTCATGTGTTCATTTGAACTTCAGTGCACGCTCGCCAGTGAGTGGTTAACATTTGAAAAAATAGAGTTCCCCATGTCTAAAAAACCACAGAAGTTCAATTAAAATAATAGGCTAGTTCAATGTTTACTAAAAAAAGAATTTACATCAAATTTAAATAAAAAAAGGGAAAAGTAGTGGCGCTAACTATTTCTCAATAGGTACACACTTTTGTGTGTCATCCCTCACTAAGTATCACAATGTTTTTTTAATTGCAGTTTCATGGTCCTATGCTCATTTGTGTTGTAGGAAAAAAATGAGAGACCAAGGACTACAGTGTTCCATTTGGTAAAGTTGAGGGAAATAAAAGCGGTCTTGATTGTTTTCAAGTTACAAAACAAAACACTAATTTTCTTAAAAATATATAAAGAGTTAATTTAAAAATAAAGAAACAAAGCATTAGATGTTTATTACAAAACTAGGATTTTTTACATTAATTAGAAATAAAACTAAGAAGTCCAAATTAAAAAGATGGAGCAGTTCTATGATTATAGAAACCCTCGTTATTAAAGGATGGAAACAAGAAGTTCAAAATAAAATAACGCAGTAGTTCGATGTATAAAAAATGGAAAAATCTAAATCTGTTGACGGAAGAACAAAAGAAGTTCAATAAAAAAACACAGTAGTACAAAAATAAGAGAGCACTTTGAAGTGGTTATTTCCTTTATTTCTAATATATATAAAATAAGAAGTTCGAATTTTAAAGATAGAGTAGTTCAAAAATCATAACGACGGGATTATGATCATTTCTAAAAAAAACTCTAAAAGTTCAAATTGAATAACTGACATGTTCAATATTTATGACAAACCTGGGATTTCTCTGTTACTAAACCAAGTCCAAATTACAAAAATAGAGGTGTTCAATATTTATAAAAAAACTCAGATTTTCCTTGTTACTAAAGAATAAAAATGACGAAGTTCAAATTAAAAAAGAGGAGTAGTTCGATGTATACGGGAAACTCAAATTATTATCGTTTGTAAGAAAAATAAAACTATGAAGTTCAATTTACAAAAAAAAACATGTTTGATGCTTATTTAAAAACATGTTTCCTTTCTAAGAATATGACTAAGAAGTTGAAATTAAAATAACAGAGAAGTTTGAAGTATATAAAAACTTCAGTTGTTGTAAGAAGTTCACGTGCACCTCAGGTACCTGATTCGAGCATTATATTGTGGGACGTCCGACCTCCAATTACATGTTTAAAATGGCAAAAATGACGTCCGAGCCTTCAATTATGTGTAATTTGGCGTATACACAAAAATGTGTGAAGTTCATAGTGAAAACAACGAGAAGTTCAAGTACTGCAAGGAATGCATTTCAGGTGAGAGTAAAAGCATAAAGCAATAAAAGATTAAAAGGTTTGTTGAAAGAAGTTCAAGTGCTCTCTCCGAGGAAGTTCAAAAATTCTCCCAATCCATTACAAATTTGGAAAAAAATTCTCTACATGAAAAAGTTCTTTTATTCAACAACTTTCCAAAAGGGGTATATTGTATGCTCTATTCGAAGAATAAAACCAATAAGTCCAAACTAAAATAACGGAGTAGTTCAATGTATATAAAAAACTCAGATTTTCCTCCTTACTAAAACAGTAAACCCAAGAAGTTCAATTTATAATAGTAGAGTGCGTTGATGTTTTTTCTACAAAAATCGAATTTCTCCCGTTACTAAAGAATAAACCAAGAAGTTCAATTTATAATTACAGAGTAGTTCAAAATTCAAATAACTCAGTTTTCTATACATAAGCTTTTCCGTGTCACCACCTTGCACCTCAGGGCACCAAATATGGTAAGGATCCACTAAAAACAACTCCTATTTAACAGTAGATAATTTGGAAAAAGTTTCTACATGGGGAAGGGGCGGATTTGCAGCAGCTTTCCAACGCCATCTCATTTGCCTCATTCCGATAAACAGTTTAAAAATAGACTCGAAAATCTGATTCACATTTTTTGTATGAAGAAAAGCGGTTTTAAAACTGCTCTTAAACCGTGTACATCTTGCCAAAAATATAACTTGGGTCATGATACTCATGTCCATAGCTTTCCAACGGTATATCGAAGCCCCATTTTAGGCGATGTTTTGCGGAAGTTCAACCTAGCACTTGGGAAGTTCAAGTGCCTCTTTATTTACCGGCCAGGTTATGTAATTATTAGAATATTATTCTCATCACACGCTCATCACGACCCGAGAACAAATCCGTAATGAGCGAGATTCCTATTTAAAAGCGGGCATTTAGTTGCTAAAAAGCTGTTTCCAGTTACACTTACATCACATAGAGCACTCTTGACCGAGAATAATTACATGGGGAGACATGGTTGCGAAGATAGCCGAAGGTCGGGTTCCCTCTGAGAGGGAGTTCGGAGTTGTGTAACTCGGGAAGTTGAGTTTTTCCGTTACTAAAAGAAATAAAACCGGGAAGTCCATATTAAAAAGGCGGAGAAGTTCGATGATTATAGAAAACTCAGATTTTCCTCTTTATTAAAGAATGGAAACAAGAAGTTCAAAAATGAAATAACAAAAGGTTCAACTTTTAAAAATAGAGCGCTTAAAATTTCATAAAAAAGATTAAGAAAAAAACCAGGAAGTCCATATTAAAAAGACTGAGAAGTTCGATGATTATAGAAAACTCAGATTTTCCTTGTTATTAAAGAATGGAAATAGGAAGTTCAAAAATAAAATAACAAGAAGTTCAACTTTTAAAAAATAGAGTGCTTCAAAATTCAAAAAAATGATTAAGAAATTCAGACTAAAATTCATAAAAAAATCAGATATTCTCACTTAACCGAGAGAAATTCATATTAATAACTGCGAGAAGTTATACAAAAGTTAAAAAATGATCTTGTCTTTTTCTAATTTACTTCAAAACGACAGGAATATAATTTGTGTAAGTTCAAGTCCTCGGTCGGAGAAAGTTAAAAAATTATTGTGAGAAGGGTTTGTACAAAAGGAAAATCATTTGTGAAACACTAACAATGGACGAGGAAAATTACAAACGAAAATCGTCACGAAGTTCAGCGTGAAAAGCGGCGGAAGTTCAACTACTACAGAATGAATTTCACATGAAAAACTTTTAAAATCGTCGTGAGTATGAAAAAATGATCAACACCGGAAAGTTGCGTGTTCACAGTAGCTTTCCACTGGTATGACACTTTCTCAATTCCGGTGAGTGTTCCGGTGAGTGGATGGAGAGCTACGGTCAAAAAAATCACGTGAAAAACAGAGTGAAGTTCAAGTAGACATGCCGAGAAGTTCAAGTCTTCACGCGGTGCATTTTCGAAGAATCAGTTTCGCGATAAAGGCGAGCGAATGATCCATCATTTTGCGCAATTACTTGAAAGCGGCTAAGAATCGAGAAAACCATCAACATGAAAAGTTTCGCATTTTCCGTAGCTTTTCAACGGTATATTATTTGCGCCATTCCATTAAAATTTGTAGAAAATACGGCGAAAATATTTTTTCACGATTTTTGAAACTGACTTATAACCATAAAGAATTGGCAGAAATAATAGATACAAAAACGTTTCGCATTTCCTCAAACTTTCCAACGCCATATCATTTGCTGCATTCGGACATACGGTTAAAACATTAGCTCGAAAATACAAATTCGCTAGAACTTGTATTGTTTTCTAAATTTTTTTAAACTTTTCAAAATTAGAAAAAACTTTCAACATGAAAAAGTAGCGCATTTTCATAAGCTTTCCAACGCCATATCATTTGCCTCAATTGGATTAGTCGTTTAGAAATGCCATCAAAAATACGAACTAGGCTGTTCAGTTTGCGAAATTTTATGATTTTCCAAATTACTCTTTAACCATAAGGAATTAGAAAAAACTTTCAACATGTGGAAGGAGCGGTTTTGCAGCAGCTTTCCAAAGCCATATTATTTGCGTCATTCCGATTAAAGGTTTAGAAATGCGATCGAAAATACTATTCACGTTTTTTGTATGAAGGAAAAACGGTTTCCAAAACTGCTCTTAAACCGCTTACATTTTGCCAAAAATTTAACTTGGATCATGATATTGGTGTCCATAGCTTTCCAACGGTATATTGCAAGCCCCATTTGGACACTTTTTAGCTGTTGTTCAACCTAGTACTCGGGGAAGGTCGAGCATTACTGGGAAGTTCAATGATTTAGTAACGCGCTGACCTTCCTCGAGTACTAGGTTGAACTTCAGCTAAAAAGTGTCCAAATGGGGCTTATGATATACCGTTGGAAAGCTATGAACACCAAAGATCATGATCCAAGTTGAATTTTGGCAAAATGTTGTTTAAGAGCAGTTTGAAAACCGTTTACCTCACACAAAAACGTGAATCAGATTACGATTGCATTTCTAAACTGTTTATCGGAATGAGGTAAATAATATAGCATTGGAAAGCTGCTGCAAAACCGCCTTTGCCATGTTAAAAGTTTTCTAATTCCTGTGGATAAAGAGTAATTTTGAAAATCGTAAATTTTGCAAACCCAATTGAGTTCAGTATTTTCAATGTAATTTCTAAACGGCTAATCCATTTTAGGCAAATGATATGGCATTGGAAAGCTTGAAAATGCGCTACTTTTTCATGTTAAAAAGTGTTTTTAATTTGGAGCAGTTTAAAAGTAATTCAGAAAAGCGGTACAAGTTCCATAGTTCGTATTTTGAGATAAGTTTTTAACCATACGTCAATGCAACAAATGATATGGCATTGAAACTTGAGTAAATCTTGAGAAACTTATATATATATATATATATATATATATATATATATATATATATTGTTTCTCCTAATTCCTTAGTTTTATATTAAATTGGCAAATGAATAAAAACATATTTTTGGCATAATTTCTACATACTTTATCGGAATGGGAAAATAATATACCGCTGAAAATCTACGGAAAATGCGTAAACTTTTTTCATGTTGATGGTTTTCTCACGATTCCTAGCCGTTTCAAGTAATTGCGAAAATGGCGAGATCATTCGCTCGCCTTTTATCGCAAAACCTGATTCTTCGAAAATGCACGCGTGAAGAACCTCGAACTTCTCAAGACGTGTACTTGAACTTCACTCTGTTTTTCACGTGCTTTTTTTGCTCGTATATCTCTATCCACAGCTCCTAACTCTCCATCCACTCACCGGAATTGAGCAAGTGATATACCGATGGAAAGCTGATGTAATAACGCAACTTTCCCGTGTTGATCATTTTTTCATACTCGCAACAATTTTAAAAGTTTTTCATCTAAAATTCATTCAGCGTAGTAGTTGAACTTCATGTTGTTTTCACGTTGAACTTCTGTGACGTATTTTTTGTTTGTACACGCGCCTAAACTTCCCTCTGTACAAACCCGACCTTCGGGCTATCTTTGTAACCGTGGCTTCCCCCGCGAATTATTCTGGTTAGTAGTGTTCTATATGATGTTAGTGGAATCTAGAAACGTGTTTTAGCAACTAAATACCGCGTTTTAAATAGGAATCTTGCTCATTTGGCAGATTTTGCTCTCGGGTAAATCAAGAAATTGCGTTTTTGCAATTTTCTTGCTGAGTTGTTCGACTGAACTTCCCTAGTGCTAGGTTGAACTTACATCAACATTGCCCAAATGGGGCTTGCGATATACCGTTCAAAAGCTATGGACACCAGTATCATGACCCAACTTAAAATTTTGGCAAAATGTAAGTGGTTTAAGAGCAGTTTTGAAAACCGTTTTTTCTTCATACAAAAAACGTGAATCGTATTTTCGATCGCATTTCTAAACCGTTTATCGGAATGAGGCAAATAATATGGCGTTGGAAAGCTGCTGTAAAACCGCTCCTTTCCCATGCTGAAAGTTTTTTCTAATTCCCTATGGTTAAAGAGTAATATGGAAAATCGTAAAATTTACATGAAATAGAACAACCGAGTTCGTATTTTCATTGCCATTTCTAAAAACCTAATCCAATTGAGACAAATGATATGGCGTTGGAAAGCTTATGAAAATGCGCTACTTTTTCATGTTGAAAGTTTTTTCTAATTTTGAATGGTTTAAAAGAAATTTAGAAAACAATACACGTTCTAGCGAATTTGTATTTTCGAGCTAACGTTTTAATGAAGTATGTGCGAATCACGACAAATGATATGGGTTGGAAAGCTTGAGAAAATGCGAAACTTTTTGTATCTATTATTTCTCCTATTCTTTATGGTTTTAAGTCAGTTTCGAAAATGGAAAAAACGTATTTTCGCC
Source organism: Aegilops bicornis (assembly GCA_021605145.1). Lineage (NCBI taxonomy): Eukaryota > Viridiplantae > Streptophyta > Magnoliopsida > Poales > Poaceae > Aegilops > Aegilops bicornis. Next base: position 1,992,395 of record JAHIAL010000008.1, read on the forward strand.
GTATTTTGTACAAACTTTATCGGAATGGCGCAAATAATATACTGTTGAAAAGCTACGGAAAATGCGAAACTTTTTTCATGTTGACAGCTTTCTCTGATTCCCAACCGTTTTTTAGTAATTTCAAAAACGGCAAGATCATTCGTTACGCCTTTATCGCGAAAGCAGTTAGATTAAAAATGCATCGCGTGAAGTACCTGAACTTCTCGGTATGAAACCTTGAACTTCACTCTGTTTTTCACGTGCTTTTTTGCCTAAGGCTCTCCATCCACGCACCGGAATACTCACCGGAATTAAGCAAGTGATATACCGATGGAAAGCTGCTATAAACACGCAACTTTTCCGTGTTGATCATTTTTTCATACTTCATGACAGTTTTAGAAGTTTTTCTTGTGAAATTCATTCGATGTAGTAGTTGAACTTCCTGCTGTTTTCACGTTGGACTTACGTGGCGATATTTTAAACATAATTTTCCCATCCATTTTCGTTAGTGTTACAAAAATGATATTCTTTTTGTACAAACCTCTCTCACAATATTTTTTTAACTTTCTCTGACCGAGGACTTGAACTTATAACAACAACAAAATTGGACCTTGCCTTTTAATTCATTTTTCTCATATTAAACACACACCATGTAGTACTATGAACTTTTCCATTTTTATAATTTGAATTTTTATTTTCTTTTTTGAAATTAAATTGCTCCCAAATAATAATTGAACTTCTTTGTGGATTGAGAGAATTATTTTAAAATGCAAACAAATTTTTGTGTGTTTTGAACATGGAAATATAAGGTGAACCTCTCTACTTAAATTTTTGAACTTCCCTGAGCGAGCACTTGAACTTATTTGAACAAACCTTTTAACCTTTTAGTTTTCTATACTTTTATTCTCTGAAATGCATTCATTGCGATAGTTGAACATCTCATTGTTTTCACTATGAACTTCTATCACATTTTTGTGTATACGTTGAATTACACACAATTAAAGGTGGGGCGTCATTTTTTCTATTTTAAAACATGTAATTGGGGAATTGAGATGTCCGTGATATAAATTCGACCATGCACGAAGGAGCATGTGCACTTCTTGCAACAAACCTTTTAAGCTTTTTTTATTTTCTATTCTTATATTCTTATCACGAAACACATTCGATTGTAGTAGTTGAACTTTACGATGTTTTCACCTTGAACTTCTATCACGTATTTTTTGTTCGACCACTCTCATAAGAATTTTTTAGCATTCTCGGGCCGAGCACTTGAACTTCTAGCAAAAAAAATAGGACTTTGCCTTTTTATTCATTTTTTTCTCTTATGAAACACACACCATGTACGTGAACTTCTGGTTGTTATCACTTTTGAGCTGCTCTCTGCTTAAAATACTCATCAAAATTGAGCATGTAAATCCTAGGTTTTCATAATCTCTGAACTTCTGTGCTTTTTTAATTTGAACTTCTTAGTTTTATTCTTTGAAAAAATAAAAAAAATGATTTTTATGTAACATCGTACAACTTTTCTTTTTAAATTGAACTTCATACTTTAATTTTGCATAAAGCTGGAAAATTTGAGTTTTTTTGTATACATCGAACTACTCCATTTTTTAAAATATGAAATGCCAAAAACGACACTACGGTTTAGCATCGAAAAAATGAAATTTTATAGACATCAAACTGTTCTCTTTTTCATTTTTTCAACCTCTGTGTATTTCTAGAAATGGGAAAATTTGAAGTTTTTTTAGTAAATGTCAAATTTCTTTATTATTTGTAAGCGAACTTCTTGGTGTGTTCGTTAGTAACAAGAAAAATTCAAGTTTTTGTAGTAAATATCGAACTACTCCTTTTTTTGTAATTGAACTTTTTGGCTTATTATTTAATAACGAGGAAAATCTAGGTTCTTGATATACATTCAACTATTCTATTTTTTAAAATTGAACTTCTTGATTTTTTTTAATTTGGACTTCTTGGTGTTATTCATTTCTAACAGAAAAAAAAATCTTAGTTACTAGGAACTTATGCAAGAGCATCGAGAATCCAAAATAAAGTGTAGCCGTAGTAGCTAGGAACTTATACAAAATGCCGAGAATTAACTTTTTACTCTCTCAACACAAAATCCAGTGTGGCAGCTGGGCAGCAGCGCAGAGCCCACATATTATACTTCAACGAAGTATAACACTAGCTCAACAATTATCAAGCACCTGGTTGACATCGAATTTACACAACTGAACCAGGTTAGGAGCTTTTCGAGGGGTGATAATGTGAACAACCTGTCCTATGTATTGTGGTATACAGTGGCATCAAAAGGTTACTAGCCATAGCATGAACACCTGCAGAAAAAACATAGAAGTTCAGAGGCTGTTCTATACCCTGTTAGTAGTAGCAAAAATTCACAAACCAAACAGACACAAGAAAAAAAGGCCTCATCGAGAAAAAATAAGCTAACTTCTAGACTGTATGTAATGGCCGAGGTCGTGGCAGTCCCAGGGTTGCTTGGCATAGCAGCGGACGGGGTGGCGGCGTGTGGGGGCTGCCATGAAGAAAAAGTATTGATGTTAGCAAAGAAAGATAGGATAAATTAAGTTATGTCATTTAGGAAAATAAATGAAAGTTTGCTCTGCATGGTTGCTCCAACAAAATCAATTTCTTCATTTCTGGTACCTACTTTTTGTATTGCATGTAGAATTTTCAGTAATGTATGCAATCATCCAAGAAACAAAGCAGTACCTCAATTCTCTGTAGCTCAAGTTCCACAAATCACTAGTCCATGCATTTTTTAGTGCAAGTGCATATTTTCGACTGAGCCATCAAAACTCTCTTTTTTTAACCTGAAAGTGGTGAGGGAAATAAGACAAAACGTTGTATATGATTTAGAGAACATAACTGGACTACTACTGGCTAGTGACTGAGCATATGCCCATGAAGAATTAACTGCTGATCAAACAGCCACATGCTCTGGTTTCACTCCTCTAATAGCAAGTACATAGTAGTTCAAGATGAAAACAGGCTGAAGAATAAAGCATCAGTTCTAACTAACAAGAAGTAATTCACCTGCTCCTTCTATAGTTGTATCCATGAGCGGATGTTTTAACTGCTCTGTTGGCGATGATGCTCTACTTTAACTGCTCCATAATTCTTTTTTAACAACATATCAAATGAACAACTAATCAAAATTAGAAAGGGACTCTTTTTTTATGCAGACCCAATTGTTTATTTAACATACTATAAGACAAAGAACAGAGAAGCATTCATACCAACATTACTGAATTGCAAACACTATTGTAGAAAACATCAGAGCTACCTATCGACAGTCCAAGTACACACCTAATGAAGAAATCGATTCCAAGCTCCAAGTGCTGTAGCAGCCTATGGCAAAGCTAGAAAATAACAACAGCTTCACCCAGCAAAAGGGCACAACACAGAGCAACCGTAGTAGTGTAGCGGATATAGAACGTTCAGATTTACATGGTCTTCATCTAGCAGCAGATTTACACAGAGGAGCAGCAACAATTCAGACGTTCAAGTAAGAGACGATGGGAAGGTTGATTAGACAAGCCAGAGAAGGTCACCTGTGATGGATGCTGAGGCAGGGGTTGCAGAGGCGATAGCGAGAGTCCTCCGCGGAGGGGAGCGAGCAGCTGGAGGAAGAGGAAGCCGCCACTGGCTGCGTGGGAGAAGGCCCGAGGTGGTGTAGGCTCTTGGCGGTGCCAGAGATGAGGGGCGGCACCGGCGGTAGGGTGCGTGGCTGTGGGATGCTCTGTTGGAGGGAGAAGGGAGGAGGTGTCCAGGTGAGGCGCGGTGAGCTGCTCCTGGTGCCGGCGCACCTTGTTCTGCTCCTCCCGGTGGTGGTGCCTCTGCCCTGTGTTCCTCCGTCCCGGGGGAGCTCGGGCAAGACCGGATCCGCGCGCAGAGGGGGACATCCCGGTGGTGGTGGGCGGCGGCGCGAGGTCCTAGTGGTGGGCGGTGGCACATGATCTGGCTGGTGGGCGGCGTCGCGGCGGCGCGCGTCGCTGGGACTTTTGGATGCGGGAGAGGAAGGGGTGGTGGTTGAGGCGACGACCTCGACCTTCCTTGACGCGGCGTCGGAGCACGTCAAGGGTCCAGGGGAGGGGATAGCGCGGGGATGCGTGCAGCCAGGAAAGGGAGCGCTCGCGTAGGACATAGCTGGGATCCGGTCAGATTCGACCGGAAGTTCAGGGCGCGTCTCTCCGAGGGCCGGGGCTTTCGCGGGATGCAGGCGGTGCTGCATGTTGGGAGGCGTAGCACCGGAGGGATGCAGGCGGCGGTGAAGTTTGGTTGGGGCGGCGCCGGCGACGGTGAAGGTTGGGATGGGCGACGCCGGCGGGGGTGGGTTGGTCGGGCCGCACCGCGGGTGGTAGTGGGGGAGAGGGCGGCAGGTGGGTGCGGGTAGTCGGGGAGAGGAGGCGGGGCAGTGGGAAGTTCTGGAAGGTCTCCGCGCGCCTTATAGGGCCGACCGTGATCCAAATAACTATTTTGATCCGGGGATCGGAAGAATTATTCTTATATATATATATAATATCTGTTGGAAAAGCGATTACTGGGAGGCGCTTAAACGCCTAGGCGCAATATTGGCCAAACGCTCGCCTAGGGCATAAATGGAGGTCTAGGCAGGAAAGCAAGGAATTGCCTACCCAAGCAAGAAAACATACCACCTTTGCACAGATATATGCCAAGCGAGGTTATATTCCGATTGGGAGTAGCGAATTAACTTATTCATATGCCCTAAATTAATATCAACACCCACATAAAAATCACAAATACACTTGAGTAAAAACTATATTACACTTAGAGGCTTTTAGGCGCACCGCCTAGGCACTAGGCAAAGGCCAACCATAAATACACTTACGCCTACCGCTTTTTTCCAATATATATATATATATATATAGGTGGGAGGGAGGGACCGCCAGGCGCCCTAGGGATGGGCGTCGGCCCCTAGGGGCCTTGCCTGCTTGCCCCCCCTCCATGTTTTCCCGAGGGGAGGAAAGGGGAGAGGGAAGGAAGTGGGAATCCTAATCCACACTTTCCTTCCCTTCCTCTTTCCTTCTCCTCCTAGGGCACTTTGTATGAGGCGCACCTACCCCTTCTGGCGGTGCCTTTTTCCCAAGCTTTTAAATCTAAATTTGTCGGCCCGATATATAGGCCGATATATCACTTTTGGGCTCCACCGATATAAACTTAACATATCATTTTGCAAATATCATTTTCCAACATATCATGTGATATGCAAAATATCGTACCGATATAGGCGATATCTAACTTTGATATGTCCTTGATATAGGACAGTACATTGGCGACAACAATTATTTATTAGATAGTAGTGAAATAAGATTATGCATTTACAACTTCATAATATTTTATCAAAGTCATGCACAATGTTTCGTACATATGCATATATATCATACTATTTTTAATCATAGAGTAAGCATTTTGTGCATCTTTCCTTAATAGTTTCTTAATCAACAAGTTGATAAACTAAGAATCTAAAAGTGTTATCTTAAAGCTTTGACATCATACATTGTTTTACTAAAAGTAATTGGTTTGAACAAGAATAATGAAAAACAACTACACATGTTTTTAAGCGGAAATATATATACGCATATCGTCGATATCACCCGATATCCGACATCTGATATATAAAAGCCAAACCGATATAAACCCTATATCCAATATTTTGAAGCTTGGTTTCCCCTCTTGGCCCATAAGGCCCATATCTTTTGCCGGGAGTGCGCGGAACCCCTTCCAGTGACTCGGTAAGTACCCGGTACCCCCCAAAACACTTTCTGTCCGAATACCATCGTCCTATATATCAATCTTTACCTCTCGACCATTTCGAGACTCCTTGTCATGCCCATGATCTCATCCGGGACTCCGAACAACATTCGGTCACCAAATCACATAACTCATATAATACTATGTCGTCAACGAACGTTAAGCGTGCGGACCCTACGGGTTCGAGAACTATGTAGACATGACCGAGACACCTCTCCGGTCAATAACCAATAGCTGAACCTGGATGCCCATATTGGCTCCTACATATTCTACGAATTCTTTATCGGTAGAACCGTTAAGACAACATACGCAATTCCCTTTGTCCATCGGTATGTTACCTGCCCGAGATTCGATCGTCGGTATCTCTATACCTAGTTCAATCTCGTTACCAGCAAGTCTCTTTACTCATTCTGTAATACATCACCTCATGACTAACTACTTAGTCTTTTGCTTGCAAGCTTATGATGTGTATTACTGAGAGGGCCTAGAGATACCTCTCTGATACTCGGAGTGACAAATCCTAATCTCGATCTATGCCAACTCAACAAACACCTTGAAGATACCTGTAGAGCATCTTTTATAATCACCCGATTCGTTGTGACGTTTGATAGCACACAAGGCATTCCTCCGGTATCCGGGAGTTGCATAATCTCATAGTCAAAGGAATATGTATTTGACATGAAGAAAGCAATAGCAATAAAACTGAGCGATCATTATGCTAAGCTAACAGATGGGTCTTGTCCATCATATCATTTCTCCTAATGATGTGATCCCTTTATGAAATGACAACTCATGTCCATGGTTAGGAAACCTTAACCATCTTTGATCAACGAGCTAGTCTAGTAGAGGCTTACTAGGGACACGGTGTTTGTTTATGTATTCACACATGTATTAAGGTTTCCATTTAATATAATTCTAGCATGAATAATAAACCTTTATCATGAATAAGGAAATATAAAATAATAACTTTATTATTGCATGTAGAGCATATTTACTTCAGTCTCCCACTTGCACTAGAGTCAGTAATCTAGATTACATTGTAATTAATCTAACACCCATGGACTCTTGGTGTTGATCATTGTAATTAATCTAACACCAACGGGTTTGCCACATCCGTATGTATCTTGCAATTTCTATATCCCCATCCTTGACTTGTTCCTGTTTGAGTTGAGCGTCTCTTGATGCGTTTGGTTCTCTTGTGAAACCTGGATTCCTTCGCCAAGGCAATTGCTCCAGTGTTGTCACAAAATATTTTCATTGGATCCGATGCACTAGGTATTACACCCAGATCGGATATGAACTCCTTCATCCAGACTCCTCATTTGCTACTTCCGAAGTAGCTATGTACTCTGCTTCAAACGTAGATCCCGCCATGACGCTTTGCTTGGAACTGCACCAACTGACAGCTCCACCATTCAATATAAAAGCGTATCCGGTTTATGACTTAGAGTCATCTAGATCGATGTCAAAGCTAGCATCGGCGTAAGCATTTATGAGCGAGCTCTTTGTCACCTCCATAAGCGAAAGCGTATCCTTGGTCCTTTTCGGGCACTTGAGGATGTTCTTGGCCGGTTGTCTAGTGATCCACTCTGGATTACTTTGGTACCTCCACTGCTAGTCTTATGGCAAAGGCACACATCAGGTCGGTACCTGACATAGCATACATGATAGAATCTATGGGTGAGGCATAGGGAATGACTTTCATTTTCTCTCTATCTTACTGCGTTGGTCGGGCTTTGAGTCCGACTCAACTTCACACCTTGTAACACCGCACAAGAACCCTTTCTTTGGTGGTCCATTTTGAACTTCTTCAAAACTTCGTCAAGGTATGTGCTTTGTGAAAGTCCTATTAGCGTCTTGATCTATCTCTATAGATCTTGATGCCCAATATATAAGCGACTTCACCGAGGTCTTTCATTGAAAAACTCTAATTCAAGTATCCTTTTATGCTATCCAGAGAATTCTATATCATTTCCAATCAACAATATGTCATCTAAATATAATATTAGAAATGCTAAGAGCTCCCACTCACTTTCTTGTAAATCTGAGCTTCACCGAAAGTATGTATAAAACATTATGCTTTGATCACCTCATCAAAGCGTATATTCTAACTACGAGATGCTTGCACCAGTCCATAGATGGATCATTTGGAGCTTGCACACTTTGTTAGCACCTTTAGGATCGACAAAACCTTACGGTTGCATCATATACAACCCTTGTTTAAGAAATCCATTAAAGGAATGCAGTTTTGGCGTCCATTTGCCTGATTTCATAACCATAAAATCGGCAATTGCTACATGATTCGGGACGGACTTAAGCACCGCTACGGTGAGAAAGTCTCATCATAGTCAACCCGTTGAACTTATCGAAAACCTTTTGTGACAAGTCGAGCTTTGTAAAGCAGATAGCCTTACCATCGGCGTCGGTCTTCTTCTTGAAGATCCATTTATTCTCTATGGCTTGCCGATCGCCAGCAAGTCCACCAAAATCCACACTTTGTTCTCATACATGGATCCTATCTCAAATTTCATGGCCTCAAGCCATCTGTCGGAATCTGGGATCATCATAGCTTCTTCATAGTTTGTAGGTTCACCTTGATCTAATAACATGACTTCCAGAACAGGAATACTGTACCACTCTGGTGCGAATCATGCTCTGGTTGACCTACGAGGTTCGGTAGCAACTTGATCTGAAGTTTCATGATCATTATCATTTGCTTCCTCTCTAGTTGGTGTAGGCATCACGGGAATGGATTTCTCTGATGTGCTACTTTCCAATTCGAGAGAAGGTGTGATTACCTCATCAAGTTCTACTTTCCTCCCACTCACTTATTTCGAGAGAAACTCCTTCTCTAGAAAGGTCCCATTCTTGGCAACAAACATCTTGCCTTCGGATATATGGTAGAATGTGTACCCAATTGTTTCCTTAGGGTATCCTATGAAGACGGACTTCTCCGATTTGGGTTCGAGCTTATCAGGCTGAAGCCTTTTGAAATAAGTGTCGCAACCCCAAACTTTAAGAAACGACAGCTTAGGTTTCTTGCCAAACCATAGTTCATACGGTGTCGTCTCAACAGATTTATATGGTGCCCTATTTAATGTCAATGCAGTTGTCTCTAATGCATAACCCCAAAACAATACTGGTAAATCGGTAAGAGACATCATAGAACGCACCACATCCAATGAAATCTGATTCTGACGTTCGGACACACCATTATGATGTGGTGTTCCAGGTGGTTTGAGTTGTGAAACTATTCCACATTGTTTTAAATGAAGGCCAAATTCGTAACTCTAATATTCGCCTCCATGATCAGATCGTAGAAACTTTATTATCTTGTTACGATGATTCTCCACTTCACTCTGAAATTCTTTAAACTTTTCAAATGTTTTAGACTTGTGTTTCGTTAAGTAGATATACCCATGTCTACTCAAATCATCTGTGAAGGTCAGAAAATAACGGTACCCGCCGCGTGCCTCAACACTCATTAGACCGCATACATCGATATGTATTATTTCCAACAAGTCATTGGCTCACTCCATTGTTCCGGAGGAAGCGGAGTTTTAGTCATCTTGCCCATGAGGCATGGTTACTTAAGTATCAAATGATTCATGATCAAGTGATTCCAAAAGCCGATCTGCATGGAGTTTCTTCATGCACTTTACACCGATATGACCTAAACGGCAGTGCCACAAATATGTTGCACTATCATTATCCACTTTGCATCTTTTGGCATCAATATTATGAATATGTGTATCACTACAATCGAGATTCAACAAGAATAGACCACTCTTCAAGGGTGCATGACCATAAAAGATATTACTCATATAAATAGAAACAGGACATTATTCTACGATTTAAATGAATAACCGTCATGCACTAAACATGATCCGGATATAATGTTCATGCTCATGGCGGCACCAAATAACAATTATTGGTCTAAAACTAATCAGAAAGGTAGATGTAGAGGTAGCGTGTAAGCGATCACACCGACCTTGGAACCATTCCCAACGCGCATCATCACCTCTTCCTTAGCCAATATTCGTTAATCTGTGGCTCCTGTTTCGAGTTACAAATATGAGCAACCGAACCAGTATCAAATACCCAGGCGCTACTACAAGCATTAGTAAGGCATGCATCAATAACATGTATATCAAATATACCTTTGTTCACTTTGCCATCCTTCTTATCCACCAAATACTTGGGGCAGTTCCACTTCCAGTGGCCAGGCCCTTTCCAGTAGAAGCACTCAGTTTCAGGCTTGGGTCCGGCTTTGGGCTTCTTGTCGGGAGTGGCAACTAGCTTGCCATTCTTCGTGAAGTTCCCTTTCTTTCCCTTGCCCTTTTTCTTGAAACTAGTGGTCTTGTTAACCATCAACACTTGATGCTCCTTCTTGATTTCTACCTCCATGACCTTAAGCATTGCGAAGAGCTCGGGAATTGTTTTGTTCATTCCTTGCATATTATAGTTCATCCACGAAGCCTTTGTAGCTTGGCGGCGATTATTGAAGAACTCTTTCAATGACACAATCAATGGAAGATCAACTCCCGGTGAGTCAAGTGATTATAATACCCGGACATTTTGAGTATGGGTTCAGCAGCGAACTGTTCTTCTCCATCTTGCACCTATAGAACTTGTTGGAGACTTCATATCTCTTAACTCAGGCATTTGCTTGAAATATTAATTTCAACTCTTGGAACATCTCATATGCTCCATGACGTTCAAACCGTCTTTGAAGTCCTGGTTCTAAGTCATGAAGCATGGCACACTGAACTATAGAGTAGTCATCAGACCGCGTTTGCCAGATGTTCAAAGCGTCTAGATTAGCGGGAGGGGGCTTGTCACCTAGCGGTGCATCAAGGATAGAATTCTTCTATGCAGCAATGAGGATAATCCTCAAGTTACAGACCCAGTCCGTGTGGTTGCTACCATCATCTTTCAACAGCTTTCTCTAGGAGCGCATTAAAATTGAGGAGCAGTGCAGCGGGCCATTGATCTACAACATAGATATGCATATACTATCAGGACTAAGTTCATGATAAATTAAGTTCAATTAATCAAATTACTTATGAACTCCCACTTAAATAGACATCCCTCAAGTCATCTAAGTGATACGTGATCCAAATCAACTAACCCATGTCCGATCATCACGTGAGATGGGGTAGTCATCAATGGTGAACATCTCTATATTGATCATATCTACTATATGATTCACGTTTCATCTTTCGATCTCTAGTGTTTAGAGGCCATGTCTTTACATGCTAGGCTCGTCAAGTTTAACCCAAGTATTCTGCATGTGTAAAACTATCTTACACCCTTTGTATGTGAGCGTGGAGTCTATCACCCGATCATCACGTGGTGTCTCAACACGACAAGCTGTAACAGCAATGGTGCATACTCAGGGAGAACACTTTTACCTTGAAATTTAGTGAAGGGATCATCTTATAATGCTACCGCCGTTCTAAGCAAAATAAGATGCATAAAAGATAAACATAACATGCAATGAAAATATGTGAGATGATATGGCCATCATCATCTTCTGCTTTTAATCTCCAACTCTAAAGCATCATCATGATCTCCATCGTCACCGGCTTGACACCTTGATCTCCATCGTAGCGTCGGGGTCGTCTCGCCAACTATTGCTTCTACAACTATCGCTAATGCATAGTGATAAAGTAAAGCAATTACATGGCGTTTGCACTTCATACAATAAAGAGACAACCATAAGGCTCATGTCGGTTGCCGATAACTTACAAAACATGATCATCTCATACAATAACATTTACCACATCATGTCTTGACCATATCACATCACAACATGCCCTGCAAAAACAAGTTAGATGTCCTCTACTTTGTTGTTGCAAGTTTTACGTGGCGGCTATGGGCTTCTAGCAAGAACCGTTCTTACCAATGCATAGAACCACAACGATGTTTCATCAAGTTTGTTGTTTTAACCTTCTTCAAGGACCGGCCATAGTCAAATTTGACTCAACTAAATTAGGAGAAACAGACACCCGCCAGTCACCTTTATGCAAAACTAGTTGCATGTTAGTCGGTGGAACCGGTCTCATGTCACGTGGACATGTAAAGGTTAGTGCAGGCCGTTTCATCCCATAATACCGCCAAATCAAAATAAGATGTTGGTGGTAAGCAGTATGACTATCACCGCCCACAACTCTTTGTGTTCTACTCGTGCATATCATCTACGCATAGACCTCGCTCATGATGCGACTGTTGGGAATCGTTGCATGGAAAAACAAATAAAATCTACGCACATGCAATGATCTATCCATGGAGATGCATAGAAACAAGGGGGAGAGTGTTTCTATGTACCCTCATAGACCGTAATGGCGAGCGTTTCTAGCAGCGGTTGATGTAATCGAACTTGTTACGCTTCAACCTATCAAGTACCCGAGCATACGGCACCTCCAGCGTTACGCATATTCAGCTTCGGTGGCGTCCTCGCCTTCTTGATCCAGCAAGGCGTCGGCGTAGTAAATGAGTTCCGTCGGCCGCGATGGGCGTGATGGCGGTGATGGTCAGTGATCTCCACGAGGGCCCGCTAAGCACTCTGAAAATATGACGGAGGTGTGAGCGATGGATGGGGGCGCTGCTGCGGCTATACAATTGTATGGTGTGTGCTGGCCTCTATATATATAGGTGGGAGGAGGGAGGCAGGGGGCACACCCTAGGTGCAGTGGCCGACCCCTAGGGGCCTGCCTTTTGCACCCTCCCCACCGCCATGTTTTCCCAAGGGGGGAGGAAAGAGGGGGGAAGGGAAGGAAGTAGGAATCCTAATCCACACTTTCCTTTCCCTCCCCCCCTTTCCTTATCCTCCTTAGGCCAGCCTGTATGGGGGGGGGGGGCACCAGCCCCTTGTGGCTGGTGTGTTTCCCCTCTTGGCCCATAAAGCCCATATCTTTTGCCGGGGGTGCCCGAAACCCCTCCCGGTGACCCGATAAGTACCCGGTACCCCCCGAAACACTTCCGGTGTCCAAATGCCATCGTCCTATATATCAATCTTTACCTCTCGACCATTTCGAGACTCCTCGTCAAGTTTGTGATCTCGTCCGGGACTCTGAACAACATTTGGTCACCAAATCAAATAACTCATATAATATTATATTGTCAACGAATGTTAGCGTCACCGGACCCTATGGGTTCGAGAACTATGTAGACATGGCCGAGACACCTCTCCGGTTAACAACCAATAAGCGGAACACGGATGCCCATATTGGCTCCCTACATATTCTCTGAAGATCTTTATTTGTCGAACCGTTGTGACTTCATACGTAATTCCCTTTGTCCATCGGTATATGTTACTTGCCGAGATTCGATCGTCGGTATCTCTATACCTAGTTCAATCTCGTTCTTGGCAGAATCTCTTTACTCGTTACGTAATACATAACCTGCGTGCCTAACTCCTTAGTCGTTTGCTTGCAAGCTTATGATGTGTATTACAAGGAAGGGCCGGAGATACCTCTCCGATACTCGGAGTGACAAATCCTAATCTTTATCTATGCCAACTCAACAAACACCTTCGGAGATACCTGTAGAGCATCTTTATAATCACCCGGTTACGTTGTGACATTTGATCGCACACAAGCCATTCCTCTGGTATCCGGGAGTTGCATAATCTCATAGTCGAAGGAATATGTATTTGACATGAAGAAAGCAATAGCAATAAAACTGAATGATCATTATGCTAAGCTAACGGATGGGTCTTGTCCATCATATCATTCTCTAATGATGTGATCCCGTTATCAAATGACAACTCATGTCCCACGGTTTAGGAAACCTTAGCCATCTTTGATCAATGAGCTAGTATAGTAGAGGCTTACTAGGGACACGGTGTTTTGTTTATGTATTCACACATATATTAAGGTTTTTCGATTAATACAATTCTAGCATGAATAATAAACCTTTATCATGAATAAGGAAATATAAAATAACAATTTTATTATTGCCTCTAGGGCATATTTCCTTCACAAGGCATAACGTGTTCAATTAAATGATCAACCCGAATCCCGAGGTATATCAAAGCCAATTATAATTAAAACTGATTTATAATTTAGTGGTGAGACAAAGCAACATATACCATATAAAAATGGAGTCTAACTCTCTTCCTATTAAATGGAAGCATGTCATAAAAAGAAAAATTCATGCACACATAGTAAAGGTCGATACATAGATAAACAGGTTTCTTGCATTTTTGTTAGAAACATAGAGAGGTGGAGATGTAGTTCTGTCTCATAATAATTGCAAGTAGGAGCAACAAGCACATGCAGATTATATCCATCAAAGTTATCATGTTCAATAGTATAACGCAACCCATCAATTCCTTAATAAGTGCAAACTTCTTTGATATAGTGTAGTTGGGAGAATTCAAGAAGATAATAGGATTATCATGTGTGGGTGAAATAGCAAAAAATTCATGTTTAACATAAGGAAATATACCAAGTTCATCTCCATAAGCATAATTCATATTGGCATCATGGCCACAAGCATAGCAAGCATCAAGTTCATCAAAAAGGGATATTTCAAACTAATCCAAGGGATCATAGCGTTCATCCTTGATATGTCGTGAAGGGAAATTAAACAATGTATGAGATGAAGAGTTACTCTCATTAAAAGGTGGAGCACGGGTAGCTAATCCGCTCTTCCTCCTTTTGTTCTTTGCCCTCCTCCTCATCTTTTTCATCTAATGAGCTCATAGTTTTCGACATTTTCTTCTTCCATAGATTCACTGCAAACTACTATTCTCTTCTTGGAGGCGGAGACTTTCTTAATATAGTCATTAATATAGGCATTAGAATCATAGTTTTCATAGCAATATTTAAGTATAGCAAAATTTTCAGATTTGTAAAGGGCATCATCATGATTATCATATATTTCAAACAAAGAAGCGGTTTCATAAGCACCCTTAAAAGCAACAAATTAATTCTTCTATTTGTTGCACATCATAATAATCATATACACCATTAGCATAAAGCCAAGGTTTCATTATCATTAAATTCACATCTGCGAAGGGAGGTGTGGAACCTCCATATTGGAGCAACAAGTGTAATCATACATAGAGCACATATTCAAAAGCATACCAATGTAGCATTTTATTTGATCCCATAAGAGTTTCCCTTTTGAATCAAGCAATAATCCTAAAGTATTCATGTTGATCCAACGTGTCTCTCATTATTAAGTTGAATGGGGAATTATTAGCATTATCAAAGAAGTAATTAATGTTCACACATAACCAACACTAATGCGGGGATCTTTGCTAACGCAATACTACAATCAGAGACCCGTTGACAAAACTGTGTGCGATGCATTAATCGCAAACGGTGATGTAAAAAATGTCAAAAAAGATGCAAAACGTTTGCGATGGCGGATACATCAAACACGGTTCATATTTTAATTCGCATTATGGATCACGAGGCATACGGTTCGGTTCAATGAAGCTGTTTGTGATAGGCGGAAAAAAGAACGAAGCAGGCAGCGAGATGAAGGTGTATGCGATATATGGCATACACTTCACTCCGGATTAACCATTTGTGATTAAACAACACAACAGAAATGGTCGGCGGATCAAGGTGTCTATGATTGAGGCATACACTTGAGACGGATGAAGCTGTTTGCGATTAGGCAACACAACGAAATGATACGCGAGATCAAGGTGTACGTGATTGGCGACATACACTTCACATGGATGAACTATTTGCAATTAGCCACAATAAGCGAAGCGATTAGGCGGGTCAATGTGTATGCGCTGAAGCGGGCACTCATTCTAATTAAAAAGCGTGTGCGATGGTAATAATGGCGTGCACGGTTGATGGAACAAGATGTGTCTTTGGCATCGCCTATTGCGGTGCACCCTATGGTGCAAAGCGCCCACGTCTGCTTGACGAGAAGCAGCGTGCCCATATTCTGTGCGTCCGGGAATAGTGACGCACTTAAAAATTATAGAACCGTCAATAAATTTTGAGCCTGCGTCTCGTCATATTCGAAATTACTACCATGCTATATTTAATTGCAAACCTGTTCACACCGATCAAAACCTAAATGGTTTCCCACTTAGGAGCATATTAGTACTCGGTTATAAATACTACCTACTCCAAAATGACTGCACATTCCTCCTCAACTCCTCATCCACAAAAACAAACAAGTCATTCATAAATGCGTTCCCTTGTATACGCCATGGCGGCATGAGTTACGGGTCGAGAGATTACTACCGGGAGAGGCGAGCATTTAAGCGGAAGCCACGAGACATATCTGCCTCATTGCGAAAGCTTAACCGACATATCCCTTGTATGCGCCGCGTAGCAACCTGAAGGTCCCGCTGCGCCGCCGAAGCAGCACAAAGGTCCTGCCGCATCGTTGATGCAGCAGAATGGTCTGGCCGCGCCACCGAAGCAGCAGACATGTCCCGCCACATTGCGAATGTAGCATAGATGCCCTCCCGCGCCACGGCGGCCTGGGAAAATGTCTCGCGGACAAGCGAGTACTCTCCTGACGCATCTTGGCGCTAAGCAATGACACGATGGGTCGGATCTACGGCATTGGATGAAGCTGCGGGGCGAGATGAATGCCTTATTTGAAAAATCCTATCGGCGTCGTCCAGGGACTAGGGAGTACAAGCGAAGCTCCGCGCCAAGTGCGACCTGGTGAGGCGAATCGCCGGAACAACAAAAGCAACCGCGAGAGACCCTTTGCCTTGTTGAAGAGGACCGTCATCATCGTCAAGAAACTTATAGACGAGAATACCGTACTCCGCATCAAGCGCCAAAGGCTGGTGGAGGAATCCGTGGATGCTCTCAAGCAGCGTCTTGAGGACACGAAAGAGCTCCTCACCATTTGCCGCGAGAACTAGTCTTCGCGGCTTGCAGCAACATATCAAGAAAGTAAAGATCGATTGAGCGGATCGTTATGTCATGTCTTCCTTCTTCTTTTGCCCTTGTGTATTTCGGGCGTTGCCGCATGTGGCTTTTTTAATTATCTTCCTAAATATGTAAGACAATTATTATCCACTCTCATCGTCCTTATATTCATCAGTCTTGCTATAAGCCGCATCGATGCTATATAGATCCGTCGGATCTTACATCAAGATCCGTGCAAAACATACTTTTCAGATTTTCTTTTTTCTCTCTTAAATCTCAGTCGAGTGAGACATAGCCACGCCATTTAACAGGGGCTCGGGCGCCATTAATGGAGACGTTGGGAGAGGGGTGGGTGGCGGATAGAGGTCAAAGGGCTCTCCTCCTGATAAGCACGCGCAGGGGTTTGATCGTACGCCTCTCGTACTCAAATAGCTACCCCACACGGCACCTCCTAGCCAACAAAAAAAGGGGACGCGTGGCGGCACGTAAATGATAAGTAAAACGCCCACAGTTTCAATAATACTTGTGTTTCCGATTGTAACGTGACAACACTTGTTCCAAAATGACTTTGTTAATTGTTAATGTGTGCGCCTTCACCGTCGGACAAAAAATTACCACATCATGTTGGTGCCATGTCATGACACCATGCCAAGTTTCATGATTTTGGTGACTTTTCGGTTATAGGATTTAAAACCAAGTTTCTCGATGTTTCGGCGAGCCAAAGGCGCCTAGATGTTTGAATTCCATTCCCATTTCTTGCATGGGACCTAGAAATTCGCCCAAGTACACATAAATGATTTTTCAACCAACTTTGGCGCACTGGAGCATGTGCTTGTAGTTAAAATTTGAATTATGTGCATTAAATGCCTAGAAATTCAATTAATGTACAAAAAGGCCAGACGAATCCGGAATAATTCCAAAATTTAGCACGAAACTCCTATTGGTCTAAGCTGCCTGTGTAAAAACATTAAGGCAGGAGAAGGCATTGTATGTCGTTTCGCACACAGAGGTGACATGTTCCCTCTCGGAACCACGAGCCTTCTTGAGAGAAGCTCGGTTTGCAGAAGCTTATACCAAAGCTTGTCCCCAATTCGGCCAAAAAAATTACCCACGACATGTTGGTGCCATGTCATGACACCATGCCAAGTTTCATGATTTTCATGCGTGTTTGGATTCTGAGGGAATTAAAAAACCAAGTTTCTCAATATTTAAGCGAAACCACGATGCCCAAATGTTTGAATTTCATTACGATTTCTTGCATGGGACCTAGAAATTCACCCAAGGACACACATGTGATTTTCAACCAACTTTGGTGCACTTGAGCATGTGCTTGTAGTTCAAATTTGAATTATGCACATTAAATGCCCGAAACTCAATTAATGTATAAAAAAGGCCATGCAGACCGGAATAATTCCAAATTTTAACACGGCACTCATATAGTTCTATGTTGCCTCTATATAAAATCAAGGGGGGAGGCAGCGTATATCGTTTCGCACACAAAGGTGACACATTCCCTCTCGAAACCACGAGTCTTCTTGAGAGAAGCTCCGTTTTGCAAGAAGCTTATACCAAAACTTGTCCCAATTCGGCCAATTTTTTTACCGCATCATGTTGGTGCCATGAAATGACACCATGCCAAGTTTCGTTATTTTCAGGCGAGTTTTGAATTCTGAGAATTTAAAAACCAAGTTTCTCAATATTCTTGGCCGAGCCACAATGCCCGAGATGTTTGAATTTCATTCCCATTTCTTGCATGGGACCTAGAAATTCACCCAAGGACACACATGTGATTTTCAACCAACCTTGGTGCAGTGGAGCATGTGCTTGTAGTTCAAATCTGAATTATTCACATTAAATGCCCAAAAACTCAGTTAATGCATAAAAAGGGCCAAATGTACCCAGAATAATTCCAAATTTTAACACGACACTCATATAGTTCTATGTTTGCTCTATAAAAAATCAAGAGGTGGAGTAGCGTATGTAGAGTTTAGCACACAAAGGTGACCACGTTCCTCTCGAAACCACCGCCTTCTTGAGAGAAGCTCCAATTTGCAAGAAGCTTATACCAAAACTTGTCCCAATTCGGCCAATTTTTTACCACTGACATGTTGGTGCCGTGAAATGACACCATGCCAAGTTTCATCATTTTTCGGTAGTTTGGGCTTTCTGAATTTAAAAACCAAGTTTCTCAATGTTTTCGGCCAAGCCACGACGCCCAGATGTTTGAATTTCATTCCCATTATTGCATGGGACCTATAAATTCACCCAAACACACACATGTGATTTTTCAACAAACTTTGGTGCACTTGAGCATGTGCTTGTAGTTCAAATTTGAATTAGGTGCCTAGAAACTCAATTAATGCATAAAAAATACCAAACAAACCCCGAATAATTCCAAATTTTAACATGGCACTCATATAGTTGCATGTTCACTGTAGATAAATGTTCTAGCAATTCAAACACCATCCTTTCCCTCAAGTAACACCATTATGTCTTTAAAAAGCAGAATGAAAAAAAAGCAGGTATACCATAAGCAGTTTACTAGCAAGAATAAATGCGGTATGCGATATAAAATATCTTGGCGCACCGTCTGGTCACAGCTTACAGGAACTACCGTCAAATCGACCCAGTCCACCGACAGCGGTTGAACCACACTTATGGCGCCGGTTTCTCGCTGACAACGGCGAAATTTTTTACGCCACAGCGGAAATATCTATCCCCACCAAAAGCCACATTTCCGCCGTTCCTCCTTGCTTTCCAAGTTCAAACCTTCCTTTGCTGCTTCTTGGCGGCGCCGCCTCCTCGCTGGCGACCCTTCTTCTTGCTGCTTCGCCTCCTCGCCGGCGACCCTTCTTCTTGCAGCGCCCCTCCTTGCCAGCGACCCTTCTTCTTGTTGCATGGCAGAGAACTGTTTGCGTTAGGCCACCTTGTACAAACGTTTCCGCTGAAAGCGTATGTGTGATATACATCTGACGAAACATTTTTAAGGATTCAGCATGTGGGATGTACATACTGAGCAGGAAATGATTGGGCTTTGATGCCTCGCTTCGATCGCTGCGATGCTCATTTTGCCCAGCGTGTGTGGCAGAGGCCTATCTAGCAGTTTTAAGTGGGTGTGGGAGGACCCCTATCACACACTCACTAAGGCGACAGTTTAAAACTCCGTCTTGAAAGGGGTAAAACCGTTTGTATAACATGTCTACTGTACCCGATTGCAACATTGAGGGTTTAGGAGGTTCCCCATCTCCATGAGTAGCAAATCACGACTATTTTTTGGTATTTCGTGTTCCATATCCATAACTAAATATATAATAACAACTTGGGACAAAAATAAAAACTACTTAGTGATAAAACCAACAAGCGCTGCGAGAATATTCACCCCAAGTTATTGCTCCCCGATGTGGCGCCCGGAAAAAAGGTCTTGATAACCCACAAGTATAGGTTGTTCGTAGCCTTTTTTGATAAGTATGAGTGTTGAACCCGACGAGGAGCTAAAGGTAGAATTAATATTCCCTTCAAGTTCTATCGACCACTGATACAACTCTACGCACACTTAACATTCGCTTTACCTAGAACAAGAATGAAACTACTTTGTAGGTGTAATAGGATAAGTTTAGAAGAATGAAACTAGAAGTAGTGAGCTAGATAATAAAAGTTAGTTTGTTTTAGTAGAGAGCTTTTTTGTAACACAAAGAGGAACATTGTTCATAGCCAATTGAATATAGCATCATAGATACTTATCATATGCAATAAGGAGAGGCATATCCTAACATACTTTCCGTACTTGGATGACATGCACTTATAGTACGGAACTCTAGCAAGCATTACATAACTACTAAAAGATCATTAAGGTAAAATCCAACCATAGCATTAAGAAACAAGTCCTCTTTACTCCCATACGCAACAACTTAAGCTTCTGTCACTCTCGCAACCCAGTATAAGTGAATTATGAACGTATTGCAACATCCTACAACGGTAATCACACACGCTTCCGCGACACAGAGGGCACCATAGGACAACACCATATCAACATACAACTCATATCAATCACACCATACCACAATTAACCCGTAGGACAAAAGAAGTCTACTCAAATATCATAGGATGCAACACATCATTGGATAATATTATGTGGCATAAAGCACCATGTTTAAGTAGATATTGCGGTGAGGTGAGAGAGAGGTTACACATTGCATAGAGGGAGAAGTTGAGTGATAGCAGTGGTGAAGTGGCTGGTGTAGATCGCCCGTCCACGATGGTTCCCAGTGACACTCTGGCACCACTGGAAGAGATGGGAGAGAGCCCCCCTCCTTCTTCTTGTTTGGACTCCCCCCAGATGGGAGGAGGGTTTCCCCTCTGGTCCATGGCTGCCATGGCTCCCAATGGGCAGGAGCCCCTCCGAGATTGGATCTCTCTCTCCCTCGCTCTCTCTCTATCTATCTCTGTGTGTGTGTGTGTGTGTGTGTGTGTGTGTGTGTGTGTGTGTGTGTGTGTGTGTGTGTGTGTGTGCTCTCTTCTGTTTCGCGCTCCTATTTTCTGGCCCTTCACCATTTCTTATATTCCAGGAGACACATAACTCCAATTGGGCTGAAATTTTAACACGATTTTTATCCAGAAATTATCTTTCTTGCAATGAAAGAAAATTTAACCGACTTCTGAGGAGTCCACAAGCTCACAGGGGCGCATACAGGGGATGGAAACACAACCCTGAGGCTTGTGATTCCCTCGAGCATTGTCTCGCGATGATTCTTTTTCCCAAAAATTACATATATTCCACAAAAAATCTCCATAAAATTTTATCGTGTTTGGACTTCGTTTGATATGGATTTTCTGTGACACAAAAAACATGCAACAAGCGAGGCCCGACACTTGGCCACTAGATCAATATATCAGTCCGGGAAAATCTTATAAATTGTTGCCAAAAGTATGTGAAAGTTGTAGAATATGGCATGAAACAAGCAAAATTTATATATCTGACGGAGGCGTATCATTGCTCAAACAAGGTGGTAGCCCTTCTTGCGGATGTCGAGGTAGCAAGGCGTGGAATTGAATGTAGACATGGTTGAGAGTAGCCGTGCGAGGGACACCATGGTCGATGTGGAGTCAGAGTGGCCGGTGTCAAGGTAGTCGCCGCGGAACAGGAAGAAGAGCGACGGTGGCGGCAGCCTGAGGAGGCGGTGACAGCTAAGTTAGGAGTGCGATGGCGGTGCTCGAAGTAGGCGACGAAGAACCAGATAGCGTGACAAAGACCGGCATGGACGATGGTGTTCCCATGCCTAGGAAGGCGGCCCGTCGCGCCACCACCGCAATCGGCGCTGCGTGGGCCGGCGAAGTGGACCCGTGTGCCGTGGGCCCGTGGGCGCTATAGCTTTGAAACGAGCGATCGCGGTGATAGCCAGCGGTAGGGGAACGACGGCGTGGAAGACCTCGGTGGCGAGGGGGCCGTGTGCCATGGTCACTCTGACCCGATGGTGGCGCCAATAGCAACTTTAAGTCGGTGCAGCCCGCAGGGTAAATCTGGAATGGATGGCCTTGGGGCAGCGGTGGACCCGTCTTTAGCGGCGATCGCCCAAAGAAGCGCGCGCGATGGCGATCTTGTGGTCGGTGCAAGCTGCTGAGAAACGGCCTCGGGGGCGGCGTGGTCGTGGACCCGGCGTGCGGCGCTTCTGGCCGAAAAAAGAGTGGCCGGCGGCGATGCGGTCGGTGCAGCAGCGGGAAGAACCAGAAGCGGCCGGTGGCAACCCGTTGCTTTCGGTCCGTGAAGGTGTGTTGTGGTCGAGGGCGGCGAGGCGGCCAAGCGTAAGCGGCCGGAGCGGCGCCAAGCGACGGCCAGGCGAACAGCAGCGGATGAAGGTCGTGATGAGCCCTTTGCATCATGCGAGGCCGTCGGGCCGGAGAAGAGGTCGGATGTCGCGTCGATGTTGGGGTAGAGGCGTGTGGGGTGATGGAGGCAGCGGGTGACGCAAACCGATCTTAGATCGAAAAATCATAAAGAAACGCCGATCAATGTGACCGACGAGAGAGAGAAAATCCCAGATCAAAGGATCGAAAAAAAGACTCTCTTGTGCAGCCGGTTAACAGGACCGGCGGACTGAAAGTGCTAGTTATCGACTAGAGGGGGGTGAATAGGCGATTTTTATGAAAGTCTTCAAAACACAAGGTCTTTGAAGACAAATAGGTGAAATGAACCTATTGATATGCAGCGGAAGATAGACTACACTAGACAAGCCATAGTCAAGTAAGCAATATAGTGAAAGAACAAAGACTATCAGCAGCTAGGTAGTATGGATCACAATGGAAGATAGTATGAAGCCAAACAGGTAATTGTCTTCACACTATATCAGAAAAGACCATATCAACATTGCGAATATAAACTTTGAAGTCAAATTAATGTTGAAGACAAACCAAATACGAAGATAATGCAATTATGACCCCAAATGAAAATCTTCGAGAAAGTTTGGTGGTGGTGTTACCCACCGTATAGGAAGTATTAGACCCAGACACGGCGCACAATTATCGTGGCGCTCTGAAGTCAAATTCCACATTAATGTATTCACACTTAGAGGCAAGTCTTCATGAATTGAAGATATCGTTACTTAAGTGTGTTGCCGTCTAAGTCATCAACATGCATAAAGCGTTAGGATGTGTGTCCATTCATAGGACATTAGGATTCTAAGATATTTAGCTCACCACGGTAGCTTGCAAAACCTTTTCTCATCCAAGGGCTTTGTGAAGATATCGCCAATTGCTCTTCGGTGTTGGCGTGAATGATATCAATGTCTTCCTTCGACACATGATCCACGAGAAAGTGATGGCAATTTGAATGTGCTTTGTCTTTGAGTGCTTTGAAGAAGCTGGGTTGTGAGCAATCTTGATGGCGCTCTCATTATCGCATGATGAGAGTGTCCCATGCTTCATGTTGATGCCATAGTCCTTGAGAGTTTGCTTCATCTAGAGAAGCTGAGTCTTGAGAAAGATCCGGCAGCAATGTATTGATTCGATGGTGGAAGTGATACATAATTACGCTTCTTTGAAGACCAATAGACAAGAGATCGTCCAAGAAAGTGACATGTGCATGATGTGGACTGGTGATCAACCTTGTCACCAGCATAATCAGCATCTGAGAATCCAACTAGATCAAACTCTGAGCCCT
Source organism: Aegilops bicornis (assembly GCA_021605145.1). Lineage (NCBI taxonomy): Eukaryota > Viridiplantae > Streptophyta > Magnoliopsida > Poales > Poaceae > Aegilops > Aegilops bicornis. The sequence goes on from JAHIAL010000008.1 coordinate 2,016,188, forward strand.
TTGGAGACCATAATCCTAGTATTGGAGTGTGAGCCAAATATCGAAGAATTAAACTTCACTACTAAGTCTTGTGATTCCTTTGGTGTAAGCTTGGAATCGGGCACACATGCAAACCTAAGCATTATATCGGGGCCTAGATGCACATAAGTAAAGTAGAGAACCAATCATGGGCGATATACCTTTTGATTGAACTCTTTACCATTGTCGTTGGGGCCCAATTGGCCTTTAGTTGGCATTGGCGTCGTGTACCCTTTGCGATCTTGCATTTCAAACTTCTTGAGGCAATCTTTGAGGTACTTCTCTTGTGATATAGAAGATGCCATTTCTCTTAAATGGTTGAAGACCAAAGAAGAACTTGACTCACCCATCATGGACATTTGATATTGCTCTTGCATCATATGCCCAAACTCATCCTTTGTATCTCTTGTCGGTCTGGTAGAAGATAATGTCATCCACATAGATTTGGCATACAAATGAGTTCACCATCATATGTCTTTGTGAAGAGAGTGGGATCTAGAGAACCCGGTTGAAGCCTTTGCTCTTGAAGTCTTTGAGTGTGTCATACCAAAGCGAGGTGCTTGTTTGAGAGCCACTCTGATTGCCTTGTTGAGCTTGTATACCATGTCGGGGAGCGCTTTGGATCTTCAAAACGGTGGTTTTGCAAGCGTACCTTCTTCTTCAACTTTTCATAGAGGAAGGCACTCTTTACATCCATTTGAGTGCGAGAAAAATGTTGTTGTGGTTGGCATAAGCTAGTAGTATGCGAATGGCTTCAAGCCTGAACAAGGGAACAAAAGTTTCATCAAAAGTCGGTCCCCTCTGCTTGTGTGTGTAACCTTGAGCAGCGAGATGAGCTTTGTTTACGACAACTTGACCATGCTCATCTTGTTTATTGCGATAGATCCATTTGGTGCCGATGATATTGTGCTTACGAGGATCAAGGCGGCTTTACTAGCTCCCATACATTATTCAGCTCAAGCTGTTGAAGCTCTTCTTCCATAGCTTGAATCCATTCGGGTTCCATGAAGGCTTCATCAACTTTCTTGGAGTTGATTATAGAGACAAATGCAAAGTGCCCACAGAAATTTGCTATTTGTGTTGCTCTTGAGCGAGTGAGTGGACCCGGGTGCATTGATACTATCAATTATCTTCTCAATCTGGACTTCATTTGCAAGCGAGGATGTCTTTGGGCCGAAGATTTTGCCCTTGCTAACCATTGTCTTCATCTTGACATTGGCTTGGTGAGCATTGTCTTCATCTTGATTAGGTGCGAAATAATGATTTCCTCTTGACCTATTCCTCTGTGGTATGATTTCTCCAGTACCCATTAGCTTGATAGATTCACTTGGTGTAGCTTCATCTAGCACATTTGGCAGGTGCTCTCTTTGTGAGTCGTTAGTCTCATCAAACCGCACATCCATAGTTTCAACCAATTTATAGTGAAAGAGGTTGAAGACTCTGTAGGAGTGTGAATCCTTTCCGTAACCAAGCATAAAACCTTCATGTGCTTTCAGTGCAAATTTTGAAGTGTGATGTGGACCCTCGATCCAGCACCTAGCACCAAAGACTCTGAAATAGCTGACATTTGGCTTACTAGTCAGGATCTCATAGGATGTCTTCTTTAGGAACTTGTGAATATAAACACGGTTGATGATGTGGCAAGCAGTATCAATGGCCTCGGGCCAAAACTTCCTTGGAGTCTTGTACTCATAAAGCATTATGCGTGCCATCTCAATAAGGGTTACGTTCTTGCGCTCCATGATGCCATTACCTGGCGAGGTGTGTATGGGCGGAGAACTCATGTGTGATGCTCAATGCATCCAAGATAAGTGTCGGCGGTGTTCTTGAACTTTGTGCTGTTGTCACTTGTGATGTGCTTGATATTGTTGGCATATTTGGTCTTGGCACTATTGGCGAATCGTCTGAAGACATCCTGCACTTGATCTTGTAGAGAATTATGTGCACCCATGTGTATCTTGAGTAATCATCAACAATAACAAAACCATAGAGGCATCACGTTGGTAGTAAGATTAGAAATGTGAGGAGGGCCAAGTAAGTCCATGTGAAGCACCTCAAAGGGACGTGTTGTCGTCATGATTGTCTTGGAGCGGTGCTTGGCCCTGGTCATCTTCTCGGCTTCACAGGCACCACACAGATGATCCTTCTTGAACTTGACGCCCTCGATGCTAATGACATGCTTCTTCTTAGTGAGAGTGTGCAAGTTCCTCATGCCCGCATGCCCTAGCCTCCGATGCCAGAGCCAGCACTCTGAAGCTTTTGCTAGAAGACATACGGCAAGTTGTGGTCCTGAGGAGAAATCTACCATATAGAGATCATCTCTTCGATACCCTTAGAAGACTAGAGATTTGTTAGATTCCATAAGCACAAAGGCAGCGGTATTTTCCAAATATCACAATCATGTTCGGATCACAAAGCATTGATCTGAGACATTAAGTTGAAACCAAGGGATTGACAAGCATCACTTTATCCATGTCTTTGATCCTTTGAGATTACCAAATCTACCTAGGCCCAATACCTTGCTTTTACCGATTAATAGAAGCCAAATGTGATGTGACTTTTGTCACATGGACGTGAGTTGAATCCATAAGAAGACTTGATCACCGATCATGTGGTTGGTGCATCCCACATCCATAATCCACTTTCGGTAGCCTTGAATAGTACCCTTGGCACCTTGTGCCATAAGCGATGAGGTCGGGCGAGTCGTCCTCATCACCGGCTTGATGTCGGCGTAACCCGTTGTCTTGAGTTGAAGATGGACTTGGCGGCGAATATCGACGCTAGAGCCAGAACTTGCCACGCTGAATTTGACTCCTCCTCGAGACTCCACCTCCGCCTCCTCAAAAGTAGACTCCTCCTCTGAATCCATCTCCTTGCCAGCGAGCGCACAAGCCTTCTTTGTATGAGCTCTTCTTGTGAGACGGAGACTTTGATGAAGACTTTGAGGATTTCTTTTTCTTCTTGTCGTCAGAATCATATTCCTTGATCTTCTTCTTCTTCTTCTTCTTCTTCTTCTTCTTAGATTCCTTGTCCCATTGAGGACACTTTCCGGAGATGTAGTGGCACGGCTTCTGCATTTGTGGCATGTTCTCTTCTTGTGGTCACCGAGGAGAAGCCTCATCATTTCTTGAAATTTGGATCTTGAAGATTTTCAGCGATTCTTTTTGGAGAACTTTTGGAACTTCTTCCACGAGCATAGCTAGCTCATTTCAATGTCTTGAGGATCCTCGAGGCTGCGATTGATTATTCTTGAGATGAGGAAAGCGGCATTTGCCTTCAAAAAGCAGGTTCGGCCATAGTTGGGGCCATAGATGTCTCTCTTCTCAGATAGTTGGAACTCATGTGTGTTGAGTTGGGAAACGTAGTAATTTCAAAATTTTCCTACGCACACTCAAGATCATGGTGATGCATAGCAATGCGAGGGGAGAGTGTTGTCCATGTACCCTCGTAGACCGAAAGCGGAAGCGTTATGACAACGCGGTTGATGTAGTAAATACGTCTTCACGATCGACCGATCCTAGTACCAAGCGTCACGGCACCTCCGCGATCTGCACACGTTCAGCTTCGGTGGCGTCCACAAGCCAGCGATCCGGTGAGTGTCGAGGAGAGCTTCGTCGGCATAATGGCGTGATAATGGTGATGATGAAACAGCAACCGGCGAGAACCGCCTAAGCACTATGGCGATATGACCGAGGTGGAATATGGTGGAGGTGTGGCGTTCTGAGCGAGGGTCCCGGACTTGCACACTGCTGACGTGGCGTAGCTAAGCCTAGTGGGCCCATCGTCCCATCCTCATCGACAAAGCATCCAAGACCCTCGCGAGGCCAAGCCTCGCGATGAGACGACGCAAGACCTCCTCGAGGTGGCCCTGGTCGGCGAGCTCACTAGGGCGGAGATATCAAGGCGGGGCAAACCTCACGAGGCTCTCGTGGCGTGAGCCATGACGGCCAAACACCGGCCCGGGCGCCCGGTGACGCCTGGCGTCCTGTTTCCTCTTTGGTGCTAAGGAAGCGGTGTGACCCGAAATGCCGAAGGCATCCGGCAAAAGTTGCTATATCGATGCCATGAGACCAAGACCGAGGGGCGGCAAGGCGAAGGTCATCATGGAGCCCAAAGGCAGGCGTCACCACGAGCCTTCATGGGCGAAGACCACTTTGTCCACGATAACTTGTACTAGCTGTCCCCCTTCAAATTTGCCCGCGTTGTTGGCTCCTTCCGCTCAATATTTGGGAGAGGGACCACGGCCTATATAAATAGAGCCAGCCACCACAGTGGGGGCATCGGCGATTCACCAGCTCTCACCCGCTAACTCACCAAGCACAAGAACACCTCAACCTCAGGAGGTTGTTCTTCCCCTTGTACTGTTCTTCATCAGCCCAAGAGGCAATCCACTAATACGTCCATTTTGCATCATGCTTTTATATCGATATTTATTGCATTATGGGCTGTTATTACATGTTATTTCACAATACTTATGCCTATTCTCTCTTATTTTACAAAGGTTTACATAAGGAGGGAGAATGCCGGTAGGCTGGAATTACAGGTGGAAAAGGAGCAAATATTAGAGACCTATTCTGCACAACTCAAAGTCCACGAAACTCCACGGAATGTCTTACAATAAATAATAAACTATCCTCGCCAAAGATGAAGGCAGGGGCCCACACCTGTCCACGAGGGTGAGGCGTGCACCCCCTAGGCGCGCCCCTACCTCGTTGGCCCCACAGGTGGCCCTCGAGTGCCCCTCTTGTGCTATATGAGTCTTTCGTCGAGAGAAAAATCAGAAGCAACCTTTGGGGCTGAAACTTCGCGCCACGAGGCGGAACCTTAGCGGAACCAATCTCGGGCTCCAGCGGAGGCTGTTACACCGGGGACACTTCCCTCGGGAGGGGGAAATCATCGTCATCATCATCACCTGCGCTCCTCTCATCGGGGAGAGGGCAATCTCCATCAACATCTTCACCGGCACCACCTCATCTCAAAACCCTAGTTCATCTCTTGTATCAATTCTTGTCTCCAAGTCCGGGATTGGTACTAGTAGGTTGCTAGTAGTGTTGATTACTCCTTGTAGTTGATGCTAGTTGGTTTTATTTGGTGGAAGATCATATGTTCAGATCCTATATGCATATTAATACCCCTCGATTATGAACATGAATATGCTTTGTGAGTGAATTCGTTTATTCACGAGGACATGGGAGAATCTTGCTATTAGTAGTCATGTGAATTTGGTATTAGATTCGATATTTTGATGAGATGTATGTTGTCTAGCATCTAGTGGTGTTATGTGAGCGTCGACTACATAACATTCACCATTATTTGAGCCTAGAGGAAGGCATTGGGAAGTAATAAGTAGATGATGGGTTGCTAGAGTGGTGAGCTTAAACCCTAGTTTATCGTTGCCCGTAAAGGGCTGATTTGGATCCATATGTTTCATGCTATGGTTAGGATTACCTTAATACTTGTGTTGTAGTTGCGGATGCTTGCAATGAGGTTAATCATAAATTGGGATGTTTGTTCAAGTAAGAACAGCACCCAAGCACGGTCCACCCACATATCAAAATATCAAAATACCCGAAGCGAATCATATGAGCGTGATGAAAACTAGTAGCGATATTCCCATGTGTCCTCGGGGCGCTTTCCTATTATAAGAGTTTGTCGAGCTTGACCTTTGCTACAAAAAGGATTGGGCCACCTTGCTGCACTTTATTTACTTTTATTAATTGTTGCTCGTTACAAATTATCCTATCCACAAAACTATACTGTTACCACTTGTTTGATGCTTGCGAGAATACCTTGTTGAAAACCGCTTATCATTTCATACGCTCCTTGTTTGGTTCGGCGCTATTACTTATCGAAAGGACTTCGATAGATCCCCTATACTTACAGGTCATCATCCACCACCACCACCTTTGGGTAGGGTATTACACCTAGCAGTGGCCCGAACGATATAAATCTCGTGTCTTTACGTGTTGTGAGTTCGTCAAAGTTAAATCACATAAGATCTGAGCGAGCTAGAAGCGTAGATCGGTAGGAGGAAAAGACTTGTCGCACCCAGTGTTGAACCTTAAGGTTCGCGGAACCCCATCCGACATTTGGCGCGCCCGGGTAAAGGTGCACGGAGCTTCTTCTCCATGAATCGACTTCTTAGGCGCTCGCCCGGCCATGATGTCCAAGCGATCAAGAGCTGACTCGACCCATTTGGGCAGCCTTGCCAGCCCGGCGCGCCGCCCGCCCATGAAGACCTCAACCCGCGCTCCAAAGCGGCCGCAGCGCCGTCCAATCCCTGCGGGGAGCACGGCGGCAGCGGACAGGCGTCGTCTACCCTCACACCACGGCAAGTGCGAGCCGCTGCCAGAGCAGCAAGCCATGCCGCGGCAACGGCGCCGCATTCGGGGCGGGAACAGGCAAACATGCGGGCAGCACTCACTTTGTGGCAAAGGGAGGCATTGCGGTGCCGGTGATGGAGAGTGGTCGGGGCCTTGCTTCTTTGGAGCAGCGTTGCTTAGAGCTGCTTTGGATCTGGCTGGCCTTGGGAAGCGCCAGCGTTTACATCATCGACTTCCTCCTCCGGGCCGCAGCGAGAGTTCACGGCGGGCCGCGCCACCACCACACACCGTCGAGGTCGCCCGGAGAGCCGCCAACACCGGCATGGCCGAAAACTTATTTTCAAAAATAAGGAGACAGAATATAAATCTCCGAATGGAGTGGCGTTGGGGGCTCTGCCGCCCCCATGCTGCCTGCAACAAGCATGAGCACAAGCGTCGCCTCCCATGGCCCAAGTGGGATGCCGCGCTATCACCCACCTGAGGACACATGGCTGGGCTGGGCTACATGGAGTGTGGGGCACTACGGCGAGGTGTTGAGGTGTAACAGCCACAGAAGCCTCGTGCCCCGCGCATAATGGACAGGAGTACACACGGAGGGCGACCCGGCTCGTTCGTTGGAGAAGATTGGGAAGAAGGGGCGCTAGGAGTGAAGCCTTCCGAGGAGCAGCGAGGGAACCACCACGACCCGCGTGTGTGGCCAGCTCTGAGGTACCCCTAATCCCTCGAGAACAAGCTTACACTAACCATGAGTCGCGGGAGGAACAGATCACCGCAGCGATTGGCCCGGCTCGGCCTCCCTGCCAGCCAGGAGGATCGCGTTGGGGGCTGCAGGAGAGGGTTGAGGCAGGCCCCTCCCACGGCCAGCGTGAAGCCGAGGGGACACCGGGAGGTGGGCCCTCTACCGGGGAGGCCGGCTGACCCTTCCCAGCGGAGAGGACCTATAGTGCTTGAGGCACCTTGGCGTCCCCTTTCCCTCTTTTGTGTAAATCACAGTAACCGGTCGGCTCAAAGGAGGTCAAAAAGGGTGGTGCAAAGCGGGGCCCTCATCTGGCGATATGAAACAAGGCAGTACCTGTCAAAATCCGGTGCACTGTGAAGCTACTTGCCCGTGACCTTTGTCACATAATAATGAGTTGGGGCTGTACCGCATACAGGTCTCGAGGCGCCCGGCCTCGAGCCACAGGGCTCCCTCCCATGCCTAGTGGCAGCACTTAGCTCCCGCGCGTTGGTGAGAAGACTTGAAGACGGAAGACTAGACTAGGTCTTGGGGCCATGACCTTTGCTTTGGGTCTCTCTTTCTGTAGCCTTGCTTTACGGATCTGGATTTAAGTTGAAGCCAGATTTTTTTGTCGGCCAGTGAGGGTGCCTTTTCTTGTTCAAGCAATTTCTTGCCTTACGGATCTTGTTTTATGCAGGACTCATGTCGTCGCCTTTCCCCTCCACGAGCTCCTTGTAAGCTAGACCGCCTGCAAGCCTGCCTCATTGGCGCGATGCGTGCAGCCTTCGGCTGGTGCTCACCTCTTGTGGGGGCCCCTTGAGACAGGCGGTGGCTCCATGAGATTCTCGAGAAACTTCGCCGCCTCACGACCCAGCTCGGTGGCCTGACTAAGGTAAACCACGACGAAAAACTCGCCCCCGGATTCACGAGTTCACGAGGACACATACTCACATCGCATAGGAAAGTAAAAACTGCAGTTTGCTTAATGAGGGGATCACCCTCTCAAAATGCTCTGACAAGGTTTCCAAGGGCCACGCCCGAGTTTTGTGTGCAGGATGAAACGACAGGAGAACATGGGATCAGCCAGAAATGCCACTCGCTACATCACCCACGGACGCGTCACTCACGTTGTCATCGTCTTCGTCGGCATCGTCACCGCCGTCGGCGACGCCGCCATCGCCGTCGTCAACCACCTCGCCTTCATCTGCGAAGACCACCACCGCGTCATCCTCTGAAGTGAAGGCCTTGACCAACGCATCCACATTGTCCTCAACCCAACGTGTGTCAGGTCGCCTCGGACGGCCACACACGTGGGTATAGAAGCGATAAGCGACATCGAAATCAAAGTTGGGGTCGGCATTGAAGGTGGTGAAGACACGGGAAAGCGGCGCTCAAGCGAGCCCGACCCCTTTCCTCCACAAGGTGGCGAGCTCCGGCGGATCCCGAGCCTCCGGTAGCGTCACCACCGCGGTGAAAAGAAGGTCGGTTAGCTGGCATAGTCATTCAGTGAGGTCGGTGCATCCTCGTCATAAATATGGCCAGGCGGTATTGGCCCTATTAGGAGAATCCTGAAGCATGGGGGCATGCTCGCGCTCCGGCGATACGTCGTTGGAGCACTTCTTAGTGTTTTGCCGTGCGGCAGCCTCGGTGTCATCAACCCGCCTCCGGGCAGCTCGGCGTGGGCGGAGGCCAAGTCACTGCTTGCCCGTAACCCGAGGCGTGATCGTGGCCCATGGCGCCTCTCGGCCTCATCAACACAGGCACGAGGGCAGGCGGCCTGCCCGCATCCTCCGTGCAGCGAGCTTGACCCGGTCGTACCTACCCTCCGGTCTGCCACGAACCTCGGCCACCCGGCGATCAACCTCCTCCTCGACTCTGGCCTCGCGGGCAGCAGCATCTTCTGCTTGAGCAACTTGGCGCTCCCTTGTCTCCGGTTGCTCGAGCTCGAAACTGCGCTCCACAGTTCAAGGCCAGCGCCTCCCAGCTTCGGACCTCCTCTTCCTCTGCAGGCGTCCCCTCGGCCGGTGCAAGGCGGCCCTGCAGCGCCTCCACTGCTGCTCAAGGGGCCGCGCTCAGGCTGGAGCTCCCACGCTTCTCCGCAGCCTCGCGAGCCTCTTCCAAGGCTCGCTAAGCAGGCTTCATGGCGACCTTGAGGGGCGCCTCGGCCTTCGCATTCTCGAGTGGCGCTGATAGAGGCGAGGTTGATTGCCACTCTCGGCTTGCGCCGCTCCTCCACCTGATCGGAGACCGCCAGCCTCAAGGCACGAGTGGACACCCATGAGCTCTTCACCGAAGTCGACTCATGGCGCCCGCCGCCTCTGGGAAAAAGCTTGTGACGAACTACGCTCCACCCGCGCTCGAGCTCGAACGCTCGGCCTACCTCGTCCTCCGCCTCGGGGGCTGCAGGCGGGGCGCCAAGCGGCGCACCACCTCCAGGCAGGGGGCTGGGGGCTGGCACCGCACATGATGTCAGCCAGTCCTCGCGAGGAGCCCAAGCCAATCGGGGCACGCTGCTTAAGAGGAGCCGAAGATCGAAGCTAACCAACTACTGTCCATGAGCAAAGGAGGAGTCTTGGGCACGCCCTCCAAGCTCCACGCCCGGGCCGTGGGGAGGGTGGCCAAGCAGCAGGCTCGGCCCGCCACCAGCGGAGGCAGCTCCCCGGCCGACCACTGCTCGAGGCGGCCGAGGCGGACGAGGCAGCTCAAGGCGGCTGGAGGAGTTGATAAGGAGGAGGCTGCTTCTCGGAAGGCCTTAACAGCTTCAGCGGAAGGAGCCACCGGAGGGCCAGCGTCGGGATAAGGAGACTACAGCGAGGAAGCCATGACAATAAGATACTTACACGTCAATGGCGATGTACTTTACGTCGCTTCAATGGCCGAAGATATTGCTTTGCGCTAGAGAGATCCTTTCCTCTTCTTGCGGAGCTCCTCGAAATCCACACAAAAGGCAGAGCAAGCCCAGCTGGGCGTGGCCGGGCGCTGGGGGCGAGAAGAGCTTGGAAGGATGCCTTGAGGTGCGGTCGCGGCGAACGGCCGGGCACCGTCTCACCACAACCTCCCGAGGCTCCTGGAGCCTTGGCCTCCGGGAAGCCGCATGCCCACGCCTCCTCGGTGACCGGCGCCTCGGGAGGGGTCGTAGTCCCCGAGGGCAGCGCCCAGGATCACCACTCGGCATGTGCTCCTCGGCCTCAAGCCACCGGCCCCGTCGGGCTTCGCCCTCCGCACCTTCACAGAAGGCGAGCTCGGCACGGCAGCGAAGAAGGGAACCTGACAGCCAGGGGTTCTCACGGGACCCCACCAGGCCGATTGGACGCAGCCCCCACTCATCAAAGGAAGGCATGCTCGCAGCAAATGCGGCTTTGTTCTCGCAGCTATTTCTGGGCATCTCATCTGGCAGAGGGACACCCGATAGGACCATGAGCACCATTTGCCGCGTCGCAAGAGGAAGCCCCTTCTCCTGAAACCTCATGTGGTCCTGGCTGCGGGCAAGTCCCCACATCGGCGGGAGTGGCGCTGAAGTGGGCGACTTCGGCGGCAGCGAACTCCTTCACCACCATGGGCACGCAGTCACGCCAAGGTCCTTTAACCACCTCAGCACAGCCAGGCGGGGGGCAAAGGCGGGGCTCGTGAGCTTATGATGGCTGCCCGGTAGGAGTTTGGAACAGCGAGCCTCGCCGGGACTTGGGCGAAGGCTGAGCATGCAGCGTCAACAAACACCATCGTCTATCTGGAACTTCGCTCGTGGATGAAGGAAGCTCGAAGTCAATCCCTACGCCCGGCTGTCGCGGACCACGGCACTGAAGCCGCACCCGAGCTCTGCCGAGACCCGGTCGAGATGCAATGAGGAAGAAATAGCGGAGGAGGGCCACGGAAGGGCGATGCCCACCATGGCCTCGCACAAGAAGGCAAAGAGCGGCAAGAAGGTGCAGATTGAGGGTCGAGATGAAGCATGTGGATCTGATAATGCTCGAGCACAGCGTTGAAGAAAGCGGAGAAAGGAAGAATCGAGACCAGCCGGAGGGCATCAATGAAGATCGGGACCTCGGTGGCTGCTTTGGAGCCATGCGAGTCGAGGCAGCAGGCCAAGCCACCGTCTCTCCCCACTCGTTGAAGCTGGAGGAAAGCATGGGCGCACCTTGTCCATGGCCTCGTCGTTGAGCACCGAGGTCGGCCGGCGCCGACTCAAAGGACGGAGGTGCAGTTGGCAGAGAAAGAGGTTTCTTCCCCTTTTCAGCTTGTTTCGGCGCCATGACGATGGAGCAGGTGGGGCACAAGTTCGATTGGAATGGCAAAGCAGGGCCTCAAGGAAGCGGGGAGATTGGAAGATCCAGGCATGGGCGAAGGAAGAATAAGCGTGTGAGATCACGAGGGGCATAGCCGAGGCGGATTCAAAGGGCAGCGTGGGTGGCGGAGATGCCCGTCCAATCAGCCGCCCAGCGTCAGCAGGAGCCCTTGAGCTATTAGGGGCCATGGTGCTCCAAACTTGACCCTTGGCTTTCTTGTGAAGCCAAGCCGAGCACACCTTGGGTCCGAGGGCTAATGTCGGCGATGCAGGAGCAGGGGTCCCCGGACTTGCACTGCACTGCGGCCAGCATGGCGTGGCTAAGCTAAGCGAACCGTCGACCCATCTTCATCGACCAAAGCATCCAAGACCCTCGCGGTGAATGACGGCGCATAAGACCTCCTCGAGGTGGCCTAGTCGAGCGAGGCTCACAAGGGCGGAGTTATCAAGGCAGGGCAAACCTCGCGAGGCTCTCGTGACGTGAGCCATGACGATCGACACCAGGCGGGTGCCAGCGCGCGCAGCGTCCTTGTTTCCTCTTTGGTTCTAAGGAAGCAAGCGCAGCCGCGGAGTACCGAGGCATTAGGCAAACGTTGCTATATGTCGGTGCAATGAGACCAAGACCGAGAGGGGGCTGACAAGGCCGGAGGTCATCGTGGAGCCCAAGATGGGCGTCACCACGAGCCTTTAAGCGAAGACCACTTTTGTCGGGATAGCTTGTACTAGCTGTCCCCCTTCAAATTGCCCGCCGTTGTTGGCTCCTTCCGCTCAATATTTGGGAAGAGGACCAGGGCCTATATAAGTAGAGCTAGCCACCACAGTACAGGGCATCGAGCAATTCACCCAGCTCTCACCCGCTAAGTCGGCAAGCACAAGAATACCTCAACCTCAGGAGGTTGTTCTTCCCCTTGTACTGTTCTTCATCAGCCCAAGAGGCAATCCACCACCACCACACTGGAGTAGGGTATTACACCTGGCAGTGGCTTTGAACGATATAAATCTTGTGTCTTTCTGTGCCGTGAGTTAAATCGAGTTCGTCCAAGAGATCTTAACGAGCTAGAGGCGTGGGTCGATGGGAGGGAAAGACATCAGCACCCAGTGTTCAAACCTTAAGGGTTTCTTAGGGACCCCACATGCGACAGTGAGTCACCGCTGCAGCTAAGGGATCAATGATCAACTTGTGTGTTTATGGGGTGCCCCATGGCCACGTATATAAAGGATGGAGGGAGGAGGAGGCCGGCCCTCATAGGGCGCGCCCAAAGTGTGGAGTCCTACTAGGACTCCCTAGTCCAAGTAGGATTCCACCTCCCACATGGAATAGGAAAAGGGGAGAAGGAGAAGGAAGGAAGGGAGCACTCCTTTTCCCTAGTCCAATTCGGACCAGTCCATGGGGAAGGGGCGCGGCCACCCTTAAGGCATTTCTCTCCTTTCCCGTATGGCCCATTAAGGCCCAATACGAATTCCCGTAACTCTCTGGTACTCCGAAAAATACCCGAATCACTCGGAACCTTTCCGATGTCCGAATATAGCCTTTCAATATATCGATCTTTACGTCTCAACCATTTCGAGACTCCTCGTTATGTCTCCGATCTCATCCAGGACTCCGAACAAACTTCAGTCATCAAATCACATAACTCATAATACAAATTGTCATAGAACTTTAAGTGTGCGGACCCTACGGGTTCGAGAACTATGTAGACATGACCGAGACTCATCTCCGATCAATAACCAATAGCGGAACCTGGATGCTCATATTGGTTCCTACATATTCTACGAAGATATTTATCGGTCGAAACGCGCATAACAACATACGTTGTTCCCTTTGTCATCGGTATGTCACTTGCAGGAGATTAGATCGTCGGTATCTCAATACCTAGTTCAATCTCGTTACTGGGAAGAATCTCTTTACGTTCCGTAATGCATCATCCATAACTAACTCATTAGTCATATTGCTTGCAAAGGCTTATAGTGATGTGCATTACCGAGAAGGCCCAGAATACCTATACGATACGAGTGACAAATCCAAATCTCGATCTATGCCAACTCAACAAACACCATGAGGAGACACCAGAAGCATCTTTATAATCACCCGATTCGTTGTGACGTTTGATAGCACACAAAGTGTTCCTCCGGTATTAGGAGTTGCATAATTTCATAGTCATAGGAACATGTATAAGTCATGAAGAAAGCAATAGCAACATACTAAACGATCAAGTGCTAAGCTAACGGAATGGATCAAGTCAATCGCATCATTCTCTAATGATGTGATCCTGTTAATCAAATGACAACTCATGTCTATGTCTAGGAAACTTAACCATCTTTGATTCAACGAGCTAGTCAAGTAGAGGCATACTAGTGACACTCTGTTTGTCTATGTATTCACACATGTACTAAGTTTCCGGTTAATACAATTCTAGCATGAATAATAAACATTTATCACGAAATAGGGAAATAAATAATAACTTTATTATTGCCTCTAGGGCATATTTCCTTCAGTCTCCCACTTGCACTAGAGTCAATAATCTATTTCACATCACCATGTGATTTAACACCAATAGTTCACATCACCATGTGATTAACACCCATAGTTCACATGCCATGTGACCAACACTCAAAGGTTTACTAGAGTCGGTAATCTTAGTTCACATGTAATGTGATTAACACCTAAAAGAGTACTAAGGTGTGATCATGTTTTGCTTGTGAGAGTAGTTTAGTCAGCAGATTACGCCATATTCAGATCCGTGTGTATTTCTGCAAATTTCTATGTCAACAATGCTCTTGCGCGGAGCTACTCTAGCTAATTTCTCCCACTTTCAATATGTATCAGTTGAGACTTAGAAGTCATACGGATCGGTGTCAAAACTTGCATCGATGTAACCCTTCAGCCGAACTTTTTGTCACCTCCATAATCGAAAACATATCCTTATTCCACTAAGGATAATTTTGACCGCTGTCCGATGATCTACTCCTAGATCACTATTGTACTCCTTGCCAAATTCGATTATAGGGTATACAATAGATGCGGTACACAGACATGGCATACTTAATAGAACCTATGGTTGAGGCATGAGGGAATGACTTTCATTCTCCTTCTATCTTCTGCCGTGGTCAGGCTTTGAGTCTTACTCAATTTCACACCTTGCAATGCCGGCAAGAACTCCTTCTTTGACTGTTCCATTTTGAACTACTTCAAAAATTTGTCAAGGTATGTACTCATTGAAAAAACTTATCAAGCATCGTAATCTATCTCTATAAATCTTGATGCTCAATATGTAAGCAGCTTCATCGAGGTCTTTCTTTGAAAAACTTCTTTCAAATACTCCTTTATGCTTTCTAGAAAATTCTACATCATTTTCAATCAACAATATGTCACTCACATATACTTATCAGAAAGGCCGTAGTGCTCCCACTCACTTTCTTGTAAATCTGAGACTTCACCTTGAAGTCTGTATAAAACTCCATATCTTTGATCACTTTATCAAAGCATATATTCTAACTCGAGATGCTTGCACCGGTCCATAGATGGATCATTGGAGCTTGCTCACTTTGTTAGCACCTTTAGGATCGACAAAAAACCTTCTAGTTGCATCATATCACTACAAAAAAAGACACATCCGTGACATTTTTGGGCGAACGAAAAAAATTCTGTCATACATATGACACTTCTATGATGATAATTGTGACAAAACCGGTATCATCATAGATGTGGTGAGCTCCTACTTCTATGACAAAAATCATGACAGAGAAAATGGGCTTTTTAAATCTGGCGGGCGGAGAATCTTGTTGCATGACATTCTTTGGGCCGTCCATGGCGAAACAATCATGGTAGAAGCGAGGGAGGAAAATTTGGGGAGTTGCGATTCACGGTGGGAGGAGTCGGGGCTGAAGCGATCGCGTTTCTCTAAATGCGTCTGGCGTGTGTGCGGCGTTAGCTCTGGCGAATCCGGCGGCGTTGGGCTCGCCCGAACCGGCGATTACCTTGCTGAACTCTACGCGTTACTGAACCGGCGATCGATCGATGGCTGATTAAGCGAACCGATGGGCGATTCGCCCGCTACTGCTTGCTAAGCGAAGCCGATCGATGCTGCCTGCAGGATGAGCGATGGCGTTGCGGGGGGTTTGGATGAGCAGGTGGCGGAGGTGTTGCCTCTGGATGAAGCGAGGAACCCGTGGTGTGGAGGGCTGGATGAGCAGTGAAGCGGTGGAGGGGTGGCCGTGGAGGGGTGGTTGAAGCGGGACCCGTGGTGTGGAGGGCTGGATGAGCGATGAAGCGGTGGAGGGGTGCCCGTGTGGAGGGTGGTTGAGCGATGGTGGTGGTGGAGTAAGCGGCGGTGGAAGGCTGGATGAGCAGGGGAGCCGTGGAAGTGGAGGAGGTCGGCGGTGGAGATGAAACGGTATCCGTGGAGTCCGTTTTGCGATGCGCCACACCTCCCGTTTTGACCGTGGCGCTCCAACACAAGTCCGTTTAAATCCGTTTTGCGATGCGCCACACCCTCCGATGAAACGGGACCCCGTTTAACCGTGGCGCTCCAACACAAATTCGTTTAGATCCGTTTTGCGGTCGCCCACACCCTCCCGATCAACGGGACCCCGTTTGGCCGTAGGAGGTCCGTTTCCTCCGTTCTGCGATGCGCGACCTCGTTCCATCGCTGTTCCATCCAAGCGGTTAGCTCCCAGCGTTGATTGCCTCCCGATGAACACGGCGCATTCGTTGCCTCCCCATGAACACGGCGCATTCCGTTGCCTCCCCATGAAAGGCGGCGCATTCGTTGCCTCCCCGCGAACACGAGCCCTGCGCCGTGCGTATGCGCGACTAAGCGTTGAGACCCCGCTTCGTATGTACACATGCGTGGCGTATTTTCTTTCTTGCACCACTGGCTGTGCGTGCGTGTACATACTACGTCGCGGCGCCTCTACTCGACGCGTCGCGCCTCTACTACGACCGCGTGCGGCGCCTCTACATCGACCGGTATATATATGCGTACAAGTTCGCGACCAGAATGACAATGCTACGTGCGCTTCGACCAGGTGGGTCCCGGTATCAGCGGTTCCTTGCGTCGCGAAAATGTAGTTAGTGGGTCCCAATAGTCGAGGCGAATCGTTTTTTTGCCGGACGCATTTCGCTTTGCGTGTGAAGATGTAGCAGGTGGGTCCCGGCGGTCGAGAAGCGAACCGTTTTTGTTGCGGACACACTTCCTTGCGTGCGAAGATGTGGCTGGTGGGTCCCGGTGATCGAGACCATCGTTTTTGCCGGGCCTTTTCTTGCGATGCAAAGGTGTAGCTGGTGGGTCCCAGCCGATCAAAGAAGCGTTTTTTCGCTAAATATGGTGGCCCGTCCGGTTGGGTCCCCGCTGTCAGTGGAGAATAATTATTTTTGCGGCGTAATAAGGAGGCACTTCCTTCTGCGGTCGTGGACCCAGGTGTCGACCTCTCCACGTCACGATCCACGTTCGATGGAAGCCGTTCCTTGACCACGTTGACCACGCCGCGCCGAGAAGCACCGAGGCGGTGGGCGGCAGCGAGCCTAGGAATGGGATGGCGGAGCCGGGAAAACGGCGATGGATGCCCATGCGTGAAAGAAATCACGAGTTCCTTTGGTTCCAACTGCGGTGTGAAATTTGCGTCGCCCATGAGAATAACGAGGTGTGGGTGAGTAGAGGATGGCACGGCCGGTGATTGGGAGTAGTAGAGGCGGTGAGGCCTCCGCCCGCGCATCGAACCCGACCCGCAGGGAGGCGGGAGCATGAGGCCTGACCGGCGCTGGTTTGGCCGGTGGAGCAAGAAGACCGAGAGGTTGAAGAAGCATTACGGTCGTTGGATGGACATCGTCACGGTCCTTTGGAGCTAGAATCGTGCATATTGACTAAGTTGACAAAGCCCTCCATCCCGTCAACTTAGTAGGCCCACAAGTCGACTGCCACTATCTGGGTCCCCAACTAACGGGGAGTATTCATTTTTTTTTGTGCGTAATAAGGAGGCACTTCCTTGCGTCTGAAGATATAGCTGGTGGGTCTGAGCTGTCGAGCCGGCCATGCGGAGGAGGAGGGCGAGCAGTCCGTCGGCGCTTGTTTGGTGGGCGGGAAGAAGCAGAGATTGAAGAAGCACGGCGGCGTTGGATGGCCATCCAACGATCCTTTGCTTGTCGTCAACCTTTTTTAGGAAAGCCTCAAATCTGTAGGAAAACATCATACAGCCCATCTGCCATTACTTTTAATAATTTACAGCCCATTTGCTAATTCTTAAGGTTTTTTGGAGCCCATATTCTTTTTGTTAGCATTACAGCCCATATCGTGGCCCACGGTTAAAACTTATCTGAGAAATTTTGCATATTTGGTCGCGGTCCGAACTGTTTTTAATCCCGAAATTTCGACTCACATTCTAACTGATTTTAAAAATAAATGTATATCAATATAAAATCAACAAATTCTCACGCATAAAAATTAATGTAATTTAAAATCTGAAATGAAAAAAAGATATTTGAAATTAGCTTGCCGGTTTGATGTGTTTTAAAATGTCTGACCCATTTCTCATTCTTGATGGGCCATTTTCTCGGCCGACCAGAATAAGCTCTCCTCGTCTTGAAAGATTTGCATATGAGGCACGACAAGCGACTTACTTGGCAAATCACAAAAAAAACTGGGCTGTGGCCGTGGACCCAGTATCGAGACTCTACGTCTGATTACTCTCCCGATGGAATGTCATTGACCACATTGACCACGCCCGGCGAGAGCACCAAAGCGGTGGGCGATGGCGAGCCTAGGAAGGGGACTGACAGCGGGCGAGGAAAACCCAGCGGCGATGGATGCCCGTGAAGAAATACCGGGGTTCCTTTGGTTACGGCTGCGGTGTGAAAACTGCCAGTCGCCCGCGAGGCACAACTAGCGGTGGGAGTAGTAGAGGCGATGAGGCCTCAGCGGCAACCTGACCGACCTTGGGCGAGGAGCAGGCGGTCTCCGGCACTGGTTTGCGGCTGGTGCAAGAAGAACAGCGATTGAAGAAGAAGCGGCCAGGACCGTTCGATTCAAATCCAGCGATTCTTGCTGCTAGAATCGTTTGTTGACTAAGTTGACAAGCCTGCGTGCGCTCAACGTAGTAGGCCTGGTCGACCTCCCAACGGTCGCCCGGATGTCGATTGGGAGGAATCATTTTTCAGCGTAATAAGGAGGCGATTGATTGCGTGCGGCCAGGCCGGTGGAGGGAGTAGGGTGGGCGGGAAGCCTGCGGCATCCTGGCCGAGCCTAAGAGGAGAGGAAGCGAGCAGTCCTTGGCGCTAGTTTAAGCGGTGGGCGGGAAGATCGAGAGATTGAAGAAACACGGCGGCTAGAATCGTGTGTTCATGACAAAGCCTTGCGTAAACAAGTCGACCTCAAAATTTGTGGCGTGTACATCCCATTTGCTATTATTTTTATAATTTTTACTCATTTTCTAATTCATATGGAATTTATTGCAGCCCGTTTTCCATTCTTAGAATTGCGGCCATTTTACGAGTCGATACCGGGGTCAAAAAAATTAACTAAATATGTGGGAAATTTTTTGAGGAACAAAATATTCTTAATCCAAAATTAATAGCCATACTAAAAGAAATTTAAAAATAAGTTAGTAATATGTCATATTAAATCCAATGAAATCACGTATAAGATATCGGTGAAGAACAAAATTCAAAAAACTAATATCCCATTTGCTCGTCTTGAAAGATTTGCAGCCCAGTAATGGTCGGAGAAAACAAATAGGCCCTAGCTTGGGTATTCTTCAAAAAGAAATATTGGGCTACCTATTTTCCCAAAGAAGCGGTGCATGAGCATTTAGCTTTATTTACTTGTTTACTTATTTATGTAGGGGACCATGAGCATGTACAGGCGGATTCATGTGAGAGCGTCCTTCCGATTAATTATAGGCTTCTCTATTGGGCCTTGATCGATGGGCTGCATGTTATCAACAAGTGGAAAATGTGTTCCGTACGAAAAATAGTATGAGCTACGTACGGTACGGGGCACTAAAGGATCGAACCGTGCAATGACTTCCAAAACATTGCGTTTGTCGTTCTAACAACACATTTATATTCAACCAACAGACGAAATATACTGCGATTGTACATTGAAAACAGCGGCCCAACAACCGAGGTGGGGTGCCAGCGAAGCGATAAGCGGAGGCCGGAAGAGTGAAAGGCGCAGCTCTCTCTTCCAAACCAAACATCAGCCATCATTACAAAAGGGCTACCAAAAATAACAAGTGTATGCATCAAAGCTAAATAAAAGATCCTACTACACCAAAGTATGCGCATCTAACTTAAGCTTGGCTCGGTTAAGGCGTTCTTTATTTATTAAGGCTGTGGAGATTGGTGGCCAGCTTGAACGGATGGGTGCTGGCAGAAACTCCGGCCGGTGAAATCTGATGCCGACCCTCTCTCCCTACTTTGGGTTGCGGCGTGGCGGCACTATGTCGAGGTATGGTGCATGCGAGAGGCGCGCCATAGTGCTGTATACACACGGTTTTGCACGATGAATGAAAGCTTGTCTTGCCATCATGATCCTTGCCGTCGGTTATCTCTCCTGGTTAGCCGGATAATTCAGTCCGAGCAAACAGAAGGCGTGTGCCAAGAGCTACTTACCGACCTCGATCAAAATTCACAGAAGGCCCGGAGAAGGCTGGGATCTGCTCAAAAAGACCTTCGCCGTTATTTGTGATTATATTCACGCGAAACAACACGTCCGATGCGATGCGACGATCATCAATCTTTCGTAAGTAAATGCGATCGAGCAGGAACCACACCCGCAGCGCCATGCCGCTTTTCTTTGAAAGGTTCTGGGATTAGGAAGGGTAGGGACGCAGGCGGCCTACAACATCATATCAAGTTGGAGTAAAATAAAAAAGGGCTCTTGATTTAGTAAATCTTAAGAACAGCATGTTATGAGCATGAATATTTTTCGGTAAATGTTAGCCAGTAATATAAGCAAGCCATCATGATATCATAGGAAAGTAACATCTTTATATAACATTGACTGTTTTGTAGCGATAATGGAAGTAGGCCCGACATCGTCCAGCCATAGAAAGGAATTGACGAGTAAATGAAGCCCTTGTGTTCCAATGGCATCGAGAGAACCATAGGGGATGTATGATCCTGCGATGGGCGTGCGATTTATCCACTTACCATGATGACTGTCGAGATAAAGGCGAGACCAGCGGTTGAAAAGCATAATTAGCTTGAAATCTTTATAATTGCGGATCTTGTGGGCGCTTGGCAGATTACAACCTTGAGCAAATCAAACTTGGTATCATGTTGGCTCTTGTAAGATTCCAGAGTATTACAGGCGCCTTGATTGCCAAAGCGGTCTGATGTTAATCGAAGGAAGGGGATCAATCGCCGGGTGTAGACCTCCAGCGAGCATCCAGCTTTCTTTGCGACCGTCGGCGAGCACCATCCAAGGCGATATTCATGCCGACCCGGTACATACCGTTAATGTAGCTGAGCTGGCGGGGATCGGATCGCAGTGAAGGGGGTTGATGCTTTCGCCACCCTCGATCGTTATGCTTTGCGTGACATGCCGTTTCTAAGAAGATCGGCATCAACAAAGCAAGGAGCTGGCTTAAAAAGCTACGCCTGAGGGAGCTTTGAGTAAGCAGTGCAATACAAACGAGCAGGCGTGGCGGCATAATGCTTGAGATTGTCCACCACGTGAAACAATGAGCTTGATTACCTCTGCGTGGGGCGAATTCCATCCATTCTTTTGGCGTCTGCTGCTTTCGGTTCTGCCATTGTTGGTGCTTGGGTTTTTGGACAAGGGGGCGCCTTAGCGGGGATGGAAGCTTGGGCGAGATTACGTCGCGGACAAAGATGGAGAAAGCGAATATGTGCTGCGGGAAGTGGACAGGTGATGATGACTACAGCACGCCGCTTGACTTACGAGACACATACCAGCATCGTAGGGTCATATCGATGCCAGACAACTTGCTTGAATGATCAAAGTACTGGTACTCCCTACAGTACTATTCCCTAGCTTGCTAGAGTAGAGTAGAAGAGCCAACATGTATAACAATCGATACTTAAAAAACTAATTCTTAAAGATCATTTCTTGCAAAGCACAATAAGTGTTATTTCTTCACAAGTTTTGGATGCAGGTTGAACAGTTGAACGCTTTTGTTTGCAAAAGATACCTTTTTATCTATTTCACGGGATGTTTGTGAGCTCTAGAGATGAGATAATATCAGAAGAAACCTATCGATACCTGTTACATGAGATGACCCCACATCCTTTGTCAAAATAAACAACTCCCCGATCAATGCATTTCACTCTTGATTGCTGTATACAGGCACCTATACTACTATAGATTAAGTGCGACCAAAAATTGAACTTACATTATATAGTCACGATATAAATACTGATGCATGTACTAAAATTATATCATTCAAAACTATGTTCAAATACGAATCCAACGATATAGTTTTTTTGACATGCACTAACATTTTGTCAGTTAAATCTATAGTCAAATTCAATGGGGGACTAATAAACCGCGACCGATGTAGTACAAGTGTAGAGGGCGGCGCTGCACTGAGGTCTCACCTCTCACCCAGCTCGTGGCCTTTGACGGTAAAACCATCATATCCACAAAACCCAACCACTCCCGGTAATAAATGGCCTGGTAAAATAAGCGGACAAACAACCATCACATCCCTCGTCTTTTTTGCATTTCATCTCTCTGCATTTACTTTCTCGGTTCATCTCGGCCTTTCGATCCTAGCTACTACTCCTAGGGCCGATTCTTTTGGCGGCTTGACTTTTCCCACAAGACTAGTCACGATGGGGAGTAACAATAAAGCGCCTCACTCATTTATTTGGTCTTCTAAACTACTACTCCGTCCTGGTTTATTCCTCACCATTGTAATTTGTGCTAAATTTTGACCAAAATTTAATTGATAAAATGTTACTCAAAACACTTAGGCGCGGTGCATCTAGGTGTGTAAGTCATCTTACAAAAACCAAATAATCCAAAAACACTTAGGTGCGGTGCATTAACTTCTACCTCGTTTCTTGTTTCTTGACATATCAACCAATAAGAGATAAAGAGTGTGCATGCTTTTAGTGACTTGAGATATCAAACACGACATGCACGTTGGTTAGTTCATTGCATGCAATACTATTAATTAGCAAATAAACATGCGTTTCTCGTTTTCTCCTCTTCCTTAGTCACGGTGCACGAGAGAAATAACCACGGAGAAAGGAAGCTAAAAGTAAACAATCAAGCGAGCATTTTTGCATTTGTTTTGCATTGAATCGTTTCACAAAGCTTGACTGGTGCTGTTTTTCCACTTTTACCAAAAACCGCGTCGTAATGTTCAAGCGTGCATTTGCCGCATTACATAAATAATTAAGTAGTACTCCCTCTGTCTGGGTGTACAAGTATTCCCCTCCTTCTTGAGTCACCGTGCCACAACCAAAGATGACTTATTGACACAGGCCGGAGGGAGTAGCACGGTCACGCAGGTCTGCAAGCATGCTCGAGAGAGGCGTGTAGTCACGATGGTATATAGTAAAGTTTGTGCTATATGCAGGTACTTGCAAAATCGTAATAATACCTAGCGTTTCCAAACTTACCCTTTACATACTTAATTAAGGGCCTTTAAAAATTCCTGAGCGTTAAGGATTTATCATTTGCGTCCCAAAACTAATGAGATCGCCTTCTGAAACAAAAATTATACTCCTCCTAAAAAGCCCACGGCGCTCGCATGAGGCGCTTGCGGCTAACGTGTGGAAATGCTGCAGTGTGCGACCATTTCCCAGCCAGCGCCGACACCGCGCCTCTTCCTCGGCCTACGCCAACTTCGCGAGGTGATGATGTGACTTGCGGCGTGATGAGGCGATCTCACACGGTGTGGTGATCCAGCGTAGCAGGTACTCCTCCTGGCAGGTACAGAGCGTGCCAGTCCACATACTGCCATAGCGTAGATAGGCGCTTAGGCCCAGCCTTGCACTTTCGAGTAGGCGTCGTACGGCGTCCTCCGCCACCCTCCACGGCCCCTCGCACGAGCCGCCGCCAAAGAACCAATTGCTTGACTCTCTCGGCCGCGACATAGATCTCCCGGGGAAGCTTGTTGCGGCGTGCGCTTCTCTTCCTCGGCCTTCTTCTCCGCCCACTATTTTTGGCGCTTTCTGCTGGAAGCAAAGCCTCCCCTGAAGCGACATACATTTCTTTCCAAAGCTCCTCCAAGGCCAGGGGCTCGGCGGTACACGGCACGGCGTTCTCGTCGTGGCGGGGAACCTCGCGTCCTTGACGGCGCAGCGTCGCGTGAATTGAGAACGCCCGTAGCGACCACCTCGGCTTGTTGCGGCGGAAGCGAGCGGCCAGGCGTCGTCGTCCTCCTCGACTAGTGGCAGCGAGGAAACGAAGCGGTGGCAGCGTCGCATCAGCGAGAGCGGAATGGCGGCAACGTCGCGTCGCGGCGAGGCGGAATCTGGCGTGTCCTCCTCGACTAGTGGCGGTGAGAGCGAAACGAAAAGCTGACGTGACGTCCCGCTTGTGATTGCAGCGAGAGCTCCTAGGGCTTGGGAGGAGATGCCATGGTGTGGTCGGCGTGAGAGGGAGGGAGGAGATAGCGATGAACATGAGCGTGAGGAGAAAGAGATAAGCGATGTGCGTGGGAGGTGCGGTATGTTATAGCGAGCAATGGCACACTGCGTAAGATATGGGTAAGAGTTGCCTTGACTTATTTGCCAGGTCGGTGCGTCAGCGACATGTGGGCGATTACTCTGCTGAGCCCGTATGTCGATGACCCAATGCACCTGAAGTTAAGTAAAAAGCTTACGTGGGCATATTTGTTGGAAGTAAATTACGGAGGAAGGGGTGGAAATATTCTTGCTGGTCTGATGGATTAGACGGCGTGGGGGAGGAGAGTCATGCATGCAGATTTTTCTGCACACGGGGTGGGTAGTGGTGGGACGCGGAGGAGAATAGAGAGTTTGGCAGGCATATTGTTTCCACACATGGAGAGGAAAGATTTGGAGACAAAGCAGGCTTCTGTGGGTATAGAGGGAGCGGTGCATAATAAGTCATCTTGCATGCTTAGGGCTAGGTATAGTCTCAAGTCATTAAAAACATACCGCCCACACACATGTTCATATTTCAAAAGGTGCACTAAATTATCCTGTAATTTTAGAGACTGATTAAACTTTTGTGGTAGGCGTCTCTTGCATCGAGGGACTATAGACAGGTCTGCTGCTCACGTGACCTGAAGATGAAAGCGGTGAGCATCTCGAAGTTGATCAACAATCTTCAATTGTCAAAAGATTAGCACGTTCGGCCAATAAGGTGGCACACTTAATGCGCTTCAAGTATAAGCTTTGACAATAGATTAGATGGTATTCTTGTAAATAACGTGCATATGTACAATAATGGTGAATATTGTATCAAATATAGTGTCTTTGGTGTGGCTGGTTAATTAATATAAGGTGAATTGTTTAAAACAAGTATATATTAGGTCCAAACACTTTTACCAAGCGGTTGGCCAGGAGTAAAAAGGACCCGAGAGGGAGTATCATGCATGCGGAGTAGGCCCAAAAAAATTGCTCATTTTTAGCGATCCGAGAAGTCTCAAAGAAGCGCGACCCAAGCGTGTGAGGGAAAGCGAAGGTAAATGGGGAGGCCTTGACGGCAGTTGGCGGAATTAAGTGAAGTTACATCCACCGCGCCTTGGCATGGCGTCGCGAACAAACCCGGAAGCTATACCGTCGGCCCCTACGATATGGGTCTAATAGACATGACATCTAGTGGGTCCCTTATAGTTCTTGAGAACTCTTTGAGGGAGCTTCTGACCGTTGCGTTTATCCACCGCAAGACAAATAGACAACCTCACGCCATTAGCACGCCCTACCGTCCCGTCTTCTACCTCTAGCGATTCGCTCCCGATCGTCCGTCCTTTCATTAGATTGCGCTCAATTTTGCGGGGTACAATAGTTCAACTTCTCCTAACCCTCCTCCAAAATCCATGTGTCAGGACCCCGATTCCAAGTCACATCGATCTAGCCGGTAACACCTCATATCACTTTGCGGCCTCACGTGCCGCGGTATTCCCCACGGGTGTCGCCTTACCATGGCACGGGGCCGTTTTAAGCCTTTTGGCTCCGCGTATATGATAGTGTAAGCGCTAGCATCCATATGACCCGAGAGAACCGGGCCGAAACGTAACATGGCTAATCGTGAACCCAAAGCGGCACTAACCCATGGGGACAGGCATACATGAATCACATCGAGCATGTGGGGTGTTACGTGTGAATCAGGGCTGTAGCACTGGGCTAACAAGACTCAGGAACCCGAAAGACTTAACAGAGCTAAGAAGCGAGGACTCGGATGTCACCGCGTGACATTTCCCGAAGGGCAGAACCACAGAGGCAAGTGAAACACCATACCCGGCTTGATCAAGTGTCTGGCCATTAGTCTTTGGGCTATAGCAGGACTCCGGTGAGCCGAAACGGGTACCAGCGGACTACTATGGCTCATGGAAGCACTAGACTACATTTCCCCATAAGAGAGGCTGCCAAGGATAAACAACTAGATTGTAGGGATCCCACACATACCAAGCATTTCAAACATACACACAATATACTCGATATGTGTAAATACAACATGGCATCTCACAACATAACTCTCTGACTCAAGTATTTATTCATTAGGCTCGAGGCCGAGATATTACCAAACATGGGAGTCTCATATTGACCCGGCATTGAGCATACAAATCAAAGCACATGCGGAAGCTAAACGTAATAAATCTGATGGGACATCTACAAATGAAAAGGCTTGGAAGCGACCTGACTATCTACCGAGAATCACACCGAGGGCACAAGATGCGTAGGCTGAGGGTAACAAGCTAAACGTTGGTATGGAAGTCTACTAGCAAGGCCATGGTAGCGTCTCACGCAAAACATAAAATAAGCAAGCGTGAGTACAAATGTACTCGTAAGACTTGTCGAGAACTAAGCGCATATGCATCATTGTATCAACAAAGGGGGTGGTGGAGTTTGACTGCGGCAAGCGACTTTGACTTCGTTGGCTATCCTAACTTCATTTTGCCAAGTAACTCTTTTTGAGGTGGCATACACAGTCCACATATTCCACCATATCAATACACCACTATGGATCCGCTCCGTCTCTCTGAGAAGCGTCATCCACCAGCACTCCACGCTATCTTGCGCATTTTAGAGTATCCATTTTCACTTGTCTATGAACTGTATATAGGCAACGAAGTCACTTTACAGCGGACACGGCTGGCTTCGAATAGATGATGTTAACCCTGCGATGCGGGGGTGTACTTCTTCACACGCTCGCTCACCACTTACGCCCGTTTACCGACATGTACTACGGCAACCTTCAAGCGAGCGCTTAGCGTGAGTGTCGGCCACATTACCTAAACACTCAAGACTCTAGTCGGTTATCGCCTATTGATTCCATCCCGCGGGGAGTCCGGCCGAGAGTTTCCTCTGACCCCGCAACGATGTGTGCGGGGTTCCGAGATACCAAGCGGGCATTGATTTTTGAACCCACACCTGGTGTATCTACCGCATCATAACCCGCCCCTAGAATTCGGTCGGCTACATACGGCCTCCAACATATCCTAGAAACACGGAAACTAGATTTGCAACTCTGAATGAGAGAACAAGGGTGGTTAAGAAGCGAGAGGGTCCATTGGTTTGCAGACCCCAATCACGTGGTAGTAACTTCCTTTCATGGATCACTGAAACCCTGAGACTTCAGTTCTGAGGGCCCGGCAACCCACCATGTGCTCCTACATGGCCTCTCACACTTCCTTTACCGTCGTGTTCACACACTTAGCTCTCAACGGATGGGACATGTTCACACACCTCAGGATTCATCCCGATGAATCGGACTGACATCAACTCTAAGCAGTAGCGATGCCAGGCATGACAAACAAGCATGAATGAGTAGCTGGCAGGCTCAAGCAACTCCCTACTCATGCTAGTGGGTTTCATCTATTCTTGTGAATAGCGGAGGTCATCACGAGGAGGATAAGAGGGTTGACCTCAGCTACACATCCAAGTGATAACGTGAGATGAATACGTTGTTGTCCTAATGCGATAAAAAGAAGGCGGAAAGCGAGAGAGAGATTGGATTATATCCCGGAATAGAACAAGGGGGTTTTGCTTGCTTGCAGCATAGAAGATAGTATAGTTCTTCATCGGTGTCATTGATCACGTCGTCGGAACACGCCTACTCGAGGAGGAACAAGTACGGCAATGCAGCAGAAAGAAACACAATTAATGCAATGCACAATATGATGCATGATCATGACATGGTAAAATGAGTGTGTTAAGGCTAATGCAACTACAACCAGATGGGTTTGAGCTATTTTGAACCAAAGATTCAAAGTTCAAACACATTTGTGATCTTAAATAGTGCTTTATCATGTTTTGCACTAAACAGCAAGTTAACTTGTTTTAAACATAAGATGAAACTAGTACAGGATGGATAGATTGGATTTTTTGAGTCATTTTTCATATATAAATTATTTAATTTGGAATTCACGGTTGAATTTCTATGAATTTTAGAAGTTTAGATCATTTACGGGAATTTCACGTGTAGAATAAATCCGAGAAAAGGATTTCTTTGCGTCATCTGGCGTCAAAGTAGCGTCGGCGGTCAAGCGAAGACGGTCCAGGTCAATCTGACACCTTTGAGTCCCGTCTGTCGGTGTCAATTAAACTAACTAAGTTTAGTTAGCGTTAAACTAATACTAACCTAGTTTAGTTAGTGGCACAGGGCCCTGCGTTCGATGACCAGGTCAAACTAGGCCACGAGAATCTGACTTGGTCGTGAGGTTAAACCTACGGCGTCCAGTCGCCGGCGGAGTCAGGCAGTGGAGGCGTCGGAAGCGCTGCTCGGCCCGCGGTTTGATCTTGGCGAATTGGGTGCTACGAAGTCGATGGGGAGTGAGCGCGTCCGCGGTGCCATCGATTGGCCGGCGGGGTGGCGAAATCGTCGGCCGATTATTCATTTTGAAGCCCGGTGGCGCTCGAACTTTATCACGGGAACTAGTGCTGCGGTGTGCAAGCAGTATGATGAGGCACTAAAGGAGACTCTGGCCTTCGCGGAGTACGGTGAATCGTTGGGCCGCAGCCGGGGACAAATAGTCGCCGGGCGTCACCGGCGGCAAGCCTTGACGGGGAGGTGAACCGGCATCGATGGCGGCAGCGGCTATAAGTGAAAATAACCTACGGGGAAAGAGAGGAAAGCGGCGAGCTCACGGGGAAGTTAATGACAGTCTCGGCCAGGCTTGAGGGAAACCTGAATGACGGCGAATCATGATTCGCGGTCGTCGAGGCGAAAAATTGATAACCAGCAGCGATGGCGATATTCTAAGGCCTCCCGGGATCGTGGCTCGGTGTGGAGGGCGTAGAAGGATGGAAAGCGAACTCGAGGGGCCTTCGAAGGCGCTCGGAGATGGCTGTAACGCCGGTAAGCTTTAGGCTGGCCAGCGGGCCGCGTTCGGTCGAACGAAGGCGAAGAGGAAGAATGGCGCGAGAGAGTGAGGCGGTCGAGAGTCGTGGCGTCGTGGGCGCCCGGGCCCTCGTCGGCAAGCGAGGAGGTGGCGTCGTCGGTGGCCGTCGCATGTCGAACGCACAAATCCTCCTGAGAGGAGAAAGCAGCAGGGAGGCGGTGGTGGTGCAGGCCAGCCGAGGCTGCGATGGGCAGTTGGAGCTACAGGTAAGCCAGGTGGGTGGCGGAGTGAGTCCTTTCTCTCTCTTTTAATTGTTTTTTTGTTTTTCTATTTTGTGATACTGTTTTTGGGCTTTATTAAAAATATGAGGCTTTTCCAAAAATCATGGGGAAACTAATCATGGATACTGTTTTAGAACATATCCAACGATAAACATTTTAGTTTATGATTATTTGAACATTTAAAATATTTCATAGCATTTAAATGCCCGGAATGCAAATACTATATGATTTAATCCGGTGACCAAATATGTCATGGAAAAATGTCTGACACCTCTGGTTATGGTTTATAGCATTTTCGAGAAATGATGAACATTTTTAAAGCCATTTAGATTCATGAAAATATTTAGTTGAACCTAGTGAATTCTTTGATGCTAGGAGTTTAGGCAATCCCCATTTCAAGTTTCAAAAAGAATTTAAACATGATCTGTGAGAGCCAGATGCTAGCCTAGTGCGAGGGTAAGGCTAGGGATGTGACACCATGGCCTCCCAAATCTCCATGGTCGCGCTGAGTACCAGGTTAGAGCCATCACCGGCGATCAGTTCAGCCGTCATCTACACATGGATCCATGACGGTAAAAGCATGGCTTGCTCGCTTCCCTCGCATGTTCAGCAGTTCAGCAATGACGAGGATGAGTGGGTCATTTGGGCTAGATGTTGAGTACACCATAGTCTGGGGCGAGAGAAGGATCTAAAGGGCGAAAGAGAGGAAAGAAGCCCGCCGTGATCCGGGTTTTCATACATAACGTTTGCTTGGTCTACCACATATGCCATGCCGGCGTTGAGTGCCGAGGATTTTAAGAACTTCCTCAAGGACAAAAAGTGAAATTCATTCGTTGTAGGCTTTAGAAACGACAAAGATGTCCTGCGTCGGATAGGGGCTCGTTGTAGGCTAGCCCTTGATCTCTCGAAGGCAAGCACAGTGTCCTCCTCTCAACCTTCAATGTGACCTTGGTAGCAGCCATGATTGATCAGCCATTAGCATAAAAATGAAGAAACCTCATCACGAAGTTTCATCATGCATGAAATTCGAAGACATTAGATGAAGATCATCACATCTGTGCAGCAATGGATGCCTACCTTTGTTTAAATATCTACATGGGTTGGATGAAGAAAGCGAGCCTAATTAATCGGTTCAAGCAAAAGCGTCGGCGAAGAGGAAGAGGAAGAGGGGCGAGGGCGAAGTCGAGGGCGTGGACTCGGAACTCCAGTAGGTGGCGATGCCGTCGCTCATGCTGGTTCTACTACGGTGTCAAGCCGACTAGTAGCTTAGATTTATTTTCAAAGGGTGTGTTGTGCTTTGAGGCCCAATGAGAACTATGTTTATATTCTTTCTCATTATTTGAACTCTTTTAGTACGTGAAGTACTA
Organism: Aegilops bicornis; assembly: GCA_021605145.1. Lineage (NCBI taxonomy): Eukaryota > Viridiplantae > Streptophyta > Magnoliopsida > Poales > Poaceae > Aegilops > Aegilops bicornis. Next base: position 2,046,619 of record JAHIAL010000008.1, read on the forward strand.
CTAGTACTATGTCTTACTACTTTGTTCTTCTTGCAGTTGGTACTACGCTTTCGTATCTTCGATGTTCCCACTATACTTAATACGTTAAGTACTAGTAGTATAATTTGGGTCGATCGATTTGTGAAAAGAAGTTGACGGGCGAAGGAAGAAAACGGCGAGAAGAGGTGGAAGAAGCCCTTCTAGCCATCCATGTTGCATCAAATGGCTCACATGAGTCGATGACCCAAATTGCTCCTTCAGATTGCGAGATCCATGTGGCATTCAAGGTCTCCTAAGGTAGATTCGCGTCCGCACCGGTTTTGCGGGCTCGGCAGCAGCGCCTGACCGGCTTCCATCGCGACAGCCACCATCGCGTGCCTCCTCCCCGTCTTGGCGGAGACGGCAATGACACGCTAGTTCCTCCTCGCCCAGCGTCTTTGAACGCGCTCGTCCTCCCTCTTAGCTGCGTGCGCATAAACGGCGGCTCCCACAGCTGCTTTCGCGTGCTTAGCGTGGCGGCGGCATGAGGAGGGACTGCGAACGGCGTAAGCTGGCGAGCCTTGACTTCATAGCACGGGGATGGCGGCGACCACAGCGGCGGTGATGGCGAAATTGTTGGCCGAACGGCGGGCACCGGCATCTTATGACAATGGCCGGATATTGATGAGTGCGCGTATGGGAGCTTACTTTAGTTTTATATAAGGTTGGTCAAACTTAAAAGAAAACCGTACTAGTACCGTAAACATTAGACTTAGGCAGCTTTTATTAATTTTTTTTTGAAGTTAGTACCACATACGCCACGATCACGGAATCCTGTGCAAGCGCGTGAACCCACCCTGACATATGAATTGATCCATCGAACGGTGCGTCACCGTGGCGCTCGAAGGACATCCACGAACCTTTTGTGTGTGTGAAAACAATCCTCGAATATTACTCAACGTTTTTTCTGGGAAAGTTCTTGTGCTGCAATATTTCCATATATTTGAATTTAGCTCCGATTTGTGTATATTTGGATTTGGACATTTTAGGTGCGCCCTAGTATTTTAATACTTATTTTTGTGTGTGTGACTAAGAGAGAACGATGTGTATGTGTCCATATGTGTGTTGTGGCGGAAGGGCAATGTGGAGGCGGTGTGCGTGTGATACAGACATAGAGAGGTGTGAATGTGCAAATGATCATGCATGAGTGAGACATAGGCAGAGATGCCGTCGTTGTGTATACATGAGAGAAACGGTCTTCTAGTTTACTTGTGTGTGTGTGTGTGAGAGAGAGAGAGAGATATAGAGAGAGACACACATAGAGAGAGAGAAAGAGAGAGAGAGAGAGCATCCGTAACACAACAACCATCTCTCGATTAAATCCAGTCCCTCATACGATCGCATGCAACACATGCATCAACGGCAGCACATTTTGACACCCTCACTCATTTCACCCACCTCAAGGCCCAGCGCAATCTCTTCGTGAATACCCATTTCTCTCCTTAGGTTTGTTTTTGCTCAATATCGACACACACACACACACACACACTTTACACACACACACACACACACAACACAGCACATTCCCCGAGCACACAATTCATCCCCATCCAAGGTTGTCTGGCGACCACTCTCGCTTGTGCTTCTTTGCACCCCAACATGCACAACACCTCAATCTTCAAAGAGGACATCGAAAGCGGATCGAAGGCAGCGACCACACGCCTAGAGAATGCGGGGTCATTTGAAGCGAGGTGATGTGTGACAACGGCTGACTGACTCCTCCCCCCACCCTCTCTCTCTCTCTCTTGCACAAAATTACCAATCCCTCTCTCTCCCACACAAAATTGTCAATCCCTCAACCCATGAGATCTTTCCCCTCTCATCCATGTTTTTCCAGCTCTCTCATCAAACATGTTGTCTCTTCCTCCTTCACGTATCTGAGAATCCGGATGCACACGCATCTCACGTATATTACATGTCTCCATCTTTCTCATAGACCTAACTTCTTCCTCTCTCTCTCTCTCTCTCTCTCTCTCTCTCTCTCTCATGTGTCATCTATCTATCTAGTTAGGTTTGTCTCCCTACTCTCTAGTCCACATACATACAATCTTTCCTCGCCCTATCTGCTCCATCTTCAAAAGCTCTCTCTTGCATGTTTCATTCACACAATGGGATATGTCAAAATGTTGCTTCTATAATGGCTGATGTAGAGTTTTGGTTGTTTTTGTTGCATCCTACAAAGTAATAACTATGAAATGCATTTAGATTCTCATTTGACTGGGATTATGTGAGTTTGAGCATGTTGTGAAGTACTATAGACCACATCTTGGGGTTCGACAATGATTGTAACTATTGAATTGTATAGACCATTACATTCGAAGTCAATAGCCTAATATATTTATTTCACAATTTCAACAAATGATTAGTTCACTACAAACTAAGAAAACAAATGTGTACTCCCTCCATTTTTATTTAAGTCCATGAATTAGCATTGGTCAAAGTCAAGTTTTGTAAACTCTCAGAAAGCTTATAACAAAAAAATTAACATATACAATAACAAATAAATACCATTAGATTCATTATTGAATGTACTTCCACATCATACATATTTGTTATGGTAAATGTTTATATTTTTATATAAACTTGGTCAAACTTTAGGAAGTTTGACTTTGGTCAAACCTAATATGCAGAGTTTACTACTACTGCTGCTAGTTGCTTAGCGAATCACTCAACACGCCACACGGGGAAGTCCAGGTGTCACAAAATTTTGAGGTCATTGGGAAAATCTCTCATGACCCTGATTAGTGGAAGCGTTGAAGTTACCATCATAGCCTCGGAACAGGCCTCGTCACGATGCTTGGTAGGGGCTGTTTCATAACTTCAGGTTCACCCTACCCGAGCCAACCCCACCCGGCACCGAGTAGTACACCTGAATACTCCCATTTTCTATCCCCACCCCAAAATAGACTTCTCCACGGCGCAGCCTTCGTGCTCCTCCCTTTACATCGGCACTTTTCGTCCCACCGCAGCGTGTCTGCCTCATCAACGACCTCCTCGCGCCTTGGAGCAGTCCGTCGTAAATGGAAATCGTCGTAGGCAGGAGCCTCTTCCGGCATCGTCTTCCACGGTCTCGGATCTGCTTCCCGGAAGGCGGCGCCAGCGCAGAAGTACCACCATCATGGACAATGGGCGACCCCGTTGCCGACCATGACTCACAGAGGCCACCACGACCATCGTGCTCCTCCTCGATTGGTAATGTGTGTATTGAATCCATAGCGATACATCTGCAGTTCCAATTTTGTTCATACCTACCCTTCAATTTTCACAGGTGCTGTCGGGAAATCATACCACCACGGCCACCCTACGGGACGAAGCCCCTTTTGGTTCGGCAGGCGGAGGTTGCGCCGAAAGGCGGATCGGCGATCACAGGAGATTACCAACTTGAGCTCTCAGGAGAGATAATACTCCTACTGCTGCTTGTCTGGTTGTATTGTGTTCTTGCTAGGGCCTTGAGGAGCTACCAAACCTAAGCCAGTGAGAGTCTGTGGCCTCTCAAATGCAGGCTGAACGAGCAGGCGAACCCTTTTCACGTTGCACTTTCGGGCCTCCTTTTATAGGCACAAGGGTCACCACAATTGGCAAGTAGACAAAGGGGTAGAATAGGAAAAACATAGGTTGGTACACCGCTTTGTATGGGTGTCTGATGGTCTATACCCTAACTCACGTGGCAAGGGACAAGAGCCATAAATGCAGTCCCTATCGCTGAAAAAGCGTAACAACTGGAGGCCGTCAAGTGCGCCTCCGTTTGCCTGACAGCGACTTGTAGCCTGCCGCTTATCCAGCTGCTCCCGCTGGCTGCACAGCCCGTCGACACGATGCTTGGGAGAGCCCCGTGGTGACACGTTGGTGGGTGGTGGGCCGGAGAGGAAGAGAGGTTATCTGCCTTGACAAGGTTCTTATCGTGCCCGGAGCTTGCCGCTCACCAAGCCTTCCCGACAAGCTCCTCTTGCGGGGCCTTTCCTTCAAGTGTCTCAAGTGGTCTTCCCGGCAAGCTTCTCTTGCGGGGCCTTCTCGATGCCTAGAGTGGCCTTCCCGACAAGCTCCTCTTGCGGGGTCTTGTCTTCTTTGGTGAGAACATTTTGTTCTTGAATGGCTCCAAAGGAGCCACGAAGAGCCTATGGTGATCATCGCAAGCCTTACTGGGTCTTTGTGACTGCCCGTGCACAAGTTCGGGATACTAGGGTACCCTACTTTAGTACACCGGCAGGAGCTCCGGGCCTGGGCCATACGGTGCCGGTATTTGTTGGGCCAGGCGAGCCCAAAATAGTCTGCAGGCCTTGCAGCGTGGCCTGGTCTCTCCGTTACTCACCCGGACCCACCGTCCCCACTAACGGCACGCGTCGGCCTTAGCGGCGTTATGGGAGAAAATAAATGGCGAGATCGTGAAATCTTTTTGCTAGGAAGCGCGAAACGTCCGCCTCCCTCTTTATAAGCGAGAGGTATTTATATCGGGCAGCGACGCCCACTGCGCCATTCTTGTCACATCGTAAACCCGCTGCTTCCCCCTTTCTCCTCGGCCCAAAGAGAGCGACGCGCCGTCCCTTCCATCGCCACCGGTACCATCAACGCCGTCGACCTCCTCCACCACCTCTCCTCATGGCTCCGAAGGCCGACAAGGGAAGAGGCGTGAAATCGGCGGCGCAGCGGTTTCGCGCGCTGGCTGCGCAAGGAACGCAGGCCATCTTGACCCGACTCGGCGCAAAGGCGTTGCGGAGGGGTTCTACCTCTTCAGGCGACAGAGACGCGGGCACACCCAGCGCTGCAAGGTGATCTCGCCGCTACATCCGAGAAGGTCTCCGTCGGGTGCCCTTTCTTCCCACTTTTCTTCTCTGCGGGCTCTGCCGCCCTTCTCAATTCTTCCCGTGATATCATGAATACCTATGGCTTCCACCTCCTTGATTTCACCCCCAACGCCGTCCTCATCATGGCGGTTTTCAGCCCATCTTTGTGAGAATTTTGTCGGGGTCCACCCAAATGTCGCCCTCTTCCGCTCACTTCTTTATGCCTCGCGCCCGAGAGAGGAGAGCCACTTGCCGGGAGTAACTTGGGTCTCTAGGATGCGGCAAGAAAGAGCGGCTTACTTGGAAGGGGGAGTTCCGTAGTAAGTGTGATCGATGGAGAGCAAGCGGTGTTGGACCCGCAGCCCTTCACTACTGTGCGCCGAACCCCAATAGTGCGCGGCAATGGCTGGAAGTAACTTGGCGCGGAGGGCGAGAAGGTTGCAGATTGCTCAGACCGGATTGCGCCTATAGGCTTGCGGACTAGCCGTAAGCGATTGGCGCGGAACTTCCTCCGCCGCCGCGCCATACCCTTGCAGGAGAGGGGGAGACACTGCTTGGGAATTCAAGAATGCGGCGGACATAATGAGGTTGCGCCCGGGCCTCAATTGGAACTTCCACAGTCTTGGAGGTACGGCGATGCTGCGGGGAGCTGTTCAAAGCATGATCCCGAGCACCCGAGTGGTTCATGTTGCGGAAAAGAGTCGTCCTTGTGCAACAATTCATCGCTGGACCGCATCCAGCTTATGATGTCGGCGTCACGATTCCCATGGAATCGTTCCGACTGGCGAGCCTCCGGCGAGCGTCGTCGCGGCAATTCTTGACGGCTTTGAGGAAGTCGCGGTCCACGCCGGCGAAGAAGTGGCTCACCCAGCGACACCACCGACCGGAGATGGCGCGCGCCGCCCTGAGTTGGAGGCGGCGGCAACTCTGCTGCCGCCGCCGGGTTTACCGTGGAAGAAGCGAGGCAGCGAGGCGGCGAGCCTTGCCGACCGAGAAGAGTTCGCCCGGCGAGGAGGAGCAGAGTCGAGCGAAGCTTGAGCCCAGCCGAGCCAGGCGGGGATCGCCGCTGCCCGTCATCCGGCACCTTGCAGCGGCCGGAGCCCCAGCTCCGCTTAAGGAGGCGTCTTCGGAGGCGGAAGATGAGGCGAAGACGGCGGGCGGGCCAACAGCCGCGAGCGCCCGTCACGACAAGCTCTACGCGGCAAAATGCGGTCATGCAGCGGGGCGTCCCACGGATCCGGCAATCGAGGGCGGAATCTTCCGGGCCGCCCGCTCCAAGCGCTCAAGGAGCCCACCCCTCCACCTCTCATCGCCGCGGAGGCGGAGGTTTGATCTCTCGCGCTCAGCTCAAGCGAGGAGGAAGAAGAAGAGTGAGTTCCTACTATGCGTTTGCATTTCTTCAATTCCATTGCTTCATCTTGAATCTTATTCGCTTCATTCTGATTTCTTCCTTTTTCGGTGACTGGCTCAAAGAGGCGTCGAAGAGGACCAAGACTCCATTGGTCGTCGTAAATGAAAGGCGATTCCCACAATGGCTGACAGGAGGGGCGTCTGAGACTCGCTTTGCGGATCCGGCAACCCTTCAACGCAGCCCCCGGCTGGCCCAGTAAGTGTTTGGATTGTTTCTTACGGTTCCGGTGTGCTTGGGTGCTTTTCTTGATATCGACTTGTTGATTTGTGTAGGAAGCAGAGCAGCCTCATCAGGGAGGAGCCCGGAGGTCACTCGAAGTCCAGCCTGCTTCAACTATGCCGCCAAGGGAGAGATCTCCGCCAAGGAGGGCTCTCCGGCAAGGGAGGCCTCTCCGACAAGGGAGCTTCTTGGTAAGGGCAGCGCCGACAACCCTCCCGGTGGTGGAGACCCATGACTCTGAATCCCATTGCGGTAATCTTCTTTCTTGAGAATTTCCCTTGGGTTCTTTTCTTACATTCTTCTTCTCGAACACTTGCTTGACTTGTTCTTTTCTTTGATCTTGAGACCCATCTGGGAGAGCCAGATGAGATCGAGGTTGCCAGCGAGGCGCTCGCCAAGGCAACAATGGCAACGCCCGCCAACATGGAGGAGGAGGCGGCGGATGGCAGTCCGCCGGCGGAGATGCCGCCAAGGCTGCCGGGCGAGGCAGGAGGCTGGTGGTCGTCTTGGCTGGCAGCCACGAGGCGCGAGAGCGCCAGCGCCACCGACCGCCCGATCCCCCGCCACCGTGTCGGCGCCCGGACTGGCGGGCCCCAGCCAGTGCCTATCGAAGGCGGTGAAGGCATCTTCATCGAGCTCCATGGGCGTCCCGAGCTCGAGGCGCCGGTCGAGGAGAGACCTTGACGAGGAGCTGCTCGCCTCTGCTGGGTTGTCGCTGGTCAACGCCAAGCGGCAGCGATGGGCGAATCTGAAGGAGCAACGCTGGCTGAAGAAGCTGCTGTCGCTCTACCAGCGCCCGGACAAGCTAAGCTGGAATCGCGAAGCTCTTATCAGCGAGGGCGGAGCTGATATGGAGAAGCGCGCGAAGAGCTCCGCGCGCCAACAAGGAAACTCTCCGGGACATAGCGAGGCGCGGGAGCAGCTTGAGGAGCTGCCGGCGTTCATCTTGGAGAAGGCCGAGGTCGAGGCAGCAAAAAGGCTGGCCACGGTAGGAAGATCTCCGCACAAGAGGGAGAGGCCTGGCGCAGCGGAAGATCAACCTCGACAGCTATGAGGAAGATCTTGCGGCTTAGCAATCCGATTGGCGGGGCACTCCGGAGGCAAAGGGCGCCGCCCGGCTGCGAGGCCCGCCAAGGAGGAGCTGGAAAGCGAGGTGGCACGGTGGAGGCCACCCTCGGGAAAGAGCGGGCGAGGAGGTCACTGGCTGAAGCATGAGCGAGAAGGGCGCCTACACTCTCGGTGAGTTGCGGGCCGTCTCACAGAGGATCAAAGAGATCGATGCCGCCAAGGATGTCGAGCGGACTGGGCTGAAAGCCACCACAGCGGAGACGGCTGGGGCGCCAGGAGGCGAGGAAGCGGGCACTGTTGAAGAAGATCAAGGCCAGCGAGGAGCTGCTGGAGACCGCCACAAGCGCCCATAACACCCTCGTGAGAAAGCGTGATGCCTTTGGGCGGAGGGTCTTGTGGAGATTGCCGCCACCATCGATAAGGAGGCGGAAGTGGGATGGAAGATCTCGGATACTCCTCCGACGAGCACCTCCGGCCAGTGCCAAGCTCAGCCTTATTCTTCAATGGCGTGTTGGCGGCTCTCCGGCGACTCAGGCGGCGATCCAAGCGGCCCGGCGATGAGTCGCGCCAAATCTGCTCGGAAGTCCTCGAGAAGGTGCCTTGATGAAGGTGGCCCTACTCGCAACCCAGGCTCGACCTCACCAACATCCTCAAATCCTTGCCGGATGTCGGCGTGAAGGCGCTCAAGGCCTTTGTCGCCCCCATCGTGAACAGGGTCCACAAGGTCAAGAGGGTTGAGGCGACCGTGTAGACTAGGCCGCCAAGTTTATCTTTCCCTTGTCGTCATAGATCATATTTAGGAAAACATTTTTATTAGATCCGCGACAAGTTATCACTGTAATATACACTATCTTAGGCAATCGATCACAATGTTATTTCCTCTACTTGACTCTTTCCTTTGTATGCTTTACCCTCGCTTTTAGGGAACTTGTCGAACAAACACCTTTACTTCCGCGTGCCGAGTGCTTGAGCGCCGCCGGCTTCTTTGGCGGTGTTGCTTTCGCGACAAGAAACATGTCGCGACTAGTTGCAGCTCACTTAAATTGTTAGAAGCGGACTCAAAACAAAGTAAAGGCGCCAAACTAGCTACGAGGTTGGTTCCTCCGGCGCACAGGTTTTCCATACAAAGTACTTTTCGTTCGAGGAAGATAACTTAGAAATTTAAAAACTGATTGCTCAAATTCAGCAACTTAGCTTTTTACATCGTTTGCTTCCCGGCAAGGCATTATCGCCTCGAGCGACGCTTGGCGGACCACGTCATTATCTTCTCCGTCCCCCCCCCCCCGGTTAACTTGTGGGTGGATGAACTTTCCTCATTTCTTTTGAGAAGAAAGAAGAGAAAATAAAGTCATGGAGCCTAACGGCTCGTTATTCCTTAATGTGTTGATCTTTGCCTGAAAATGTCGGATAATACATGCAAATAGGTTATGAAAGCATAGAATCACGATCTTCTGGCGCAACCCATAGGCTTTTCTTGATGCATCGGGTCTGCGCTTGGGCTTTGTACAAAGGATTACATGCAACAGCGGCAAGACTTGTACAAAAGGGTGGTTCTTGAGCAGGTTCCGACAACCGCGCCTTTCTATGGGTAAAACTTACTGAAGATGCTCTATATTCCAGAGTTGCTCCTTTGGAGCGCCATCTTCTTGGTCTCAAAAGGCGGACGGCCTTGAGCCTAGTGACTTGTTTCACCCGATAAGGGCCTTCCCACTTAATCAACTTGTTTGGATTCTTGGCGGATTGAGCAGCGCCCGAAGAACAAGGTCACCTTCCTCGAAGCTTACGGCATTAACTGCGGCTATGGTAGCGGCGCAAAGCTTCTTGGTAACGAGCAGCTCGTCTGCCAACTTGAAGGCGATCTTCCTCAAGGAGCGGTAGCGGCGTCATCTTGCCGCAGCCTGCTCTTGCTCAAGCTCATCATAAGCGAGCACTCGAGGCGATCCGTGATCACGAGTTCCGTGGGAGAAGCGCCTGCTGCTCCATAGACTAGAGCGAAAGGTGTCTGGCCAGTGGCTCGATTTGGTGTCGTCCTGATCGACCAAAGAACCACCGGCAGCTCCTCGATCCAGTTTCTTCCACACTTGTGCAGCTTGTCGAAAGTCCTGGTCTTGAGTCCACGCAGCACTTCAGCATTTGCCCTCTCCGCTTGACCGTTGCTTCTCGGGTGAGCAAGCGAAATAGCAGAACCTTGGCGCCAAGATCTTGGGCGTAGTGCATGAAGGTGCGGCTCGTGAATTGTGTGCCGTTGTCGGTAATGATCCTGTTAGGTATCCCAAAGCGGCAAACAATTGACTGAAGAACTTGATTTGCTTATTGTCTTTGTCACCTTCCTCCTTTGCCTCCACTTCCGGCCACTTTGTGAACTTGTCGATTACTACGTACAAAGTACTCAAAGCCCCAAACAACTTCGGGGAAGGGCCGAGGATATCGAGCCCCAGACGAAAAGGGCTGGATAAAGGGATCGTCTGGAGAGCTTGAGCTGGTCTGGTGTATCTGTTTGGAATAAGAACTGCACGCTTCACACTTGGTTACTTGTGCGGTTGCATCACGGAGGGCTTCGGCGGAAGAAGCCTTCTTGCGGAAAGCTTTGCTGCAAGAGCTCTAGCGCCAATGTAGTGACCACATATGCCTCCGTGTATCTCTCGCCAACAGCTTACATCCATCTTCCCAAGCAAATGCACTTCAATTTCACACCGTTGAGTCTTCTTACGTACAAGATGTTGTCAACAAATGGTACATACTTGATGTAGGGCTACTCTTTCCACTTGCTTCTTTCTCTTGGGAAGTTCTCTGCAATGCGAGGAAATGAACAATCTGCTGCGCCCATCTTTGGAGCTGCTGACTCGACAACAAGGACTAAAGGCACCTCTCTATCGCTGCAGAACATCAGCTTCTACGGCATGAACACGAGTTTCTGCTGGAGCTTGACATTCCCGGCAAGCTTGCCGGAGCAAAACTTGTCGGGAGCGTTTGCTTCATGGGAAACAAACCCTAGGGCTTGTCGAGCAGACTGCCTCGGCACTCTTGGTGTTGATCTTGGGGACCTTCTTGGCGGCGGCTTCGGGAAGCTCGGCCGGAAAGTAGTCGCAATCAACTTCCTCTCTTCTTATTCTGCCTAGTTGATGGTGTTACGGTTGGTTGAGTCAGCTTGAGCACAAAGATCCCTGGTTCCACTGGTAGCTTGAGTGCGGCGCACTTTGAGGAGGCCATCAGCAATATCATTTCCGAGCTCTTGGAACATGTTCCATTTGCAGGCCTTCAAAGTGCTCTTCTAGCTTCCTCACTTCATCGACGTAGGCTTCCATCAACGGACTCGATAGTCTTTATTTACTTGGCGGACGACAAGCTGCGAGTCACCCACGACAATGAGCTTCTTGATCCCAAGGTCCACAGCGATCCACGAGACCCGGCAAGCAAACCTTCATATTCTGCGGTGTTGTTGTTTGTTGCTTGTTCCTTGGGAAAGTGCATCTGGACTATGTACTTGAGGTGCTCTCCGGTGGAGTGCGATAAGCACGCCCGGCACCGGCGCTTCTTGCGACAAGAAGGCACCATCAAAGTACATCAGCCATTCTTTATCTGACTCCTTGACGGGGATGCTCGTCTCTGGAATTTCTTCGTCTGGTGTCGGCGTCCATTCTGCTATGAACTCCGCCAATGCTCTGCTTTGGATAGTTGAAGTGCTTTCAAACTTAAGACCAAAGCTTGACAGTTCCAGTGCCCACTCGACTATCCTGCACGCTTCCTGGATTTTGCAATATCCTCTTCAGCCCGAAAGCGGTGACAAGCTGTTATCTCATGCGCTTGGAAGTAATGGGCGCAGCTTTCTCGAGCCCATGAGGAGGCTGAAAAGCAGCTTACGCACACCGTAGTACCTTGATCTAGCTCCTGCAAAGGGAATCAACAAAGTAGGCTGGCGCTGCACCATCCTTTTCTCAATCTTGTCGCAATCCTGCAGCAGATCTATCCTTGTCGGGACCAGAGCTTGTCGGAGAAACCCCCTGCTTGTCGCTGGGCGTACTTGCCGTGGTTGTTAGCTCATCATCCGCCTCCCTCTCCGCTACTAACGCAGCACTAACCACTTGATTGGTTGCCGCTAAATATAACAACAACTTCTCTTGTGGTTTAGGTGCGACAAGCGTTGGAGGGAGGGACAGTACCTCTTCAAGTCTTGCAGCGCAGCCTCCGCTTCGAGTCCATTTCATTGGACCCGCCTTTTTCAAGATTTTGAAAATGGCGAGCGGCGCTCGGTGACTTAGAGATAAACCTCTTTGAGAGCAGCTACGCAACCGGCAAGTCTTCACACATCCTTGACATGCTTTGGTGCTTGATCTGCTCAATGGCTTTGATCTTGTCGGGATTGGCCGATTCCCCATTGAGACACAAAAGAACCGAGAAGCTTGCGGAAGGGACTCCAAACACACACTTCTCGAGGTTAAGCTTGAGGTTGATCTTGCGCAGATTTGCAAAAGTCTCGTCCAAATCTTGGATCAGAGTTGCTTTATCTTTGCTTTTGACCACTATGTCATCCATGTAGGCTTCTACATTTATGTGCATCTGCTGACTCAAAAGCGTCGTGGACTGCCCTTGCAAATGTTGAACCAGCATTCTTTAATCCGAAGGCATCCGTAAGAAAGCGATATGTGCCACATGGAGTTAAGGGAATGCGGTTTTCTCTTCATCCTCTTCTGCCATGAAGATCTGATGATATCCACGAATATCGTCAAGAAAGCGAAAAGCAGGTCACATCCGGTACCGTGGAGTCAACAATCTGGTCAATGCGCGGCAAGGGAAATGGGTCTTTGGGACAAGCTTTATTGACATCGGTGAAGTCTATACAAAGCCTCCATTTCCCATTTGCTTTTGGCGCACTACTACGAGGATTGGCCAACCACGTGGGATGGAGCACTCCTCGACAAGGCCTGCCGCTTCTAGTTTCTTGATCTCTTCGCTATGAATTCTTGGCGCTCAACACTTGCTTCACGACCTTACCTTGACGGGTCAGTGGCGTGAGGACTGGCGGCAAGGTGGTGCTCAATTACTTTCCTGGGAACACCGGGATGTCGGGGACGGTTGCCATGCAAACACATCGACATTCGCCCGCAGAAGCAACGAAGCGCTTTCCTATTTAGGGTCAAGCGTGGCAATCGGCGGTGAAGGTACCACTAGTGCCGTCCTCCTTGGCGGACACACCTTCTTGGTTCTTTGGAGGAGCTGCCATTGTCTTCTTCTTGCACTTGCGGTGGAGCTCGATGGTGCTTCCTCGTGATGGTAGCGCAGCACTCAGGAGAGGTGCGCTTGTCGGAGTGGGCGTCGAGCTCTTGCGGACATGGTCTTCTTCTTCTTCCCCGAGCTTCAGCGTGGCAAGTGTCTTGTTGTATGCCACGGCTGCTGCTTCGGTAGATCTTGTCGGCACGAGATAAGTCGTCCTTCTTGTCGCCAGGACAGAAATGACACTTATCGGGCCTGGCATCTTGAGCACATTGTAAGCGTAGTGAGAGGCTGCCATGAACTTGGCGAGCGCTGGACGACCAAGTATCCCATTATAAGGTAACGGGAAATCAGCAACGTCGAACGTAACCCTCTCAGTCCTGAAGTTGAGCTCGCTGCCAAATGTTACCGGCAACGTGATCTTCCATTTGGGCTTGCTCCTTCCCGGGTTGATTCCTTGGAAAGTACCAGTCTCTTCGAGCTCATTGTCGAGGATTTGAAGCTTGGAGCACTGCGAGAGGAGATTAGATTCAGGCCGATTCCCCACCGGCTCAACCAACATCTTTGTGACCTTGAGGTTGCGGATGGTTGGTGAAACCAACATCGGCAAGCACCCGACCGCAGATTATGTGATCAGGGTGGTCCTCAATGTCAAAGATGATGGGCGTCTTTGGACCACTTGGAGGTCTGCGTGACTCCGCGGATGGTTACGCTGCGTTAACCTCACGCATCCATTGCTTGAGTTGGCGGTGCGAGGTATGCGTAGCACCACCGTCAATGCAAAAGGACCTCCGTTGCCTTCGAAACTCTTGCTCGTCGGCTTCGCCGTCATCTACGTCTTCGCCGCTATCTTCGTCTTCATCCTTGTCGCGCCACGGGAGGTCTGCCTCCTTGCCGCCATGGCCTTGCCGCTGGCGTCCCCCCTGCCGAGCGCTTCTTGCCAGCTCCTCCAAAGACCTTCACAGGCTTTCTCCTTGTCTCACCGCTCGTATTCAGCTCTGCTGTTCTACAAGCTGCTCGACTTTCTTACAGCTCTGGAGGTCGTGGCCCTTGGTGCGGTGGATCTTGCAATACCGTTTGTTGGAGCTGTCACCTTGTCGGCGACCGCCCACGGCTTAGTTGTTGGCGCCCGGCAACCTCCTTGCCGGAGCCGTCAACCTTGGCGGCACCTCCGCTTCTTGGGACTGCTCGACAACTAGCACATCTTTGCCCTTCTTTTTCTGTTATTCCGCCTCCGGCCCTTCCTTGCCGGCGGTCTCCTCAACTTGTCGACTGCCTCCCACATTCTCTCACAGGAGTCTTCTTCCTTCTTCAGCCAGCGTGCACACTTGTCGGCGTGGCGTAGAGCTGTGACGTCTTTCACTTTGCACATCGCCATCTCCTCCCTCATCCTGCGGTTTCGTACATTACGATGGAATGCAATCATCACCTTGGCGGGGTGGAGCGTCGGGGATGTTGTAGTGCACTCGAGTGAATCTCTGGATGAACTTGCGCGGGGACTCTCCCTCCTTCGGGCAAGCGGTGGAGATCACTCTCCAGCCATGAGGCTTGTGGCCGCTGTGAAGGCGCCAACAAAGCGATGGCACAGGTCAGCCCAAGAAGATATGGAGTTGTCCGGCAAGTGCATGAGCCAAGATCGGCGTTGGGCTTGAGTACCAGCGGGGAAGTAGTTGGCTAGGATCTTGTCGTCTCGTCCCCGCAGCTTGCACCGCGATGGTGTAGATGCCGAGGAACTCCGATGGGTGTGTCCTGCCATCATACTTTTCTGGCACATCTGGTTTGAAGTTTTTCTTGTCAGACCCACCGGACTTGCCGCAGCTCTCGAGTGAACGCAGGATAACCTACGCGTAAGGCAAGTCGCTGGTTCCCCGGCGGCGTGCATATCGACGATGGGCCCGCGCGTTGGTCCGATTGACGGCGCTTCTCTTGGCGCTTCGTCACGGGTTCGAAGGCGTCTTCTTTCTTGCCGTTCTCGGAGAACTTGGCGCTGGTCGCGGCGAGCTCGCGGATCCGGCAATGCTGTGGAGTCGCTGTCGAGGTGGATCCGTGAGTCGGCGACCTTGGTCTTCGGAAGGGAGTGCACGGTGGCTGCACCCCGCAAGTCTCGTCGCCATCAGCTCGCGCCTTGCCGCCTTGCCGCGGCTGCGAGGCACCGCTGTTGCAGCGAGACGTCGCCCGTTAGCGGCCGATGAGACTCTGAATTGTGGCCCTCCATTCGCCGACCTTATCGGCCGTTGGAGGGTAATCTAAAAGTAACTGAGCTCTAGCCAAGGCTTCGCTGGTGTGGTTGGCGGCAACGGCATACGGGCGAGAAGCGGGATGTGCTCGGACTCTAACCAAGTTAGGAGGAGCAGCATCCGCCTGGCGACCGTATTCGCTTGTACCAGCATCTTTGGGGTGCATCTCGGGTCTCGAGGGCCTCGGGATCCTCCGGCTTGGCCTTGATCCAGCGAGCGTATGGTGCCGCGAAGCATCATGATCGCTGTCGGTCCCGCGCTCCTGCGAAGATGCAGCGGTGCGGACTCGGACGCCGACGCCTGTGCTGCCTTGTCCTTGGATCTGGCGGCATTGTGGGCTCTCTCGACGACGCTGGTTCCTCCGCCAGCGTTTCCCCCACCACCTGACAGCTCCGGTGGTGGTGGGTTCGACGCGGACGGCTCTGCTGCTGCCGAAGACTTCTTCTTCGGCGCCATGTTGACGAAGATGTTGATGAAGTTGCTCGTGTGACCGCCGGATCGGGTTCACACAACCTCGACGCGCCCCCTACCTGGCGCGCCAAAGATGTCGGGGGAAATCTGTACCACCACGGCCACCTACGGGACCGAAGCCCCTTTTCGGTTCGGCAGGGGGGCGGAGGTTGCGCACAGAGCGGATCGAGGCGATCACAGGAGAGATTTACCCAGCTTCGGAGCTCTCCGGAGAGATAATACTCCTACTGCTGCTTGTCTGGTTGTATTGTGTTCTTGCTAGGGAGCCGCTGGAGCTACCAAACCTAGCTTGAGAGTCTGTGGCCTCGTCATTTGTGCTGAACCGAACGAGCCAAACCCTTTCTCACGCTGTAATTTCGGGCCTCCTTTTATAGGCACAAGGTTCACCACAGGTGGCAAGTAGACAAGGGGTAGAATAGGAAAAACATAGGTTGGTACACCGCTTTGTATGCAGGTACGATGGTCTATACCTAACTTTCGACGGCAAGGGACAAGAGCCATAAATGCCCGTCCCTATCGCCTGAAAAGCGAATCTGAGACCGTCAGCGCGCCTCCGTTTGCCACGATGGTAGCCCTGTCAGCCGCTTATCGCTGCTCCCCTACTGGGCTGCACAGCCCGCCGACACGCGTGCTTGGGAGAGCCCGTGGTGACATCGTTGGTGGGTGAGCTGGAGCGGAGAGGAAGAGAGGTTATCTGCCGCTGACAAGCGCCTTTGCCGGGCAAGGTTCTTGTCGTGCTTGGGAGCTTGCCGCTCACCAAGCCTTCCGACAAGCTCCTCTTGCCGGGGCCTTGTGTCCTTCGTGTCTCAAGTGGTCTTCCCGGCAAGCTTCTCTTGCCGGGGCCTTCTTCGTGCCTAGAGTGGCCTTCCCGGCAAGCTCCTCTTGCTGGGGTCTTGTCTTCTTTGACTGAGAACATTTTGTTCTTGAATGGCTCCAAAGGAGCCACGAAGAGCCTTGGTGATCATCTGGCAAGCCTTACAGCGGTCTTTGTATTTGCCCGTGCACAAGTTCGGGATACTAGGGTACCCCTACTTTAGTACACCGACAGGTGCTATTGTTCCCATAAAAGTAATTGGTTATAGCCTCCATTGTCCAACAGAATATCAGCTGGTAATTGTGCGTCGCTCCTGTATCGCGTTGTGCTTGGGTAGGTTTTTCATCGCAACTTTGTAGTGTGGCAAATGATGGAAAGGTTTTAGAACTACCAAAATGCCCATGCGTTGCACATCAAGATGCATTTGTATGAGTAGTTTATCTTGTGGGAGAAAAGGATGAACGAGGAAGGTCTTATTTACCGTCTGGAGAGGGGTATGGGTATCTTTCTGCAAAATTCCCATTTGTTTCCTTCCTATCATCGAGATATAAATCGGACGACCTATATTGCAAGAAAAAAAAGTATAGAGAAAAAAGTAGACAGTAAAGGAAGAAGAGATAAATATTAAATATTAAATATAAAAATAAATATAAATCCGTAGAGAAGAGAGTAGAGATAAGCGAGACGTCGGGAAAGGACCGCTGCGGGGAAAAAGCGGCCGGGCGTGCGCTAGTTTTGGCGCTGCCCGGTCCGGCGCGCTTTATAAAATCCAACGCCTCCCAGCTCGTGCTTGCCACCGCTTCTGTGCCTAGCCACCACTCTCCCCGCACTTTTTTTCGCCTCGCCGCTGCCGCTGCCACCATGCCGCCGCATCGCTGGAAACTTAGGGATACCGCAAGCGTCAGCTGCGCCCTCCGCGGCTTCTCTGCCGAGATCCGGTTCCGCGGGATGCGCGTCGGCCTCGGCAGTTTCGACACCGCCAATGAGGCCGCCCGCGCGTACGACGCGGCGGCGTGGCACCTCCAGTGGCCTCAAAGAATATTGAACTTCCCCAACGTGCCGGACGGGAAGCGCTGGCGCCGAGCTCAGCGCCTCTGCCGCGGCTTAGCACCGATGAGGATCGTCGCGACAACCGGAGGCGGGAGGTCCGTCTCGGCATTGCCGAGATGGACGAGGAAGCCATGGCACTGTGGCGCCAACACTTCCCGTAGGACATCATCAACGAGCGTGACTTCTATGCACAAAGGAGGGCGGAGAGGGATAAGAGGAGGGCGGAGCGAGCCGCCTATCGCGAGGACAAGCGTGAGGCAGCGGACGCTCAATTCAACATGAGGCTAGGAGCAGCATCGCCATACAGGAATCCGGCGACTATCGGTATCTTCACACCTACATTCGGGGCGTCGGAGGAGGACATCACCGAGGAGCTCGGACGGCGACAAGTAGTTGAATTATCTTTTTTTATCTATCTATCTTGAGAACTATCCTCTACTCTCTAGTATCTACTTCTCGATCTCTTAGCATAAGCGCTTTTTTAAAGCGCCTGCGTTAATGATTCTGTTGGAGATGCTCTAACATGCCGGTATTGTGCTTTAATGTTGCCCAAAAGATGCGCCGAGTATTACTAGTAGTATTTTTCTTGCCATGTTGAGATTTTAAAACCACCAGTGTGAACATGCAGAGGAGCAATGAAGACCAAACACGGGATATTCGGGACATCTTCGGGGAGTGTGGCAAGTTAAAGAGGAGCTGCAATTGAACCTGTAAAAGCGAGCTTTGGTAAGTAACACCCTTTCAATTACTTTCGTTTAGCCTCGTGTTCTTCGATGTGTATATGTTGTAACCACATTTCTCTTAAGCGTGGTGTTCTTCGATGTGTAATAAGAAGAGTCTTAATTTTCCTAATGCTTTCATTTTTAACTTGATGGTAGGAAGTGGGTGTTCTCACCTTGTAGTCTGTTTTATATTTCTTTTCCTTTTGAATTCACTTCTCAGGAGTTTTGTTTATCTGGCTTCTACTAAATGGATCTAGGTTTCTCGAGTATTGATCTAAAAAGAAGTAACTTCATGTCGAGGATGCAGTTCTGCGAGGAGGGAAGTATGGTCAACCTCGAGATCATGTTTCCAAAATGAGGCTGGATTACACACAAGGTGCCGGTTCCTAATGATGCTAGATTAGACAAAAGGTATAAATTCCCGAGATGATGTTGGATTACACACAAGCGAATTGGAGTAAATCGACTATTCGTGTCCTTGTGGCATTAGTAAAGGCTGAAAGAAAGCATGCAATGCCCTTGAGAATGTAGCTGTGTTCACGAAGAAGCGAAAAGAGCAATCAGATGCTCTCTTCACCCAAGCCAAAGAAGAGATGGAAGAAGCCAGAAATAAGCTAGCGAGGCAGAAAGCAGGCTAGGCGCCTCCTGCTATCTAAAACTGTTGTCAATACAAAATTTCCTTCATAATAGCTAGGTTCAAATGTTTATCCAGTCAGCATGCCTGTTGTGATGTCTGTGTGTATCTCTTGATGTGGCACAAAATGTTTTTTGGGTCATGTAATAACAACAATTACTTTCCAAACAATAACAGATGAAGCATTGGACATGGTATAGTTCACGCATAAGTCCGACATTCCAAGTTCAACTTCCACATCAATCTCATGTTCACAGATATCTGCACATTCATACATAATGTCCACAACCATGATTCACTTCAAAGCCAAAAAAAATGTGAGGAGAGTTATAAATAAAGAAAAACCTCTACTAGTTCCTGCTTGCAGTGCGAGCACAACAAGTCAAGACCATGCGTAAATTAATTACTCCCTCCGTCCCATAATATAAGACGCTTTTTGACACTAGTATAGTGTCAAAAAACGTCTTACATAATGAGACGGAGGGAGTATATTTTAGTCATGTTTTCTGTTCTAAAATGCCTGCGGCTCATGGCGGAAGGGCGTGTTGTCGGCACACGCTGATTCAATGAAGGCAAAGGGGCAGTTCTTAAGCTGGTTGCACGTGGCGAGGAGGCGGTTTGTCACTCCGCAATGAAAAGTGCCCTTCTTGGTTTGGCCACGGTTCAATGCCCAAGCGCTTATGAGAGGTCGGCGTCCGTATCGAACAATCACTCCCTCCAGTCCTTTTTTGTTTGGGTATAACAAAATCTCATTTTCCATTCACATTTATCAAGTAAAATTCGTGGACAAACTTTGACCCAAAGTACGATGGGGACTAGTAAACCAGAATGGAGGTAGTATTTTCTTTTAATCAAAGAAGGGTTTCACCTTCCGATTCTTTGAAAACCAGCATCTAAATCTAAACCATAGTATTTGCCCTAGAACTACCAGGTTCAACATCTCGCAACATAAACCCATACAACCATACGCCAAGGAGGTACGTAGTACTATGAATTCCATTTTTGCTCCATACCAATCGTTCTAAAAACTACTTGCTACTCCCTCCGTCCCAAAATAAGTGTCTCAACTTTGCACTAGCTCTAGTACAAATTTGTACTAAGCTCAAGACACTTATTTTGGGACGGAGGGAGTACTTATAACATGCCATTGAAAATCGGAACTCTTAACCCCGCAAAAAACGATATTTTAAATGTGGCTACTCGATCTGTGGCAACTGGCGAGCCACCGCGCTCCAAGTCGTTCACCTGTGGTCCCGACCATCAACTCCTACAAAGGTGCTCCACCACGTACCGCGGTACCAAGATGCAGCAATCGTGCGCCCTAGGGTTTTAGGGTTTATTTGTTAACGTCAGCTTTTCGTAACACTCATGTGTTCGAGACAGCGAGAGGCCGATTGCGTCGTGCACCTCTTCTCTTCGTATATGTACTCCACCGTTTGTCCGGTGTCCAAAAATTATAATAACTACTAGCAATGTGCCAATGCGTTGCCACCACGATCAAAGTAGATTAATACATATTCACCAATTTGATAGAAAAAGTCTAGTTTTGAAATACGTATATCACTAAAAATATGTTATGTTTCACTCAAAATATATTCCTTTGGCGGTTTTGATGAGATAAGGGAGGAATGTTGTTGGTTTCAAGATTCGAGAAGTGGTATATCTCTAATTTCTACTCTTACTAGCAAGATGCCTGTGCGTTGCGCGGAACATCATGATCTTGTGGGAGAAAAGGACGAACGAGGGAAGGCCTTATCTGCAAATGTGGAGAGGAGTGCGGGTAAATTGCCATACTTTCCTTCCTATCCGTTAGATATAAATCCAACGACCTACATTGCAGGATGGCGGGCCCACCATCATCACCAACTCTATTTTTATCCCTACTCTTATAAAAAGCATTGTCGGTGATGATCGTGTGCCTGCCATCACCAATATAAAGGTCGTCCGATCTATATCTGGCCGGATAGGAAGGAAACTATGGCAATTTTGCGATGAAAGATACCCACACCCCTCTCCACATTTGCAAATAAGGCCTTCCCTCGTTCATCCTTTTCCCCACAAGATAAACTACTCATACAAATGCATCTTGATGTTCATAGTAACGCATGGGCATCTTAAGTGTTGTTGCAAAAAGCCCATGTGTGTGTGAGAGAGAGAGAGAGGGAGAGTGGAGGAGGATGGAGTGCATGTGTGAAAAAGACACAAGTAGTGTGTGTGCGATAGGTATCAGCTTAAAATGAGGCGATAGTGTGTGTGTGCACGATCGAGAGGGCGTGTCTCAAGAAGGGAAGAAAAAGCTACATAGATACAAGGAGCGGGAGAGAGACATGTATGCAATGGTGGAAGCACGAGTGTGCGGGTGTATAAACCTATCTAGAGGCTAGCTACGGTCGATAAATGTTTGTGAGAGTAATGTCGAGTCAAAAGTAAAACGAGAGTTTGTGTGTGTGTGTGAGAGAGAGGCAGTGGTCGGGAAGGAGTGGAAGAAGGAGTTGTGTGTGTGTCTCGTGCATGAGAAGAGAGAGAGAGGAGACGGTAGTCGGGGTTGTCTCGATTGGTAAACAAATGAATAATGTCACCTAGGATGGAGATTTAAAAGGAGACCGCAACAAATGTTGTGTCTGGCTGTGAGAGAGAGAGAGAGAGAGAGAGAGAGAGAGAGTAATTTTAGTGGTATGAGTCATATGTAGAGACATATAGGGTGTGTGAGAGAATCCCATAGAGAGAAAGACAAAGTGAAAGACGAGTGGAGACTGTGTGTGTGGCGGTGAAAAAGAAAGCTTAGGTACCGAGTGATACCAGAGAACAGTAGAGACGTGAGAGATAATGAAAACCGTGTAATGTATAATGATAGGGAGAGTGTGACACTTCTCAAGGGAGATGTCGAGAGACCATGTTTGCGAGGATAGGAGAAACATGAAGTGAGCGTGCGGGTGAGCTGGAGAAAAGAGAGTGATAGCTACACGAAGGAGCATGCATGCGAGAGAGATGGGCGTGAAAGGAGTGAACAAAAAGGGATTCAAATATTTGAATTCGAGATGATGATACATGTAATCCTTACTCGAACCAAAAATTGATCTATCAAACATGCATACTCATATGAATTCACGCACATCTATGTTATTTAATATGTAGATATTACTGATCCGTACATTTTAGTAGAACATAATTTGGTTAAATTTTTTCGAATTCAACCTTAAGATATAGAGATCGTTGTATTTGTAAATCATACTATACATATAAAGGAGCTGAATTCTTTGTTGTGCTTTTGAAAGTACATATAAAATTTTTTGATGTATATAGAATGTAATTCCAATTCAAAATGGTCCCGCCTGAAAAAAAATAGTAGAATACAAACGGGATTCGAATTGAGTTGGCACGGTAAACATGCACTGTGCAAAATTTGAACGAAGCGGGGAAAGTCGCAGAATAACCCGCTTACCAAACCAAAATCTGTGAGATGGAAATCACTACTGCCTATCCCTGCCATGCAATGCCTATCTGCTGGATTTCTATAGGTTTCGATAGGGGCAGGTTTGTAATTTCACCCAAACGTGACGTAACCGCCTCTCACCCGGATTCATACACGGTGGGCACCAAAACACAGTGTGCCCTCGACCGAAATCGACTCCCTCTCCGATTCATACACGGTGGGCGCCAAAAGCAAACTCTCATCGGCAAGAATATTCGTGTATGCGAGATTACCGTCCTATCCCCAACCGACTAATGTTCTTTGTGATGTAGTAGAAATTTTAAACAGCTGACTAAGTTTGTAAATTTCCTCGCATTTGAGACAAGCGCACTTTCGAATATACATGGTTCCCCCTTCTCTCTACCTCCCTTTTCCCCATTAAATACTCGTGGCGCCAAAACAACCTCTCCACCCCACCCTCCTCCGTCACGCCGCCGTCCACCACCCCATCCACCGCCGCCCTCCTCCACCATGCGGAGCTAATACCCAGCGCCGCCGTCCATTACAAGAGATCGACCTCTCTCATCCACGCCTTCGACCGGGATCCTTGCATCCTGTCCTCTTGCTTCATCCTCGGGTCGCCCACCTTGCCGGTGCCGCTTCCTATGACCGTCTCGCTCCACCGCCCGCCGCCACCGTCTACCCTCCTAGATCTGCTTCCATGCCGCCGACAGCCATCACTACCGCAGCACTCACAAATTCTCAAATAGAAGGCAGACACGCGTCGCACTGAGGCGGTACTCTTTCGTATCTGCTCAACTTATTTATCGCAACAAGAAAATAGATTGCCACTGGTTTACTCTGATTTCTTGTCTTGGTTGCGAAGTTGCCTTTGTCCGGGTTGCACCTTCAGATCCGCCATGGCACGGTCAACACTATACTCCCAATGCTTATAGTTTTCCCCTTTTATATTCCACACTAGTTAGATCACGAGACTAAATTTCAAAATTGGGTCAATCGATTTTTTCAGAGCTATTCATTGAGTTCGGGCCAGTGCGATCCAAGGGGCTTGGGTGGTTGTGGGGCCTCGCCAACGAAGAAAACTTCGACACGGGTGGGGGTGGGGGTGGCGGAGGAACACAAAGCGGTGGGGGCGGTGGTCATTTGGCGGCCCGTCTTGCGGTGTTCTGTATGGGAAGAATTAAGAGACGAGGAAGAAGAAGGGTTAGGATACGTAGGATCTTCATCCAACCGCCTAAAATGGTCGAGAGACAGCTGGGAGTTGCATTCTTAATGCGCTCTGGTTCATCTTGTGTGGGCACCGCACAACCAACATTTTATTATCCAAAATCTGCTTGCTCCTCTTTACCATGTTCCTCTTCCGTTCTTCTTTAATATGTACTCTCTCCGTTCCTAAATACAAGTCTTTGTATAGATTCCACCATGGACTACATATGGCGCAAAATGAGTGAATCTACACTCTAAAATGTATCTAGATACATCTGTATGTGATCCATAGTGGAAATCTCTACCAAGACTTATATTTTGGAACGGAGGGAGTATGCTAGTAGTACAGTATGTTCCTTGTACTGAAGATGAGCAGGGACATTTGCAGTGTAGAGGTCTATACAGTCAGTTGCGACGGAAAGTTTGAGCCTCTTTGATTCGTAGGGTCTTGTAAACATAGGAATAGGATTTGTAGTGGCCTGCCCACTTGAATCCTATAAGAATAGCAAGGAAATGCGCGGAGCTATGTCGCCTTTGAGAGTTACACTGATGTTATAAAGATTGCACCTTCACTTGAAGAGAGCTGGTATCCGAAGCCTTTCTAGCCATACCGGCAATACTAGCACATATATTCCAAAGCAAGTTCCACTTTGCTGATTTTACTCTGATGCTTAAGGTTTTCCGTGATATCTACACTATGATCTGTGTAGCTGCTTTGTGTCGCACTAGCAGCAGTCCGCTCTTGAAGCTAAACACTGCAATGACTTACAAAATTGGCACCTAGGCATTGAGTGCCATTCTGGATGCAATGAAACTCATACGCTCCCCACCTGTTGATTCTTGTTCAGAATATGATCCTAATGACTATTCTAACCTCGAGGAGTCAAAAGGCGGATGGCCTGTCTGTTCACCCATCAAGGTGCTCGTTCTAATTTGGCAATGTTTTATTGATTGCAGGTATCTTGCATATGTTGTCTTGCATTTCTTCTACTTTGTTGCACCGCCATCTGCTTAGTTTACTCATCATATATGTCGAGATGCCATGCCCATCCATTATCAATACATATTCCATCCGTCATCATACCATGTTTTTCCACTCAAATGATGTTCGTGTGCATCAGACATCAAAAAGGAAGAGGGAGATTGCCGAACTGAAGGAGCACCAAGCAAAGTCCTTGAAAAACATGGTGGTGCCGTAGAAATCCGCATGACACCCACTTATATTGGTTGTACAACAAGGACACAAAACTTAGGACCGACTCGACAGACTCTACCCATACTTCACGGGCCACACCACTAGCCCCACCACACAGGGACCTGCACTCCAACCAAAAAGGTATACCGATTTCATTTGCCATAGCACCAGCTGTACCACAGAAAAAATCCCACTCCAAAGAAAAAGTACAGCAAGTCCACCGACCAAAGACCTATCCCAACTGTAGAGACGGCCAATTCCTGCAGATTGGAAACCCATTCCATTTATTCCTAGTTTAAAAGACAATGCTTTCAATGTTGTTAGGGACTACGTGCATATATTCCCATCATGGGAAGATTATTGTGAAGACAAACACCATTTTCACATCTTCCTGTCCAACTTACGTGTAAGTGCTATTATTCATGGTTATTATTTTCCTGTTTTACTGGCGATTGAACACATCAATGATTTACATTACATTGTTGTAACTAGGCGAGGGTCAATCTGGATAGTCATGACGAGCAAAGCTTGCTTGTGCTTTTCAAGGAAGCATTGCAGCAGTATTGGTGTTACATGAGGAAATCACACTTTGGTGGCAAGTCTATAAACAAATTTCCGGTGAATTCTCCTGTGCTAAATTTAGAAGACATTGAATGGAAAAACCTTGTTATACCTTTGGTCTCGCTCTCGAGGATGAGGTACTGTCTATGTAATCTCATGACAATTTGAACTTCTACTTTTCCGCATGTGCCTTACGGATCTTTTTTGCAGGAAATCTGCTCGAAGAAGAGTTCTGGTTTGAAAAGAACGACAGGATATCGCAAATATGTTGCCAGCTGCTTTGCTCTTGTTAGTACCTGTTGTACTTTATCACTGTGCATTTTGCATACATACAGTTCATTATGTGACAGCGTATGCATGATAGCTTGCTTATCAATTGTTCGCTCAAATTATCTCGATCTGTATGAATGGTTACATTAGTGTAGAATATATCCAATGCCAATGTTTTTTAGCTCTGCATTGTTCTTGTAAGTACATGCTATCCTTTATCGATGTACTTATAATGACAGAAGTTGTTCATGTACCATCACTCTTGCAGCTTATTTTCCTTTGCCCTCCATTTTCTACACATCAGATCTATATTTACTCTTACCATAAGGTTGGTCTTTGAAGAAGTTTAGCTGTGCATTGCTCTTGGCTGTACCTTTTGCCTGTATCGCTGCACTTACATTTATAGCTACTTGGTTATGTAGAATCACTCTTCATCTTATCTTAAATATTCTCCATTTTTTCGTATATTATCACATCTAGCTATATTTACTCTTAACAAAATGTAGAATAAAGGCAATGCTTTTGAAGAAGATTCTGTGGTAAACTTCTGGAATTGCCCCCCATCAGCATGGACAAGGCCTTTATAGAGCCTGTCTTCACCAATAATGTAAGTTTGTCCATCTCAAGCCTTCAAACTTTGTTGTATATATTTGGTTAGGCATGACTGCAACAACTGTTTATTTTTGGTGTTTGCATCAAATTGCTTATTTAAAGTTTATTATGTAGTTCATAAACAAAAGTTTGTCCTTCCTCAATTTAAGTTTTCAGTTGTACAACAAAGTTCCTTCTTCATACCATGTAAATTAAACTATACAGAGCAAGTGATCTTCTTTTGCACTGCATGTATGCTTCTGTTCTTCATCCGTAATCCAGTGGTGTCGTGAACCTACCCACTACAACACAATGTCATATTCTGCAATGTCTTAACTATGAACAATGTCATATCATTCTACTATTATTTAAACCGTCTCTTTATTTGCCAATTTGAAATGGTATAAATTGACAACACACTAACCATTGATACTTATGAGTTCTTGATCTGTAATCCAGTGTTGTCGTGAAGCTGCCAACTCCTTCACAATGTCATTTCCTGCCATGTCTTGACCTGAACAATACCATATTGTGTTAATGCAATTTTAAACTGTGTCACTTTATTCACAAGAAGAAATGTGATGAATTGTCAAGCATCGATACTTTTACGTGCAAAACCTGTCATCCGTCTTCGCTTGTTTATCTTTCAGAGTGAGGAAGATATAAGTGTTGAACAAGCGCATCTCATCATCTTGCTCACCGCTTATGCTGCAGCTCCCGATGAGGGCTAACCTTTCTTGAACTCTATTGAAGTGTCATCGGTTTTGTATATTATTTTGTCGGCGTGTTTATTTGCACTGAGTCGCGATCTTTGATGCCCAAATGTATGTAATCTGCTGTCTGCTTGTGCTTTATTATCATAGTGGCGAACTTTGATGCCCGATGGATGTAATATGCCGTAATTTCTTTATTGTATAGTCTAGGGTTTTTCTTATTCACGATCCTGCGGTTATTTTCTTGTATATATATATCCTGTTTTCGCATAAACCGGCCAAACCGTAAAATTACGGTGCATAATCGAACCGTCATGCAATCACGGTGTAGGTTGGGCCTGAAACGTGCCGAACAGCTCACGAACCGGCAGCAGCCGAAATGAACCCCGGCCCATGATTGTGCGAATCAAATCACGGGCTTTTAATAGGCCAAAATTGTCTCGGTCCTTGTTTGGCCCAATCGGACATCGGTCATGAAAGGTGCCAGATGCAAATCGGGTCAGTAGTTAGGCCCAACTATATGACGGGCTTTTAACACCGAAATTAATATAGGGCCAAAATGTTAAACGGGCCCTTAACAGGCCAAAACTAATATCAAGTCAATTACTAAGTGGTCCTTTAGCAAGTGGGCCCAAAACCATAGTGTCCGGTTAGCCGGGCGAATTTGATATATGTGCCATAATTGAGCCCAAAGCCTCTTAAAGGGCGGACCTGATCTGGGCCGTAATTTGGCCTGAACGTGGTAGGCTTATAACGGGCCGATCTCATATGGGCCACTTTTAGGCCGGAACATGGCGGGCCATTAATGGACCGGATCGAGATATGGGCCAGATTTGGCCCAAAAACATGGCGACCAGTTAATGGGCGGCCTACTAGGGTCCTCAAAATCTTGTGGGCCTACAGTTGGCCGGCCCATTAATGTCGATGAAATCTCGTGGGCCTTTATTTGGGCTAGGCCCATTATGGCCCACAAAATCTTGTGGGTTTTACCTGGCCAAATTTCATTATGGCTCGTGAAAATCTTGTACGCCTTTAGCTGGGCCGGCCCATTATGGCCCGCAAAATCTTCTGGGCCTTTACCTGGGCCGGCCCATTATGGCCCGCAAAATCTCGTGGGCCTTTAGTTGGGCCGGACCATTATGGTCCGCAAAATCTTGTGGGCCTTTAGCTGGGCCGGCCCATTAAGGTCCGCAAAACTTGTGGGCCTTTAATTGGGCGGCCAATTAAACTTGTTAGGCCGTGCCACGTGTCGACGTATCATAGGCGTATACATTCAATGAGTGGATGACATCCTGTCCCAGCGGTGAGCCGACCGTGTTTCCTCCAAACCAATGATGATTTTACACGTGGAAAATCCCCATTGGTCGGGTCATTAAGCAGTTACGGATCCAAAACCCGACCCGATAGCTTAACGGCGTTCGCGTTGCGGTGGATGCCACGTGTCGGTCACCCTTGACGAAAAGCACTTCTGCGTGACGCTACGATTTATCGTCATGGAAGTGGACACTTCGTGATGATAATTTTCGTAATGTCATGGAACACTTCTCTGACACATGTATGACTATCTTGATTCTGTCATAAATTTGTCATGGATGTACATGCATGAAAAAAATTGCGACCTACTGTGACAAACACGTATCATCACGGAAGTATTTTTTTGTAGTGGTGTCACTGGTAACAAAGACAACCCAAGGGGGGCCAGGAGGATTCTGCCATTCGACACCACCCGTGCTCCTGGAGAGGTCAGACTCGCCTATCCGAGTGCTTTTCCTTTTTACCTTTGTCGAGTGCTTGTTCTTGAATCCGACTCATGTACACAACTTGCATTTTGTAGGTTTTCCCCAAGCTCCACTCGATGCCCGACGGAGAGGAGTTTTAGGAGGGAATCGACAATAAAGTGGAAGACAAAGTGATGATGAAGATGTCAAGATAGTGAAGAGGAGAGCGAGGACTCAAGCAAAGAATATGCGAGGAAGTCACTCTCCGCCTTTATTCTAAGCGGCCGATCCAAAAGCAGCAAGATCCCTGCAGTATGACAGGGCAAGGTTATTGATGCCGAAAGTGCCAAAGTTCCCAAGCGCACTCGCACCTTAACTCTTGAACCGACTGAAAAGGATCCGAAGCAGGCCAAAGTTGCTTCGCCCAAGCCCCGGAAGGCCCTGCCGAGGATCAAGGTGGTTGTGCCCATGACATCAACGTAAGCACTTCTTTCATGTATTTTTCTGTGTTCTTGTGTGGACTCATTGGCTCGTTTGACCGAGTGAAATCTGGAATTTTCGGTGCTGCCTCTGGCTCTGCGATCCACATGGACATTGACGAAGATTGTGGCCATGCGGAAACAGCAGACGCGGCCACCTCGATAGGGTAAGGCTTTGTGGGTGATCTATGTTCCGTTATTGATTTTTTGTGGCTGGCCCGGAATTTCACCACGAAAGTGTTTTCCAGCACTAGAGAATATCATTCAACTCCCTGATGATGATGATGAGGATGAGCCTCAGAAGAATACTGGGAAGAAAGGTCGAAATCTGAGCAAGAGGGTGCCAGGGTCCAGGACGCCACGCTCGTATGCTGAGCCTGTGATCCAGCCGGTCAGCGATCCAGCACGGGCTTCTGTTTCTTTTGCCGTTCCTTTATCGACCGGCTGTGCCTTCAATGCCGTCGTTGGTCAAGCTCCCGAGCCCATTGTGCAAGTTCAAGCGCCTACTCCATGGATCCATACGTACGCTCCATCATCTCGTATGTTTGCTGCATACCCCATCCCAGAGGACCAAGTAGGAGCTGCCAAGGAGGCCATGATTCGTGTAGGACAAATGATGGAGCGACTGAAAGTGGTGTATGACGCCTTGACAAGAAGGCGCATACAACGCCACCGCTCTTCAAGTTAATGTCCAAGTAAGTCGAATTGTAAGTTAATTCCCGATTGATTTCTCTGTCTTGGCTTTTGCTCTGTTTGCACTCCACTCTCGCAAACTGCTACTTTATTATTCGTAAGATGTTGGTGCATCAAACTTGCCTTTTGCGACTAACGCATGTTCAACCACTGGGCGTTTGATCTCCGTAGTGTATCTTCTTTACTCGAGTCGACCAAGTCGTGTCGAGTGAAAAGATTTTTGGTCCGATGGGGAGCACGCTAAGTGCACCCACCGGTGTAGTCTCCGAGACCGTCGTCGAATGTTTGATTCGGCACAGGTCTTATCGAAATTTTTGCTTGTAGCACTTCCACTCGACCTAGACAGGTCTTGTCGAGTGGGAAATCAAACCAGTGGGGGCACGCTAAGTGCACCCACTGGGTGTAGTCCCCGAGACCACGATCGACTACGGGCAGTTGACAGTGGTCTTTGAACCAATGATGTTTTTTACTCGAGCTGGGATGACCATGCTAAGTGGGAAATGAAACCAGTGGGGGCACGCTAAGTGCACCCACTGGGTGTAGTCCCCAAGACTGATGTTGGATGTTTGATTCGGCAGCAGTCTTAGAACTCTTTTGATGTGAACTTGACTCTTGTATCTTTCCACTCGGAGGTAACTGTCGACCGACTTGTCCAACTGTTGTTTTGCGGAAATCTTGCGAGCTTGGGGCCCAATATGCCACCGTGGAGCAGGAGAAGACCAGTCTTAAGCTCGAGCTGGAACAGGCCAAGGAGAGCTTGAAGAAAGCTCAGGAGTAAGTAGCCATCATGGGAGGTAACCACTCACTGACTGCATGCCCTGTCATTTTCTCTTTCTGTCCTTTGAACCGAGTGATTTCACTCGAATAGATGTGTGTAGTGAAAATCGTCAACTCCAAGCACGTCTAAAGAATGTTATTTCTTTACACAAAATGAAGTAGGCCCTGGAGCAAAAGGATCTTGACCGGAAGACTGAACCGTTGGAAGACTGAACCTGCCGTCCGGAAGCTGGCTTCAGTCGGAAAATTGGAAGATGAGAACGCCAAGTTGAAGAGTGTTGTCGACGAAGCAAAGAAGGAAACCGTGCAACTGAAGGATGAATAAGCAGCTCTGACCAAGAAGAGGGATGAACTAGAAGCTTATCTGAGTGATCTTAATCAACAGATGTTCCTGAAGCTTGAAGGTATTTCCCTTCGGTAGACTAAAAACTTTCATGCCATGTTGTTGTCGATTCACTAACTTTCCATGCCTGCAGAGTTCTGCCATAAGTTCGAGGAGGAAACTGGGCAGATCGAGACTGGACTGGATCCCATCAACTCCCCTGTCAAAGATGAAACTGCTGTGAATGTGCTGTGACTAGAGGCTTGACTTGCAAATGTCTTAGACTAAATCGCCGGCGTGAAAAGCGTGATGTCTCTGGTCGACAAGGAACTCTAGCCACGGGTTGTGGAACAAAATGACCTCGAGTCCCTAATGACTCGACTCAACAGCATCCCTGACCAAGTGCAGGCGTGGAAGAAGTCAGCTGCACGCTGTGGTGCTGATGTGGCTTTATCCCTCGTTCACCTTCACTGTAGGGACATCAATGAAGAGAAGCTGAAGGATCTGCAAGTAGCTAACAGCAAGAAGCTTCAATTCCAGTCCTTCATGGAGACCTTCATCGATGCAGCCACTCACATTGCAGATGGCACTGACTTGGATTCATTTGTCGAGCCAGCCAGCCCGCCTCCCGACGAGTGAAAAACTTGATGACTTAATTTGCCTCAGAATGCCGAGTGGATTTTTTAACCGTTAAAACTCCTTCTAGCTTTGACGCCGAGTACTTTCGTTCGTGCCATTGAACCTTGTTATCCAAACTTGGTTGCTTTGTTCAATGCGCTTGCTTTGTTTTCACCGATCTTTGGATTTTCTTGGTTTGAATGAATCTGGGATCTGGCTGTCCCTCCGAGTGAGAGGGTTGCCCCCCACTTGGAGTTGATGTTGTACTTGTGATGCAGCTCAGAGTGCATTCCAACGTTGTACTTGTGGTGCAGCTCAGAGCGTGGAGTCGACGTTGTACTTGTGGCACAGCTCAAAGTGCATTCGAACGTTGTACTTGTGGTGCAGCTCAGGGCGTGGAGTCGATGTTGTACTTGTGACACAGCTCAGAGCGTGCCTAGAGGTGCTTCTAACTTTGGCGAGTACGGGATCGCAGCTAAGCCCCCGAGTGAGAGGATAGCTCTTCACTCAGAGTGTTTTTGAAACTTAGGCGAGTATCGGATCGTCGCTAATCCCCTGAGTGAGAGGATCTTCAATCGGAGTGTTTTTGAAACTTAGGCGAGTACGAGATCACAACTAAGCCCCCGAGTGAGAGGATCGCTCTTCACTCGGAGTGTTTTTGAAACTTAGGTGAAACGGGTTCACGGCTAAGCCCCCGAGTGAGAGGATCGCTCTTCACTCGGAGTGTTTTTTGAAACTTAGGCAAGTACGGGATAGTAGCTAACCCCCTGAGTGAGAGGATCGCTCTTCACTTGGATTGTTTTTGAAGCTTAGGTGAAACGGGTTCATGGCTAAGCTCCCGAGTAAGAGGATCGCTCTTCACTCATAGTGTTTTTTGGAACTTAGGCGAGTACGGGATCGTAGCTAAGCCCCCAAGTGAGAGGATCGCTCTTCACTCGGAGTGTTTTTGAAACTTAGGCGAAACGGGTTCGTGGCTAAGCCCCCGAGTGAGAGGATCGCTCTTCACTCAGAGTGTTTTTGAAACTTAAGCGAGTACGGGATCGCAGCTAAGCCCTCGAATGAGACGATCCCTCTTCACTCGGAGTGTTTTCGAAACTTAGGCGAAACGGGTTCGCGGCTAAGCTCCCGGGTGAGAGGATCGCTCTTCACTCGGAGTGTTTTTGAAACTTAGGCGAGTACGGGAGCTCAGCTAAGCCCCCGAGTGAGAGGATCGCTCTTCACTCGGAGTGTTTTTGAAACTTAGGCGAAACGGGTTCGCGGCTAAGCCTCCGAGTGAGAGGATCGCTCTTCACTCGAAGTGTTTTTTGAAACTTAGGCGAGTACGGGATCGCAACTAAGCCCCCGAGTGAGAGGATCGCTCTTCACTCGGAGTGTTTTGAAACTTAGGCGAATCGGATTCATGCTAAGCCACCCATCAGGGATTTGAACATACATATATGTGAAAAACAATCAATTTGCAACTGCGGAAGTCATATCTTTGATAAACAATCGGAAAAGTACTTCTTTTTACATCTCGTCTATCCGAGTGTTCTTAGGTATAAAAGCGATGGAGCGGATCTGCATTCCAAGCGTGCGGCTCGTCCTTCCTCTTGGTCACGTTGTAAAGGTGATACACATCATTGTGAAGTACCTTGGTGATGATGAAGGGGCCTTCCCAGGCAGGAGCTAGCTTGTGAGGGCGTTGTTGATCCACTCGGAGCACAAGATCTCCCTACTAGAATGCTCAACCTCTGACATTTCGCTCATGGAATCAATGAAGATCTTGCTGATAAATGGTCGATCGGATCAAAGCCATCTCCCTTTCTTCTTCCAGAAGGTCAACAGCGTCTTGACATGCTTGTTCGGCTTCAGCTTCTGAGAACAGTTCCACTCGGGGCGCATTGTGGAGCAAGTCACTCAGAAGCACTGCTTCAGCTCCATACACCATAAAGAAAGGAGTTTGGCCAGTCGACCGATTGGGGGTCGTCCTTAGTCCCCACAGAACAGAGGATAGCTCCTTCACCCAACCGGCTGCTGCATGCTTGAGGTCACGAATCAATCGGGGTTTCAGCCCTTGTAAGATCAAACCATTGGCTCTTTCTGCTTGTCCATTCGACTGCGGATGCGCTACAGACGCATAGTCGACCTGAGTGCCTTGGGAAGCACAGAAAGCTCTGAATTCATCGGACTCAAAGTTTGACCCATTGTCTATGATGATGCTATGTGGAACTCCATATCTGTCAGCTCTCTGATGAAAGTGATGGTTGTGCTTGAATCGAGGTTCTTGATGGGTTTAGCCTCAATCCACTTAGTGAACTTGTCGACTGCCACGAACAGATGGGTGAAGCCGCTTCTGCCAGTCCTCAAAGGCCCAACCATGTCGAGTCCCCAAATGGCAAATGGCCAGACGAGTGGAATAGTCTTCAAAGCCGATGCAAGTTTATGAGACATGTTCGAGTAAAACTGGCATCCTTCACACTTCTCGCCTATCTCTTTAGCCATTTCGTTTGCTCATGGCCAATAGAGTCCCGCTCGGTATGCTTTGGCCACGATGGTCTGAGAGGACGCATGGTGACCACAAGTCCCCAGGTGAATATCATTTAGGATCAGTCGGTCAATGTACGGCACTGTCCAGTCGGGGACGATCACCAAAATCACCATGATTAGGTCGAGAACTGCTGGGACCTCAACTTCAGTCAGATTAGTTGAACTTATCGGTTGTGGGGGATCTTCTCTAAAAGGATCTTCTTGAACTGACGGGGTGTGGAGGTGCTCCAAGAATACATTACTGGGAATAGGCTTCCAAGTGGAACCTATTTTAGTCAGATCATCAGCGGCCTGATTCTTGAGTCGGGGTAAGTGGTGGAGCCCGAACCCTTCGATCTTCTTTTCTAACTTCCTCACTGCATTGCAGTATACTTTCATGGCTGGGCTCCTGATATCGCATTCTTTCATTACTTGATTCACTACCAAATCTGAGTCACCGTAGACCATTAGTTGACGGACGCCGAGTGAAATGGCCATAAGCAACCCATATAAAAGTGCTTCATACTCGGCTTGATTGTTGGAAGAATCAAAGTGGATCTACAATACATAACTGAGCTTTGTCACCTCTCGGGGATACCAAAACCACTCCAGTACCAGAACCATTCAACATCTTGGATCCGTCAAAGAACATGGTCCAGTGTTCCGAGTGGACTTGAGTCGGTTGTTGTTGCTCAATTCACTCGGCCAGGAAATCCGTAATTTCTTGAGACTTAATAGCCTTCTTTGCTTCGAACTTGATATCAAGAGGAAGGAGTTCAATAGCCCATTTAGCCACTCCACCAGTTGTGTCTCTATTGTTCAAAATTTCTGATAATGGGGCGTCACTAACAACTGAAACCGAGTGATCTGTGAAGTAGTGTGCAACTTTCTTCGTTGTCATATAGATTCCATATACAAACTTCTGGTAATGCGGGTACCTTTGCACGGACGGAGTCAAAACTTCACAAATGTAATACACTGGTTGCTGAACTTTATAGGCTTTGCCTTCCTCTTCTCGCTCGACTGTGAGCACCGTACTGAAAACCTGTCCAGTGGCTGCAATATATAACAACAGAGGCTCCTTGCTGACTGGAGGGGCAAGCACCGACTAGGTGGAAAGCAGGGCTTTGCGCTCTACAAACGCTGCTTCAGCTTCAGGAGTCCACTTGAATATATCAGACTTTTTCATCAGTCGGTAAAGAGGCAATGGCGTTTCACCGAGGCGAGAAATGAATCGACTGAGAGAAGCCAAGCAACCCGTAAGCTTCTGAACATCATGTACGCACACAGGGCGTTTCATTCGGACGATTGCTCCAATCTTTTCCGGATTTGCATCAATTCCACGTTCAGAAACTAGAAAACCGAGCAACTTCCCCCCTGGAACTCCGAATGTGCATTTGGATGGATTTAGCTTGATGTCATATCTTCTCAGGTTGGCAAAGGTTTCAGTGAGGTCAATCAGTAGGTCGGAACTCTTGCGTGACTTGACCACGATATCATCCATGTATGCTTCCACGTTCCGATTGATTTGAGTGAGCAGGCACTTCTGTATCATACGCATGAACGTGGCTCCATCATTCTTCAGACCAAAAGGCATGGTAACATAGCAAAAGCACCCGAATGGGGTGATGAAGGCTGTTTTTATTTTGTCAGGTCCATACAGACGGATCTGATGGTACCCGGAATACGCATCCAAGAAGGACAAACGCTCACACCCCATCATCGATTCAACTATCTGATCGATGCGGGGGAGAGGAAAATGATCTTTCGGGCAGGCCCGATTGATATGCTTGAAATCAATACACATACGAAGTGAATCATCTTTCTTAGGGACCATGACGACGTTGGCGAGCCACTCGGAGTGGTAGATCTCGCGGATGAACTCGGCAGCCAGGAGCTGAGCCACCTCCTTGCCAATCGCCTTTCTCTTCTCAACGGCGGACCGTCGAAGATGCTCTTTGACTGGTTTTGCTTTTGGGTTGGCACGCAAATGGTGCTCAGCCAGCCCCCTGGGTACACCTGGCATGTCAAAAGATTTCCGTGCGAAGATGTCCCAGTTCTCACGGAGGAACTAGATGAGCGCGACTTCCTATTTGCTGTCGAGTGTCGTTGATATGTGGGTCGGAGCTGCATTAGGGTCTTCCGGGTGAATGTGAACAGGCTTGGTCTCTCCAGCTGACTGAAATGCAGATTCTGAAGCAGGCTTCTTGGACCGCAACAAATCACTCAGATCTTCGGTTTTTGGTACTCATGCATCTCCACGACTGCCATCTATTCATCTGCAATCTTGCAACCCTTTTGAAGGCAGTCTTCTGCTCTCTGTTTATTTCCTGTAACTGTAATCACACTTTTGGGACCGGGCATCTTCAACTTGAGATATACATAACATGGTCGAGCCATGAAACGAGCATACGCAGGCCTGCCCAGAATGGCGTGATAAGCACTCTGGAAATCCACTACCTCAAATGTCAACTTTTCCTTGCGGCAATTCTTGGAATCACCGAAAACCACATCAAGAGTAATCTGCCCGAGTGACTTTGCCTTTTTCCCAGGAATGACGTCGTGGAACTGCATATTGCTTTCATTGAGCTTGAACATCGAAATACCCATCCCTTCTAGGGTATCAGCATATAGAATGTTCTGCCCACTTCCGCCATCCATAAGGACCTTGGTCATTCGGGTGCCCCCAACGACTGGGTCGACCACCAGCACTTGCCCCGCAGGGGGAGTAACGTGTGCCGGGTGATCAGACTGGTCGAATATAATGGGAGTCTTCGACCACTTCAAATACATCGGTGTTGCCGAAGCAACCATATTCACTTCTCTGTTAATGACTTTGAGTCGACTTTTTCTTCCGACATCAGCAAAAATCATCAAGGTAGCGTTAACCTGGGGGTAACCCTCATCTTCATATTTTTCATCTTCTTTATCAGACTCTTTCTCATTGGACTGGTTCTCTCAGAAGCTCTGAATCAGAAGACGACACTGCCGAGTGGTATGCTTAGGTTGAATCAGGTTTCCCTCCTCATCTTTTTTTTAGGTGTATGAAACACGGTAAATCCAGGGCGTCCTATCCTAAGCGATCTTTAACCTTCTTAGGTTTCCACTGTGGTTTCGGCTTTCCTTTGAACTTTCCACCTCCTGCATTTAGGACTGCTGCTTCAGCAGGCCCTATAGGTTCAGCCTTACGTTTCTGCTTCCGACTGGAATTCCCAGCCCCGGAGTCCTAGACGACTATTTTCCCTTTACCGTGACGGAGTCGGTCCTCCTCTTCACCATTCGCGTACCGAGTGGTTATCTCCATCATTCGGGTCAGAGTCATATCTCACGACCAACCGAACTTCAGGGTAAGCTCTCTGTACTTGACGCCCTCTTTGAAGGCACAAACCGCTCGGTGTTCTGACACGTTTTCCATTGTGTGATGAAGGGTGGTCCATCTCTGGATGCAATCTCGCAAAGTCTCATTCGGTTTCTGAACACAGTGTTGCAATTCAGTCAGCCCAGCAGGTCACTTGCAAGTGCCCTCGAATGTTTTGATGAACACTTGAGCCAAATCATCCCAGCAGAAAATACTCCCGGGTGCTAACTGAGTCAACCAAGCTCTGGCCGAGCCCTCAAGCATCAGAGGATGTGCTTCATAGCCACATCATCATTACCACCACCGATCTGCACAGCCACTTGGTAGTCCTCCAGCCAGGTATCAGGCTTCGATTCACCAGTGAACTTGCTCACGCCTGCTGACAACCTGAAGTTGGAGGGATCTCAGCTGATCGGATGGCCATACTGAAACATTCAGGCCCCAAAATGAAAGCTCTATTCCCAATCGGACGATCTCTGCCCTGCCCTTCTCTATTGGCTCGACCTCTGTCGACCAAACCTTGCACAAGAAGTGATCTCGCATCGAATCCCGGCTCTCTTGGGTCGACCGGGGCTCTCCGCTCATCACCATACGGGTGCCTATCATCATAGCGTCGAGGCGCGTATGATTCGCCCCTCGGAGGGGGCGTAAGCACTCGACGTTGGTCATCACGGGAACCTTGACAATCAAACTCTCTATGGCCCCGCTTCAGGTACTGGTCCTGGCGGGGACCACGATCTTCCCAACGCCTGGGTGACCATGGACTATGTGCCGATTGAACTGTGCCTCCAACCACTGACCTGCTATGAATTCTGTTGCGCGACTAGGAAATAGTAGAATTATGTTCCCCAGCAGCCTTAAGCAATGCACGAATCTGCTCTAAACCTCTACCAGCTTTTGAACACGATGGCTGAATTGACTCTGCTATGAGTGCTGCTGCTGCAACATTTTGAATCGCAGTTTGATATACCTGAGTTTCAGTCGGAAACAACCGTCTGGGCCGTCGACTGGATTCGGGAATCCACTGACGTGCCCGCTCGTTGAGTGCCTTCTGTAGATTGTCCAAACGTGTATGCCCAGCTAAGCTGGCCAAGCTCGCAGCCTCCAAAGTGCAAGCCTCGGGGGTCTCCCCAACGATAGGGGTCTGGAGCCCCTAAACGTTGCATCGATGCAACTCTTCCCTCTGCTCTATGGTGAGGGCCTCGGGAACGTACTCCTCATACCATTGAGACGGGCCAGCGCCGCCCTCGCCGCCACCGTTGCGGTGAAATCCGGGCGGGCTGTGCTAGGAAGTGACCACAAGAACTTCTGTCGTTGGGTCATTGATGTCTACGACACAACCTTCTTCTTGTAGATGTTTTTGGGCCTTGATACGTCTCCAACGTATCTATAATTTTTGATTGCTCCATTCTACTTTATCTACTGTTTTGGACTATATTGGGCTTTATTTTCCACTTTTATATTATTTTTGGGACTAACCTATTAACCGGAGGCCCAGCCCAGCACTGCTTTTTTTGCCTATTTCGGTGTTTCAAGAAATGTAATATCAAACGGAGTCCAAACGGAATGAAACCTTCGAACGTGATTTTCTCACCGAACGTGATCCAGGGACTTGGGACGCTACTCCAAGGAACGAAGAGGCGGTCACGAGGGTGGGGGCGCCTCTAGGGCGCCCCTGCCTCATGGGCCCCTCGCCGCCCACCGACGTACTCCTTCCTCCTATATATACCTACGTACCCCAAACGATCGTAACAGGAGCCAAAACCTAATTCCACCGCCAACTTCCTCGTATCCACGAGATCCCATCTTAGGGCTCTGTTCCGAGCTCCTACCGGAGGGGCATCCACCACGAGGGCTTCTACATCAACACCATAGCCCCTCCGATGAAGTGTGAGTAGTTTACTTACCTTCGGGTCCATAGCTAGTATCTAGATGGCTTCTTCTCTCTTTTGGATCTCAATACAATGTTCTCCCCTCTCTCGTGGAGATCTATTCGATGTAATCTTATTTTTGCGGT
This sequence comes from Aegilops bicornis, assembly GCA_021605145.1. Classification (NCBI taxonomy): domain Eukaryota; kingdom Viridiplantae; phylum Streptophyta; class Magnoliopsida; order Poales; family Poaceae; genus Aegilops; species Aegilops bicornis. Next base: position 2,085,711 of record JAHIAL010000008.1, read on the forward strand.
GTGTTTGTTGAGACCGATGAATTGTGGGTTTATGATCCAGCTTATCTATGAATAATATTTGAATCTTCTCTGAATTCTTTTATGTATGATTGGTTATCTTTGCAAGTCTCTTCGAACTATCCGTTTGGTTTGGCCAACTAGATTGGTAGTTCTTGCAATGGGAGAAGTGCAAAGCTTTGGCTTCAATCTTGCGGTGTCCTTACCAGTTACAGAAAGGGTTGCAAGGCACATATTGTATTGTTGCCATCGAGGATAAGAATATGGGGTATTTATCATATTGCATGAATTTATTCCTCTACATCATGTCATCTTGCTTAAGGCGTTACTCTGTTTTTAACTTAATACTCTAGATGCATGCTGGATGGCTGTAGATGAGTGGAGTAATAGTAGTAGATGCAGAATCGTTTCGGTCTACTTGTCTTGGACGTGATGCCTATATACATGATCATACCTAGATATACTCATAACTATGCTCAATTTTGTCAATTGCTCAACAGTAATTTGTTCACCCACCGTAGAATACTTATGCTCTTGAGAGAAGCCACTGGTGAAACATGTGGCCCCCGGGTCTATTCTCATCATATCAATCTCCATCACTTTAATACTTGCTTTGTTTTTACTTTGCCTTTTACTTTTCACTTTGCATATCTATAACAAAAATACCAAAAATAATATATATCATCTCTATCAGAACTCACTCTAAATAAGTGACCTTGAAGGGATTGACAACCCCTAATCGCGTTGGTTGCGAGGAGCTATCGTTTTGTGCAGGTACGAGGCACTTGTAAGTGGCCTCCTTTGGATTGATACCTTGGTTCTCAAAAACCGAGGGAAATACTTACGCTACTGTGCTACATCATCCTCTCCTCTTCGGGGAAATCCAACGCAGTGCTCAAGAGATAACAGGCCTCCAAGTTCAGAGGTTTGTAGGACAGTAGCAAATTTCCATCAAGTGGATGACCTAAGGTTTATCAATAGATGGTCTCTCTCAAGCAACCCTGCAACCAAATAACAAAGAGTCTCTTGTGTCCCCAACACACCCAATACAATGGTAAATTGTATAGGTGCACTAGTTCGGTGAAGAGATGGTGATACAAGTGCAATATGGATGGTAGATATAAGTTTTTGTATTCTGAAATTATAAAAACAGCAAGGTAACAAGTGATAAAAGTGAGCGTAAACGGCATTTCAATGTTAGGAAACAAGGCCTAGGGTTCATACTTTCACTGGTGCAAGTTCTCTCAACAATAATAACATAACTGGATCATATAACTATCCCTAAACATGCCACAAAGAGTCACTCCAAAGTCACTAATAGCGGAGAACAAACAAAGAGATTATTGTAGGGTACGAAACCACCTCAAAGTTATCCTTTCTGATCGATCTATTCAAGAGTCCGTAGTAAAATAACATGAAGCTATTCTCTCCATTCGATCTATCCTAGAGTTCGTACTAGAATAACACCTTAAGACACAAATCAACCAAAACCCTAATGTCACCTAGATACTCCAATGTCACCTCAAGTATCCGTGGGTATGATTATATGATATGCATCACACAATCTCAGATTCATCTATCAACCAACACAAAGAACTTCAAAGAGTGCCCCAAAGTTTCTACCGGAGAGTCAAGACAAAAACATGTGCCAACCCCTATGCATAGATTCCCAAGGTCACGGAACCCGCAAGTTGATCACCAAAACATACATCAAGTGAATCAATAGAATACCCCATTGTCACCACGGGTATCCCACGCAAGACATACATCAAGTGTTCTCAAATCCGTAAAGACTCAATCCGATAAGATAACTTCAAAGCGAAAATTCAATCCATTACAAGAAGATAGAGGGGGAGAAACATCATAAGATCCAACTATAATAGCAAGGCTCGCGGTAAATCAAGATCGTGCCGAATCAAGAACACGAGAGAGAGAGAGAGAGAGAGAGAGAGAGAGATCAAACACATAGCTACTGGTACATACCCTCAGCCCCGAGGGGGAACTACTCCCTCCTCGTCATGGAGAGCGTCGGGATGATGAAGATGGCCACCGGTGAGGGATCCCCCCTTCGGCAGGGTGCCGGAATAGGGTCCCAATTGGTTTTTGGTGGCTACAGAGGCTTGCGGCAGCGGAACTCCCGATCTAGGTTTCTTTCTGGAAGTTTAGGTATTTATAGGAGGGTTTGGCGTCGAGAACAAGTTAGGAGGACCCACAAGGAGTCCACGAGGCACAAGGGCGCGCCCCCCACCCTCATGGGCCCCCCGGGACTCCTCTCCAATAACTTTTTGTCCCGGTATTTTTTATATTTTCCAGAAAAGATCTTCGTTGATTTTCAGCGCATTTCGAGAATTTTATTTCTGCACAAAAACAACACCACGGTAGTTCTGCTGAAAAGAGCGTCAGTCCGGGTTAGTTATAATCAAATCATACCAAAATCATGTGGAAATATTGTAAACATGGCATGAATACTTCATAAACTATAGATACGTTGAATACATTTGAAACATAGAGAGATCATTATGAAGAATATGACTAGCACATTTGAATCTAACCCACTTCCTATGCCTAGGGATTTTGTGAGCACATAATTTATAGGAACAAGAATCAACTAGCATAGGAAGGCAAAACAAGTATAACTTCAAAACTTTAAGCACATAGAGAGGAAACTTGGTATTATTGCAACTCCTACAAGCATAAATTACTCCCTCATAATAATTTTCAGTAGAATCATGAATGAATTCAACAATATAACCATCACATAAAGCATTCTTTTCATGATCTACAAGCATAGAAATTTTTCTACTCTCCACATAAGCAAAATTCTTTTCATTCGGAATAGTGGGAGCAAACTCGACAAAATAACTGTCATGTGAGGCATAATCCAATTGAAAATTAAAATCATGACGACAAGTTTCATGGTTAACATTATTCTTTATAGCATACATGTCATCACAATAATCATCATAGATAGCAACTTTGTCCTCATAATCAATTGGAACCTCTTCCGAAATAGTGGAATCATTACTAACTAAAGTCGACACTCTTCCAAATCCACTTTCATAAATATCACACTAAGATTCAACACCCTCCAAAATAGTGGGATCACTAATTCCTCAAGTTGACACTCTTCCAAACCCACCTTAGATGATAGTATTATTCATACTCCGAAAGATTTAAGTGATGATCATGGAGCATTCTACAATTAATATAGACTAACCAATATCCAAGCTCAAAATATATAAGTGAAGCACACAAAGCATTCTATAAAACCATACTCAAAAGATATAAGTGAAGCACACGAAGCATTCTATAAATCAATGAAGTGCTAACTCATACTAGCATGGTTCCTAAATAAAAAAAACACAAGGGACACAAATCATGTGAACAAAACAAAAACCGAGGTATACCAATAATTGTTGAAGAAGAAAGATGGGGTGCCAACCAGGGCATCCCCAAGCTTAGATGCTTGAGTATCATTGAAGCATTTACTTGGGGTGCCTTGGGCTTCCCCAACCTTGAACTCTTGCCTCTCTTTATTCTTCTCACATCGGTAACTCCTCGTTCTTCGAACACTTCATCCACACAAAACTTAACAAAACTTTGTGAGATCCATTTGTATAATAAAGCAAATCACTACCTTTAGGTACTGTTGCAAACTCATTTCAATTTAATATTAGCACTTTATCTACTGTATTCCAACTTCACCATGGTTCATACGCCCCCGATACTACCCATGGATTCATCAAAATAAGAGAACAACACATAGAAAACAGAATCTGTCAAAAACAGGACAGTCTGTAGTAATCTGGAAATTTAGTAAACTTATATAACTCCAAAATTCTAAATAAAATATGAAAATTTAAACAATTTGTACATAAGTAATGTGCAAAACGTTTCAGACCCATTTGACTTTCCAGTAAAACATGTAAATTCACGCACTACAGCCAATGTTTCTGTTTTTGTACTGCACATAGTAAACAAGCAATCTAATCATCCTAAAACAAAAGCTGGACACATTATTTTTATAATAGAAAGGATATATACAAGGGGATAATTATTTATAGAGAAACTTCCATGAATAATTCTACATTGTTTCCATGAGCATGAACACAAGTGCTCAAGGTCGACCCTCACTTCTCCAATGCAGAACTTCCCGATCACTTCTCTTTTGGAAAAACTTTTTTAGGCATGAGGGGCAAGTAAAATAATTTGTATTTTCATTCTTTAATTTTTTTTGTATGTTTCACCCAAACTAAGCAGAAACAAAAAGGAGAAGCAAAATCTACTTTGTGAAGAAAGCAAACAAGCACACACGAGAATATCAACCCCACGCTATTGCTCCCCGGCAACGGCGCCAGAAAAGAGCTTGATGTCTACTACACAACCTTCGTCTTGTAGACGTTGTTGGGCCTCCAAGTGCAGAGGTTTGTAGGACAGTAGCATCCCTCAAGTGGATGACCTAAGGTTTATTAATCCGTGGGAGGCGTAGGATGAAGATGGTCTCTCTCAGCAAACCTGCAACCAAATAACAAAGAGTCTCTTGTGTCCCCAACACACCCAATACAATGGTAAATTGTATAGGTGCACTAGTTCGGCGAGGAGATGATGATACAAGTGCAATATGGATGGTAGATATAAGTTTTTGTAATCTGAAATTATAAAAACAGCAAGGTAACAAGTGATAAAAGTGAGCGTAAATGGTAATGCAATGCTAGGAAACAAGGCCTAGGGTTCATACTTTCACTAGTGCAAGTTCTCTCAACAATAATAACATAACTGGATCATATAACTATCCCTCAACATGCAACAAAGAGTCACTCCAAAGTCACTAATAGCGGAGAACAAACAAAGAGATTATTGTAGGGTACGAAACCACCTCAAAGTTATCCTTTCTAATCGATCTATTCAAGAGTCCGTAGTTAAATAACATGAAGCTATTCTTTCCGTTCGATCTATCCTAGAGTTCGTACTAGAATAACACCTTAAGACACAAATCAACCAAAACCCTAATGTCACCTAGATACTCCAATGTCACCTCAAATATCCGTGGGTATGATTATACGATATGCATCACACAATCTCAGATTCATCTATTCAACCAACACAAAGAACATCAGAGAGTGCCCCAAAGTTTCTACCGGAGAGTCAAGACGAAAATGTGTGCCAATGCCTATGCATAGATTCCCAAGGTCACGGAACCCGCAAGTTGATCACCAAAACATGCATCAAGTAAATCAATAGAATACCCGATTGTCACCACGGGTATCCCACGCAAGACATACATCAAGTGTTCTCAAATCCTTAAAGACTCAATCCGATAAGATAACTTCAAAGGGAAAACTCAATCCATTACAACAATATAGAGGGGGAGAAACACCATAAGATCCAACTATAATAGTAAAGCTTACGGTACATCAAGATCGTGCCGAATCAAGAACGCGAGAGAGAGAGAGATGAAACACATAGCTACTAGTACATACCCTCGGCCCCGAGGGTGAACTACTCCCTCCTCGTCACGGAGAGCGCCGGGATGATGAAGATGGCCACCGGTGAGGGATCCCCCCTCCGGCAGGGTGTCGAAACAGGGTCCCGATTGGTTTTTGGTGGCTATAGAGACTTGCGGCGGTGGAACTCCCGATCTAGGTTTCTTTCTGGAAATTTGGGTATCTATAGGAGGGTTTGGCGTCGAGAACAAGTTAGGGGGACCCACGAGGAGTCCACGAGGCACAGGGGCGCGCCCCCACCCTCGTGGGCCCCACCTAACTCCTCTCCGATAACTTTTTGTTCTAGTATTTTTTATATTTTCCAGAAAAAATCTCCGTTGATTTTTAGCGCATTCCGAGAACTTTTATTTCTACACAAAAACAACACCACGGTAATTCTGCTGAAAACAACGTCAGTCCAGGTTAGTTATAATCAAATCATACCAAAATCATGTGGAAATATTGTAAACATGGCATGAATACTTCATAAATTATAGATACGTTGGAGACGTATCAGTCATTGCTTTCGCACTTGGAGAGGGAATCTGAGTGACCAGCCAGAAGATCGAAAAAACCATAAAGAGATTCGTCGGGCTCGATCACTGCGACTTGGGGGTGGTCGACTAGAAAGCCACCGCATGCTTCACCCACCATTGGAGTCGCGAACGGCCGGACCGCTTGCGACGGTGAACAGCGGGGAGCGATAATGTCATCGTGGACCGACCGACATCGAAGTCGGCGGTCACGAAGAAGGACGTCGCAAAAACTCGCACGGAAGTGCGTTGCCCCGCGGACGGGGAGGGCCTCGACGTTGAGGGGAGCTTCATGAAGCCAAGCGGAGTCATCGGTGATAACAACAAGCACACCGAGACAGATCTCGTGGCCCAACGCCAAACCACGGTCGGAAACCATGTTGTTGGAGAGAGGAAAATGCAACCTCATCGGAAGTCGCTTAGACGCCGGCCCCATGGTGGGCGCCAACTGTCGTCGGAGTCAGTCTGACAATAAGAATATGGGGTACGTATGAGGAGGCAAGGTTTTAGCTACGGTGAGGTTGCACACGCAAGATTACGAGTTCAGGCCCTTCTCGGAGGAAGTAAAAGCCCTACGTCTTGGTGCCTTGAGGCTGTGTCGACTGAATATATGTGGGTGTTATAGGGGGTGCGAACCCTTGTGCCAGAGGAGGAGGGTGTCTTATATAGAGTGCGCCAGGACCCTCTCTGACCTCCGTTAAACAGGGTTCAATGTGAGTTAAGATGGGGCGTTACTGGTAACGCCAACCATAAATGATCATTAAGACTACAGAGTGAATGCCTGACCGTTGCCATCCTAGGATGCCTTTAGATCTTCCAGACACCGAGTGGTTTTCCGAATGGTGGAGTCACTAAGCTGTGGTCGAGTGGAATTGGGGTATCCGAGTGGGACCTTCTGTCGAGTGGATTGCACTTCGGGATGATTCCAGTCGGTATTCTCTGTTGGTCCTTGAGTGCCTTTGACTATAGGTCAGTGTCCTTCGGTGGGGTGTCTAGGTCAAGCCTAGGACCCTACCCTAGTTACATGTCCTTGTCAGCTTAAGAGGGGGGCTTGTTGAAGGCCCAAGAGCCGGAGGTGTGAGCCGCCAGATGGTGACTTGCCTAGACAGGAAAGGTGAGTTAGAAACCGAGTTGGTCACGTTGTGTGGTCCGACTTGGGCTCTTGTAAGCCCTGGGCCTTGACCTATGTATATAAAGGCGAGACCCGGTGGCGGCTTAACTGAAGAAATATTTGATCAATAGATAGGTCAGGCGATTTTTTTCTCCCCGCTAATCGATATCCAAGCAATACAACTGAAAGCAGGACGTAGGCTTTTACCTCTTTGCGAGGGGCTGAACCTGGGTAAACCTTGTGTCCTTTGTCCTGTTCAACCCCTTCGAGCTAACCTACCACTACTGCAAGATGCTGCTAATGCAACACTATGATTAGAGACCCTTCAAGAAACTGTGTGCAATATAATAATCGCAAACAGTGGTGTTAGAGAACCGTCTAAAATGTGCAAAACGTTTGCGATGATGGATGCATCAAACACGGCTCAGATTTTAGTTGCTTGTGCAATGAAGGGCATATGGATCAGTTCAATTAACTGTTTGCGATGAGGAGGAACAAAAGAAACGGGCAGCCAGATGAAGGCGTGTGCGATACACAGCATATAGTTCACTAGGATGAACTGTTTGTGATTAGGCAACACAAAAGAAATGGTCAGCCAGATCAAAGTGTGTGCGATATACAGCATGCGGTTCACTCGAATGAACTGTTAGTGTTAAGACAAGCGAACATAAGCAATTCAATATAACAAGATGTGTGTGATACGCGGCAAAGAGGTCTGTAATCAGAAATGTGTGCGTAGACCGATAATAGCACGGACGATTGCTTCTAATAAGACGTATGTGATATTCTCTGTCTCCACAACATGTATTGGCCATTGGGGGACGGGCGGACATCCGGATATGCCATAAGGATGCGAAGAGGCATCCTACATCAGCAAGGACTAGTTGTTCCACCAGTAGCTCATGTAATAGAACTCTCAAGTTAAGTGTGCTCAGGATGGAGCACCCATCGAGATGGGTGACTAGATGGGAAGTTGTGTTGATGTTAAATTAACTGATAGGATGGGTCTTTTCTGTCAAATGACTGAAATGACCCATTCCATCCGCTAGTTTAACCTCGAGGTCCTTGTTTTTTATTTTTATTTTATTTTTTAACGTATGTTAAAAAGTTCTACCGCATTACTTTTTGACAACGTGTATACGTGGCATACAGTTGATCCACCCGACCTGTTTGTGATGGAATAAGCCGTGTGTGTTGTGGGAAAATGCTTGCTAGTGTACAACCGTTTGCGATTGATGAATTCATCACCGACGGGTTTCCTAGTGTGGTCAGTGTTCATCTCATCATGTGTACGTGTCCTTTCGTCCTTCTCTCGCATGTCTGTCACCTCGCTTCCGCAGACGTTCGCGCGCAAGCTTAAGCAGCGTGCGGGGGCGTTCTTTTGGCCAAACGGTGGTGAGCCCGTTACCACGCAACCATGCAGATTCCCGCGCAAGCTTCCCACCCGACTCGGCGAAATCCCCCAAAATCCCAATGCTTATCAGCCTACTATATAAACCCTCACGGCCGGCGAGTCCTGCGTCGCATTTTCCCCTCCCTCCCTGTAGCTTATCTCGTCTACTTCTCCCAAAATCGGCAATGGCACCGGCCGTCGTCGTCGCTCAGTCACTCCGCCGTCATCAGAGCACAACTCCAGCTGGGAGGCTACACCGCGGCGGCGGCGCAGTCCCCGGCATAGTGTAGTGCGTGCGGCGTCCAAGTTGGGTGTGCGTAGAACACGCACCACACGCTCGGCCGTCGGTGCCCGTCGGCAGCTGTTGCCGGCCACAGTTGCCGCCACAGCTCCGTCGAAAGCCAGGGCCATCAGCCGCTCCTCCGCCGTGGCCATCACCCCACTGCCGGCCACCGTGGACATCACCCGCTCCGCCACCGCGGCCCGAAGGCGGGAGGTGGTGGTCGTGGCCGCCACCCCATCGTCGTCTGCCATGGCCTCTAGGCCACCGTAGACCTCCATGATCATCACCCGCTCCGCCACCGCCACCCGCAGGAGAGAGGCGGAGGTGGAGGCACGCACGTGCGACAACGACCTCGCGTGCTACATCGAGTTCCTGCAGGAGGAGGAGGAGCGCCTCGTCGAGCATGCAAAGAGCCTCACCGCCGTCGTGGCCGCGGCACACGCCAACGCAGAGGCGAGGAATCAAGAGATCTATGAGGAGAACCACCGCTTCGAGAGGGGTCATCTGGAGCGGTAGAGGGCATTCGAGGTGAGCGTCGCTGAAGGTGCAGCAACGGCATGCACTGTATTGCAGTTGTCAAGTTCGTCGGTAGCCTCCTCCTCCTCTTCCTCTTACAAAGCGCGCTCGGCAGAGGAGAGGCTGCCGGAAGTAGTACAAAGCCCCTCCGTAGTAGTATTTAGGGGCTATTTTGTTCAGTTCATCTTACTATAGATGTGGTATATATAGTTGACCTAGTTGAACTATAGATGTACAACCTACTTAAAATTAGCTAGTATATATAGTTGAAATAGGTATTTCAGTACGTGGTTGGCAACAATTGGGGAAAAGTTTGGTCGGTTCAGCTGTAAAGTTGAACTGTTTGTATAAATTAAGCACGACTGCTTAATCTATGAATGAAATCTATGCTTAATTACTGAATTTTAGTTGCAAAAATTAGATAGTGCTACTGATTTTTTAGCTACATATTTTGAAAAATCGCAGTGTTACAAGGATTGACAAATGGCAATATTACTAGATCAACAAATGTCAATCTTTCCAGTTTGACAAATGGCAATATACCCAATATGACATATGCAAATCTTACCAAATTATCTGTACGTGGTTGCACATGGGTCATCCAAAAAAACCGTTTGCGTTGAAGGGAGGTAGAAATCCTGCTTGCCAGATTTTCTCTTGGCTTAGCGCCGAAGTCTCGCTTTGCATGCTTTATTCAATCTGAACCGTTTGCGTTGAAGAGATGCACAAATCCTACGCAGTGAATTTTCCCTTGGCTTACTGCAGAAGACCATAGCTCTCACTTTACATACAGGTGTTCTATCTAAAACGATTGCGATGAAGAGCTGAAAAAATCCTGCTCGGCACATTTTGTGGCACCCCGGCTCAGAGCAACCGGTTTACCCTGCATTGCCAGCCCAGAGATCGAGTCTTCTGGCAATACACAACAACATGGTACAGAAATAACCGCTTTATCGATACTAGGGTGGTACAAAGGTCTGATATTACATCGAGATTCGAGGCTGCGGCACACACGGTGCTCACGGACAAGATGTACATTATTTAATGAACATGGCTGGGGCCTCGATCACCAGAAACTACGCGGCAGTGGAAGAACGACGTAGTGGAACTCCATGGCACAGGGACACCGATGTGGACACGGACTAGACACGAGATGCGCTCTGATGCGAATCAACTTGCCTGAAAGCTGGCATGACACACCAGGTCAGTACATTGAATGTACTTGCAAACTCACAACAAACATAAGCCTGATGACAGACAATATCATGATAATTAATCAACTTTAATTAATGCAAGAAATTACTACAAATGCAAAGCTATGCAGAGCAACCAAACAGCGCACCGAGTCACACGGACTCGCTTACCAGACGGTTACCTCGTAACCAAACAGTGACCACACCGTGGTCACACCTGAAACCAATTACTCATGAACACCTCGAGTGTTCAAGGTTCACCACGAAACAATGCATCACAACAATTACTAGTTTGCAAGTTTAATTATAAAACTTGATCCATGGTGTGACTTACTCCCGAGTCTTGCCCATAACCGAGGGCGCGGCTATCGATAGATTAAATACACTCTGCAGAGGTAGCGCACTTTACCACACTACGGAATACTGGCCTCAGACTCCCATTCGGTGGACCAAAGTACTCCAATGAAACCCTCCCTTTGCCATGCACTCTCCCCGGCCACTCCGACCATCTCCCTCTTTGGGCTAGGTCTTGGGTGGCCCCGTGTCTACCAAAGACACCAACGGCCACCGTCGTGGCAAAACAGTCCCAAACGGGGACAAGGTACCATAAAAACAAACGAGCACACAAGGTTATGTCCGCCACCGGCGTGGTATGCACTCACATAACCTTCCCTCGCGGGAGGCACCGGCGAGAGCCACGACAAAGGACCGAATCAAGACCTTCCCATTAGGTAAATGTGGTCGCACTGAATTTAAAGCCCGATTCAGTGGCACCATGATGTGATCAACATCATATTCAGGTTGAACTTAATCAAGTATTAACTTTCAGAAAAAAACTTTTTATTACTAACATGGCATCATACCGGAAATCATGCAACTACTCATCACACATAGCAAGCAACTCTTAAGCATGGATCAAAACAAGCAATATAACTAAGCTACACTACTAAGATCAGAAACTTCTCTGGTTATAAGTCAGTTTTTTCTACAAACAACATTCTTATTAGTTCATCATTTAGTTGAAAACTATTACTAGCAAAATAGCTACCATAACTTTTCATAACAAAATATGTAGTGCAAAATCTTACTCTACTTAGCCAAAAAATTCTATGAACTCAACCAGAGGCTAAACCAAGCATATCAAGCATCATAAAACAACTAGCAATTAACCATATTAATTTATCAAATTTTAAATGCAATTAAAGACTCATATTCAAGTAGAAAATCATAGATATTGAAATAACACCATCCAAATGATGTTGTGGCTTGCCTTAGTGCAGAGGAGGGTCACACTCCTCCTGGTTAGCTTCAAGGGAAGATCCTCCTTCTGAAAATATTTTAAACCCACAAAGATAAATGTCAAAACTCATTCTAAAAATCACCAGAAATTCTAGACAGCAAGGAAAAATCCACCTTTTGGTGTGCTGCGAGAGCTTTTTGTAACAAAGACAATGCAAAAAGAATCAATTCATTTGGACTTGTGGTTTAGAAGTTATGGCTGGTCAAAGTTTGGTCAAATTTCAGAATAAATTTGAATTAAATAGAAATTCCTTGGGGGGTGATGTCAAGGCGTAGTGGGAGTGCGCCCACTGCATTCACTTCGGGCGCGAGTGGTGAGGTCGACACCGGCCCCACCAATCAGAGAGAGAGAGAGGGGGATCGAGATCAGAGGAGGGGCGGCGTTTCGCCGGAGCTCACGCCGGCGACGAGGGGGTTTGGGGCTAGGCTAGAGGGATAGATTGGAAGAGGGGCTCGTGGCGCACCTGCCTGTACCCGTGGCTTGCCGGGAGGTGGACGGAGCTGGTCGCAGTCGAGCTCGCAAGCTTCGGTGGAGGATGGGGTTTGCCGGAGAGGTGGAAGACGGAGGCTAGAGGCAGCTCCGAGGGCTTGGCGGGGTCCAGGAAGCTCCAGCAGACCACCAAGGCCCTGCCCAAGCATCTGCTTGAGATCGAGAGGCCCTGGAAAGCGGCAGCTGGCCGGCGGGATCGCCGGAGTCCTCGGGTTGGGGCGATGGCCAGAGGACTGCCCGACCAAACTACGGTCGTTCTACGTGTTCGTGGTGGTTGTGTGGAGTGGTGCGTGGCCAGGATTCGAGTCGGGTGGCTTTATATAGCCGGAGCAAGAGGGGGGACGTGTCGCCGCCGGAGCGCTCTGGACACGCGGCGAAAATCGATGAGAGGCTCCAACGCGAGGGGACAGGGTGCAGCCTCAACACCGGCGCTTGCCCATGCTCGCGGACGAGCACAGGAGGCGGTTTGAGATGGGGACAAGCACACGCGCGCAGTGTGCCATTTTGGCCGCGACCTGACCGATCTTGCTGGGCGGCTCCAAAGGCCGCCGAAGCGCCAGTGGAGGGGTCATGGGTGATGGGTCGAGGTTGTGGCACGCTATGGCAAGCCGGAGGCGAGCGCTTGCATGCACACGCGCGAAAGAGAACGCAAAGCGCCAGCCAGAGCGCGTCGAGACGCATGCCAGGCACCGTGTCCATGCGCGGTCACCAGGCTGGCATGGTCACGATGCCCAAGAGCGGCCAAACCTTGTATACGCTCTCGACCGTGCAGTGTTTACTCTAGGGGAGTTGATGGCTCATGCCCAGGTCGACCAGAAGTAACTCCACTTAGCTGACAAGTTTCTGTACAGAAACTTGGTCGCCAAGTTTGGCCACCTTCTAGAAGGCCATTAGGGCTGATATCCTGGGGTTTAGGGTTTCTTAGGAGGGTATTTAAGCTCAAGAAAGATCAAGGCTAAAAGCTTAGGGGGAAATGCACTTGCTGTAGAAAGTGCATTTCTGGTCCAGAAGTGAAAATATTTTCTACAGCAAAAATATTACAAAAAGGGATGAAATATTTTTGCATGCGAAGATTTGCCATGGTCCTAAGAATATTTAGGAATTATCTCAGATTTTTCTGAGCAAGAATAATTGAGTTTGCTTTGGAGCATAAAGTTCTGAAATAAACTTAAGAGAGAAAACTGAATATTTTCCTTTAAGGAAAAATATTCATTTTATTATTTTGGGAATTTGTGGGAGGAATAAGGTAGCTAGGTCACTTGGGTGAAAGCCAAGGATATGCCCAAGTGACAAGTCCATTGAATTGATCCAAATCAGATCAGGGCAAAAACCACGATGAAAACCAAGTCCGGAAAGAGAGAGAAGGCAAGTCCGGCAAAAAGAGAGAAGGCAAAATCCAGGCTGTCACAAACCTCCCCCACTTAGGATGAATCTCGTCCTCGTTATTCGGTTGCTTGGGAAAACCATTCTGGGTATGCAGTCCTTAAAATTACTCTCTTTCCTAGGTTGCTTCTTCTGTGTGATGCTCCCACTGAACCTTCTAAAATCTTATCTCTTTGCTGCGAGTGACCCTTTCTTTCTGATCCAATATTCTGATTGGCTTTTCCTCAAAAGTAATATCCTTAGCCAATTCTATCTCTGACATATTAGTCCTTTTAACCGGTGGTGAGATGCATCTTCTTAGCTGCGAGATGTGGAACACGTTGTGTACTTCGGACAATTCTGATGGCAATTCCAACTGGTAGGCGACTGTTCCGACTCTGGCCATGACGGGGAGTGGACCGATATATCTGGGTGCCAATCTTCCTCGGGTCTGAAACCTCTTGACTCCTTTCATAGGGGTGACTCGGAGATATACGTGTTCTCAGGGTTCGAAGCTGATCTGACGATGTTTGGCATCATAGTAGCTCTTCCGCCGGGATTTGGCCGCCATGCTCGCCCTCGGATTTCCTTGACTTGCTTCTCGGCTTCGAGCATTAAATCAGTCCCGAAAATACGGCTATCTCCGGGTTTGAGACCAATTTAATGGGTACGGCATTTCCGCCATACAGGGCTTCATAGGGTGACATCTTTAAGTCGGGCTTGAAACCGTTGTTGTAGGAAAACTCGGTGTAGGCGTACAGTCTTCCCACTTGGTTCCTTGGGCCAATGTACATGCCCGCAAAGATATCTTTTGAGTATTTTATTTACTCGCTTCACCGGTCCATCTGTCTGAGGATGGTAAGCCATGCTGTACTTCAGAGCGATCCCCAAGGCTTGATGAAGTCGGGACCAAAATGCGGATGTGAATAGAGATCCCCTGTCAGAGGTGATAGTCTTGGGTACTCCATGCAGACTGATGATTCTTGATACATACAGTTGTCCAAGTTGATTTGCACGGTATGTGGGCCGGATAGGTAGGAAGTGTGCCACCTTGGTTAGAGTGTCCACTATGACCCATACCGCATCGTTTGCTCGATGAGACCTTGGTAATCCGGTGATGAAATCCATGCAAATATCGTCCCATTTCCATTGGGATACCGGCAAAGGCTGGAGGAGTCCGGCGGGTTTTTGGTGTTCCGCCTTTACCTTATTGCAGATATCGCAGCAGGCCACAAAATACGCGATGTCTTTCTTCATTCCATCCCACCAAAATATCCGACGTAAGATCCTCATACATCTTGGTACCACCGGGATGAATTGAGTATGGTGCTTCATGCTTCCGCCAATATTTTCTTCTTCGTGACTGTCTTGGTTGGGTACGCAAAGTCTTCCTCAGAACCTTAGCGAATCTTGCTGATCCATAGTGAAATCAGGTGCTTGCCCTTGGTGCAGCTTCTGAACATATATCTGTAACACCTTATCATCCGCTTGAGCTCTGCGGATTTCTTCTTCGAGAGTAGGAGCAACTTCCAATATATTGGTAAGGCAGGCGTCCGGTGATTACCAGATTCAGCTACAGGATTTCTTCATAGAGCTCTGGAGGCAAGGAATCCATTAGGGCATTGAGGTTGGCGGGTTTGCGGCTGAGGGCATCAGCCACCACATTAGCTTTTCCCGGGTGATAATTTATTCCGAGGTCATAATCCTTAACCAACTCGAGCCATCTTCGATGTCGAAGGTTTAAGTCGGGCTGAGTGAATATATACTTGAGACTTTTATGGTCGGTGAATATCTGGCACTTCTTTCCAATCAGATAATGTCTCCAGATTTTTACAGCGTGCACCAATGCGGCCAATTCCAAATCATGAGTAGGATAATTTCCTTCAAGTTGTCGCAGTTGGCAAGATGCATAGGCCACCACTTTGCCATCTTGCATGAGTACACACCCCAGTCCTTTTCTGGAGGCGTCGCAGTAAACATCAAAACTGTGGTAGATATCTGGAAGAGTTAATACGGGTGCCGATGTCAGTCTGGTTTTTAACTCATTGAAGCTCCGTTCGCAGTCTTCAGTCCATACGAACTTCTTGTCCTTCTTGAGGAGCTCAGTCATTGGCTTGGCGATCTTGGAAAATCCTTCGATAAAACGGCGATAATATTCGGTCAGTCCAGGGAAACTCCGGATTTCAGAGATAGTGGTGGGTGCGGACCAATCAAGTACATCTTTTACCTTGCTTGGATCCACCGAGATTCCTTCTGCCGAGAGGATATGTCCGAGGAATCCCACTTGCGGGAGCCAAAACTCACATTTGCTGAATTTGGCATACAATTGATGATCGTGAAGCCGCTGCAGAACTGCGTGAAGATGTTCCTTATGTTCGTCCTTGCTTTTGGAATAAATGAGGATGTCATCAATGAACACCACCACGAACTTGTCCAAGAAGTCCATAAACACCTTATTCATCATATGCATAAAGAATGCAGGAGCGTTGGTGAGGCCGAAGGACATAATAGTGTATCCGTAAAGACCGTACCGAGTGGTGAACGTGGTCTTAGGAATATCTTCCTTCTTAATCTTGAGTTGATGGTATCCCGTCCTCAAATCAATCTTTGAGAATACTTTGGCCCCACTGAGTTGATCAAACAGATCATCAATCCTCGGCAGTGGATACTTGTTTTTAATGGTGACGTCATTCACCTGTTGGTAGTCTACACACATTCGTAGACTGCCATCCTTTTTGTCCACGAAGATTGCTGGTGATCCCCATGGTGAAGAGCTAGGACGAATGTATCCTTTTTGCAGCATCTCATCCAGTTGCTTTTTCAATTCCACCAATTCTGAGGAGGGCACCCGACAATATTTCTTATGTATCGGAGTGGTTCTAGGCACTAGGTCAATAGCGAACTCCAATTCTCGGTCTGGTAGCATGCCGCGTAATTCTTCCGAAAATACATCTGGATACTCGCTGACCACTGGGATTAATTCCACCTCTTCTGTCACGGTTGAGAAAACCATATCCTTCGTGGGGATGCGCTTGCGGGCATAAAAACTTGTGGTGCGACCTTCCATATTTTTTAGGGTAACTTCTCCGTCGCACAAATTGATGCGGCATTTGGTATTGGGTTAACCAATTCATGCCCAGAATGACATCCAATTTGTTGGAATCGATGATTATCAACAATGTTGGAAACTTGACGCCCTTGATGTCAATCTCCAAATTTCGACAGACGAGATTGCTTCTGAGCATGGATCCCGGGGATTGTACCAGCATGTGCTTTCCCAAAATCGAGCAAGAAAAAATGTTTTGGGAAGCAAAACTCCACGAAATAAAAGAGTGGGCAGCCCCAGAGTCAAATAAAATTACAGCGGGTATGTCGTTTATGAGAAACATTCCAATGACGACTTCCGGGTCCTCTTGGGCTTCGTCTGCGGAAATGTGATGAAATTGCCCTTGGATTATATCGGGGGCGGAATACTGCTCCATGTAGTTAACTTGCAGCTGAAATGGAGCGACGTGCTTGGTGTTCTTGGGACACTATCGGGCGTAGTGTCCCTTTTGACCACAGATGAAGCACGAATTGTTGCGCTGGCAATCGTCGCGCACCAGGCTGGTCACGACATACTTGACTTGTGTAGTAGTTTTGTTGACGTTCTGCTGCCAATTGGGTTTGTACTCCACCTGAGTCTGTTGCCATGTACGAGCCTTTTGCACTGGTTGCATATCCTTCTTGGGCTCGAATTTGCGCTTGTGGTCATTAGCAGTTGGCTTGTTGTCGTGCAGGAGCTTGTGTTCCCTCTCGGTGATTAGGGCCTTGTTGAACAGAGTCAGGAAGTCCGGGAAATCAAACATACTGAGAGTGCACCTGAGATGTTGATGTAGGCCGCCAAGAAATCGGTCGATCTTCCGCTCTTCGGTGGCCACATCATGGAGAGAGTAGCGGGCCAGATGGTTGAATTTATTCAGATACTCGGCGACGGTCATGCTGCCTTGAGTGAGGGCAAGAAATTCGCGTTGCTTGATCTTCATGACTCCGGTGGGAATATGATATTTGCGGAAGTGATCCTTGAATTTCGTCCAAGTAATTTCCTCGTCGGCAGGCCATATTGCTTTGGCATTATCCCACCATATAGCGGCAGCTCCTTCGAGATAATGCGTTGCAAAGGGAACCTTGTCTCCGTAGTCCGTAAGCGTAGCAGTTTCAGCTTTTCAATAGTCCTTAGCTACCGTCGGCCCAAAGGATCAGTAGTATGGCTGAAACTGGGAGGCTTGGTTCACTGAAAATCTGATAGCTTGGAATGATGGCCATTCTGGTTTCCATTCTGCCCAACCATAACTTGTACACTTTTCAGTATTTCCAGCAGATCGTTGCTCCTTATTTCTTCAAACATTCGCAGGATTTGCTCGGTGGAAGGCGGTTGTGGCGGTGGAGGCAGAGGTGGCTGGTATGGTTCAGGGGAATGTCCTGCCTGTCTTGCGGAACGACGGACAGGGACATCCTCACCAGCTTGACTATTGCTGCCTCCATGCAGCGTCCTATTTTTTGTTTTCCCAATACATAGCAACCATGATGAGAAAATTCCAAAATGGGGGAAAAACCAATGACAAATCCCGGAAGAAAGCAGCGAATAAAACCAAGTCGAAAAACTCCAACATAATTATACATAGTCCCAACATGAAAATAAACATCGCAATGGGTCTACTACCTCGTGCATGAAACTACACATCTTGACAAATGCGATTACATCCATACATCATGCTCATTACTACCACGATACTCTAACGATCTACTGCTCGGATGGTGCTGCTGCAGGCTCATCTCCTGAGCCAGACCCAGATCCTGAACTGATAGTAGAGACCTCCAGGGGAAGAGAGGTGCGCTGGCGCTGCCTTGAGGGCTCTCCCTCAGGGGCAGGCGGGGGATGGGATCTAAGCATAGGAGCGGCAGGAGTAGCAACAAGAGAAGACCATGCAGCAGGAGGACTGCAAGGGTTCACCGTCAAAGAGTTAACGGTACCCTGCGAGGTCGTCGTAGGAATGGAGGTGGGAGGAGCAGAAGTGTAGAGGACAGCGGGAAGAGGGTTCCTTATACGAGTAGCAGCGAGAGCTACGCGAGCACGTGAGAGCTCCCGAGCTAACTTGTAGTTAAGGAGATAGCTAGCAGTGATGTAGCATCCACCGTGGCTAGTGGGACGATCGCACGCTGAATTAATCAAAGGAAAGCGGAGACGCCCATTCTTGTGTAGAGATGGGTAGAAGAAAAGTCCAGGGTGGGTGTGCATGCGAACCTCATTGTAGCACAAGTCTACAAGAGCCTCGATAGCAGCAAACTGAACCGCCTGAGATGGCGTAGAAGCAAGACAACCCTTAGACGAACGAGTGTAAGCGCCGGATGGGGAACTGTGGTGTAGAGTGACCTCAAAGATAATACTCATACATTCGACCGCCAGATGCTCGCAATACACCCGATACTCTGGATCAGCACCCTCTGGATAGAGTCGTCGCCACACATTCTGAAGCAGGTGCGGCAATGTGCACGGAGCTGGCTCAGGATGGTACAAGATCGGTACTGGTGCCATCTACACTCACAAACCATACGGTTAGTAATAACAACAATAAGTCATGCATGCAATGCAACAACAATTTCCTATGTCTACCGGCACTCAAACGAAACTATCTACCGCTTTACTAACGCACTACCGTCTAGCGCGGTCTCATAATCCACAAGGGCTCGATACTCAAGCGTTGTGGCACCTCGCTCGTGAAAGCAACCGGTTTACCCTGCATTGCCAGCCCGTAGATCGAGTCTTCGCAATACACAACAACATGGTACAGAAATAACCGCTTTATTGATACTAGCATGGTACAAAGGTCTGATATTACATAGAAATTCGAGGCCAAGCGGCACACACGGTGCTGCTGGACAGTATGTACATTATTTAATGAACATGGCTGGGGCCTCGATCACCAGAAACTACGCGGCAATGGAAGAACAACGTAGTGGAACTCCATGGCACAGGGACACCGATGTGGACACGGACTAGACACGAGATGCGCTCTGATGCGAATCAACTTGCCTGAAAGCTGGCATGACACACCAGGTCAGTCCATTGAATATACTTGCAAACTCACAACAAACATAAGCACGATGACAGACAATATCATGATAATTAATCAAGTTTAATAAATGCAAGAAATTACTACAAATGCAAAGCTATGCAGAGCAACCAAACAGCGCACCGAGTCACACGGACTCGCTTACAAGACGGTTACCTCGTAACCAAACAAAGGACTACACCGGGTCACACCTGAAACCACTACTCATGAACACCTCGAGTGTTCAAGGTTCACCACTTAAACAATGCATCACAACAATTACTAGTTTGCAAGATTAATTATAAAACTTGATCCATGGTGTGACTTACTCCCGAGTCTTGCCCATAACCGAGGGCGCGGCTATCGATAGATTAAATACACTCTGCAGAGGTAGCGCACTTTACCCACACTCACGGAATACCTGGCCTCGTACTCCCATTCTGGTGGACCAAAGCATCTCACCGAAACCCTCCCTTTGCCATGCACTCTCCCGCCACTCCGACCATCTCCCTCTCCCAAGCTGGGTCTTGGGTGGCCCCGTGTCTAAAGACACCAACGGCCACCGTCAGTGGCAAAACGGTCCCAACCGGGACAAGGTACCATAAAAACAAACGAGCACACAAGGTTATGTCCGCCTCACTGGCTAGTGTATGCATCGCCCATAACCTTCCTCATGGAGAGCACCGGTGAGAGCCACGACAAAGGACCTAATCAAGACCTTCCCATTAGGTAAATGTGGTCGCATCAATTTAAAGCCCGATTCAAGGCACCATGATGTGATCAACATCATATTCAAAGTTGAACTTAATCAAGTATTAACTTTCAGAAAAAAACTTTTTATTACTAACATGGCATCATACCGGAAATCATGCAACTACTCATCACACAGAGCAAGCAACTCTTAAGCATGGATCAAAACAAGCAATATAACTAAGCTACACTACTAAGATCAGAAACTTCTCTGGTTATAAGTCATTTTTTTCTGCAAACAACATTCTTATTAGTTCATCATTTAGTTGAAAACTATTACTAGCAAAATAGCTACCATAACTTTTCATAACAAAATATGTAGTGCAAAATCTTACTCTACTTAGCCAAAAAATTCTATGAACTCAACCAGAGGCTAAAACAAGCATATCAAGCATCATAAAACAACTAGCAATTAACCATATTAATTTATCAAATTTTAAATGCAATTAAAGACTCATATTCAAGTAGAAAATCATAGATATTGAAATAACACCATCCAAATGATGGTGTGGCTTGCCTTAGTGCAGGAGGGTCACACCTCCTCTGGTTAGCTTCAAGGCAAGATCCTCCTTCTGAAAATATTTTAAAACCACAAAGATAAATGTCAAAACTAATTCTGAAAATCACCAGAAATTCTAGACAGCAAGGAAAAATCCACCTTTTGGTGTGCTGCTAGAGCTTTCTGTAACAAAGACAATGAAAAAAGAATCAGTTCATTTGGACTTGTGGTTTAGAAGTTATGGCTGGTCAAAGTTTGGTCAAATTTCTGAATAAATTTGAATTAAAATGTAAATTCCCGGGGGTGACGTCGAAGGCGTAAAGTGGGAGTGCACCTCCACTCGTACCGCTTCGGGCGTGAGTGGTGAGGCTGACACTAGGCCCCACCAGTCAGGAAAGAGAGGGGGATCGAGATCAGAGGAGGGGCGGCGTTTCGCCGGAGCTCACGCCGGCGACAAGGGGGTTTGGGGCTGGGCTACAGGGATAGATTGGAAGCGGGGCTCGCGGCGCACCTGCCTGTACCCCGTGGCTTGGCGGTAGGTGGACGGAGCTGGTCGCAGTCGAGCTCGCAAGCTTCGATGGCGGACGGGGTTCGCCGGAGAGGTGGAAGACGGAGGCTAGAGGCAGCTCCGAGGGCTTGGCAGGGTCCAGGCAGCTCCAGCAGACCACCAAGGCCCTGCCCAAGCAGTTGCTTGAGCTCGAGAGGCCCTGGAGAGCGGCAGCTGTCCTACGGGGATCGCCGGAGTCCTCATGTCGGGGCGACGGCCAGAGGCCTGCCCGACCAAACTGCGGTCGTTCTACGTGTTCGTGGTGGTTGTGTGGAGTGGTGCGTGGCCAGGATTCGAGTCGGGTGGCTTTATATAGCCGGAGCAAGAGGGGGGGACGTGTCGCCGCCGGAGCGCTATGGACTCGTGGCGAACGTCGACGAGAGGCTCCAACGCGAGGGGACAGGGTGCAGCGTCAACGCCGGCGCTTGCCCACGCTGTCGATTTGTTGCACAGAGGCGGTTTGAGATGGGGACAAGCACACGCCACAAGATCAGGTTGCTTTGGCCGCGACCGACCGGTCTTGCCGTGGCGGTTCGGCAACGGCGCAGCCTTGAGGAGGTCATGGGTGATGGGTCGAGGGTTGTGGCACGTTGAAGCAGCCGGAGGCGAAGCGCTTGCATGCACACGCCACAAATGTAACGCAAAGCGCCAAATGAAAGCGCTGTCGAGACGCATGCCAGGCACCGTGTCCACACGCGGTCACGAAGCTGGCATAGTCAAAACGATGCCCAGGAGCGGCCAAACCTTGTTTACGCTCTCGACCGGGCAGTGTTTAGTCTACGGGAGTTGATGGCTCATGCCCGGGTCGACCAGAAGTGACTCCACTTAGCTGACATGTTTCTGTACAGAAACTTGGTCGCCAAGTCTGGCCACCTTCTAGAAGGCCATTAGGGCTGATCTCCAGGGGTTTAGGGTTTCTTAGGAGGGTGTTTAAGCTCAAGAAAGATCAAGGCTAAAAGCTTAGGGGAAAACGCACTTGCTGAACAAAGTGCATTTACAGTCCAAGTGAAAAGATTTTTCTACAGCAAAAATATTACAAAAAGGGATGCAATATTTTATCATGGGAAGATGTGCCATGGTCCTAAGAATATGTAGGAATTATCTCAGATTTTTCTGAGCAAGAAATATTGAGGTTGCTTTGGAGCACAATGTTCTGAAATGAACTTAAGAGAGAAAAATGAATATTTTCCTTTAAGGAAAAATATTCATTTTATTATTTTGGGAATTTGTGGGAGGAATAAGGTAGCAAGGTCACTTGGGTGAAAGCCAAGGATATTCCCAAGTGACAAGTCCATTTGAATTGATCCAAATCAAATCAGGGCAAAAACCACGATGAAAACCAAGTCCGGAAAGAGAGAGAAGGCAAGTCCGGTAAAAAGAGAGAAGGCAAAATCCAGGCTGTCACACATTTTCCCTTGGCTTACTGGGAAAGCTATCAGTGTACATACGGGTGTTATATCTAAAACGTTTGCGATGTTAGAGTGGCAGCTAGTTGTTTCAAAATGCCTTTGTTGACTGTTATTCGAGTGCGCCTTCTCTCAAAATGGACACGAAAATTACGACAACATGTCGGGTGCCATTCCATGATAGCGTGCCAAGTTTCATGAATTTCAGACGAGTTTTGGATTTACTAGAATTTAAAAACAAAGTATCTCAACGTTTTGCCGGAAGTCAATACTGCTGGTGTTTGAAATTCATTCCCATTTCATGCATGGACCTAAGAATGCACCCAAGGACACATATTTGATTTTTCAACCAATTTATATGCACTACAGCTTGTGCATGTAGTTCAAATTTGAATTATGCACATAAAATGCCTAGAAAACCCAGTTAATATATAAAATGTCCAACGAACCCCGAAAAATTCAAAATTGAACACAACACTCCCGTTGTTCTATGTTGACACTAGAAAATATTTGAAAGCAATAACAGGAAACAGGTATCGTTTCGTCCCCAAAGGTGGCACGTTCCCTACCGAAACGATCAAGCTTGTTGTGAGAAGCTTATACCGAAACCTGCCCCAAATGGGACAAAAAATTTACCATGCCATGTCGGGTGCCATTCCATGATAGCATGCCAGGTTTCATGAATTTCAGACTAGTTTTGGATTTACTAGAACTTAAAAACCAGGTATCTCAATGTTTGTGGTCGGGTGACGGTGGCAGGGTGTTTGACATTCATTCCCATTCCTTGCATGGGACCTAAGCATGCAACCAAGGACACATATTTGAATTTTCAACCAATTTATATGCATTAGAGTATGTGCATGTAGTTCAAATTAGAATTATGCACATAAATGCACTGAAAACTCAATTAATGCATAAGAAATGTGCTAACGAACCCCAAAAATTCCAAAATTTAACACAACACTCATGTTGTTCTATGTTGACACTAGAGAAAAAAAAATTAAATCAAGAAGAGGCAACGGCTGTCGTTTCGTCCAGAAAGGTGAAACGTTCCCTACCGAAACCTTAAGGCTTGTTTTGAGAAGCTCTGGTTGGTGGGAAGCTTATACCCAAACCTGCCCCAAATTGGACAAAAAATTTATGACGGCATGTTGATGCCGCTCCATGATAGGATGCCATGTTTCATGAATTACGGACGAGTTTTGGATTTACTAGAATTTAAAAATCAGGTATCTCAATGTTTGTGACCGAGTGACGGTGGGAGGGTGTTTGACATTCATTCCCATTTCTTGCATGGGACCTAAGCATGCAACCAAGGAGACAGATTTGAATTTTCAACCAATCTATATGCATTAGAGCATGTGCATGTAGATCAAATTTGAATTATGCACATAAATGCATTGAAAGGTCAATTAATGCATAAAAATGTCCTAACGAACCCCGAAAAATTCCAAAATTTAACACAACACTCCTGTTGTTCTATATGTTGACACTAGAGCAAAAATTGAAATCAATAAGAGGCAACGGATATCGTTTCATCCAGAAAGGTGAAATGTTCCCTACCGTAACCATGAGGGTTGTTGCGAGAAGCTCTGGTTTGTGAGAAGCTTATACCCCAACCTTCCCCAAATGGGACAATATTTTTACCACTCCATGTTGCTACTGTTCCATGATAGCATGTCAAGTTTCATGAATTTCAGACGAGTTTTCTATTTACTAGAATTTTAAAACCATGTATCTCAATGTTCGCGGCCGAGCGACGGTGGCAAAGGTGTTTGACATTCATTCCCATTTCTTTCATGGGACCTAAGGTTGCAACCAAGGACACACATTTGATTTTTCAACTCGTTTATATGCACTGGAGCATGTGCATGTAGTTCAAATTTGAATTATGCACATGAATGCATAGAAAACTCAGTTAATATATAAAAAATGTCCACGCGAAACCCGAAATATCCCAAAAAATTGCAAACACTCATGTTGTTCTTTGTTGGCACGAGAAATTTTTTAAAGTAAGAAGATGCAACAAATATCGTTTCGTCCCCCAAGGTGGCATGTTCCCTACCGAAACAATCATGCTTGTTGTGAGAAAAGCTCTGGTTTGCGAGAAGCTTATACCATAACCTGGCCCAAATGGGACAATATTTTTTTACCCCAGCATCTTGATGCCATTCCATGATAGCATGCCAAGGTTCATGAATTTCAGACGAGTTTTGTATTTACTAGAATTACAAAAGCAAGCACCTCAAGGTTTTCCGGAGAGCCACGGTGCCGTGGTGTTTGAAATACATCCCCATTTCTTGAATGGGATGTAAGCATCAACCCATGGACACATATATCATTTTAGAACCCATTTTGGTGCACCGGAGCATGTGCATGTGGTTTAATTTTGAATTGTGCAACTGAAATGCCTAGAAAACAAAATTACCGTATAAAAATGTCCAAACGAACCCTGAATAATTCCAAATTTTTTGACGACACACCTGTAGTTGCATGTTCACTATAGATAGAAGTTCTAGAAATTTAAACACCATCCTTTGCAGCTGTAACCCCATTATGTAATTCAAATCAAGATAGAGATCAAGTAGATCCACACAGTTTATTATCACCAATCGTATGAGATGCTGTAAAAAATATCCTGGAGCACCGTCGGTGTATAGTACGCATATGGCTTACGCGAGAAGGTTCGTCGACTACAGTCCGCAGCCAGTGTGTCAAGCACACTAGCTCGCTCCCCAAATATCATTTCACTGTTCAATCGTCGCCGGTGAAAGATGGGGACGTGGAGCCGCGTCTCGAGGGCAACTTCGGTGGCCCACTCCAGCGAGAGCGCGGGCGCAACCGCCAGGCGCATGCTAACAAGCTTTGCGAGGGCGACCCAAATCTACAACCAGCGGCCAAGGCAGCCCAAACGGTCGTTGTTGCTTCTCAGGCGGCGGCAGCAACATCTGCCTCGGGGATAGCAACTGGCGAGAGTGGCAGAACAGCTGTCCGTTCCGCAGCCGCGGCCTTAGCCCTGATGGAGGCCGCCCAGGAGCATGTCGAGGCCGCCCACGCCCAGCTCGTGGCGATCACTGCATAAATCGAAAGAATCTTATCCGACAACGATCGGCAACCGACGACCGAAGAGTTGGCAATCGCCGAGAGCGTTTGAGTAGCCGTCCGTTCCTGCGCGGCATACCTTGCCATGACGGAGTCCGTCAAAGCCCATATGGAGGCCACCCATGCCCAGCTGGTGGCAGCCTTTTCCAAAGAGATGGCGGACGCAAATGGCGAGATGCTTGCCGAGTATGGTGTGATGGATGCCATGGAGCCCCTTCACCAGTGGACCGTCGGGTGCGAGCTGGACATGGAGGAGGCCGCGGAGATCGACGAGCACCAGTCGTAGTAGTACTCTTTATTTTGTTTAATTAAGAGCGCCGATCTTTAATTTGTTATAGTAATGTTTAGGCCAGCTAGCTCTGTTTAATTGCTAAACTTGCTCGATTAAGAAGTGTGGGTGTGATGTAGTCTCCTTTGTATACCCAAATTATGCGATGACGTGGATGAGCACTGTAACCAGGGAAATTGGAACCAAAATTTTTGATGTTCAAACTCATCGCACATGGGTTAAGCTATCTGAATCGTTTGTGATGTTCACATATCATACACAGTTCTGAATAAGGGACCGTGTTCCGATGACACTTTGTGCGCCAGCTTTTTTTTGAAGCGATTCCAAATTTTTGCTTCCACGGAAATAACTACCCCCCCCCCTTCCCTTACCAAAAGCCACATTTCCCCTGTTTCCGCCTTCCTTTCCAAGTTGAAACCTTCACTCCTTGCTTGCAGCGCCGACCCCCTCGCCGGCGACCCTCCTTCACGCTGCTCGGCCTCGCCTATCCAGGCAGGTAATCCACACCCGACCCCCATCCTCCTCCTCCTTCCACATCCCACATGCGCCGACCGCCGGCGCGAGCGCGACACCTTCCACCGAAATCACCGACCCTCCACCAAATAAGCGCCGCCCTAAGCCATGGTGCACGCAGTATAGCTAGGATCTCAAGGAGCATTTGGCAGCGGAGAAGCAAATCGCGGCCGCACGCGTGGATGAGGTCGCGATGGCTGCCATTCGTGTTTAATTTCGCATCTTGGAGGAGCACCTTGCCATTTGCTAGCTACGCCGGTTATGCATGCTCGGTTTACCCGTTGCATGTGTCGCTCCTACCTTTCCTTAACAAATTCTAGTGAATTGTGCTATCTACTTTTACCATGCAATCTGTTGCTCTAGTGTATATGTTCTATATGTCGTGCAATGTGGTGCTCACTTATTAACTGTTTGGTTAATTAGTTGTCGTGTTCAGTTAACTATTTTCAATTCTGCAAATGTGATGTTCAATTTTTCAGGGTGCAATTGTATTGTCTTCCATGTGAGAAATAAATTGATTTTTTCTTTACAAAATACATGAGAAACAAATCCAAGTGCTATATTTCCAAATTGTCAAGCATGCTTGGTTTGGTTAATTGTTTGATCTTCTAGTATGTTATACATTGTGCAATGTGGTGCTCAGTTAATGTTTGGTTCATTTGTTGTGGTGTTTAGTTAACTTTTTGGTTCCATTCTGCAATGCGATATTCAATTGTTGTGGGTGCATTCTATTATTGTATACCATGTGAGAAATAAATTGAATTTGGCTATACTAAATACATGAGAAACAAATACAATTGCTATATTTCCAAGTTGTTAAGCATGCTTGGTTTGGTTAACTGTCTGATCTTCTATTAGGAGTATGTTATATTGTGCAATGTGGTGCTCAGTTAATGTTTGGTTCATTTTTTGCGGTGTTTAGTTAACTGCTTGGTTCAGTTATGCAATGCAATGTCCAATTGTCGTGGGTATAATTTTGTATTGTTGTGCATGTGAGGAATAATCGAATTTGGTTGCACTTAATACATGGGAAACATATACAATTGCTATATTTCTTAGTTCTTAATGATGCTTGGTTTGGATAAATGGGTTTTCCATGTGGCTTCAATTAATCTGATGAATCTGCAATGTGCTTATTTTTCATCAACATATTTTATTGGTAGCATGTGAACCCTTACTTAACCT
Source organism: Aegilops bicornis (assembly GCA_021605145.1). Taxonomy (NCBI): domain Eukaryota; kingdom Viridiplantae; phylum Streptophyta; class Magnoliopsida; order Poales; family Poaceae; genus Aegilops; species Aegilops bicornis. The sequence continues at coordinate 2,113,754 of JAHIAL010000008.1, forward strand.
GATGACTAACTACCTTATATGTGTTGTAGGGAAACAATATAATGGGAAGCATTAAGGTTTACAATCGAGGTTAGCACGTGCATGGTCCGTTGTCTAATAGCACATTATTGTGCAATTGCAGGAACCATTCTAATACTTAGGTTTTTAACAATTTGGTCTTCCACATGTAGGTCCTGCTGCCAGAGGTTTTGACCCACTGTTCGACCCTTTTTGCATATGGGGAAATGAGTTGTCCATGAATATCAATCAAGTCAAGAAACTCGAAAATATTGTTAGGATAAAGAAATTGGCGACAAATAACAACAAGATCTTTGTCTGCACAATGAAGAAGACATCAGTTCACTACAGGATGGTACTAACTATCATACCTTGTCTTTTTTATTCCTTTGCCCATTTCCAATATAGAGAAGATATTTATGCACATCCTTGTTTTCAGGCCTTTCCAAAACAGTTCACTGATGATTACCTCTCAAACCACCTCTATGGACAGGAGGTGAGGAAGGTATTCATACAACACACACGGTTCAATATTGAAGTGTTCCCAAAGAGGACGAAGGATGGACGGTCAATCATCCACAGGCACTGGCATAAAGCTGCAAAGACCTTCAACATCAATGAAAGGTCAATATTCGCCTTCCGCTTCAGCAGTTTTCCCGATGAGATGCATCTGTCTATATACCGTCTATGATGCTAATTTTGAAAGGTTCTAGATGTTGCATGTGAAACTTGGTGCTGATGCAGTTATGTAATGGGGTAGCTGAGTGCTGAAGCTATATCATATTGTACTCTGATGTATTTCAATTATGAAATCCCACTTCCTTAATATGGGAATGAAATATATTATGTGTTTAATATGAATGTCAATTAGATTAATAAATGGATTATTAATAATAGGGAAATTAGCCTACTAATGGCGAATTAGTCTGCTAATTGGTTTTTGCTATTGCAAACGGTTATTGAGAAAATACCGTGGGCGATGACTTAAGGCAACACACATAGTTTCTAGGAATAAACCGTGTTGGATCGATGAACAATCACACACGACATTCTCTTCAAAACTATTTGCGTTAGGCCACCTTGTGCAAACGTTTACCACATAAAAATTGTGTGTGATGGATAGCCTTTGCCACACAGTTTCATCTACGCACCCTGTGTGATGCATTCAATAACGCAAATGATAAATCTTTTAATATTGTGTGCGATGGGAACGCCATCACAAATGATTTAACTAGGAAAATTATTTGTGATGTACCTACAAACGGAAATGTTTTCCTTGCAGCGACTGTGTGGGATGTATATACGAACGGAAACGTTTCGCGGCGACTGACTGTGTGGGATGTACTTACGACCCGGAAATGATTTCGCATGTATAATTGTATTTTTTTAGCACTACTGTACGTATAACCGTATTTCGTCGCTCGCCGGTCGCACATGACCACATTTTGCCGAGCGTGTGTGCCAGGAGGGCATATCCCCGACAATTTCTGGGTCATGTGGGAAGGACCCCCTAATCGCCCACACTCACTAGGCGACGGTTCCAAATGCCATTGCGGAAAGGGGTTTAAAACCGTTTGTATAGCACCGACGAGTACCAGTGTGCATTGCGATGGCTCCACATCTAAGTCCTTTCACTAGGGCGTCTGCCGTGACAAAACCACGACAGTTGGTGCCCACCGTGGGGCCAGAGCACGTGGTTTCGAATTATTGAAGGGCAACTTCTCAGGGATCGAAGGATACGCCGTGGGCTGGATGACTAATTGTCGTCACGGCAAGCTCTACATCGACCACGCTGGCTGTGGGCCCGAGTCCGCCACAATCGAGTACGGGTACTGGGTCCCCTTTGGCGGAATTCATGTCTTCATCGGCAAGATCGGTGAGTCAGAGCCTAAGCCAGACATTTGCACCGACATCGTCGAGACGGCTCGGCGCGCGTGACCCGCCAGGGTTCAACCCGACCGGAAGCATGTTTTCATTGGCTTTGTTCATGGGGCGGATCTTAAGGAAGATTTTGCATCTGGTGGAGAGATATTCAGGGGATGAGTCCTCAACCGGAGAAACAAAGTCAATCTACCAGATTCAGGACGGCAGGCTTGGGGGCTGTTATGATGGTGACAGTATTCCGGATCCTTATGAGGCGTCTTATAGGGCTGTTGTCTTCATGGCTGGCACTACGCCGATTCTCAACTCGTCGACAACTGCAGCTATGACGTCTGGATCAACGGCTGCCCGCTCAACTCGGCCACCGGCTCAAATTTTATCTGAACTCTTGGGCACTTTGACGACTCTTTTAGCCACAGACGTTACTATGGCGAATCAAGCACAACATAATGCGGAAGTTGCAAAGGTGCGGCATGAGGTGGCCAAAGCACAAGAGGAATTTAATGCTAAGAACATCAGGATGGCAGAGGAACGAGCCAAGATGGATGTTGTGTCACAGCGTATCATGGAAGAGGCTTTCCTCTTAAGTTTGTATCAAAACGTCTCTAATGCAGTTCTTCGAAGAAGGTACCAAACCCGTTTGCCTGCACAGTATGAGGCGTGGAATCTTTTTAACACACCTAGTGCGGGGCCAAGTAACCCGCCAGGCACAGCCCGGGCGGTTGAAATACTAGGAAGTGGGGTGGCGGCTCAACCCTGGTTACCAGACCTGCCCCATAGGGATCGAACCCCGCCCCAGCGTTTTTCCACACCATGTGGTCATTATTCCAACCCGGTGGATAACATGATAGTAGCGGCTATACCTAGCTTAATGCAATTCCTATCAGAGATGAGACAACTTTTGCAGCTGAGGCGCGGAACGCAATTGAGCTCTTACAAACAGTAGTTGCACAACAGGAGAAATATACACATAGTCGTGAGAGGGTGCATTCAGCCCCCCTCCCAAGCCGCAGTTACAACCAACGCATTGAGTCGCCGGCGGTTTCCAGTAGCGAGCGACGACGTCGACCAAATCAAGATGACCCGCCCTTACTTATGCTCAAGAGATTGTGGATGATGCCAGAGCCCGCCGAGAGGCGGAGGCAGCTCCGGCGGCTCAGCTGGGGGCTTATCAGCAGCCTCCGGTGACCCCTTCGACATTAGTAGGGGTAGGTATGATTTCCAGTTCTGTTGGAGTGCCTTGTTTAGTACCAGCTTTACGTAATGAACAATTTCCTAAGGATTTTAAGTGTCCTCGCAAGGTGGCTAACTCACCACTAGGGAAAACCTTATACACAGAAACTTACTAGTAGCGCGGGACAAAAAGAAGCGCTACTACAATTTACCACTAGCGCGTGTAAACTAAACGCGCTGCACCTAAGTTTGTAGCAGTAGCGCGTCTCACGGAAGAAGCGCTACTCCTACAATTCCCCTACTGTTCTCGCCAGGCTACCAATAGTAGTAGCGTGCTCAAGCAAAGGGCGCTACTGCTAAGATTGTTGTACCAGCATGTTTTATGCAGAAAGCGCTACTGCTAAGGAAAGGAAAATAAAATGAAAAACATATAGAAAAGTAAATGAAAATGAAAGAAATAGAAAAAGGGGAAGGACAAAAGAAAATGTGAATGAAAATAAATGAAAAATAAAATAAAGAAGAAAGGCGAAAGCAACAGCGGGCTTTAAAGGTGTGCTATAGCTAACTTAGCAGTAGCGCTTGTTGCCATCCAGCGCTATAGCTAATGTAGGAGTAGCGCTTTTCCTGGAACGCGCTACTGCTACTTTTGACTTAACCACGCGCGGTTCTTCCTCCCCACAGCCACTTCCCCCAAATCCAACTCGCGCGTCTGCTGTCGCCGCCGTCGTCGCCCTACATCGCCAGAGGCCGCCGCGCGCTCTCCCGTCGCCCTCCACATGCCCTCGACGCCGCCCCGACCCTGACCTCGACGCCACCCCCGACCCCGACCTCGACGCCCTCCTACATCGCGCCCTCTGCTGCGCGCCTCAGCCCCGACCCCGACCCCGTCCCCGACCTCGATGCCGCGTGCCCCTCCGTCGGCCGCTCCCTAACTCCGCCTCCTCCCATACCTCTGCCTAGCTAGGGTTACCAGGGTTCATCAAATTTTAGAGTTCATCTAACTAGTTAGGGTTCATCAAATTAGATGCTAATTAGGGCAGTAGTTGTAGATTCTTAATTGTAAACTAGATGTTAATTAGGGCAGTAGTTGTAGATGCTTAATTAGTTTTTAGGACAAATTCCTAGGGTTCATCAATGGGCACTTAAGTAGTTGTAGATGATTAAGTACCTAGGTAAGGTTCATCTAATTAGTTAGTACTTGTAGATGCTTAAGAACTAGGGCAGTAGGGTTTAACTAGGGCAGTAGTGTTTAGTTTAGAGAAAAATTGAATATAGCTTTTTACTGGTTTTTAGTAAGTGTTTAATAGAATTAGTAAGAAAATTAATAGAACTAGTTGAACTAGTTTATTTTTAGTAAGAACTAGTTTATTTTTAGTAAAAAAATTAATAGAACTAGTTGAACTAGTTTATTGTTAGTAAGAACTAGTTGAATTAATAGAACTAGTTTTTTGAGTAAGAAAATTAATAGAACTAGTTGAACTAGTTTATTTTTAGTAAGAACTAGTTTATTTTTATTTATAGTAAGTGCTTAGTTGAACTAGTTGAATTAATAAAACTATTTTATTTTTAGTACAAAAATTAATAGAACTAGTTTACTTTTTTTGTTAAAGCAATTATTCCCGCATCGACGTCGACGATGCCTATCCCGCAACCTCGTCGTCGACTCAGCGGAGGAGGTTTGCTTGATAAGAGGGGCCATGTCCGGGACTGGGCTCCGCCGGGCTGGTACTGGGATGTGCTACCTTCCGGGAGGCGCAGCTTGGTGTGGAGCCAGCCCGTCGTTGACCTGAACCTTCTTTGGTGGTGGTCGTGTGAGCAGTGATGGTGTGGAGGCTTGAGGACCCCATGGAGCTGGTACGTCATTGCGTCAGCGAGGAGGACGAGCACGTCTGTCGCTACATGGTTGCGTTGGAGGGCAGGTTCTCCAATACCTAGTAGGTTCTTCAGGGATCTCACTGGAGCAATGATCCTGTGATGGTTCCGTCTCTTTGGGTGTCCACTGTCCGGGCCGATACCCGTCGTTCACTAGGGTTTTAACTAAATTAGTGAGGTTATATGTATGAGACTATTCGAGATGTATTAGTGATAATATTCGACAATGTACGGACGCAAGAGATGATTTAGTTTTGCTTATTGAATGCATGCTAATTTTAATACTAATTTATTTTATGATTTAGTTTTGCTTATTGAATGCTCAAATTGGAGAAATACTCCTATTTTGAATGCTCAAATTGGAGAGCACTATTTTGAATACTATTTTGTTTTTGCAGCCAAATCTCCATGTCGTTGATACGTCTCCAACGTATCTATAATTTTTTATTGTTCCATGCTATTATATTATCTGTTTTGGATGTTTAATGGGCTTTACTATGCACTTTTATATTATTTTTGGGACTACCTATTAACCGGAGGCCCAGTGCAAAATTGCTGTTTTTTTGCCTATTTCAGTGTTTCACAGAAAAGGAATATCAAACAGAGTCCAAAGGGAATTAAACCTTCGGGGGAGTCGTTTTTGGAACAAAAGCAATCCAGGAGACTTGGAGTGGACGTCAAGGGAGCAACGAGCCGGTCACGAGGCAGGGAGGCGCTCCTACCCACCCTGGGCGCGCCCCCACCCTCGTGGGGCCCTCGTAGCTCCCCTTACTGACTTCTTTCACCTATATATACTCATATACCCTGAAAACATCCAGGAGCACAATAGATCGGGAGTTCCGCCGCCGCAAGCCTCTGTAGACACCAAAAACCAATCAGGACCCTGTTCCGGCACCCTGCCGGAGGGGGATCCCTCACCGGTGGCCATCTTCATCATCCCGGCGCTCTCCGTGACGAGGAGGGAGTAGTTCACCCTCGGGGCTGAGGGTACGTACCAGTAGCTATGTGTTTGATCTCTCTCTCTCTCTCTCTCTCTCTCTCTCTCTCTCTCTCGTGTTCTTGATTTGGCACGATCTTGATGTATCGCGAGCTTTGCTATTATAGTTGGATCTTATGATGTTTCTCCCCCTCTACTCTCTTGTAATGGATTGAGTTTCCCCTTTGAAGTTATCTTATCGGATTGAGTCTTTAAGGATTTGAGAACACTTGTTGTATGTATTGCATGTGCCTATCTGTGGTGACAATGGGATATCACGTGATCCACTTGATGTATGTTTTTGTGATCAACTTGCGAGTTTCGTGACCTCGTGAACTTATGCATAGGGGTTGGCACACGTTTTTGTCTTAACTCTCCGGTAGAAACTTTGGGGCACTCTTTGAAGTTATTTGTATGTTAAATAGATGAATCTGAGATTGTGTGATGCATATCGTATAACCATACCCACAGACTTGAGGTGACATTGGAGTATCTAGGTGACATTAGGGTTTTGGTTGATTTGTGTCTTAAGGTGTTATTCTAGTACGAACTCTTGAATAGGTCGATCAGAAAGGATAATTTTGAGGTGGTTTCGTACCATACAATAATCTCTTCGTTTGTTCTCCGCTATTAGTAAGTTTGGAGTGACTCTTTGTTGCATGTTGAGGGATAGTTATATGATCCAATTATGTTATTATTGTTGAGAGAACTTGCACTAGTGAAAGTATGAACCCTAGGCCTTGTTTCCTAGCATTGCAATATCGTTTGTGCTCACTTTTATCATTATTTACCTTGCTGTTTTTATATTTTCAGATTACAAAAACCTATATCTACCATCCATATTGCACTTGTATCACCATCTCTTCACCGAACTAGTGCACCTGTACAATTTATCATTGTATTGGGTGTGTTGGGGACACAAGAGACTCTTTGTTATTTGGTTGCAGGGTTGCCTGAGAGAGACCATCTTCATCCTACGCCTCCCACAGATTGATAAACCTTAGGTCATCCACTTGAGGAACATTTGCTATTGTCCTACAAACCTCTGCACTTGGATGCCAGACAACGTCTACAAGAAGAAGGTTGCGTAGTAGACATCAGTCGTCGCCGCCGTCATCCCCATCATAGGCCCCCTCCGACCTCGAGGTGAGACTAGCGAAATCTCCATGTCAATATCAGTCCTATAAGATATTTTGAAATGTTTTTGTTCATATTTTCAACCATTGAAATGCAATGACCATCAAGTTTGAATGCAATGACCATCAAGTTTGAATGCAAATAGGATATGTGCTTGCCCAAGTGGCCATGTTTGCAGGTAACACCTCCGAGTGGCCTATGTTTTGCCGGAGTGTTGATTAATTTCCGTTTCGGCAAATTTCAAGCGCTCGATATGCCCTTTTTTAGTAAAGGTCATGTCGTATTTTTCTGTGAATTTTGGCATGACTTGTGCTAGAATATGTAGGAAATATCGAGTGGCCTGGATTTTCTAGAAAGATAATTAAACGACATTTTGGGTTGACTTTAAGTCTATCGAGGCTTCATACATGACAACCAAAAAACGAGTGAGGGAGAAAGTCTACACCATATATGAGAGAGGAAGAAACCCGACTGTTGTCGTGGGGGTCGTTTCTCCTTCTTCTCCTTGTGCTAGACCTTTGTTAGGCACTAAGGGAAGGAGGAGTAACAACCATCACCGACGGTCGAAAAATCAATGAGGGAGTGTGTCCACCATAAATGAGAGAAGAAGAATGCTGATTGTTGTCGTGGGGGTGGCTTCTCCTTCGTTCCCATGTGCTAGACATATTGGTTCAATGCACTCGGGGACGAAGGGAGGAGCGACCATCACCAACGGTCGAATATATACACCACGTGAGCTGAGAGTTTTCAAACAAAAGACTCGACGGACCGATAGTCAGCCCGTGTTGAATAATAATTATCTAATTTAGTTTTTATAGTACATATATTGAATTTTAGAAGTTTAATCTTTGAATTATGAACATAGGAAATGTCATCGGACGAAAGTCTCGCGGAGTGCTCCTGGTGCAGCAACAACCGGGTTTACGCAATAGGCCTCACTTGGTAGAAGGTCGGCGCTTGACATTAAGTCTGCAGGAGGCCTTCGATGTTGAAATGGTACGCTATGACGCAAATTTTTTTTTCGTAATTAAGCTTGACTTCTACTACTTCAACGTGTCTTTGAAGATCATGAGAGTATGGAAACAAAGAAAATTCACCTAAGGACCCATCATGGTATGGATTTTGAGGTAAATCAATACAATTACGAGAGCGTATCCCATTTTGGTTGCCCGAATTGGGAAGCACTTTGCAAGATGTATGATTTTCATGAGGGTATGCTTGTCACCATGGACCTTGGTGATCCTGACATCGAGGAAGACAATTTGGACATTTGGGTCCTTGTTGATACCCTTCCAATCTATCGCTATGTTAGTTTCTCAAACATAGTTATTAAATAATTTATATTGTTTATTTCAAAATAGTTGACAGCTTATTTCCATTAATAGCTTATTTTCGTTCTTCAAAGAATGTGCGGAAGATGGTAGACAGAACCTACTACACGATGGCTCAGAATTAACTTATCAGGAGAAAAATCATCTGATCGCATTTATTACTGATCTTGAGAATTATTATATGTATTATCAAACTCCTCCACATTATGGTCAATATGTGCCACTAGTGCACGTGTTGAACTATGCTAACATCCCTGGAGATGTTATGGTAAGATTTTTTAGTATTACGACATCTGTGCATCTTTTGCATAAATTCTTCTAAAATTGAACTACATTGCTAACTACGAAATTATTACTATGTTTTTTTACAGATAATCCTGCAGGAGTGTGTGCCTCATCTGATGTTTCAGAAAGGTCGCCTTGATGTTTTGAATATACGGCCAGGTCATCCTACGAATCACTCCTATTCATATCGGATTTCTAAAACCAATGAAGACATGACAATCAAAGATTAGAAAAATGTATGGTCACTTTCGTGAGGGAGCTACTTGGAAGCAACATTAGGCGAAGGGCAAGCATTGGAGACGGATAATCTCCATTCTCCATAATGGAGAGTCAGGGCCTATCTTGTTTTATGCTATTTTACCTAAGAGAATGTAGTAGGTCCTATGAGAGAGAAGTAGGTCCTAGGTACAATGTGTTATTATGTGTTACAATGTGTTAGAGTTGATGATGATGAGGAGTTGTGATTATGACTACTGATCAACTTGCTATATGATGTCTCATTGATAAAAATGATGATCATGAGGAGGTGTTATATGACAATGATGTATTATGATGATAAGTTGTTAATGATATGATGATGATGATGAGTTATTATGTCATTGGGTGAAAGAACCGCGGTTTAGTTTCAAGTGGATGGATCCAAAGTGACCAATGGTCACTTTGGATCCATGCACTTGAAACTAATCCATGGTTCTTTCATCCAATGATGTAATAACTCATTCTGATGTCAAAACAATCTCTAAATTGCTACTGTATGAAAACTTACATAATGGCGTATGAATACGAGATAAAAAAAGAAATACCCAACAATAGTAGTAGCGTGCCACCCCGCACTACTGATATACCTAAACCCGACGCTACTGCTAGCCTTTTCCCTAGTAGTAACTATACAGTTGATCTTCCCCTTGAGGCCTGGATTGAGAGTTATGAGTTAGCCATGGAGATGCTAGATGTCAATGATGTTGTGTGTGCTAATTAAATTACCATGATGTTGGGCGTGCCTGCTCTACCCGCCAACTCCATCAATTCATGGGCACAGTTGAAAGCTCGATTCATTCAGAATTTTAAAGGAATGTGCAAGCAGCCTTTGACGGTTATTGATCTTGATAATTGTGTGCAGCGTGAGGATGAGTCAGCTCACCATTGGGTTTGGCGGGTCTCAGCTATTATGTACTCTTTAGACAGTATTGCGGTAGGTCAGGTGGTTCTGGTTTTGGAGAAGAAATGTCATTTTACCCCCCTTAAGCAGAAGCTTGGGTGGCTTAAGCGTCATTGTAATGACATGGGAGAGCTCATGGTGGCTCTCATCAAGTATGTCGAATCTGATACCACCAAAGATCCTGGATCTGATGATGAAAAATCCAACAAGGAAAAGAAGAGTGGCAATGGTAAGAGTCAGTAGCAGACCGTGATGTGGCATAACAAGAAAGAACTGTGGTAACGGTGGCGCATAAACCCGATGGCGGGTCAGATCTTGTAGCTAGCACCAACATTGGATATAAAAACCAGCGCCATAATGGCAATGGTAAGCAATCCTTTGGAGGGAAGAACTTTAATATTGAGGTGATGATGAATGAGCCTTGTCCAAAACACAGGCAGCCAATAAGACGGCAACTCATGCTTGGAAGGACTGTTTCATTATGCGAGAGTACAGGAATTCCAACTTCAATCAGAATCGTGGCAACAATAATGGCCCGCCTGGTGGGTCAGGGTTCGGCTCACAAGGGCCCGACTTTGGTGGTGGCGGCTCAAGTTCTGGGTATCAAGGATAGGTTAACCAGGGTGGTTATAATCAACGATGCAGTCGGGGTGACCCGGCTGGCATTAGTCGAGGATACGAGTAATCCAAAGCAGCTCAACAATGTCCAGTACCATGTCTTCGCTACAAGTCTTTGCAAGCGGTATCGGAAGGTTCATAAACGCCTTGATCGATTGCAATTGAGCGGCGGTACCTCAATACTTGCGATGGTCGAGTATCCAATAACATGGAGTCGCGAGGATCACCTCGCCCCGGGTTGACAATCCAGTCGGCTAAGCGCTGGTGGTAGCCCCTCGTGTCGGGGTTAGAAATTCACTAAGGTGCTCATGGATGGTGGCCGCAGCATCAATATCCTTTATTATGACACCTTTCGCCAGATGTTAGCTGATTAAGATCTTAAGCCATCTTCTACAGTTTTTCATGGGGTGGTACCTGGTAAGTCGGCATATCCTGTTGGAAAGATTGCCCGGGAAGTGGCTTTTGGCGATGGCTATGACTACTGAACAGAGATGTTGTGGTTTGAAGTGGTCAAGATCAGGAGCCCTTATCATGCATTGTTTGGATGGACGGCTTATGCCAAGTTTATGGCCCGGCCTAGATATGTTTATTTATAACTTAAAATTCCAGGGAGTAAGGGTACTATTATGGTCCATGGTGATCGTAAAATTGCCTTGGAATATGAGGAAGGAGATGTTGCTTATGCTGAGTCGGCCTGTGCCACGGAGGAGCTTAAGTTTTATAAGGACAATGTCGACCCGGCTGATATGACCCCTTTGAAGAAGCCTCCCACTAAGCAAGACCCTTTGTTGAAGTTTAAGTCGGCTGATGATACTAAGCAGATTGACTTTGTCCCTGGCGACTCATTTCAGCAGTTCATAGTGGGGGCATATATGGATCAAAAATAGGAAAGCGCGCTCATCAAGTTCATCCGTGAGAATTAGGACATCTTTGCATGGAAACCCGCTGACATGTCAGGTGTACCGAGAGAATTCGCTAAGCACACTCTTAATGTGGATCCTAAATTTAGGCGGGTCAAGCAATTTCTTTGTCGCTTCAATGAAGAACGACGTAAAGCCATTGGAGAAGTGGTGGCCAGGCTCTTAGCATTTGGGTTTATCGTGGAGGTTTTCACCCTGAGTGGTTGGCTAACCCAGTGCTGGTACTGAAGAAGAACGACACTTGGCGTATGTGTGTTGACTACACAGATCTTAGCAAAGCTTATCCAGCTGATCCGTTTGCTCTCCCCCGTATCGACCAGATAATTGATGCCACGACGGGTTGTGAGAGTTTATGTTTCCTGGATGCTTATTCTGGTTATCATCAGATCAAGATGGCAGTTAAGGACCAAGAGAAGACGTCTTTTATCACCCCTTTTGGAGCCTTCTGCTATATTTCAATGCCTTTTGGAAGATCACAGTGAAGATGAGACCAGGTTCTGCTATTTCCATCAACATTCGTGCGCCAACTTTTAGTCCGTAACACTTGAGAAAGTTTATCCAAGTTCATCCATAAAAAAAGCAGTGATCTTCTTGGTTCATGAACCCTACTCGGAACTTATATCCATGGCTTGTCTTCAATGTGACCATTAAACTGGTGTATTCAGTTATGGCAAGGCCGACCATCTTGAGTACATCTGTTCTGGCAAAGCAAGGAATGCACTGCAGGAAAAACAATATGAGAACACAATGTATTCGTTATTCAAATCTAGAAATAATTTCCTCCTTCACGTCGGTGTTGACCATGGTACTAGTACCTTTTATCCAAATATAGAAATCCAAATTTCCAAATTAATCGACAGCATGTTCAAAACCCCCGCCTTCCCGGATAAAAAAAGGATTCTAGGCACATACTGTGAGTGTTTTAAAATCATGTGTTAGGATGAGAAGGAACAAGTGTGGCATCTCGCCAAGGGCGCAGAAACCTGTAGGGTCCTCGCACTTTGGGCACTGCAAATGAAACAGACTAGATTCAGTAGGAAGAAAAATGCATCAACGATGGCGGCTGCCATCCTAGGATTGCCCGCGACCAAGGGACTTGGATTTATCGGGGATGGATGAAGAATTCATACCTGGTTCTCCATGATAAAACCCTATGCAATCGCGAGAGGGTTTTCTCCTAACAAGCAAAGCGAGGGAGAAGGGGATTCAGGCCCAGTGAGAGAGGGGATTTTCTCTGAACAAGCTGACGAGGGAGAAGGGGATTCAGGCCCAGTGAAATATTGTTGCTTCGTCCGTCCAGCTTACTGCTAAAGCTGAAAAGGTGGGGTTTTTTGTGATTTGATGGCTCATTGGGAAGTAATGCGGCGCTACGACTGGGGTGAGTCTACCGTGCAGTTGTGTCCTCTAATTTGGTGCAAGGCACGTGGAACCCCTTGCCGGATGCCCCACATATCAGCGAAAGGAAGTAGAAAGGCAGGAGTAACTAGTTACACAATATATTTTTGACAGATAGATACTCCCTATGTAAAGAAATATAAAAAAAAATTATATCACAACTGTATACATAAGAAAACTCAAGGGGAATATATATGACATAATATGGGGGTTCAGCTGAGAATATAATACTCAGACAGGTTCACAGTTCTGGACTTTGCGCCACAGGCCGGTGGGCTTGCATGTTTGGCGGCCCATGTGTTCTACCTCAGCGCATTTCATATTGCAAGCGACCGGTACGGCGCAGGTTTTATATGTTGTCGCAAGGCGAATACAGAAAATTGAATAAAGCACGGTAGTTGTTATAATGAAATCGAACGACAGTTCCTAACCAGCAATCAGAGTTGCAATTCTATCAACGATATCCTACGTGATAAATAATATTGTAGTACTACTTACACACACTGGACACTTGTTTCATCGTGGCATATTATTACATCAAAATCTCATGTTTTTAAGTGAGTAGCGCCTATACGTTGGAGAAAGAGACTCTAGCCCAGGCGCCAGGAAAGGAAATCATTTTTTCATAACTGTTGTGAAGCGTCAAATCATGCGCTCTCGTTGGAGATGCCTTAACTCTCATTGTTTTTTTCCTTGGCAGGGACTCATTTGTTACGCAAGCAATCAGAGCCCCACCAGATCCACTTCCTTATTACATGAAAAACGAAAGCAATCAACCATTAATCAGAAATCTCCCCGTTATATCTTTCCTTTCACAGCATCTCCAATTGAGAAACCATCGTCCTCAATCTCGAATAGTTTCCTTTTTAGCCCTAACAACAACACGACCTAGCGCCTCCACCCCTCCATTCTCTTCCCCAGCCCGCCTCGCCTTCTTCCCCTTCCCCACGCCTCTAGGCATGTCCGCCGCTGCGCCGTCAACCTTCAAAACTGCGCCACCCTGCGATGATTCCCGCAGCCAAGGGCTATGCACAGATGTCCCGGTTGCTCCCTCCCTAGGCTATGGCTTATGTTCTCTGTCTCCTCAACCGCGTCCAGCTGACTCAGGTCACATGAGGATCCCACGTACCTGAGGAAGGCGACCTCGTGCTCGGTTCCCTCGCTGGCTATGGCCTATGCCCTCAAGGTACGCAGTCGGCGTCGTGCTGTCCTCGAAACCCAGTTTCTATTTCGTCTTCGTGGTAAACCATTAAGTGCAGGAACGGTATGATGTGTGGCAAAAATACTTCAGGCAGTACCATTAAGTGCAGCTCTACTGATAATTTGTACCAGGGAGTGACGATATGCAGATATGATTATTACGCTATGGATTTCCTCTTTTAGCTAGATGCGTACACATAGGATTTTTAAGCGGTGCATTTCAAATAAACTTGTGCATTTAACGGTTTATGTGTGCAGATACAAGAAGAAGATTAATGATCTTGTTAAGGACCATGGTGAGAGATGCAGATGATGTTGCTGGGGTGTGTTTCCCCCTTGAAAATATTACAGATTAATTTTGACACTGTGATCTCTTTGATGCCAATGTCTTCAGTTCGTTAATCACATGATTTTTCAGTACAAAATGCCTGAAGCTTATGACATGGGTGAAGGTGTTAATCAAGAATTGAGTTTCTTAGTAGCAATGCAGCGATAGTGTATATCCTTTTGTATGAAAGTATGAGATTTTATGTAATTTAAATATATTAACCGAATTTGCTGGACAAGCAGTGATCCCGAGGCCAAAGATAAAATGAATCCTTTTGCTGAATAGGAAGCATATATATGGGAAGAACATCCTATAGGTATGTCATTTATTTGGATTATCCACAGGAAATTGGTATTGCCATTATCTATATATTACCATATCTATGATCTTTGTTGTATATTTAACAGTTGATCAACTTGTTTCAGGAAAGTCGAAACTGGAATTTGGATCGGAAGATAAAAAGCGGTATTCTAAAGAATGTCTGTACGTTTTTTATTCTTCTTATGAATTGTTATCAGTAAGTTTAAGAAATATCCAGAAAGAAAAAACTAACTAAATCACGACGAATTCCCCTCTTTAATATAAGACGCATGTGAGAAAATCCAGTGTCTTTTGCTAAGGCAAATGATCATACGAATCACCAAATTGCTTTCATCCAAAGAATCATCGCTTATTGCATAATCAGAAGTTCATCTATTTTTTGGTACATAATCAGAAATGCATTGCCAGCCTTAAAGTGCATCATCATCATTAAATATATTGTGATTCTACTATCAACTCCTATATATTGCATGTGTGTTTCACCACCCAAATCATTCCCTCGTTCACATCTCTTTTCATATCACGCAATTCGCTCGTCCTACATCATGTCCTTCTCTGACTTCAAAAACGATGTTTATGAGGATCAACGGGAAAGTGAGAGCAAGCTGGGGAACAAATGTTCTTGTTGAATCGGAAGAGTAGCAAAAACTTCTATCAGGAGAGATCTGTATCTTCACCTTCACCGCACCAACCTCCTCAGGCGTTGGTAAGGGAACCACAGTGAGCTATAAAGAAGTTAAAATCCTGAGGCCAACCCTGCCCCATCAGTGCCCAACCATGTTATCCGCTAACCATTTTCATAATTTGATCCTATATTTATAGATAGATGTCCATCTTGTGAGAGGTCACCCTAGATGTATTGACTACATAAATAAAGTGAATCTAATAAGGACAGAAATGATTGCAGACTGACCTACACTGAAGGTAAACACTTTTCATGCAATTGTGTATCTATAATAATGCAAATGATACACAATCATTTGCATTACTATAGATACACAATGGCATGGGAAAGCGTTTACCTTCAATGTATGACGGCTTTACAATCATTTGCGTTCTTATTATAATTAACTTTATTTACATTATCAATTTCAATACATATAGGGTGACCTCTCACAAGATAGAAATCTATCTATATAACAACAACAAAACGAAACAAAGTCACAATTTTGAACGCTTCATTATTTTTTTATATACAAACTGACTCCAAACAATTACATGGATAAATGCTCTGAAGGAGCGATGAAACACATTACGACCTAACATCTCAATACTATAAACTCTCATGCTATAAAATATCTAAAATACTAGACACCTCCCTCATACTTGGACTTTTGGTGGTGGTGGTGGCTTGTTGTTGTAGTCTTTGATATGGTTCACAACCATCTCCCTCACTTTCTTAATCTGTTTCAGCAAAGATTGCAGAAACATGGTATTATGCTTTGGACTGCCTCCAGAATTTGATAATTGTTGGTTCACCAACCGTCATTCCTTAGTGCATCGTCTTGTGTCACGCTGGATAGTCCAGAGGGAGGGCATATGTGCACCAGAAGTATTTTCCACCTCGTGATCATGGATAAAATTATGAAAATGGGTTGCGGATAACATGGTTAAGGACTTATAGGGCAGGTTGTGCCTCGGGATTTTAACTTCTTTATACCTCGCTGCAGGGACGGAGCCAGGATTTCGGCATAGGGGGGGGCGAGGTTTGACACTAAGTTCATGGGCAACTACTATGTTGTGGTAGAAAATTTTAGGGTCTGGTCTAAAGGAAACGCCGTGTGCAACCATGCCCAATTTTATTTATTAATTTCATTCACATGACAAATTTTTTTCTAAAAACACATTATAAATTCTTTTTTAATGGCAAAAACAAATTCACAACTCTAGAAACACAAGATAATCTTACAAACTAATAATTGCCAATAATACAATGTGGTAGATAACACATTACAAAATCTCATTAAATTCCCTGTAATTGATGGGATCGACTCACAGATTCGACCTAATTACAAAGCAGAACACCAAAAATCAAGCAATTATATGGAAGCAATCAAAGAATATTGGCACTCGGAGAAAGATTACAGTTTGGAAAGGACAAAACAAGAACTGATCTAATGCTCGTAGAGTATTAAACTATAACCTTTTTCCTACAGATTGTTGTTGCTCATGGCTCATCCATACCAGATCGGTGCTCACCCGCGGCCGTCCCCTTCCCTTCTTCGCTTCTCTTGACGGTGATGCGACGGAATCACGAAAAGGTCGATAGCAGGCAAGGCAAGGTACAGGTGTGACGCTAGATTGAAGGAGGCAGTTTGGAAACATAGCGATTATAGCGGCCTGTGTGTATGTGCCTCATTTATCTGTACGCAGATCACTTTTTATTTTTGGGAGAACGACTGCTGCTAGCCTGCTACTAGCCCTTTATCTTCTGTGATAGGCTGCAATGCTACTCGCCGTTTTGGGCCATGTACCTATATGGCTTCACGTTAACAAATGACACAGGGACAGGGGGGCGAAACAACCCACGGTCAGTTGTCTAACAGAAAAAATTAGCAAACAACAAGCCCTATTAAAGGCGACACGATCGTTAGAGGGGGGTCTAGCCCCCCCTCGTCCCCCCTTGGATCCGTCCCTGCCTTGCTGCAGTTCCCTTACAAACGTCTGAGTAGTTTGGTGCGGTGAAGATGCAGATCTCTGCTGATGGAGGCTTTTGCTCCTCTTCCGGTTCAATAAGAACATTAGTATGCACTAACATCATTTCTTCCTTAGCTTCCTCTCTCTCCTGCTGATCCTAGCTCATAACCATCGTTTTTTAAGTCCGAGGAGGACATGATGAACGATGGGCGAATGACGATATATGGAAAGAGATGTGCCCGTGGGGACTGATTTGGGTGGTAAAACACACATGCAATATATAGGAGTTTATAAGGAATGCACACTACAAAATCCGTCCATGATCAACCCAGTAGATTTACAATATATTTAATGACGGTACTGCAGTTTAAGGCTGGCGATCCACTTCTGATGACGTACCAAAAAATAGATGCACTTCTATTTGTGCAATAACCAACAATTATTTGGATGAAACAAATTTTGTGTTTCGTATAATCACTTGCCTTACGGACAGGCATCGGATTATCTCGTATGTGTTTCCATAATATTAAAAATGAGAATTCGTCCTGATTTAGTTAGTTTTTTATTTCTGGATATTTCCTAACCTTACTGATATTCACATAATATAAAAGGTTTATCATTTAATTAATATTTTCTGTTTTTATTTTTTTTTATTTCATTAAGTTATTTACCTTTTCCCTTTTATTAGGTTATTTTCCATTTCCATTTCACCGCAAAGTTCTTAATATTACACCCATTTTTTGTTTTCTTTCACTATGTTATTTTCCTTTCTCCTTATTAAGGTGTTCTTATCCTTTACAAGTGGAGTTCTTAATATTACATGCATTTTCTAATTTTCTTTTAAATCATATAACAATACATTTTTTTGTGGCTTAACAATACATTATTTTCGACATAAAACTACGACCGTAATTGACACACACGAAAAAAAGAATACATTGATTGTATAAAGGCAGTAATTTTGCATGGTCCGTACTAATATTGAACGTTTTTTTTCTGGATAAGTATTGAACGATTTGCTACTAAACTATAATACCTAAATAGTTCATCCCTACTATCTTATTTCTCTTCACATACAACTTATCCACATCATCAAGTAGACCCCACATGCTTTTTACTTAATCCTATATCATCTATTCTAATTTTCCTACTCATTGATCTCTTTATTTCCACGAAAGAACTATGTCGCCAACATTGCACCGTATATCCGTATTACTCTTGGTCTTCTAAGACTAAATTTTCTAATAAATGGTCAACATTTTTTCTATGTACACATAACATTTTTCAAATGCTTGATTAACATTTTTTGAACACATGGTCAACTAAACACATTTAACATTTTTCAAATTCTTAATTAACATTTTTTTAAATACTTGATAAACATTTTCTAAATGCTTGATTAATATTTTTATATGCATGATCAAATTTTTTGAATCAGTTTTTTTATACATGGTCAACTTTTTTCTATACACATTTAATTTCAAATGTTTGATTAACATTTTTCAAACACTTGTTCAACATTTTGTTCAAATGCTTCATTAAAATATGTAAATACATGATCAAATTGTTTCATACACATTTTTGTATACGTGATAAACATTTTCAATATACATATTTAACATTTCCAAATACTTGGTTAACATTTTTCAAATGTTTTATATAGAGATATTTGTAATATATTTATTTAGATTATTTGAAAGTATAAATAAAATTAAAAAGAAAAAAAAGCAAAAACATAAAACATTAAAAAACAAAAAAAGGCTGTTGTTCCCGCACGCCTGAGCCGGCCCAACTCGCGCCACCCATCAGCGAGGTTCCTCTCGTCTCGCTGAATGCGAGATATAGTGCATCTCTTAGGATAGCTTGTCGCGTGTAGCTTATACAAGAGAGAAAAGGAGTTAAATTATGATTCTGCTACTTCGGCATCTTAAGAATTTTTTTTAGTTACAAACAGATATTCTGGACTTCTTTTCAGAAAACTTTTGTGATCTGATTATACATATGTGCTCACTACAAAGAATGGGTGGATAGTTAACGGTAGTGATCCAATAATAGCACGAGACCTCTGTCACATTCCGAATCTGCTTCACCTAAGCTCAGTGCTTGCGTGCACACATCTTATAATATAAGAGTGTTTTTAAAACACTTTTATATTATGAGACGGATGGAGTATGATTCTGCTACAAAAGCATCTTCCTTTTTTTAGTTACAAACAGAAATCCTGGACTTCTTTTTAGTAAACGGTTGTGATCTGATTATACATATGTAACTACAATGAACGGGTGGACAGTTAACGGTAGTGATCCAATAATAGCAAAGGTTCCACTATGTCAATGCCCGGATGTGGTAGAATAGATAGACATTCCAACGCTGCCACAAGAAAAGAAAATACTCCACACATCTCATGTGAAAGAAATAGGCCTATCTCAGGCCTGTGTCACTGTCCGAATCTGCTTCGGCTAAGTGCAGTGCTTGTGTGCACACATCTTATGTGCGGTCGGTGCGCCAACATGAGCTCAAGGCCATGCCAGGTTCCCACAGAATCAATTCCATTGGAGTCGGACACGCTTGTTCGTCTGGTACACGTACCATCCATGTGTATTTGTCCACCTGTTCCATTTCTGACGACATTGCTCTTCACTGACAGCTACTCCTACTTGTGAAACTAAGCCTGCATTCCTGTTAGTTCTTCAAATTAAGGCGGGAAATATGATGCGTTCGCTCCACATTTCGCTACATTCCCCACAAGCTGCTTACATATGCCTGTATACACGTTCTGTTTCTTCTCTGAGGAATCAGGATTCAGGAGTAAGGGCGAAGCTAGAGAACGATGTTTGTCTGAAGTCTGAACCTTGCTTTGTCTGCACCCAAATGCTTGCAGGTGCAGCTTGTAGCTAGCTACGGAATACCGTGCGGCAATGGCCACATGATGCCTGACCATGGGGGCTCCTTTTCCCCTTGCTCCTGCGCAGCCTTGCTTCCTGCCGAGGCAATGCCATTGTCACTGCCCTACACAAGGAACCTGGCCAGCAGGCTGCCATAATATATACGCAGCAATAGTCTACACAAACACAAGGGACCAGCCATCCGTTCCTGCATTTCATCGAAGATGGCAGACAATGCTGCCGAGGTGCAGCAGACACCTCAAGGTGAGCTGAAACATTGCCGTTGTTTTGAACATTCAGATCTGATTCAGTGAGCATAAGCATACATATGTTTGGATTAAATAGTTGGGGAGAAGAGCCAGGCCGCGGAGAAGAGCGAGAAGAAGGCGGAGCTGAAGCCCGATGAGGCGAAGAAGCTCATCGAGTTCATGGAGAGTAAGTACGACGAGCACGTGGCGAAGGTGGACTCGTTCGACGACTTCTACCACGCCATCTACGAGCTCATCCAGTAGGTTTCTCTGAACCTTATGTGTATCCAGTTCATTTCCATCGTTCATTCATTTCATCATCACCGCTGAACCTTCATTCAGGAAGTTCTGCGAGGAGCGCGGGCAGGTGCAGTACAGGATCCCGCCCAAGGAGAAGCTGCACGAGGTGTACACGGTGAGTTAGCTAGTAGCCGCGTTGTTCAGTCCAGTCAGTCAGTACGTGTGGCTTGAATCGAGGAGGTGCTCATGCTCCTGTGTGCGCGCGCAGAAGCACCACAAGGCGGGGAGCGGCGAGGTGAAGCGGGAGGAGTTCGCCAAGATGAGCGGGGAGCTGGTGAAGCGGGACAGCTTCAGCTTCGGCAAGGCGACGACGGAGCTGCTCATGTTCCTGTTCGGCGCGCCCATGTGCGCGCTGGTGGCCAAGCGGGTCCTGCCGGGGCTGGGGTGGCTCTCCGACGACACCGTCATCCCGCTCGCCACCTCCGGCGCCGTCGCCTTCCTCGTGCACACCAAGAAGCTCTGATCGATCGATCAAGCCTGAACCGAGTGATTGTATAATAGGAAGATGTGTGGCAGTAAAATAATGCGATGGCTCGGCTCAAATACTGAAGCGAGCACAGATTTAACTGCACTAGTTGATGACTAGTACTAAATCAGAGTATCAGACTGCTGGTTGTTTTTCTTCGTACTTGTAATAAAAATAATGGCGGGTAACGAAGGTTAGGCCTGGACGGGTAGAACAATATTACACAGTAGGCCAAAGGCAAGGCACAATCACCAAGAATAGAGACCGGGAAAAAAGGCACACCACCCTAAAGTGAAAATTTGCGCGGCAGCGGAAAGTACCGGCACATCCTCGACCGTTCCTCTCTGCATCTAGATTGATGCTACTTTTCTTCGTATAAGGTGCCAATTTGTTTCTCAGATGAATACACATCAATACAGAAAGAGAGGGGCCCACACCTGCAGGTTTTTGTGTCACGTAACAGTGAGAAAGAGGGAGCGATGCATGCATGCACATAGATTCCCTCTCCAACTAGACTTACATTTGTTTTCTGATATCATTTTCAATGGATAATAACTTTTTTAATAAAAATTAGTTTGTGAAACTTTTTACATACTAGAAGTCATGGCGAATAGATCTTTAAAAACAAGGCCGATCTTGAATATGTTTTGAATGAGTTGAAAAACACTGATTTCACATATTTCATATATATTTTACGATAATATATTCCAGTCATTCTGAAAGTATTTTCTAATAACGTATTTCACTCATTTTAAATCAGATTCCACAATTTTTAGAACAGATTTCGCTCATTTTATTTAATATATTTCACTCATTTCCATCATTTAAAAAAAATAACATATTCCACTCATTTAAAAAAAAGATTCAATAAGTACTCGCTCTGTAAAAAAATATGAGAGCATTTAGATTACTAAAGTATTGATCTAAACGCTCTTATACTTGTTTACAGAGGTAGTAACATACTTCAGACATGTTAACCATATTTCACATACTTTAAAAAATATTTCAGTCATTTTATATAACATCTTTAACTCATTTCAAAATAGGTTTCGTTTTAACATATTCTACTCATTCAGAAAAATCATAAATAAAAAATTCCAGAACCCACATTTCACTGGCTTGTTTCAAAAAATGACATCTATTTCGACTGCACATTTTTGAAAAAACATATTTCACTCTTTCGAATAAATTGTTACACATTTACAAGTGATCGGCTTCACAAGTTCCTTTTTTTTTCTTGTGAAATAGGTTTATTTTCACATATCGCATGTGAAACGTCAAATTTTAAACATGCTTGAAATGTATCCAAGATTGGTCTTCGCGCCAAGAGTACAAATATATAAATTATTTCACAAACGAACTTATATTTTGAAAGATATGATTAATTTAAATTATCTAAGATAAAATAAAGTCGTTGGATTTGTCTGAGAGGAAGAGAGAGGAGAGATGTATGAGTAGTACCCGTTACTGACAATAGTAGTATTGCGGGGCCCATCCTGGTTGGTTACCAAACAATAGCAACTGTAATTTAGAGAGACTAAAAATAAAAAATCAATTGAACAATACAACATTTAGTTTTGTTCTAAAATACACATGAATGCTACAAATAATGTAACAAATGAGAGCGGAAGAAGGACTTCGAGAGCACACTCCATGCGGACAACTTACACACTTCAGAAGTATACTTTTAGTTACTCGAAAAGTTATTAGCCTTATGATCTAGAAACTTCTATCAAATTATCTTCTATATTTAAACACTCTACAACATTCACCAAGTTGGGCGTGTATTTTAAGATACTATGTACAAGTAAGCGTATAAAATCAGATAATCAGAAATAAGGGGCATAGCCAACCAAAAAAATACAAATAAAGGGACATACATTTCTTGGAGTAATTTGGTACTTTTGGATTTGTTAGGGTAAAATCCACCATAGCAAATATTCTCCTTAAACATCTTAATCTAAGTTTTATAAACATTTTTCTGAAAATATAGTTTTTAAGTATAAGAGAATATATTTGTAATGATAAATATAAAATAGTAAGAAAAATACAAATATGCATGACCAAGATCACATTATAAGTTATGCTAGCTATACATAAAAAATAGCATTTAAAACAATATGGAGATCATTAATACATTTAATGAAAATATCAATTATAATGAAGTATTAAAGTTTAATAACAATACAGAAAAAAAAAGATCAATTTTAATTGGCCATGACCCGACAAGTAGCTAAATTATTGCCAATAAAATAAATAAGACAAATCGATACACGTAAATATCGGTAGACAAAATGGCCATATGTTTTTATCTTTTTTTAATGCAATAATCAAGCCCATGCCTATTTTTTTTAGTTTGATCGAATATAAAATAATATTAACAAGCACACTTAAAACAAGGTACATCAAGGCCTTTTTCTGAAGACTGTTAAAAAAGAAGTTGATGGCCGGTGGTTACATAACTTACATTGGTGAAAGGAAAACCATTAGTGACATGATGTTGCCTGCAAAACCAAGTACGAAGAGGGCGTAATCAATAAGTAATGTCAGCCGACTCGCGAAGTCCAAACTCGAATTGAGAAATATTTTCGCGTGGAAGGTGAAATATAGAATGTGCGCATGAACCTAAGATACCAACGACGATGATGGCCCAGGTGTGCTGGTCAATGTTGAAGAAAGACATCTCTCCCTCCTCTCGTGCAGATCTGCGAGAATTTTCTTTCCTGCTAGCTGAAAGGAAGAATATATAGAAATCAATTTCCGCAAATTAAAACGTCGGAAAGAAAAGAGGCATTATAAAGTACATTAGACCAATATATGAGCCATTCTTTTTTTCAAATCCAAAGGATTCAATTAAAACCATGTCTTTATCATTAGGCGAAAGTAACAGGCGCATGATGGTACGAAGCTCTCCAAAGTTATTCTGGAACGGAATCCCAGATAGGATAATTCACTTTTTGTTACAAAGTACAGCAAGAGACTTCCGAATATCGCTATTTGGAAGGCCTTTGCTGAAATTTGTACCAAAAGGCGGATTATCCTATCCAGGACTCCGTTACAGAATAACTTTAAAAAACTTCATACCATCATGTCCCGATTACTTCCGGCATAAAAAATAGGCATAAAAATAGCTATACATAATGAAGATCATTATAAGTTATGCTAGCTATACATTAAAAATAGCATTTAAGATAATCTGGAGATCATTAATACATTTAATGAAAATATCAATTATAATGAAGTATCAAAGTTTAGTACAAATACAGAAGAAAGATCATTTTTAATTGGCCATGACCGGGCAAGTAGCTAAATTATTGCCAACAAAACAAATAAGACAAATCGGTACACGTAAATATCGGTAGACATGACAAATATGAGAAACAAAACTGTTTGTACAATTATGCTAGTTTGTAGGACTGCTCTTACACGAAGAGGGCCACGCCCGACGCCGGCTGTTACACAGGCGCCTCGTACTACTGTGTCCTCTTGGAGAGCTCCATCACGGTAAAGACTATCACCTGATCCTCTTGCACGTTTTCCGTCAAGGGGAACGGCGTTGATGAATATGGGAAAATGAACGACACCATGGGGATGGCTTGCGGCACCTCTATAAGACGGGTCACGAGGATGGTGGGATCACCGATGATAGATCCTAGCTGTGAGACCTCATGGGAGTGATCATCGATAAGATTTAGGCTTGCGGATGGTGGATGAAACACGAGCTCGAGATTGAGGCGTCTGCACCGAGTTTGGCTCCCCTACCTCGGTGAGAGAATGGGGACGACAATGAGAAAGTCCGTCCACGTTAGTGCCCTATGGTGGTGCACTGCGTGCAGCGGAGTCACCGATGCCTCGAGATCCGTCTTCCCAATGGTGAAGTGATGTCATTAGCATCTAAGCGATGCGGCAGACACATTGCATGTTCCTGCGGCCTGCCATGGTGGGGTGCACGCTGGCAACGTATGGTCACGTCACTCAGATTTGGGGGTTTCTTGCGTTGGGGAGAGATTTAGTGTGAAAGAGATTGACCAGGTGATGATCTTTAAGCTCCGGTAGTAGAAGCTTTTCTTGCCTTTCCCCTATGGAGTGACCATGAGTTATCGAACCCACGAGAGAATGTGCACTACGACAAAGGTGTTGGTGCAATAATTTGCCTCCTTATGTTTTGGAGTTTGCTGACATAAAGAACATGTGACTTATGTGTTTGCTAGTGCACACAGAGTAACAGGTCCCTGAAGTCAAGAGGAGTTTGATTCAAACGCCGAAGATAATCCCCTGCGTGGAAGTAAGGGTTATCACCGAAGATTATGATAACAAGAGAGACCCCTCAAAAATTGTTGACACGAACCAATTGGTTCGGTGTACGTCCGAAGAAGTGACTGCATCCGAGAAGATTGAGGACGAAATGAAGACGTAGCATTTATTTGTTGTTTCTCTTTTCTTTATTGAGTCACATGATCACCATACTACTAATAGGGGTGCAGCGTCCGAAGCTTTGATTCTCTGATGCTAAACCCAAGTCCTATGAAAGTTGAGAGGAATCTCTTTGTGTTAGAGCAAATACTTGCCGAAGAGGCTGTGATCTATTTTATTGCGAGATTTGTCTCTAACCGAGGAGTTAGCATTACTTGGTCCTCAAGTAATGTTACCGTTGCTCTTGAAATCCAACCGTTGTGAACGTGTCAGTTGGCCGTTGGCTGGACCGTGTGTCCAAAATGGTCATTTCCCATCTGGGAAGGCTGCGGCTATAAATAGCCACCCCGCACCGGCGTTGTCCGATGGCTGCTCCGTTTGATTATGAGAAGATTGTTGAGCAACCCCCTCTCCAGAGTGATTTGAGTTTAAAATCCACCGAGAGAAAACCACTAGAGCCAAAAAATTAGATAGTGGTTCAGCATCACTCGAATTTAAGTCCAGTACGCTTCGCCTATTACTTTTGAGAGCTGCAAGCTCTCTAGATGGTTAGGTGTCAATTTCTTCAAAGACCAAGAATAATTGTGGTTGTAGCGACCCGACCTCAGACCGTCAAGTCTACGTGGCAAGTGTCATCCTGGATCGGTATCTTTGACACACGATTTCGAGGATTTATAACGAGAGGTAAATCACATGTATAAAGTAACGTAAATACTATTACCTCAATCCAAATAGAGAAAGTAACAACAAGGTTGTGGATTCCCATCAACACCAACAGCAAAGTTGAGTGTAGAAATCGTAACCTAACGTATCACTTACTCGTCAGTAAGATTCTGCAACATGAGACGTTGCGACCACAAAGGGTCGATACCTTTGGCGGAGCTACAAAGAAGGCCAGATGGGCCATAGCCATAGCCCATGGTCCAAACAACTGAAGAGTATATGAAAAGCTGGGCCTTGTTGAGAGAAAATTCTATGATTCCTTGAGGTTGGGCTTCCTTGGCACGCCCAACAATTTCTGAGTAGATCATGCTTTGGTCGATTACATTGAATGTACTGGAAAATTCACACCATAGGATAATGATGAATAATAGCTATCACTACATGCATATTTGGCTGGTGGAAAGCTCTAAGTTTAAAATGTTTTTGCGAAAAGTCAATTTTTTCCTACATCAAAGGAATATATTTTATTTAACTACAAAATTGGTTGAACAATTATTGAGAAGGTTCCTCCAACTCAATCCCAAAATAATAATCATTAACCCAATCAAATTAATTAAATAAAGTGTTGAGATCAACATGATAATTCAAGAACCAGATACTCAAGTTGTCCATAACCGGGGACACAGCTAATCATGATTAGTTTGTACATTCTGCAGAGGTTTGCGCACTTTTCCCCACAAGACTCGACCTCCTCCGTTTGATTTCTCGCACTACATGGTGTTTGAGAAACAGATGACCGAGACACAGTCTTTCAGAAGCATTACCTCTTTACTCTGGGTAGAAAGTTACACCTACTTTCCCTCTGCTAGCCTAACACTGAAAGAGGTCATGCAACATACTCAACTATGCTAGAGCCCATAGTAGCTTGTGGCTGCACACGAAAGTTTCTAGCGTGAATAATCTTATGATCCCTTTGAGCCTGGGTGGCATTCCATAGGGTGATCACAGGTCCTCAGGGATCCTTGGGCAAGTAATCGGGTTCTCCGGTGCAGGCAAACCAGGTGCTCCGGTACCCCAACCAATCCACCCAGATGTGTATTAAAGTTCCCACCTTAAGTTAAACCTTAGTTAACAATAACTATCACATCTTTCATGAATTCTCTCAAACCAATCCACGTCTACGAGCATAGCATAGCGGTATAAGCATAACGTAGAAGTAACTCCCAAGGGTTTGATATAAAGGACAATAGGTTCTACCTCATCAACTACTTCCCAATACCCACATGTTATCAATCCTACTCAGGCAATGTTTGAGGGTTGAAACTAATGCGTAAAAACTGGGTAATAAAGGTATATGATCAAAGTGTGAACTTGCCTTGTACTATTAATGAAGATGATTCGCACTCATAACTCCTGATAGTTCTACTCGTCACACTCCGATCAATCTATCATGAGCAAGCAATAATAACCACACATAAGCAATCACTCAAAAGATCGGAAAGAACGAAGAAGACAATTCAGAAAACATCAAACCAAGCAAATAACTCTTGCAACATAAAACAATTTCTAAAAGTACCAAAATTAATTGAATTTGGGCTCATCAGAAAGTTTAGGTCAAGAGCTTCAATTTGCAAAAAGAATCAACTAAATCGGAGTTATAAAACTCGAGTTATGAACAAAAGAAGTTTGAATTCAAATTTGTTTGAAAACAAATTTTAAATTTTCAAAAACATGTTTAAGTTGGTTAAATGGATAGAGGGGATCATAAAGAAGAAGTGGGCGTTGGTTACATTGGATTTGGAGAAACGAGCGAAAAGTTTTCCTAGTTTGAAACAGAGGGACTAATCTGTAAAAACTTTAATCACAGATAGGTCCCTGATGAAAATTAACAGAAAAGAAGAAACTAAAAAGCGAACGTTCGTTAAATAGATCTAACCTAATGAATGAGTTCGCCACAGAACCCTAAATAGCAAACGTTCACTGGATAACCAACTGATCGGGGTTTTTTTTAGAGAAAACCGAAAATAAACCGTAGCCTAAAATAAAACCAGATAGGCGGTTTTACTGTTTGATCAACGCCAGCAACGCAGACGGCTCGGCGTCGGCCAATGAGCAATGGCGGCTCAGCCTTGAGGAAGTCTTGCGCCAGCAGTAAAGTCTTGGGCGATCTGGCGTGTGGCCTTGAGAATGTGCTTGGATCAGCGGAGGCGGAGATGGCGATCTGCCACAGCGAATCTGTGCAGAGTCTTGGGGACATCTGTGTGGCGAGAAGCGGAAGGAGGAGGCGTGAGGCTTTATAAAGGGGGTCGGGGGCCTCGGGAGGCGTGGGGAAGAGCTGCTGGTGGCGCTCGAGACTTCGATGAGTCCTGTCACAGACTGGGAGGAAAAGGCGGCGTGGGCGTACAGGCTGGGCCTTGACCTTGATTCGATGCTGTGGTGAGTTTTTCAAACATTTTTTTCCAGACAATCAAAAACAAAATAAATAAAAATATTATATAGGCATATAATATATCAAAATTTTCAAAAAAATATTCTCTATGACATGAACATTTTTATAACATCAATAAAATCCGCAAAAATTAAAATAAAGCAAAGGGTGCTACTGGTGCAATAAAATCTCAATAAAAACATTTTAAAAATACCAAAATTAATTCAAATTTATTTCTCACCAATTTTATGATGTAAGGAATCATTTTACCCTATTTTCCATATATTCTATTTTTGGAGAAAAATAATTTGAATAAAACCCAAATAACTTCAAATTGAGAAAAATAATTTCAAAAGGACTTTAAATTTGATCCTTCTAAACTTCCAACTCATATTTCATATATTTTGAAGAAGTCATTTTATCTTCTCTCATGAAAATCATTGAGTTGCTTGAACTTTCCGAATTTAAAATACTTCCAAATGAAATTCAATCTTTTCAAAACCCTTTTTCATTTAATTAAATGGAAAAAATCATGTCATCTTCTCTCTAGGGTTTTATGATGAAATGAATCTGAATTCATGCAGATTACAAATGCAAAAAAAATGAAAGTTTGAGAAAGTCCTTTTATTCCCTCTCATTTAACTTTCAAAAAGTTTCGAATTTCACTCACTTCCAGTCAATCAATCACACAACAATCAAACAATCAATCAAAACTATCTATTTAATATAATATTCCAAAATTTAAAATTTTGGGATGCTACAGTGGTTCTCGAAGAAGAAGTGCAGAAGGTTCGTAGAGATCGCCTCAAGTATCTATAATGAGTAATCGACATTGGTTGTGAACCAATTGTCGAGGAGAATAGGGCGTAGAGAGTTTATCTTACGTGTTAACTCACAACGCCTCCAACGGGCGTAGTCCTTGTGCGAGAAGAAATGAACTGGTCTACCAAATTCCTTGTCGCCATCGAGCATCACTGGTCATCTCTACTTCTCCTCTTTACATTTGAACTGGTTCAATCATGTGATTTGTCTCGATGCATGCTTTTAGTTTCCATTCGTTAGCTTGTATTCGCTCGCTGTACTCTGTTTTCATTTGCTTCGCTGCTAGGTTATGAGAGTTTTGAGATTTTTGAAGAAATTTTAGAACTCCCATTCACCCCCTCTGGTAGACATACTTCGTTCCTACAATTAATATCAGAGCAAGGTACTCCTTGATTCTGCTCATTTTCGTCTAACCACCTTGGAGTTTAATTATGTCTTGATGAGCTACAAGTCGCACCTCAAGATTCCCATCTTCGATGGGACGGACTATCCCTCTCGAAATAGAAGATGAAGATCCGTCTCGAAGCTCTTGATGATGATATGTGGAACATGGTGCAGACTGGATTCACGGTTGAAGTGCCCCAGGTCCCCACTGAACGCGAGAAGAAACTCATTCAGATGGACGTTCAAGCTAAAGATGAAATTGGTGGCCATCTCTCTCGTGCTCAATTATTTCGCTATCGTCAGTGTGAAACTGCAAAGGAATTATGGGACATTCTCAAAAGATAAATGAGGGTGTTTCAAGACAGAAAGAAGCTCGCATTGATACTCTTCGGGTGAAGTTCAATCGGTTCAAGCGAATCGGAAATGAAAGTTGTTAGCAAACTTTCGATCGATAAAGTGACATTGCAAAGCGAAATTTGGATGGTCTCAACGCCAAAGACATCATTGATCACGAAGTTGTGAAGAAACCGCTCCGGTCTCTTGACAGCTCATTCGACACACTAGTTCTGGTAATTGGGGAATGAGCTAATTTCAAAGTTCTCGACTCTGTTGATATCATGGAAAGGCTAAACACCCATGAGGAACAAGAAGAAGAAAAGAGAGATCTCTATGGCTCAAGTCACCACAAAAGTCATGCTCTCAAGGTTGTGGCTGATTCTTGCCGAAGAAGATTCAGATGACCCAGAAAGGATCAGCAAAGATCTCGCATTAATCACGCAAAGATTCCAGCGCCTTCACAGGAAAAATCAGTTTTAGAAGAAAGGATCCAGCAACTTTGGCGGTTCAAAATCTTCATCAAAACCTACTGGAGATACACCTGCCTCAAGTACAAAAATCCAGGACATTTCATTTCGGACTGCCCTCTCTGGGAAGCTGAAATCCGTGCCAGTGGAAGATATAGTTCAGGAAACAATCATGGCAAAGGCAAGAAGAGCAAGAACTACAACTCCAATGATGAGGAAAAAATGAAGAAGTTCTTCAAGAAGAAGGACGGCTCCACTTCCAAGTCTTCGTCAAGATCCCATTGAGTGGGGAGCGGGGAGGTGAAGCCGGAGGAGTTTGCGAAGATGAGCGGGGAGCTGGTGAGGCGGGACAGCTTCAGCTTCGGCAAGGTGATGACGGAGCTGCTCATGTTCCTGTTCGGGCGCCCTCTGGTGCTTTGGCTAATAGCCAGGTCCTGCCGGGTCTCGACTGGGTCTCCGACGACACCGTCATCCCGCTCGCCACCTCCGGCGCCGTCGCCTACCTCGTGCACTCCAAGAAGCTCTGATCGACCGATCATGCCTGAACCATAACCAAACAAGTGCGTGTAAACGGATTATACGTGCAGTAAGATAATCGGATGGCTCGGCTCAAATATGGAAGTGGACACCAATTTTACCGTGGACCGGTAGAATGATTATATTATTTTCAGGGTAGCATAGCCCGTAGTAGAATAATTACGGAATAGGCCAAGGTAAGGCACGATCACGTGCGGGGCCTAGGGGAGGTGGCGTGTCGGGCCACCGAAAAGAAGTGACCGAGAGCGAAGAAAGGGGCCAAATTCACTGTTTTGACCCTCTCGTCAAACTTTAGCATGATTTGACCCCGTTCTGGAATTTTTTTTAGATCTGACCCTTTTTCTATCGCCATCGTCCTTAACGGTAGGTTTACACTATCTACCGCCAAAGTCAATGGCAGTAGGCTTTAATCTACGTTTAAACGGACGTTTGCTGACTGCGTGAAGCCTACCGCCATAGCCGGTGGCGGTAGCTAGTTGTAGCTTGCCGCCAACCACGGTGGCGGTAGACTTCCATCGATTGCAAGTGTGTGTCGTTGTATGCATCCATGTCATACAGAGCACTCCATCACCTTGCTGTTTGCACGCACATAGCCTCACTAGGTAAGCACTAATGCATGCACATACTACGTATCGATATCCGTACACCGGCCGGCTGCACATACATATGTAATATTTTTGTCTCCTCTATATATGGGTATTCAGAATGTATGGGTGTGTGGCCAGCCCGTGCGGGTATTCCGATATGTATTTTTATTTGTTGCAGACTTGGCCTTCAACAAGTGCAAGTACTTGTATGTAATCCAAAAAGAAAAGCAATTCAAACTTAGTAAAAAGTGGGAGTGGCTACAGTTAAATCAACTGATTTTTCAAACCGGGCCGTTCGATTCATTCTGGACGTAGGACGGAGATCTAACAGCCATGACCCTTCTTCTTCCTCCTCCCCCACCCCCCTTTGCTTCACCCGGCCCGAACACCCGGTAGCTCCCACGCCGCCTCGCCGCCCTCCTCGGAACCACACCTCCCCACCGGTCTTCTGCCGCCCTTGGCCATCCCTCTAGTCCCCCCGCGCCGAGATTTTTCTTTGGCGAAACCCCACACCACCGCCTCCACCTTCAACCCTAGAATAGATAATGGGGTAGCCTGTCCAGCGAGCTTCTTCCTCCTCTCCAGCTGTTTGTTCTTCAACCAAAATCGGTTGACCCAAATTCAAAAATTTAGGCGATTGACATGTAGCCATTGTAAAAAAGTAAACACCTTTGACATGCATGTACATGCAAGTTAATAAATAAATCAACAAGTGCATGCACGTAGTACTACATATACTTCCATGATTAAAATGTATGTGCGTATACATAAGAGCATCTACAACCACGAACACCAAATCCGACCTCACAAACGGCCCTCAGATGCGACGGGGCGCGTTCGCGGACAATGTCCTCCTCCTCCTCCGGATCCGCCGCGTCCGCAGGTAGGCCTACGGTGATTTGGGCTTCGGCCTTACCCGGATCTGCTCAAGGAGCTATAACCGGCGCTCTGGCGTTAGATAAGAGTAGCTCCCGACCCATCGGGGTGGTGGCGTGACTACTTGATTGTGGTGGCGGCCGGCGAGCGGCGACGAGTGAAATGTGGAGGTGGACGGGAGGGGAGAAAATGTGGATGACTGGATGGGCGGGATTTTGATTCAAGCGTTCGCCTTAAATAGCTGGGCTAGGGGCCTTGCACGGGCGCACAGGAGCTCCAACGCCGGAGGAGACGCGTCGGACCATTGGGTTTTGGGCGATTTCATGTGGACCTGACTGTCGGTCAGACTAATTATCCAACTGACTATTCTTGTGATAACCCAGATAGTGAGATTACAAATTATTTTGTGATAAATGATTATTTATGAAATAAGAATATGCAAGCAAATATATGATAAATATACATAATTTAAAGTTGAAACTCAGATCTATATCTGGTATTCATCTCATTGGCTGGCTCTATAGCTATATGGGTATTTATATATGTATGCATGTGCGGCCGGCCGATGTACGTATTCAAATATATAGTCTATGCATGCAACTAGTGCTTTACTGGGGCTACTTACCTGTGTGCGTATGAACATGCATGCAATCAACAGCAAGTGGTGTGAGTGAAGCATGGTCTCTGTCAGTGGCGAATCTTGGGACAAAACGGAGGGCAGGCTCAAACTTAACGAACGAAGGATTCTGGACGACTATAGACAGGATTGTGACTGTGTGGGTTTGATGAGCTGCCGCTGATTGCCTGGATTGGGCCTAATACTAGTAGAAAAAGATACGAATTGTATCCCTGGAGGGGGGCTCGAGCCTGTTAAAGCCCCAGTAGATTCGCCCCTGGTCTCTGTATGAACATGCATGCATGCAATGACACACACTTGCACGATGGTAGTCTACCGCCACTGTGGCTGGCCGTAAGCTATAACTAGCTACCGCCACCGCTTATGGCGGTAGGGTCCATTCACGTAATTAGCAAACGTCTGTTTAAACGTTGATCAAGCCTACCGTCATTGACCTCGGCAGTAGGTAATATATATCTACAGCCAAAGACTATGGCAATAAAAAAGGATCAAATCCAAAAAAGATTTCAAAAGAGGGTCAAGTCGTGCTAAAGTTTGATAAAAGATCAGAACAGTGAATTTGGCTCGGATCCAAGAAGCTCTGATCGACCGATCATGCCTGAACCACAACCAAACAAGTGCGTGTAAACGGATAATACGTGCAGTAAGATAATCGGATGGCTCGGCTCAAATATGGAAGTGGACACCAATTTTACCGTGGACCGGTAGAATGATTATATATTTTTCAGGGTAGCATAGCCGGTAGTAGAATAATTACGGAATAGGCCAAGGTAAGGCACGATCACGCGCGGGGCCCAGGGGAGGTGGCGTGTCGGGCCACCGAAAAGAAGTGACCGAGAGCAAAGAAAGGCACACCACCCACGCACCCAGCACGTCGCGACATGCAGGTAGGGGCAGGGACGGGAAGGTGGTGGCGGCCTGCCTCGTCCCGCCTTCCGCTTCCGAATTGGCCTTTGGCTGCCTCAGCGTCAGCGATGACCTGACCACGTGCCAACGACAAGCCGGATTCGACTCCCAGCGGCACACGCTCGCCCTCGTCGCCACGACGACGTAAGCGGTGACCGCCCGCGTCGCGCCATCGCTTGGCGGATACGGCCGCGCCGTCGCGGGGCCCGCGCGAACAGGGACGCGATGGGTGCGTGGGTGGGTTGGGTGGCGAGGTGGTGGTGCGGTGGACGGGCAGGGGAGCCCACGAAATAGCAGCCAGCCAGCAGCAGCAGCGGCCTGTGGCGCCGCGGTGCCGCTCCTCGTGCCCGTCCCTTTCCATCAAAAGATCCGAGGGACCCGACCCGGCCCGGCGGCTCTGGCCCTCACCTCTCTCTCTGTAGCCCCACGACTCCATGGACCAGGCTCATCGATTTTAGAGTTATTTTATTTTATTTGCCTAACGACCAGCCTCGTGCGTAGTCACTTCGCAGTTGGCACTAGCGTTCTTCAGTTCGAGGCCCTACTCTTCCATACTTCCATGGACCACGAGTGAGTGAGTGAGTAGAGTAGCAGTTGCACACGAGTCCAAATTGCGGGAGGGGGTTGTCAGTCACGTATGACACGACGACCCCACCAGCCAGTGAAGGAGACAGGACGATGGGACACACAACGGGCGCGGCAGACGCGTGATCAGGCGCGGGGGACACTGACCGGTGGGGTCCATGTCCCGGTGTGAGTTGGTGACACCCTGCGTGCCGCGGTGGTTAAATGCGGCAGAGGGTGTTGTCACACACAGTGGCGGAACGTGAGCTAATTGTAGGAGGGGGCCAACTTCGTATAAACAAGCACAATATACATGAAAATTTATATCAGCTAAATGATCCATCGGTGGAGTCGATGTCTAAATTACCAAAATATCTCAATTCTTAAATAAATGACAAGAAAATAAGGAATGCGTCTACTGCAAGTATGTAACCACTAACCAAGTAACTGTATGTGACAAACGAACCAACACATTGGCGCACGGCGTGCCAGCGTTGGCGCCTCGGCGGCATAGACGTGCGGGTGCGACCCCAATCGACAAGATGAGGAGCAGCTGAGCCGAGAACGGGGGTTAAAGTTGAAGCTTGTCGGGCGTCCACGCAACCCAATATCTACCCGAGGTGACGAGGAGCTAAGAAGAGCAGGATTGGGCGTCATTTACGAAGGCTGATGGTGGATGCGAAATGGACGAGCAGGAGGCGAAGGCTACGCTAGAGCGATTGCTTCGGTCTATTTATTCGATGGGCTTTTATCATTTATCTGCAAGTGGGCTGGATTGAAGTGCTAAATCTACCTAGTAAATTATCTGTTGCACTTTTGGAAGGGGAGGGGGGTGGTCGTGGCCCAGGTTGGCCTGCACAACACTCCGCCAATGGTCACGTATGACACGGCGACCCCACCAGCCAGTGAAGGAGATGGGACAATGGGACACGCAATGAGCGCGGCGGACGCGTGATCAGGCTTAGGAGACACTGGCCAGTGGGTCCATGTCCCAGCGTAAGTTGGTGACAGCCTACGTGCAGTGGTGGTTAAATGCGGCGGCATCCGCAAGAGGAGGGGTTATAATGTACGATGACAAATTAGACCCAGGCGAGAGAAGTTGTTCTTCCTTGTGCTATCTCAGATCCCCTTCTTCCTCCTCAGTCCTGCTCCCAGATCTCCCATCTCCTTAGATGGCTAGAAGCCCGTGACAAGTGGTATCAGAAGTCAGAGTCCCGGATCCCCTATAGGAGAAACCCCTCTACCAAACCAAATCGGTGAAGCAGGCGGCAGTGATGGAAGAGCAGATAGCTGCGCGAGCGCTGCCCTTGACGCCATGCTCGACGCGATCGAACAATTGCTCGAGATGGGGAGGCCGGCGGTGGCCACCCTATGAGCCGAACCCCCGGTGTCAGTGATCTCGCCGTGGGCATCGAGCCTGTGGTGCCTTGTGTCGTCGACGAGATTTGTTCGACGCAGGCCACACCGCCGTGTCCTCCGGCGTTGTCGGAGAGGACGCGAGCCTCGAATGTCGCGATCCAGCCGATCTGGGTATGCCACTCATCTAATTGCTGTTGCAGGTTGGTCACCGCTGCGTTTGGTCAAAGGTGCGTACCCAATTTCCTCTCTTGAAATCCCTACTGCTCCTCACATCGATCCGGGTAGAAAATTGGAGCTCAGACTACCACACTCTCCGCACTCCAATTGGGCCCTTCTCAAACTCAATTTCCCGCAGTTCTAGGGCGAGAACCCTCAATTTTGGAAGACTAGATCTAAGAAGTACTTTGATGCGTACGGTGTGCAACCGGATCTTTGGGTCCATGTTGCTACGCTGCATTTTTCTGGCACCGCAACTCGCTGGCTTCAAGTTCACGAAGCACACAACACCCCGTTCACATGGGCAACACTTTGCGCTGCTCTGTCTGCCAAAGACACCTGAGCCGCCACACCTCACGAACTGACGAAACGGCCCGCCACCCCCTTCTCTGGAGCCGAGCGGCAGGGGCTTCGCCGGCCGCTCCCCCGGTGACAACGAGACAAGTTGAAGGGAGAAGGGGATGTCGGCGCGCTCGACCTAGGGTTTCCGGTGTCGTCAGGAGGGGGGAGACTCCGGCGTGTTTTCAAATCCCAGAGTTCCACTCTAGGAAGGAAATCTATGGCATCCATGCTCCACTCCACGTGCTGAAAATTAAACGCAGACTTGCACGCAAATACACCGAAGAAACATCACACGGCAAAAACAACTTTCCTTTCCGATTCCCCCTCCAATAGCCCTCCATAGCCGTGGTCCAGCCCACCGAGCAAATCAAATAGGCGGCCGAGCGAAGCAGAGGCCAAGCGAAACAGAGCAACTGCCAGCAGCAGCAGCAGCCGGACGAATCTTCCTCCCTCCTCTCGCTCGATCCCACCAACCACTACTAATTCCTAGTCACATCAGAGCAGGAAGCAGAGCACATCAGAGCAGGAAGCAGAGCACCAAGTTCCGGTCCCCGGCGATGGCGTCGTCGTCGTCGTCGTCGCGCGTGTCCACGGCGCGGCAGCCGCTGCGGTGTCTCCCGTCGGGCCGCGCCGCCAATGGAGCCGCGGCGGCGGCGGTGCTGGGGCTGCCGAGGAGGGAGGCGCGGGTGACTCTGCGCGCGCACGCGCGGCGGAGCATCGAGGCCGCGGCGTGGGGGGAGGCGGGTGTCGCGCCGTGGAGCAGGGGGAGCGGCAGGGGTAAGGAGGCGGCGACGGCGTGCGCGGCGGCGGGGACGAGCGCCGCCGGGGCCGGGGTCGGGGTGGAGGGCAGGAGCGTCAGGATGGACGTGGCCCTGGCCACGGCCGCCGTGGTCGCCACGGGCACCGCGAACCGCGTCCTCTACAAGCTCGCCCTCGTGCCGCTCCGCCAGTACCCCTTCTTCCTCGCGCAGTTCGCCACGTTCGGGTACGCCCTCCCTCCTCCTCTTCCTCTCCATCCGGCCATTGACTGATTGCTCAGAGCCGATCCTCGCTCCGCCTCCCGCCGCCGCCGCCGCCGATCCAATCGAGGGAGCCGGCGGTTCCTCCTCGAGCAGCGGGGAGATTCCAGCCACCACGATCGATCGATCGATGCGCGAGCTGTCGTGTCGCGAATCATTTTTCCTCTTCGGCCCGTGCGGCGCGTGCCTCGTGGGCCCCTCGCGCGGGGCCCACGTGTCGGAGACGGTAGTGGGCCGAGATTTTTCCTGGCGGTTCGTTGTTATGATTATATATGGACATGGTTGCTGCTGCTGGGTACGGCTGTGCTTCTTTACTTTCCCTTCTGGTGTCTAGTGGACGCCTGAGCTGGATGTTTTTCCTGATCGCCAAAATCCAAATGGTGCTGCACCGGAAATTTGGACTCCACTCGCCCTGTTTTCCGCGTGCGACTTGCTGCCCCTGGGGCCCGGGTCAATGCAGGCTGGGCATAATAGCCGCATAAAACCCGACACCCGAACCCCGAACCCGCAGAACCTGAACCTCAAAAACCCAAACCCATCATATCCATTTCACAATTGTTATTTTTGCACATTAACACGGTATGCTCCCCAAATTTCTATCATGATAAAATGAAAACATACACGTGAAAAAATGAGTTCTGATTGAACATTTCTTGGAAGCTAATAACACGGCATGGATCTCTTCACTTTTGCAGCTATGTGGTTGTCTATTTCTCAATCCTGTTTTTTCGTTATCAAGCTGGCCATGTGACGGATGAGATGCTTTCTCTACCACAGAAACCTTTCATACTCATAGGCCTCTTGGAGGCTCTAGCAGCAGCAGCAGGGATGTCTGCTGGAGGTAAAAAAAATTCTTGTCAAAATCAAATACAGCATGTTCCTCATAGATTTTCACTTCTAAAATATACATACTTGATATGTGACATAAGGAACTCACACTTATATGCTTTTTGCTGGGGCAGCTATTCTTTCTGGGGCTTCAATACCAATATTATCACAGGTTGGTGGGTCATCAGTATAATCATATGACAGTCTTCATTTTATCACCTGCAATCACATTTATGTAATTATCTTACAACCTTGCTGCAGACCTATCTTGTATGGCAGCTTGTTTTGTCTGCTATTTTCCTAAAGAGGCGCTATAGACTTAATGAGATAACAGGATGCTTTCTAGTGACAGTTGGTGTGGTAATAACTGTAGCAAGGTATGTTTCTAATAATTTCACTCTTGGTTTGCAAGCACCTAGTAAGCACTCGAGAATATTTATACAACTGTAATCCATGCCAACGAGTTTGTTGTCCTGCTTCTCATTATGCTGTCTTACAAGCGAATGTTATGGTTAAATCTGAAAGAGAATAAGCTTTATTATTTGGAGATGGGCATGTAAAATACCAGGAAAGAAAAAATATGGGAAATTAGTTAATACTTGGAACATATACAATATGGCTTGTATGATAGAAATCCTCAATGTAGCACACGTGACATCTTCACACACATGTTTGTATACTATTGAACTGCTATGCTGGAACATTTGTTTTGATAACAGTCCAAAAATA
Organism: Aegilops bicornis; assembly: GCA_021605145.1. Taxonomy (NCBI): domain Eukaryota; kingdom Viridiplantae; phylum Streptophyta; class Magnoliopsida; order Poales; family Poaceae; genus Aegilops; species Aegilops bicornis. The sequence continues at coordinate 2,152,996 of JAHIAL010000008.1, forward strand.
TTATGATTTGGTGATAGTGTCAAGATCCCAATCATGGAATGTTAGGCAAAAACTGCTTTATTTCAGTACAGTATTGTTTTGATATATTCCCTACTGCTCTGTTTTTCATTACAATGCGTGTGTGGGAACAGTGGCGGTTCAGACCTATAAACTCTGTTGTATCAGACTATCAGTCCCTTCACTCTGTTGATATTTGTTTAAGTATATATAAAAAGTCAGGCATGCTTTAGACCCCACAGACTGTGAAATTGCCACTGGGCAAGAGATGATCGCAAAAGATCCTATATTAGTTTACAGAGGGAGTACCTTTACAACTATGTACACATATTTTGGGGCAATATTGTGATGTCTAAGTGGAACGCTTGTGCATGATTAAGCTGTTCAGTACCTTTATGTGAACAAAGTTTAACACGAGCCTTACTTTTTTATGTATAGTGGAACTGGTGCTGGTGCTTCACTACAAAGTACTGGAATTTTGTGGCCACTGCTAATGATAATATCATTCTTTCTGCAAGCTGCTGACACAGTATTGAAGGTACCAAGTCTGCTAATCAGTCGATTGACTATTTTCCGTTCTTTAGCTACCAGTTTTACCTGATACAACTAAAATGTAATTGTTGCAGGAGATAATATTTATAGATGCTGCTAAGAATTTGAAGGTACTGCATTTCTCCCATAATTGTCACCTGGCAAAAATTTCTCTAAGATGTAGAACTTACTCTGTATGAAAGCATGCCTACTGGCAACTGCTATCTCTTCATTGTGTTCGTGAGATGCCTTTCTCATTCCGATATTTTTGTTTTTTATCCAGGGTGGATCAGTTGATCTTTTTGTTGTCAACTCGTATGGCTCTGCTTATCAAGTATGGTCCTGATTTCAACTACCATGCTTGAATCATACAGAAGCTATCCATCACAATTAATAAACCTATCTTTTCAGGCTATTTTTATGTGTCTCTTGCTGCCATTCTTGTCAAAGTTATGGGGTATTCCATTCCATCTACTACCAACATACATCAGAGATGGTGCAGCCTGCTTTCTAAATATGGGATCATTATCTGCTGGTAATTTTTCCAAAGTTTTAGGCTCATCTTTTCTGTCTCTTGAGTTCTCTTCGGAACATCTGTCTTGATCTTCCTGGTGCATGCAATAATTTTCTGATTGGGTCTCTTGATCACTTGGCTTCATTTGTGATGTTATGTTTGCTAGGGGGATAAGTAAAGATCTAAATCAATCACTGATATCTCTTAAGAAAAGAAGTTAATCACTGATGATTAATTACCATACGACATTCAGTTTTTGAAATTCGTCACATTGTATTAGCACTTAATAGCAAGTATCATTCAGCTCTTTGAGTTGAAAACCCATCATTTCTGTATTTATTTCTTCCTAATTTTGAAAAGGACCACCTGGATATTATCTGCTCATAGTTGGTTTATTTATTTTCTGATCCCCGTAATGATTATTTATTGTTTTCATGGTAATATCTTTTTTGAAATGTCTTGAATTTTACTTCTATAAATAGTAAAGCCATCTAAGCATGTTGTTGCACAATTCTTTATTAAAAATTTTGGGTTGTGCAGGCTGTGAAGGGGCACCACTGCTACCGCTACTATTTGTGGTGGTTAATATGGGATTCAATATATCCTTGCTACACCTGCTGAAGATTTCTTCAGCTGTTGCATCTTGTCTAGCCTCTACATTCTCAGGTTTATATATTCTTTATATGCGCACGTCTTCTCCACTGATAAATAGTTTTGAGAAGTTTTTTTATATTTCGTTTATACTTCATCCAAGTGCCATCTTTGTGTTGAACATATTAGAACTAGTTTTGAAGGAAGGTGTGGAATCCAGTTAAAACTGACATTGCAGGAAGTATTTGCATGCTTGGTTTTGTAGCCCAAGGTCACACCTAATCTTAGTCGTGCCACTATTCCTTAAGCATGTGGTTGGTTCAGTGCCACAATCTTGGCCTGCCATATTTTGTTAGTCATATGCGGTGTACATATCATAGACACAATTTCTTGACAAATCTTTCACAATTTGTAGTGGCCATGTCACAGTGCTCTAATGTTAGGCATCGGCAAGCACATGCTAAAATCTGGTACCATTAGACAACTGGTTAAAACTATTCTATACGGTTCATTGTGTGTCATCCAGCTTTCAAATCTGGATCTGGAAGCCTTATAATAACCATATATAAGCTGAGATGTTGTATTCACACCCTGCTTCGGTCCAACACACAAATAGAAAGACGGCGTTAAAGGGGGGAAGTTTTCTCCCTTAACTGCATGTTGTTAGGAAGTGAGGCACCAAGCGGAGGCTGCGCCTCGAACGCGGGTGGGTGAGCTCACGGGTCTGTGCTCTAACCAACCAGCCACTGCTCGGTTCTGGTCTCAACACACAAATCACTACTTCATTAAGCGGTCTGCATTAATCTTTGTGTTCCCTTCCCTATATCTGGCTCGGTAAAATATAGTAATGAGCCACATTTTAATATATATATTGGAGGGAGAGCTGTGATGATTTCACCAAGGAAGACGGCCATTTTCACTGATTTCTGTCTGATGACAGTGCTGTTGTGGTCCAGTTTATCAGTTAGAAGCAGAGAGGACGATAATAGTATGTTTGGAAGACTTGCTTCTCTCTGTATCATCATTCTGTAATATGGAAGCTTTTGAGGTGTAGTTTGTTATGGAATTTGGACCACGGGGACGATGCAAACACTTTATCAAAATAATGAGTTATGGAGGAAGTATGACATCAAGTGAGAATGTAACGTCAATTAAAATTTCTAAAGCGAACATTCCTATCATGCAGTTGATGTATGTCCACCCCTCTCATAGGCTCTAGAAAATAGGACAGGAGAAAAGAACGCACGTTTGGGATGTGGACAGAAGTTTGGCTGTGTTGGCTGACCATGACCCACATAACTGAGTTGCACCATGTCACTTCAGACCTAAGCTTACCAAAATTATGAAGGAGCGAAAGTAGGGGAAAACAAACACAAAGATTCAGCTCTAGCTATCTTTCATCACCATTATTTGCACGTTTTCTATCTGGTTCCTGCATAACGACTGCACAAGCGTTATCCACTGTCCCTTCCCAGTTGCCACTGCACCTGGCCGCTTCCTGTTTTTATCTTGAGGTGTCGAGACCAACCAGGTTTGAACATGTATAAGCGGTTTCTGAACCCTGTGTGCTCCTTTGGAAAAAGGACTTTAATACAGAGCTAACTTGAGCTTGTTTTTCGTCCCTACCAGTCAGATACTACTAATGAATAAATAGTCTAGCATCCAACGTATCTTCGCGTTCATCGTTTGCACTTACACCTGAACATGAAGTTATAAATCTTTCAACTAGCATTCCTTTTTCTGATTACTACTCATTGTTCCCTTGTACAAGTAGATATGCAGTATGCCTTTCTCGCAAAAAAAAAAAAAGATATGCAGTATGCCTGCACACTGAGCAGAGAACTGATCACTAATGATGGCCTTTCTTGATGCAGTCCCGCTGTCGATCTACGCTTTCACCCTACCGCTGCCGTACATCGGCGTGGCGTCGACCCTCCCTCCCGGCTTTGTTGCAGGCGCTGCAGTTCTCATCGCCGGCTTACTAATGCACGGCCTTCCGCAGCCAGAAAATTGCGGGGAAAGCCAGGAATGACTAGCTAATTAGCATGCATTGCTTCGTATTCTACATAACCATGGCTGGCTCCTCATCCGGCCTGGGCTTGAAAGGCAGAGCAGAAGTTCTCCTGAGAGCCACCTGACCTGACTGTTGTATGTTGTATGGTAGCATGTCATATATCGAGTTATATCCAATAAAAGCGAGGAGGAGAAGCCGCATGGGTACATAGACAAGAATAAAAAGGTTGAGATGAAGCAGGAGACACCTCTCTTTGTGTGTTCTCTCCTACTGATACTGCGACGGGCACTCGCAGTTTGTGGAGGGGAAGAGGACCAGGGAGAAGAGCAGGAGCATCACCACCACAGGGACGAAGAGCAGGAAGGCCGGCGGCGGCGGCAGCGGGGGCAGCACCAACGGGAGGCACAGGAGCGTCGCCGCCGCCGCCAGCAAGAGCATCAGGAGGACGCCCCTGTCCATCTGGGCCCGTACCGGCCTCTCTAGTGGATGTTCATCTCTTACTCTCTGTGTGTTTTGTTGGGTTCCTTGGAAGAGGAAGGACTCTCGTGTGTTGGAGGGGGAATGTGAATGTTGCTTTGTGTGAGAGACAACCAACTGGTGCATCTTTGATTCTTTGCTCCTCGCGGTGAATATATATTGGTGTGATGGTGGTGGGTGGCTCTCTTTCTGGGAGGCCGAGGATGCCGGTGGGGACGTACAGTTGGAGAGGACATGCATGCATGGGTCTATCTGCATAGCGCTGTGTCTCAACAGCCGGCGAATCTTCCCTGTCGGTGAATGTTTACTCCCGGTGCCAAGCTTCTTCCCAACCTTGTTGGTTGTCGGTGAAAGTGTCTCAACGGGCAGCGAGGCGCCGAGGCTTGCGACCCAACCGGGGCGCATCACACATGGACTGCCGACGACCACATTAACAGGTAGGGGCATATCTGTAACGCGGACCCCGGCAACCCTTCACACTATGTGGTTCGGACATGTTTTACCATCCAGCACGATCTTGTATTAGCATTTTTCTTGCACGCCAAAAGCAAACCAGAGGGTTTCGCGGGCATTTGGACCGCTGCCACGCAAACGTCCGACAGTCTTGGCCCACCCAAGCCCTCTCCCTCGCCCGCGCTCTTTCCCGCCAAAAACCAGCTGTTCGCATTCATGCTGCTCTAGAGCGGCCGCTCTGCATTGACGCTGGTTTAGAGCGGCCGTGACCTCTCACTAGCATCAGAATTGAAGCGGCTAGCCCGCCGAGGGCGCCTCTCGTGCCGTGTCCCCTATTTCTGCGTTGTTCAATGCCGGAGATGTTTACGGGACGGATATATATCACCCCTGTTCAATGACCGTTTAGCCGTCTACCGCCATTAAACATGCTCGTCGGTTGAGAAACCAACTCCGGCGCCCTAGCATTGACGCACCTGAACGCTTGGCCTCACTATTCAAAGGTGGTCACACCCGGCTCACACTGCATTACAACCCATCCGCTCCTCTCGTGCACCACATCCGCCATGACCACGAGCGGGAACGTGTTGTGGAAAAGCCTATTGACGGAGCAGAAGCATGAGGTGGCCGCCTCGCAGAGCCGCCGTGCTAGGCGAATAGAGGCCGCCATGCCGGCTACCTCTCTAGAGGTCTCCGACGATGACCCCCCGATGGAGACCGGCTTCGATGATGACTCCGCGCCGCAACCCACAACGGTGCATGCTGGCTGGACTATGGAGCGCGGTCGTAGCCAGCATTCAAGACGCCTCGGCGGAGGAGCAAAGGTGTAAGTGCATTCCAGCAGACGCAGGAGCAAAGAATACAATTTGTTCCTCCTTGAGCAGCCGCCGACAGAGGGCCAAATCTACGGTGAGCGCGTGAGCAAGGAAGTCTGTGGCAACCATGGCCGCCGAAGTCACAACTTTGTCGCCGGAAACCGGGCGCTTCACGAGGCCGCCAGCGCTTATGCCGCCGCTTGCAACATAGAGGTAATGCAATAGGATGCGGAGGCGACGCCATGGCGTAGGCGATCGCGGACGAGAACGCCGCCAGTTACGCATCCTAAGCATCGCCAACTAGCGTTTGGCCTCGCCGGTGGGACGACGAGCGTGCCGACCATGGACCTCACGTCCACCGACGACAGACAGGCCGTGGACTCCGACAAGGATCAGTAGGGCATGGGAGGTGGCTTGGCTTCGAGTCCCAAGTGGGCTAGTCCATCTCGAATGTTCTACTCTTTCTTGTTGGCGATCGCACCTTCGCTTGCGAGTCTTATCGCCGCCGCTCATGGAGACAGCGAGATGAGTCCGGTGATCGCCGGAAGGGAACAACAAAACAGGGAGGGGGGGGGGGGGAGGGGCTCCGCCGTAGGCGAGTTTAAGTCCGGTCATTTTTTAAAATTGGAAAATGTAAAAAATGTAATGAATATGCACTGCTTTAGATGAAAATCGTCCAGTTTTATATGTAGTTCGCCTGGTTTGTTGAAATCCGGTTCAAAATGTATGCAGATATGGTTGTATGGCCGGCTCTCGAATCAACAGTGTCCACGGACTGATCTCCTGAACGAATACAGTGTCCGGTTTAGGGGGACAGAGATGCCTAACAACACCACCACACCGCCCACGCTTCAGAAAGACACGGGGGTATGATATGATTGATCGAAGTGAGGAAGCGCAGTGCACCGAATCTGGCTGGGCTTCCACGTTCGCCTCACCTCGTACAACAAGTCTGTGCGTGCATGCCTACTGCCACGTACCGACGCACGCCCCTCTGGCCAGTCAGTCAGCCGGGCCAGCATGCAGCGTACCATTAGTGCCGCGACCGCCCGCTTAACTGGTGTTCCTTTCTCCGAGCATGCTTTTCCTCCTCATCACCGGCAACGACACAACACTAATTGAGGTCACCCGAGCCGAGCGCACCCATGCGGCGCACCTGGCCGAAAGCCACGGGACACGATTCTGGCAAGCAGAGGCAAGTTGCATCGGCAGAGAGGAGGGGCTCAGAACCGACACCGTGCCAAACACGAGAGGGAGAAGCGAGGGGGCACGGACACCGCGCGCCAAAAACGTGCCCGCGGTTAACCCGGCGCCGCGCCTGGCTGATGCCCATCGAGCGCTGCCGCTGGGACGCCGACAGCGCCATTGCAGTGGGCTAGTTGCTGGCCCATTTGCTCGGTTAAATTCTAGCACAGGTGCCTGGGCCGATTAGTTTAGAATCTGCTTCTCTTCAAACCAGCTAGAATATGTGCTACCCCGAAAAGAAGGCTCAAATATGTGCTATCCCCTAAGAAAAAGCTAAATTATGTCCTAGAATTTAAATACTCCCTCCGTCCGGAAATGCTTGTCGAAGAAATGGATGAATCTAGATGTATTTTAGTTATAGATACATTCAGTTTTATCCATTTCCCCGAAGTATTTCAGGACGGAGGGAGTAGATGTTTGCGAATCAAAACTATTTCAAATTTCAAAAACTAATCATGAGTTCAGATAATTGAAAAACGTTTGTGAATTGGAAAAAATTTCCATGGATTCAAAAAATGTTCCCCATATTTATTTATTTCTGAATTTCAAAGAAACTGAAAATGTTCCTTATTTCAGAAAATGATCATGAATTTAACAATATTTTTGGATTTAAAAAATGTTCACAACTTTTACAAATTTTTCCAGATTTCAAAAAACATGAATTTGTAAAATTTATTTAAAAAATGATCGCAAATATGAAAAAAATATTCATGTAATTCAAAAAATGTTCATGAGTTTGAAAAATCTTCCTGAAATTCAAAATATGTTCATGAATGTTATGAATGTTCTTGGTTATAAAAATCTTTATTACTTAAAGAAACTCTTATTGTATTTAAAAGAATGTTTCAAAAGAAATAAAATCCTAATTTTTTTATAATGTTAGAAAAATTAAATCTAGGAAACCAAAAAAGGAAAGAAAAAAAAATACAAAAACAGAAAATGAAAAAAAAAACAAAAGAAATAAACTAAGATAACTGAATAGAAAAATTAGAGAAAGTAGGCATGGCGAACAACCTAGCATCGTCGGGGGAAGGATTTGGTGCGCTTTGAAAGGTTTGGATTGCAAGGACCTTGGATAGAACATATTTTTTTAGTTGGTTGATCAGCCTTCTAGTTTGAGGCAAGATGTTGGCGGTAACATGTGGATGTTTCAAGGGGTACTGTTGATTCAAGGAGATACGTAAGAGTAAATTTCTAGAAAAATATGGTGCGGTAAAGTGTGCATATAGATCCAGGAGGTGAACATGACAACATGAAAAGTTATCTGAGAGTAAGTGGGAAAATTCATGCAAGTACATGTTCATGAGGATGGAACTATAGTGGTGCAGGTGCCGAGGCCCGGGGGTAAAAGTGAATGTATATGTTGAAACCTCCCTCATGGAGGAACCACTATGCAATAGAAGAACCGAGAAAGTCGAGCTATTGCTCGTTCCAATATGAATACTTCCCGATTTTTGCGATGTTGCTTCTTTGGCCAAGCCAATCATGAGTGTTCAATGGAACTCAAGGAGGAGGGAGACCAACCTTTTGGGAGATGGTTGCGTTATATACCAACAAAGAAAGTATTCTCCCCATGTATGAAATTAGACAAGTATGGCAGATATTATTTTTTCTGGATTGACAACTCATGGATTTTTTTTTGAAGTGGAGGCAAGGTAGGATACTTTCCCTTCGTCTTGGTGGTCCGCCATTGGAAATTGTTATGTGTGATATATCATATATGACTGGTATATTCGAGATCAATGTCATGTTGTAAAAGGCATGTTAATATGTCATTTGACGTATGTGGATTAATGGTTCATACCTAACATAGGTTGGAGAACCCACTTTGAATTTGTGAATCTTGTATTTAATAATTTCAATGACGTAATTGATCAATTCACGTGGCTATGGATCTGACAAATTGTGGGGAAGAAAATTATGACATGTGGTTCGATAGTTAGGAAGGTGCCTGTACCACAACCCACCAGAGATTGATTCTCTAGTATAATGCTAGTGTGTCTCATAAAAGAACAAATATACTTCTAGTGGGAGGCGATGTTCTCATTGATAGCGATGTACTCATGTATCCCCCCCTTCTTAAGATCTGTCAGCCCAATCGCCCACAGTGTGCATGTGTATATTCATAGGGATGAGTGTATGTGTATATGAGTGTTTGCTCTGTTCTAAGGAAAAGAATAGGTGACCGGAAAAACACGAGCGATAGAAAACACTAACGTTCATGCACGCACGTGGGAAGAAAAGTTGGACACATGTGGGAAGAGATGCAAGAAAAAATGAAAAAAAAACTTGGCAATTGACGTTCATGCCTACAAAATTATAGGGGAGATAATTGACATAAAGTGTTGTATGTATTGACATTTTTTTGGCATCATGTTGTGTGTATTGACTTAGTCTTGAGGATGGGTATATATAGTGATACAAGACTTGGAGGCCACGAAGCCTCCTAGATGTAAGATGAAAATAATTCAGGTGTGCCAACCTCTTAACTAGTTGAGAAATAATTATGCTACTCTATTATGCTATTTAAATACTACTCTATTATGCTATTTATGTTATACAATTAACAACCAAACACCACAAATCCTTTTTTTTAGTTTTGGTTCTCATATTATTACTATACATATTCGTGTTTCATACAACCAATTCTCATTGAATATATATTTATATTATACAATACTAACCAAACAGCACAAATCATTTTCTAGTTTTAGTTCTCATATTGTTACAATACATGTTCATGTTTCATACAACCAATTTTCACTGAATATTTATTTATATTACACAATTAATAACCAAACACCACAAACATTTTTTTAACTTTTAGTTCTCATATTGTTACTATACATATTCATATTTTCATACAACCAATTCTCACTGAATATATTGCAAAACATTCCCGCAACAACGTGCGGGGTATCATCTAGTATCTCTAACAGCAACAACTAAGGACTAGGTGTGTTCTTTTTTTTTCAAGAAAAGGGACTAGGTTTTTCCTGGAGGATTAACTAAGGACTAGGTGTGCCTAAGTAGAGTGCTAATGGAGCGGCGGAAACTGTTGGGGCATAGCCAAACGTCCTTGCATAATGTCGTTCGTGCGACGGCGCTCCAGCTATCGGGAGCCGCTGATGGCGACGATGAGCTGGGACCGTGACGAACAACGTTGGACCATCGTACTTGTGGTCACACCCACGCGGCTGCTCCTTACCCATCTCAAACAGTCGCTCCCGCTGACCGAATTCGAGACTCCTTTCGTTCGTGCAAAGATACAGCCCGGGGCCGAAGCCTTCGTCCAGCAACACGCACCCCTCCGGCAAGCTGGCCTCTTCAACACGCACCTCTTCAACGTGCACGATCTTGAACTGTCTGGTCGTAGCGTCGTAACCGAGGCAGTATGCCCCACAGTTGATGGTCCACCTTAGCCCCGATGCCTCTGGCGGGAGCGGCAGCACGAGCGACTCACCGGTGAACGGTTCTACGATTTTGATGGAGCCCTGACTAGCTTCCAGGAAGCAGAGTAGGCCATTGCAGGCGCCTACAAAGTCATCCCACACGCCGGCTATGAGTTCGGCCATGAGCCTCCAATGCTCGTCGAAGAGGAAACCACGGCCGTTGCAAGGGTTTTTGCGGCTGCCGTAGGTGAAACCGGGAAATAAGACGATTGTGTGTGTGTCAAAGGTGCCCTATGTCCGTGCATCATGTGCGCCTGGAGGAACATGTGGTCGGCGATGATGTCCCGCCATTCTTTGCAGACAAGGCGGAGGCGGCGGAGATCGCTCCCAGGGAGGCGGACCAGGATGCTGGCCAGGACGTCTTGCGGCATGCACTCGGCTTTTGCCATCGCCATTGCCTGTTTCTTGAAACCCGGCCGACGACGCGGATGCATGGCAATCCGCATCAGCCTCCGATGTATTAACCTAGCTGTGAAATTCATGGCGGCACGTAGTCGAGATTGAGGTTATTTTCTTCGGAAGCTTTAATCTATGGTTTATGTCCCTCCGATGAGGCGGTGCCGACAAAACGCGGAGTCTTCGTTTTCATGTGGGAAGCAAAAATGCTAGACGTACAAAGGATTACATGATTTTACAGGCTTTTTCATCTAGTAACCAATCACAAACTTGCCCAAAACCGACGCCTTCAAGAAGGAAACAAAGCACAAGTATTGTCATCGCCGGATCGATTTCTACTGGGTTTTTACCTTGGAGAAAGTGCGAGTCCCAAAACAATGCCTTCAAAAAGACCATTGCCAGATACAATCAACGAAAGCCAGACCTTGGATTTACACCCACCTAGCGACAACTATAAGCACTAAAGCAGGCTGAAGGCGCGCTGCGTTATAGCCCCTCCCTTGCCGGAGCTGGACAATTTGTTGTAGTAGACAGTTAGGAAGTCGTCAGCTAAGGCTCCATAGGACCAGTGCACCAGAACAACAACTGCCGCCGATTAAAAGGCGCGTAGATTGAAAGGATCCAATTGCAGAAACAAAAATATAGATGAACGAAGACGGATCCAAGTAGACCCACCAAAGACAATCACCGACCGAATCCCTGAGATCCACCGGAGACACACCTCTACACGCCCTCCCGACGATGCTGGATGCACCACCGGGATGGGAAGAACTTTATTGCATCTTCAGGAAGCCACTGTCGTCTCGTCTTCCTTAGCCGGACACAGATCCTAACAAAAATCAGAAAAACAACTAAATACCGAGTAACCCTTGACAGGTTTTGTCACAACTGGTTTTGAACTCATGGTACATTTTTTTGGCGATAATTCTACACCTACGAACAGTTACGTGCGGTCTTACGTAACTTTCCTTCACCCATTCTCTTCCCCCCTGATTTTCAGTGGGGGTGGGCCCCTCTCCCCCCTTACTTCCAATCACACATTGCCAAGTGGCTAATTACGTAAAACTGAACGTAGCTCTTCGTATGTGTAGCATTGCTCTTTTTTTGGTTGTCAATACATTTTTTCAAGAATCACAACTCACTAGTATCAAAAACACACTCATATTATGGGACGGAGGGAGTAGAACAGACTGACGGAGTGACGGTCATGTATGCATGTGGAAAGAAAAGTTGCTTCCAACAAAAAGAGGTTTGACTACTGCATGCGAGTAGAAAGAGCTGTTCTCGGAGTACAACTGTCCAAGCCGAAGGCCCGGCAGTTACGGTGTGTCTTGCTGCTTGACTTGCACGGCGGTAAGCCGATCGACTAGCCGGGTTCCTTTAGTGTAAGGACTGGGCGTGCCCAAGTGGAGCGCCAATGGAGCAGCGGCCACTGTTGGGGAGTAGCCAAACGTCCTTGCCTCACACTCCTCACCGGTCGGCAAATGCTGGCGAGGACGAGCCGAGACGAACGACGTTCGACCATTGCATTTGTCCTTGTGGCCGCGCCGACGAGGCTGCTCCTCCCACTCCTCATCAAACAGCAGCTCTCCCTTGCCGAATTCAAGGCTCCTTCGCACCGTGCGAAGGTACAGCATGGGATCGAAGCTATGGTGCAGCAGCACGTGCCCCTTGGGCAAGCGAGCCCTTTTAGCTCCAGGAAACCACGCGTCCCTCTCGCCCTCTAGGCCATAGGTCATCACCCAGGGCGTGAGTCCGCCGCCGGCCTGAAGAACTTCGCCATCTCTGACTGGCTCGGGGTCTCAATCGGCAGGTGCAAGGCGGTCGCCTCCAACGTGATCTTCTCCGTCGCCAGGTCGAAGCGCACCAGCTGCCGATCTCTCGCGCGCTCCCTGTGGCCACGCGCCGGCCAGTAGACTGCCCCATTAACGTACACAGGGTCGCCGTAGGCCTCGCCATACACCGAGAGAGCGACATGCAGCCTCGTCCAGCCCTCGCCTCCTCCGATGGTGTACACGTGCAACTCCTCATCATCAACCCCCTCGCCTCCCCCGCACGCAGTGGGAGGGCACTGTATTTGAGGTAGCCATGGTGCACGATCTTGTAACGCCTGGCCGTAGCATCGTAACCGAAGCAGTAGGCAAGGGGGTTGTCGGTCCACCTTAGCCCCGATGCCTCAGGCGGCAGCGGCAGCGCGAGAGACTCACCTGTGAACGGCTCTATAACTTTCATGGAGCCTTGCCCAGCTTCCATGAAGCAGAGCAGGCCATTGCAGGCGCCTACCAAGTCATCGGACCCACCGGCGGCGAGCTCAGCCGTGACCCGCCAATGCTCGTCAAAGGGGAAACCACGGCCGTTGCTCCTGTAGGCAAATCCGGGAAAGAAGACGATGGTGTGCGTGAAAGGCGCCTGAGGTCCGTGCATTATGTGCGCCTGGATGAACGTGTGGTCCGCGATGATGTCCCGCCATTCTTTGCAGACCCGCCGGAGGCGGCGGAGGTCGCTCCCCGGCAGGCGCAGCAGGATGCTGGCGAGGACGTCTTGCGGCAAGCCCGCGGTTTTGGCCCTTTTGGTTGCCGTCGTTGCCTGCTTCTTGGAAGACCGCCGACGCCGCCGCAGATGCATCACGATTTGCATCGACCTGATCCGATGCATTAACTTAGCTGTGAAATTCATCGTGGTACGCCAAAGTTTAACCAAAATTGTGTGTGCTTTGGTTGGTTTATTATATTATCTCTCCGATGAGGCGATGCCAGACAAAACCCGGAGTCCTCTTTATGCCAGACTTGGTTTCCACGTGGGAGGAGATCTATGAGCAGATTTGTTTCCGTCTGCACATGTGACGTCTCGGAAGAGTTTCTACTGTCGGTACTCGGCAGGTTTTGTTACAACTCACTAGGAAAAAGGCCCGTGCATTGCAACAGGAGAAAAAAAAATCACAGCTCTTAATTTACAAAAAATGGTCTATAATCTGAGAATTTTTGTAGCTATGGCCCAAACAAAGATGGTCTTAACCTATAAAAGCGTAGTTTAAGATTCTACATGTGTTCTATTTCAACACGACTTGTATGCAGATTTAATTCGTACAAAGAAATGAGCAAGTGATCATGCATTTATTCATTTCATGTTCGGAATGTGGTGTTGTTACGGGTGAGTAAAGAAAAACGACAAAAACAAACGGTCTTGTGATGCACATAGTCCAATAGGCCGACCCCAGTTCAGGCGGCGGAGGACGATGTGGCACTGCGGCTCGTCTTGATCTGGCCAGAACACGCCCCCTACGGGGAGGAGCGACTCAACAAAGGTTGTGGTGTGCGTCGTCCAACAGGCCGATGGTGGCGCGCCGGTAGGCTACTGGTTCGTTTGCTGATGTTGGCACCGCACCTACCGAGAAAAATGTAGGGGGAAGGAAAGAGGATCATACAGCCACCGGGGATGGTAAACGCCGCGACAGGCTGTTGGTCAGAGGCGAGGAAGCGTTGGTGTGGCGATTAACTTTGCAGCCTAGATAGTATATTTTAAATTGATAGGTAAAATAACATCATATTCAGATTCTACATATTTTTCTGATCAAATTCCATATATAACATGTTAAATTTGGAGTTACAGTTTAGAAGATATGGGTATTTTAAAAAGCATTTGATAGGTCCCGCGGGTTTAATGTTAGAAACATTAAGGAATTTTCTCTAAAACAGTAAAACGGACTAAGAATACTTATTTCTTTTATTAGTAGGTATAGATTTGCAGCCTAGGTAGTATATTTTAAATTGTCAACAGGTAAAATAACATCATATTCAGATTCAACATATTTTTCTGATCAAATTCCATATATAACATGTTAAATTTGGAGTTACAGTTTAGAAGATATGGGTATTTTAAAAAACATTTGATATGTACTGCGGGTTTAATGTTAGAAATATTAAGGAATTTTTTTATAAAATAGTAAAACGGACTAAGAATACCTATTTCTTTTATTAGTAGGTATAGATATAGATGTTACGAAACGTGATATGCAAGCTAGTTGGGTTCAGGTATATATCTCCACCGTAGCTTGATTACAAGCCTATCTGTATGACACCCTCCCCTTGGTTACAACTGAATCACAATCAGGCTATGCTCCAGCCTCTTATGTCCTAGCCTTTCTGTTAGAAAGTGAAATCAATTTCAATGTGATTCGCCCATACATGAAAAATAGGATTAACTCCGAGATATGTTGCACTTAAATTGTCACACCATAAACAAGGAGGCCGGTGCAATTTTATTTCAAGTTTTTTCCTGCTATGATTTTACCCAAATAACAGCTGAAGGGGCATTTGCAGAGACTTATACTCTGCTTCAACGCTTGCTCTTCGTATAGTGTCATTTTTCCTGGCACTCTAACAAAAATAAGATTAGTCCCAGAAATATACTGTGAACCCACGACTGGATCTCATGTCATATACACAGCCTGCCCAATGGGCATATGAAAAAACAACACCAAATAGTGTAGAACTTAATTACTTTCTTACAAGTTAGTCCGATAATGAGGTATGGTTCACATAACGCAGCTAGATTTTGGCAGCTATGCATCTGTAGATGTGAATCCATGTAAATATTTGCAAACCTGAATCATCAGTAGAGAACGAAGTATCAGCCCTCATCAGAGTTATGTATCGGAGTATGCCTATGGCACTCCTATACTTTGTGTTTTCTTCATATCACAAGGACCATCCTTGATGTGTCGATAGTTTTTTCGATGACGATAGAGGCCTAGGAGAAGGCTATCCTTCGTGCCTACCAAGTGTTTAGATGCATCTTTTTCTTGGCTCAACAAGATGCCATCTTGGAATTTCTTGACTTCTATGCCAAAGAAGAAATGAAAATCTTCTAAATCCTTCGATCCAAGGCAAAATTTGAGCTGATATCTTGCAACAGTCCATCAATAGCATCTTTTGAAGAACTTGCAACTATGATGCCACCCAAGGTTGTCAGAATCGCGATCCTGTTGTACGATCCTACGACTTTACGATCCATACTAACCCCTCTGATTTTACGATTTTGGTTCATAGAATCTATGTTTTTATGATCCTGATAGTGAAGATTCTACGATTTGCGATATTGTCATCGGAGCTCCGATCCGATTCAGAATCGCGATTCTAATAACCTTGATGTCACCAACATGTATAAGAATAAAAATAGTGGTGCTTGATTTGTTGCATATGAAAATGGGTGTATCAAACTTATAGACGCAATTTTCGCCAAACCTCCTCACTTGGAAACCTCCAACAACAAATGGTTTTCCTCTCCAATTCTCTAATGTGGTGCACATGGCTCGAGGAGATCAAGTACTTCCTCCTCGGCTTCCTCCATGGCGTTGTCGTCATTCATCTGCCTCCTGTGGTCTAGGCTTCCTAATCCCCACTGCCCAGCTGATGAAGCCCATCGTGAGACCTTCTGTCCAACCAAAACCAGAATCGATGAACTCTCACATAGATATTCTTGCGGTCTTTCATCTGCTGATTTGGACCAACCATCAGATTTGGGTCGCAAGCCGTCCCCCAAGCCTGGCCAATCTAATCTCGTTCCCGAACCTTGATTGGGGTCAATCACCGGGGCCACGGAACACACCACCGACCCACGAGCAACTAGTATGTTTAAGACCCTTCTTGTTTATGTGCGCTCAACTTTTTTATTTCACCATAATTGATCCTTTCACTAAATGTATTTGCGTTTTGATTGCATGCCATTAGATATGTCTCAAATAATATTTGTATGTATAACTAGCATAATTAACTCACAGAAAATACATCATAATTAATAATGTAATCATGCTCATGCACATTAAGGTACATATTTTTTATGTTGTTGTAGTATTTATTATTACAAATAAATTCTCTTCTACTAAAGTGCCATTATATTTTGTAAAGAACCATTGTAGTTTTACGGCTTGGATTGTTTTTTGGTGAGAAAATGGCACTTCATTGCTTAAATATGGGGATCACAATTGTTTTTGTGCAACAAATCAATCTCATTTGGGCCTGACCTTAACCACACAGCCATTCGCATGTTGTGGTGACCTAACTGAGAGAGCAAATAAGCCACTTTGTTGATCGTCACACTGTGGATAGGGTATTTTTATAGGTTTGGAAAGGAGGTCAATTGTTACAATAGATTTCCCTCTAAATGTAAGCAAAAAAATTATTGAATTAATACAAAAAATAATTTAGGCCTCTTATTTATTCAGGTGAATTTATGCACTTATATGTCCATAGTATCCTGAAATATCTACAAATTTGGTGTTGTTGTTTTAGAGTTCTAGATTGTATCAAGTGTCAACAACTAGATTTCTGGAAACCCTTGTTTCGCTCTAGCTAATGAAGGGTGATATTTTATTTGCTGTATTTGCCTTCTTGTTTGGTGAAGGGAGGCAGCGACAACTAGTGAGCATGCAGTCTCCATTCGTGGTATCAAGATACACAATCATATTGGTCGTAGCATGCATGAGTGTTCTGTAATACAAGTTACATATGTTGTGTTTTTTAGTTCTTTATATAAGAAAGTATTTTCATTGTTAGGTTATACTTGCAAATTAGCCTCTCCAAAGTCGGCTCAGAGACCTAAACCAACCCAATCATATAACACTTGCATTTCAAAAGAACCAACATGAGAAATTAATAATGTAGACACTTTCCACATTGCTTGGGTTGATACATGCTACTCGCTAATATCTTTTGCATACATAAGTTTTCTTTCTCTGGCATGTTGTAATGCCACTGTAACATGAATCTCTCCTGGAAATTGGAACATAAGGTTCAATGTCGGGGCAACTCTAATCGATCTCCTAAACTTAACTATCAAAACCGGCCCTGCTCCTAAAAACGAACTTCCTAGAAAATTAGTGCATTGGGAGTCTCCTCTCTCATCGATATCCAAAATATGAACCCTGTAAACCACAAATTCATACCCAATCCTTCTCATGCCTTGCATCCAACTAACCATGCAATTCATAAATAGTACCAGATTACTATAATTAATAGAGCTTACCATTAAACTACAAGCTGTCATTAATATAAGCTATTAGCTTCTTAATTTTAGTCTTGTCGTCTGGAAATAACATTCATGGCCAAGACAGTGTCTAATGTAGAAAAAATAGTCGATGAATTTGTAAATGGAGTGTCTAATGTAAAGGACCTGTACATTTGAAATACATTGTTCATGGTTCCATTCCATGAAGTCGATAGGCATTTTTGCACCACTTGGTTTCGGCTTGCCAACCATTTGATATTCTCGACATTTTTATTCTCTCGCTTTCGGCAAATTATATGATATTCTTAACTCTTATATGATCCATGTCATCTCTTGTTGATTTTACTAGATGACACCATGCACGTTGTTGCGAGAATGTTTTGCAAACTGAAAATAAATATGATTTGTTGAAAAATATATATTAAATAAGATAGCATGATAAAGTGGAAATAATCATGCATGTTTGCAGGTTGGGGTACATGAGCTTTTTCGTTTGTATGGTTGCATGTTGAGGAGGGCCTATTCCATGCATGTTGTATGGTGCATTCTTGCAAGCTAAGTGAAATAAGGTAGCGCGGGCTAACTATTCAGATACAGAAGATAAGTTTCATGGCACTAATCTTTTCACCCTGGCAACGCAGAGGAACCTTCGTTCATACATTGTGTAAGTGTGGTTACGAAAATACATTAGTCTGCATTCGTTGTGCAGTCATGACAACACATCATAATTCCAAAAACTAGCCTTCTGCTATTGCAATCAAAGAGAAACAATAAAAGAGCATCTCTAGCCCTTCCGTTAAAAACCTTTTAACTTTCCATTTATTTTATTCTTGAGGAGCTAATCCGGAGCTAACCTTTCTTCAAAAGTTTTATCCCATTAAAATTTGAGGAGTTACTCCTCAAAAACAGTTCCACAGGTGCAAATTTGATTATTCTTTAGAGAGAAACCTGTCCAAATTTGAGTAACTCCTCAATACGTTGTTGAATTATCTGGCCATGATGCCCACTCCGGCAATCCGTGTTGTCCCCTGCCCATTCCGGGCCGAGCCACTCCCAATCACCAATGCCCGAACTGTACTAGCCAATGCAACCTTCGACCACGACACATCTGAGGTGTTTGATAAAATGGCCAAAAGTTATCTTTTTCTTTTTCCCTTGTCTTGCACTTCACCCTTTTGGGTTTTCCCCGCAGAGCAGCGGGTTGATGCAGTTGGCCAGAGTAGGCATCACCGAAGTCAAGGGGGTGGATGACCATGGTTAATTAGATGGGCAGCGTGAAGAATGGGGGCATGAGCGGATTGTTGTATGGGAGTTGGCGGCTATTGTGACTAGATGAGCGGAGTGACCTGGGTTCCCGATAGATAGAGGAGAGATTGTGGAAGGGTGTTTGAGATGTTCCGCTGATTATTTTTATTCCGTTTTTAAGGGTATCCTGGTTATTGTCTGAGATGGGCTTCTCACCGGTGAGGCCAAATAAGTAACTGGTAATACAAGCCTTGTACTAGGAGTTTAAACAACATAATCTGCACTAATCTTCTTCTTTTTCACAAAAGTTGGGCTGGTTGCAAGGAAGATAAGAAATAAAAATAGGGGAACTCATGCATACCGAAGGAAAGTGAATTGAATGGTGCGTACCAACTTTTTGATATGTGCGCATTGGAGAAACATTTGGGTAAAAGAAAATGTGTGGTGTCCCATGTATTCCATGTGCAATATCTGTTGAAAAACAAGAAATTCCAATTCGGTGTGTGCCGTTGGAAATTATTAAATGGACAGTTTGTATCTTGCATATAGATATAACACTCAGGGTTGAATCATCAGATATATTAGCGTACTGGACTATTTGACACATTGACCAATGAATTTGACATGGTGAATATTTGTAAAATATTAATTTAACAAGGGAACACATTATTGACAGAAATTATTCCTTCTTTAGCTCTCTCATTGTCATTTTTCTAGAAAATGGGACAAGGCCAAAACAAAACCATTGTGTTTATTCACTTTGATCAGTGAAACTAAAAAAGCACATTACATTGGTTCAAATTAAACTAGTTTGTGAGGCTATCACAAGTTACGACCATAGTTGCCATTAGTCGAGGATGTCTGGGTTGTCTATCGCGTGGTACTAACCCTCGGTGATGATGTGCAATAAGGTGTATAAATCTTCAGTTGACAATTCGGAATGTGTATCACGGCCCTATTAATTTGGGTCGATGGCCAGGTACGATACATGAGATGTAGAGAAAGATTCAACTATTTTTCCCACTATTACGCTATACCATAGTACGCAAATTTCCCGAAATCACCTCACAGAACAAACTTTGACGAAAAATTGTTTCCTCTCCTAGTTTTCCAATGTGGTGCCCATGGTTCCAGGAGATCCCCTCGACTAGGTCATTCATCGTGGTCATATAATGAACCATTGACCAACCAAGGTTAAGTACCTTTTCATTTATTTGCACTAAACTTTTTTATTTTAGCATAATTGATCTTTAAACAAAATGTATTTGTATTTTTTCTTCCACGCCATTTAATATATTGCGTCAAATAATATTTTGATGTATAACATGCTTAGTTAATTTCCCACAAAAACTAGCATAAGTAATAATTCAATAATGCTCATGCACATTAAGGTACATATTTTATACTTTTGTGGTATTTATAAGTGTAAATAAATTCCCTTCTACTAAAGTGCAATTCAATTTTTTAAAGAATGTTGTATTTTTATAGCTTGGGATGTTTTCCTTCTGAGACAATGAGATTTCATTGCTTAAACATGGGGATTAAAATCCTTTTTGTACAACAATTCAATCTCATCCGGGAGTGACCTTAACGACACAACAGTCTATATGTTGTGGTGACCTAATTAGGTGAGGAAAGGAGCCACGCTGTTGCGCGATCGTCACACTATCGATGGGGTATTTTTATAGGCTTGGAAAGGAGATCATTTGTTACAACGGATTTCCTTCTAAATCTAAATAAATCAAAAAATAGGTTATTAAAGTGAGTTTGTAAACTTACATGTCCATAGTATTCAGAAATATCTTCAAACCTGGTAGGGAGTGCTTAGAGCTTATAAATCTAAAAAATACTCCTCCGTCCCATAATGTAGGACTTTTTTTGACACTACACTAGTTCCAAAAAACGTCTTACATTATGGGACGGAGGGAGTATTTTAGATGCTCCTAGAATATATGATTATTAAGTTTATGGTATTAAAAAGCATAGTTCTGAAGTGTATCATGTGTCAACAAGTAGATCTTTATCGAAACCCTTGTTTCGCTCTCACTCATTTAAGGGTGGTCTTTTCTTTGCTATATTTTCCTTGCTTGTTTGGAGGGGAGGCAGAGGAAACTAGTGAGCATGCATTATCCATTCGTGGAATCATGATACAACATCATATTGCTTGTAGCATGCATGGGTGATTTGTAATACAACTTATGTATGATGTGTGTTTCATCTATTCTTTATTTTAATTTGCTTTGTAGGAAACTATCAGTGTTGTCAGGTACTCGTCCAGGTTATACCTGCAAATTAAGCACTCAAAAATCGTCACATAGTCCAAAATACTACGCAATAAGATCAAGAATGTATTTTGAGGACAACCACACAAGACATTATGAATGCACAAACTTACTGCATTGCCTGGGTTGATAACTGCTACCCCTAGGTTCAATGTCAAGGCAACTCTAGTCGATCCCAAAACCCGAACTCTCAAAATCCCGCCCCCAAAAGCAAACTAAACAAAAATTTGTGTATCGGGACTCTTCTTTCTAATTGACCCCCAAATTTTGAACCCTGTGAAACAAAACTTTGAACCCAATCCTCCTGGTGTCTTGCATCCAACTGATCATGCACTTCATAAATCGTACCAAATTGATATAATTAGCGGGACTTGCGTTTAAACTACTTAATTAAACTACAAGTTGCCATTAATAGAAGCTCTTAGCTTCTTAATTTCAGTATCATATTTTAGGAATCACATTATTGATTGAGAATGTTTGTAATGTAGAAAAACTAACTCAATGTGTTTGTAAATGGACTCGTATAATTCATATAAGGACCTCCATTGCAACACGCTGTTCTTAGTTCCTTTCCACGAACTTGATAGGAAGTTTTGCACCACTTAGTATCGCCTTGCCAAGCATACGAGATTCTGGATATTTTCAATATCACGCTTTAGGTGAATTATCTAATATTCTTAATTCTTGGATGATTCAAGTCATCGCTTGTTAAGTTTACTAGATGATACGTTGCAAGTTACTGCAAGAATGTATTGCAATATATTTTAATGATAACTACTCCCTCCGTCCCGTAATATGAGAGTTTTTTTGCACCCGTGTAGAGTCAAAAACACTCTTATATTATGAGACAGGGGGAGTAAAAAAATTAAAATTATTTATTGTGTTTAATTATAGTATTGTTGCAAAAAATATTAAATATATATAGTATGATACACCTTACAACGAACTAACCAACGAATTGCTTTACTTGTTGCCAACCAACGAAATAGACAAGGGTGATTTCGTCCTACATCCTTTAAAGTTTTTCGCCTTGGTCACCGTGGCAAAGAGAATACACCTTACAAAAAGGAACAGAGGCAGTAGAGTGGAAATTATCATGCATGTTGACATGCTGAGATGACATTTTCCCTATATGTATGGTTTCACGTTGAGGTTTATCTTTTTCCCAGCATCTTACATGCTGTAGTGTCATGGTTGCATGTTGAGAGAAATAAGGCAGCGGGGGCTTAGTACTTAGATATAGAAGATCAGTTTCATGACACTATGATCTTTTCACTCTGGCAGCGCAGAGGAGTCATGACATTATACACTGTGTAAGTCTATTTCCTGAAATACATCAGTCGGCATAATTAACTGCATTTATTATGCACTCATGACAACTCATAATGTTTCAACAAGGACTTGGAACACAGAAACCGGTGAAGATTTAGAATAGGTTAACTTTTGCTGTGCTAAGAAAATGTCATGCCGGCTTTGTTTAATGAAATATGTTGAAAATGTGATGAATGTGGTCCGAGTTAAATAAATACGAAAAAACTAACGCCCACACGTGTGGCATCTTGCACATTGCCCACACGCCTTCATCACCACTCATTTTGCCACGTATGAACAGATGACATCAGCAGGAATCTTTTTGTTTTTCGGCTTAAAAATGTTTTATCTCCTAATTAAAAAATTGAGTTAAAAATCCGTTTTCACTATTCAATCCATCTGGACGAGATCTTCAAAACTAGACCCGATGTTGATATGTTTCAACGAAAATTTTAGTTTCTTGATGATGGCAATTCCAGAACTTTGACCATGAATATTATTTTTTGCATGAACCATGGCAATTTTAAGTGCATGTATCATGGCAATTTTAGTTTATGGTTCATGGCAAGTCTAGTTTCTTAATTCCTCATTTTATAATATGTCAAAATTTACTTTCAAATGTAGAAGAAAATAGCTGAAACATATCATGAAGAGTTCAGTGTAAACATCATGGCAATTCATGTGCAATAGACATGGCAACTTTAACCCAAAAAAATTCGTCGAAATATATTGACATGAGATCTAGTTTCAAAGATCTCATCGCGAGAGATTTAATGGTGAAAACGGATCTTCAATCGAATTTTTCATTTAAGAGGTAGAACATTTTAAAAACTGAAAATCCAAAAAGATACCCACATGCATGCATGCGCTGACGTGGCGTAGTCTGTGTGTTATAAGGCGTGTGAGCGGGTTTGGCTCCCACCACACATGTGGGCGTTAGCGTTGTCCAATAAATATCATCATGCTTGCATGGAAGTCGTTTGGTTTGTTCAAATTTCATTCGAAATGTGAGGGATGTTTGACGTACATGACTAGATGGCCGCCTCCTGTATCCATGTCCGAACGCATTAGCGGACGAATGCTATGTACGTTTTAGGGGTCCTCATTTGAGATGCTCTAACTCCTTAAATGCTGAGTAGTTAAGTTTTGAGGGTGCTTTTAGGAGTTAGCCTTTAAACATAAAAAAAACTTGTATGGAAGGGGCTAGAGATGGGAAATGCCCTCTGGTTCCTAGGTGTATATACACCCTATATGGATCAAAAACAGGTTAATAATTAAATAAAAAGTGAAAATAGTTCAGAATTTTTTTTGAATAAACTTGACTTTCTTTTACACTAGCATATAAATTTTTGTGAATAAAAAACATTTTGACCTCTCACTACTAGGAAAAAGCCTAGTAGTAGCATGGGTGCCCGCGCTACTACTACGGCGCTACAGGTAACTGGTAGTAGTAGCGCGTGTCTGTGACCCGCGCTACTACTATTAATTTCAAAAACCAAAAAAAATTCTCAACCCCGTGCATGCTGTCAATGGTGGCAATGGTTCAATCCAGCGACGACAGGGGTCGCCGGAGGAGCGGACGGGTAGCAGCAGACCAGATCCGGCGACGACTGTTGGAGAGGGACCGGATCCAGTGTAGAGCAAGATGACGGTGTGAGAATCTTCTTCGCGGCCGAGAGCTCTGGTTGGCCATGTCGACGACCTGCGCAGGCATGGGCATGGGAGGTGAGTAAAATTGAAGGGAGAGGGAGAGGGAAAAAGAGAAACAAGGGAGAAAGGAAGGATATGGAGGGCGCATTGGGGGTGGTCACCGGTGGTGAGGTGCTCCGTCGTGGTGGCATGGAGGTGAGGGGAAGACAGGCAAGCTCCTGGACGCCAGCGACGTGAGGAGGAGGATTCGTTGGGCGCCATGGAGGAGCAGGTGTGCTTGGGCAGGAGCACCATGGGAGAACCTATGGAGAGAGGGGAGAGTGGGGGAGAGAGGAGGGATTCGGCCAAGGATATGAGGACTTCACCTACCTCGTACTTAGTAGTAGCGAGGGGTTTAAACCCGCGCTACTACTACTACTATGGCAATGTCCTGGGGGCGGGGGGGGGGGGGGGGTGGAGACCACTTATTAGTAGCGAGGTAAAACCCGCCATTAGTAAGTAGCAGTAGCGAGGGGGTATAAACCCACGCTACTAGTAAACGTCTGCTTATAAGATTTTCCCTAGTACTGTCTAGGCAAAAAGACAAAATGTATTGATATATATACAAGTCACTATATACACACTTTCTTAGCCAAGTTTTTTTTTGGCCCTGAAAGCCAACGGTTTTTTTTCCTTTTGTTGGTTTTTTTACGAGTACAAAGAAGGTCAACTTTATTTCAAAAATATTTTCAATTTTTGACTTTTTATTTAGTTAATTATTATTATTTTTCATATATGGTGTATATACACCCATAGATAAAACGTTCCTATCCCTGGAGATGCTTTGAATTACTACAAAGCTTTGTTGATTGTGCTATTTCTAATCTCTTTGAAAAACAATACACATTGCAGGTAAACAAATTTACATGGTGAATATGTGAAATATGTTTGGGTGCACCCAAAACTAAATTAATCTTGTTTCTCTGGCATGTTAAATACTCAGGAAGTCGGGATCAGTATTCAGTAGACTGGCCGATGGACAAAAAGCTGTTACGCATCCATCATGATCTTGAACTCGTCGAAGCAAACCACTCCATCTCCATTCAGATCAAACCTGCGGATCATGGCGCGGCACTCCTCGATGCCCTGCTCGGACCCTAGCCTGGCGAGCATCCGCATCAGGCTTGCCGGCGTGATGCACCCTTCGCCCTTCACCTCGTACATCGCGAACGCCTCCCTAAGCCCCATGCACCGAGATGCTTTGAGTTGATGAGGCCGAGGAACGGGTCGGTTGACAGTGTCAATTACTCCCTCCATAAATTAATATAAGAGTGTTTAAAATACTAAAGTAGTGATCTAAACGTTCTTATAATAGTTTACATAGGGAGTAGTTTTCAGCCCGTCGTCGAGCATGCATGGTCTTCTGTGACAGATTTTTTGTGTGAAAGCTCAAAGTTGAACGAGCACATCGAGCATGCAAGGCCTTTTGTGACAGAATATTCCAGGCAAGACTAGCCAGCCAGGGACTTTCGTCGGTTGCTGCTGATATGTTATTCGGTGTCTACTCCCGGAGCGTTGACGTGTCATGCCGGCCACGACCAAGTCATGTTCCGGCTGTTCCATCATGTTTGGTCTTGCTGCTGATATGTTAAACTCCTTGCTGGCGGCCTCCAGTTCCGCTTGAGACTAGTGGTATCGCTAGCGGGCGAGGCCGATGTCGCAGAAGGAGCGGTAGGGCTCGAGCAGCTTCGCGTCCGGTGCAATAATCCTACCGGCCGCGAGCTGTTCCTCCACCTGCTGGTGTTCCTGGACGAGCTGGTGGTTGTAGGCGGCGCCGGCTGCGCTTTTTGGAACTGCTCCTCCCGCACAATCTCCATGTAATGGGCACGAGCCTCGCTGATGGTCATGGTGCAATGCACCGGCGAGGGTGGCACGGATGATAAAGAGGGTGGCGTCGGCTCATCATCGGCCGCGTCCTTCATTGGGGCGTCGTCATCCTCCGGCAGCAATGGCGGCCATTTTCTTCTTCTGGTCCGTCGTAAGTCCGTCCCAGAGAGCCATGTAGGGCGAGAAAGCCATGGTGGGAGTGCTGCGGTGAGTAGAAAAGGATCGGAGGTGGGTGACTCCGGCTATGACTGGGGCAGCAGTTTATATAACAATGGTGATCGGCAGAGGGACAGATGGGTGGCGCCGTTGTAGCTGCCGCGGCAATCGCGTGTCATTAAGGTGGGCAGCAGACGGACGGACATACGACCGTCATGTTGTTCAAACACAGAGCAATCACCTGCATTAGAAAGTGGTACAGGCGACACTCTTGGCGGGCGCGCCGATTCAATGCCGACACCACTGAGAAGTCGCGTCCGCTCTGAACGGGCATGAACGCGGCATTGACACTATGGAGCGCCGCTGAGCGTTTCAGATGGAAAGCGCGCGCGGGCGAGGGAGATGTTTTTGGTGGGTCAGGGCGGTCAGACACAAGCTTGGAAGCGGTGTGAACACACGCGATGCCCCCCACGTTTGTCTCTGCGTTATGAAATAAAACATGCCTGGACCGTTCGGCGGACAGATACAAACTCGTGTTGAATCACACAACACGTCCGGACGGCACCGCCCGGATGAAGATGCCCTAACAGATAATTCTACATTGTACCACTAGTACTTTATCCATTTCGGTTTATAAGACCCATGCCACTACGAAAATGTTGAATGGAGCCATGTGCAGCCGCACCTAGGCTCAGCACCACACATCCGCTGGCAGCTCTTACGGGGATTTGTTCATGGTGGGAACTGTTAAGCGTGGCGCGAAGCATCAAGCAACGATTAGCAAACCTACATGTCTTAATAAAGCCTACCGCATGCCACAACACTGGAGTTTAAAATAGCTGCCTTGCTTGGGACGACGCGAAGCCTGTCTTCACGGGCAAACACTGTGCACATATTTTTATAGCTTCGATATGCTTGTCAGATGCGCCCACAACCCATGATGATTAGGCTTGGATGAACATGTTATCTTTCTATTGTTTTTTTGACATTAACTTGGATGGGTGGTAGCGTTTTCTAGTGCACTATTTTCATGGTTTGCCGGTGCACAGTATTCATATATGATTAACCTGTGAAAATGATTGGATTAGTTGATGAAACTTTACATATGTCTGAAGAACATGCATATGTATACGCATAATTTTTCTGACATTTTCTGAAAACTTTAAAATAGCTGCATTCTTGTCAGAAGCCTCTGCACACTGATATTCGCCTTTGCCCAGTGTTTTACATAAAATAAAGAATGAAGAAGATAATAAAGAACTACTCCAACGAAGCTTGACCCTGGATACAAGGAGTGAACGATGTGAAGAAGATTTTATTGTGTTTAGCCTACTGACATAATTTCGATTCCTTTTCTTGGACCAAGAAAAGACTTCACCCATCTGGGAGCGTACTTATATTGCTCATAACTATTTGAATTCTTTTCTGCAATAGTAATACAGTTTTGATAGAACTCATCTAGATGAGATATAATTTGGTCTCATTCATCTTTTATAGCCATTGGATGTGATGCTATAAGATGTGTGTGTGCTGACGTGGGTTGTATCTGTTCTTGTTTTCAAAGTAAATGAGACCAAATTGTGTCTCATCTAGATGAGTTCTAGGTACTCCCATCCACATGGAAGCTATACAACATCTGACGTTACTGAGCATAGGTTCCGGTGAACCATGCCACTACTACTCCAACCAAACGGAGCAAGCCAACATAGTGCCAAGTATTAGATGAATTGTTCAATATTCTCTGGCAAAAAAGATTAAGTACCTAGTAAACTGTGTACGGGTTAAAACTGTAGCCAAGTATCAGGATCAGTATTCAGTAGACTGGCCGATGGACAAAAAGCTGCTACGCATCCATCATGATCTTGAACTCGTCGAAGCAAACCACTCCATCTCCATTCAGATCAAACCTGCGGATCATGGCGCAGCACTCCTCCATGCCCTGCTCGGACCCCAGCCTGGCGAGCATCCGCAGCAGGCTCGCCGGCGTGATGCATCCTTCGCCCTTCACCTCGTACATCGCGAACGCCTCCCTCAGCCCCCTGCACCGCTCCTCCTCCTCCTCCGTTTCGGGCCGCGCCACCAGCCGGAGGAACTCCTGCTCGTCCAGCAGCCGGTCTCCGTCCGCGTCGGCCGATGCCACGAGCTCCTCGGCGTCCTCCTCTGACACGTCCTCGCCCAGCGCCGCCTTCATGCACAGCCGCAGCTCCGCCGCCGAGATCCTGCCGTCGGCGTCGCGGTCGAATGAGGCGAACACGCTGCTGAAGCGCTCGGCCGTCGCGGTGTGCGCCATCTTCGCTTGCTTGATTCCGTGATCACCTGAGATTCGTGGCTGTGGTAGCAGTGTGTGCCGTGTGTTAATGCATGCAACGCTAGCTAGCTTCCGGTGCTTGGTCTCAACTCTGAAGTGCCTATGCGTGTATATATGAAGGCAAGCTTGCAGCTAGCCAGTTGTGTTGATGGATTCAAGGCAAAATTATTGAAAGAATTGATGAGGCCGAGGAACTGGTTTGTTGACGGTGTCAATTCGTTTTCAGCCGTCGTCGAGCGTGCATGGTCTTCTGTGCAAAGTTGAACGAGCACATCGGAGCATATATAATACTCCTGGATGCATGGGACTTTTGTGACAGAATATTCCATGCAAGCGAGGCCAGCCAGGGACTTCCGTCGGTTGCTGCTGATATGTTATTCGGTGTCTTCTCCCGGAGCTTTAACGTGCCATTCTCACCCTCCCGGCATATATATAATAAACTTGCCTCGCCGCCAGCGACGACCAAGTCATGTTCCGCATGAGTACCGAGCTGGCGACTGATTCTCGGTTAATCAGCTTTCAGCTATATAAGCAAAAATGCTAAACACACGGGCCTGTTACGGGGTTTACTATGAAATCCCCGGACCCCGGAATTTTCAGGTAGGTGGGGCCAATCTCCTCCCTTAATCCAATAAAACCTTGCCATGTCGGAGGCACTCCATAAACCCTCCGTAACAGGCCCGTGAATGCCCGTGAATGTAGCATTGCCGATCTAGTAAGTGTATTACTGTTACAAGCAAACACCAAAGCGGTGACCAATAGGAAATGGGACAAGTAACTGCAAATTTTGACACTAACAGAATAACAGATATACATACTTTGTTAAAAAAAATAGATATACATACTACTCCCTCTGTCTCGTAATACATGAGAGTTGTACTGTCTCCATCCCGTTTATAAGACTTACACTACAACTGCTGAAATTTCTGCATACAATTGAGTAAGGATGAACTCCAACTAAACGGGGTAACCCCACATAGAACTAAGTACTAGAAGTGTTGTGCGCATTTTGCTCCGCCGTTTGTGTTGTCAAAATTTCAACAAAAAATGTATCATTTGGTGCATGACGGAGATGATTGTATCATTTGGTGTTCTCTACTAATCAATCTATATGCATTTGGGAAAGTTTCTGGTGCTCGCGAACGCATGTACTATATTGACGATACGGTTTTGCCATGTGATGAGAGGGTGCATTGGAGTCATGTGTCTTTGTAGGTTGGTGATTGCCGATTGACTTGAGAAATCATTTACTCCGTCAAAATCATGAACCAAATTCAAAATTAGAAACCTCAACCGAAAGAGTTGACCTAGTCAAAATAGTGAACAAGATCCGAAATTGAATACCTCAACTGAATAAAAATCATGAACCAAATTGAAAAGAACCTCAATCAAAATCATGAATCAGATCCAAAATTTAACAATTCAATTCAACGTAACAGCTCCAAAATTAAGGAGGATAGTGTATTTATAGATAAGTTGAACTTGTTAATTTTCCCTAGGAAAAAAGTTAAGTAACTAGTAAACAATGTACAAGTTAAAATTGTAGTCCGATTCCTAGTCAAACAAAATTGCTTGTTCTTATTATTATTACATTGGAAAGCTATGTGTTGAACTTAATCTAATTGCATTCAATTATGTGTGTTTAACCGTAAGAATGGCAAGAAGGGGCCTAGGCATTTAGGGCATGGGCCTGGGTCATGGCCCGTTAACCCTTCATTGAATGTAGCAATTTTCCAACTATTTGACACTGTTTTATTGTGTTGGACCTGGCCCAATCCAAGCTCTGCCCCTGGCAATGCATATGCAGACCTTCTCTCCCTACTCGGGTTTATAGGGCCTAATAAATATTCCAATATTTACTTTAAGCATTCATTTGACCAATAGCATATGACATATATGTCATAAAAGTTACACCATTTGGAACTTTTCACTCATGAATTTGATGACATACATTTTTTGGCAAGAATATTTTATTTGACAAGAGGATGGTGTGATTTGGCATGTCCGAAATATCCTAACATTATGCCAAGAGAATGGTAGTTCAACTAAATAAACTTAATTATTACTACCTCCATTCTGATTGCTAATGTCCTCATATTTTGGGTTTTTACCATAAATTTAATTAATAAAATAGAAGTTATAAGTAACAAAAATAATATCATTGAAAAGTACATTCAAATATGAAACCAATAATATAATTTGTTATGACGTGCATTAACATTTTGCTTGTCAAATACGTGGTCAAACTTTGACCCAAAATACGATGGGGAGTAATAAACCAAAACGGAGGTAGTAGGCACAAACAATCTCATCTTGAGATGCAAGCCTCTTAAATTTTGTAACGTGTGCCAACAATTCTCATTGAAAAGTTAAATAATGGATTTTTTATTCAAGATTCTACTTTTGCATGATGAAATTTTACATGTGAATATGGATGTGACTTGTTCTAGCTGTCTATAACTTTGAAGATTAGTTTTAGAAAATCAACTCATTTAATGGTTGGATTTAGGTTTTATAGGCCAAAAAACGTCTTCATCATTCCACCAGTGTCGTGTCCAGTCTAATATTGGAATGATATGTGACTTAGCGATGTACATGGTGAATGTGAAGAGATTCATGGACGCATTGCTGAAGTAAATGTTGAACGGAGGAGTGCTTGTTTACTGATCCACATAGAATCTCCACTATTTATCTCGCATGACACTTGTGGTCTTTTTGCAAAGTGGCACAAGGACAAAACCGACCCACCGCGATTATTATGGGCACTTTGATAAATTCAAAAAAAAAATAGTAAACTGGTTTCAAGTTCAGTTTTACTAGTTTGTGGGCTCATATGAAGTGTGGAAGGTTAACTCAGCTGCCTACACACTCACTTTCAGAAAGGTTACTTTTTCCCGATTTGAAAATGTCGCAACAATTTCTGGTTGCCTTATATGATTTGGTCCTGGGTTAAATAATTAGGGTGGGGCCATCCTGAAATTTAGAACAAGTGGGGTGCCAGCGCTCCCATGCATGTTGACAACGTTCTCCGCGGAGTGCTTCCCGTTTAATTACATGATTTAGCATGTTTCCTTTTCCAAAACAAAAGTCGGGTCATGTGCGATTAATTATTAATTTGTCGGAAAACTGGCCACGATCAGCCAAGCGGGCATGTGCGCGCGCGTGTGTGTTCATGTGTTAGTTTGGTTAAAATTGACAATTCTTATATATTTGTACTTAATTTTTTTATAGTATCCTATTTGATATTTTCACTAAATGTATACTTTTTGCATGCCATTATACATACATATACATCTACTCTTAAATACTATTTTAATGTATAACTAGCATAATTCATAATACAATCGTATATTATGATACATATTTTTTATAATGTCCTAGCATTTATAGTTACACACAATATTGTCATTTACTAAAGTGAAATTACATATTCTAAACAAATCATTTTGTTTTTGTAGGTTGGGATGTTTAAGGAGATTATTTATTACAATGAATTTCACTCTAAATCTAAGCAAATCCAAAAGTGTCAAATTACTCCAAAAGATAATTATTGGCCCTTATTTACTAAAGTGATCTACACAATTACATGTACATAGTATCCTTAAGTATCTACAAAACTGGTAGGGACAGTTTTAAAGAGTATGAATCTAAATAATGTGGATGTTTCTAGAACATAAGACTATTAAGTTTATGAGTAACAAAAATCATAGTTATTTGTACCAAATGTGAACAATTAGAATGCCCATGAATCCCTTCTTCCACTCTTGCTTGTTAATGATGATATTTTCCTGACTAAATTTTCCTTCTTTTTTTTGAGCAGGCATTTCCATTCTTAGTATGAAGATACAATATCATGTTATTTGTGCAGCATGCATGTTTGTATCAGGATACAACTCATGTATGATGTTTTATTCATTGGGTTTTAATTTGGTTATTCTTAGTAACCATCATTATTCTCATGTACAAAATTTAACTAACTGAGTACAAAAGAATTAGCATCTCTCAAGTAAGCTCTCAAGAAAACAACCCAATCATTTAGGATTTGTATTTCAGAACTAACAAAACCATAAACTATGAATGTCAAAACTTACTGCATTTCTTGGGTTGATAGGTGCTACTCACCAATTTTTGTGGATGTAAAAGTTTTATTTCCTTGGTATCCTGTAATGCAACTGTGCACATACATTTCTCGTAGAAAATTGGAAACAGTAGATACGATGTTAGAGTTCCAATCATGTAGTGAAGAAATCAGAAGTCGTGCTAGAGGCAGCGTCTAATGTGGAAAAACTTACACGCTGAGTTTGAAAATTGCATCGTAGAAATGGTCTACAAACAATATACATTTGCAACATGATGTCGGTAGTTCTTTCAAATGATTTTGAAAGATTTTTTCTTGCATCACTTGGTTTTCGTGCAAATTATTTAAGATGCTGGAAATTTCCATTCTCACATTGAGATTCTTACCTCTTGGATGATTTCTGTCATCTCTTGTTGATCTAGTCGGTTCCATGGGAGAAACACAACATACTATAACACATACTCCCTCTATTCTAGAATATAAGGTGCATCCGTTTTCGTGCAAGTCATTCTTATGTATGTTTGCTCAAGATTACAGAATAAAATATCAGGAGGGCAAGCGGTCAAAGCAGATAGATTTCTCGCTTCTCTGTCTGGAAGGACAACAAATGGACCAAATCCTATCGATCTTTCTTTACGACTCGGACTTCAAGAAAGTCCGCATAGGGCTAAAGGCAGTATCTTTAGTCTACCCAACTCCCTTGCTGCTTATTTCCTATTATATGCTCATACCTATACATCACAAAAAAAAAATACTTTTTGTGACGGATCTAATTATATAAATTTGGTATTTTAGATATTCTCCCGGCTCACCAGCAGGGTGCCGAGGCGTTGCCCTTCGGCTTCATCGGTGTCCTCCATGGGACATAATCTCCGGGATGCAAATTTGATCGTTGTTTCATTTGATGCACATGCTAGTATTTGTTTTAAAAATGTAAACTCTGAAACATGGTTAATGTTGGAAAAAAAATCAAAAAATATTGCATGAATCTCAAAGCCACGGCAGACGATAGACACATACACATTATATCCGAAGCAGGTGAAACTTGTACATAGCTGCTGACCGAGCCTTGGTTTTCCCAACCAAACCGTTGAGAAATACTACCACTGATCCATCCAATGACAGTGGCAAAATGGCGAGGACTATCCCGTGACTCGATGGTTGATTGTGGCAGTGCCCATCCAAGATCGATCCTTAGGATCAAAGTAGGCGTCTCTCGGGGTATTTTTCTGTGGCAGGTACCTATACATCTATGAGCTGTAGGGATGACGACGTACCCATCCTTCAGAAGTAGGATGGCTTCGAAACTTTCTCAAGATGTGCGGCGTGTTTATAGACCGTGCGTGCGTGTGGTGTGGTGTGTGTTGTGTGCCTGGTCTATAACATTTATTCATGTAAGTGCATCTTCAATGCCGACCCTAAAACCTCCCGCATACGTTTGAATGTGCTGTCCGAACCAAGGAAGTCATCCAATGCGGCTCTGTATCGGTCAACAGATGGTCCAGACGTACTTTCTCCCGCAAAAAGGAGACAAATGTGGGAGCTTTGTAGGCGTCCGGACATACCCACACCCACTCCTAACCATCCTGGCCCATCAAACCCTCTCCTCCCTCGCCCGCCCTTGTTCCCGCCTGGCGCCAGCTGCCCGCATTCATGTTGTTGTAGAGCGCGCCGCTCCACATTGAAAACCACTCAGGACGTGCCTTCGCCATGGAAGCGGCGCGCCGGCCAAGGGTGCCACCCACGATAAGCCTGGCTGAACACATCTCGTCACTGCATTCAAACGCCTTTATTAAACCCGCGTGGAAGCCGAGAAACCTACTCAGGCCACACGTCTGTACACGAGCAGGCTGGCATTAAACACAACGCCATGCAAGCTGCTCCCGTCTGCCTGCTATTTAAAAGAGGCCAGATGCCGGGCAAGAATCACACCACTCCACCACTCCCCATCTCCTTTTTTCACCATTTTCTCCACCATTTTGATGGCATTTGACAAGCAGGAAGAGCAGTTTTTCGGCACAAAAGCCGGTTGGGTAGCCCGCCCAGCCGACCTGATACGAGCGAGGCAAGCTCGCTGCTCCACCTCTGAGCCAGACGGAGCAAGTTGCCGCTCCAAGACGGCGCGTGGTTCAGCCACTCGCCGCTCCAAGCCAGGTCGGAGAGGAGTGGCGAGTTGCTACAGGACGGCTGGAGGGAGCACGGCGGCACCAGCATCATCACTACCGTGGACGGCGCCGCATCGTACCACGGCTCCTGTGCCTGCGACCGCACCATCCACCATGTGTCCGCGTCCGCCGCCAACATCGAGGAAAAGTAGAACACGGGAGGCCGCCGCCGCTTGGGTCCCAGGAAGGCCACTGCCGGCATGTCGCTAGCTTGTACAGCCGGTGACCTGTCCGATTCTTTATCTTAGACCATCGTCGGCCCCCGTCTGGTCTCTACATAAGCAAAGGATCCCTCCCCCCTCCCCCCACCCTTCCGCTCTGGCTGAAGCACCCTCTTTGCCACTTTAGTGAGCAGCGCAGCCGGACATATGGAAGATACAGTGGACGAATATACCTCTGGGACTCTCGGCAGTCCGATGAGCGGGCTGTCGGCCATGGGGACCACAAAGGGACTCTGCGTCTGCCGCCACCACCGCCTCGGCGCCTCCGCCTCGGCCAGCCACCTCACGCCTCGAGCTGCGGCCCTGCTGCCACCATCGCCTCGGGCGCCTCCGCTTAGCCAGCCTCCTCGGGCGTAGCAACCCCACCGCCTCGACGCCTGGGCTCGGCTGCTCGCTGCAGGCCTCCCACTGCTGGGTGAGCCCGGCCGCACCCTCTTCTCCTCTTTTTTTCTTCTATTTTTTCTGTTTTTTTAGTTTAGATTACTTTTAGTTTTGTTTTAGATTTAGTTTAGTTTCGATTACTTTTAGTCTGGTTTTATATTTAGTTTAGTTTAGATTACTTTTAGTTTGGTCTTAGGTTTAGTTTAGTTTTAGGTTTATGTTTAGTCATAAAAAAAACTAAGAATAATTAGAAGAAGAGGAGGAGAAGAAGAATAGCTAGGTTTAGGTGTAGTTTTTTCCTGTTTTGTTTTAGGTTAATTAGTGCTAGGTTGAAGAAGAGGAAAAGGGAGGAGAAGAAGAAGAAGACAAGGAAGAGGAGGAGGAGGAGGAGGAGGAGCAGAAGAAGAAGAAGAAGAAGAAGAAGAAAGCTAGAGGAGAGGAGGAGAAGAAGAAGACCACCGACACCCTGACCCCGACCCCGACCACCGACACCTGACACCCCGACCCTGACCCCCCCCCCACCCCAACCCCCGACCTCGACACCACACACCTCACCCCGACCCCCGACCCGACTCGACACGACAGCCTCAAGACGACACCCCACCCCGACACTGACACCACACTGCCCTCGACCACACTCGACACCCGACCCCACACGACACCTGCACGACACCTAACCCACCACCGACACCGACACCACACCCACCCTTACCCCACCCCACACCTGACACCACACCCCGATCCACACCCCGACTCGACACCGACCCCGACACCCTGACACCCCGATCCCGACACGACACCCCGACCCCGACACCCCGACACCCGGACACCACACCCCGACCCCGACCCCCATTGACACCAAGACACCTGACACCCCGACCACCGACACTCCCCCGACTCACGACACCCCGAGACCCCGATAATCGACACCCCGACTCCCCACCTCACTCCTCACCACACCTCGACACCACACCTCACACCTTGACAAAGATACCTCGAACCCCGACACTCGACATTCTCGACACCCCGACGACCGGACATGATGAAGATACAAAAACATCATATATATTTGTGTTGATCGGGTGTATTTTTATTATGTTCATGATGATGATACACTTAAATTATATACATATTATTATGTTCATGTCAAGTATCCAAATTTTTTATGTTGTACTAATTTCGTTTACTTTTTGTCATTGCAGGTGTTGACAGGATGGTGAGCAAGGGTCCATACCGAGCCTCTCAAGTAGCGCTACTAGGAGGGTGGTTACATTATTCCACCCCAGCCCCTCCGGAGAGCGCTGCTAGACAAGATGCGCATAACAACTGCGGTGGGCGCTTCTTCTTCGGCTGGGAGAGGTCGGGGGAGGACGAAGAAGGCTGGTAGAGGTGGACGTGGCAGCAGGAGAGGTAGGAAGGCTGCTACGCCTTCCTCGCCGCCACCCTCAGCTGATTCACCCGACCACAGAACTGCTCCGTCTAAGGTGGACCCGTCTCGGACTCCTCCGGTCGCTGATCCTTCGCCCCACCAGACTCGGGTCGCCGATCCTTCGCCCACGTGAGTCCGGTCCTAGAGTCTTCGTCCCAGAAGACTCCAGTCACGGGGTCTTCCTCCCAGAAGACTTCGGTCTCGCCGTCTTCTTCCCAGGAAACTCCGGTCACGGGTCTTCGGCCCCAAAAGACTTGATCACGGGTTCGTCTGTAAGACTCGGTCCCGCCCTCTTCTTCCCACGAGACTACGGAGGCTAGTGGCCCGGAGGATGGTAGCGAGCACACCTTTTGAGATGATAGCTACAAAGGACGACTGAGCTGGTTGAGAAGGGCAAGAAGGTCTACAAGCGTGGCTGTACAAAGCTCCCGCCTGCGTCGGCGACCCCAGACCGTGAGGTGGTTGATTGCGCCTAAAGGGTTGAAGTAAGTGCATTTACTATTTTTTAACCTTTTGCCTTCAGGTTCCTTCAAATTAATATCTAATGTGTTGGCCTTGTCATGTTATATGGGCTGGGTATACCCCCGTGACCATGGTGTCCGCAGG
The DNA here is from genome assembly GCA_021605145.1 of Aegilops bicornis. Lineage (NCBI taxonomy): Eukaryota > Viridiplantae > Streptophyta > Magnoliopsida > Poales > Poaceae > Aegilops > Aegilops bicornis. The sequence goes on from JAHIAL010000008.1 coordinate 2,190,181, forward strand.
ACCAACCAGGTCCTTGGCACGCTTTGCCGGCAGCACTTCCCTGGGTGGGTCATGATGCCCGGTGAGGGTCAGGTTCCACAGCTAGCACTGAGCTGGGACCTGTACTCTATTGCCCCGGCTTCTCCGGGGGAGATGGTCGCCGGTGTTGCATGCGAGACGGTGGCCGACATTGTGTTCCGTCGGTTTTGGGTAATTTCACCTTTACAGAATTAAAAATGAACACTACATAGCTAGTGATTGTACTAATCATTGTTGTCTTCTTTGATTGCAGACCTTCTACAGGGTTTCAGAGGGAGAACAGGAGACCGCGACTATGGTTGTCGAAGCCGAGTGCAAGCGCCTACTTTAGAACTTACGGCACGAGGCTCGGGTGCAGGCCGTTCGAGGGCCAAGAAGAAGTGTCGCGGCAAGTTTCTGAGTAGGGAGAAGTACTTGGCGGTAATTATACCTATTCTTAAGGCCTTGAACTTATTTTTCTTGATTTGATTCGTAGCGCTGAAATTTCTCTTGACTCACTTAGGTGCCCTCGAGATGGTGTGAATAAGATGGACTGTTGGGAGGCGTTAGTGGATGCGTGGTGCTCTCCCTAATGGCTAGTCGAACACCAAAGGGCCAAGGATAAGCGCGACCAAATGGAAGGTGTGCCACACCATCAAGGGAGCTCCAACCTGTTTGAGTACGGGGATAACTGGGTATGTGGTTTGCTACATGATTCATGCAATTTCATTCTTCATGGTAGCATTTATCCTTTCCAAAATGACTTAATATGCTTAGTTAGTTAAAAAGGCATAACTACCTTGGATAGTTCATTTATGACATATTTAGCTCTAAAATGACATAATAACCTTTAGATAGCTCTATAAAATGACTTAATATGCTTTAGTTAGTTAAAAATGGCATAACTACCTTGGATAGTTCAATAACGACCTAAACTAATCTTAGCTAGTTCATTCATGACATAATTAGCTCTAAAATGACATAATAACCTTGCATAGCTCTATAGAATGCCTAAATATGTTATAGTTAGCTCAAAAATAGCATAACTACCTTGGATAGATCAATAATGACATAATTAGCATACTTTGGTCAAAAATGGCATAATAATCTTGGTTAGCTCGAAAATGACCTAGCTTATTTTCCTCGAAAATGACATAATAACCTTTCTTAGCTCCAAAATGACCTATTTACATAGCAATATCATTCTTCATGCTAGCTTGAGCCCTTAACTAATATTTTGTTCCTCTCTCTCAGGCGCAGTACCACAAGAATCCTGTGCCAAGTCTGTTCGACCTCTATGGCATGGTCGATATGGCCCCGTACAAGAAGGCCAAGCCATTCACGAAGTCTAGCCTAGATCATCCAGAGAGCTTCACCAACATCTCCTCCCACCACAAGCTTGTGAAGTACATAGACGAGGGGAAGACGAGGAAAGGGGAGGACTTTAACCTGAGCCAGGATCCTTTTGATACAGAGCTGATGCTGATATCTGGTGGCGGGAGGTCCCATGGCTCTCAAGCCATTGGTGATGGACTGATATGTTGTCCTAAGACTCTCCAGAAGATCAAGAAGCGCCTGAGTAGCTCTGATCCTGAGATAACGCCTCGTGCATGGCCCGCGAAGCTTGCTGTGGTGGTTAGTTATACGGACTCTCCGACCTTTCGTCCATTACATTATGTGTGCGTGATAACCCACAACTGTAGGGGATCGCAGCAGCTTTCGAGGGTAGAGTATTCAACCCAAATTTATTGATTCGACACAAGGGGAGCCAAAGAATATTATTGAGTATTAGCATTTGAGTTGTCAATTCAACCACACCTAGATAACTTAGTATCTGCAACAAAGTATTTAGTAGCAAAGTAGTATGATAGTAATGGTAACAGTGGCAAAAGTAAAGATAATAGTTTTGTAGTAATTGTAACAGTAGCAACGGGAAAGTAAATAAGCGAAGCACAATATGTGAAAAGCTCGTAGGCATTGGATCAGTGATGGATGATTATGTCGGATGCGATTCCTCATGTAATAGCTATAACATAGGGTGACACAGAACTAGCTCCAGTTCATCAATGTAATGTAGGCATGTATTCCGAATATAGTCATACGTGCTTATGGAAAAGAACTTGCATGACATCTTTTGTCCTACCCTCCCGTGGCAGCGGGGTCCTAGTGGAAACTAAGGGATATTAAGGCCTCCTTTTAATAGAGAACCGCAACAAGGCATTAGCACATAGTGAATACATAAACTCCTCAAACTATGGTCATCACCCGAGAAGTATCCCGATTATTGTCACTGGGTTGTCGGATCATAACACATAATAGGTGACTATAGACTTGCAAGATAGGATCAAGAACTCACATATATTCATGAAAACATAATAGGTTCAGATCTAAAATCATGGCACTCGTGCCCTAGTGACAAGCATTAAGCATAGCAAAGTCATAGCAACATCAATCTCAGAACATAGTGGATACTAGGGATCAAACCCTAACAAAACTAACTTGATTACATGGTAAATCTCATCCAAGCCATCAACGTCCAGCAAGACAACGATGGAATTACTCACGCACGGCGGTGAGCATCATGAAATTGGTGATGGAGGATGGTTGATGATGACGACAACGACGAATCCCCCTCCCCGGAGCCCCGAACGGACTCCAGATTAGCCCCCCCAAGAGAGATTAGGGCTTGGCAGCGGCTCCGTATCGTAAAACGCGATGAAACTCTCTCTCTGATTTTTTTCCTCCGCAAAACAGAATATATGGAGTTGGAGTTTAGATCGGTGGAGCATCAGGGGGCCCACGAGATAGGGGGCGCGCCCCCACCCTCGTGGACAGGGTGTGGCCCCCCTGACCTTGATTCTTTCGATAGTATTTTTTATAGTTTTCAAAACTTATCTCCGTGGATTTTCAGGTCATTCCGAGAACTTTTGTTTTCTGCACAATAAACAACATCATGGCAGTTCTGCTGAAAACAGCGTCAGTCAGGGTTAGTTTCATTCAAATCATCCAAGTTAGAGTCCAAAAGAAGGGCAAAAGTGTTTGGAAAAGTAGAGAGACGTATCAGTGTGTCCGTCGATGATTACAATGCTAACGAGGAGTGCTGTGTTGCAGGCAGCTGTTGAGAAAGAGAGATTGAAGAGCCAGGCGCTTTTGGAGGAGGCATAAAGGGAGGCGGCGGAGAGGGAGAGGAAGGAGAGGACGGCTAAGCTGTTGGAGGAGGAGGAGAGGAACTGGCATCTCACCGGGCCCTATACGAGCTCATCGTGGTACGTTTCTCGTGCATATTAGCCCAATCATGCACGTAATGTTCGCATTACTAACTAATATGACTGACTCGTGAGAACGAAATGTGTAGACCATGTGCGAGAAAAACGGCCAGGCCCCTCCGCCGATGCCCCAGATTGCTCCGGCGACCACGGAGAATTTGATTTGAATGGTCCTTAGTTACTACTATTCACATTTCAGTTTGCATCATGCTAACGAGACATTATTGGAAATGATCTTTGGTTCAGCATGGCTCCTGACAAGCATCGACCAATCCTTCCGTGTCCGCCAATCTCGAACTCCCGACCGGTCCTTCACCTCCGTCTCGCCACCGGCGCAGCCCGACCATTCCTACACCTCCGTGATAACGGTATTTTTCTTCTTATTTAGCCTGTTTAGTCCATTTTGACATAATTAAGCCTATTTAGTCCACAAATGACATAATAAGATGAAGAAAATCAAGGAAGAGGAAGGAAAGAAGGAATAGGAAGAAAAGAAGAAGAAGAAGCTTCTTCTTCTTCTTTTATTCTTCTTCTTCTTCTTCTTTTCCTCCTATTGCTTGTTTTTATTCGTAAATGGCATCATAACCTTGCTAACCTCATAAATGTCATATACTTAGCTTGTTGTCCTCTAAAATGACACAATAAGCTTAGTTAGGTCAAAAATGGCATAACTTGCTACGTTAGCTCAAAAATGGAATTTTTCTTCTTATTTAGCCTATTTAGTCCATTTATGACATAATTTAGCCTATTTTGTCCACAAATGACATAGTAAGATGAAGAAAATCAAGGAAGAGGAAGAAAAGAAGGAATAGGAAGAAGAAGAAGAGAAGAAGAAGAAGAAGAAGACTAGAACTTCTTCTTCTTCTTCTTCTTCTTCTCCTCCTCTTACTTGTTTTTATTCGTAAATGGCATCATAACCTTGCTGACCTCATAAATGTCATACTTAGATTGTTGTCCTCTAAAATGACACAATAAGCTTAGTTAGGTAAAAAATGGCATAATTTTCTACGTTAGCTCAAAAAATGGCATTTTTCTTCTTATTTAGCCTATTTAGTCCATTTATGACATAATTTAGCCTATTTAGTCCACAAATGACATCATAAGATGAAGAAAATCAAGTAAGAGGAAGAAAAGAAGGAATAGGAAGAAAAGAAGAAGAAGAATAATAATAAGAAGAAGTTCTTCTTCTGCTTCTTCTTCTTCTTCTTATTTTTCTTCTTCTTCTTCTTCTTCTTCTTCTTCTTCTCCTTCTTCTTCTTCTTCTTCTTCTTCTTCTTCTTCTAGTTTTTTTTCTTCTTCTTCTTCTAAATTTCTTATTTCCCATTTTGCAGATTTAATTCACTATATGGAAGCTTGCATGGATGGAGTGCTTGTTTCTCTGTTCTTCTTTTCGTTTGTATCGAAGAATAATGTGGAACTTGTTATATGGATGCATGGAACAATGTGTTGGATGAACATTGTGATATTAGTGTAAGATGTATGGATGGAACTCTGTTTATTATGTATGTATGTTGTCATGGATGGAGCTATGTGTTGGATACATCATATGTCTGTTGTGCCTGTGAAAAAAAATATATGTATATCTGTGTGTGAATTCCTGTGAAATATAACTAAAAATAGGGGATATATAGCCTCTTTGCCATCCGCTAGCTTTTACGCACAAAGAGGACACGTGGCAACTACCTGTAGAAACTGGGAGCACTGGCTGCCTATTTGGACAGTTTGCCGTCCGCTGGCGGACGGCAAAGACCTTTGAATCTTTGCCGTCTACTGGCAAACAACATAGCTGGCCGCATGGCAGCTTCCCAGTGCTATCCTAACTGAGCTCTTTGCCGTCCGTCAGCCGACGGCAAAGAGCTTCGACTCTATGCCATCTGCTGGCGGACGGCAAAGAGCGTCGTTAACCCCCTAACAACTCTGAGGCCACCCCATTGCCGTCCGTTGTCTTCGCCGTCTGCTGGCCTCAGATGGCGGACGACACAATCCTTTGCCGTCCGTTTCATGGAAGCGGACGGCAAAGAAGGCCTTTGCTGGCACCTGTTCAGACGGACAGTTTGCCGTCTGCTGGCGGACGACAAAGAAGTTTGCCATCCGGGATCTATGCCTTTGCCGTCTGCCATGGCGGACGGCAAAGAAGCTGATTCCAGTAGTGTCACTTGCTCATCTTTGACATGCTTAGGAGCTTGGGGTTATGCAGCTTAAACACGAGCACATGTTTTGTCCCACTCCCAAAATAGGTTGTAACTACAACACATCAAACATGTGACGATGCAAACTTTCTGCTTGTGACTAACTGGAAACTGATGAGATTTTTTGTGAATGTGCATTGAAATATGAGTTGCAAGTGGAATGAGAAAAATAATTTCATGTTCGAGATTTATAAGAAAATGAACTTCGACGAACATTAACTAAGGCATGCATTTAAAAAAATGAAGATGTTTTAAAATAGATATAGATTTTGTAATAGGCCTATGTCTTATCATCCCATTACAATTCCCTTGAGGTTTTCCCTACTCGCGCTACGCTAAGTAGTAATCACCACCTACGTGGTGACAATGCCATCACTTAAATATACCTCGCTATGAACGTTATCTGTATTATATCTAGTTCATTATCTCCTAAAAACAAGTGATTTATGTCGATGTGTTGTATATTACCATCGTGTGCATCAATGTCCTGCTTAAGCAATTCAATTCATACACTAGTTTTTGTGCTAATCTAACTATAAAACCCATCTGAGATGTTTATCGCTTTCTAATATTGCCCATTGTCTGTGAAAACCATGAAGGAGAGAGCATGCATTTTTAATGCGTTGGAAGAATATTAATTCATGCTGGGTGAATTGATAGCCTGCAAGCCATTAACCACTAACTTCGTGTGAATTAAATTTTGTCGACCGCATGTGGCCGTTTATGGCTGTTTTGCCGGGGGCAGTTAAAATATTTCATTTCCTTGATACAGGTTGTATGGGAAGATGGAAATTTATCATAATATCTGAATGGTTACTGTTTGTGACCAAGGCAAGCTAGTGCTAACGGTGGACCTTAACTGCGACATTGCAAAGCTCAACTATTACATTTAGTAGCAGCTGGGTTGTGGTCTTGACTACTGAAGGTACTTGATAAGGATGCAAATAATATTACTCTAGCTAATTAACTGGAATGTGATACATCTGCACAGGTGGGCTTGATAATGAGCCATAGTCAACATCATTATGATGGGATCAATGGCAAACATAAATGTAGGTGGATGAGCACCATGCAGAGGAGTAGAACGAAGCATGAGCGTCCAGTTCGTCGAACAATGCAAGGTTAATGCATTGACTGTGTTGCTGCAACTGCCACTCCTGCCCATCTCCTCTCTCCTGAATGCGTTCTGACCTGCTAAATGCTGCATGTAGCCATTAAGACTGACAGAAAGTCAATGCGTTCAGAGCAATTATAAGAAAACTATACTACATGGATACGGTGAAGAGAAGTTAGTATATCCTACGTGTGTATTAAAACTACATGAATCACGTGGTAGCTGACGGGCATGATTACATCCTCGTGTGGCACCATGTCCACTCATGATTTATCGGTGAGCCAATAGTAAGTTAAAATTCTTAATTATTATCTTTTTGTACTATTTTTTTTTATTCTTCCACATTTGATATTTTCACTAAATGTATGTCGTGTTTTGTTTGCATAGCGTTGCACGCGTATTTCCAATACTATTTTAATGTATAACTAGCATAATTAATAATATAATAATGCACATGGATGTTATAGTACATAATTTTCAAATTGATTAAGCATTTATCATTATAACAATATTGTGCTTAGTGAAATTATGCTCTCGAAAAAATAAATTTAGTTTTATATTGGGATGTTTAAGGGGATCCTTTGTTACAATGGATTTCACACTAAATTAAGCAAACCCAAAAGTTTCAAATTACCCCCAATATTAATGTACGCCCCTTATTTATTAGAGTGAATATATATCATGTCAATGTCCATGGTATCCTTAAATATCTAGAAACCTGGTAAGGTGTGTTTCAAAGTGTATGAATCTAATAATAAGTTGGTGGTTTCTAGAAAATCAGACTGTCCAGTTCATGAGTAATGAAAATCATAGTTCTTATGTGTATCAAGTGAGAACAATTAGATTGTCGTCGAAACCCTTATTCAGCTCTGGCTCGTTAACAGTGATATCTTCCTAACAAAATTTTCCTTTCTTGTCTTTGAACATGCATTGTCTATTATTGGTATAAAGATACAATATCATATTATTTGTTTAGCATGCATGACCTTTTTTAGAATAAAACATATGTCTACTGTTTTATTTATTGGACGTGTCTAGCGGGCGGCCATTGGCCCTCTAGCACTCCCGAGCGGCCGCCAGGAAAGGAAAGAATCGGTCCCCCGGTCCCATAAAAGGAAATCCCTCCCCCGGTAGCAACACATGCTCGCCAATCCAACAAATCACGCTACCAAAGATGGTCCCTGTGCAATCATGTGCCCTTCCCTCCCTCCAAGCTCTTATGCCCATCGCCACCAACTTTTTCTTCCCCACGCCCTTACATGTTCCCACCGTCTTCTTGTTCCCTAGAAAACAAATGGTTTCCTTGGTCTAGACCTCCATCGCCAAAGCTGCCATGGTAGATGAATCAAAGTGAACTAACAACAGATCTTTAACAATTTGCCGTGAAAGAAAGGGGAAAGAGTGAGGACAGATCAGAATGTACCAGGTAGCACCAACAAGGGTGAAAGAAGAGGTGATCATTTTCTCCTCCTGTTCAGACCCCCTCCTTGACTTTCACTTTCCCTTTCCCCCTCACCAAATTTCTCTTGACAAAAATAGCTTCTCCATTGTTGAAGAGAGCATAAACAGAGATAAAAAAGGGGAGATCTTGTACCTGTGCAATTTTAACTGATATTTTTGCAACTACATCATGGGACAAGCCAACATTTGAAGCATTATGTGCAACAAAACGCAAAAACTATGCAATTATGTAGGAGAGAGCACATAGATAGTCTTATATCACACATAATGCAGAAGAATCGATGTCCATGTAGCAAAAAAAGGAAAAAATAAAGAGAAAAGTATGTTGTAGGTACCATGAAGCATAACTACCAACTAGACAAAAATCTGTTCTGCAGGTGTTTTCTTCCTTTGATCTTTCCACACAATAGTATATGTGACTTTGCAGCTGAGAATTATGGGCACAAATGTACAGCAGCTCCACCACCCCCATAACCTGCACATGATGCAAAAAAGAAGCCAAAACTAGAAAATTAGATGCATGTAAACACATGAGGATGCCAACTAATGAATGGTTCTTGTGCAACTAAAGGAGTTGAATGCCTCATGTGACATTGTTATGCAATTATTAAAAAAAAGTTGGGGATTCTCCTTAATTGTTCTTGTGCAACTAAAATAGTTGAGGATGCCAACTCATGTGACATTATTGTGGGACTATTAAAAAAGTTGGGAATGCCAACTCCTGATTGGTTCTTGTGCAACTAAAATAGTTGAGGATGCTGATAACCCACAAGTGTAGGGGATCGCAACAGCTTTCGAGGGTGAAGTACAACCCAAATTTATTGATTCGACACAAGGGGAGCCAACGAATATTCTTGAGTATTAGCAGTTGAGTTGTCAATTCAACCACACCTGGATAACTTAGTATCTGCAGCAAAGTGTTTAGTAGCAAAAGTGGTATGATAGTAATGGTAACAGTAGCAACAGAAAAGGTAAATGTTTTTGGGTTTTTGTAGTAGTTGTAACAGTAGCAACGGAAAAGTAAATAAGCGAAGAACAATATGTGAAAAGCTCGTAGGCAATGGATCAGTGATGGATAATTATGCCGGATGCGACTCCTCATGCAATAGTTATAACATAGGGTGATATAGAACTAGCTCCAATTCATCAATATAATGTAGGCATGTATTCAGTAAATAGTCATACGTGCTTATGGAAAAGAACTTGCATGACATCTTTTGTCCTACCCTCCGTGGCAGCGGGTCCTAGTGGAAACTAAGGGATATTAAGGCCTCCTTTTAATAGAGAACCGGACCAAAGCATTAACACATAGTGAATACATGAACTCCTCAAACTACGCTCATCACCGTAGAAGTATCCCGATTATTGTCACTTGAGGTTGTCGGATCATAACACATAATAGGTGACCATAGACTTGCAAGATAGGATCAAGAACACACATATATTCATGAAAACATAATAGGTTCAGATCTGAAATCATGGCACTCGGGCCCTAGTGACAAGCATTAAGCATAGCAAAGTCATAGCAACATCAATCTCAAAACATAGTGGATACTAGGGATCAAACCCTAACAAAACTAACTTGATTACATGGTAAATCTCATCGAACCCATCACCGCCCAGCAAGCCTCACGATGGAATTATTCACGCATGCGGTGAGCATCATGAAATTGGTGATGGAGGATGGTTGATGATGACGACAATGACGAATCCCCCTCTCCGGATCCCCGAACGGACTCCAGATCAGCCCTCCCGAGATAGATTAGGGCTTGGCGGCGGCTCCGTGTCGTGAAACGCGATGAAACTTTCTCCTTGATTTTTTTCTCCGCGAGACGGTATATATGGAGTTGGAGTTGAGGTCGGAGGAGGTCCAGGGGGCCCACGAGATAGGAGGGCGCGCCCTAGGGGGGGCGCCCCCTGTCTCGTGGACAGCCCGTGGGCCCCCTGGCCTTGATTCTTTCGCCAAAAATTCTTATTAAATCTGAAAAGTGCCTCCGTGGATTTCCAGGACATTCCGAGAACTTTTCTTTTCTACACATAAAACAACATCATGGCGATTCTGCTGAAAAAACAGCCATCGATCAAGGTTAGTTTCATTCAAATCATGTAAGTTAGAGTCCAAAACAAGGGCAAAAGTGTTTGGAAAAGTAGATACGTTGGAGACGTATCAACTCCCCCAAGCTTAAACCTTTGCTTGTCCTCAAGCAATTCAGTTGATAAACTGAAAATGATAAAGAAAAACTTTTACAAACTCTATTTGCTCTTGTTGTTGTAACATGAAAAGTCAGCATTCAAGTTTCAGCAAATATTATGAACTAACCATACTCACAATAACACATAGGTCTCACAATTACTCATATCAATAGCATAATCAGCTAGCGAGTCATAATAATAAAACTCGGATGACAACACTTTCTCAAAATAATCATAACATGATATAACAAAATGGTATCTCGCTAGCCGAGACCGCAAAACATAAATGCAGAGCACCTTTAAAGATCAATGACTGACTAAACATTGTAATTCATGGTAAAAGAGATCCAGTCAAGTCATACCCAATATAAACCAATAATAATGAAGGCAAATGACAGTGTAGTCTCCAGCGGGTGCTTTTAATAAGAAGGGTCATGACTCAACATAGAAAGTAAATAGATAGGCCCTTCGTAGAGGGAAGCAGGGATTTGTAGAGGTGCCAGAGCTCAATTTTAAAATAGAGATTGAATAACATTTTGAGCGGCATACTTTCCTTTGTCAGCATAACAACTATGAGATGGTCAGTATCTTCCATACTACATGCATTATAGGCAGTTCCCAAATAGAATGGTAAAGGTTTATACTCCCCAACCACCAACAAGCATCAATCAATGGCTTGCTCAAAACAACGAAAGTGCCTCCAACATACAACAGCCCTGGGGAGTTTTTGTTTAATTATTTTGATTTGCTTTGATCTTTTTGGATCATGGGACTGGGCATCCCGGTTCTGCCCTTTCTCGTGAATGAGGAGCGAGTCCACTCTCGTGAGAATAACCCACCTAGCATGGAAGATATAGGCAGCCCTAGTTGTAACATGAGCTGCTCGAGCATACAAAATAGAATTTCATTTGAAGGTTTGGAGTTTGGCACATACAAATTTACTTGGAAAGGTAGGTAGATACCGCATATAGGAAGGTATAGTGGACTCATATGGAACAACTTTGGGGTTTAAGGAGTTTGGATGCACAAGCAGTATTCCTGCTTAATGCAGTGAAGGCTAGCAAAAAGACCTGAAGCGACCAAGCGAGAGAGCGACAACAGTCGTAAACATGCATTAAAATTAATTCACAATCAATACAAGCATGAGTAGGTTATAATCCACCATGAACATAAATATCATGAAGGCTATGTTGATTTGATTCAACTACATGCGTGAACATGTGCCAAGTCGAGTCACTCAATACATTAAAAGGAGGATACCATCCCATCATACCACATCATAATCATTCTAATAGCATGTTGGCACGCAAGGTAAACCATTATAACTCATAGCTAATCAAGCATGGCACAAGCACCTATAATCTCTAAATGTCATTGCAAATATGTTTACTTCATAATAGCTGACTCAGGAACGATGAATCATCATATTTACAAAAACAAGAGAGGTCGAGTTCATACCAGCTTTTCTCATCCCAATAAATCCATCATATATCGTCATTATTGCCTTTCACTTGCACGACGAACGTTATGTATAATAATAAGAGTGCATGGGCATTGGACTAAGCTGGAATCTGCAAGCATTCAACTCAAGAGAGAAGACAAGTAATATGGGCTCTAAATATAAATAATCAATCATGCATATATGAGCCACTAAGCATTTTCAATATGGTCTTCTCGACCCTCAAAAGAAAGAAAAGAAAATAAAACTATTTACACGGGAAAGCTCCCAACAAGTAAAAGAAGAACCAGAAATCTTTTTGGGTTTTCATTTTAATTTCTACTACAAGCAAGGAAATTAAACTAACTATTTTTTTGTTTTTCTTAAGGTTTAGCAAACACACAAGAAGAAAGCTAGAAAAAGAAATTTAAACTAACATGGATAATACAATGAAAGAGTATGAGCACCGACGACTAGTGTGTGAACATGAATGTAAAGTCGGTGAGAAATACGTACTCCCCCATGCTATGTCTTGAGCTTGCGTTGGTTTTCCCTGAAGAGGAGAGGGTGATGCAGAAAGTGTAGCGTAAGTATTTCCCTCAGTTTTGAGAACCAAGGTATCAATCCAGTAGGAGGCTCATCAAAAGTCCCACGCACCTACACAAACAAACTGAGAACTCGCAACCGACGCGATAAAGGGGTTGTCAATCCCTTCACGGCCTCTTGCGAAAGTGAGATCTGATAGAGAGATAATAATATATTTTTGGTATTTTGTAATATAGATGCAAAAAGTAAAGATGCAAATAAAGGTAGATTGAAAGCAATAAGAGATAGACCCGGGGGCCATAGGTTTCACTAGAGGCTTCTCTCAAGATAGCATAAGTATTACGGTGGGTGAACAAATTACTGTCGAGCAATTGATAGAAAAGCGCATAGTCATGAGATTATCTAGGAATGATCATGTATATAGGCATCACGTCCATAACTTGTAGACCGACTCCTGCCTGCATCTACTACTATTGCTCCACACATCGACCGACTCCTGCCTGCTCTAGAGTATTAAGTTTATAAGAACAGAGTAACGCTTTAAGCAAGATGACATGATATAGAGGGATAAACACATGCAATATGATATAAACCCCATCTTGTTATCCTCGATGGAAACAATACAATACGTTTCTTGCAACCCTTTCACATCGCTGGTAAGAACACCGCAAGATTGAACCCAAAGCTAAGCACTTCTCCCATGGCAAGAAAGATCAATCTAGTAGGCCAAACCAAACTGATAATTCAAGAGACTTGCAAAGATAACTCAATCATACATAAAAGAATTCAGATAAGATTCAAATATTATTCATAGATAAACTTGATCATAAACCCACAATTCATCGGATCTCGACAAACACACCGCAAAAAGAGATTACATCGAATAGATCTCCACAAGAGAGGGGGAGAACATTGTATTGAGATCCAAAAGAGAGAAGAAGCCATCTAGCTAATAACTATGGACCCGTAGGTCTGTGGTAAACTACTCACAACTCATCGGAGGGGCTATGGTGTTGATGTAGAAGCCCTCCGTGGTTGATTCGCCCTCCGGCAGAGTGCCGGCGAAGGCTCTAAGATGAGATCTCGCGGATACAGAAGGTTACGGTGGTGGAAATTGTGTTTCGTGGTGCCCCTGGATGTTTTCGGGGTATGTAGGTATATATAGGAGGAAGAAGTACGTCGGTGGACACCCGAGGGGCCCACGAGACAGGGGGGCGCGTCCTACAGGGGGGCGCGCCCTCCTATCTCGTGGGGCCCTTGGAGCTTTCTTGACTTGCACTCCAGGCTCTCCGGATCAGATTTGTTCCAAAAATAACGCTCCCAAAGGTTTCATTCCATTTCCGTTTGATATTCCTTTCCTTCGAAATACTGAAATAGGCAAAAAAACAGCAATATGGGCTGGGCCTCCGGTTAGTAGGTTAGTCCCGAAAATGATATAAATATGTAAAATAAAGCCCATAAACATCCAAAATGGGTAATATAATAGCATGGAACAATCAAAAATTATAGATACGTTCGAGACGTATCAAGCATCCCCAACCTTAATTCCTGCTCGTCCTCGAGAAGGTAAATGATAAAAAGAGAATTTTTGATGTGGAATGCTACCTAGCATAATTCATAATGTAATTTTCTTCATTGTGGCATGAATGTTCAGATCCAAATGAATACAAAATAAAAGTTCATATTGACATAAAAAATAGTAACACTTCAAGCATACTAATCAAAGTAATCATGTCTTCTCAAAATAACATGGCAAAATAAATTTCATCCCTACAAAATCATATAGTTAGGCTATGCTTCATTTTCATCACACAAAGATGTTCCCAACTTCTATACCCCCGATGACAAGCCAAGCAATTGTTTCATACTTAAATAATCTTAAACTTTTTCAACCTTCACGCCAATACATGAGCGTGAGCCATGGATATAGCACTATGGGTGGAATAGAATATGATGATGGGGATTGTGTGGAGAAGACAAAAAAGGAGAAAGTTTCACATTGATGAGGATAATCAACGGGCTATGAAAATGCCCATCAATTGATGTCAACATGAGGAGTAGGGATTGCCATGCAACGGATGCACTAGAGCTACAAATGCTCAACAAAGAAAAACTAGTGGGTGTGCAACCAACTTGCTTGCTCATGAAGACCTAGGGCATTTGAGGAAGCCCATCGTAGGAATATACAAGCCAAGTTCTATAATGAAAAATTCCCACCACTACTAGGGAAAACCTTATACACAGAATCTTAGCAGCAGCGCGGCACAAAAAGAAGCGCTACTACTAATTAGTAGTAGCGTGGGTTATAAACCCGCGCTACTACTAAATTGATAGTAGTAGTGCGGGGTATAAATGCACGCTACTACTAAGTGGTTTCTACTGTGCCCACCGGGACAAGCAATAGTAGTAGCGCAGGGTATAAACCCACGCTACTACTAAGTTTCTAGTAGTAGCGCTGTGTATAAACCCCACGCTACTACTATATAGTCCTCATCATGTCTCCCGCGACAGGCTGCAGTAGCAGCGTGGGGTATAAACCCAGCGCTACTACTACAGAACCACGAACGCATGTATACACACATAGCTCGCGGAGGGTAAAGCCCAAATTCCCCTCCGCCTCGCCCGCTCTTCCTCTCTTTTTCCCAAGTCCCCGGCGCCGCCGCCCGCCGTCCCCACCAAGCACCACCCATCCGCAACCGCCACCACCTCCCTCTCCCTCCCCACCACCGCCGCCTCCCCAAAGGTTCTCTGTCCCCCTCGCCGTCTCCTCCGGCGGGCGGTGTCGGCCCAGGCACCGATCTTGGGCGACGTGTACCTAGGGCGGCAGCTCATGGCCAAGGGCGCCAGACGCTGCGTCTTGGCCGAGGAGGACGCCGAGAGGCGACACCATCGCAAGGAGAAGCGGAGGGCCCTGGCCCAGAAGACGCCCTTCCCTTTTCCCCCAAATCAATCAATCAATCCCTCCTTCCCTCCATCAATCACGCGGGCAGGGCAGGGCATCCCCTCCAAGATTTGATTTTGCTTCAAAATCTTTAGGGGAGGGGAAGGAAGGGAAGGGGCGATCCAGGAAGGAAGCTGGATCAGCAGGAGGAGGAAGCGTCCGTCTCCGTCAGCGTCAGCGTCACCGTTCCTTCCTCCTTGCCGCCGGAGGAGGAGGAAGAAGAAGAGCAAGAAGAGGAGGATGGCATGGGTGTGGTGAAGATGGCGCTGGGCCCTCAGGTTGCCCTCAAGGACCTCCTCCACCTCCACAAGGCAAGCAAAGCAACCTGCATCTGCATCTTTCTTTCTTTCTTTTTAATACTAGTAATAGATACTGAAACTGCAAATGGATGGATGGATCTATGTAAATATGTAATGTAGGGGGAGGAGGAGGAGGAGGACACTAGCACATGGGCAGAGGTAAAGAAGCAGAGTATTTTGGACACTAGCACAGCGTGCCTTTCTCCTGCTGTAGGTGCTGCACTGAGGTGTCTGAGCAGCTACACAGAGTATACAAACCCAGTTTTGCTATGACGCTAACTTTGCTCAGTTCTTATTCTTATTCAAATTAGCAGGCAAACTTAAGATATATTTGTTCAATCAAATCTGAATTTACAACTGATGTTTTTATCTCATTTGTTGAGCAGCGCTGCTATGTTTAGGGCTGCTTCTTCAACATTTCCACGGTAGATACTAGATTAAATGTCTCACAGTTTATAGTCTTCTTTCGTTCATGCCAGCCTTCCTGTTTACCAGAATTATTTTTCAATATGTAGTACATGTCTTACGTACAATCCAGCCTAGACACAAAGTCAGTAATTATTTGCTATCTGTCACACATTCAGCTCGACGTCAACCCCTTTCCTGTTGTGCATATGGTCTTGGTTTCAGATTTAGAATCGAATTTGATTTAGAGATGCAGAGACGATGGATAGATACTGACAAGCCTCATTTTCTGGTTTCTTCTGGAGGGTCTGGGTCCAAATGTCAGTCAAATATTTGATTTTTAGCTGAATGATGGAATAATGGCTAGTGGTGCATCATCTTCAAGTAGGGCCACTGGAAGCTTATCTACCTAAATAGTTGTATATCTCATTTGAATTAAGTTCACATTTAGGATTATGCCTTTATGTCCAAAATTTTCTACTCCCCTGCCAAAGATATACAAACAACAAATTTTCATGGGAGGTGGCGAGGTCCCAGGAGG
Organism: Aegilops bicornis; assembly: GCA_021605145.1. Classification (NCBI taxonomy): domain Eukaryota; kingdom Viridiplantae; phylum Streptophyta; class Magnoliopsida; order Poales; family Poaceae; genus Aegilops; species Aegilops bicornis. The sequence goes on from JAHIAL010000008.1 coordinate 2,206,571, forward strand.
AAGGGGCGAGCGGGTGACTTGGAAGCGGAGAGACGACCTGGATTACTCAGTACGCATTAAGTTTTGTTAAAGGGTTGATTGGTTAATTCTATAAATATGTTTAGACCAGTCTAGATGGACTGAGTAATTCTATAAATTCACACCACTAACCTCCTCCTTGCCCTTGGAGCTGGTAACTCACTAACCTACTACTGCTGCTACCTGTCTCACAATCACTGTCTGCAATGCAAATGCAAATGCACGCCTCCAAGATTAGTACCACTTGACGGAGTGCCTCTAATTTCTTTCTCTTATTCCAGTATCTTATTACACTAAATTATAAACACTGTCAGCCAATTTTCCCTACCACTACTTGTTACCAGCTTTTCCTTCTCAAGACAGAGAGAGCACAGTTGGCAGGGATGATGTATCTCTACTGCATATCTGTAATTTATCTTCTTATATTATCACACTTTAGTTGTGAGACCTGACTTCTTTGTTCGTTCCTATGCATTACAGTTCAAAGTATTGCTTTTGTTTCTTGGATTTGTAATACAAGAGCCTGCAGTGAACACGTGCAGGTGCGGCATGTATGAGACGATCGGTTCATCCATCAGAAGCAAGGTGTAGCTGTGTTCTAGATTTGATTGGAGCTTACAAGCTGTCTTCATGATTTCAATTTCAGGTCTAACCAAAGCTTCTCCCTCCGGTTATGCAGGTTGACACGAAAATCCTCCAAATCCAGTCCACCAACGGAGGCAATGAATCACCATTGTGGCTGCTATTGCGTGTACAAAGGGTCAAAGCTATCCATGTGTCCATGACATGTAATTAGCAGTTTACATTGGATGTTGCTAAGCATATGGAGATGCATTTGCCTTCAAAGCGGTGAGGTATGCTTGCCCTTATTCTACTCATAATTACCACATCAATACTTAATTAAGACAACACTCATATGTGCAACTAATCCATGTATTTCCAAAGATATACTTAATTTCTCAACTCCTCCGGGATATATGTGCGATGGCACCCAGTATTTAATGTTAAATAGAGAAATAAATATTCCATGTTTCTATGTATGCTTATCTCTGTACAAAATAAAAAATGTAAGTAAATGATTTCTCTAATTGGAACTGTTCTCTGAAAACTGCATGCCTATGACAATCTGTAGTTGTACGTACAAGGCTATTATCACCAATTATTTAAGACTTTAATTTAAAATAATCTTATGGGCTTCTGTGCAAAATTCATGATGAGAACACCAAGCTCTCTTATTGTTTCTGGTTTAACCAAGAACCAAGAATCCGAGTCTATGAAAAGGAGAAGAACATAGCCCTCATCCGGCTCGTTAGCTCTGCAATAACACGTAAGTGTGTCATGCGATCGGTAGCGTGTAAACACAGCAGTACAAAAATTCACCTAGACCGTCATTGATGTAGTACATCTATACTGTCCAATACAAATCTGTTATTAAGATTATTTGCTATGATTTTAAACAAAGGCTCTCTTCAATTCATGGCATTCTACAAATTCCAAATGTATTAAGTTATGTCGTTTTTTAAATTCCAATGCATTTTTTCCTTACTGTTACTTGATGATCAAAGAAACGAGTCATGATTATTTTCGTGTGTTGGCTTATAATTTAATGTGATTAACTCCGTCCGACTAACACATTTGTGGATACACACTCTCCTGTCAATCCCTGTTGCTCAAGTCCTTTAGTATGATTAGATGGTACCATCCTGATATAGTTGTACACAACTTATAATTATATGTTAGCAATATAGACCTAATGTAATATTAGGCAACTAGGCGTCTTGTAATGCAGGTTGGCGACTAGTTAATAGAAATCACTCACTTTTTGTTTTATTTATTCCCGTAGCTACTGTACAACACAACATGCAAGGAAATATATGTGTGCTGAAATTTAATTTTATTTGTTCTTTGCTCTTTACAGAAATCTTGGATTCATAAATGGGAGAAGCACATAAGGGAGAAGAAGATGATTGCAAGGATGGAGAGGGAGCAAATCATTTGGAGGGATAGAATGCCACTGTTTGGTGTTTTTATGCATTTTTGTTTGCTTTCAACTGTGTTTGCACTAGCTGGGAATAAGTGACTAGGCAACAAGTGTAGATGTATGGATATGCTCTAATGCTCCTGGTTTATTATGAATCTTCGATTTGTAATGATGTGTAATGCTGCTGGTTTATTACAAATCTGGGCTTGTTTTAGTTGTTAGAATTGTGTGCATAAAATGGAGCTCATGGATTTTATTTTTTTAATTCCTAAATAGTTAGTAGTAGCGTGGGGGAAAACGCAGCACTACTAGTATTTAGGATACTAGTAGCGTGTGGTACTATAGACGCGCTACTACTATTTCGTTAGTAGTAGCGTGGGTGCGAAATAGTAGTAGCGTGGGTGGCATACGCGCTACTAGTAAAATGTTAGTAGTAGCGTGGGTTTACCCCGCGCTACTACTAACTTTTAGCTGTAGCGCGATACTAGTAGCGCAGGTACCCGCGCTACTAGTAGCCAATTTACCCGCGCTACTAGTAGCCTTTTTCCTAGTAGTGCACTAGTACGAAAAAGACAACTTATGAGACTCACTACATGAAAAACAAGGTGCTCCTTTGAAGCACAAGATATGAGACTCACTACATGAAGAACAAGGTGCTACTTTGAAGCACAAGTGTGGAAAAAGAGATAGTAACATTGCCCTTTTTATTTAATTCCCCCTTCTTCTTTTTCTTTTTTATTCTTTTCCCTTTTTTTCTTTTGGGCCTTTCTTTTTCTTTTTCTTTTTGGCCTTTCTTTTTTTTCTTTGGGCAATGTTCTAAGAATGATGATCATCACACTTCTATTGATTACAACATAAGAATTAAAACTTGAAACTAGAACAAGATATGACTCTATATGAATGCCTCCGTGATGTACTGGATGGTGCAATGAATCAAGAGTGACATGTATGAAAAATAATGCAAGGTGGCTTTGCCACAAATACGATGTCAACTACAAGATCATGCAATGGCAATATGACAAAAGTAAAGAATGTCATGAACATGAAGAACGGAACGGTGGAAAGTTGCATGGCAATATATCTCGGAATGGCTATGGAAATGCCATAATAGGTAGGTATGGTGGTTGTTTTGAGGAAGATATAAGGAGTTTTATGTGTGATAGAGCGTATCGTATCACGGGGTTTGGATGCACCGCCAAGTTTGCACCAACTCTGAAGGTAAGTAAGGGCAATGCACGGTACCGAAGAGGCTAGCTATGGTGGATAGGTAAAAGTGCGTATATTCCATGGACTCTACCTTAGTCAAAAGAACTCATATACTTATTGCAAAAATTTAGAAGTCATCAAATATCAAGTACTACGCGCATGCTCCTAGGGGGATAGATTGGTAGGAAAAGACCATTGCTCTTCCCCGACCGCCACTCATAAGGATGCACAAGACAAGTACACTTCATGTTTCAAATTTTTTACACAACTTTAACCAGTGGCGGACCCACCTCTCGGCGACCCTGGGCAGCTGCCCGGGCACTGCCCAAATACTTCCATTACATTACACTAAGAGACTGAGAATTAATCACCAGTCTTTGTGGGATAATGCCCAGGGAGCACATCCCTTTGTATTTTGCCCCGGCTCCATGGACTTGCTAACTAAGGGACTTGCTAACTTCAACCATACGTGCATGCTAAGGGACTTGCTAACTTCAACACAAGCATTCTTTGAATTCATAATCACCCAACTAGCATGACTTTAATATCACTACCTCCATATCTCAAAACAATTATCGAGTATCAAGTTGATCATAGCATCCAATTCACTTTCTATGATAGTTTTTATTATACCCAACTTGGATGCTCATCATTCTAGGACCAACTTTATGATAATAGCAAATACCATGCTGTTCTAAAAGTCTCTCAAAATAATATAAGTGAAGCATGAGAAACTAGCAATTTCTTCAAAATTAAGACACCACCGTGCTCTAAAATATATAAGTGAAGCACTAGAGCAAAAACTTATCAAGCTCAAAAGATATAAGTGAAGCACATAGAGTGTTCTAGCAAATTCTAATCAAATAGGCTTCTCCCAAAAGGTGTGTACAGCAAGGCTGATTGTGGTAAACTAAAAAGCAAAGACTAATATACTACACGACGCTCCAAGCAAAACACATATCATGTGGCGAATAAAAATATAGCTCCAAGTAAAGTTACCAATGAACGAAGAAGGCGAAGAGGATGCCTTCCGGGGCATCCCCAAGCTTAAACTTCTGGCTATCCTTGAATATCTTGGGGTGCCATGGGCATCCCCAAGCTTAGGCTCTTGCCACCCTTTATTCCATAGTCCATAAAAGCTTTACCCAAAACTTGAAAACTTCACAACACAAAACTCAACAGGAAATCTTATAAGCTCCGTTAGTGAAAGAAAACAAAACCACCACATAAAGTACTGCCATGAACTCATTCTTTATTTATTTTGGTGTTAAACTTACTGTATTCCAACTTCCTTATGGTTTATAAACTAATTTACTAGCCATAGATGCATTGAAATAAGCAAACAACACACGAAAAACAGCATCTGTCAAAAGCAGAGCGATGCATTGCAATACAGAACTAACGCAAACTTCTGGAACTCTAAAAATCCTACCAAAACTCCTGGACAATTTGTCTATTGAACAGCAGCAAAAAGAATCAACACAAAAGCAAGTTCCTGTGATTTAACAAAATTATATTCGTGAGCGCAAAGTTTCTGTTTTTTCAGCAGAATCAAAACAACTATCATCGTAGGTTATCCTATAGGTTCTACTTGGCACAAACACCAATTAAAAGATAAAAACGCATCTAAACATAGAGTAGATGCAAGATTTATTCCTAAACAGGAGCAAAAACAAAAAACATAAAGAAAAATTGGGTTGCCTCCCAACTAGCGCTATCGTTTAACGCCCCTAGCTAGGCATAAAAGCGAAGATAGATCTAACTAGTGCCATCTTTGGCACTTGGAGACGATGATCTCCTCTCTATGGAATTCATTCCTCTATTTAAGGTAAGCACATGGCCATTAATGGAAGAGGTAAGATTAATCACGTTACGGAAGTTTGTCTCTACACTAGACTTCATCTCTTTAATAATTTCATTTTGATAAAAGCACAAGAGAGTAGTAGATTCAACCTTATCATTCATAGGGTGCCCAAATATTGTTTTCATTTTTTCATAAGTATCTATAGCATCCCTTTCAAGAAAACTTCCTTCAAAAATAGAATCTAAAACTTGTTTAAAAGAAGCGGGCAAGCCAATATAAAAACTCTTTAAGTAATCTTCAATTTGATATTGAGGCACATAGCTTGCACGGATCCTTAATAACCTATCCCAAGCATCTTTTGAAGACTCATCAAGTAAATAGCGAAAAATTCCAGTCATCCTCATCAAAATTATTCAAGCTCTCTTTGGAGACCCCGGTGGGTCTTATAGTGTCATTATTCATGAGCTTAGAGAGGATAGATGGGTTGTCCAAGGCACTAGAGCTCGGGAGAAAACCCTTAGTTCTTTTTGACTCGGCCATGGCGAAGGGAAGGCAAACGGAAAGGAGAGAAGGAGACTGGGAAAGAGAGGGCGAATAAAATGGCAAGGGTGAAGTGGGGGAGAGGAAAACGAGAGGCAAATAATGTAAATGCGAGGGAGATGGGTTTGTGATGGGTACTTGGTATGTCTTGACTTGAGCGAAGACCTCCCGGCAGCGGCGCCGAAATCCTTCTAGCTACGTCTTGAGCTTGTGTTGGTTTTCCCGAAGAGGAGAGGGTGATGCAGCAAGTGTAAGCGTAAGTATTTCCCTCAGTTTTGAGAACCAAGGTATCAATCCAGTAGGAGGCTCCTCAAAAGTCCCATGCACCTACACAAACAAACTGAGAACTCGCAACCAACGCGATAAAGGGGTTGTCAATCCCTTCACGGCCTCTTGCGAAAGTGAGATATGATAGAGAGATAATAATATATTTTTGGTATTTTGTAATATAGATGCAAATAAAGGTAGATTGAAAGCAAATATGATCAGAGATAGACCCGGGGGGGATAGGTTTCACTAGAGGCTTCTCTCAAGATAGCATACGTATTACGGTGGGTGAACAAATTACTGTCGAGCAATTGATAGAAAAGCGCATAGTTATGAGATTATCTAGGCATGATCATGTATATAGGCGTCACGTCCATACCAAGTAGACCGACTCACTGCATCTACTACTATTACTCCACATCATCGACTCACCTTGCATCTAGAGTATTAAGTTCATAAGAACGAGTAATGCTTTAAGCAAGATGACATGATGTAGAGGGATAAACACATGCAATATGATATAAACCCCATCTTGTTATCCTCGATGGCAACAATAAAATACGTGTCTTGCAACCCTTTACATCCTTTGGGTAAGAACACCGCAAGATTGAACCCAAAGCTAAGCACTTCTCCCATGGCAAGAAAGACCAGTCTAGTAGGCCAAACCAAACTGATAATTCGAAGAGACTTGCAAAGATAACTCAATCATACATAAAAGAATTCAAAGAAGATTCAAATATTATTCATAGATAAACTTGATCATAAACCCACAATTCATCGGATCTTGACAAACACACCGCAAAAAGAGATTACATCGAATAGATCTCCATAAGAGAGGGGGAGAACATTGTATTGACATCCAAAAAGAGAGAAGAAGCCATCTAGCTAATAACTATGGACCCGTAGGTCTGTGGTAAACTACTCACAACTCATCGGAGGGGCTATGGTATTGATGTAGAAGCCCTCCGTGGTTGATTCCCCCTCCGGCAGAGTGCCGGTGAAGGCTCCGAGATGAGGTCTCGCGGATACAGAAGGTTACGGCGGTGGAAATTGTGTTTCGTGGTTCTCCTGGATGCTTTCGGGGGCCGTAGGTATATATAGGAGGAAGAAGTACGTCGGTGGGCGCCGAGGCCACGAGGGCGAGGCGCGCCCTAGGGGGGCGCCCTCCTATCTCGTGGGGCCCTCGGAGCTTTCTTGACTTGCACTCCAGGCTCTCCGGATCAGATTTGTTCCAAAAATAACACTCCCGAAGGTTTCATTGCGTTTGGACTCCATTTGATATTCCTTTTCTTCGAAATACTGAAATAGGCAAAAAAACAACAATATGGGCTGGGCCTCCGGTTAGTAGGTTAGTCCCAAAAATGATATATATGTGTAAAATAAAGCCCATAAACATCCAAAAGGGGTAATATAATAGCATGGAACAATCAAAAATTATAGATACGTTGGAGACGTATCACCCGAAGCTTAGGCTTTTGGCCTAAGTTGGTCTAATACCAAGGACCGCCGCTACTCTCCCCGGTGTAGTGGGAGGTGTAATCAGGATACCACTGGCTGGTCATCTCCGGATCCTTTGGGCCGATGATGATGCGATAAGGGTCCAACTCTGGTTCAGGTTCAGGTTCTGGAGTAAAAGCTTGAGCTCGATGATTGTTCACCGCCTCCGGTGTGACAAGAAAATTTTCTGCAAGCAAATCAAACAACACAGGCACATGCAAAATAATAATTTCAATGTGTTTCTTATTAAATCTAAGATTATACAAGAGCATCTTTTCTTCGTTGTCAACAATAAACTTGTGTGCTACCATGCTCTTGTAATCTAAAATGTGAGGAGGCAATTTTATCTCCTCCTCCTCAAGGTGCCTAATGGGTATCTGAAAATGTTCAGCGAGACGTGCAGCATAGATACCTCCAAATATGGGGCCTTGATACGTCTCTAACGTATCTATAATTTTTGATTGCTCCATGCTACTTTATCTACTGTTTTAGGCAATATTGGGCTTTATTATCCACTTTTATATTATTTTTGGGACTAACCTATTAACCAGAGGCCTAGCCCAGTTGTTGTTTTATGCCTATTTCAGTGTTTTGAGGAAAAGGAATATCGAGGCGGAGTCAAAGCAGGCAATCAAGCTGGAGAAGTTAATTTTGGAAGGAAACCCACCTGATGGACTTGGAGTGCACGTCAGGGGAGTCCCGGGTTGCCCACGAGGGTGGGGGCGCGCCCCCCTGGGCGCGGCCCCTGCCTCGTGAGCACCCCGGAGGTCCACCGACATACCCCCTGCACCCATATATACCTACGTACCCTAAAACTTCCAGAACACAAGATAGATCGGGAGTTCCGCCACCGCAAGCCTCTGTAGCCTCCAAAAACCAATCGGGACCCTGTTTGGCACCTGCGGAGAGGATCCCATCACCGTGGCCATCTTCATCATCCGGCGCTATCCATGACGAGGGAGGAGTAGTTCACCCTCAGGGCTGAGGGTATGTACCAGTAGCTATGTGTTTGATCTCTCTCTCTTGTGTTCTCTCTCGTGTTCCTCTATGGCACGATCTTGATGTATCCTGAGCTTTGCTATTGTAGTTTGATCTTATGATGTTTCTCCCCCTCTACTCTCTTGTGATGAATTGAGTTTCCCCTTTGAAATTATCTTATCGGATTGAGTCTTTTATGAGAACACTTGATGTATGTCTTGCCGTGATTATCTGTGGTGACAATGGGATATCATGTGCCACTTGATGTATGTTTTGGTGACCAACTTGCGGGTTCCACCCATGAACCTATGCATAGGGGTTGGCACACGTTCTTGACTCTCCGGTAGAAACTTTGGGGCACTCTTTGAAGTACTTTTATGTTGGTTGGATGAACCTGAGATTGTGTGATGCATATCGTATAATCATGCCCACGGATACTTTAGGTGACAATGGAGTATCTAGGTGACATTAGGGTTTTGGTTGATTTGTGTCTTAAGGTGTTATTCTAGTACGAACTCTTTTATAGATCAATCCGAAAGAATAACTTTGAGGTGGTTTCGTACCATACCATAATCTCTATGTTTGTTCTCCGCTATTAGTGGCTTTGGAGTGACTCTTTGTTGCATGTTGAGGGCTTGTTATATGATCTATCTATGTTATTATTGTTGAGAGAACTTGCACTAGTGAAAGTATGAACCCTAGGCCTTGTTTCCTACCATTACAATACCGTTTACGCTCACTTTTACCACTCGTTACCTTGCTGTTTTTATTATTTCAGATTACAAAAACCTACATCTACTATCTATTTTGCACTTGTATCACCATCTCTTCGCGAACTAGTGCACCTATACAATTTACCATTGTATTGGGTGTGTTGGGGACACAAGAGACTCTTTGTTATTTGGTTGCAGGGTTGTTTGAGAGAGACCATCTTCATCCTACGCCTCCTACGGATTGATAAACCTTAGGTCATCCACTTGAGGGAAAATTGCTACTGTCCTACAAACATGTGCACTTCTAGGCCCAACAACGTCTACAAGAAGAAGGTTGTGTAGTAGACATCAAGCAGTTTCTGGCGCCGTTGCCGGGGAGGTTAGCGCTTGAAGGTATATCTTTAGATCTTGCAATCGAATCTTTTTGTTTCCTGTTTTAGCACTAGTTTATTTTATAAAAGAAAACTACAAAAAAATGGAGTTGAGTTTGTCTCATACGCTTCGTCTTTTTAATATATTTCGTGAGTATGACGGAAAGGAAAATTGTGCTCAAGTACTAGAAGAAGAATTACATAGAATTCTTGGCATAAAATATGTGAATGATGAGCATGATTGCAATGTTGTTAGTATGAATTCCTTGAATATCCATGATGCTAATGATATGCAAAGCCACAAGCTTGGGGAAGCTATGTTTGATGGAGATGATATTTTTGTCCCCAAGTTTTGATGAGCAAATTTACTATGATGAAAGCATGCCTCCTATCTATGATGATTATTGTGATGACACGTATGCTTTAAAGAATAATGATAACCATGAAAATTGTCATCTTGATCTTAATTTTCAATCATATGATAGTTATTTTGTTGAGTTTGCTCCCACTACTACTCATGAGAAGAAATTTTCTTATGTTGAGAGTAGTAAATTTTCTATGCTTGTAGATCATGGAAAGAATGCTTTAGGTGCTGGTTATATTGTTGAATTCATTCATGATGCTACTGAAAATTATTATGAGAGAAGAGTATATGCTTGTAGGAATTGCAATAATGTCAAGTTTCCTCTCTATGTGCTTCAATTTTTAAAGTTATGCTTGTTTTACCTTCCTATGCTTGTTTATTATTGTTCCCCTAAGTTGTTTGCTCACAAAATCCCTATGCATAGGAAGTGGGTTAGACTTAAATGTGCTAGTCACATGCTTCATGATGCTCCCGTTATGTTTTAATTCTTATCTTTTATGTGAGCATCATTGTCATCATCATGCCTAGCTCAAAAGGCATTAAAGAAAAGCGCTTGTTGGGAGACAACCCAATATTTACCCTTACTGTTTTTGTGTGTCCACATGATTATGCTACTATAGTAATCATGTTTTATAGCTTTTGTTTCAATAAAGTGCCAAGTGTATGCTGCCATTTTTTACTGGAGAGTGCTTTTAGGTTGATTCTTTTTGCAGATGATTAATAGACAAATTTCCCAGGTCCAGTAATTTATTTCATAATTTCTGGGGTTCCAGAAGTATACGTTTTATACAGATTACTACAGACTGTTCTGTTTTTGACAGATTCTGTTTTCTATGTGTTGTTTGCTTATTTTGATGCATCTATGGCTAGTATTAAGTGGTATGAACCATAGAGAAGTTAGAATACAGTATATATTACACCAATATGAATTTAGAATGAGTTCATTACAGTACCTAAGTGGTGGTTTTATTTTCTTATACTAACGGAGCTTACGAGTGTTGTTTTGAGTTTTGTGTGGTTGAAGTTTTCAAGTTTTGGGTAAAGATTCGATGGACTATGGAATAAGGAGTGGCAAGAGCCTAAGCTTGGGGATGCCCAGGGAACACCAAGGCAATATTCAAGGATGTCCAAGAGCCTAAGCTTGGGGATGCCCCGGAAGGCATCCCCTCTTTCGTCTTCGTTCATCGGTAACTTTACTTGGAGCTATATTTTTATTCACCACATGATATGTGTTTTGCTTGGAGCGTCATTTTCTCTTGTTAGTTTTTGCTTGCTTTTAGTTAGAATAATGTTTTGCATCTTTATTTTCAATAAAAAAGTCAAGGATAGCCTTTCCCATGCTTATTTTGCTAGTTTGCATGTTTCTGTTTGAAAACAGAAAGTTTACCGCTGTTGCAAAAATTCCCTAGAAAAGTCAGAGCATGGTCTAACGTTGAATCTTTTTGCACATTGAGATCTGATAAATTTATTACAGTGGGAATTTTAGTTCATAATTTTTGGAGTTAGGGAAGTATTGATACTCTTGCATTCTTTACAGACTGTACTGTTTTGACAGATTGTTGTTATAGTTGCATTGTTTGCATATGATTGTTTGTTTAATGATTCTATTTGAGGATAGGAGTATTAAATATGCAGAGGCATTTAGTATTCAATGTTGAATAATAATGTTAGTGATTTGTTACAGTAGAAAATGATAAGGTTTTGCATTGGTTTATACTAACCTATCTCCACGAGTTCTTGTTGAGTTTGTTGTGAATGAAGCTTTTGATAAAAGAAGAGAAACCATGATGTGAGAGGAATTAAGGAGACATAAAACTCAAGCTTGGGGATGCCCAAGGCACCCCAAGATAATATTGCAACAAGTCTCAAGCATCTAAGCTTGGGGATGCCCAGTAGGCATCCCACCTTTCTTCCTCAACAACTATCGGTTAGTATCGGTTGAGCCTAAGTTTTGCTTCTTCACATGAGTTGTGCTATCCTTGCAATGAAGTTTTCTTTAGCTTTGCTTGCTGTTTGAATAAAGTATCAAGATCTGAAATTATTAAATGGGAGAGTCTTCACATAGTTGCATAATTATTCGACTACTCATTGATCTTTACTTATATCTTTCGGAGTAGTTTGTCGTTTGCTCTAGTACTTCACTTATATCTTTTTGAGCACAATGGTGGTAGTTTTATTTTGAAGAAATAGATGAACTCTCATGCTTCACTTATATTATTTTGAGAGTCATTAATGGCATGGTAATTTGCTTAATGTTAATATACTTAGTGTTCAAGATATGTGAAACTTTCTTTTCAGTGAATTGAATACTAAGATAAGTCTGATGCTTGATAATTGTTTTGAGATATGGAGGTGATAATATCAAAGTCGTGCTAGTTGGGTGATTGTGAATTTGAGAAATGCTTGTGTTGAAGTTAGCAAGTCCCGTAGCATGCACGTATGGTTAAAGTTGTGTAACAAATTTGAAACATGAAGTGTACTTGGCTTGTGCATCCTTATGAGTGGCGGTCGGGGACGAGCGATGGTCTTTTCCTACCAATCTATCCCCCTAGGAGCATGCGCGTAGTACTTGGTTTTTGATGACTTCTAAATTTTTGCAATAAGTATATGAGTTCTTTTGACTAATGTTGAGTCCATGGATTATCGCACTCTCACCTTTCCGCCTTTGTTAGCCTCTTGATGCAGGTGCATTGCCCTTTCTCACCTTGAGAGTCGGTGCTAACTTCGCCGGTGCATCCAAACCCCGTGATATGATACCCTCTATCACACATAAACCTCCTTATATCTTCCTCAAAACAGCCACCATACCTACCTATCATGGCATTTCCATAGCCATTCCGAGATATATTGCCATGCAACTTCCATCATCATCATCATGACATACATTACTTTTGTCATATTGCCATTGCATGATCATGTAGTTGACATCATATTTGTGGCAAAGCCACCATGCATTATTTTTCATACATGTCACTCTTGATTCATTGCACCATCCCGGTACACCGCCGGAGGCATTCATATAGAGTCATATCTTGTTCTAAATTTCGAGTTGTAATCCTTATGTTGTAATCAATGGAAGTGTGATGATCATCATTATTAGAGCATTGCCGAAATAAAAAAAATGAGAAAGGCCAAAAAAAGGAAAGTCCCAAAAAATAAAAAATAAAATAAAAAGGGCAATGCTACTATCTCTTTTTCCACACTTGTGCTTCAAAGTAGCACCTTGTTCTTCATGTAGTCTCATATATTGTGCTTCAAAGTAGCACCTTGTTCTTCATGTAGTGAGTCCCATAAGTTGTCTTTTTATACTAGTGCGAATTTTTCATTATAGAACTTGGCTTGTATATTCCTACGATGGGCTTCCTCAAATGCCCTAGGTCTTCATGAGCAAGTGAGTTGGATGCACACCCACTAATTTTCTTTTGTTGAGCATTATTTATAGCTCTAGTGCATCCGTTGCATGGCAATCCCTACTCCTCATGTTGACATCAATTCATGGGCATCTCCATAGCCCGTTGATTATCCTCGTCAATGTGAGACTTTCTCCTTTTTTGTCTTCTCCACACAATCCCCATCATCATATTCTATTCCACCCATAGTGCTATATCCATGGCTCACGCTCATGTATTGCGTGAAGGTTGAAAAAGTTTGAGATTATTTAAGTATGAAACAATTGCTTGGCTTGTCATCGGGGTATAGAAGTTGGGAACATCTTTGTGTGTGAAAATGAAGCATAGCCTAACTCTATGATTTTGTAGGGATGAACTTTCTTTTGCCATGCTATTTTGAGAAGACATGATTGCTTTGATTAGTATGCTTGAAGTATTATTATTTTTATGTCAATATGAACTTTTGTCTTGAATCTTTCGGATCTGAACATTCATGCCACAATTAAGAAGATTTACATTGAAATTATACAAAGTATCACTCCACATCAAAATTCTTTTTTTATCATTTATCTACTCGAGGACGAGCAGGAATTAAGCTTGGGGATGCTTGATACGTCTCCAACGTATCTATAATTTTTTATTGCTCCGTGCTACTTTATCTACTATTTTAGGCAATATTGGGCTTTATTATCCACTTTTATATTATTCTTGGGACTAACCTATTAACCGGAGGCCCAGCCCAGATTTGTTGTTTTATGCCTATTTCAGTGTTTGAGGAAAAGGAATATCGAATGAGTCAAAACGGAACGAAATCAACTGGAGAAGTTAATTTTGGAAGGAAACCCACCTGATGGACTTGGAGTGCACGTCAGGGGAGTCCCGGGCTGCCCATGGGGGTGGGGGCGCCCCCCCTGGGCGCCCCCCTGCCTTGTGAGCACCCCGGAGGTCCACCGACGTACCCCCTGCACCCATATATACCTACATACCCTAAAACTTCCAGAACAGAAGATAGATCGGGAGTTCTGCTGCCGCAAGCCTCTGTAGCCACAAAAAACCAATCGGGACCCTGTTCTGGCACCCTGCCGGAGGGGGATCCCATCACCGGTGGCCATCTTCACAATCCCGGTGCTATCCATGACGAGGATGTTGGAAATACGCCCTAGAGGCAATAATAAAAGTATTATTATTATATTTCCTTGTTCATGATAATTGTCTTTTATTCATGCTATAATTGTATTATCCGGAAATTGTAATACACGTGTGAATACATAGACCACAATATGTCCCTAGTGAGCCTCTAGTTGACTAGCTCGTTGATCAACAGATAGTCATGTTTTCCTGACTATGGACATTGGATGTCGTTGATAACGGGATCACATCATTAGGAGAATGATGTGATGGACAAGACCCAATCCTAAGCATAGCACAAGATCGTGTAGTTCGTTTTGCTAGAGCTTTTCCAATGTCAAGTATCTCTTCCTTAGACCATGAGATCGTAACTCCGGATACCGTAGGAGTGCCTTGGGTGTACCAAAGCGTCACAACGTAATCGGGTGACTATAAAGGTGCATTACAGGTATCTCCGAAAGTGTCTGTTGGGTTGACACGGATCGAGACTGGATTTGTCACTTTCCGTATGACGGAGAGGTATCATTGGGCCCACTCGGTAGTGCATCATCATAATGAGCTCAAAGTGACCAAGTGTTTGGTCATGGGATCATGCATTACGGTATGCAGTAAAGTGACTTGCAGTAGCGAGATTGAGCGAGGTATTGGGATACCGACGATCGAATCTCGGGCAAGTAAAATACCGATTGACAAAGGGAATTGTATACGGGGTTGTTTGAATCCTTGACATCGTGGTTCATCCGATGAAATCATCGAGGAGAATGTGAGAGCCAACATGGGTATCCAGATCCCGCTGTTGGTTATTGCCCGAGAGCCGTCTCGGTCATGTCTGCATGTCTCCCGAACCCGTAGGGTCTATACACTTAAGGTTCGGTGACGCTAGGGTTGTATGAATATGAGTATGCAGCAAACCGAAAGTTGTTGAGTCCGGATGAGATCCGGGACGTCACGAGGAGTTCGAAATGGTCCGGAGGTAAAGATTTATATATAGGAAGTCTTATTTTGGTCGTAGGAAAAGTTTGGGCATTATCGGTATTGTACAGGGAGTGCGGAAGGGTCCGAGGGTCCACTGGGGGTCCACCTGCCCGGGGGGCCACATGGGCTGTAGGGGTGCGCCTTGGCCATATGGGCCAAGGGCACCAACCAAGTGGCCCATGCGCCTAGAGATAAGAAAGAGGGAGAGTCCTAAAGGGGAAGGCACCTCAGGGTGCCTTGGGGAGGATGGACTCCTCCCCTCTTGGCCGCACCCCTTCCTTGGAGGAAGGGCAAGGCTGCGCCCTCCCCTCTTTGCACCTATATAAAGGGAGGGAGGGAGGGGTGGCGCACCAATAAGCCACAGCACCTCCCTCCTCCCTGCAACACTTCCTCCTCCTCCGTAGTTGCTTAGCGAAGCCTGGCTGGAGTTCTGCTGCATCCACCACCACGCCCGTCGTGCTGCTGGATCATCATCAACCTCTCCTTCCCCTTGCTGGATCAAGAAGGAGGAGGCGTCATCCGCTCCGTGCGTGTGTTGAGCGCGAGGTGCCGTCCGCTCGACACTAGGTCATTGGTGATCTGAATCACGGCGAGTACGACTCCATCAACCCCGTTCCATTGAACGCTGCCGCACGCGATCTACAAGTGGTATGTAGATGCAATTACTCTCCCTTGACTCGTTGCTAGATGAACTCATAGATGGATCTTGGTGAAACCGTAGGAAAAATTTTAATTTTCTGCAACGTTCCCCAACAGTGGCATCATGAGCTAGGTCTATGCGTAGTTCTCTATTGCACGAGTAGGACACAATTTGTTGTGGGCGTAGATGTTGTCAACTTTCTTGCCGCTACTAGTCTTATCTTGCTTCAGCGGTATTGTGGGATGAAGCGGCCGGACCGACCTTACACGTGCGCTTACGTGAGACCGGTTCCACCGGTGACATGCACTAGTTGCATAAGGTGGCTGGCGGTGTCTGTCTCTCCCACTTTAGTTGGAGCCGGATTCGATGAAAAGGGTCCTTATGAAGGGTAAATAGAAGTTGACAAATCACGTTGTGGCTTTCACGTAGGTAAGAAAACGTTCTTGCTAGAATCCTATTGCAGCCACGTAAAACTTGCAACAACAATTAGAGGACGTCTAACTTGTTTTTTGCAGCAAGTGTTTTGTGATATGATATGGCCAAAGTTGTGATGAATGATGAATGATATATGCGATGTATGAGATCATGTTCTTGTAATAGGAATCACTACTTGCATGTCGATGAGTATGACAACGGCGAGCCATAGGAGTTGTCTTTATTTTTTGTATGACCTGCGTGTCATTGAAGAGCATCATTTAAATTACTTTACTTTATTGCTAAACGTTAGCCATAGAAGTAGAAGTAGTCGTTGGCGTGACAACTTCATGAAGACACGATGATGGAGATCATGACGATGGAGATCATGGTGTCATGCTGGGTGACAGGATGATCATGGAGCCCGAAGATGGAGATCAAAGGAGCTATATGATATTGGCCATATCATGTCACTACTATATACTTGCATGTGATGTTTATTATGTTTATGCATCTTGTTTACTTAGAACGACGGTAGTAAATAAGATGATCCCTCATAACAATTTCAAGAAAGTGTTCTCCCTAAGCGTGCACCGTTGCTAAAGTTAAATGCGTTTGAAGCACCACGTGATGATCGGGTGTGATAGATCCTTACGTTCACATACAACGGGTGTAAGACAGTTTTACACATGCAATACACTTAGGTTAACTTGGCGAGCCTAGCATGTACAGACATGGCCTCGGAACACAAGAGACCGAAAGGTCGAACATGAGTCGTATGGAAGATACGATCAACATGGAGATGTTCACCGACGATGACTAGTCCGTCACACGTGATGATCGGACACGGCCTAGTCGACTCGGATCATGTATCACTTAGATGACTGGAGGATGTCAAATCTGAGTGGGAGTTCATTAAATAATTTGATTAGATGAACTTTATTATCATGAACAATAGCCTAAAATCTTTGCAAAATGTCTTGTAGATCAAATGGCCAACGCTAATGTCACCATGAACTTCAACGCGTTCCTAGAAAACCAAGCTGAAAGATGATGGCAGCAACTATTGACTGGGTCCTAACACGAGATTATCCTCATAGCTGCCAAGAAACAATATGTCCTAGAAGCGCCGCTAGGTGATGCACCCATCCTGCAGAACCAAGGCGTTATGAATGCTTGGTAGTCTCGTCTTTGATGATTACTCCCTCGTTCAGTGCGGCATGCTTTACAGCTTAGAACTGGGGCTCCAAAAGCGTTTTGAGCGACACGGAGCATATGAGATGTTCGAGGAGCTGAAACTAGTTTTCCAAGCTCATGCCCGGGTCGAGAGATATGAAGTCTCCGACAAGTTCTACAGTTGTAAGATGGAGGAAAATAGTTCACATCGGTGAGCACATACTCAAAATATGCAGGTTGCACAACCGCCTGTCCCAGCTGGACATTAACCTCCGGACGAGGCGGTCATTGAGAATCCTTGATCGCTCCCACCAAGCTACAAGAGCTTTGTGATGAACTACAATATGCGAGGGGATGGTGAAAACTATTCCTGAAGTATTTTCAATGCTTTGAAGTCGTGAGAGGTAGAAATCAAGAAGGAGCATCAAGTGTTGATGGTCAATAAAACCACTAAGTTCAAGAAGGGCAAGGGAAGAAGAACTTCAAGAAGGACAGCAAGGATGTTGCCGCTACCGTAAGCCGGTTGCTAGGAAGAAGTCAAAGAATGGACCCAAGCACGAGGCGAAAGTGCTTTTATTGCAAAGGGAAGGGTCACGAGCGGAATTGCCCCAAATACTTAGCGCACAAGAAGGCCGGCAACACTAAAGGTATATTTGATATACATGTAATTGATGTGTACCTTACCGATTACTGTAGTAACTCCACAGGTATTTGATACGGTGCCGTTGCTCATATATGTAACTCACAGCAGGAGCTGCGGAATAAGCGGAGGCTGGCGAAGGGCGAGGTGACGATGCGGCGTCGGGAATGGTTCCAAGGTCGATGTGATCGCCGTCGATGCGCTACCTCTACATTTACCTACGGGATTAGTTTTAAACCTCAATAATTGTTATTTAGTGCCAAGTTTGAGCATGAACATTGTATCAGGATCTCGTTTAATATGAGATGGCTACTCATTTAAATCCGAAAATAATGGTTGTTCTATTTATATGAGAGAAATGTTTTATGGTCATGCTCCGATGGTCAATGGTTTATTCTTAATGAATCTCGAGCGTAATGTTACACATGTTCATAGTGTGAATACCAAAAGATGTATAGTTGATAACGATAGTCCCACATACTTGTGGCACTTTGCCGCCATGGTCACATTGGTGTCAAGCGCATGAAGAAGCTCCATCTTGATGGACTTTTAGAGTCTCTCGATTATGAATCATTTGACACATGCGAACCATGCCTCATGGGCAAGATGACCAAGACTCCGTTCTCCGGAACAATGGAGAGAGCAACCAACTTATTGGAAATCATACATACCGATGTGTGCGGTCCAATGAGTGTTGAGGCTCGCGGAGGATATCGTTATGTTCTCACTCTCACCGATGACTTGAGTAGATATGGGTATGTCTACTTGATGAAACACAAGTCTGAGACCTTTGAAAAGTTCAAGGAATTTCAGAATGAAGTAGAGAAACAACGTGACCGAAAGATAAAATTCTTGCTATCGGATCGAGGAGGAGAATATTTAAGTCACGAATTTGGAACACACTAAAGGAAATGTGGAATCTTTTCACAAATCACGCCGCCTGGAACACCTCAGCGTAACGGTGTGTCCGAACGTCGTAGTCGCACTCTATTGGATATGGTGCGATCTATGATGTCTCTTACTGATTTACCGCTATCATTTTGGGGATACGCTCTAGAGACAGCTACATTCACTTTAAATAGGGCACCGTCTAAATCCGTTGAGACGACACCGTATGAATTATGGTTTGGGAAGAAACCTAAGTATGCGTTTCTAAAAGTTTGGGGATGCGATGCTTATGTCAAGAAACTTCAACCTGAAAAGCTCGAACCCAAGTCGGAAAAATGCGTCTTCATAGGATACCCTAAGGAAACCATTGGGTATACCTTCTACCTTAGATCCGAAGGCAAGATCTTTGTTGCCAAGAACGGATCCTTTACGGAAAAAGAGTTTCTCTCGAAAGGAGTAAGTGGGAGGAAAGTAGAAGCTGGATGAAGTACTACCTCTTGAACCGGAAAGTAGTGCGGCTCGGGAAAATGTTCCTGTGGTGCCTACACCGATCAAGAGGAAATTAATGATGATGATCAAGGTACTTTGGATCAAGTTGCTACTGAACTTCAGTGGGTCCACTAGGACACGTTCCGCACTGCAGTGGTACGGCAACCCTGTCACGGAAATCATGTTGTTAGACAACGGTGAACCTTCAAACTATGAAGAAGCGATGGCGGGCCCAGATTCCAATAAATGGCTTGAAGCCATGCAATCCGAGATAGGATCCATGTATGAAAACAAAGTATGGACTTTGACGGACTTGCGATGATCGCGAGCGATAGAAAACAAATGGATCTTTAAGAAGAAGGCGGACGCCGGATGGTAATGTTACCATCTATAAAGCTCGACTTGTCGCTAAGGGTTATCGACAAGTTCAAGGGATTGACTACGATGAGACTTTCTCTCCGTGGCGAAGCTTAAGTCCGTCGAATCATGTTAGCAATTGCCGCATACTATGATTATGAGATATGGCACATGGGCGTCAAAGCGGCATTCCTTAGCGGTTACCTTAAGGAAGAGGCGTATATGATGCAGCCGGAAGGTTTTGTCGATCCTAAGAATGCTAGCAAGGTATGCAAGCTCCAATGATCCATTTATGAGCTGGTGCAAGCATCTCGGAGTTGGAACATTCGCTTTGATGAGATAATCAAAGCGTTTGGGTTTATCTTGAGACTTATGGAGAAGCCTGCGTTTACAAGAAAGTGAGTGGGAGCTCTGTAGCATTTCTCATATTATATGTAGATGACATACTTTTGATGGGAAATGATATAGAACTTTGGACAACATTAAGGCCTACTTGAATAAGAGTTTTTCAATGAAGGACCTTGGAGAAGCTGCTTACATATTAGGCATCAAAATCTATAGGGATAGATCGAGACGCCTCATAGGTCTTTCACAAAGCACAGACCTTGATAAGATTTTGAAGAAGTTCAAAATGGATCAGTCCAAGAAAGGGTTCTTGCCTGTTTTGCAAGGTGTGAAATTGAGCTCGGCTCAATGCCCGACCACGACAAAAGATAAAGAAGAGATGAGTGTCATCCCTATGCCTCGGCCATAGGGTCTATTATGTATGCCATGCTTTGTGTACGGACCTGATGTAAACCTTGCCGTAAGTTTGGTAGGAAGGTACTAAAGTAATCTTGGCAAGGAACACTGGACAGCGGTCAAGAATATCTGAAGTACCTGAAAAGGACAAAGGACATGTTTCTCGTTTATGGAGGTGACGAAGAGCTCGTCGTGAAAGGTTACGTTGACGCTAAGCTTCGACACAGATCTGATGACTCAAGTCACAAACCGGATACGTGTATATGTTGAATGGTGGAAGCGATGGTAGTGCAGCTGCAAGCGGAAGCGTCGTGGCGGGATCTACATGTGAAGCGGAGTACATGGCAGCCTCGGAGGCAGCGCATGAAGCAATTTGGGTGAAGGAGTTCATCACCGACCTAGGAGTCATACCCAATGCGTCGGAGCCGATCAAACTCTTCTATGACAACACTGGAGCTATTGCACTTGCCAAGGAGCCAGGTTTCACAAGAAGACCGGGCACATCAAGCGTCGCTTCAACTCCATTCGTGAAAATGTTCAAGATGGGGACATAGAAATTTGCAAAGTGCATACGGATCTGAATATCGCAGATCCGTTGACTAAACTTCTTCCAAAGCAAAAACATGATCAACACCGTAACTCTATGGGTGTTCGATTCATCACAATGTAACTAGATTATTGACTCTAGTGCAAGTGGGAGACTGTTGGAAATATGCCCTAGAGGCAATAATAAAAGTATTATTATTATATTTCCTTTTTCATGATAATTGTCTTTTATTCATGCTATAATTGTATTATCCGGAAATCGTAATACACGTGTGAATACATAGACCACAATATGTCCCTAGTGAGCCTCTAGTTGACTAGCTCGTTGATCAGCAGATAGTCATGGTTTCACGACTATGGACATTGGATGTCATTAATAACGGGATCACATCATTAGGAGAATGATGTGATGGACAAGACAATCCTAAGCATAGCACAAGATCGTGTAGTTCGTTTTGCTAGAGCTTTTCCAATGTCAAGTATCTCTTCCTTAGACCATGAGATCGTGTAACTCCCGGATACCGTAGGAGTGCCTTGGAAGTACCAAACGTCACAACGTAACTGGGTGACTATAAAGGTGCATTACAGGTATCTCCGAAAGTGTCTGTTGGGTTGACACGGATCGAGACTGGGATTTGTCACTCCGATATGTGGAGAGGTATCACTGGGCCCACTCGGTAGTGCATCATCATAATGAGCTCAAAGTGACCAAGTGTTTGGTCATGGGATCATGCATTACGGATGCGAGTAAAGTGACTTGCCGATAGCAGATTGAGCGAGGTATTGGGATACCGACGATCGAATCTCGGGCAAGTAAAATACCGATTGACAAAGGGAATTGTATCACGAGGTTGTTTGAATCCTCGACATCGTGGTTCATCCGATGAAATCATCGAGGAGCATGTGGGAGCCAACATGGGTATCTAGATCGCTGTTGGTTATTGCCCGAGAGCCGTCTCGGTCATGTCTGCATGTCTCCCGAACCCGTAGGGTTCTACACATAAGGTTCGGTGGCCTTTAGGGTTGTATGAATATGAGTATGCAGCAAACCGAATGTTGTTCGAGTCCGGATGAGATCCCGGACGTCACGAGGAGTTCGGAATGGTCCGGAGGTAAAGATTTATATATAGGAAGTCTTATTTTGGTCACGGAAAAGTTTGGGCATTATCGGTATTATCTTGGGAGTGCGGAAGGGGTCCGAGGGTCCACCGGGGGTCCACCTGCCCGGGGGGGCACATGGGCTGTAGAAGTGCGCCTTGGCCCATATGGGCCAACGGCACCAGCCCCAAGTGCCCATGCGCATAGAGATAAGAAAGAGGGAGAGTCCTAAAGGGAAGGCACCTCAGAGGTGCCTTGGGAGGATGGACTCCTCCCCTCTTGGCCGCACCCTTCCTTGGAGGAAGGGGCAAGGCTGCGCCTTCCCCTCTTCGCACCTATATAAAGGGAGGGAGGGAGGGGTGGCCGCACCAATAAGCCCTGGCACCTCCCTCCTCCTGCAACACTTCCTCCTCCTCCTCCCGTAGTTGCTTAGCGAAGCCCCTGTGGAGTTCTGCTGCATCCACCACCACGCCCGTCGTGCTGCTGGATCATCATCAACCTCTCCTTCCCCTTGCTGGATCAAGAAGGAGGAGACGTCATCCGCTCCCGTGCGTGTGTTGAACGCGGAGGTGCTGTCCGTTCGGCACTAGGTCATCGGTGATCTGAATCGAGTAGTGCGACTCCATCAACCCCGTTCCATTGAACGCTTCCGCCGCGATCTACAAGTGGTATGTAGATGCAATCACTCTCCCTTGACTCGTTGCTAGATGAACTCATAGATGGATCTTGGTGAAACCGTGGGAAAAATTTTAATTTTCCTGCAACGTTCCCCAACGAGAGAGGAGGGTAGTTCACCCTCGGGCTGAGGGTATGTACCCGAGAGCTATGTGTTTGATCTCTCTCTCTTGTGTTCTCTCTCGTGTTCCTCTATGGCACGATCTTGATGTATCCCGAGCTTTGCTATTGTAGTTTGATCTTATGATGTTTCTCCCCCTCTACTCTCTTGTGATGAATTGAGTTTCCCCTTTGAAGTTATCTTATCGGATTGAGTATTTTTTGAGAAAACTTGATGTATGTCTTGCCGTGATTATCTGTGGTGACAATGGGATATCATGTGCCACTTGATGTATGTTTTGGTGACCAACTTGCGGGTTCCACCCATGAACCTATGCATAGGGGTTGGCACACGGTCTTGACTCTCCGGTAGAAACTTTGCGGCACTCTTTGAAGTACTTTTATGTTGGTTGGATGAATCTAAGATTGTGTGATGCATATCGTATAATCATGCACACGGATACTTGAGGTGACAATGGAGTATCTAGGTGACATTAGGGTTTTGGTTGATTTGTGTCTTAAGGTGTTATTCTAGTACGAACTCTTTTATAGATCGATCCGAAAGAATAACTTTGAGGTGGTTTCGTACCCTACCATAATCTCTATGTTTGTTCTCCGCTATTAGTGGCTTTGGAGTGACTCTTTGTTGCATGTTGAGGGCTTGTTATATGATCTATCTATGTTATTATTGTTGAGAGAACATGCACTAGTGAAAGTATGAACCCTAGGCCTTGTTTCCTACCATTGCAATACCGTTTACGCTCACTTTTACCGCTCGTTACCTTGCTGTTTTTATTATTTCGGATTACAAAAACCTATATCTACTATCTATTTTGCACTTGTATCACCATTTCTTCGCCGAACTAGTGCACCTATACAATTTACCATTGTATTGGGTGTGTTGGGGACACAAGAGACTCCTTGTTATTTGGTTGCAGGGTTGTTTGAGAGAGACCATCTTCATCCCTCGCCTCCCTACGGATTGATAAACCCTAGGTCATCCACTTGAGGGAAATTTGCTACTGTCCTACAAACTTGTGCACTTGCAGGCGCAACAACGTCTACAAGAAGAAGGTTGTGTAGTAGACATCAAGCCTTTTGTACGATTCAGGGCTAGCCGTTTAGCAACGACGGCACCCACACTAAAAGTATTGTCTCCCAGCAAAGCATGTTGAAGAATAATAATATCTGGGCAGCTCAAATTTCCACTATTCCCACGACCAATCAAGCATCTACTAGCAAATATGGCAAAGTAGCGTAAAAGCAGAAAGTGTATGCTAGAGACTTTTGCCTCGTAGCCCTTCTTTGGCTCTTCTACAGCAATAGATTTAACGAAGCCATCCACATCTTCACGATGGGGTTCCTCTAATTCTCCCTCATAAGGTATCCTACATACCGCGCAAAAAATGACGTAAAGACATTTCTTTGAATTCATCATATAAATGAAATGATACTGCAGGCGGTGACTTCTTTGGATAATAATAAAAGTTTTGCACGAAAGTATTGGTAAGTAAGAGATACTGATCGATTCAATCGTTCATGAAACCGGTGAGGCCTGCAGTTCCGATTAAAGCATAAAAGTCTTCATGAATTCCGACTTCCTTCAAGAAATCCTCACATGGCCATTCACATGACCGTACTTCTGCTAAGCGAGGAAGATTATACTTGGGGTTTTCCTTCTCTTTGTATTGTTTTTCCTTAGAGCTTTGGCTAGAAGAGCCTTTAAAGAACCTCCTTAACATTTTCTGAAAATTTCTGAAATTTTAGTAACTTCAAAATAGAAGTGGATAAAACTGAACAAGATTGATAGCACCTACTCCTACAAGTGCCTAGAGCCTATATCATGCATTGGAATTGCTTGGGACCTCAAAAATTTAACATGCAAGCTCACAAACATGGTCACCTATGCAGCAAAAATTTGCAATGAATAAAGCACTAGAACAAAAACTAATTGGACCAACGGAGGAGTCACATACCAAGCAACAATCTCCCGAAGCAGTTTTGCGAATGGAGCTTTGAGCTAAGAGATCGAAAATCGCAGCAAAACAAGCTAGGACTCGGGCATGAACTGGATGGGGATTTTTTTGGGTAGAAGATGGAGTGTGTGGGTGCTGGCATAAGTGGAGGGAGCCACCGGGGCCCACGAGACAGGCGCGCCCTACAGGGGGCACCCTCCTCTCTCGTGGCCTGGTGCTTGGCCCTCCTGCATTGTTTTCAATGCCTAAAATCCTTAAATATTCCAGAAAAAATCGTACTAAATTTGCAGGGCATTTGGAGCACTTTTATTTTCGGACCATTTCGTATTACACGAATAATTTAGAAAACAGACAGATAATACTATTTTTGTTTTATTTATTCTAAATAACGGAAAGTAAAAAGAGGGTACAGAAGGTTGTGCCTTCTAGTTTCATCCATCTCGTGATCATCAAAATGAACCCGCTAACAAGGTTGATCAAGTCTTGTTAACAAACTCATTCCGAATAACACGGAAGGAGAAATTTGAATAACACTAAGTTACCTCAGCGAGGGATATGAAAATCCCCAACAATAAGAATATCATACTTTTTCTTGACAGTAGGGAGAGGAAATTCAAAACCTCCAAAAATGATAGTTGGAACTTTTTCAATAGAATTAATACTATGAACTTGAGATTGTTTCCTCGAAAAGTGTACGGTATGCTCATTACCATTAACATGAAAAGTGTCATTGCCTTTGTTGCAATCGATAACAGCCCCTACAGTATTAATAAAAGGTCTACCAAGGATAATAGACATCTTATCGTCCTCGGGAATATCAAGAATAACAAAGTCCGTTAAGATAGAGACAATTGCAACCTAGCAGGCACATCCTCACAAATACCGGCAATTATAGCAGTTGATTTATCAGCCATTTGCAAGGATATTTCAGTAGGTGTCAACTTATTCAATTCAAGTCTACGATATAAAGAGAGAGGCATAACACTAACACCGGCTCCATGATCACATAAAGCAGTTTTAACATAATTTCTTTTAATGGAGCATGGTATAGTTGGAACACCCGGATCCCCAAGTTTCTTTGGTATTCCACCCTTAAAAGTGTAATTAGCAAGCATGGTGGAAATTTCAGCTTCCGGTATCTTTCTCTTATTTGTGATGATATCCTTCATATATTTAGCATAAGGATTTACTTTAAGCATATCAGTTAAGCGCATACGTAAGAAAATAGGTCTAATCATTTCAGCAAAGCGCTCAAAATCCTCATCATCCTTTGACTTGGATGGTTTAGGAGGAAAGGGCATGGGTTTCTGATCCATGGTTCTCTTTCTTTACCGTGCTTCCTAGCAACAAAATCTCTCTTATCATAACGTTGATTCCTTGATTGTGGGTTATCAAGATCAGCGGCCGAGTTCGATCTCTACATCATTGTCTTTGCTAGGTTGAGCATCAATATGAACATTATCATTAGCATTATCACTAGGTTCATGTTCATCACCTGATTGTGTTTCAAAGATCGTAAATAGAAATATCATTGGGATTCTCGGTGTGTCTCTGATGGGTTCACTAGAAGCATGCAAATTTCTATCGTCTTTCTTCTTCTTTTTAGAAGAACTTGGTGCTTCTAAATTATTTCTTTGAGAATCTTGCTCGATTCTCTTAGGGTGGCCCTCAGGATACAAAGGTTCCTGAGTCATTCTACCTGTTCTAGTAGCCACTCTAACAGCAAAGCCATTTTTATTATTCAATTCATCAAGCAAATCATTTTGAGCTTTGAGTACTTTCTCAGCTTGAGTAGCAACCATAGAAGCACATTTGCTAACGCGGTGATGTTCATCTGTAACTCTAGCCAGATTATCACCTACGCGTCCTATCTCGAAAGCATTATTCTTTAACTCTCTACGAACATAAGCTTTAAAACTTTCTTGTCTAGCCATAAAGTCATCAAATTCATCTAAGCATGGGCTATGAAATTTAGTAGAGGGTATTTCAACTTTATCATATCTATAGAGAGAATCTTTACTACCTGTGTTGGGTTATCAAGACAATGTCGTTCTTCAGGCAGTAAATTAAGACCATGTATTTCTTCATAGGAGGTAAATTCTTAACATCTTCAGCTTTAATACCTTTTTCTTTCATTGATTTCTTTGCCTCTTGCATATCTTCAGATGAGAAATAAAACACCTCTCTTCTTCGAGTGGGTTTAGGAATAGGCTCGGGAGTTGGCTCAATTAGTTCGTGGATTACTTCAGGAACCGGCTCGGGAAGAGTCCAATTATTTTCATTAGTCAACATATTATTCAATAGTATTTCAGCTTGATCATTGTTCTTTTCCTGAAAAACACAACCAAGCACAACTATCCAAGTGGTCCTTGGAAGCATCGGTTAGTCCATTATAAAAGATATCAAGTATTTCATTTTTCTTAAGAGGATGATCACGCAAAGCATAAAGTAACCGGAGAAGCCTCCGCCAAGCTTGTGGGAGACTCTCTTCTTTGATTTGCACAAAATTATTTATTTCCCGCAAGGCAGCTTGTTTCTTATGAGCAAGGAAATATTTAGCAGAGAAGTAATAAATCATATCCACGGGACTACGCACACAACCGAGGAGCAAGAGAATTATACCAAGTCTTAGCATCACCCTTTAATGAGAACGGAAATATCTTAAGGATATATAAATAGCGAGACTTCTCATCATCAGTAAATAGGGTGGATGTATCATTCAACTTGGTAAGATGTGCCACAACAGTTTCAGATTCAAGGCCATAAAAAGGATCAGATTCAACTAAAGTAATAATATCAGGATCAACAGAGAATTCATAATCCTTATCAATAACACAGATATGTGAAGTAGCGAAAGCAGGATCGGGTTTCATTCTAGCATTAAGAGACTGCTGCTTCCATTTAGCTAATAATTTCTTAAGATCATATCTATCATTCCAAGCAAGAATTTCCATAGCAGCTTTTTCATTCATAACATAACCCTTAGGAACAACAGGTAAAACATAATCATTGGGGGAATGTTCATCATCACTATCATCAATAACATCTTCAATATTTTCATTCCCCCTAACTCTAGCAAGTTGTTCATCAAGAAATTCATCTAATGGCAAAGTAGTATCATGCACAGAAGTAGTTTCATCATGCATAGCAGAAGTGGCATCATCAATAACATGCGACATATTAGAATTCATAGCAGTAGCAGGTTTAGGTGTCGCAAGCTTACTAATAACGGAAGGAGAATCTAGTGCAGAGCTAGATGGCAGTTCCTTACCTCCCCTCGTAGGTGAGGGCAAAATAGTAGTTCGATCGTCTTCCAAGTTCTTCATAGTGATCAATAGGTATAAATCCCAAGTGACTCAGAGAATAGAGCTATGCTCCCCGGCAACGGCGCCAGAAATTAGTCTTGATAACCCACAAGTGTAGGGGATCGCAACAGCTTTCGAGGGTGAAGTACAACCCAAATTTATTGATTCGACACAAGGGGAGCCAAAGAATATTCTTGAGTATTACCAGTTGAGTTGTCAATTGAACCACACCTAGATAACTTAGTATCTGTAGCAAAGTGTTTAGTAGCAAAAGTGGTATGATAGTAATGGTAACCGTAGCAACAGAAAAGGTAAATGTTTTTGGGTTTTTGTAGTAGTTGTAACTGTAGCAACGGAAAAGTAAATAAGCGAAGAACAATATGTGAAAGGGACATTCACATTTGTGCCCCTAAAAGCTCGTAGGCAATGGATCGGTGATGGATAATTATGCCGGATGTGATTCCTCATGCATTAGTTATAACATAGGGTGATATAGAACTATCTCCAATTCATCAATGTAATGTAGGCATGTATTCCGTAAATAGTCATACGTGCTTATGGAAAAGAACTTGCATGACATATTTTGTCCTACCTTCCTGTGGCAGCGGGGCCCTAGTGGAAACTAAGGGATATTAAGGCCTCCTTTTTAATAGAGAACCGGACCAAAGCATTAACACATAGTGAATACATGAACTCCTCAAACTACGGTCATCACCGAGAAGTATCCCGATTATTGTCACTTCGGGTTGTTGGATCATAACACATAATAGGTGACTATAGACTTGCAAGATAGGATCAAGAACACACATATATTCATGAAAACATAATAGGTTCAGATCTGAAATCATGGCACTCGGGCCCTAGTGACAAGCATTAAGCATACAAAAGTCATAGCAACATCAATCTCAGAACATAGTGGATACTAGGGATCAAACCCTAACAAAACTAACTTGATTACATGGTAAATCTCATCCAACCCATCACCGTCCAGCAAACCTATGATGGAATTACTCACGTGTTGGGTTCTCTACAGTGGTAAAGCGTCATTTGCAAATTAAAATTTTCCCTACGCCGCAGAACATCCAGGAACGTATGCTACGGGAGATGGATCACGATTCGTTACCACTAGGCGCGCGATGCCGTGCAGCGTGAAGAAGAGTTGGGGCAACAGCGGCGTCGCGTGGATCGTCTCCTCCTCGTTCGATCTTCCTCGAACAGCCGGTCATCCGATCCCACGTACAAGTTCGCCAGAGCGGCGCAAGTGCACCGCCTCTAACGGTATCCGCGCGTGCAGGAGGAACACCGTGCGGCGGACTGCTAGGTCCGATCACACAGTCGGCGGCGAGTGGAGGTGGCTATTCGCAACACATGCAAACCCTAGTCGCAACGCCGAAGCGATCAACCACCCGAGTGTGCTGCACCTCCACTTTATATAGGCGTCCGTCGCGGGCTAAACACTTGGGCCTCGCACGGAGCCTAAAGCCCAAAGTCCACTCGGTCACGTTCCTAGTCGATTCGGATCACATCCGACCCGGTGTCCCTACTGAACCGACCTCGTAGGTTCCTTCCTTTAAGCGCGCGACCCCTTAGGTTCAAGCCGGCTTGGTCGCAGTTCGGATCACCTCCGGACTATATGGCTGGTAGCGGCCTCTAGCAAGGCGTGCCGACCACCAAGTAGACGATGAAAATTTGGTTAAGCGAACACATGCTGCGTGTCACACTTCATTCCCTTTGCCGCCACGATATATGTTAGCCGGGCTCAAAAGGCGAGCTGTCATCCTTGTGCTAACCCGACCTCTTTCTCGTTCGGTGATACCGACCACTATCCGGATTATCTCATAATCCTTGTCGCATGAACCATGCTGTTCCTGGTCGGATCACACGAGGCCCAGAGTATATCTCTCTGATCGAGGGGCAAATCCCATCTTGCTCGACCATGTCTACGCAGCATGGGACCGGACAAACCGAAACCTACCTTTGTAACTACCCAGTCCGGAGTAAGCGTTTGGTCGGCCCAAAGCAAGTTTGTCACCATCTCGAATACATGCGTCAGCTCAGGTCTTAGGACATAGAATGTATGTTGTACTAGAGACTCACAGATGACATATCGCTGCGTCTCATAGTTGGGTCTGTCCGACTCGGACCTCATATCGACTCGGATCCGACTATGTCGAATCCGACCAGACCTTTCCAAGTCCATATTATCCGGTTAGCATCCAATGCTCCATGGCTAGTGAGACCGAGCCATCGACCGTGTCATATGCTAGTCTAGTCGGATCTTGGCGTCCACACAGCCCTTTTCGACTAGGGACCTTTTAGGACAGTCATCATACAATGCATAGTCCCAAAAACAAGTCATGTACTGGCGATACACATCATTGATAATGTCCAAGGACTATCTTTATTCATAAACACATAGGAAATATCATCATACATGATTGCCTCTAGGGCATATCTCAACATCACGCACACGCCGGTGAGCATCATGAAATTGGTGATGGAGGATGGTTGATGATGACGACGGTGACGAATCCCCTCTCGGAGTCTCGAGCGGACTCCAGATCAGCCCTCTCGAGAGAGATTAGGGCTTGGCGACGGCTCCGTGTCGTGAAACGCGATGAAACTTTCTCCTTGATTTTTTTCTCCCCGAGACGGAATATATGGAGTTGGAGTTGAGGTCGTGATACGTCACCAACGTATCTATAATTTTTGATTGCTCCATGCTATATTATCTACTGTTTTAGGCAATATTGGGCTTTATTATCCACTTCTATATTATTTTTGGGACTAACCTATTAACCGGAGGCGCAGCCCAGATTTGCTGTTTTATGCCTATTTCGGTGTTTGAGGAAAAGGAATATCATACGGAGTCAAAAGCGGAACGAAATCCACTGGAGTAGTTATTTTTGGAAGGAAAGCAACCGGATAGACTGGGAGTGCACGTCAGGGGCGTCCCGGGCTGCCCACGAGGGTGGGGGGCGCGCCCACCCCCTAGGGCATGCCCCCTGCCTCATGAGCACCCCGGAGGTCCACCACGTACCCCTTGCACCCATATATACCTACGTACCCTAAAACTTCCAGAACAGAAGATAGATCGGGAGTTCCGCCGCCGCAAGCCTCTGCAGCCACCAAAACCTCTCGGGAGCCTGTTCGGCACCCTGCCGGAGGAACCCATCACGGTGGACATCTTCATCATCCGGCGCTCTCCATGACGAGGAGGGAGTAGTTCACCCTCGGGGCTGAGGGTATGTACCAGTAGCTATGTGTTTGATCTCTCTCTCTCTCGTGTTCTCTCTCGTGTTCCCTCTATGGCACGATCTTGATGTATCCCAAGCTTTGCTATTGTAGTGGGATCTTATGCTGTTTCTCCCCCTCTAGTCTCTTGTGATGTATTGAGTTTCCCCTTTGAAGTTATCTTATCGGATTGAGTCTTTTATGAGAACACTTGATGTATGTCTTGCGTGGGATAACCGTGGTGACAATGGGTTATTCTATTGATCCACTTGATGTATGTTTTTCTGATCAACTTGCAGGTTTCGTGACATTGGGAACCTATGCATAGGGGTTGGCACACGTTCTTGACTCTCCGATAGAAACTTTGGTGCACTCTTTGAAGTACTTTTATGTTGGTTGGATGAATCTGAGATTGTGTGATGCATATCGTATAATCATGCCCATGGATACTTGAGGTGACAATGGAGTATCTAGGTGACATTAGGGTTTTGGTTGATTTGTGTCTTAAGGTGTTATTCTAGTACGAACTCTTTTATAGATCGATCCGAAGGAATAACTTTGAGGTGGTTTCGTACCCTACCATAATCTCTACGTTTGTTCTCCGCTATTAGTGGCTCTGGAGTGACTCTTTGTTGCATATTGAGGGCTTGTTATATGATCTATCTATGTTATTATTATTGAGAGAACTTGCAGTAGTGAAAGTATGAGCCCTAGGCCTTGTTTCCTATCATTGCAATACCGTTTACGCTCACTTTTATCGCTCGCTACCTTGCTGTTTTTATAATTTCAGATTACAAAAACCTTTATCTACTATCTATTTTGCACTTGTATCACTATCCCTTCGCCGAACTAGTGCACCTATACAATTTACCATTGTATTGGGTGTGTTGGGGACACAAGAGACTCTTTGTTATTTGGTTGCAGGGTTGTTTGAGAGAGACCATCTTCATCCTATGCCTCCTACGGATTGATAAACCTTAGGTCATCCACTTGAGGGAAATTTACTCTTGTCCTACAAACCTGTGCACTTGCAGGCGCAACAACGTCTACAAGAAGAAGGTTGTGTAGTAGACATCAAGATCTTTTCTGGCGCCGTTGCCGGGGAGGTTAGTGCTTGAAGGTATATCTTTAGATCTTGCAATGTAATCTTTTTGTTTCTTGTTTTAGCACTAGTTTAGTTTATAAAAGAAAACTACCAAAAAAATGGAATTGAGTTTGTCTCATACGCTTCATCTTTTTAATATCTTTCGTGAGTATGATGGAAAGGAAAATTGTGCTCAAGTACTAGAAGAAGAATTACATAGAATTCTTGGCATAAAATATGTGAATGATGAGCATGATTGCAATGTTGTTAGTATGAATTCCCTGAATGTCCATGATGCTAATGATATGCAAAGCCACAAGCTTGGGGAAGCTATGTTTGATGGAGATGATATTTTTTGTCCCCCAAGCTTTGATGAGCAAATTTACTATGATGAAATCATGCCTCCTATCTATG
Source organism: Aegilops bicornis (assembly GCA_021605145.1). Lineage (NCBI taxonomy): Eukaryota > Viridiplantae > Streptophyta > Magnoliopsida > Poales > Poaceae > Aegilops > Aegilops bicornis. Next base: position 2,239,578 of record JAHIAL010000008.1, read on the forward strand.
ATGATTATTGTGATGACACGTATGCTTTAGAGAATAATGATAACCATGAAACTTGGCATCTTGATCTTAATTTTCAATCACATGATAATTATATTGTTGAGTTTGCTCCCACTACTATTCATGAGAAGAAATTTGCTTATGTGGAGAATAGTAAATTTTCTATGCTTGTAGATCATGAAAAGAATGATTTAGGTGCTGGTTATATTGTTGAATTCATTCATGATGCTACTGAAAATTATTATGACAGAGGAACATATGCTTGTAGGAATTGCAATAATATCAAGTTTCCTCCCTATGTGCTTAAATTCTTGAAGCTATGCTTGTGTTACCTTCCTATGCTAGTTGATTATTGTTCCCATAAGTTGTTTGCTCACAAAATCCCTATCATTAGGAAGTGGGCTAGACTTAAATGTGCTAGCCATATTCTTCATGATGCTCCCGTTATGTTTCAATTCTTATCTTTTATGTGAGCATCATTGTCATCATCATGCCTAGCTAAAAAGGCATTAAAGAAAAGCGCTTGTTGGGAGACAACCCAATATTTATCCTTACTGTTATTGTGTGTCCACATGATTATGCTACTGTAGTAATCATGTTTTATAGCTTTTGTTTCAATAAAGTTCCAAGTAGAACCTTTGGGAAGACTTGGGTGAAGTTTATGTGATCTTGCTGTGAAAAACAGAAACTTTAGCGCTCACGAGATTAGATGCCATTTTTTACTGGAGAGTGATTTTAGGTTGATTCTTTTTTAAGATGATTAATAGACAAATTTCTCACGTCCAGCAATTTATTTCATAATTTTTGGGGTTCGAGAATTATACGTTTGATACAGATTACTACATATTGTTCTGTTTTTGACAGATTCTGTTTTCTATGTGTTGTTTGTTTATTGTGATGCATCTATGGCTAGTAATAAGCTCTGTTGGAAAAGGCAGTGCCTAGGAGGCGCTTAGGCACGCCTAGGCACTAGGCAATGGCAAAACGCCTCGCTTAGGGCATAAGCTGAAGTCTAGGCAGAGCAAGTAAGAAATTCTCTACCCAAGCGAGAAATCATACCATATTGCACTGATATGCCAAAAGGGCCATATTCTAATCATAGTAGCTCGTAGTTAACATACTTATATGCCCTAAATTAATAAAATACACATATAATAACCACATATACACCCTGATAGTAAAAGTTATATAACCGCCTGGGCTGCGCCTAGGGCGCTTAAGATCAGCCTAGGCACTAGGCCAAGGCTAACCGCCTCGCTTACGCCTACCGCTTTTTCCAACCTTGGCTAATAAGTTTTATGAACCATAGAGAAGTTAGAATACAGTAGATATTGCACCAATATGAACTTAGAATGAGTTCATTACAGTACCTAAGTGGTGGTTTTATTTTCTTATATTAACGGAGCTTACGAGTTTTGTTTTGAGTTTTGCGTGGTTGAAGTTTTCAAGTTTTGGGTAAAGATTAGATGGACTATGGAATAAGGAGTGGCAAGAGCCTAAGCTTGGGGATGCCCAAAGGCACCCCAAGGTAATATTCAAGGAAAACCAAGAGCCTAAGCTTGGGGATGCCCCGGAAGGCATCCCCTCTTTCATCTTCGTTCATCGGTAACTTTACTTGGAGCTATATTTTTATTCACCACATGATATGTGTTTTGCTTGGAGCGTCATTTTCTCTTATTAGTTTTTGCTTGATGTTGTTTAGAATAGTGTTTTGCATCTTTAGTTGCAATAAAAAAGTCAAGGATAGCCTTTGCCATGCTTATTTTGCTAGTATACATGTTGCTGTTTGAAAACAGAAAGTTTACCGCTGTTGCAAAAATTCCCTAGAAAAGTCAGAGAATGGTATAACGTTGAATCTTTTTGCATATTAAGCTCTGATAAATTTATTACAGTGGGAATGTTAGTTCATAATTTTTGGAGTTAGGGAAGTATTTATACTCTTGCACTCTTTACAGACTATACTGTTTTGGCAGATTACTGTTATGTTTGCGTTGTTTGCATATGTTTGCTTGTTTAATGATTCTATTTGAGGATAGGAGTATTAAATATGCAGAGGCATTTAGTATGCAATGTTGAATAATAATTTTAGTGATTTGTTACAGTAGAAAATGATAAGGTTTTGCATTGGTTTATACTAACCTATCTCCACGAGTTCTTGTTGAGTTTGTTGTGGATGAAGCTTTTGATAAAAAGAGAAACCATGATATGAGAGGAATTAAGGAGACAAAAAGTTGAAGCTTGGCGTGCCCAAGGCACCCCAAGATAATATTTCAAGAAGTCTCAAGCATCTAAGCTTGGGGATGCCCGATGAGCATCCCACCTTTCTTCTTCAACAACTATCGGTTAGTATCCGTTAAGCCTAAGTTTTTGCTTCTTCACATGAGTTGTGCTATCCTTGCGATGTAGTTTTCTTTAGCTTTGCTTGCTGTTTGAATAAGATATCAAGATCTGAAATTATTAAATGGGAGAGTCTTCACATAGTTGCATAATTATTCGACTACTCATTGATCTTCACTTATACCTTTCGGAGTAGTTTTTGTTATTGCTCATAGTGCTTCACTTATATCTTTTGAGCGTGATAATTGTTGCTCTAGTGCTTCAGTTAGATCTTTTAGAGCATGGTGGTAGACTTGTTTTAAAGAAACTATTGGTCTCTCATGCTTCACTTAGATTATTTTGAGAGTCGTTAATAGCATGGTAATGTGCTTAATATTAATATACTTGGTATTCAAGATATGTGAAACTTTCTTTTTAGTGCGTTGAATACTAAAATAAGTTTGATGCTTGACAATTGTTTTGAGATATGGAGGTGATAATATCAAAGTGATGCTAGTTGGGTGATTATGAATTTAAGGAATGCTTGTGTTGAAGTTTGTGATTCCCGTAGCATGCATTATGGTGAACCGCTTTGAGATGAAGATGGAGCACAATTTTATTTATATATTGTCTTCCTTATGAGTGGCGGTCGGGGACGAGCGATGGTCTTTTCCTACCAATCTATCCCCCTAGGAGCATGCGCGTAGTGCTTTGGATTTGATGACTTCTAAATTTTTTCAACAAGTGCACGAGTTCTTTTGATTAATGTTGAGTACATGGATTATACGCACCCTTTCACCCTTCCATTATTGCTAGCCTCTCTTGTGCCGCGCAACTTTCGCCGGTACCATAAACCCACCATATACCTTCCTAAAAACAGCCACCATACCCACCTATTATGGCATTACCATAGCCATTATGAGATATATTGCCATGCAACTTTCCACCGTTCCGTTTATTATGACACGCTCCGTCATTGTCATATTGCTAGCATGATCATGTAGTTGACATTGTATTTGTGGCAAAGCCACCGTTCATAATTCTTTCATACATGACGCTCATGAGTCATTGCATATCCCGGTACACCGCCGAAGGCATTCATATAGAGTCATATTTTGTTCTAAGTAACGAGTTGTAATTGTTGAGTTGTAAGAAAAATAAAAGTGTGATGATCATCATTATTAGAGCATTGTCCCAGTGAGGAAAGGATGATGGGGACTATGATTCCCCCATAAGTCGGGATGCGACACCGGACGAAAAAAAACATAAAAAGAAAAGAAAAAAAGAGGCCATAAAAAAAAGAGAAAAGGCCCAAATAAAAAAAATAAAAAAAATGAGAGAAAAAAAGAGAAGGGGCAATGCTACTATCCTTTAACCACACTTGTGCTTTAAAATAGTACCGTGGTCTTCATGATAGAGAGTCTCATATGTTGTCACTTTCATATACTAGTGGAAATTTTTCATTATAGAACTTGGCTTGTATTTTCCAATGATGGGCTTCCTCAAAAGTGCCCTAGGTCTTCGTGAGCAAGCAAGTTGGTTGCACACCCACTTAGTTTCTTTTGTTGAGCTTTCATATATTTATAGCCCTAGTGTATCCGTTGCATGGCAATCCCTACTCACTCACATTGATATCTATTGATGGGCATCTCCATAGCCCGTTGATACACCTAGTTGATGTGAGACTATCTTCTCCTTTTTTTGTCTTCTCCACAACCACCATTCTATTCCATATATAGTGCTATGTCCATGGCTCACGCTCATGTATTGCGTGAAAGTTGAAAGAGTTTGAGATTATTAAAGTATGAAACAATTGCTTGGCTTGTCATCGGGGTTTTGCATGATTAAATACTTTGTGTGATGAAGATAGAGCAATAGCCAGACTATATGATTTTGTAGGGATAACTTTCTTTAGCCATGTTATTTTGAGAAGACATGATTGCTTTGATTAGTATGCTTGAAGTATTATTATTTTTATGTCATTATGAACTTTTGTCTTGCATCTTTTGGATCTGAACATTCATGCCACAATTAAGAAGATTTACATTGAAATTATGCCAAGTAGCACTCCGCATCAAAAAATCTTTTTTATCATTTACCTATTCGAGGACGAGCAGGAATTAAGCTTGGGGATGCTTGATACGTCTCCAACGTATCTATAATTTTTGATTGCTCCATGCTATATTATCTACTATTTTAGGGAATATTGGGCTTTATTATCCACTTTTATATTATTTTTGGGACTAACCTATTAACTGGAGGCCCAGCCAGTTCTTTGTTTTATGCCTATTTCGGTGTTTGAGGAAAAGGAATATCGACGGAGTCAAAAGCAGGAACGAAATCAAGCTGGAGAAGTTATTTTTGAAAGGAAAGCAACCTGATAGACTTGGAGTGCACGTCGAGGAGTCCGGGCTGCCAGCGGGTGGAAGTAGCGCCCACCCCTAGGCGCGCCCTGCCTCGTGAGCACCCCAGAAAGAATAACTTTGTGTCTTAAGGTGTTATTCTAGTACGAACTCTTTTATAGATCGATCCGAAAGAATAACTTTGAGGTGGTTTCGTACCCTACCATAATCTCTACGTTTGTTCTCCGCTATTAGTGGCTTTGGAGTGACTCTTTGTTGCATATTGAGGGCTTGTTATATGATCTATCTATGTTATTATTGTTGAGAGAAGTTGCACTAGTGAAAGTATGAACCCTAGGCCTTGTTTCCTATCATTGCAATACCGTTTACGCTCACTTTTATCGCTCGCTACCTTGCTGTTTTATAATTTCAGATTAAAAACCTTTATCTATTATCTATTTTGCACTTGTATCACTATCTCTTATTTGAACTAGTGCACCTATACAATTACCATTGTATTGGGTGTGTTGGGGACACAAGAGACTCTTTGTTATTTGGTTGCGGGGTTGTTTGAGAGAGACCATCTTCATCCCTCGCCTCCCTACGGATTGATAAATCTTATGTCATCCACTTGAGGGAAATTTGCTACTGTCCTACAAGCCTGTGCACTTGCAGGCCCAACAACTTCTACAAGAAGAAGGTTGTGTAGTAGACATCAGGTCGGAGGAGGTCCGGGGGGGGCCCACGAGATAGGAGGGTGCGCCCTAGGGGGGGCGCCCCCCTGTCTCGTGGACAGCCCATGGGCCCCCTGGCCGTGATTCTTTCGCCAAAAATTCTTATTAAATCTGAAACGTGCCTCCGTGGATTTCCAGGACATTCCGAGAACTTTTCTTTTCAACACATTAAACAACATCATGGCAGTTCTGCTGAAAACAGCGTCAGTCCGGGTTAGTTTCATTCAAATCATGCAAGTTAGAGTCCAAAACTAGGGCAAAAGTGTTTGGAAAAGTAGATACGTTGGAGACGTATCAGATGCCAACTCATGTAATATTGTTGTGGGACTATTTGAAAACTCGAGGCTGCCGACTCCCAAATGGTTCTAGTGCAACTATGAAAATTGAGGATGCCAACTCATATGATACTGTTGTGCAACTATTTGAAAAGTTGAGGATACCCAGTCCTAATTGGTTTGTTGGGCAACTAAAAGTTCAGGATGCATCTATAGAAGTTGAGGATACCTCTCCTTCTAGGAGTTGCATCTCCTTCTACAACTTTTTTTGGTCTGTGAAAAAAGCAAACAAAAAAATTAGTCAAAGGAACAAATTGCAAAGAAGAAAAATGAGAAAAAATAATTTGTATAAAAAATGCCATGAGGTAAGCAACTCAAGATAACTTTTCAAGCACACCTATAAAAAAAGAATGTGTGCAACTTGATGCACTGTATGGCCAATTGGGCACACATGAGTGTGCAATAAAAAAATCAGCATACACACTGCCTAATATGATTTAGGCACTGGAGCCAAAACTAAACTAGCCGCCAACCGTGCAACTAGATATCCCTTACCTGTGCAACTGCGTAAGTGTGGCTAAGCCAACTAGGATATATACTGTTGTGATTTGCAAACTGATGTACAAACGCATACCCTTGACAACAGGGCACACATGAGTGTGCAATCAAAAACACCACACACACACACAGCATTAACATGATTTACATAGTGTATCCATCTGAATACCATCGACTGTGCAACTGGTTAGGCCTCATTGTGCAACTTCAATAGTTGGCTAGCCAACTGACATATTTATATGTGTCATCCAACTACGTTTGCGTTCCTGTGCAACTATTACAACAAACTAGCCAATTGGTTACTTATATGCATCCAAGTTACTAGAAAATAGAGAAACCACACGGATGCACTTATGAGAAAAAGAGAGGTACATAATGTAATGAAGCTTTACAAAGAGTATCATGTTTAACGAGACAATTCCAGTGTAGACAAGAATAGATGGATCAAAATAGGATCCTGATCCATACCAACAGTGACAAAATCAGAACAGCTCACCGTGAAAATCCTACTCAAACCCATTAAAATCCTAATTGCCGTAAAACCCACCATAATCCTAATCACCGTAGCTCCTTTGAGAAAGATGCTGAAACGTAGTTGTGCAGTTGCCACCACCTTTAACTACCCATTACCATGTGAGATATACAACTAAAAACTTGCATATATAATGCACTGCTAAAGTTGCATCATTTAGTAGTAGAGTTGCACCATATAGCACCAAAAATTGGCCGACTACCTTCATGTGCAACTTGTGAAGTCCTCTCTGTGCAACTATATATAATTAAGTGTGCAAACTATTCTACCTCTGGTAAAACTTGTAATATCTGTCTGTGCAACTAACCATGCCAAATTTAGCATTGCATATCACTCAATACAAAAAAGAGGCATCGAACTGGATTTATCTCTACTAAGGGTAGCAGTTCCTATGAGAGCTACCATAACGACAAATGCTGTCTAAGAGAGAAATAGATGGATCAAGTTGCATCAACTACAGGTCCGTGAGTTTGAAGTTGGATCGTAAATCATACAAAGAATGACAAAAAAAATCTTTAGAACTTCAATTGTTTTTTATAGCCTTACATCACTACCAAAACAACCTTGGATCTGTTCATCTAAGAACATGTTCAGTTCATTAATTTCTTATTTGTTATGATGTAACCCAATGAATGTTCAAATCAATGTTGGAATAAGAAACACTACCAAATCAATCAGCCAGATGGATTGATTACTCCATGTATCACCACTATGCTAATTAAGCATCAAAGTGAAAACAACTCCAAGGTCCAAGCAGCAGGCAGCACATGCATATCCTTCTATCACGAGAGCCCAATCTGAAGTGCAAGTAGCCAAGTACTATTGTACTAGTAAGTACTCCCTCTGTAAACTAATATAAGAGTGTTTAGATAACTAAAATAGTAATCTAAATGCTCTTATATTAGTTTACGGAGGGAGTAGAAGCAAACCTCGTATGATGGCATTGACCCGAGATTGGATCCGGTAGGGGAGGGAGCAGCGTGACGATTAGGGAGGATGATGTGGTGTGCTGGCCATCGTTCTTGGCCACACCGCACACGCCGCCCTGGACACCAGCCAGTCCGTCGTCCTTGGCCCCGCCATCCACATCAGCAACATCGAGTATGGGGAGGAAGTGGAGGAGAAGGGCGACGCCATAGGAAGAAGGGAAGGAGAGAGGTGGCGCCGTGGGGAGGAAGGGGAAGGGTAGGGCAGCGCCATGGGGAGGAAGGGGAAGAGTAGGGCGGCACCATGGGGAGGAAGGGCAAGAGAGGCGCGGGAGGGGAGAAGCGGCGGCGGTGCTGCGGCGGAGAAATTGGTCGAGAAAAGGGGTGAGAGGATAAGGGGGTGTCGCGTGGCAAGTCTCTCCCCCGACCAGGTAGCACCTGCAAGCGGTACTCGCGACAACACTAGCAAGATCGTGCCGCTAGGAGCCGGACGCTCGTTCTATCGAAATAGTGGGTTATTTATTTGGTGTTAGTTACAATTCTTCCTAAAATAGTTGTCGTTATTATCAGGTACCTAGTTAACTAATACCAAAGAATTAGTCTCTGTGAAGTCGACTCGGAAACGAACCCCATCAGATTGGATTTCTATTTCAAAACCAACAGCAGCAGAGACAATGAATGTATAAACTTACTCCAAATCATAGGTTTCAGATGCTAGTGCTACTCTTTAATTTGTATGCATGCCAAAGTTTTATTTCCTTGATATCTTGCAATGGAACTGTACGCATATATTTCTAGCGGAAAATTGGAACATTAGGTTTGATATTAGAGTTCCAAAACTGTAGTGGAAACCATAATCATGGTTGGGACAGTGCGTAATGCAGAAAAACTTACACAACGATTTTGAAAAAAAAGGCATTGTAGAGATGGTGTATGAACACTATACATTTGCAAACCTGTAGAATAAGAATCACTCCATCTCCTCCACAGGATCACAAATAACATCTATCCGATGGCTTTAGATTTGGACGTTGTCTCTATGATACAATATTGATCGTTGTTTTACTGTATGCACACACTAGTTCAAATAACTAAAAAAAGTTATACCTTTAAACATCATATAATACTCTGAAACAAGTCAAATAAGGTAAATTCTACAAAGTATATCAAAAATCTCATAGCACGAGCGGAGAGCCAATACATGTACATTCTATCCGATACACGGTAAAAAAAATCCATCTTTTTTCAAGAAAAATTGAATCTATGAAAGAGGTGAAATGGGTGAAACTGATGCTTACATGTTGGAGTATTTAACAAAAAAAACTACGGAAAAACTAACGCCCACACGTGTGGGCGTTTGCACATCGCTCACACGCCTCCATCACCACTCATTTTGCCACGTATGAACAGATGACATCAGCAGAAATCTTTTTGATTTTCGGCTTAAAAATATTTTATCTCCTGATGAAAAAAGGAATTAAAAATCCGTTTTCACCATTAAATCCGTCTCGACGAGATCTTCAAAACTAGACCCCATGTTGATATATTTCAACGATTTTTTTTTTTGCCCAAAAGTTGCCATGATGTTTACACTATAGTTGCCATGGTGCTTAAACTAAAGTTGCCATGTGACAATTTTAGTTTGTAGATCATGGCAATTTTGGTTTTTGATGATGGCAATTCCAGTTTTTTGACCATGAAAATATTTTTTTGCATGAACCATGGCAATTTTAAGTGCATGTATCATGGCAATTTTAGTTTATGGTGCATGGCAAGTCTAGTTTCTTAATTCTCCGTTTTATAATATGTCAAAATTTACTTTTCAATATAGAAGAAAATAGCTGAAACATAACATGGCAACTTTAGTGTAAACATCATGGCAATGCATGTGCAATAGACATGGCAACTTTTAACCAAAAAAATCGTCGAAATATATTGATATAAGATCTATTTTCGAAGATCTCGTCGCGAGGGATTTAATGGTGAAAACGGATCTTCAATCGGATTTTTCATTTAAGAGATAAAACATTTTAAAAACTGAAAATCCAAAAAGATTTCCACATGCATGCATGCGGTGACATGGCGTAATCTGTATGTTATAGGACGTGTGGACGGGTTTGGCTCCCACCACACGTGTGGGCATTAGCGTTGTCCAAAAACTACCACATTTAAGGTCTCGATCCTACGGAACTACTACTTTAAAATTGTCAGCAAAAACTACCAGCTAGACCTAATTTTTTTTCTAATACGACCACGGATAGTAGCCGGTTTAGACGATTTAAACGCATTTACGGCAGAAGAAAAAGAAAAACCTGCCATCTGTTAAATTGTAAACGAGAGCAACTAGAGACAATCGAACAAAATGATTGAACCATCCTCTTTGGATTTGATGAAGTGCTATATATAGCACTGGAGCAGGCGTTTACAAGGGGGCGTTGGTTCGAACGGAACCGACACGGTTGCAGAAAGCAACCGCCGTTACAAGCGGGGATTAATCTCTTAATTATTATATTAATTAATCTTAACACTCCCCCTAATCCATGCTTGTCTAGGTAGCATCATCATCTTGAAAGAGTCTCCTCCAAAAACCCTGTGGGAAAAATGTGAGGAGAAAAGTGTTTGAGATGTTGCTAACTCCTTCAAACCCAGTGGGAAAATAAGGAGAAAATGATGCAACACATAATGGTTATTGTCTCTTTTAACTCAATACGAGAAAACTCGTAGAGTTTAGAGGACAATAAATATGTCACATATACTTTCTTAAAAACCTCGGTGGGGAAAACAGAAAAAATGGCATATGGTGTTGTGTTGATATTACCTCATTAAAAACCTTTATGAGAACCTATAAAGTAAACTCATGAAGGGAAAAAGAGTATAATATGATGCTTTTAACAGGAATAATTCAGGAAGATACTCCCCCTGATTCTCGCATATTCTGAAGTCGTCATATACCAATTCCATGAACACATTTCTGGAACATAGAAGTTGGTAGAGACCTGGTGAACAAATCAGTCACATGATTTATCTTGCAAGATATGCAATATAGTGATATTGCCTATTATGTAACCTGTTTGCATCCGGGCAACACAAGAAACATTATCGTTGAGATAATGGTTGGTGGATGTAGCCATGAGGTCTGTTTCGAAGACTCTTCATGAGAGGGATACCACACCTAGTAGGAACACTAAGCTTGTCTATGATGCGACATAGTGGGGATCGATCGATGTATCCAATGATATCGGTGTTCACATTTACGTGGCTGAAAAACCAGGACAAGATGTTTGATGCCTTGGAGATATCGAAAGATATTCTTGAGTACCAACAAATTGTGTTTGGTGGATCCAATGGCATTATGGAACGTTGAGTCCCAATATCTCATTTCCATCATCTCTTGGTCTAAATAGATCTTTCTCTACGTCTAGAGAATGAACTACCATGATAGTTATGGATGGATAAGATTTGTCCACAAAGAATTTCTCAAATATATTATGGATATAGACAACATAGTATACCATAATGTATGAATGAAGGTGCTCAATTTGTAGTAACGAGCGGTATTTTGGTTTACCCAAATCCTTCATTTTAAACTCCGTCATTTAGATGATTACATGTGTCGTCATTGCAGACACACAAGCATGGATAATCATCGTTGTAGGAGTAATTCTTGTGTATAAGTATCTCACTACGTCAGTTGTACCATATGTACTAACAACAATAAGTCGTATGGTGACTTACTGATTTTACACAATGTATGTTGCATTTTGTATTTCGATTCAGGATTCCATCGGGAATCAATCATATATGTCTAAATCTAGTGATCTACATGGATATGTAATCAATACATCTATCAACTGCAGAGATAGATGATTTTGTACGGCCAATTATATAAGTTATCGGAAAGAGATTCCACCTCTGGAGAATAGTTGGGTATCTGCGTGAACCCTTGTGCTACAATACTTGCTCTTTGTTTCACCACCTCGTTGTTTTCAATTATATTTCCAGAAGAAAACTGGTGTAGGTATTGCTTATGAATACCTTCCATTATTGAGCAAGATTATTTCTACCTAGATTGTACCCTTTGCTTGAGTTCAGTCCGAGTGTTGTTCACACTTTGCCATGGCCATGGTCTTTGGATCTGAATCACTTGAAAGATTTTTTTCAATCTAGTTGAGAAATGTATGTCGACAATTGTAGACTTCCGGTTATATGTTTCTCCAGAATCTATATATCAATATATAGTTGATGGAAATATTGTTACCCATGGTGACTGCTCGCGATTTCCCAATGCGATTGAGTCGGGTAGTCATTGTGTGCACTATGACCTGGATTGGTGGAGGTTTCCCGTCCACTGGGTGTATACTACCCATTAGGTGTCTGTCAACATGAAGTTGACTTGCATTTACTGATTCACAGGCCTTGATATCCTTGCTTGCGAGAAGCTGAATCCTGATGTAATTCTGCCATACATCTCCCCAAGTTGCTTTGAACGAGGAGTGGAGTGGATTTTGTTGGTATCTCCATTCTTTCGGGGCATACTTTTGCGAGGAATGTAGGATTGCGACACCTTTATAGTCGATAAATGAATCGCGGGTTATTTGCGATGTGTTGCAAATCTTACGAACACATGGTTCAGATCTTTGAGTCACGATGGATTTGAGGCAGAAATGTGTTGAACATTCCACTAATTTCCTGGCATTCTTTATGGTACTTGAAATCTCCCCTAATGCACGGAAATGTTCCTCATTGAATCGACATTACGGCCTTGAATAACTCCCCCGTGAGGGGCTTGAGGTATCGGCGGAAATCTGAGTTATTCCTCACATAGTTCCCAACTATATGTTGAGGGGCCAATGATGTATGCCGGGTGGTGATATCGGTATCCAACCGAATTACCGCAGATAGAAAATACTTGGTAGATATCCACATATCGAAGATAGAGGGGAATAATATTATGCAGTTATGTCATGAGCGTGTAAAACTGCATGACTCCAACGTAAAGTTGGTAAGTTGCAACTCTAAAGTAAAGATAATGCAATGATCTTAACTCTTTGGATGGGGTTCTACCAAACCATTTTGAGTCTAGACATTAGGACAAATTGCTAAACTTCAATCCAAGGGCCATAGAGAAGGCACTCAAGGATAATTCTGCTATGTTATCCATTCGATTTGCTTGCAATCGATATCAGGATAATGAGCCGATGGTTTCGTGTGAATAAAACACATTTTAGACCATCATTTAGATATGTCTTTTAGAACCATGGAATACCTGAATAGTATAGTTAATGGATGGGAAGAGCCACTTACCTCAACTTGATGCATTCAAGGAGTTTGAGTGGTTCAGCGTAGACTTTAAGGTGTGCGAGCCTTAAAATTAGCTTCCCTGTGTCACTTGTAGTGCACAAAAAACCCAAATGTTGTTAGAATTTGGCATCATAATAACCATAAACTATTGGAATTGATGATAGTTTTGGTTTCAACCCAATGTCTCGATGACCGAGGCAAGTATGCCAAGTTTGTCATGTACAAGACACTCTGAAAAACTATATGGTACGCAACATGTGCTATGGGTTGTGTCATATGTGTAGTACAATCGAGATGATACATAGAGAATGTGCTTGCCATATCTGTTGCATATGCTAAAGAGAAGTTATTTCTCTTTGTTGTCATCATAAGTTTTGCTATGGAAACTATTTTGACGGATACCTCCATAGTTTAGTAAGTGCAGAGTTAAACACAGGAAGCAATAAAGCATCCCGATGTTACTCGAGTACCCACAGGGATGGTAAATATGACCCGAGTTGAGCCAACAAATACCTCATCGCGTCTAGCGATTTTAAAATGTCTCCTTTCTCTCAATGAGAATGGAAACATTGGACTTCCCTAAGTATAGAGTTTGTGGTGCATATGTCCACAAGGCACATATCATTTTCATCGGATTGACTCCCGTAGAAATATATATATAGACATGAAGATTCTCAATATGAAAATCCTTTATGGGATATATAGAATACATACAAATGTATTTGTATCAAAGTGCCGGTACAATATATTGTGATATACAATATATGATGACAACAATAATCATGTTCTTATTAAAACATCATAAATGGACATAAATAAATAGATCACTAAGGAGACTAAGGGACTAAATGTATAGTCTCCAAACATGTGGGTTGATACATATTCAATCATCATGCTTTCATGCCCATAGGGTCTCGTGACAGCTTGATGGTGTCAGGTTGAGGATTTGAAGTGAGTTTCAAACCATTACCCTTGAGGTCCTTTGCGTCCAGGTGGTGTGGCTTGGATTGCACGCGCTATCCCATTGGAGGCAAGACTGATCTTGATGTCCATGACCCACTTAAGTAATTGTGGCTATTGAGGGCAAGAGCCTCAAATTGTTAGCCATCGATTACTTAGAGGGGCCAGCCAGAGATAATTAATTTACAAGAAGTAAATTAAAAACTATCATGGTTTTGTAATAAGAATGCAAAAATTTAACTCAACTGTATAACTTGAAAGTGCTCAACCTCAATTGTGGGAACATAACACATTGAAGATCATACAGATCTCACAGTAATAGAGATAGTCTGCACATGGGCAGTAGATCCAACTCATTACCTTGTGTTTTCCTAATATAATGAGGGAGATGTCATTGTCAAATATTTACAAGTTTGTTGTGCGGGAGAAATCAATCTCAACCGCTGTGACATGTTCATGAAGAATGGCAATGTGGTAAACACATAGAACATATCATCTCCGGGGAAAACCGGTAATTTATTTATATTACAGATTGCGTAATATAAATATATCTTAATGTTGCAAAAAATAGATTTCAAGAAGGTGGCTCGAAATCATTAGTGTGAATCTCAAATTGCTAAGGATGACACCTTAAATTTTTGCATATGTATTTGCAAGAAATTGAAAATCTCAATTGCAAATAGACGTATTATTCTCGACATGTGTTTAACATGGAAATAGATACATCATAGAAATATTCCGGAATATTGCGTACTCAACAGAGAAACGGTACTATAAAAGTACGGGATATACTTTGCAAGAGATTTAAAATCTCAATTGTAAATGGACGTAATTAATCTCAACACGTGATAAACGTGGAAATTTATTACATCAACTTAAGATTTGGAATACATCCCGGTACTGAACCGAAAAATACTACTAATGTACTGAATAATAATGATGTTGCAAACTTGATGTTCAAGTGAAAAACTTGAATCGTATAGACCTCAAATTAAAACGAGATGATCTTATATCAAGTTGCAAGATAATTCAGCGAGATGAATTAATAATTTGCAAGAGAAAATTGATCTCAATCGCAATGAGATTGTTTTGCGAGAAAATGATAATTCTCAATCGCAAATCTATATTGTTGTGCGAGAAAATTTAATCTCAATCGCGGAAAACATGTTCTAGAGAATCTCATATGTAGTAAACCCATTTATCATGTCAAGCATCAACATACACATATTTCTGGAATTTTAAAACTCAACAGAAAATACAGTAATTAACAGGGTCTAAGACCACACAAATACAATAATTGGTACTGTTGATAAAACAGAGAGAGAGAGAGAAAAAACTCAATGAAATCCAGTTCAGAGAAGGCGGCCGGAGGTCACGCCAGGCGCCTGGGCCAGGGCCTCCACGGCGTTTGGCCGGCCCACCCGCAGCCACACCGCATAAGAGAGAGAGAGGAGGAGGCGGGCGGTTACGGATAATGGTCGGAGACCCGAAGCCCGCACCACCCCGCTCGATCCCCACATCCTACAGGACGCCGCCGGCGGTTGGAGGGCGGCGGCCACGGGCACGGCCGGGCGGCCTTGGCGCATGCAAGAGGGCGCGTGGCCGGGCGGAGGCCGGAATCGGGGCGCGGCGCTGGCCAGGGGCAAAGCGCGGCCGGGCGGACGAGCACGGGGCGCGGAGGCCGTGGCCTGGGGCGCAGCGGCGTGGCGGACAAGTCCGCACTGCGTCGCGGTTGGGGCCGTCCTCGCGGGCGCCGAGGCCGAAGGACGCCGCTGCGTTCGCGCCAGACAGCGTCGCCTCACCATGGAGGTTCGAGCCAACGGCTTGGTTGCAGGATGGGTGGTCCGGAAGACAACTGCGCTTTCCCGTTTCCGGTACTGGCGAGCGACGACAAAGGCTGTCCCTCATAGAGGAAACAAAGGTAAATCGATTTAAGAAATCAGCGTGTGTACCTTTTCCTTTTTCTCCCCAATCTGTTCGTTGGTGGATCTTGATTTGCACTCTTGCCGTGATGGGAGGCAATGAATTCGGTTTCAACCTCCAATCTTTTGATCAATGGATGCTATCTCCCATGTTCTTCATTCATTTTGGGTCGCGCTAACTGCCACACGTGTGGCAGGAAGGAGAAACCAGCATCTCCCAATGTAAGCAGTTGTAGTATCATCGCATTTGCATGTAGGAATCTTTTTAGATTTTCAGTTTTTAAAATATTTTATCTTTTAAACGAAAAATCCGATTGAAAATCCGTTTTCACCATTAAATCCCTCGCGATGAGATCTTCGAAACTAGATCCCATGTTGATATGTTTTGATGAATTTTTTTTGTTTAAAAGTTGCCATGTCTATTGCATATGAATTGCATGTTTACACTGAAGTTGCCATGATATGTTTATTTATTTTCTTCTACATTTAAAAGTAAATTTTGACATTTATAAAGCAGAATTAAGAAACTAGACTTGCCATGAACCATAAACTAGGGGGTGTCTATTTGACACTTGACTGTTTTTCGATTCAGCAACATTCAAATTTCCTCATAAATGAACAGATGACAACTGTATAACCACAAAACTTACAGCGATTCAGCAACATTCAGTACAATGGCCCTATAACTACACTCTAAATTCAGTACAATGGCCCTGGAATTTACACTGTAAATACCCAAGTATTTACACTGTAAATTCAGTATAATGGCCCTGGAATTACACTGTATACACAAGTATTTACACTGTAAATTCAGTATAATGGCCCTGTAATTACACGGTATTCAGGGCCTTTGTACTGTAATTACACTGTAAATACCCAAGTATTTACACTGTAAATTCAGTACAATGGCCCTGTAATTACACTGTAAATACACAAGTATTTACACTGTAAATTCAGTATAATGGCCCTGTAATTACACGGTATATACACAAGTTTTCGCACTGTAAATTCAGTACTAAAACCCTGAAATTTACACTGTAAAAATGCATATATTTACACTGTAAATTCAGTATAATGGCACTGGAATTTACATTCTTAATACATTACAAATACAGTCCAAAGACCTTGGATTTACATTGTATATACATAGTAAGCACCCAGCATTTACCATTCAAACTACCGATTTACAGTGTAAAAACACGTCATGCCATCCAGGATTTACAGTGTTCAAAACCAGGAACTCACACTTTGCTCCTTAGAAAATGATTTGTAGTTTGGAGCTTAAAAAGTTAATATTGACAGTTTTCTGCTTAGAAAATACATGCAGAGAAAAGAGCTATTACTGATAACAGTTTGCCGCTTACAAAATTAAAATTCTCTCACATTTAATCTTCAATATTGCAGCTGGGGAGCGTGATAGGAAAAGTGATTGAAGATAAACTATTGTCAATGTCACAAGAAGAACTCATTCTAAATGTGAGACATGTATAAATACTAGCAAACTGATTGCAAAAATCAATAGAGGAAAATGCTATATACAGTACATTCATGCTAACAAAATTGTTTTGCAGGAATCATTTTCATTCAAGCGCTCCTCAATTCAGACATTATCTACAAGGTAAAAATGAAATTCAAATACCGCATAGATACAAATATGTGTCGAGAAGTTTTAAATTAAAAGAAATCATGATGCTCGCAGGTACATTCGGGAGATGGTGCTGCAAACATTACACAAGATGGAGAGGACAACTTCAAGAACAGAAAACACAAAACAATAGAAATGGCGTAAAGCAAAACTAATACTGAACAACCCATATCTGAACTGAGAAAAAAGAGAAAGTACCATCTCACTTACACTGCAGACATTGCAGGAAATGCATCATAAAGCTACAGCAAGCGAAGAAGGCACAACGAACCTAATCACTGGGATGCACACATGTTTGACAACATCTGTTTGGAACAGGTAGCCAGACAAATAAATAACTCAAAGTCACAAATAGAATATGAAACCTATTTGTACAAACCTGTTTGAAAATTAAAACTGACACAAAAAGAATAATTTTGCAGGTCCCTGAAGATACTAACCCCGGTTCCACAATAACTAAATCAAAGTCAAACACAAACTAGATAAATCAAGAAGGACAAAGGGGAGAAAGCAGGACTCACATGAACAAAGGCCTTGGACAATGAATACCTCGATGAAGAAGACATTGAGAGGTTCCTGCAAAATGAACAAGAGGCTGCATCGAGAAGGCAATCTTATGAACACTAGCAGCAATTTCAAGCCACAGTTAGGCATGCAGTTCAAAACAAAAGAAGAAGCCCAGGAATGTATGAATTTCTACTCAAAAGTGGCTGGATTTTTAGTGGCTACAGTAGCAGCCTCAAGAACAACAAGCAAAAAGAGAAATAATGAGCTTGGTTCACATAAAACTTGAAAAGAGCTTGGTCAAAGTCTGCTTCATCACCCGAAAGTTCCTGAAAAATGCAAAATATAACAGACCCAAAATAAATAAACAGACTTCAAGAACTAAGAATTAAAAAAAAACTAGAGAAGAAGAAAGAAATAACTACCATTGACATTGGATAAGATCCATCTTGTGCGAAGTCATTAGGCACAAAGCAGTTCGTCGGAAAACAATCTGCACTCTAAAAAGAATATGCTAACGGTGATTCTTGATGTTAGAATTTCTGTAGCCTACCGATTAAACTCGAAAAATCTGTTTGCCAGGACCCTCATCATACTACAATAGCAAAACTCTCTTAAACAATGCTACATAAATCCTAAATCAAATACTACATTAACAAGAAAGAATAAGAAAACTTATCAGGACCTATATCGTTGCAAAAAGACACACTAATGTTGTACAGGAATTAAATAGGAGAAGCATGGCAATTACAGAGTAAAATACCCCAAAATTACACTGTGTTACTAGGCCATATTACACTGAATATAAGTGAAAATTACAGTGTGAAGCAAGGGAATTACAATATAAGCATTATAAAAAATGAAGCATTGGAATTACAATATGGGTACATTACACCGTAATATATCCAAAAAATACAGTGACTAAGCATTGGAATTACACAGTAAATCGTGGAAATATTACAGAATGATGAAGAAGCATACATGAAAATCATGGGAATTACACAAGAAATCTGAGGAAAATTACACTTTACTATAACTAAAAATACATTGACTGGGCATGGGAATTACAGTACAGCCATAATTACAAATTTGAAGCCAGGGAACTACAAAGCGTAAATCTGGGAATATTGCACAGTAATATATCCAAAAAAGTTACTAAGCATGGGAATTACACGGTAAATCAAGGGTATAATACAGTGTGATGAAGAAGCCTACATGAATTTCATCAAGTACAATTGGAATTCTGAGGTAAATACAACTGTAATATAACTAAAAAAATACAGTGGTGAGCATAGAATTACACCACAAAATCAGATAAATATTACTGATTGCAAAGAAGTATTATAGTGTAATTCTACAAAATACAGGCACAAAGTATGGGAATTACACCACAAAATCAGATAAATATTATGGGGTAAGCACACGGAAAATGCTGCCAAATACATGACTAAGAACACATGAACCTAACCTTACACTCTAATAGTGAAGAGATCTAAGACTGAAAACATAGGGGGCAAATCACGAGGCTAGAACACAGGAGATTACAGAATAGCACAATCGAGGGACATCCATCAAGAATCATACTCCCAAGGACAGAGACACATGAAGCATTACAGAGACTCCCACCATAGCAAAATCACCAACCCAAACTCATGAAGCATTACACACGAATCATACTTCAACCAGAACAAAACCCAACGGAAACCCTAGATTTAGACACCTACCACCTACTACAGGAAGCAAACACATACCAGGCGCCTACACCCGAGGGGATTCGGACATGAAAAGGCTAAAACCTAAGCGGAGGAAAACCACATCAATTCCATAGAACTTACACAAACACATCGGGAGCCATGGGGAAAATCTACAAGAGCACATACACCAAACACGGGCAGGAACATACACAATCCATCAATCAAACACCAGAACATACATGGATCTCGAAGCTACACTAGCAGAAACGGAGGAGAAACCTAGATCACACGTGGGGGGGAGAGAGAGAGAGACGAGAACAACCAACCGGGGTAGCCGAGGAACGAAGAGCAAGGGAGGAGAAATCAAGCTCGAAGGGAAGGGGATCCCAGAATCGACATAATGACAAGAATCGCCTCCGCTCGAGCGCCTCTTCCCGTTTCTCGCTCTCTCCTCTCTGCCGAATGAAATGGGGAAAAGACACAGAGAAAATTCCAAAAAAAAACAAGCCAGTCGGACCGGGGCGTCCGTAACGGGCTAGGACAGAAACAAACCACACCCGACAAACAAAAAACCAGCCCAAAAACCACATCTCCAAGCGTGAATCTCTGTGCAAAAACGGACAGACAGAGATTTGAATGTTGTCGAATTGAAAAACAGTCGACTATAAAATAGCAAATCCGTAAACTAAAATTGCCATGATACATGCACGTAAAATTGCCATGGTTCATACAAAAAATAATTTTCATGGTCAAAGTACTTTGGAGTTGCCATCATCAAAAATACTAAAATTGCCATGATCTACAAACTAAAATTGCCACATGGCAACTTTAGTTTAAGCCCTATGGCAACTGCAGTGTAAACATCGTGGCAACTTCGGCAAAAAAAATTTGTCGAAACATATCAATATGGGGTCTAGTTTGAAGATCTCGTCGAGGCGGATTTAATGGTGAAAGCAGTTTTTAGTTCGCTTTTTTATTTAGGAGATACAACATTTTTAAGCGAAAACCAAAAGATTCTGCTGATGTCATCTATTCATACGTGGCAAAATGAGTGGTGATGGGCGTGTAGGCGATGTCTGGCAGCCCACCGCGTGTGGCGTTAACATTTTCGTTCATTTTCTGTTCTTTGTGACCTTGTTTCGCCTGCAGGAATTCATATGGCCACAACACGGCCAGCAGCGAAGCGCCGATCTTGAGGGTCCCGTGGTAGCGGCACCACCATGCGCCAACTACTTCGCGGCGAATGCGATGTCAGAGCGGAATCGTCTAGATGGAATAAACTCCGCCGAAGGCCGTGCACGGGCGGGAATCCACGGGCGGTTGCCGGGCCTCTGTGTCGCCTAATGGACTCTTTCTTTCTCAGCGGAGAAGACTATGTGCTGATAACGTGTTAAATTGTAAACGAGAGCAACTAGAGACAATCGAACAAAATGATTGAACCATCCGCTTTGCATTTGATGAAGTGCTATATATAGCACTGGAGCGAAAGCGTTACAAAGGGGCGTGGGTTCGAGCGGAACCGGCAGCGGTTCTGAAACAACCGCCCGTTATAAGCGATTAATCCCTTAATTATTCTTATGCGGTCGGCGGGGCGAAGCGCTTGTGGCATCGTGGGCCTTGGACGGCGACGGGCTGCTGTCGCGAGGCCGAGTTCCTCGGCTGGTCAGCGGCGTAAGCGGCGCTAAAGCGGGAGGAGAGCAACGAATGAGGATCGGGCGCCGAGGCGTTAAGGATATGCGAGATGGAAGCGCGAGGTGTATCACGCCGGCCAGCCTCGGGCGGATGCTCGGCAGGCTCGGTGCCGAGCGGGGCGCCGGCGAGTGTCGCGCCATGATCTGCCGGTTCGATCTCGACGGCGACGGCGTGCTCAGCTTCGACGAGTTCAAGATCATGATGAGCTCGAGCGCCTGACCCCGGACCCAAGCATATACCATCTCGGTCTTGCATATAGCCCCTTCGCTCGCTCATTCATTCATTCATTCATTCGATTGTACATGGTAGTAGTACAAAATTTGTAATGATGATGCACAGACAGTAATTGATCTATGTGATATCTTTGGTCTCGATCGATTGTCGCTGCTCTTGGAATTGGATTGTGGGTTTCTCGAGGAATTCAAATGCCTGAAATGAATGGAGAACATGAATGTGAAGGGGCTGACTTGTCATCCTCGGCTCCAAACCCTTTACAGCGCGTTTGGCAATATTTGAAAAGGGGAATGTGAATTTAGAGTAGGGAGTTGTATTGAGATTAGACATGAGATGAATCGTTTTATTTTCAATCCACTATTTGGCGCACGATAGGAAGTCCCATGACCATTCCCTTATGAATTCTTAATCCCTCCAACCAAACAATAGATTTAAACTCTCATACTCCTTCGCACATTCCTCAACTCTAATTACCCCCAACCAAACACGCTGTTAGGCCTTGTTAGGTAGTCAGGGGACCAACCCCCCCTAGGCCATCCAATCCACCCAGGGATTGGGTGATCCCCACTCCCTCAACCAACCCGTGTAGGGATTAAACCTCTAGATCCCCTTAATCCCTCGCTCACCCAATCATGTTCGGTTAAACCCGTCCTGGTAGGTAGCCGCTGCCGCCGAGCTCGCATTGAGCTTCGTCGTCGTCGAGAGTTCACCTACAGGTCCCGCGTGGTTTGTTTCCACGGGTGAGGTGACGATTATGTTTCCCCGTGTTTTCGCGTGGCTGAGGGGTTTCGGTTGGGGAATAGCCCATGCGGGCTTAATCACCCGCATGGATGGATGGGCCGAGGTACACCCCGGCGGAGGTGCTACCTGTGGACCCATGTGGATTGAGCAAGGAACACCACGTGTATGGGCGTAATTGGACAAGCACTTAGAGGGCTGCATGTGAATAGTTTTTTTTCAATTAAAAATATAGGAGTAACCAAATACACACTCGGATTATATGGTTTACATTTGAGAGTCATAGCACCCAATATACCGAAATAGTCCCTGCTATATTATTTAGGCAACAAATATGTGTAAGTTACCTAAAAATTTATTTAGGGCCTCTATTCAATTTTCTATGCCGGTAGACTAAGATCCAACCGTCGTCTTTTTTTCTTCTTCCTCCAGCTTTTATTCCGTCCGACCATTCCTCCTTCCACAAAACCGACTTACCGAAATTGCAAATTCAATGAACTTACATTTTTAAGCAAAAGATAGCCTTCGTCTCTGATTTTCTATTAAAGAGATAATTTGGTTCGTATCTTTCTAACTAACTCCCACCAGCAACTACAACAAAGCTAAAAACATCTTCAAATCAAGAGGCAAAACATCTGGGAAAAAAAGCAGCTCAGCAGATGAAGAACCTAGAGTCTCCAACGCCACAAACAAGGGCACACATAAACATATTACACAAATCTCCAGAGTTTTAAACTCAACAACATTAGAAGCTACCAACACAAGACCTAGAGCCAAACCACAACTACAAATACATAAGGTAAATTTGAAGCAGACATCAGCATCCCTGGGAAAGACATCACCAAGCAAAAGTCTACTTCCAGAAAAATTCCAAAGCATCAGTCCAGTATCAGCCACTGATCCCTGAGAACTCCTAGTCTCCACCTTTGTGAAGCTCTATACACCTCGTTTGCTACATGCTCTATGATTCTTGCCCCCAGCATCAACACCCTTTGATTTTTCCACATTTATCTACAGAATGGCCCAAGAAGGTATCGAGTGATGTATCAGCTTGATGAGAATAATAGGATCATAATTGCAACGGAGGAGAAGCGGTGTGGAGCCCGGGTGTAGCATTGGGGGAGATGGAGTCGTCGAGTTCCACCAAGGGTGTGACCGGGCGGCCGGAGTGGTGGAGCGGCGGTGGAGGCAAGATAGAAAACGGATGTAGAGAAAGATGGGAGGATGGATTCATGGGGTCAGGATGAGTTTTGGGTGGCCGGGGGGTGTCGGAGTCTTGCATTGGCTATGTCCGGACTTCCATAAAGTCTCCCACGTTTGTTTCGACTTTGCAGAAAATTTATCTGCCTCGATCGGCGGATCAATACAGACCCTTGTTCAATAGCTAAACACGTTTTCGAACGGTTGTGGGTGGTGGTCCGCATTGAACATGCCCTAACAAAACCAAACAAGCCTATGTCGGAAATCATGCACAATTATTGAACGGAGGCAAGTGAAATGTGTACGCGTTGCATCAGCGCTCCCAACCAAATAGTTGACAAAATACAATTCCTCCATCGAACAGCAGTGGCACGATGCCGGCCTGGAATGAATTCGCTTACGAACCCACGCACGCGAACGCGGGGACAGCCAGAAGACTACACGCGGACTGTCAACAAAAAAAGACTACACGCGACGCCAACCGACGCCGACCCCTTTTGCCAAGTCCGACCGCACGCACGCGCAACCAACGCTCATCTTTCCGGCTTTTCTTGTCCCGGAACGAAGCAGCAGATTTCGCCGTCTCTTTCCCGCGCGCTTTTCTTGGTTTCTCTTTTTTTTTTGAGGGACTTTTCTTGGTTTCTCGAATAAATCGACACACGGACGCCACGCGAAAGCTTCGAGTCCATTTCGTGGAGAATACTGACCTGCATGCCGTGGTTGACCACCCAGACCACAAGAATAATCCACAGTCCAACCCGCGAGGCGGCATGTGCACGACGACCACAGCATCTCTCCTCGTGCCGTGAAGCTTCCATGGACCGCGTCGCGCCCAGAGTATTGAGTATATATGCACACGCGCACCTCCTCCAAGATCATGCAGCAGCAACGCACAGCTTCATAGCAAGCAGAGGATCAAGGAAGCTCTGCACAGGCAGGATCAAGATCAACTAGAGTCATACTACGAGCCTCTCCAACGCAAAAAAAAAAAAAAAAAAAAAAACGAGCCTCTCTAGCGTCGACCATCCGGTGAGAATGGTGGCGTCGTCGGGCGAGCTGAGGGCGCTGTTCGCGTCGCTGGACAGGGACGCTGACGGCAGGATCTCGGCGGCGGAGCTGCGGTTGTGCATGTGGTCCACACTGGGCGAGGATATGTCGGCGGAGGAGGCCGAGGCGCTGGTAGCGTCAGCGGACGCGGACGGCGACGGGCTGTTGTGCGAGGCCGAGTTCCTCGAGCTGGCGCAGCAGGCGGCCTGGGCGGGCGACGCGGGGGACGAGGACGACGAGCGGAGGATCCGGGCGCTGAGGGAGGCATTCGGTATGTACGAGATGGAGGGGCAGGGATGCATCACGCCGGCCAGCCTGGGCCGGATGCTTGGCAGGCTCGGCGCCGAGCGGGGCGCCGGCGACTGCCGCGCCATGATCTGCCGGTTCGACCTTGACGGCGACGGCGTGCTCAGCTTCGACGAGTTCAAAATCATGATGAGTTAGGGACATCGCGCCTGGACTCAAGCATACACTCCTAGTTTCGTCTTGCATATAGCTCCTTCACTCGTGTTCGTTCGTTCGTTTATTCGTTCCTTCATTCATTCATTCGATTGTCATATGGTAATGGTGATGCACAGACAGTAACTGATCTATGTGAATACCTTTGGTCTCGATCACGGTCGATTGTCTTGGAATTTGATTTTGTGATTCTTGAGGAATTCAGATGCCTGAAATTATTGGAAAATGTGAATGTGAAAAGGTTGACTTGCATCCTCGGCTCCAAACACTTCAGGGAGGGCTCAAGGACCTGCGTTTTCATTAAATCCGGGAGCAAACAAATATCCGCTCGGGATATATGGTTTAGACTTCAAGAGTCAAAATACCCAATATATCAAACAGACATCAAAATTGTCCCTGCTAAATTATTTAGGGACTGGCTATACTTCAGAAAATTTACTTTGGTAAGTCAATTTTCAAGGTCGTTAGATTAAGATCCAACCGTCGTTTTTTTCTCTTCTTCCTCCAACTTTCTTCTTAGCCCGACCGTTCCTCCTCCCATAAATCAAAGTACCCAAATTGCAAATTCAATGAACTTATTTTTTTTAAGCAAAAGAGAGCCTTCCTCTCTGATTTCTGTTACTTGTTTGTATCTTACAAACTAAGGGCATCTACAATGGCAACCCGCAAATTTCCTCACGCATCCATCGCGCAGGGGGGTGGGGGGTGGGGAGGACAGTCTGTGGACACGGATGCGGGAGGTCGTCATCCAAACTAGCCGCATACAGTCCGATCTTCTCTCTCTTTTTAAAGTCTGTATGATCAAATAGCCTCATACATAGGGTACATACGTTCAAATAGTCACATGTAGCATTATTTTAAATTTACAAAAGTTCAAATACTACATCCTAGCATTGTTTCCCTCCTTAACCGCCCACTGATACTCAATCAGATCTTCTTTCACCTGCTCGTGAGTTGGCCGATGCTAAATTTGTTGATGAATTTGAATAAACTTTTCAAATGTGGCCGGATTCTGGCCAGGAAGTTTGATAGGGTCACCCACGTTCTCAAATTTTAGAGTTGCGCCAACATCGTCACCCTCATCCGGGCGATCATGTTATGCATGATCACATAACATGGCATCATCTCCCACAAGGTCTCCGGATTCCATTAACTCCAATGCTCTCTCGACATCCTTTCTAGTTGCTTCTTGTCTTTGGGTGAAGTGAGCCTTTTTCTAAACAACTGAGTTAGGGATGGTGCTGAGAAAGGTAGCGCACGGAGAATAAATATTGTCAACCAGATAGTAGCTCATGTTTTACTCATGTCCATTGACAATATAGTGACAAGGAGGAGCTTTTTCTACAGTCAGCTTCGCAAACAACGGTGAGCGCTAGAGGTGACGGAGATGTAGAGTTTTAGCAAGGGTGTGGCATGGCAGACAGGGTGGTGGAGCGGTGGCGAAGGCAAGAGAGAAAGAAGGAAGAAGAGAAAATGGGGAGGATGGAGGCGCAGGGTCCAGGAAGGGTTTTGGGTGGGGCTGGGGTGTCGGAGTCCTACGTGTCTGATGTCCAGAATCGCGCAAAACTCCCCCCTTTTCTCCATTTTGCAGGAGAAAACTCATCCGAACCGCCCCATACGGACGTCTGAGGCCAGCGTGGGATGGCTTGGCCAGTCTGGACAAGCGTGGTCTAGGCAGGATCACGGACAGTTCTTGGGTCCACCCTGGAGATTCCCTCACTAGTGCAGAACCGACCTTTAGTGCTAGTTCGTAACGGCCTTTAGTGCCGGTTCGGCAACCGACACTAAAGAGTGTGGACTAAAGGTCCCCCCCCCCTTTAGTACCGGTTCGTCACGAACCGGCGCTAAAGTGCCACCACGTGGCACGAGCCAGGCCCGGGTGCGTGTAAGACATTAGTACCGGTTGGTAACACCAACCTGTACTAAATGTTTGGGTGTGTTTTTTAATTTTTCCTTTAATTTTGTGTTTTCAATTTAATTTAGTGATTGTTTTACATTATAATGAGTTGTTAAATCATTAGGTAAAAAGTACCATGATTAGTTTCATTTGGATGCGTTCCTATAGCTATATACTAGCTAAGTGATCAA
Organism: Aegilops bicornis; assembly: GCA_021605145.1. NCBI lineage: Eukaryota > Viridiplantae > Streptophyta > Magnoliopsida > Poales > Poaceae > Aegilops > Aegilops bicornis. Next base: position 2,266,742 of record JAHIAL010000008.1, read on the forward strand.
GAGTATATGCCATATATCCGTATTATACTTGATCACCTAATTAGGTAATCAAGTATAATATATATGGATATGGCATATACTTGATTACCGCTATCTAATCACCACCAACACTAGCTTAAAGAAGAAACATTCACTTGTGCGAAGCAAAAATATCATCGAGTTCAACATGATGGTCATGATATTATAAGCGTTCATAACACCACAAAAGCAAATCACTCTTTGAGATTAAGTTCAGGATTTAAGAACACGGACTTGAGAGGACAAGTACTAAGAGCATGAAACTAGCTAAATCACTCCTGCTGCTCTCTCTCAGGTAAAATAGCATAGAACATGTATAGCTCTCCTGATTCATCATACTGAAGCATGCAGATGATCATGTCTCCTAATCGTGGGCTGCGCTTCTCATTGCTGCCCCCTAGTACTTCTCTATGATCGTTAACAATTTTCCTCCAATCTTTCACTATTGAGCATTCATCACTTCTAGAAATCCTGAATGCACTCATGTGCAATGTATGATATCTTGGCCGTAAGCTAATAATTGACATGCGACCTTTAGTCTCGATCCCCTGAGGCACAACTGTCATCAGGAGTCCCTGTTGAAGAATATCGTATAGTACTTAATTAATATACTTAGCAGTGAAAGTTTAGCAAAAAAATTATGTATGCAAAAGATGCACTGAGGACAAACAGTAAAAATCTTACCATCATTCCTAAATAGATGTGATCGTAGTTCAATACGATCACTATTGGTCGCACGTTTTGAGTACTAACATTTCTAAGTGAAGGAAGAAAATTTGTCTTTAAAGTATGAAGATCCTCAAGCCATGAAACATAATGACTTATCTCTTCGCAGTTTAGTTCAGTTCCGGGACAGTAGTAGGTCTTGTCTACCAAGCGCCGGACATGTTTGCTTGAATGGATATAAGTTGTCAATAGAAATTAGTTGTCGATTATTTTTGAATAAGCAATATCAAAGACAAAAATATAGTTTAGAAGAATTCACATAATGGTAGAACTGGAGGCGTCTGCACATCGACCCAGATGTCTCTATTACCTTCAATATCATCGTTCGGACGAATATCAAAGGTGATAACCATATCAGGCTCAAATGCATAAGCCTTGCATAGTGCTTGCCAATTTTTGCATTCAAAATAGGTGTACGTGTTTGCATTGTATACTTTGACGTTGAAAGTATAACCATGCTCAGTTTTCAGGTAAACTCTCTTTACCTCCATAGTTTATATAGCATTGAAACCTATCTTATCCAAGACAAAAATTCTTGCATGGCAGGGGATGCGCTAGTAGAATAGTGAAAATTAAAAATTATAAGTTGAAGCAAATGAAGCATATATAAGTCATGCTTAATTACGAAAACAGACTTGTCGTTGTGACTTCTTGTGTCGAATTGAAGGTCTCATCCAGCTTGATGCTGCATCGCCTATCATCAACAAGGAAATTTCGCCGTGCATAGGTCGCTATTGGTCTTCACAAGATTCACACATAATAAATCTTTTTCGTAGGTAAATCACGACATTTCCTATGTTCATATAGGCTAAAACATTAAACACTTACTAATTCAATTAATTCAACTAGTTCTATTAATTTGACTAGTTCTGTTAATTCAACTAATTCAACTAAGCATTTACTAAAAATAAACTAGTTATATTAATTCAACTAGTTCAAATAATCTCATATACCTAAATTTTCTTACTAAAAATAAACTAGTTATATTAATTCAACTAGTTCAACTAAGCATTTACTAAAAATAAACTAGTTATATTAATTCAACTAGTTCAAATAATCTCGTATACCTAAATTTTCTTACTAAAAATAAACTAGTTATATTAATTCAACTAGTTCAACTAAACATTTACTAAAAATAAACTAGTTATATTAATTCAACTAGTTCAAATAATCTCATATACCTAAATTTTCTTATTAAAAATAAACTAGTTATATTAATTCAACTAGTTCAACTAAGCATTTACTAAAAATAAACTAGTTATATTAATTCAACTAGTTCAAATAATCTCATATACCTAAATTTTCTTATTAAAATAAACTAGTTATATTAATTCAACAAGTTCAACTAAGCATTTACTAAAAATAAACTGGTTATATTAATTCAACTAGTTCAACTAAGCATTTACTAAAATTAACTAGTCCTATACTCATCTAGCTAACAACTTTTCTATCTAATTCATCTAACATTAATCTAAACAATAGAAAAAAGAAAATAAGTAAAAACATATGTGTGTATAGTACTGTGTGTGTATGCGTGTGTACATATGTGTGTCTGTGTATGTGTGTGTCTATGCATGTGTGTATGTGTGTGGAGTGCGGGCGGGCGGGCGGCGTAATGCGGTACGGGGCGTAGCGTCTGTTAGGCGGCGACGGGACGGCGCGACGACATGGGCGGGCGAGCGATCATGAGGCTGACGTAGTACGGGCGAGACGGCGACGACAGCGCGAGACGGTGACGATCATGGCGGCGACACGACGGTGGCGGCGAAGCGGCGAGGGCGACGGCGATGTCGCGCGAGAGTGGAGGAAGTGGTCGATATGAAACCGGTGAAGACTCATATTGAGTCCACAAATTATATACACATAGAGATCAATGAAGACCAAATGCTTGTGATAGTTTTTTTGCGTGGTAATACGTGTCTCATTTATATCATAAGAATCATAGTACAAGCCACGTACAAACCGACCTGGCAAAACTGAAAAGACAGCAAAACGCTAGCCTTTGCACAAAGGAACAACAGCCAAGAAGTAAAAATTACAATCAAGACCGAAGAAACCTTTGAACTTGACACCAACACCCCAGACACGCCATCGAACTCCAGATCTGGCACCCTCACACGACTAAGACGCCGGAGGAGAAAACCATACCTGCCATCCACGAACCACGAACCCAGCACACGATCCACCATCTTCCAGATGCAGCCGATGCAGACCACAATCTGCATCCGCTCCTGGACTACCTCCCAAGCTCCGCGCCGGCGCTGGAGCAAACGCCATCGCAACGGCGAAGCCCGAGGACACAGGTCCACCGAAGTCGCCGGCGGAGGGGAGCCGCCGGAGGCCGGCGGCGGAAGCGAGTCCGCTAGCGCTAGAAGCTAGATCGCCTTTTTCTTTCTTCACGAGAAAGAAAAGCGAATAGTTCACGTACCCCCACGGCGCAAGATGCCCACGTAATGCTTGTGGTACTTTGAGAAGTAACATATTTGAATTGTGCATCTGAACGCAAAAAAAATTCATTGATCAGTACCGCCTTTCAGCCAAAACGCGCTACTGCTACAGAGAAGTACATAAAAAATACATTGATCACCAATGATCTTTTTGTATAGAATCTAAATTGTCAATAGGAATCTACCCCGATTTAAGAACCGGCGAAGACTCCTATTGCAGCCACAGATCCTACAGATAGAGTTCAATGAAGACCAAATGCTTGTGATAGTTTGAGAAAGTAACATATTTAAGGTGGTAAAAATCTTGCTCGGGGAGCGAGGTGGGACTAAAAATAGACCTGCAACCACCTCTTTACTACCGGTTCGTGGCATGAACCGGTACTAAAGATTCGCATTGAACCGGTACTAAAGATCTCCTCCCGCCTAGCCATTTGAACCGGCACTAATGGACACATTAGTGCCGGCTCAAATGCAAACCGGTACTAATGTATCTCAGATTTGACCCTTTTTCTACTAGTGCCTAACACCCCCAGCAGTTCCACCAAGCTAAAAAAACATCATCAAACCAAGCGGCAAAACATCTGAAAGAAAACCAGCTCACCAAATGAATAATCTAGCCTCCAACGCCACAAACAGGGGCACACATAAACATTACATAAACCACCATAGTTCTAAACTCATCAACATCATAAACTACCAGCACCAAACCTAGAGGCCAACCACAACTACAAATACAGAAGATAGAACCAAGCAAAGGTCAGCCTCCAGAAAAATTCCAAATCACGAGTCTAGTATCAGTAACTAATTCCTGAGAACTCCTGGTATCCACCTTTGTGATGCTCTATGCACCTCATTTCCCACATGTTGTATGACTATTACCTCCAACATCAGGACACTTCGATTTCCTTTATCTACAGAATGGACCAATAAGATATACAATGACATATCAAATTGATGTGAATAATAGGATCATAATTTTGTTTTGTCTCAAACATAATATTAATCATGCATCTCCATATAGTCCAGAAGATGCCAGAAACTCCCACCAATATCAGATTCTTATTTATCTTTGAAAAACTTTTAATCCAAACATCAAAACAAGTGTTTAAGTGTCAGGAAGATTTCTCAAATCGGAAGCACATTTGAACAAACTCCAAACCAATTTAGCAACTAAGCGTTTGAAAAGAAAATGAACATGCCACAAAGGGCAAAACATTTGTTTACCTATCCAACCTCTCCTCGGCAAATTGCATTTGGTTAATATGCTCTTCTTAACCATCATCCATAAAACACTCTAATTTTAGGAGCAACTTTTATTTTCCACATACATTTCTGTTGGAAGCTACTGTATCAGCAGATGTCAGCCTTGCTAAAAGTACACAATAACAAGTTGTCTTTAAAAAAAAATTATTGTGAAGACACCATCGGATGTCAACATCCACCTGATGGTATCTTTCCTGTTAGACATTTTAATTTAATCAATTTAGTCAACTTATATATAGCTACCGTGGAATAATTTACAATACATATGCGGGATAGTGGAAGCGTAAAGATGTATCTGGTTGTGGGGATATAGTAGGCATAAAAATGTTACATGCATTTCGTCTGCAATAACATAACAAGAGACACATACACGCATCACAAGGGATGTGTATGCATGACATCAAGCTATCAACCAACAAAATGGTATGAATTATGATTGAAACCACAACTATTCTTAAGCAAATAAGATCAAATGGAATACAAATGACATCGAGAAGGTGGGGAGGTCAAGAACAGAATGGAACAACTCAAATATCATTGAGGACAAGAAATAGGCGCACCCCTTGTGCGGTATTTTCATCAACACTTTGTTTTTCTCGTCGTTCCCTTTTTTAACCTGCTTATGTCTGGTCAGCTAAATTTGGGGTTTTGTTCCTTCTTGTGTTGCAATATATAAGTGCTTTATGTTTGGTTCCGATGCTTTTGGGATTATGTTGCAACCTTAGCGAGAATCTTGTGAACTCGCCCTCTCATGCATCCTCTCGCCTCTCCTCGCTCCCAAATTCTTCCAGCAACTCCGTAAAACAAAGGCACTGAAAGTATGGAAAATGTGAGTGAAATCAGGTGAGGGGAAGCAAACAAAAACCAACGGATGATGGAACCAACAAAATCCAGAGTGCCCAACAGAGCCAACACGCCACGAAAAACCAAACCCAACACATATCAACTTCTCGGCCGTAATGGCATCTACTGTTGCATGAGGGAAAAACTCAGGGCTATCTCATCCATCTTTCTTTGTGGACGAAAATCTGTGGTGTTTTGATATCATAAAACGTCTGATTATCTTGGTAGTGGTGGTGTCCACGACCGCATCACATGTGTTTTGATTAGAGCTTCCCCCATTTTTTATTTTTGTACCTAAGATCTTCGTTGTCGATAGTACAACAAGGAAGCAGTGGTAGTTCACCTTGCAAACCTCTTGTCTTCAACCAAAATGTGTCCAGACGTGCAATGTTTTTAGGTTCTCACAATATTCGACTAATCTGGTTTTTCAAAATTCTGAGATTACTCCAATTCAGAAGGATTTTTTGTTGTGCATTTTTCTTAAGTGAGTCCCAGTGGAACATCAAGATGCAAAACAATTTTAAATATCCTCGTTGTAACTTCGACTTTTATGACGCATATCCCTGGTTTGCATTATTCCACATAGTCAACGATAAAGTGGGGTCATTTAGTAAACAAATATAAAACATTGAACTTGTAAATTTAAAGGGAAAGGGTAGAAAGTTTTCTAAAGCAACTTCAAGTAATTCTGTCCTATTAAATGAATAAGGTAAATGAAATAAAAAACATTGAACGCCACATAGTCAACGATAAAGTTTAGTAAACAAATATGAAACATTGAACTTGTAAATCTACTACCACTATAAAAGGAAGAGAGGGGCAGATCCAAACAATCATATCCATCCATCATCAAAATCTAATGACCCTTAATCATTCTGTGTGTAACGCTACCAACCACGCGATAAGCCACAGTCGATCGATAGTAATCTGCCCCGTAGTAAAAAATAAAGAAAACCGCCCGCACACACAACCTCCTCCTTCTCGCACGACCTCCTTCTCCTCCGCAGCCGCGCCTTCACCGCCTCCTCGCGCCGCCGGAGCCACGGGGAGCGGCCGCGGGTCGCCGGAGCCTCCCCAGCCGCGGGAGCCCGCCCCCGCCGACCCCGCCCCCGCCGCCGGAGCCGCCCCGCCGTGCCCTTCGCCGCCCCTCATCCTCGGTGGCGAGAGGCACGCAGGAGCCGCCGCCAGGGACGTGGACGCGTGCGGGCCAACCACCGGCGTCCGAGGCCGCGCCTGAGCCTGCGGCGCGGCTGCGCGGAGCCCTCCGCCGCCAGTTCCCTGCCGGTTCGAGATCGCCACCGGTCCCCTCCGTGCCGTCATCGTCCTTCCTGCTACCAGCTCCGTCCTCCGCCCTATCTCCGCGACAATGTTCTGCTCTATCCATCGGTAAGTAGCGACAATGTCGTCTCTCTCCGTTTCAATCCCTATAGTATTTTTCCCATGATGTTTCTTATCGATGCTGAAACTCAGGCGACTATGACCACTGTGTTTCTTTTTCCTGAATGACCATGATTTTCATTAGCTGTAACTGGTAAAGTAAGGCGTTGCTGTTTGCTTCGGCCAAATCCAGCTCCATTATCAAATGAAATGTTAGGAGAAAGTAAGTTGGTAGCACTTCTCTTTTTCGAGAAGAGCTGGCATGATGGACAGGAGCGCTCTTTTGGTTTTGCTTAGCTGTTGGATAAAATGATCACCCAGTCAGTCATGGACTCATGGCCAGGTTAAATGTATTCAGCTGTATACACTCATATGGTCAGACTGCTTTCTTCTGTCTTATATTCTAAGTTTTCTGAAGACATCCAACGGCCTTTGTACTGATTTATGTAGTTGTTGTTGCTAATGCTGTTGTACATACTACGTAATGTTATAATGGTGTTAAATTCTGAAATTCAAGCCTCCCATTGTATGTGGCTGAAGTGCTAAATTATCTCTTTTTCTTCTTACTATTCCAGGCGCAAACAACCTATAGAGTCAAGGAGTAGAATACCAAAATACGAGCTGCAAAAGTGACTCAAATTCCTCTTCCCTCACAAGTAACTACACTGGTAATTGTCCATGTGTGGATCTGGTTGACATGACCATATCTTTTGATGTTTGCCATTCAATTTTAACTACAATATTGTTTCAATTTTATGTATTATCATGGGTGCATTTTGTTAAGTTTCGTGCACAAGTTGTTGATATTTACACAATACTGTGTGTCCTATGAATACATGGCTGTGGCTATCATTAAGAGTATTCTGCTTCTGAAGTATTATTTTTCTTAAAAAAACGTTAGTTATTTGATTCTTGGGAGTTTGACAATTTCAGAGGTGGAGGCTGGCCTGCAGCTTGTGTGTGCGGAGGCTCGTATGCGCGGAGGAGAAGCACACTTCACCGACAAGTTGTTCCCGCTATCCTCGCTGCCACTGCCAGTGACGGAACTTGGTGGTGAGCCTCTTCTCTCCACTCTCAGTTCTTCCCTTTTGATCTGGATGATTTGTTCATGTTGTTAGTGTTTAAAAATATCTTTCGTTGTTCTAGCTGATAATCTTGTTGGTCGCTGTCAGTGTGGTGCATATACACCTAGGCTTTAAGTTGTTGTGATTTTCCAATAAAATGTTGTTGAGGGCATGGAACTGAAATTGACATCAGAAATAGACTTGTTAAGTTTTTGTGTTGCCACCAAACAAAAGCAAGTATATAATCTACAAACCAGCATAGTCGACCAGTGTGATTTCATAAATATGTATACTTCTACAAAATGGAGTAGGAACATGCAGCTAAATTTACGATCATCAATTTTTCAGTTTTTTATAACTTGTGTTCTGAAGCAGTTTGTTTTCTTCAATTACATGATTTAGTAAAATAACATATGGCCAGTTCATTCCAAGTGTTGTTGATTGTAGCATATTTCGGCCTTATCTTCTAACATACTTCATGGTTTCATTGGTGGACAACATGCTGGAAAGAGAGTGTTCATCCCTATGATCCCTTTGGCGCCCTCGGAGGACATTTCGCTTCCTTTCAAGTTGAAGAGGAAACAGTTCCCTGGTTCGATCCTGGAGAGCCCCTTCCGTAACCAAGTCCCCTCCCCACTCGGAGTCCTCCGCCACTGACGCACGGGTAAGCGCCAGAGATGCGGTGCATCCACGCGGTTCAACGAGCTGCCGTTGTCGTAGATAACCAAGACGTACACGGAGATAAGCAAGATTCAGTGCGCTGCACTGCCCCCACGCGCTCTGAGGGTGCGATGTCCCCGACGTGTCCAAGACAAGGTCCAGGAACACCCTCGCCTTCGTTATCCTGGTAAAGTTTTGCTGTTATTTTACTCCCGCAATTCCACTTACAGGGGAACAAAGAGTAAGAGTAATCCTGGGGATAATGGTATTTTCATTTGTGCTTCTAATTGATAGTATTACTGTCAGCTCCATCCTTAGAGCAATTGACGAAAATGACTATATCACCTAGATTGATAGACAATAATTATGCACAAACAGGACAATGTCCACAAAACAACTGCCGCTGCATTGCTAAGATGCAGCTTGATTTGGCCTCAATATTTTGATTTTTGAGTATTACTTTCTTCCACTCCTCTGCAAAATACTCCTATGTTCTAGCTTCTCAAGCCTCTACTCTCAACCAGTCCAGTTGTCCAGGTGTTTTCTTTTTTTTGATAAATATTGATTTTGTTTCCTTTATCTATCGGTTTCAATTCTGTATCCGCCGTTGTCAGGATAACTGTGTGATGTTGCCATGGGATCCAAAATAACCATTTTTTACTGAAGCTACAGACTTAAGCAGTTTCTACCATGTGTACTGTATTTTGAGTTAAACCTGAACGGCTTTCGTCGTATGATACACCACAGTGCTTTCATGTTTTTAGGAGGGTAGTTCTTCCCTGTGTTATGAATATGATTACTATGGTGTCGCTGTACATTTCTTATATGGTTAGTTCTTAATCTTCTTCATTATTCCAAACATGTGTACCCACTAGGATTTCATTTTTTATTATTTACCTTCAAGCAGTATATATTACTGTTGTTTGCTGTCCACCTTGATCCTTCGCTGATATTTTTCCTAGGCAACTTCACATGGAATTAGGATCAGTTAATAAGATTCTGGTATATTCTCAGTTTTTCTTGCTTTATGCATGAACCTATCATCAAGATTTGGATCTCTTATATGTGCCTTTGCTGCTGTAGATTTGTTGGTGTTGATTTGCAGTAAGAGGAAATGTACTATTGTTCTCATCAATTTCTTTCATACCATGTGTATGGTTAGTTCTTAATATTCTTCATTATTCAAAATACTTGTACCCACTAGGATTCATTTATTATTTTTTACCGTCAAGCACTATATATATTACTGTTGTTTGTTGTATACCTTGATCCTTCGCTGATGTTTTTCCTAGGCAACTTCACATGGAATTAGGATCACTTAATAAGATTCTGGTATATTCTGCAAATTTTCTTGCTTTTATGCATGAACCTATCATCAAGAATTGGATCTCTTATATGTCATGTGCTGCTGTATATTGGTTGGGTGTTGATTTGCAGTAAGAGGAAATGTACTATTGTTCTCATCAATTTCCTTCATATCATCTTATAGAAATATGTTGTTTAAATATGAAGAGGTGGATAAGTTTCTGGCTTTAGTTACTGAATATCCAGATCCGGCTTGCTTCTCAGCCATGGCCTACATTTAGAAGAAATATGTTGTTTAAATATGAAGAGGTGGATAAGTTTCTGGCTTTAGTTACTGAATATCCGGATCCGGCTTGCTTCTCAGCCATGGCTTACATTTAGAGAAGACATGTTCATATGTAAGAGATTTAAGGTCAATGATCTCACCATATTGTAATGCTCATCATCTTAATTCAGACATTGCTATATATATGCACCATGGTTCATGACTGTACTTTTTTCTTACGTGTTTACGAAGTTTGTCAGTATTATTATGCAGAGATAACATGTCATGGTTCTACGTTGATGTGTTCTTTCATTTGTCAATTTCTTTTGCTTTGAAGCAATGTTGATTGCCTCAAAGAATGGTTCCGCGTGGCTTACACGCTTATACCTACTTGAATGTTAAATTTTATTAGCAAATTCATCGAGAACAATGCCAACATTTTACGTCTTGCTACATGAAGCTATGTACTGCAGGGTACAACAGTGTCAACATTTCCGGTGCTCATTGACAATAAGATTGAAGATGTATTTTCTTGATTGGAAATATTATACCTCAAATTTAATTCAATCGTGGATACAATGACAACTTTATGCCCTGAATAACAAGTGATTATGTGAGTGTAGGAATTAGGACTGGTGACAACAACATGTGGAGTGGCACAACAAGTGGTGCTGTGGAGTACCGAAGCAAGGGTAGTCAGGTAAATCCAACGACGTGCACGTTTCGATCGCTGACTGCGATCGCCCTATTTGGATAAGGGGCACATTGGTTCATAAAACAATCAACACGTCTTTATGATTTAAATTTGAATTATGATAGAAATATTTCTGTTTCATAATCGAGACGTGTGTTATACGTACATGCTTACTAGTTTAAAGGGAAAAGATAGAAAATTTTCTAAAGCAACTTCAAGTAATTCTTTTTATTTTTTTTGCGGGGGAACTTCAAAAAAGATATTAGACGCCCACCTTGGGGCTCGAACCCAAGACCACAAGGTTAAGAGCCTTGCGCTCTACCAACTGAGCTAGACGGGCAATGCTGTCCATTTTCCAACTCAACACTATTTATAAACATACATTCTATTTTCTTTTACCAACATCAGGCGATGCCAGCATAAAGTACTACGCGGAAGTTCCCCATTGCAAAGCTTTTTGAGCAGACGAACACCGAAAAGGTAGGCACGATGTGTTTCCATCCCAGGTGGCCAAGGCACCGGAAAGCTCTGTGTAGTGTACCAGGTGCCAACCGAGCTAGGAATGGGATCCTAGCCTCCTGACTTGTCATCAGTTTGGCTTTAGATCAACATGCTAATTAGCATTGCTAGTTAGGTTTATAGTCACAACCAGCCAGTGACTCCACGGTGATGGTCAGGATGAACTATTTGCCCTGCTTGATGGTCAGGACTGCCTTGTGCAGTCGACTTGCTTGGCGACGCGGCGGTTCACCCAACATATTCGGTCTGTGACAGGGGCAATTGTGCATTGCTTTTGTACCACATAGAACGAATGTTTGGTTTTTTACAGCCCAGGTATTGCCGAATCCATCCATCCTACAGCACTTCCATCGCATAGAGCACGAGCACACCGTATAGTACTGGCTAGACTACGCTGGCTGATATTCTATTTGTAGGACTAGTAAAAAAAATTCCCCAACACCAATCAATTTCCTATGTACTACCTCTGTCCGGAAATACTTGTCCTAAAAATGGATGTATCTAGACTTATTTTAGTTATAGATACATCCATTTTCTCTATTTTTAGGACAAGTATTTTCGGACGGAGGGAGTATGTGTGTATGTATGCTCTCTACGGCCGATCATCTTCGAAGGAGGAGGTCCGGGTGGTGAGGGAGGGCCTCATCTTGACGATCTGCTCCTCGTCGGCCAGGCCCATCCTCTTGGCCGACATGCCGGCCTCGAAGAAGCGCCGCACGGCCGACCTCATGTAGGAGGTGCCTTCCCTCACATTCATCCTCTCCCTGATCCTCTCCTGCAGGCTGCAGCTGGTGGTCGCCGTTCAGCACCGCCGCCAGCTGCACGATCTCCTGCTGGAACGAGCTCAGCTTCGCCTCCTCGTTTGCCTCCGTCTGCCGGATCCTCGTCGGCGTCGGGAGTTGCTCTGCGCATTTCATAACCCTCAGGTTATACAGGTGATGCGCAAACACATATTTTCAGCAGTACATATGTGCATCAGATCCCAGTTCATTTTAACTTACATACAACACAATTATACAGCATTTTACAATGGGTAAAATTGTCATTCAAAGACCTCATGTTCGTATATACTATATTTGCATGTGAACCTTTTCCACCTATATGTGTTACCCGAAAAAGCGTGGTAGCACCCGGGAGTCCCGACCCTCGGTTATCCTGTGCGTTGAGCCTCGCCAAGATTCGTACCCTGTTCTGACAAGCCACAGAGGATTTGCAGCGTAAGCATGTCTGTCCAGGCCATTTGATCATTTTAATAGAGGTGCAGCGGTACAGGGTGGTTACTATTGACTGACAAGACAAGTCACTTCTCTTTATCCCATGCCATGTCTCTCACTGTTAAAAGCTGTCTCGCATGTAGACATGCACCTCAGTGCATGCACGAGCCAAGCTTCCTCTCTCACATATTTTTTACCGAAAAATGACCTCTCTCACACACAGTTTCTCTTTCCCACTTAAAAATAACATCCCTCTCACACACTTTCTCTTTCCCACTTGTGTAAAAGAAACATTCTTTCTATCACTTCTCTGAAAAAGCCGAGTTCTCTCTCATCCAGTCACCTGCTATCTATCTTCAGAGTTTAAAAGAAATATTTTCTCTTTGTAACTATCCCATGCAGGTTCCAGGTTCTCTCACTGAAAAGTATACAATGCACTCGATGCTTCTCTCTGGGTCAGCTGCAACTCTCTCTCTCTTAATCTTCTAAAAAAACTTTGCACAACGGCGCTCTCTCTGCTTCAGTTCAGTTCCCAGCAAACTCACGTGGCTACAGTACCTTGCATGTGGACAGCAGAGAGATGACGGGTCAGTACCTGCATGTAGACAGCAGAGAGATGACGGGTCAGTACTTTGCATGTGGAGGCCAAAATCACTGTTCTGACCTTGTTAGAAATCTTTAACATAAAATGATCTCTCTCAGAAACTATTTCATAATTTGATCATTTCTGAAATGCCAGACCTCGTGCCGTTAGTAACCAAAGTAGAAACGCCGTACTATTCAGCGTTGCTAGCCGGCCACGTGGCAAGTCAAAACGCCAAACTGTACCGCGTTGGTACAAACGCCAGAACACTTGGCGTTGCTGTTGCACGTCACAACGCCAAAGTCTGTAGCGTTGCCCTCCTGGTCCATCAAAACGCCAATCTCTCATATCATGTGTCAGCCACCAAGGCACAACATGTAGTACCCATTGTAGACTTTGACCTTCAGGTATGAAAAAGCCTGAGTTTCGCAGATACTGTGTCGACGTCTTGCCGTTTCTATACATGAGAGCAACTCCAACTAGCTGACCCAAAGGGATAGCGATTTTGTTCGTTTTTGTCCGTTTGGGTCGGTCAACCTCTCGCGGTTTTTGTACGTGAGAGCAACACCCATTTCTGCTTTCACGTTTGGGTCAGCGCTTGCGCCCATCACTGGCCGGACCCATTTTCGAGTCCGCGCGCGAATAAATAAATTACGCAAATATTTTGAAGTTAAAATGTTAAATAAACATAAATGCCGGCCACAAAAGCCGGCGAGAGTCCACAAATCCACGTCACATTAATTAAAAACATTTAATTAAACTAAAAACGAGGAGGAGACGCGCTGCTCGAGGTGTCCTCCTCGTCGTGGTGGGGGCCGGTGAGGTCGATGAGCGTCGGCGCCGGGCCCAGCCCAGGGGAACAGAAGGATGGCTAGATGGGGACGGGAGGTTGGAAGAGGATGAGGCGTCCTCCCTTCTCGCCGCCGGATTAAAAAAAGGCCGCTTCGTCAATCGCGGCGATGGGCCCGTGGTTTGCGATCGTCATTAATAAAGAAGTGTGGGTTAGTTGACAGGCTGCCATGTGGGGACGCGGCGGACACCGAGAGAACACGCGACGCGTCCTCTTTGTATCCGCGCTGACGCAATTTATGCCCGAATTTAGTCTGAAAATGGGTCCACGCGGACGCGAAGCAGACGCGTTTTGTAAATGGGTCGGCGCGTTGGGCCATCACTTTTGACCGCGGTGACCCAAACCGACGGTGACGGACGAAATGGGTCGCCGCGTTGGAGTTGCTCTGGCTACTGCATCACCTGCGGGAACACCGAGAAATAAACGAACCATTATTTTAGTACCTAATTAAATTCTACAATCCAAAAGAGATTAATTTAACATATTTAGCACATGGACTGCAAAATAATAGCAATGCTAACCTCTTCCATGGCCAAACATTATCGGCAAGGCAAGACATCAGCCCTCCTACAGCCATATTCTCCTTGATGCAACGCCACAGCCTTTGGCGTTGTGATGTGCAACAACAACGCTAGAGGGTCTGGCATTTCTACCAACGCGGCTCACTTTGGCGTTTCGACTTGCCACGTGGGCAGCTAGCAACGCTGAATAATACGGCGTTTATACTTTGGTCAGTAACGCCATGAGATTTGGCGTTTCAGAAAGGGTTAGATCGTGAAATAATTTCTGAGAGAGGTCATTTTGTGTTAAAGATTTTTGACAAGGTCAGAACAGTGATTTTGGCCGCATGTGGACAGCAGAGAAAGCGCAGGTCAATTCCTACATGCAGTCGACAGGTTTTGTTCCTCGGAAAACTAGGAGCCTCCCGATAGGCGATTAGGGTTTCGGTGGAAAGGCGGCGCTCGTCGACGTCTCGTCGGCGGGGCGCATCAAAACTTTGGGTCTAGAGATGGCTGCTGAGGGAGTCCTGGATAAGGGGGTACCCGGACAGCCGGACTATATACTTTGGTCTGACTATTGGACTATGAAGATAAAAAATAGAAGACTTCGTCCCATGTCCGGATGGGACTCTCCTTGGCGTGGGAGGCAAGCTTGGCGATTCGGATGTAGATCTCCTCCTCTGTAAACCGACTCTGTGTAACCCTACCCTCTCCGTTGTCTATATAAACCGGAGGGTTTAGTCTGTCGGACAGCAACACTCATACCATAGGCTAGCTTCTAGGGTTTAGCCTCTCTGATCTCGTGGTAGATCAACTCTTGTAATACTCATATCATCAAGATCAATCAAGCAGGAGTAGGGTATTACCTCCATCGAGAGGGCCCGAACCTGGGTAAACATCGTGTCCCTAGCCTCTTGTTACCATTAGCCTTAGATGCACAGTTCGGGACCCCCTACCCGAGATCCGCCGGTTTTGACACCGACATTGGTGCTTTCATTGAGAGTTCCTCTGAGTCGTCGCTATAAGGCTCGATGTCTTCTCCAACCTTCAACAACTCCGTCCAACTCGCTTGGCCATCTAGAGCAGATCGATAGCTACGCCCCTGGCCGTCAGGTCAAGTTCGGGAACCTAAACTACACTGCCGATATCCGCGGAGATTTGATCTTCGACGGATTCGAGCCCATGTCAGGAGCGCCGAACGATTGCCACGCGCATGACTTAGATCCGCCGTCAGACAGTATTCAGAATATCGCACCTCCTACTGCTCCGGACTTCGGTCCAGAGCAAGTTGTGCCTCCCGAGGACGGATGGATGGACTCCACCCCGGAAGCCGCACACCCATCGGCGTTAGGGCCGAACGCAGACTCCTCCCCCAAGGAAATCTGTATCTCCGGGCCCCCGGACCTGTGTCCGGGCGTGGGCTCCGAACCGCGTGCATCCGGACCAACCGAGTCCGATTGAGCTCCAATAATGGAATTCACCTCCGCGGATATCTTCCAGCACTCCCCCTTCGGTGATGTGCTAAATTCGTTAAAATCTCTCTCTTTATCAGGAGACTCTTGGCCGGACTGTATCCGGCCCGTGTGGGATACGGAGGACGAAGAATCGCGACCCACCCACCACCCACTTTATAGCCACTGTCGATGACCTAACAGACATGCTTGACGTCGACTCCGACAACATCGATGGTATGGACGTCAATGCAGGGGACGACCTGGAACCACCGCCCACGGGGCGCTGGACTGCCACTTCATCATACGACGCCTATATGGTGGACACGCCTAATGAAGGCAATGGTGACAAAAAGGACACAACATAGGATAACCTCCCCGGACAAACGCAAAAACGACGGCGCAGGCGCCGCTCTGAGTCCAGTCACAGTAAAAAAACGATAACAACACAAAAAAGGAGGACACTCCGGTTGACTCCAGAGGCAATAATGAATAGGGACCCAGCGATGGAGCAGGACAAGCCAGGACACGCCGAACATAGCCCGGAGCAGACGCCCGATCACAGCGATCCAGAAGGCCGAACTCATCACACTACCTCCAAAGAGGAGGACAGTCCGGTTGACAATGCATTCATCATCCCAGAAAAGCGTCTGGAACAAGATAACCTCCACAGAAAACTGCTGGCCACAGCACGGAGCCTGAAGAAGCAGAAGCAAAGGCTCAAGGCCGCGCAGGATACGCTCAACGGAAGATGGAACAAGGTTCTGGACTCCGAAGGAAAATTTGGCGACGATCGCCACACGAAGAGCTACCCAAAGCGCAAACTGCTACCCGAATTCGACGACGAAGCCGCAGCGCCCATTCCGCCAAAAAACAATACGACCATTGGGCCGGACCAACCACCTCATGGCCGCGGTAGAGCAACCACTGCTACCGCACATGATTTACGAGAGCTCCTGGACAAAAAGGCCAGTGCGGCCAGATCCATCTACAGCTCCAGAGGACATGCTCCGACGCGGGATTATGGTCACCACAATGATCATACTGATCAATTACCAGTCCGGAATCAACACCGGGAGCAACAACAACCAACAACATGCTACGACACGGCTAGATACAGAGGGGTTGCGCACCCCCTGTGCTTCACCGATGAGGTGCTGGATCATGAATTTCCACAGGGACTCAAACCCGTGAATATAGAGTCATACGACGGAACGACGGACCCTGGGGTCTGGATCGAAGATTTTATCCTTCACATACACATGGCTCGTAGGGATGACCTCCACTCCATCAAAACCTCCCCCTCAAGTTAAAAGGACCAGCTCATCATTGGCTGAAAAGCCTCCCCGAAAACTCAATTGGAAGTTGGGAGGAACTTGAGGACGCTTTCAGGGCCAACTCTCAAGGAACCTATGTCCGGCCTCCGGACGCGGACGATTTAAGTACATAATACAGCAGCCCAGAGAGTCAGCCCACAAGCTTTGGAACAGATTCCTCACTAAGAAGAATCAAATTGTCGACTGTCCGGATGCCGAAGCCTTAGCGTCCTTCAAACACAGTATCCGAGACGAGTGGCTTGCCAGACACCTCGGCCAAGAAAAGCCGAGAACGATGGCAGCCTTAACAAGCCTCATGACCCGATTTTGTGCAGGCGAAGACAGCTGGTTGGCCCGTAGAGGCACCAGCGACCCGGGTACATCCGAAATTTGAGACGGCAATTGGGAAGCCACGGCGCACTAAGCACAAGCGTCGGAGTAGCGATAGTCCAGACAATACGGCGGTCAACGCCGGATTCAGGGGACCTCGGCCCGTTCAAGGAAAGAAGCCATTCAAAGGCAGTAAAGAGGGGCCATCTGGCCTGAACAAAGTCCTGGACAGATTGTGCCAAATCCATGCCACCTCTGAAAAACCTGCAAATCATACCCACAGAGAATGTTGGGTCTTCAAGCAGGCCGGCGAATTAAACGCCGAACACAAGGGAAGCCAAACACGAAGCAAAGACGAGGGCGAACCACACCAGCCGAACACCGGGGGCCAGAAAAAATTCCCATCGGAAGTCAAAACGGTAAACATGGTACACGTAACTCACGCAGAGTTCGTAGCCCCCCAATTCAGTCCCTGGGCAACTTGCCCGACCACTTTTGATCGCAGGGACTACCCGGCCAGTATCTGGCATGGAGGATCGGCTGCCTTGGTGCTCGACTCAATAATTGATGGATACCATCTTACTTGCGTCCTAATGGACAGCGGCAGTACTCTTAATCTGATATATCAAGACACCATCCGCAAGATGGGGGTAGACCCATCCAGAATAAGTCAAAATAACACCACCTTCAATGGAGTGATTCCAGGCGTGGTAGCCCACTGCTGGGGCTCCCTCGTATTAGAAGTGACATTCGATTCTCCCGACAACTTCAGAAGCGAGAACCTACTCTTCAACATCACCCCTTTCAGCAGCGATTATCATGCATTGCTTGGAAGAACGGCCTTCGCTTGCTTTAACGCAATACCGAACTACGCCTGCCTTAAACTCAAGATGCCCGATCCACGCGGCGTCATCACGGTTAGCGGAAACACAGAGCAGTACGCCGCAGTTCCCGGTGCCGGACTCTAGGCGGCCTCTCCCACCGGAACGCATGACCGGTCGTCAAGACCACGTACACGGTTAGACGAGTCCAGTACATCATTTTTCACAATGGCTCGGATAAACCTGAGCTAGGTGATGTACATGTGTCCCCATAAATAATACGAGGGGCTGCAAACATGTAACAAAGGCCCACAATTCGGCTTGCCTCATTAATAGGCCGGATATCGAACATTCCTCGAGCTTAACTAACTTTTCAAACGCTTTTTTTTCCTACAGACACTACCAGTGCGACACCCTTCCAGGATACGGCACAACAGAGACACAGGCGCAGACGTGCAGCAGGGCCCCGCCCACATGTTTCTCTTTAGATTAAGCCCCTGCGTAAACCTTCTTTACTGTCTCTTGTTGCTCGACATCCCATGGGTATTTCATAAACCTATAAGGGATACTGGCTTATAGGCTTTTTGCCACGATAGATCAATGCACGTACCTGGAATCACAGGGTCAAGGGCGTTATTCAGCCCAATATATGTTATAAAGTCCGAATACCTTCGGGAGTGTTCGGCGTCACGAGTTTGGCCTTATATGCATCAGCTCCGAATCATGTCTTTGGTCAAATGTTGGGTTAGCCCGGCTCCTAGGTTTGCTGCCTTACGTTCCGTTCTATCGGCTAAGGCGGCCAAAGGAGAATGCTAGCGATTGTGCCCTGGTTATTCGGATGAGCACCTCGAGAGAAAGCCGAAAATCGACTGTCATGATACAGCGAGAGGCGGTCAACCACTCGAGGACTCGTCGGAATCTATAAGATTCCTCCGCATTAACGAAGGACGGTCTCTGGGTCAATGCAGCCGTGCCAAATGTCTGGGCGGCTCGGCGGAAGTACCAGGGGCTACATAGTAGCCCCACCTTTCAAACTCCTATGGCTAAGTGAAAAGTGTTACAGCTATATAGTCCGATTGCCTGGTTCGACGTGCGATCACCTCCTTAAAGGACCAAGATGTTGGATCACGTGTGTTCACGCATATTTTCTCGAACACCCCCGCATTATGTGCGTGAGGGCCGAAGCCAACGACTGCTAACTTTCATGTTATATGCATACATAAACAGCCGCACATGAGACATTATAATACTTTCAGGCAAAAAGTATAAAAAACAGCCTCTATAATCAAACAAATAATTGTTTACACTTAATAGAATCGTCATTCAAACATGACATTCTTTGAGCACTGTGCCTCTATTCTACGAGCACCTTCTATGACCTACTCAAAATAGTGCTCGGCTGGTTCCTGGCTTCCTGTCGGACCCTGGGTTGCAATGCTAGTGGCCTCCATATCCGCCTAGTATGTTTTCACATAGGCAAGAGCCATCCCCATCCTCTATGCACGCCGATCTCTTCACGGCATCGATCTGCGCTCTGGCGCTAAATAATTGTTGCACCAAACCAAAGTAACTGTCCGGCTTCGCCCCCTTCGGCCACAGATGGTCTATCACAGACCTCATTGCAAGGCCGGGCAGCCTATGGAGCTCGGCTATAGCGGCCATCTTCTCACTCAAGGGTAAGGAGCGTGCTGGGGCATTAAACTGCGACCAGAACAGTCTTTCTATTTTATCTTCATGGTCCTTGAACATCTTGGTTGCATCAGCCGCACTCTTTGCCAAGTCCGCATACTCATCTGCAGCACTCCACAGCTTATCCAATGGAGGATACTTTGGATCTAAAAACTTCATCCGCAACAAATAAGGATTTCCAGCCGCGATTTCCCCGACTTGTCGAAGTTCCTCCCGCGCGTCTCTAATCTGAGAGCGTGTCTCTTTAGCCGAGTCCAGCGCCTTCTTCAGGTCAGACGCCTTCGCCTGATTCTCTTTCTTGAGAAGCTCATACCGGCCGGCGGCGTCCCTCAGCTCCACATCCATCTCGGCTATCTTTTCTTCGCTTCGAAGATGAGAGGCATGTTCGGCTTTCAATTCTTAGGCTGCCTTTAGGGCAGCCGCATTGCTAACCTGGGCTTGTTCCTTGGCTAGGGCAAGCTCCACCCTCAGGGCCTCAACGGCAGCAGCTCCGCCTGCAACTACATCACATCACATTAATATTACAACCTTCTTGCAATTTGCCAAAATAGATGTGGATATAGGAAAGCATACTCTGCGACTCCTCGAATCGCTTGTTCACAAGCGTGACGTCGGCCTCCACCACGTCAATCTGCCGCCTCAATTCGGTGCATTCAGCGGCCTGGTCTATTGCCGAACCCTTAGCAACCTACACATCAATACAAGTGTGATCATTATCTGGGAGTGTGATCCTCCCTTTGCCGCCATGGGCTGGCATCCACAGTCTCAGAGGCTACTATCTATACAGAGCGCATGTATCGCGTGCGGTACAACTAAAAGCTGTGTATTTTTGCGGCTTACCTCAAAGCCTTTGAGCAGGCTCTTGAAAGCTTCGTTTAAACCTCTTGTGGCGGAGGAGATTTTCTCCAACACCGTACCCATTAGTGAACGATGATCCTCCAAGAGAGCAGCTGACTCCAGGAGGCCCGTCAGCGTGTTCAGTCCGACACCGGACTCTCCCGGACCCTTTTCATTGTCTGCCATGGGAGCCGAACGCGCTGGGCTCGGGGCGGCCGAAGTGTTAGCTTCCGGCCCCATTGGATCTGGACTCCTCTGTGACGATACCTCAGGGTCGCCCGCTTCATCGGGCGTAGAGGCGGTGGGGTTTCACTCTCCATCATCTCCGTAAGAAGATCCCGAGGGGCGAGCCTGTTGAGAAGAACTGCTGACCGGACTTCAAAAAACAGGTCCTGGTTATTACTCTCAGAGGAAAAAGCAATAAGTTCCTTGTTTAATTAAACTTACAGCTCGGTGGAGGGCTGGCCCATTTGCGGGCACTGCACGGTGAGGACTCCCTTTGGGGAAGGGCCCTTTGATGAAGTTCTCTTCCCTTGTTTAGGCGCCCCCGTCTCCAAATCTTCGGAGGCGGCCCTCTTCTTCCCACGGGGGGAGGAAACCTCAGATTCGCCCCCCCCTCGATTCTCCTCCTCCGTGGAAACGTTAATTCCCCCTGTTTGGATGTGCAATGTGTGAGGCCCACTCTTGGCCTCCCCACTCTTCCCTTCAGCTTTCTCTGGTGGCACTTGACTTAGTGTCCGTTTAAGAATGCTGGCCATTCTTGAGACAAGCGAGCCTTCGAAGCGGGGCGGACACCTGATCCTCTCCTCCTTACTAAGCCAATCCTGGTTGCGGACAGTATTCAGAACAGTGCTATGACAAATATAATCAAAGTGTTCGGTTATAGGGTTACTTACTTGGGTATCTAGGCGATTGTAGCTCAGGCCCGCATCCTCGGTGGTGTCCGGACACTTTATTCGTGGTCCGAAGAACAACTTATACATCCCTTCGGGCGTCATGCCGAAGAAATGCTGAATGGTTCGCGGACCTTCTGGATTGAATTCCCACATCCGGAGAGGCCGATGTTTGCACGGCAGGATCCGCCGAACCAGCATTACCTGGATTATTTTGACAAGAGTAATGTCCCTCTCGAGGAGCTCCCGAATGCGTCTTTGTAGCATTGCTATATCGTTCGCAGGCCCCCACTTTAGTCCCACGTTGGCCCACGATTCCAGTTGAGGTGGAGGGCCCGAGCGGAAGGCGGGCGCGGCCGCCCACTTCGAGCCTTGAGGAGCTGTGACACAGAACCACCTCTGTTGCCATAAATCAGATACCTCCAGGAAGGAGCCTTCGGGCCATGGGGCATCGACGTTGCTACTTATTATGGCGCCTCCGCACTCTGCGTGTCGCCCCTCAATCATCTTCGGCTTCACATTGAAAGTATTGAGCCATAAGCCGAAGTGGGGGGTGATGTGGAGGAAGGCTTCACACACAACGATAAACGACGAGATGTGTAGGATGGAATCCGGAGCTAGATCGTGGAAATCTAGCCCGTAGTAGAACATGAGCCCCTTCACGAAGGGGTCAAGAGTAAGACCCAAGCCCCGGAGGAAGTGGGAGACAAATATGACGCTCTCGTTGGTCTCGGGAGTGGGGATAACCTGTTCGGGAGCAGGAAGCCTGTGCTTGACATCGGCGGTCAAATACCCAGCCTCCCTGAGCTTCGCAATATCCTCCTCTGTGACAGAGGAAGCCATCCATCAGCCTTGATGGTCGGATCCGGACATGATTGAAGATCCGGGGTGCTTAGGCTCGAGCTTTGGGTGTTGGAACTTAGGGTGCAAGATGTGCGAGCGTGGAGATAGAGGGATAGGCCTCGGCTCCTTTATAAAGGGGGAAGAACATCAAGCGTCCCGAACGTGGTCGCTCGGGACTTGCCTAAAAACACGGGGTCATGCCAACAGGCACGGTTGGATTACCCATACCCGTATTGATGAGAATCCCGTAGTAAGGGGGACACGATCTCTTCTCTGACAGGACGTGCCAAGGAAACCGCCTCGTGGTGTGTGCGGTAGCAAGTTGTAAAAACGGTTCGAATAAAAACAGTACCGTGGCATGATGTCACTTTTCGAAGAATTGTCAGCAGATTAGATTTATGGATTATTATTCTCTCTATGGTGGTATATGGAATTTATCTTACAGAGCCGTACACGGTCCTTGTGTTCGGAATCAATTTTGGAGTATTCGAGGTGGAACCCGCCTGTAATGTCAAGACAACCTCTGCTACCAGACTCGTCGTCATTGAAGCCTTGTTTAGGGGCTACTGAGGGAGTCCTGGATAAGGGGGTATCCGGACAGCCGGACTATATACTTTGGCCGGACTATTGGACTATGAAGATACAAGACAGAAGACTTCATCCCGTGTCCGGATGGGACTCTCCTTGGCGTGGAAGGAAAGCTTGGCGATTCAGATGTAGATCTCCTCCTCTGTAAACCGACTCTGTGTAACCCTAGCCCCTCCGGTGTCTATATAAACCGGAGGGTTTAGTCCATAGGACAACAACAATCATACCATAGGCTAGCTTCTAGGGTTTAGTCTCTCTGATCTCATGGTAGATCAACTCTTGTAATACTCATATCATCAAGATCAATCAAGCAGGAAGTCGGGTATTACCTCCATCGAGAGGGCCCAAACCTGGGTAAACATCGTGTCCCCAGCCTCCTGTTACCATTAGCCTTAGACGCACAGTTCAGGACCCCCTACCCGAGATCCGCCGGTTTTGACACCGACAGCTGCATCTACGGATCCAAGCGGCAGTTCGAGGGGGCCGCAATGCCCGAGGACGGCGAGGGTACGGATGGAGGAGGCGATGGGAAAGTTGGACCTCACCGAGGAAGAAGCCACCCCCTTGGTGGTTGACGATCTCGATGAAGGAGTTCCGCAGAAGTGGTCAATTGCCGGCAAAGTTCTGCATCGGAAGATCTTTCATATCCAAACCATGGCCAATGCATTGAGGCCGGCATGGGGTAATCCTAGGGGTCTGTCTTTTAGGCCGGTGGGTGAGAACACCTTCGTGGCTGATTTTGAGAATCGTCGTGATCGCGATCGTGTGCGTGACGGCTTGCCGTGGCATGTGAGCCGGCATGCAGTAATCCTTGCAGATTTTGATGATTGCATGAGACCGTCGAAGTTAAAGTTTGACAGATTGCATTTGTGGGCTAGGGTTCCAAATCTCCCCTTCAACCTGCAGACTGAAGATTGGGGGGAACAGATTGCTAAACAGATTGATGTCAACGCTACGTCAGTCCACTTTGATCCCGTGGGAGGATTCTTGAGGGCAAGGGTTACAATTTATGTCCACAAACCTTTGTGCTGTTGGATCCTGATTGATTCAGCGAAGAGGAAGTCTCGGGACTGGTATGATATTCAGTATGAGCACGTGCCGAACTTTTGTTTCTCGTGTGGTCGGCTTGGCCACACTGATCTAGTTTGTCCTACTCCGGGTACCCGTGATGAGAACGGAGATCTACCTTTTAATACTAGCTTGCGAGCGCCGGAGGACAGGAAGGGAGCTGCGTCGAGTGATGCGTCGGAAATTAACGAAGCAAGAAGGGCCTGCTTTGCTCTTTGTTTCAGAGACGAAGATCAGAGCTAAGAGGGTGGAGATTCTGCAACACAGTTTAGGTTTGCGGGGTGCTTTGCGGTTGACAGTGCGGGTTGGTGGAATTGGCCTGTTTTGGTCAAGGGATGTACAAGTAGAGTTAAAGAGTTACAGTGCTGGACATATTGATGTAATCGTCCGGGCAGCTGATTTATCTACTCCGGAGTGGAGGTTTACGGGGTTTTATGGAGCCTTAAGGTCTGAAGATCGCCACCACAGCTGGAGATGCTTGAGAATGTTGCATGCAATACCGCACCATGCCTGGCTGTGTCTTGGAGATTTTAACGAGACTATGTATGGCGCAGAACACTTTAGCAGGGCTGCGCGATCAGAGACGCAAATGTTAGCTTTTCGAGAAGCATTGGAAGATTGTTCCTTGCAGGACCTAGCACTAGTAGAAAAGAGGGCTTTGGTCCACCCCGGGTTAGCCCATTAGTCCCGGTTCAGTCTAGAACCGGGACTAATGGGGGCATTAGTCCCGGTTACGGCGCCCAGGCCACGTGGGCCATTTGTCCCGGTTCGTTCGGGACCTTTTAGTCCCGGTTGGTGCCACGAACCCGGGACTAAAGGATGCGATGCCCATTAGTCCCGGTTAGTGGCACCAATCGGGACTAAAGGGTTAGACCTTTAGTCCCGGTTCGTGCCACCAACCGGTAATAATGGGGTTTGAGGCATTATTACCGGTTCATGGCACGAACCGGTACTAAAGGTCCCCTTTTCAAACTCACCCCCCCCCCCCCCCCCCCGTGGATCGCCTTTTCAGTTTAAAAAAATAAAAGAAAATGATGAAAATGTCAAAAAAAAAGAAAATAAGTTTCCCATGTGATATGTGGTCTAGTTGTTGGGAAAATTTACAAATATGAATTTCGACTTTATTTGCAAAATCTCTCTAGAATTTAGTAAAATGGGCATAACTTTTGCATACTG
Source organism: Aegilops bicornis (assembly GCA_021605145.1). Taxonomy (NCBI): domain Eukaryota; kingdom Viridiplantae; phylum Streptophyta; class Magnoliopsida; order Poales; family Poaceae; genus Aegilops; species Aegilops bicornis. The sequence continues at coordinate 2,292,082 of JAHIAL010000008.1, forward strand.
ACTCGGATGAAAAAGTTTTTATATGAAAAATCATCTACTCGAAAAAGTTACATCCAAATTTAATGGGCAACCCGTTAAACATTTTTAGAATCCTCAAAAACCTAACAGAAAAAAAGTTACGGGGCTTTTAAGATCTAGAGTGGAAAAAATCGAAAAAATTTCAAACTATGGTCAAACAATGGTCAAACAATGGTCAAACTAATTATTCTAGAATATTAGTGTTACTAAATAATTATTTCAGTTATTTTGAATTTTGGTCAAATCTGGTCAAATTGTGGTCAAACTGTGGTCAAACAATGGTCAAACAATGGTCAAACTAATTATTCAAGAAATATTAGTGTTACTAAATAATTATTGTTTTTTAAAACAATAGTTTCAAACTCAAGCAGTGAAATGTGTCACTTCATGCTTACGCAAAATTCCTGAGGGTTAATAGGATTGATATCTTACTATTGTCAGCAAAACAACAATTGCAGACTTGGAAACGAGGGAGAATAGAACCCGGAAGTTAAGCGTGCTCAGTCAGGGGAGTGGGAGGATGGGTGACCGTTCAGAAGTTAGATGATTAGGAATGATGAGAGGTGATTAGAGATTAGAGGATAAATTGAGCAGTGATTAGGGGTGGTGATTAGAGATTAGAGGTTAAAATAATTCAGAAATTTGAAAATAAAAAAATTCAAAAAAACAAAAAAAATTCAAAAAAAAACATAAAATTTCCTTTAGTCCCGGTTGGTGTTACCAACCGGGACTAAAGGTGGAGCTCCACGTGGCCACGGCCTTTAATCCTGGTTCTGGATTGAACCGGGACTAAAGGGGGGAGGCATTAGTAACGACCCTTTAGTCCCGGTTCAAGAACCGGGACTAAAGGCCCTTAAGAACCGGGACTAATGCCCCCTTTCCTACTAGTGTAGGGTTCTTAGGGGTACCATTCACATGGGATAACAAACAAGGGGGGCCAATGAATGTTAAATCCCGCCTTGATAGAGGTGTAGCGAATGAAGCTTTTCTGCAGCGATTTGATCCGGTCCGTGTTCGGCATATTAGCACGGTTGAATCAGATCATTGCTTTGTTTTGGTTGAAACGAAATTTGCTCAATCGGCAAGAAGACCAAAACTCTCACTACAAGAAATATGTCAACTTGTGACCACCACTATTGGTCACCGAATGGTCATAGTTTTCCATTTGTGACCTTTTGTGACCAAAACCGTAAGGTCAAAAGTCGACGGTCAGAATCGACATTTTTGACCTTCTCTGTGAGAAGGTCGTGGACGTTTACGACCAAAATATGCCTACTGTCTCGTTTTGGCCACTAGCCGCCTCTCCAGGCCACGTAAGCATCCGACGTGGCAATCTGATGTGGCACAAGAATCAGCCCGGTCCAATTCGGAGTTTATATGGGCCGAGCCCATTAATTCAGCCCATTTATTGTTTTTTTCATTTCAGCCTTTTATTTATTTCTGGGCCGGGGCCTTTTAAAATTGTTTGGGCCATTATATTTTGGGGCTGGTCCCATTTTTCATCTTCTCACACATTATGCCCACTTGACTGAAAATTCAAAATTGCTCAGATTATTCTCATAAGTGGGTCCCACAAGTCAGGTTTCCATTCCACACATTTTCAAATCACATACATAATCAATATTTCAAACGGAACAATACAAATGTAGTTCATCAAATAACACTAACTAAGTCTACTACAATCTGTACATAGTCTATTACAACCCAAATATTCCTACTATTACAATATAACAATATTTACAGTCAAACAAAAGAGACAACTCTTTGCTAAGTAGGGCTATCCGGCTTTGAACTTCAAATTTCATAGATCTCCTGTTCGTCAATTGCAAGTACCATGCACCTTGGTTGGACATGAAGTGCTTGTCCTCGGTTGCACCATGCACCTTTGATGAAAGAGCTAGGCTGATCGCTAAAACCTGTGAATATCAGAAAGATCTATTCAAGACAAAAAAGTAAATCACGACAATATGTGAGCAGAATAAATACAAAATCTGAACAAAAAACTACTCCTAGTTAGAATTATTTTTGTTTTGGTAAGGTATAAGAGCAGCAGGTAAAGATAACATTCTGTAGAAAATTTGTAGTCTAAATCAGTAGCAGTTTAACAGTCTGTAGTCTATGTGTTGTCTATGTGTAATATATTGATTGTATATTTATTAGAAAAACTCCATTAATATATTGATTGTATATTTTGGAACTTATTAATAAAATGATACTAGTAAGTTGTCTATGTGTTGGTACGGAAGATAGCTTTTCCTTGGTTTCATTCACCTTCCGATCCAAGTCAATTCTCCTATGGCACATGTTTCTCTGATGACAATGAGTCGAACAATTTTAAATTCATCCAGTTGATAACATTAGCAAGGCATAATTATAAAACCTTTAATCCATATGAAGTGGAGTTTTCCTTCCCATCAAGGTATGTGAAGAGTTGAACAGAAGCTCTAGTGATGAAACCAACCTATGGTCATGGAGGGTCAACAGGCACTAGTAGAAAAACACCTATTAGTCCCGGTTCGTAAGGGCCTTTTGTCCCGGTTCATGAACCGAGACTAAAGGGTCGTTACTAATACCTCCCCCCTTTAGTCCCGGTTCTAACACGAACCGGGCCAGATGGGCCTCCACATGGCGGTCTTGGCCGAGCCGAGTAAGAGGCCTTTGGTCCCGGGTGGTGCCACCAACCGGGACCAAAAGGCATCCACGCGTCAGCATTACAGTGGCTAGGGTTTTTGTTTTTTTTAAAGGGGGGGGGGGTTGGGGGTTTTGGGAGGTTAATTTAGGTGTTTCATATATTATGTTAGCTAGCTAATTAATAGGGAGAAGTGTCCTCTCTTATGTCCGTGCTTGGTCGACGCTACGTACTATACATAGAGAGGCCCTCGACACGCTAGCTAGTAAGAAAATGAAGGGAACCATTAAGTACGTAAGTTCGTCATGCATACCAAGAGAAGTGATCGATCGACCTCTCCTTCTCCGAGATTGGTCGAACAACAAGTTTTCAGATTACCTATCCCACGCCATCGGCTACATACATATACAATATGTAAGATCTCTTAATTACAATCCCTAGCAATTGAAATCAACTTCCACATGGTATTCTCCGTCTTTATTGATGACGTGGTCAAGAAAGAATCCCGCCAATTCCTCTTGAATTGCTTTCATGCGATCTTGTTCTAGGAGTTCATTCCGCATCTGCCACGTCTAATTTGAAGAAGGGGGTTAATTAATACATATATATGAATGAAACTCAACATAAATGATGGTGTAATAAAATGAAATTGTGAATATTATTGCTTACGCACTTCATATTGTCTTTTAGAGTAGCCCCGCTTGTTTTTCAAAGTCGCGTTGTGGATGAACTCGCACACGTAGTATCCACATAAATCATTCCCTTGTTCCTGCCACAAACACTTTACGAGAAATAGAGGTCAATCAAACTGATAATGAAGCATTATAAATGGCATTGGTGAAAGTATAGCTATAGAATCGACGGGAGATGCACGCAACTAGCTAGCCAGTAGTACTTACTTTCAGGTATGTATATCGCAGCTCCTTCCTAGTCCCGAGCTTCATGTGAACTGTTTCAAACCCTACAAGACAAAGAAAATAATTATTATTACTTGAGATATCAGGAAATGAACAAAAAGTTGCCGATATGGTGCGATAATGATCGATTGAACTTACTTGTTGAGCAATTTATTCATGTCCGCATAGGTTTCGGGATCTTTTCATCTCGAGTCTAAGACGGTTACTAGTCCCCGCTCAAGCTTAATCTCTAGAAGAACATAGTGGAAGCTGCGCACGCATGCACAACTCATCAATTACATTACTATAACCTCGCTCGAGTAATAAGGGAAACCGAATATGCACACGACAATAACACTCACTCAAAGTTGTAAGGAAAGAGTATGGTATCTTTGTTTTGATTTTGATCAACGATTCTAGCAAGTTGGCCTCGGCCTCTTCGGCGTGCTTTTTAACCTGAATTTCATCTATGATATTTGTGTTAATGAACCCAATATCATACATTTCTTGTTTTCTCCACTCGACGATCTTCAATCTGCATAATATATTGAGGATAATTAATTATAAATACATGCAATGAAAGAGCTGAGCTATATATAGAGACTTAATACAGAAATAGTACTTACAGACAGTAGCAAAAGACCGTTAATTTATCGAGGGCCTTTTGATTGAAGAACGCAAAGAACTCCTCAAATGGAACAGGCAATGATCGGTTCCAACGAGGTCGCGGCTCCTCTTTAATTCTCGAGATACAAACTATTCGCCCCCTAGACTCTCTCGCAGGTTTTCATGTACCAATTATGGAATCTTCGCATCATCGTTGTTAGAGATTTTTCATCTTTGACGCAGAGGCTTCCGTGCATCGTTTACGTGTTCGCCCACCTCCATGAAATCGGAAGTTGATCATCGTAGGTAATCTGCAAGATTGCCATAACCGGCCACCGTCCCCGGAGCATTAGCGATGAAATGCCTCTAGACACATTGAGCGGGGGGCACGATTGATTTGCTTGTTCGCCGAGCTGGGCAATTTTTTTCACAGCTGCTCGTTCTCTTGACCTTTGATGTCTGACAGTACTTCCCGACTGCTCCGCTTGGAGATATGTCTGTTCAAGCAATGCGCTCATAGTTGCTTCTCGGCGGAGACTTTGCTGGTTTCCTCGTGGCATCGAGAGGCGCTTTGCTTTCACCGGATCTACCTTCTCCTCGGAGGTGGATGTCTCTTTGCTTTCAACCCTTCAAAGAAGTCGCCCACTTCGCCCGCACGATCTTCGCGTTTTCCTCCTTGGTCCTCTCAGACGGTAACTTCTCTAGAGGCTTGAGAGAAGGACCGTGATTCAGATGCCTCCGCCTCTGGTTGTCTTGCTAGACGCCGCAGCAGACGGAGCGGGCCCGGCTGCGGCTGTCTCAAAGACGCGCCCAAAGACGCCGCCGGTTGATCCATCGATCCACCGCCACAGGACCCGCCTGACGCCGCTGTTTCCAATCGCATCTCGCCGAGACTCGGACAAATCTACCAGCTTGCTAGCCCCCCTCCTTGCATCCATTGCTTTGACCGCCGCTTCCATCCATTGATACACGATCTTCTCCTGTGACGAACTAAATCAACGAACCAACTCGGCGTCCTCTGAATCAATTCCGAAACCTCCGAACAACCTAACTCATGATACCACTTGTTAGAATAAATCCGAGGCACATCATCGATCATTCGAGGACCAAGCAATCACACGAGGCACGACACCGAGATTTGTTAACGAGGTTCACCGATATGGCTACATCCACGGTGCCTGACTATGGGCGCGCCTCCCCATGACACCGTCACAATACCGTACACCGGCCACCGGGTGCAGACACGCCGCCGCTCCCCTTGCTGCAAGATGTGCTATTATGTTGGCATAGGTTACATCGTGTGTCTATCCCTGCTATATATGAGAGGCCTAGGATACAAGTGTCCTATCAGGACACGACTCCATATCCTATATAGACACAATACAACTACAAGTCCAATTGTAACCTACCTTGTACATTATATTCGACACAACTCTAACAGCCCCTCCATCTCCTACATCTGAAATGCCTCCCTGAGCGCCCAGATCCTCTACTCGTCGTCACCCTCCCCCGCGTCGCCCGCCCAGGCTGCATGCTGCGCAAGCTCGAGGAACTCAGCCTCGCACAGCAGGTCGTCGCCGTCCGCGTCCGCCGACGCCACCAGCACCCCGGCCTCTTCCCCGCGCGCTCTTCTTGGTTTCTCCTCGACGGAAACCATCTCGAGTTAATCGACACACGGATGCCACGCCACATTTTCGTATCCATTTCATGGAGAATACTAACCTGCCCTAGTTGACCACCCACACCAGAAGAATAACCCGCAGTCCAACCTGCGACGCGGCATGTCCACCACGACCACGGCATCTCTCCTCGTGCCGTGAAGCTTCCATGGACCGCGTCGTGCCCAGAGTATATCTGCACCAGAAGATCTCGGAAGCCCAGGCAGGATCAAGATAAAAAACTAATGTCTTTAAAACCTCTCTAGCGTCGACCATCCGGCATGGTTATGTCAAAATCGGGCAAGCTGAGGGCGCTGTTCGCGTTGCTGGACAGGGACGGGGACGGCCGGATCTCGGCGGCAGAGCTGCGGGGGTGCATGCGGGCGACGCTGGGCGAGGACGTGCAGGCGGACGTATACTCGCCTCTATAAACACACACGCACACACTATCCCTATGAGTACCTCCGAGAGACTGAGTCGGCATATCGTCTTAAGATTGACGAAGTCACCACAGATGTCTCGTAATCGACGGAAACGTCTCCTCCCACTGAACACACTTCACCGAAAATCCTGAAATAAATCCAGGATAATGCGAGCACTAGACTCGAACCCTGATGGGCTGGGATAGCACAATCCTCCTAACCATCTACCCAAAGGTTAGTTCGTGTCAATGGTTTGGTTGGGAGCATTGATGCAACTAGATGTAGTTAATTTGATGTGGACTTTGGCCTGAGTGTTATTCACATTACAAGACTCCATGGAAACGAAAAGCCCGAGGGGGCATATTGTTTACTTCACTGCAATATATCATTAAACAAAACTAACAAATTCCAGTCATCCATTCCATCATGAGTACATTGCACTGGGAGCAAATAAGGTAGTATAATTATAAGTGGGGCCAAAAGGAAGAAACCAAAGTGTCCCTATCCCGCTTTCTTGTATTGATGTGTAACAAAGGAAGGATTGAATCAATCTAAATAAGCACCTTCAGTTTTATTTGTAACATTTTTGTCAATAGTCCACACCTTTAAGGTTTGCAAATAAGATGATTTTGCTTTGAGAGCATGCCAACAATGGACGGAAAAACATAATAAAACTTAAGTAGGGTCCGTGAAAGCACAATATTTTTATTATTAGATAATATTTTAAAAAATATCGATAGTTAGGAAAATTTGAAGAAAAAAAGGCATGCCTTTTTTTATATAAAGGAGGGACCCGAAAGCCGGCTCCATTGTCTCACGGTGGCACAGTTGCAAACTCAGCAAGGGACCCTTTTGTGAAGAAACCGAAGTTGTTGCCTTTACAACTAGAGGACTTACAGTCATGCTAGAAGCACTCCCCTGAAAATACTGAAAATATTATAAGATCTGCAAGGAAGTGTAGCTCCTACTTGAAATGTTAACAAACTACTATAATTAATTCATCTGGAAACCAAAGTATAAGTATGTTTTCCCTAAACTCCAACCGGATGGTTGACACATAGAGCTGAGATGGATACTGTACAACATGCCAATAACTGTTACAGGAAAAAAAATCCACAGTATTTCCAAGATCAAATGTAGACTAAAAATCAGATTGTTCAAACACAAAAGGAGAGTAGTTGGAAATGATTTGATTTGCAGCAGTAGGCCGGGCGCTAAAAACCAAACCAATGCATTTAATCACTGAGAATCATTTTGCCATTTCAAAAAGAATGAATGTCGGTATTGCGTAGGACAACAAAACAAAAGAGTTCTAAGTATGATAGAAACAACTTGACTATACGATTTTTTATTTATCTCAAAGTAAAAGAAGCACCAAAACAAAGATCTCTGGGGATAACAAGCAAGCATCAACTAGAACACTACAGGTTTGTAAGGACTACAAAAGCTTTAGAGATCAAGACTTCAACACTACAGGAAGATAAAGCATCCTCCAAACAAGATGGATGTGCTGCTCCTTGAACATATTGCTTGAGAAAATCCTAAAACCCCTAAGAAAATCGCAAAACAAAAAAGCAACAAAGCCGTATACAAGCAAGCATCAACTATAACCAAACCCAACACTATAGGTTTGTACAAGGTCATTTCTACCAAAAGGCACCCCCACTAACAGTTTAGTTGCGGAAACGGCTGGTAAAACAACTCCTATCAACTCACTGACTCTGCAAAAGGCCCAACCACACTGCTTAGCATATGTTTGGTGATGAGGGTGCAAGAGGTTGCTGCATCTTGGCACTTCATAGAATCCTTGATTGCTGCAGTAGAAACATGACATGGCGCATGGGGTAAGTATGATGCTTGATGGGTTTGCACTCAAATATCACATCATTTTTGCTAGTCCATAGTGCCCACCACACATCCAAAATGCCAAACTAGAAATGTGCCATATGTCAAGTAGGAACTACTACATGTTTGAACAGAATCAGGTGTATCAAAAACATTTTTTGATAAGGAACTACTCCCTCTGTATCAAATGTGTTATATTTCCGGGGATAAGTATAAAACTTTTTTGATACAAAGGGAGTATAAAAAAATGTCTTATATTTGATACAGAGGGAGTATGTCTTTGACCAGAATCAGGTGTAGTAGTGGACCTACTAGGCCAAGATACGAAATTTCAAACCCAGACAGTGCAATAAACAACGTCATATAGGTGAATAATTGAACATGCTTCTAATTAGGATTGATAGCTAACACTGGGCAGGTAACACTAGAGAGTTTATCCCTACACTATAGCACAACACATAATATGATTGATTCCTAGAAAAGGATACCACTTGTTCTACCAATACGCAACAACACTACAAAACTTGTTTTATTTTGTAGACATTAAAAAGTTTTAAATCCTGGCATATGGTTGCTATTAAGACTAAACATGGACACCCAAGACCAAACCTATAGCATGCAATACAAAAAATAGCCCAGAAAGACTTACAAGAAACCATTTTCATCGACAAGAAAGATTATCACAATAACAAGATTGCGGTGGACAGAAGACCACCGCCATAAAATCGTAAACTAAACCATCATCTCGATATCCAGCACCAGTCACCCACAGCTCGATGGCGACAGAGAAACAGAGCAAGGAGTCACCTGAACCGAGGGAGAGGCAGGGATGTAATGAGTTGAGGTTGAGGAAGCCAATGATGTAGAAGGTTAGAGTACCTCACAGAATCATCTGCATTTTCTGGAAAAAGGAAGATGGTGAAACAAAGCAAATTAGAGGAAAGAAAATCTCAGGAAACTCCATTTGAGCTAGAAATAAAGCTCATATTTGAAAGAATAATAAAATTATACACTCCATATAAGCTTGAGTAATATATGCACCAAGCATGGCATGTTGTTAAGCATTTTTGTAGATAGAAATAACATAAACTAGAGATCCAGAGTCAACCCATTACACCTTGTACATATCGGCATTGTGCTAGAGAAAGAACCATGCATTGCGATCGCATGGTTGCTCCTTCTTAACCCAGATTAGCACAACACTACACTATCCAGATCATACATGAACTAACAGCTTAGCTAAAGACAGAAATAGGAGTATCTGGCACCTAAATATGCACCAAACATACACGTATTATGCCTAATACCATCACACGTGGAACTTAAACATGAGAGGAGTCGTGCATACCCAAAACGGAACAGATATTACGACATGTAAATAATAATGAATAGTTATCAAGATAAACAAGCCCCAAAGACCAAGAATATAACGATAGAAAGCCATGTTTAGTCCGTAACAGAAATATTTGCATGCACAAACCAAGTCACAGATTAAACTCCTCATCCACAAAACAAACCTAAAGCGTAGAAGTCCCTATAGCTCACCTCACACACTACAAAGGCTTTGAATTAGAGATGGAGAGGTCATCGCAGATGCTTGGGGTGCACCATCGGATCAAGGACGAGGAAGAACACATGTTGATGAAAGGAAGATATGTTATTGCTCGCCATCTTGTTTTAGTTCCCGTCTAGGCGACAATGCCCACCAGAGGTGCTGTTCACCAAGAAAAAATGCTTAGGTCAGGGCAACACCTAATGAAGAGGGCATACAAATCAGTAATTCTATTCACTTGTGGCGTGAAGAAGAAGAACACAGGAAGTGTTCTTACAAGCAGAAAGTAACCAACATGTTCAACACTGATGTTGGAACCGACACAACAAGAAGTAATTGATAGAGGTAAACTCAAGGTTCATATAGGGACTGCGGCACAAAACAATGGCATACATATGCTTACAAGAACACTAGGAATCACATAATCATGTCACTATTAGATAAATGGTAGCTAAATTAGCACTTTAGGCCTAAATCTACTAAAATAATGGCACTAGTTATTATACCAGAATTGAAAAAGGTGATAGAAGTTAAGAGATAACATGCTTAATCCTATAATACACATCGGGACTAGACAATAAACAAGCATTTTGTCATATTTGATAGCCATTAAGTTTCATCTTGGGGCTTCATTGAATCCTCGATTGCTGCAGTAGAAACATGACATAGTGTAGGGGGTAAGTTTGATGCTTGATGGGTTTGCGCGCAAACATCTCATCTTTTTTGCTAGTCCATAGTGCCCACCACAAAACCAAAATGCCAGACCACAAATGCATCATATTTCAGCTAAGGAACTAGGTCTTTGAACAGAATCAGGTGTCCAGTTCCAAGACTAACAAAAAAACAAACAAAAGCGCAGCAACAGGACATTGGAAAAGACGATTCATGGAGGACCTGCTAGGCCAAGATACAAAATTTGAAACTCATAGGGTGCAACAAACAAACTCATACAAGTGAATAAACAAACATGCTTATAATCAGGATTCATAGCTAACACTGGGCAGGTAACACAAGAGTTTATCCCTACACTAAAGCACAACACATAATATGATTGATTCCAAGAAAAGGATAACACTTGTTCTATCAATACACAACAGCACTATAGAACTTGTTTTATTTTATAGCCATTAAAAAGTTATTCACTATGGAACCTGCCACCGAATTACAAGAAAACCAATTTATTGACAAGAAAGATCATCACAGTACCAAGATTGTGGTAGGCACAAGAACACCACCACAGAATAAAAACTAAACCATTGTCTCGATGGCCAGCACCATAGCCACCACGTTCTCCTGGGGTCGGGGCGGAGATGAGTCACCTGAACTAAGGGAGAGGCAGGCATGACGTATCGATCTTTTTTATGCTTTAGGGTGGGTTTGTCCTACCTTGTTTTTTTTTTCGTCCTCCACCGCTGGATGGTTTCATATAAAAGCCACGAGTTCGTAGATTGTCGGTTCTTATGTTTGATTTAGTTGTGGTTATGCCTCTCCCATGTTTATGATCCGCGGCATGTTGGTGCTGTTTGACAAGGCATTCTTGGTGATGTGCTGTCTTTGGTCATTGTGTTTTCTGTTATCTAATCAGTTTGTAAGGGAATTTTTTGCACATTGCATTGTTTGACTATATGGTTTATTCTGTATAAAGTAGAGCGAAAGCTTGCCTCGTAAGATATGATTGATGCAGTTCCTCCACTGGCATGCTCTTTAGTTTGCGTGCATGTGTATTATTCTAAGCTAGCGGAATCTTCCGTCGACCCAGCTGCAAGCAAAGCGGAGTTGTGCCAGTCCAAGCAAAGAATCAATGGAGAGTGCCATGGACGTGTGGGCATTGAATTGGTACGTACTGGTACTATAAAACACGACGAGCATAAGCAGCTCTCCATCTTTCCTAATTTCTCCCACGCTCCAGCCGCTGCGTGCGGTTTCATGTTGTTGTCGGAGCAACATGAGGGTGCTGAAGGAATGTGGAGACTGCGTCTGCGCCGTGCCAACCTGCCCGCCCACGACTCAACACAGGTAGCTTCAAGACTTAAAATCCTTAATATAGAACGCTCTAGATATTGTCGTAAATCATATTCAATTTGATCGTACTTTCTAATAGATAAAAGTATACTTTTCGTTACTCAATTCTTGGTGGAGTCCAGATTTAGTTCTTCAAGTCTAAAACCAGACAATTTGCACCCATAACAATAAAAATCGGACAAGTTTAGTCTATCATCTTGGCTGACCCGGTATTACTGCTGACTCATTGTGGTTTTGACTGGTTTTTCATCCACGTGGCGGTATTTCTCTCCCCAACCTGGCCCTATCTCTTCTCCCTATTTTTGTTTGGGCATTTCATCAAACACACGATGCGTGCCTACCATCAGATGGTCCTGCTAGCTACCACATGCTGCCGTGGCCGCATCGTGGGCTGCCTACGTACTGGCCACTGAAGCCGGGCGCCGCCTTCTCACCGCTGGCAGCGTGCAACAGTGCCGCTCCAGCACTGATAGCCCCGTGCACCTCGCCATGGCGCAGTTCCCGGCTGCCTGCCAACCTCTGTGCGCACCGCCGCTTGCCGCACCAGTACGAGCGACACGAGCGCGCCAGCCATGCAGGTGACTAAGCTGACGCCTGCGTCGTTCTGGAGCTCCCCTTCAGGAAACCAACGCCGCCTAGGTACGCATCGAGCTCGACGGTGGTCTAGCTGCTTCCGACAAGCAGCCACGCGTTACTTTGCCGCCGGTGGTGCTTTCCCTCGAGCTCGCAACGCTCGCGTCCGGGGCCACATTGGTGCACACGTGCTGTGGCAAGGGCAAGGCCGAGGTGTCGAGGTGAAGGTGGCTTCTATTGATAGGTTGGTGCACCTCACCTCGATGCCTCGTTGAGCACCCGAGCACAAGCTCCGGCACGTTGCTCAGGAGGCTTCTATCGCTGATTTGGGTGCACGTGCAATGGTGGCATGGCTCAGAGCAACTCTAGCAGACCCCGCATCCCGCCGGCCCGTAAAATGCGTTTGCAGTTCGCGCAAAACCGTTTTTGCGGACCGGTGCGGGCTGTCACAGATGCAGACCCCGCATAATGGACCCGTAGAAAAGCATATTCATGGATTTTTTTTTACGGGTCGGCTTCTGCGGGTTTTGATCTGGCGCAGCTCTTCCCGGTCCGTAAAACTTAGATTTGCAACAGTGCTGCTCCAGCACTGATAGCCCCGTGCACCTCGCCATGGCGCAGTTCCTTGCTGCTTGCCAACCTCTGTCGCGCACCGCTAGCCGCACCGATGAAAGCGACACGAGCGCGCCAGCCATGCAGTGACTAAGCCGACGCCTGCTGCTGCCGGAGCTCCCTTCAGAAACCAACGCCGCCTAGGTACGCATCGAGCTCGACGGTGGTCTAGCTGCTTCCGACAAGCAGCCACACGTTACTTTGCCGCCGGTGGTGCTTTCCCTCGAGCTCGCAACGCTCGCGTCCGGGGCCACATTGGTGCACACGTGCTGTGGCAAGGGCAAGGCCGAGGTGTCGAGGTGACTTCTATTGATAGGTTGGTGCACCTCACCTCGATGCCTCCTTGAGCACCCGAGCACGAGCTCCGGCACGTTGCTCAGGAGGCTTCTATGGCTGATTTGGGTGCACGTGCAATGGCGGCATAGCTCAGAGCAACTCTAGCAGATTCCGCATCCCGCCGACCCGCAAAACGTCTTTGTAGTTCGCGCAAAACCGCTTTATGGCGGAAGCATGGCTGGCATGCAGATGCAGACCCCGCATAATGGACCCGTAAAAAAGTATATTCGCGGAATATACTTTTATTACGGGTCGACTTCTGCGGGTTCTGATCTGGCGCAGCTCCTCCCGGCCCGTAAAACTTAGATTTGCAACTTAAATTGATCTAGCATAATGCTTTTCTTTGCCTTTGCAACAACATTAGATACAAAAGATATCACCAAATCTTGGCTAGAATAGCAAAACCAAACAAAACAAGAACCACAAGTATGCATTTCAGAGGATTTCCAACTTCCATAACTGCTCCCACTAGTTGAAGCAATATCTTCTCCATGCACTCATTGTTGATCTGCGGATTCTTGATCTTGCTTTCTTCATTCTTCATCTTTGGTTCCAAAGAAGTAGACGTTGCTTCCCCTCTAGTTGCACATGGAGCCGCATCATTGCCTTTGATTGTACTAAGGAGTGCACTAACATCTATTAAGTTTCTTTGTATCAACAAATTAATGTATTGGCCTTCCCAAAACCAAAATGAGCATCCATCGTCCTACACAAAAGAATGAGCAATCTCGAAGTGAGCTATCACAATTGAACTAAAGAATGAGCTATGGAACGAGCTACCGCAAGGGCACGTACCCCGTTGTTTTCGCATTTGTAGAACACCCATCCGGGGTGCTTCGACGTGCCCGAAGTGAGCCGCAGCACTTGGCGCGGGCAGTCGTCGCACTCTATGAACGGCGTCGGCCGGCCACAAAAACGCTGCGCGAGCGCCAAGCCCGGTGGACGGCCCGACGAGTCCATGCCCGCAAACCTTCGGCGGCGGCGGGCGGACGAACCGGTGCCTGCATGCGGCGATGCGCCCGCGCTTCGGCTGCGGAGTGGTTTCGACCACTCCATCGCTCGGGGCAGCAACCGCGATCGGAAAAGCCAAATCCGCGCCCCGGCGAAGTGCGCCGCAGATCTGCAAATCCGACGGCCCGCCGACGCAGGGGGAAGGGAGGGGAGGCCTCGTGCGCGTGGCGGCCTTCCGGCGTGCTCCTGCCGGCTGCTGTCGTCAGAATCTTGGGCGGCAGCTCGCGGCGGCGCGAGGGGGGAGAGGAGAGGTGGTTGGTGGGAGAAAGCACGGGATGAAATGTCCCCCCCCCCCCCAACCGCTTCCGCTTATATGTAGGGCACCGCAGCCATGAGGGGGAAACCCGCGTTTTCGGGTTAGAGTCAGGATTTTGTCGCACCCCGTAAATTTTTTTGCGGGATGCGGATCTGATCGGGCTGCCTACGAAGTGTTCGATGAAATCCCCGACTCCAGTAAGATGAAGATGATGAGGTGGATGTTGTGTTAGACTTACGAGTCAAAACCGGGTTGACTCAGCAGGGAAACAACCTGAAGGACTCGGTGAAGGACTAGTAAACCCTGTTTTAAAAGTTATAAGGTGCGAGTTATCTAGTTTCAAAGTTTATAGGCTAAATTTGGACTCCACCAAAAGTTGAAGGATAAACAATATACTTTTCTCTTCTTTTTAAGGGGATTATCCAATTTGACCGTATGTTTCCAAGAGCACTTATTTACTGTTGTAAATGTTATTAGCATCTTATCTTTTTTTAGAAAAGGAGGATGACCCCGGTTTCTGCATCTGGGCGATGCATACGGTCACTTTATTAATTATTCTCACAAGACCTTGCAAAATCAATACAACAGTAAGATTAAAGCCGCCGTCTAAGCAACAAACTGTCGCTACACCTATCCAGTTGATGAAGCGGCGCATATAGCCTGGGCCTAATACCAAATAGACATCGCAGCCAAGCCTAACATCTAAGATTGAGACCCCAACCTAGCCACTTGCCGGGTCTGGGGAACACACTGGTCCGGCGTGCTCTCAGAGGCCGCCGCCGCCAACTGCCACCGCTCCATCTTCAGAACTGTACTGATGCATAAACCTTGCTCGGTCCAGCTATCGTCGACGCCACCACAGCGCCCAACGGCACCTCCTCCCTGCGCGCAAACAACTGAACACGTCGTGGCCGCCACTGATACACCTCAGTGTCATGCTGCCAAGTATCACCAGCCGACACAGCTTGAAGTCCTTGGAGGATCTGTCGTGCGTAGCACCTGCAGACCAGGCATGACCAAGCGTAGCACCTGTCGCTCAAGCATGACTTGACATCTCCATCGAAGCTCCGTGCAAGACGAAGCCGCTCCACCTTCTAACTCTGACTTCCAGCGCTGTTCCACAAACGATGCTCCCAAGAGAGAAGCGACACCGCAGTGCCGCCATCGTCTGATCTGGAACACCAGATCCTAGGGTTTCCCCCGGAGCAGCACGAGTGGGTCGACAGTAGTTACACGACGATGCCTTCATCAAGGTAACGGCATAGAACGCCGCCATCGCCTACCGTCGGCTCGGTTTTCACCGGCAACCATGTCTCCCCAACTTGCAGCCGGGACTAGATGATGGATCTCAAGATCCGATCACCAAGCTTCTGGCCGGCCACCGCTGACGAAGAAGATGACCACCACCCGCGGCTACACCGCCGTAACAGATCTGCCATGGGTGCCGCCAAGCAGTCCACCAGGCCCTCGACGCCGCCGCCGATCTAAAACCAGATGACATGCCGCCGAAGACCGCATCACGCCGCCGCCGGATCCAGGCCAGCCGCCGCAGCAGCTGCCCTTGGCCCGAGGTAGGGCCGACCGCCGCCGCCGTCGAAGCCAACGCCGTCACTTCTAGATCGGCCGCACCTCCACGCATGTTGGGGTCCCGCCACCCCTGAGACGCGGGAGGGAGGAAGAGCCCCCGAAGACAACCATCCTTCTCTAAATAGCCCAGATGTATGCACATTATGGCTATGGCAGGACGCTCCATGCTTACACGTGAGTGGGATGCAAAGAAATGACATCAACTTTTTTCTTTTTGCGGGGACATCAACTTAAATGGAACTGCCACTATATTAGGAACAGAGGGTGCATTTTTAAACTTTAACGGGACAATTGCCCCTGCTTACAGTAACAACAGCATAAACAACTAAATCAAGGACAATTAATATGGATCGGGGGGAGTAGGAGATCTTAGCAATTTTTGTGTGCAGTTCACATGATTACTTACTTGATAAGAATTTATAGTCTACAAAAGAAAAATACTATTTAGGAGAAAGATCAGAGAAGTGAAAAAAAAATCATGTTATTGGTTGTCGTGCGCGCCACACAACGCCTAGCAGCCATCGCTCCAGATGTGAGTCATCTGACCAAAGCCTGATGCATATCGCTAGATCCTCCTGATCCAGCAAATCACATCGCCGCCAAACCATGCGATCCGCGCGAAGACCACCACACCAACAAGACATCGACCACAGCGGCGCTAGCAGATGGGTGAGCTATGCTCCCACCGTAGACCGTCAACACGGTCATCAGAAGGCCAGCCATAAGCCCATAACACGACGTGGACATCACCGCTGTCACTCCACACCGTCGTGTACCAACTTGCGACATGCACACTCCACACCGTCGTGAACCAACTTGCGACAGGCACCACGTCCCTAGGGCCATTTCCTCGGCATCCTCTATGTGAATTAATGACGCCCAGAATGATGTGGGCCGATAACGGCATCTTCAATGCCGACCCATAAATCGTCCACATACGTTCGGACCACGTTGTCCAGACCTGTTTTGCCATCCGACAAGGATCTGTATCATTCATATTAGCGAACGTGTGTTAGTCGTGTGTTAGTGGGCCTTGTATATGGCTAGTTTTCAGGCCTTGCGTTGAGTTTTTTCTGTTGAGCCGTGTATGTATATAAACTGTGTAACCTCCACATAATGAGACACGAGTTGCACAACCTCTCTCTCTGCTCGCGAGGGAGTAACTGCCAGGCCACCAGCATAGCCAAGGTCACCAGATCAAAAGGACAACTGTCACATCATTGGGAGTCATGGGTTGGTAGGCGAGAGCAGCGATAGGCAGCTGCTGCGCGCCGACACACACAATGACCAATCGACTGTGCGTCATGGTGTGGAGGTGCGCGCTTTAGGTGCGAGCTCGAGCAAGAACGGATCCTGGCCTGGCGACAGAGGTGGGCAACAGGATGGAGGTCGTTGGTGTTGCCTCAAGCTACTTCCTGTCGTCTCATATGGTGCTGTCGTGGGTAGGACCGTATGAGGAGGCTGAGTCGCCCGCCCCTACGAGATTATAGGATCAGGCGCTTCCATAAATTGTTTAACATAACAGGAACACAAGATCAAAAGCTACCACTTATGCATTGTCTAACATTAAGAGATAATCCATTGCATAATATGCTTATTCGTCTCACTACCGAAATTTCGCCTAATCCCGACGGTCTGTCATATGCCGAGGGCCCCCATCGGCTTATATGGAGGTGTGCCGACGGCCTAGGGCAAGCCGTCCGCATACTTCCACATATGCCGACGGTGACCGTCGGCATAGTAATGTCATCGGCATAGTGGGACATATGCCTACAGCGGCCGTCGGCATAAACGTGGGCCCGGCAACCCGGTGGGGACGGGCGTTTGATGCCGTCATAGCTATGCCGACGCGGCACTAATGGAGGTCGTCGGCATAGCTATGCCGATGGCAAAGCCGTTGGCATAGGCTTGGTCCACGTCCTCGATTCGCGGCACGTGCCACGTCATCGATCCGAGGAGTGTCGGTTGGGCACACCTCATCGATCCGGGGCATAGCTATTTGATTAACTTAAATGGCATATCTGTGTAATGTCTGTTTTTTTAGTTTTTATCTCTTTCTAAATTAAAATTTCATTAACTTATCTAGACATAAGCATTCATAAATTATATATTGATTTGTTGTAGAATTTACCATAGATTATGAATATGTAGTTTGTATTTTTTTCGAGTATGTTAGTAATGTGACCTCATGTTTTTTGTATATAGGTCCCTATACTTTATTAAAATCACAAAAAATTGATAATTACATCTATTTCGACAAGTTTTATATGTTTTTTTTAATAAGAATCTTGAAAGTGCTAGATCCACCGGTCAACGGTGCCAGGGTTAGTCATGAGGAGCCTATCACAACCAGGTGAAAAGGTCCATCGGTCAAACCCCGTCTGGTGAAAGTCAAAGGGCTAGATCCGCCGGTCAACTGTGCTAGGGTTAGACGGAACGGGGTACTTGGGGGGTAGCTGGGCCGTCGACATACCTTAGTGCCAGGCTGCACCAGTTGTCGACACATGGTAGAACTATGCCGACCGTCTGGCCGTCAGCATAGATATAAAACTATGCCGACGGATTGGCCGTCGGCATAGCTGTGCCACGTGTCGCCCTTTCATTGATCAGAACATGACGACGGCGCCGTCAGCCGCCGTCATACGTAGAAGTTTGCCGATGGTTGTATGAAGGGCGTCGGCATAGGCCTCTATGCCTACGGCTTTTCTACGCCGATGGCCCTGCCCAGCTACACCGACGTACAAGTTGCCGACGACCCTATGCCCACGGTTGCCGTCAGCATAGGCCTATTCCGACGGGGTTTGTGCCTATGCCGACGACTGCGGGCTGTCGGCATAGAATGCCATTCCGGTAGTATCTTCTTTAAATGGCATGCGTGGGGTAAGATATGCATATATTGAGTAGATCAACTTTTGTTCCATGCGATATCTAGCCCTTTTTTTTAATGAAAGGGTCTCCCCCTCAACTTTTTAAAACATGGTATAATTGAAGTCGCTCACATACACGAGCATACACCCTCTATACCCCTATGAGCACGTCCGAGAGACTGAGCCGGCACATCATCTTGAGATTAACGAGGTCGCCACAGACGCCTTAGTAGTCGACGGGAACATCTCCTCCGTTTTATATATGAAGCAAAAATAAAACAACAGAGTTCTTAGGCCAGGCCTTTTGCTTTCAGCCTTTTAGTTTTAGAGACAAATGTTAAAAGATACTAGTATTAGTTCCAAAATGTAGGACGTTTTGGCAGGCTTAAATATCCTACCAAAGTGTCCTATATTTTGAATGGAGGTAGTATCACTTATCAGCCCAATGCTTGACTCAAAGTTTGTCGCCCTCAAACACTATCGCGCTGACGTTTGCTCTATATATTTTCCTTTTCGTCCTTTCTAACTTTTGTTTCGTAAAACGTATCAGCTCAGTGGAGCGTGTCCAGCAACTCTGGAAGGAGTGGGAGATCCAGTTGCTCGTGCTAGCGAGCTTCTGCCTTCAAGTCATTCTCCTCTTCTCGGCAGCGTTCCGGAAACGCCACAGCTCCCGCGTGCTCAGCGCGCTGTTGTGGCTATCATACCTATCGGCAGACTCCATCGCGGTCTTCGTCCTCGGACGCCTCGCCGCCCACACTAGTGACCCAGAGCACCAGCTGGTGCTATTTTGGGCGCCCTTCCTGCTGCTCCACCTCGGCGGACAGGACACCATCACCGCCTTCTCCATAGAGGACTGCATGCTGTGGAAGCGCCACCTGCTGAACTTCACCATCCAGGTGGCACTGGCCATTTACATCGTCCGCAAGCAGTGGCACGGAGGCAGTCAGCTTGTAGCTCCCATGGTACTAATGTTCATCTCTGGAACTATTAAATATGCTGAGAGAATTAGGGCCCTCAGGAGAGCAGGCTCAAGGAGCAGCAGCTTCAATGCCGGTGGGAGGCATCTTGCCTCCGGCTTGAGCAGATATTATGATGGCCTGCTATCAATAATTTCTGAGAAGAAAGAGGAAAATTTCGAACATGTGATGGATGTGACCTGCGGGGGCTTCTTTATGAAGTTTGATTTTTTGATGGACGTAAATCCTCCATTTAGCGGAATTGATTTACAGGATTTAAGGATTGCAATTGCAGAAAGGATTCACAGGTTTGACGATGGAGCTAGTGATCTAGTGTACAAGATTGTTGAGATTCAACTCTCACTGGTACATGACTACTTGTACACCAAGTTTGGACGGATCACTGGTGTGTTACATCGACTCATCACACTTGTCCTAACCTCTACGGCTCTCGTTTTGTTTTTGGAAGCCAGGGTTGATCATCAATTGCAGGGACTAGTGAACTACAGTAGAGCTGATGTTACCATATCTTACATATTGCTTGTGGGCGCTGTCACAATGGAGATATCCTCTACCTTCATGTGGTCCCTGTTATCATATTGGCCATACATGCCAATTGCATATTGGCGGACATTTGATTATGACAAAATCTTCCATTGTGTACCGAAGGGTCTCCATCCAGGAAGCAGAATGGAGTGGTCGGGGAAGATGAAACAGTATAACATGCTTGATGGATGCATCCAGGAGATACAAGCTGGCCGACTGGAACGGATGATGGGCAGTATCGGCATCAAGCGGGATTACACAACACATGTCGTCATATCTCCTCAGGTAAAGAAGGTGCTACTTGTAAAACTGCTTGAGATAAAAACCTATGCAGCTGGTGGTGGGGGATTGTCCTCCAGCAGCTTCCGTGGCCAATGGTCTCAATGGTGGGCTGCGCTCCAGACCAAAGATTATCTTGGTGCAGGTCAACAATCTGAAAGTGCAGCTCAACGGGCACTTCAGTTAAGCAACATCCAAGGTTTGGCTTTTGTGTCAAGTGTCTATCTTTGGCACATGGTGACTGATATATGCTTAGTGGCCGATAAGACTGCCAGTGCCTCCGAATTCAGAAGTTTTAGCCAAGCATTGTCCAATTACATGATGTATCTTGTCGCCAAGCGTAATGTGATGCTTGATAGCTGTGCGTATCATGTGCTTCATAAAAGTCGACATAGTTTGTTGTGCACTCGTCCTGCTACCGTTGCTGATCGGAGTGCGTTCCTCCAGAAAGTCTATGACGGTGTCTACCATGGTTCCCGTGCACTTGACCAAGCTCGTGAGGTCTCCTTGGAATTGCTTAGGCCCGAAGGAGCAGCTTATCGGTGGGAGCTGATTGCAACGGTATGGGTGGATATGCTATGCTACATTGCTCGTAATTGTGGGGCTGAATTCCACGCCAAACATCTAATCACTGGCGGGAGTTCGTTAGTCATGTCAAAATTGTTCTGGTTGTTCTAGGCTTTTCCTTCCATGAGTATGAAGAGGTCTAGCTAGCCTGACATACATTTCTTTCCTTACTTTGGAAGCTTAACTGTTACTGTTATGCCACGTGAGGGCCAGTATGGTTGTAATTTATTAGAAAAACTCCATTAATATATTGATTGTATATTTTGGAACTTATTAATAAAATGGTACTAGTAAGTTGTCTATGTGTTGGTACGAAAAGATAGCTTTTCCTTGGTTTCGATTCTTGCTCTGATCCGAAGTCAATTCTCCTATGGCACGTGTTTCTCTGATGACAATGAGTCGAACAATTTTAAATTCATCCGGTTGATAACATTAGCAAGGTATAATTGTAAAACCTTTAATCCATCTAAAGTGGAGTTTTCCTTCCCATCAAGGTATGTAAAGAGTTGAACAAAAGCTCTAGTTATGAAACCAACCTATGGTCATGGAGGGTCAACAAGAATGATCAAAACGTTATTAGTGCTCAAGAACTGGAAACTCCCAGAAAAGAAATACCAATCCCATGCTCTTCGGTGGTTCTTACGCTTTGAAAGGAATCCTTCCAACGCTTTCCTCCGAGGTGGTGTTCAGAAATGACATACAATCTCTTGTTGACGCATCCAATTTTTTGCTACCTGTCATATATTATAGGTGGATAAACTGATTTTTGTTCAGCAGAAATGGGAGATCTGATGTTTTAGAATGGCCTTTCCCGACTAGAGAAGGGGCTTGGTATGGAATGGAGACGTGCACTCACTACAAGAAATATGTTAATCCATGACGGATTTCTTATGACAGTTTCACAAACTGTCATTGATGGCCCTGTACAGCCTGCCAGGCCCGCTAAAGCCCGCCTAGCCACTCCCATATAAAATCTAACCCTAATACCTTGTTCCTCGGCTCGTGGCTAGACCCTCGTCTTGATTCCTCATCGTCTCCAACGCATCGCCGCCACCCACCACCTGTCCGCCTCCATCATCTCGCAGCTCGCCGCCGGCCCTCCCCCTTCCCTCCTCCTACCTCGCAACTCTGGCAGCTGCCAGATCCGTCGGCTCGGTCGGGTGAACAGAAGAACAAGACGACCGGTGGGGGTAGGTGGGCTGCCTGGCTCGGGTGGGCGAGCCCGGGGGGGGGGGGGGGTCCTTCTTTGTGTATTTTTTTACTCTTTTGGTTTTTTTTGCTTAACTTTTCTGTTTTCCTAAACTTTTTAAAACCAAAACAGTTTTATAATTTATAAAACTTGTACCTAATGTAGCTTAATAAACTTAGGCCACTGCCACTTTTAGGTGAGGTTTAAATAAAATAGTTTAGTGTTTTATAAATTAAAAAACATTTAAACAAATTTTTTAGCCACTATTTTAGTTATCTTAGGTCATTTAAACACTTTGCAAACTTGTTGGTTCACAACCACAATTAGAAATGGAATATTTGCCACATGATCGAGATTTTAGTTTTAATGTTTGAAAACCTTTACCGTTTGACTCCATTTTAAATTTGAATTTCGAGCGGGTTTGAATCAACGCGAGTTTATCAACAGTAAACGTGGTGACATGATGTCATTAGTAGAGAGTTACTGTAGCTTAATTATCCAGGCGTCACAGACTCTCAAGTGTAAACCATATGACCCGAGTGCGTATTTAGTTACTCCAGATTTGAGCGTGGCTATATGCCAGTCGATTGAAAATAATATAAGGGTCAGTCTTGGAGCGTACTCACTCCACCTAGGCTAGTGGCGTAGCCAACCTGATGTGCTAGGGTGGTCCCGTAATAGAAATATTACATGAATTTTGTTTATTTTCACGGAAATGATTTTTTTACTACACTGTGCATGAGCTATGGTGGAATTCTAGGGTGGTCCATGAACGACCCTGTCCACCCGCTAGCTACGCCAAGCTATGCCCAAACTACTAGTGATATGATGGTAGCTAGTTCATTCAACGGTGTTTATTTTCTTTATGTACGTGCACGTTAGTGGCTGTCGGTGCAACGTGTGTGTGCGTGTGTAGAGTATGCGTGCGCGTGTGTGAGAGATGGAAAATGTGACACCACTAATATATGTACTCGATCCTTAAATTCCGTGTTCATGAAATGAATTAGTAGCATTGGAATCATCCTTCTAGAAGAAATGAAATAAAATAAATAATGATAAAGTTTGCATACAATTTAGACAGAAATTACGTTTTTTGTAATATACAAGAATAAGCATAATAATGGTATTTTCGCAAAAAAAAATCTAAGAAGGAATGGTTTATTAGCATGTGCATTGCCCTTAATTAAAGAAGAAAATAAACCAAAATAATAAAGTTTTGTAAGACAGAATGGATTAGTGGTATTGGTATTACCCTTCCAGAAGAAAGAAAATGAAAAAAAGAATGAACTTTTTTTGCACAAAATTACATGGAAATTACGCGTTTTCATAATATGAAACAATAAGTGCATAATAGTGGTTTTTTGAAAAAATAAATTTCAAGGAAAGAATTAATTATTTGTGTTGGTATTATTATTAAATAAGAAAGAAAATAAAATCAGAAAATAAAAGCAAATGATGAATTGTTTTGCACACAATTTCTAATGAAATTGCATAATTTCTTAAATGCAAAAATAACCATATAATAATGCAAATTTTGCACTCTAGTGTAATTTTCTCACATCTTGTATAATACTTATGTGTATATGTACAACCCCCCCTACCCCTAATATTCACAACACACATAAAGGAAAACACGACTAATTAAAAGATTAATTGTACTTGATAAACAATAAAAAAAGTCAAACTGAAATGTATATATTTATGTTTTCTGTAGTTTTTAAATTAAAAGATTAATTGTACCTTACATGTCGAAATAGAACGTATCTCCACCAATGATGTCATCTTCCGCACACAAGCGCGCACGCGCACACACACACACGCTCAGAACCAAGCACACACAGAGACATGCACATGTACACGGACATGGTGGCAACACACGCACACTATACACAACACCTGCACCTGCACAACACCGGCACATGCATGACACACACGCACACACACAAAATCTGACACTAAAAAGAAGGGGAAAAAATCAATTACCGGTTGAAAAAGAGGTAATATCACTGAAACACATAGAACTTGCATTGCATGTTTAGCTTGGTGTTAAAATTTTAAAAATATGGTATTGAAACATAACTCAAGCGTGCAGATACGGTCAGGAACGCGTATGCTGGCGTATCCATGTGTATGGCCCCACTTGTCATTGAGTAAGGACCCTCGACCTATGCATTTTTGTGTAGGACACACTCGTATTTTTCATTTGCCAAAAAAATCCAACTACGCAATACGCTTGCACAAAAAGTCCTAGAATTTTTATATATACACACAAAAAGGGTGCCTCCAAGGCTCTAACCAGACACCCACTTTTAGATCAACTGCTCGTATGCCCACTCCACCATTCACATTTGGATGTGTAAACAGAGAACAAACTTATACTCTCACCATTCCTAAATTTTTTCTTTAGAGATTTCAATAAAAAATATATACGGATGTATATAGACATATTTTAGAATGTAGATTCACTCATTTTGCTTCGTATATATGTAGTCCGCATTGAAATGTCTAAAAGACTTATATTTAGGAATGGAGGGAGTATATTAAGCGAGGATCATGTGGAGCTTATTTGGGATACAGATACTGTGACCCATTTTGCACGCGCTATCTTTTTAAGATATTTGTAAAACATAAGAAATATGATTATTTTCAAATATTTGTGTGTAAAAATATTATACATACACAAGTTGATTAGTAAATAGAAACATTTTAGTATAAATTGTGTATTATCTATTTTTTTAATAAAACTTAAATAATATTTTTTTAAATAAAACACTCAAGATAATCTTTTAAATATTTGTAAAACGTAAGTAATAAAATGATCTTCAAAAAATATTTTTTGACCCCTTTTGGTAAAAAAAATCAGTTACTGTCTGAGCATCATCATTACAAACTTTGTACTAGTGCCATATGACAATCGAATGAATTAATGAATGAATGAACGAACGAACGAGCGAAAGAGCTATATGCAGACGAAACTAGGGGTATATGCTTGGGTCCAGGCGCGAGGTAGCTAGCTCATCGTGATCTTGAACTCGTCGAAGCTGAGCACGCCGTTGCCGTCGAGGTCGAACCGGCAGATCATGGCGGGGCAGTGTGGCACTCGCTGGCGCCCCGCTCGGCTCCGAGCCTGACGAGCATCCGGCCCAGGCTGGCCGGCGTGATGCACCCCTGCCCCTCCATCTCGTACATCCCGAACGCCTCCCTCAGCGCCTGGATCCTAAGCTCATCGTTCTCCTCGTCCGTACCCGACCAGGCCGCCTGCTGCGCCAGCTCGAGGAACTCGGCCTCGCACAGCAGCCCGTCGCCGTCCGCGTCTGCCGATGCCACCAGCGCCTAGGCCTCCTCCGCCGGCATATCCTCGCCCAGTGTGTCCTGCATGCACCCCCACAGCTCCGCCGCGGAGATCCTGCCGTCCGCGTCCCTGTCGAGCGACGCGAACAGCGCCCTCACTCGCCCGACTTCGTCGCAACCATTCTCTCTGGATGGACGACTATAGACAGGCTCAGCCTGGGCTTCCTAGATCCTGAGGTGCGGGTGTGCATATATACTCTGGGCGCGACGCGGTCCATGGAAGCTTCACGGCATGAGGAGAGATTCCGTGGTCGTGGTGGACATGCGGGTTATTCTTGTGGTCTGGGCGGTCAACCACGGCATCCGTGTGTCGATTAATTCGAGAAACAAAGAAAAGCGCGCGGGGAAGAGTGTTTTTTCCCCCGAAAGACAAGTGTTGGTTGCGTGTGCGTGCGGTCCGACTTGGCAAAAGGGGTCGGCGTCGGTTGGCGTCGCGTGTAGTCTTCTGGTCGTCCCCGCGTTCGCTCGCGTGCGTGGGTTCCTAAGCAAATTCGTTCCATGTCGGCATCGTGCCACTGCTCTTTTTTTAGACAAAAGACGTAAAGCCCGACTTCAAATTAGTGAAGCCATCAACCGGCTAGGATACAATAGTGCTGATACAAAGGCGAAAGCTTGAAGAAAAACTGAAAGAAAAAGGTGGCGTGGACACATATTACAGAGCTAAGCAGAGCAATGGCGAGCAGGGCGCCACCACAGCGAAAATAGGATCAAGCTGCCGGAGAACTCTACGCAAGCTAGAACAGCGGAGCAACTGCAATCAGTAGACAGTACAAGTGAATGCAGAGAGGACCCGTGCTGCATGGAGAAAATCATGGCTCCAGATCTGGCTGCCCCGAGCCTTGCCGGAGGGGAGATCCCATCGCCCCTACGTCTGAACCGTGCCACAACACGCAGACGCCGTCCACCGACCGGCTGCCCAGAGCCGAACAAGACGAAGAGCCGTTGAAGGATTGCAGGGCGGGGCCACCTCGTCACCACCATAGCCGCCATCCCGGAGAGCAGAGCAACGCCGCCACCACCACGCACCTTGCCGCGAGACCACAACCTCACCCTCCCTTGAACGACGCCTCCAAGGAGGACCGAGACGCCACAGCGCCGCCGCCGTTCCGCCAGCAAGGCCAAGGCTTTCGCCCGGGATCGTGGGAGAGGAGGAGGGAGGTGACGAAGAAGCCCGAGACACCCTTAGGAGGGAGATCGACACCGGAGCGCCGCCATCGTCGGGGTCGCGGGAGGTCGACCAGGGGTTTCCCCCGTTCTAGGACGGCCACCGCCCACCCTCAAGTGCCAGATCTGGCCGCCCGGAGGAGCAGCACCCAGATCGGCGAGGGAGGACCACGGCAGAGGAGAGAAGACCGGCAAGCAAGCCAGCCGAGGCCAGCAGCGCAGCCCGCAGCAGCGATGAGTCTCCACCGCCTCACCGCCGCCCACACGGCCGATGGGGCAGCCGACAGCAGTGCCATCCGCCGGACGAGATCGACGCCGCCCGCCAATCAGGGCCGCCACAGAGATCCAGGCCCCTGCACGCAGAGCAGCAGCGCCCTCGCCGCCACCTTCACCGTCAAGGCCGGGCGAAGCGCCTTGGGTGGCGGCGGGGCGGGGAAGGGGGGAGGGAGTGGGACGGCGAGGCTAGGGTTAGGTCGCTCTCGAGTCGCCCGTGAGGGGCGACGCGAGAGCCGCGGGGGGATGCGTTTTGGCAATGAGATAGGTCGTGCCACTGCTGTTGGATGGAACAATTTATTTTGTCAGCTGTTTGGTTGCGAGCGTTGATGCAACGCGTACACATTTCACTTGCCTCCGTTCAATAATTGTGCGTGTTTTTTGCGATAGGTTTGGTTCTGTTAGGGCATCTCCAAAGCAGACCACCACCCACGACCGTTCGGACCTCCGAACGTGTTTAGCCATTGAACAAGGGTCTCTATCGATCTGCCGATCGACCCGGACGCATTTTTTGCAAAGTCGAAATAAACGTGGGATGCTTTGCGGGAGATTGAACAGTAGTCATGTAGGACTCGCACACCCCCGGCCAACCAAAACTCATCCCGGACCCCATGCATCTATCCTTTCATTTTTCTCTACATCCGTTTTCTATCTCGCCTCCGCCGCCGCTCCACCACTCTAGCCACCCGGTCACACCATTGCCGGAACTCGACGACACCGTCTCCTCCAATGCTACACCCGGGCTCCACTCCGCTTCTTCTCCGCCGCAATCATGAACCAATTATTCTCATCAAACTGATATATCACTGGATATCTTCTTGGGCCATTCTGTAGATAAATGAGGAAAATCAAAGGGTGTTGATGCTGGGGGCAAGAATCATAGAGCATGTAGCAAACGAGGTGTATAGAGCTTCACAAGGGTGGAGACTAGGAGTTCTCAGGGATCAGTGGCTAATACTGGACTGGCGCTTTGGAATTTTTCTGGAAGCAGACTTTTGCTTGGTGATGTCTTTCCCATGGATGCTGATGTCTGCTTCGAATTTACCTTCTGTATTTGTAGTTGTGGTTTGGCTCTAGGTCTTGTGTTGGTAGCTTCTAGTATTGTTGAGTTTAAAACTCTGGAGGTTTTGTGTAATATGTTTGTGTCAGCCCTTGTTTGTGGCGTTGGAGACTCTAGGTTCTTCATCTGCTGAGCTGTTTTTTCCCAGATGTTTTGCCTCTTGGGTTGAAGATGTTTTTAGCTTTGTTGTAGTTGCTGGTGGGAGTTAGTTAGTAAGATACGAACCAAATTATCTCTTTAATAGAAAATCAGAGAGGAAGGCTGTCTTTTGCTTAAACAAATTTAAGTCCATTGAATTTGCAATTTGGGTAAGTCGGTTTGGTGGAAGGAGGAACGGTCGGACGAAATAAAAGCTGCAGGAAGAAGTAAAAAAAGATGATGGTTGGATCTTAGTCTAGCGACATAGAAAATTGAATAGAGGCCCTAAATAAATTTTTGGCAACTTACACATATTTTGTGCCTAAATAATATAGCAGGGACTATTTTGGTATATTTGGTGCTATGACTCTCAAATGTAAACCATATAACCCGAGTGTGTATTTGGTTACTCCTATATTTTGAATTAAAAAAAATATTCACATGCAGCCCTCTAAGTGCTTGTCCGATTACGCCCATACACGCGGTGTTCCCTGCTCAATCCCACATGGGTCCACAGGTAGCACCTTCGCCGGGGTGTATCTCGGCCCATCCGTTCGTGCGGGTTCAGTTAAGCCCCGCGTGGGCCGTTTCCCAACCGAAACCCCTTCAATCCTTGCAAAAAACATGGGGAAACAGATTCGTCACCTCAACTGTAGAAAACAAACCACGTAGGACCAGGAGGTGAACTCTTGGCGGCGGCGAAGCCCAATGTGAACTTGGCGGCAACGGCTACCTACTAGCAGGGATTTAACCGAACATGATTGGGTGAGGGATGGATTGAGGGCATCTAGAGATTTAATCCCTACATGGATTGGGTGAGGGAGTGGGGATTACCCAATCTCTGGGTGGATTGAATGCCCTAGAGGGTTGGTTTGGTCCCCTGACTAACGAACAAGGCTTAAGGCTGGTCGTAATGGGAGCACCATAGCTAGTATCCTGCATGCGAACTAGGTAATTTTATGAGGTGGCGTGGAATTAAACGAAGAAAGAGAGGGTTGAGTTATCATATTATGATACCATATCATAATATATTCTATGCTACTATGTGTGATGCATGACAATAAATGAAACCATCTAAGATACTAACTTATAATATTAAGCAAGTGTCATACGCTAGTATCATATGCGTGATGCTAGTATATGGTACTCCCCGCTACGACCAGTCTAAAGGGTTTGGAGCCGAGGATGACAAGTCAGCCCCTTCACACAATCACGTTTTCCATTCATTTCGGGCATCTGAGTTCATTGAGAAACCCACAATCCAATTCCAAGAGCACCGACAATGGAACGAGACCAAAGGTATTCACATAGAGCAATTACTGTGCATCATCATGACAATTTTTGTACTACTACCATGTATGTAACAATCAAATGAGTGAATGAATAAAATAGCGAAGGGGCTATATGCAAGACGACGATGGTATATGCTTGGGTCCGGGGTCAGGCGCTCTAGCTCATCATGATCTTGAACTCGTCGAAGTTGAGCACGCCATCACCATCGAGGACGAACCGGCAGATCATGGAGCGACACTCGCCGGCGCCCCGCTCGGCGCCAAGCCTGCCAAGCATCCGCCCGAGGCTGGCAGGCCTGATGCACCCAGGAGCTCCTGTGTATTCTCCAATAAATTCTATGCTACTTTCTCCGTCTCAGTTTACAAGTCCTGCGCGTATACCTAGGTTGCCAATTTTATTACTCTAATATAAACTATATAACACAAAAATTATACGGTTTGAAAATAGAACATCTGAATTTTATATTGATATATTTTTTGTAATATATGACTTGTATTAGGTTGGTCAAATAGACGACCTAGGGGTACGCGCACGCCTTGTAAACTGAGAGAGAGGGAGTACTATGTGTCATAATATTTCAGATTAGTTCATGCTATGCATTACGGAGGTAGTGTCATACAACAATAGGATACTAGTGTATGATACTCCCCAGCTTAAAGGGGTTGGAGCCGAGGATGAGAAGTCAGCCCCTTCACATACACCTTTTCCATTCATTTCCGGCATCTGAATTCCTCGAGATACACACAATCAAATACCAAAAGCACCGACAATCGATTGAGACCAAAGGTATCACATAGATCAATTACTGTCTGTGCATCATCACTACAAATTTTGTACTACTAGTCTACTACCATGTAACAATCGAATGAATGAACGAGCGAAGATGGAGATGGTATATGCTTGGGTCCGGGGTCAGGCCTCTAGCTCATCATGATCTTGAACTCGTCGAAGCTGAGCACGCCGTCACCATCAAGATCGAACCGGCAGATCATGGCGCGGCACTCGCCGGCGCCCTGCTCAGCGCCGAGCCTGCCGAGCATCCGCCCAAGGCTGGTCGGCGTGATGCACCCCTGCCCGTCCATCTCGTACATCCCGAACGCCTCCCTCAGCGCCCAGATCCTCAGCTCGTCGTTCTCGTCGTCCGCGCCCGCCCAGGCCGCTTGCTGCGCCAGCACAAGGAACTCGGCCTCACACAGCAACCCGTCGCCGTCCGCGTCTACCGACGCCACCAGCGCTTCGGCCTCCTCGACCGGCACGTCCTCGCCCAGCGTCGCCCGCATGCACCCACGCAGCTCCGCCGCCGAGATCCTGCCGTCCGCGTCCCGGTCTAATGACAAGAACAGCTCCCTCAGCTCGCCCGACTTCGTCACGACCATTCTCGCCGGATGGTCGACAATCGAGAGGCACTTGATAAGACTTTAGTTGATCTTGATCCTGCGTGTGTTTCCTAGATCATCTGCTTTGCTATAGAGCTGTAGGTTGCTGCTGCGTGATCTTGGAGGTGCGCGTGTGCATATATACTCGGGCGCGACGCGGTCCTTGGAAGCTTCACGGCATGCAGGGCCCGAGGAGAGATGCCGTGGTCGTCGTGGACGTACGTACATGCATGTGGTGGGCTCGACGACGGCGGGTTTTTCTTTTTCTTCTGGGTGGTCAACCACGGCGGGTCAGTAGTCTTCTCCAGGAAATGGATGCGAAGCTTTCGTGGGGGACGTACGCGACTTTGGCGTGACGGCCGAGATGGTTCTCGTGGAGAAGGCACGGGGAAAATCTGCTTGGGGGACTGAAAAGTTCGAGGTTGGCTGCGCGTGCGTTTGTTTTGCCGGGAAAATGTGGGCGCCGCCTCCGCGTTTGGCGTGCGTGCGTGTGTGGGTTCCTTCCTTCTCATGCATGTCGCCATCGTGCCGCTGTAGTTGGATGGAGCGGTAGTGTTTTCCAACCATTTATTTGGTTGGGAGCGCTGATGCAAAAGCAAGGCTCACTCAGCACGCGCGTACGAGTACGGGCTGCCGCTGCTCGCCGATGTCGGTGCGGTGGTGCTGCCCGATGCACACAAGGTGCTAGTTAAATTGTCAAAGAGAGAAAGAGGGGAGGAATTCCTGCTGACATGTGAGCCCCCACGAGTCATAACGGTCAACTTAACGGTCCAACGTAATGGAGTTGACTTTCCCCTCACACTTCCCCCGAAAAGCAGGCCCTTCCTGCCGTAAATGCATCTAAATCGTCTAAACCGGCCACTATCCGTGGTCGTTTTGGAAAAAAATTAGGTTCAGCTGATAGTTTTTGCTTACGATTTTAAAGTAGTAGTTCCGTAGGATCGAAACCTTAAATGTGGTAGTTTTTTTGTTAAATACTCCAGCATGTAAGTATCAATTTCACGTGTTTCACCTCTTCCATAGATTCATTTTTTCTTGTTTTACCGTGCATCGGATACAATGTTCACTCTCGCTTTGAGATTTTTGCCATGTTTTATGATATGTTTTGTAGAATTTACCTTACTTGGCTCGTTTCAGAGTATTATATGATGTTTAAAGGTATACATTTTTTAGTTATTTGTACTAGTGTGTGCATATAGTAAAACAACGATCAAATTTGTATCATAGAGACAACGTCCACATCTAAAGCCATCGAATAGACGTTATTTGTAATCCTTTGGAGGAGACAGATTCTACAAGTTTGCAAATGTACAGTGTTTATAGACCATTTCTGCAATGCCATTTCTCAAAATTGATGTGTAAGTTTTTCTGCATTACGCGCTGTCCCGACCATGATTATGATTTCCACACTACAGCTTTGGAACTCTAATATCGAACCTAATGTTATTTTCAGCCGGAAATGTATGCATACACTTGCATTGCAAGATATCAAGGAAATAAAACTTCGGCATGCATACAAATTAAAGAGTAGCAGTAGCATCTATAAACCTATCAATTGTAGTGCGTTTATACATTCATTGTCTCTTCTGTTGTTGCTTTTAAAACACAAATCCAATCTGATGGGGTTCATTTCCGAGTCGACTTCAAAAAGACTAATTCTTTGGTATTAGTTAACTAGGTACCTTATAGTAACAACGGCTATTTCAGGAAGAATTGTAGCTAAAACCAAATGAATAAAACAGCAGACATATGTTTTATTCTAAAAAATATATCATGCATGCTAAACAAATAATATGATCTTGTATGTTTATACCGCAACAATAGAGGATGCATGTTCAAAAACAAGTAAGGAAAATTTTGTTGCGAACATATCACTGTTAACGAGTCAGAGCTGGAGAAGGGTCTCGACAACAATCTAATTGTTCACACTTGATACACATAAGATATATGTTTTTCATTACTCATAAACTAAATAGTCCGATTTTCAAGAAACCTCCAAATTATTGTTAGATTCATACAATTTGAAACACTACTTACAAGGTTTCTAGATATTTAAGGATACCATGGACATTGAATTGATATAGATTCACTCTAATAAATAATAAGGTGCATACATTAATATTGAGAGTAATTTGAAACTTTTGGGTTTGCTTAGATTTAGTGTGAAATCCATTGTAACAAAGGATCTCCTTAAACAGCCCAATATAAAACTAAATTTATTATTTCGAGAACATAATTTCACTTTAGTAAAGCACACTATTGTTGTAGTGATAAATGCTTAATCAATATGAAAATTATGTACTATAACATGCATGTGCATGATTACATTATTAATCATGCTAGTTATTCATTAAAATAGTATTTATAAATATTATGCAACGATGTACAAAAAAAACACGGCATACATTTAGTGAAAATACCAAATGTTACAAAATAAAAAAGTTTAGTACAAAACGATAAGAATTATGAATTTTTAACTGACTATCGTGTCTTACACACTAATTCGACTGAACATGAACTAGTGAACTAGAGAGCAACACATGGTTGACTGGCAAGTTAGTCAATGATGGATACCTGCATACTTCATAGGTGTCTTCCTTGGTGGGTTATTGCGGACTACATCGACATCTGAGAGTGAAAATGTTTTCTTTAGTCACTTTGTTAGTCGTCGACTCTCTTTACTTGAGTTTTGGATAGGATTTGAAAGTGTCACTGAAAAGGAATGCCAAAAAGAATTGGGTGATGACAATAGCACAATTCATACACTACCGTTACTAGAGACCACTTGGAGCATTAAGAGTCATGCTAGAGATGCCTATACTCATACTATTTTTTCATCTATTTCAAGATGAGTTGATCGCTGTTAGGGACATGTGTGATGTACTTACAATAGAACAAGTTGGTGAAGGTACAAACCACTCGTATCTCTAATTTAAGTGGCAAAGTTAGCGAGGTGATGTAAAATACTACGACGAAGATTTCACACTATTTTTGCAAATTGTTTCAATATGTGGGTATACCCTATTCACACATCATCCTTGTCCTCAAAAGAGAGAAATTGAAGGAGATCCCAAGTCAATATATTCTTGATAGGTGGACAAAAATGGCTACAAAGATGACGTTAATTGACTCAAATGGCACCACCATTCAAGGGTCAACTAAATCAATTTCAGTTGCCACTAATCAACTATACTCAGGTACATGCACTATGTACAATATGGGCATGATGGCTGCCAAAAATTATGAGGAGAAGATGAAATATTTGCATAAGGGTGTTCCTGATGTTGTTGACCATGTCAACAGATGAAGGTGCAAGAACTTGAGTCATTTATTGGAGTATCATTTCCATGTGAGATCACTATCCAAGCACCATCTATAGAACACACAAATGGAAGTGGCACAAAGAGGAAGGAGGGTGCACACTCGATAACAAGTGGAAAAGGGAAAAAAAGAGGTGAATAATTGTGAGCATGTCATAGTCTCGTAGTTCAACAAATGATAGCAAGTGGAAAAGGATGTGAAGCTTTCGTGGGGGCATACATGACTTTGGCGTGACAGTCGAGATGGTTCTCGTGGAGGAGAAAAGCAGGGGAGCGCACGGGGAAAATCTGCTTCGACGAAAAGTTGGAGTGGCGCATGTTTGCTTAGCCGGGGAATTGTTGGTGCCTCCGTGTTAGCGTGTGTCCGTGCAAGGGTTCCTTCCAATTCATGTCATGTCGCCATCGTGCCACTTCGACGGTGACTCGCAAATTTCCTCCCGTAATCGTCCCCAAAAAGAGACCAGTCCTAGACAAGGACGCGGGAGGCAACCATCAAACGCTGCCCACATATATTACAAACATTTTTTCAGCAAACCAGATATAATTCATACAAACTCAGCGGATTTCACACAAAACTGTAAATTTACATTTTGGACATATTTTAAATAAAAAAGATAAAACTATGTGCACGTACGTTCATGCAGAGCTCCACTCCATGACAAGGATACACTACGCTAGCCTACGACCAACCGTGATGCATCGCTTTGTCTTTCCCATGGCCGGCAGCCTGCTCATCATACTACTGAGAGTCCTGGAGGCACATACGTCCCCTATCTTCCCTATGTTAGGTTGCTCCGCTCAGTAGACTGGCAAAGTGGGTGCTCCGGCCGGAAGGGATGGGAGGGGCTCCTGCGCTTCCGTGGAGCCCAGATGGTGGCCGACGATGGTCTGAGATAAAGAACCAAACATGTCAACGACTGTACAAGTCGGTGATGCGCCGGTGGTGGCCTTCCTGGGACCCAAGCAACGGCATCCTTCCATGTTTTACTTTCCTTCGATGTTGGCGGCAGACGCAGATGCACGACGGATGGCACGGTCGCAGGCACGGGAGGCGTGGTACGACCCAGCACTGTCCACAACAGCGATGATGCCCGTGCCGCCGTGCTCCCCCATGTCGTCTGTGATCAATTCGGCACTCCTCTGCGAGCTGGCTTGGAGCGGCGAGTTGCTGAACCACACGCCGGCTTGGAGCGGCAACTTGCTCCGTCTGTCTTAGAGGTAGAGCAGCAAGCTGCCGCTCACATCCGGCGGGCTACCCAACCGGCTTTTATGCCGAAAAACTGCTCTTCCTTCTCATCAAATGCCATGGAAAGGGTGAAGAAAAATGGTGGAAGGAGGAGATGGGGAACGGCGGAGTGATGCTATTCTTGCCCAACGTCTGGCCTCCTTCTTGCCTGGCATTGTGTTTAATGTCGCCATGCTCGTGAACGGACGTGTGGCCGGAGTAGGTTTCTCGACTTCCACGCGGGTTTAATGCGGTGAGGAGGCGTATTCAGTCAGGCATGTAGCGGGTGGCGCCCTTGGCCGAAGCGCCAATTCAATGCTGGCGTTGGGCGGGAAGGCGCGCAGACGTGGAAGGAGGTGGTCACATTTAGTATTAATATTTGGAAGAGCATATTGAAGGTAGTCACATTCAGTATTAATATTTGGAAGAGCACATTAAAGGTAGTCATATTATCAAAATGATAAGATGTAGACCTCACAGTAGTGGTCGATAATCTACAAATTATGCAGTAGACACTAGTAGAAAACAGGGCTTTCGTTCGGGCAAGATAAGCCCATTAGTCCCGGTTCAGTCACGAACCGGGACCAA
Source organism: Aegilops bicornis (assembly GCA_021605145.1). Taxonomy (NCBI): domain Eukaryota; kingdom Viridiplantae; phylum Streptophyta; class Magnoliopsida; order Poales; family Poaceae; genus Aegilops; species Aegilops bicornis. The sequence continues at coordinate 2,328,297 of JAHIAL010000008.1, forward strand.
TGTGGGCATTAGTCCCGGTTCATGCGGCTAAAGGCATTAGTCTAGGTACAAATGAGCCCTTTAGTCCCGGTTTGAGACACGAACCGGGACTAAAGGGCATCGCCCACTTTAGTCTAAAGGTCCCATTTTCAAAGTCTACCCCCCATCCCCCCTTGGATCGCATTTTCAGTTTTGTAAAAAGCAAAAAAAATGATAAAAACTTCAAAAATTAAAATCCTTCGAGATGTAGTTATGCTACTACATCTTAGGAAAATTAAAAAACTTAAATTTGGATATGTTTTGCAAAAAAAGTGTTATGAAAACATAAACGGCTATATCTTTTGCATACGATGTCGAAAAAAATGCATAATATATCAAAAAAATCAGCACAAAAATCCGTTTCCGATTTTGACGGCCTACGGCCTATTTCCAATTTTTTAGAATTCTCAAATTCTAAAAGGAAAAAAAGTTATACTCAAATTTCAGTTTTTTTTATTTTGGTTAAATCTGGTCAAACTATGATCAAGAAGTATTAGTGGTACTAAATAATTATTCAAGAATATTAGTGTTACTAAATAATTATTTTAGTATTTTGAATTTTGGTCAAATCTGGTCAAACTATGGTCAAACTATGGTCAAACTACTTATTTCAAGAAATATTAGTGTTACAAAATAATTATTGTTTTTTAGAATAATAGTTTCAAACTCAAACAGTGAAACGTATGACTTCATGCTCAAGCTAAACTCCTGAGGGTTAATAGGATTGACACCTTACTATTGTCAGAAAAACAACAAGTGCAGACTTGGAAACGAGGGGGAATAGAACCCGGAAGTTAGGCGTGCTCAGGCTGGAGTAGTGAGAGGATGGGCGACCGGCCGGGAAGTTAGACGATTTGGAATGATGAGGGGTGATTAGTGATTAGAGGTTAAATTGAGCAGTGATGAGTGGTGATTAGAGATTAAATTGTAAAATCCAAAATTTGAAAATCAGAAAAAAATTCAAAAAATAAAATTTCTTACCAACCGGGACTAAAGGTGGAGTTCAAGATAGCGGCCACGTGGAGGGCCTTTAGTCCCGGTTTGTATAAAAACAGGGACTAAAGGGGGCGGCCTTTAGTACCGACCCTTTAGTCCTAGTTCCAGAACCAGGACTAAAGGCCCTCTAGAACCGGGACAAATGAGTCTTTTTCTACTAGTGAGATGCCACCTTTAATTGCCTTGTGATTCACAAATAAATGTCGGTAGTGATATTGAGTATGCCACTTCATATAATTCATGTTTGAGTTACATTAAGATTTGCAAGAAGAAGAAATAAAATTCAACTGCAAAAACTATAGTTGTTCTCCTAAAACGAATACCTTAGAAATGTTTGGGGCAAAGACATATATAAGGTCTTAAATTCCGAAGAAAATAGATGTACGCAAAACATTCTTTTGCATTCCTTTGCATTAGTATTACTGTAGTAACACATGAGAATGGACTTTTAGCACCCGGGTGTCTAGGCACCCGGTTATCACCGCGTCCGTGCAGACAACATCTGCTCGAAATCTGGACCAGGCCCTTGTGCACTAGTGTCATTAGCAGGTGCTGACTACATGTAGGAATTATTATTTTTGCGTTCCAATTGAGAGCTTTTTATTCAATGAAAGAACTCCTAGCATCATCAGCCAAGAGGCTGGTGAGTAGGAAAGATGGTCTAGATCCAGTCCAACTTTCGATGACCATCAATGTGCATGCATGTTTAGCACAAAGGTGGGACGAAACATTGGCTGATCTACTTACATGTTGAATAACAAAAGAAGAAAAAGAGACAACTAGCTCTCCAATTTCTAAAAGTAACGGAGCCACAACAGAAAGGCTATTGTGACGAGTGTTCCAGAGATTAATAGTCTTCAGGCAGTCTGTTTCCATGATCACATGGAAGAAGCCACGTAGATTAGCAAAGATAACTCCATCGCGCAACGCCATTGTCTCCCCAATGAACGGATCCGAAATCCCCGGATGGGGTTTACTCCATGCTCCCAACAAAGCATTTGTGGAGCGAGCAACACCACCCACTCCTATCCTGTTGGAGTCCAAGTTCAGAGCCGCATCTGTGTTGATCTTGACGATCCCCAACTCTGGTGGAATCGACCCAAAGCCCGGGAGCATCGATGCATGTTTGTCTGGCATATCAAGCAAGGCCAAATCCTCCAGGATTCTCTTAACCGAAGTATAAGGGTCAAGCTGATCATCTGCATGAGTAACTCTATTCCGCGAGTGCCATATCGCCCACATTACTGATATCATTTGAGCCCTTTCAACATCAAAAAACCGCCCCTCACATAAAATGTCACGGGACCATGTATCCGGGTGCAATCGCGGCCTTCGAAGATTGAAGAGAGCAAATGCTTGTTCCCAGAACAACTTTGCATGGGAGCAATGCAATAGGGCGTGCATTAGGTCCTCATCCATTGCATTGCAGACATTACATCTGCTGATTACCTTTATATGTCGATGCCTCAAGGTACATTCATCTGGGAGTATTCCACGCACCACCCTCCACCAGAAAACACGAACCTTTGGCAACACCTTGAGTTTCCAGAGCGACTTCCACATCTGTTATTCGGTCTGTGGGGATCCGGTAACACTACAGGGAACAGGTAATTTGCCGTCTGTGGATCAGAGACGGCAAAGACCTAAATCCAGACGGCAAAGATTTTGCCTTCAGGAAGCAGACGGCAAACTCAGACGGCAAAGATAAGTCGGCAAAGAATAATTTGCCGTCAGCTTTTTATCTGATAGACGGCAAAGAATTTGCCGTCAGCCGAAACTTTTTCGCCGTCTGCCTTATAAATCACATACCCCCACGAGGCATGGGATCCATCTGTCATGCCAAATAGAGATTGTAGTCCCGTCTCCCACCCTCTTAATCAGTCCAGATTGGAGCGCCGCCCTGCCTGCCACTATCGCTCGCCAAATGGCAGAGGAAGTCTTTGGCACCGTGGCCTCCATAAAGTCACCATCAGGAAAATAACGGCCCTTCATTACCCGAGCACAAAGCGATTCAGGGTTAGTGATAAACCTCCACCCATGCTTGCCGAGCAGCGCCAAGTTGAAGAGCTTCAGGTCTCTAAAACCAATGCCCCCACGAGCTTACGGGGAAGCGAGCTTGTCCCATGCCAACCAATGCATAGATCGACGATCCAGGGATCCACTCCACCAAAACTTATCCATACTGGCCGTCAAACTTTTGCACACCTTATTTGTCAAAAGGGAGCAGCTCATACTGAACATTGGGATTGCTTGGATGACCGATTTGATAAGTGATTCTCTTCCAGCGCAGGCTAGAAGTCTCTCGGCCCACCCGTTCATTTTACTGCGTGATCTCTCACCAATGTGGTCAAAAGTACCACTAGTAATCCTCCCGACCGCAGTTGAGAGTCCAAGATGCCACTCGCTGAATGCCTCCACTTGTATGCCCAACAGGATCTTCAACTCATGCCTTCTATCTGTTGGAGTGTTCGGCAAAAAGAAGACTGCACTTTTTCCTCTGTTTACAGCCTGGCCGGAGCATGAGGCGTATATGATCAAAATTTCATTCAGCCGAACCACGCTCTCCTGCGTTGCACTGATGAAGATTAGACTATCATCGACAAATAACAAATGGCTCACCCATGGTGCCCGAAAGGACACACGGATGCCTCTGTCAATAAGAGGGGAGCCATAGGAATTCAACAGTGAAGTAAGTCCTTCTGCACATAATAAGAAGAGAAAAGGTGATACGAGATCTCCTTGACGTAAACCACAGGATGGTGTAAAATATGGCAGAAGCTCCCCATTAACTCTCATTGTAAACCTTACTGAAGAAACACACTTCATTATTAAGTTCACAAACTTACCGCTGAAACCAAGTTTAGTCATAATTGCCTCCAAATAGTGCCATTCGACTCGATCATAGGCCTTCATCATGTCTAACTTGACAGCACAAGAAAAATTCTTCCCTTTCTTCCTCCTTCTCATCGTGCGGACGCTCTCAAAAGTCACCACAACATTATCAGTAATCAACCTGCCGGGGACAAAAGCACTTTGCTCTTCACCAACCACAATGTCCATTAGCTCTTTCAAGCGATTAGTGATCATCTTGGCCCCGATCTTGTAAGGAACCGGACACAACGAAATGGGTCGGTACTGAGCAATGCATTGAGGGTTGCGTACCATTGGGATGAGTGTGATCGAAGTATCATTGAAACCCTCTGGTAGCTCGCCCCCATTAAGAAAACCCAGAATAGTGGGTACTAAATCTCCTTGAATGATATTCCAATGCCGCTGGAAAAACCCCGCAGTAAAACCATCAACTCCCGGAGCCTTCGAGGGCGACATCTGAAACAATGCAGCTCGGACCTCCTCCAATTCATATGGTTTATCCAGCATCATATTCATTTCCCCGGTGACACGCTCGGGAACATACTGCAACAACTCACTCATATCATTATACCCTTGAGAGGAATATAAGTTTTGATAGAATGACTATACTTCCGCCATATCTTCAGGCTTAGATGCACAAAAAGATCCATCCGCACGACGAAGATTGGCAATCATATTCAAACGTTTCCGCTGCGCCGCTTGTGCATGATAGTAGGCTGTGTTTCGGTCTCCTTTCCGCAGCCACGACACTCGGGAACGTTGTCTCATCCACACCTCCTCTTGCCTCAATGCTTCACGAAGTTTCAGCACTGTAGCTTTCTCCTCATCCGTCGGGCCTCTGCCAATAGATTGCTTCGTCAAAACCTCAAGCTTGGACTGTAGCTTTTTAACCTTCTTGGCAAGGCATACGAATTCCTTGGCACCCCACGCTCCTAGCTCACTTTGGAGTTTATGTAAGGTGTCCTGTATTCCTGCGAGTTCTTGTCCAGCATGGTTCCTTCTCCACGCCTCAGCAACAAAACTGTCATACTCTGCATGGGACTGCCATACATCCTCATACCGGAAGACACTCTAAGAAATATGTCAACTAGTGACCTTCTGTCATTGACCCTAGAAGAATTGGTCATAGATCTATGACCATTTGAGACCAATTGGTCAAAAGCTGTTCGGGGCTCCAAACCCTAAACCATTGCGACCATTTTGGTCGAAGGTCGTAATTTCCTTACACAAAATGGTCATAAAGCAAACAGTGCTGGTTCGCTGCCTTATTTCTAGTTGTTAACGACCAATATAGATGGTCATAGCCTTGTAGATTGTGGTGGGTTGTGATGAGTAGGCGCCATCTCATCACTTTTGCCTATGTGTCATGTCCATGTGTCAATTTTTGCCCTAGGTTGTGAAGCAACCTATATTTCTGTTATTCCAAAAATTCCCAAAAAAATCTCATAAATTGTTTGGATCATATCTTCATCAAATATGTCAAAAACCTTCCTTGCCTAGTTCAAAAATAACTCAAAAATATTCATTTTCCTATTCAGAGCAGCACTTTGTGAAGGAAGTGTTATTTATATATTCTTCATTTCCCTACATATTTGTGAAGACATTCTTCTTAGTATATGATCATCCTTAGCCAAAACTCACGCCCATTGGCCATGTGCATTTCCCGTACCGCTAATCAAACACTTGGCTGCTAATTCATGTTTGAGCATAGTTCGGTCTCCTCATGAAAATCTTATGTTATAATTTTCTTCCTAGCACCTACCTGGGGAGTGACCAACCCACTAGACATGCCTAGGCCGCCCAAAATGCATGGCAACGCCACGGTCACGTGGTGACCACGCGGCGGGCATGCGAGCTTATGTGCTCTAGAGTTGGGGCCCTCAGCCACCGTCAAAACCTCGATGTCTTGCCGTCAAAAAATGTATTTCTGATTAAATAGATACTTATTTACCTAGAAATGATTTTTGGAAAAAATAAAGAGCAAACTATGAGGCACCTGCAGTTCAAATTTGACCCGCTTCCAACTAAATCAATGAAATTGTCTTTTTTCACCGTGAGGTGGATCTAAACTTTTGACACCCAACCATTTTGTCAATTGTGCATTATATATGGCCTAGTATTTTATAAAATTGATTAGGTCCAATTTTGCAACAAATATATGGTAGGTCCTTCACAAAAAAACTCATTTTGGGCACTCGAAAAAATTGAAAATGAATTTTTCGTCCAAAGAAAATGAAAACTTCCTTAGGCAACATTGTTTGTGAGTCCAAGATGCACCCTTGTGCATGATATGAGGTCATTTGAACAAACTATGCCATGAATATGGCCATAAGATTGATCGTTTGGCTTGAAAGCCATTGATCTCCACACATGGTAGCTCATTTCTGAGAACACTTTTTTAAAATAATTACCGTATTACAAGTTTATTATTTTTCCTGAAAACTTGGTCACATATAATGACACAATGCAGAGGTTTTCCAATAGAGGAGGCAGAGCGGCGCCAGCACAGGTTCCAGATCGAGGCGGGGTCCTTCCTTCCTCCGTCTGCTTTTGCTCGGACGCCATAGGAGTGCTAGAGACGGCACAACGCAGCTTCTCCCACGTCAAGGTAGCCACTATCTCGCCCATCTTCTCCCCATCCCATCCATTCCCTTCGCTGACGCGTTTGGTTTCCAAGGGAGTAGCTCGTGCACTAGGGCATGTGTTTGTCGTCGCCGTGGGCATGCTCCCGCCGCTGCTGGATTTGGGGGGTGGGGAGAGAGCAGAGAGGGAGAGGCCACCTTCGTATGTTGCTTTGTCAAATTGTGCTAGTTTGTTTAGTTTCGTCGGCTTAACAAAAAGCAAGCAGTATCGCATACTTACTGAATTTTAGATGGTCGCGGATGAGGCAACTTGTTTGTTTCAGTTAGTACTTTAGATTGACTGCAACAGTGGATTGGAATTTAGCAGAGTCGCCCTCCTGAATTATTCGGCTGCACGACGCGATCAGTTCTGAAATCGTGCCTAGTTGATGCATAGTTCCGTCAGGTTAAGTGTCTGCGTCAGATACCACTTATTTGGAATCAATAACAGATAATATTGCAGTACTTTACTGAATTACTCTCGTTTGTCCTTTTGATTAAATCTATTTGTGTAAGGGGTCGTGATCGTTCGTCGCGTTTATCAATTGAACACACAGTACTTGTGCTCTAGCCTGTTGGTTTAATCAAATCCTTTTGTAATGCCACAACTTCTCAGGCATGTCGGCTCCTCTGATCGTAAAACGTTACATAATCTTACCACTGCTAGTGTCAGATTCTCTGTTTTGGGAATTTCGTTGCAGTAGATTATTATAGTCAACTATTCAGACTTGTTTTTCCGAGGAATTTTGTACCAGCACTGCTTGTTTTGACCATGCATGTTCTAAACAGAGTAATATCAAATATTTGCCATGTTATCCTATTTTGTTGTACTAGGACTAATTAGTAGTAGTAACTTGCTGAACCTTTTCTCTATGAATTACTATGTACTAGCAGTTGATTGATGCTGGTTTCTTTCCATGATTGATCCATGCTGCTGGTTTTTCTATGGCGATGCCACCTACACTAGTGTCTGCTGGATTGAGTTGGATCAATTTACAGTCTGTTTGTTACAGTTATCTATATCAAGTGTTGCTTTATGAATACTGGAAACTTGGTTTTGATGTCCTTAGTTGGATCAATTTACAGTCTGCTGCAAGAGCCTCTTGTATATGATACATACATGTACACTGGTGGTGTTTTTTTGGAAGTTGAATCATACACACATGTAGTCGCTTCATTTGTTTGACCTGGAAGATGTTTCTCTTTCTCAGGTTCCTGTTGGGAGGGCCACCCTTGGACATATCATTAATGTTATTGGCGAGCCTTCGTGGTCCCCGGCGAGGGGGACGGCGAGGACGCCATTGGACCCTAGCAAGGCAGCAGCACTAGTACCTTGCTGCTGTTGGGAACGGAAGGGAGCTGTTCCATGCACCGAATCTGGGGAGGTTTATTCGGTGAAAGGCTTCCGCATCTCTGTCTACCACATCTGTGAAAGTGTGAATTATGTCTTTATGCAATACCTGATATGATAACATGACCTGAATTAGGACTATTAGCTCCTTTACTTGCTCTGGTTTGGATAAGACTAATGATGCCATGGATAACCACATTACTATTAAGTTTAAAAGTCTTGTTAAAACAAGGTGGAAGCATGTTCTTTCTGGCAAATGTTATATGCGCTGCCACACTTATATTTTAATTTTCTGTTATTTTCATTGCTGCTATGTTGGTACTGTTACCTACCTGTATCGTTTTGCTTTAGATGGCTAGATGCTTGGTCGATCAATAGGGGAATTACCTTGATGGGTTGCATAAACTGTTGATCTTGTTGCTGTTGGAGTAATCTAGAATTGCTGGTCTGGTATGTTAATTCAGGACTCTTTTTGGTCTGCCAAGATCCTCGTCACTCCTGTGCGCAGTTGCCGTTCATTTGTTTGCTAGTGAAGTTGCTTACACTACTAGGGAAAAGGCTACTAGCAGCGCGGGTAAATTGGCTACTAGTAGCGCGGGTACCCGCGCTACTAGTATCGCGCTACAACTAAAAGTTAGTAGTAGCGTGGGTGCAACCCAGCTACTACTAAAAGTTAGTAGTAGCGCGGATGCCACCCACGCTACTACTATTTGAAGCCCGCGCTACTAATAAAAGAATAGTAGTAGCGCATCTATTATAACACACGCTACTAGTATCTTAAATACTAGTAGCACACATTTTCCCCCCACGCTACTACTAACAAATTAAGAATAAAAAAATAAAAATTAGATGCAGCATTCATGGATGAAGATCAGAGACACGTCCATTGCAAAATAAATTAAGGTCACATGACCATTTTAACACTTGCACCATTCATGGATGCAACATTGAACATCTCAACTGCAAGAGATCACGTGATTCCATTTAACAGTAAACGCACACAACCAAAGGTGGGTACGTACCTTTCCTAGTGTTCCACCAACAGCCTAAACATACCACTTCTCTAAATGTATCTACCAAGGCTCGGAGTTCAGATGCTGGTGGACCCCAATCCTCCCTCCCCCAAAGCGATGGTATCGAGGTCCTCCAGCTCGGCGACCTCCGTCACGATCACCGGCGATCATCATGCGGCCAGCGGTCGCCCGGGCTTCACTGATGAAGTCCACCTCCGAGTGGTTGAAGAGCACGACGCCCACCGAACAGCGGTAGTCGTGTCGATCACCCCCGTAGCTACGTCGGGAAAGTGAAAACTTGTTAGTGCTCGTCGGCGTCCAAATCCGATGAGGGTATTTTCTTACTTTTTAGCACATGCACACGAATCAATAGTAATAGCTGAGGGTGGTCCTTACTTGTTGCACGAGACGTGAAGAAGGGCGGGTCCCCTCCTTGTTGCACGAACGAATCATTGGGAGACATTGCCGCGAGCCGTGAAGAAGGTTGGGTCCCCTCCTTCTGTAAATAGCTCAGGTGCCTAAAGTTGTAAGGAATCTTAATACAATGAACTCATGGTAGTGCATAATAACAAGAAAAAGGAAAAATAACCATGAATCCTAAATAAAAAGATCATTCTATGAGCGAGGTTGACAGTTTTGAGACGACATAAGCATCCTAGATGAAAGAATTACCAGGATTTGTTTATTCTTTAGTGCTGATCTCCACATGCAGCTAGCAGTGTATGCTGATGCACAATGTACACATCTAACCCCCCAAAACCTAAAACATTTCTGAGTGAGCAACAAACCAACTGACTGCTCGACCCTAAAAACAAACATTTTTTGTGACTTTCCCTCTCCATTAGTACAAAAGGCAGAGAAACAAACATTTTTTTTGTGATTTTCATACTACAAAAGGCAGTAAAATAAACTAGAATTTTTTTGTGTTTTTTCGTGCGCTTCGAAAGACAATACATAGAGCAAACAAACGGAATCCTTTCGAGATCTTTACTTTCTCCGTGGTGATTTGCGAACACCGCTGCCAGCCTACATATATGGAGTAATTCTCAGAAAATGTATGCTTGGAGTATCAACGGTTACTGTTTAAAATGATGAGAAAGATATATGTCTTGTGCATGCAGATTGGTAATGAATTTTTTTACAGTTGATTGGCAATTCTTGTTATTCAACCTAATCTAAAAAGTGAAAAAGACAAGGAGCGTACGCACCTTGACTCCCACAGGTGGAAATACACAGCTAGCTTAGCTCAATCAGAATACTTTGGTTTCTACAAAACTGAAGTTTCGGAAACTGTGAGGTGTTTGGCTAGACCAACAACAGTAGTTTCATAAACACTTGTATTCCTGATACAGTGTTTTTTTCTAAAATCCTACGACCAACGACTGTGATGTAAGATGCCACCAAAAAATGTATCTCCATCTTGAAATTTAGATTTTATTGACACTATACATAGGTCGAATTAAAACACCTGTAATTCAATCAAAAAACAGTAGCTTATCTTAAAAACAAGATACAGAGAACTTACAATTATCTTAAAATTTCATAATCAAGAAGCCGAAGGAAACAAAGGCGGAGTAAGAATGCGAGGATGAGTCATACCTGCAAGATGAAGAGCATGCATCCCTTCATGTAAGCCAAAAATAGCTTCTTGTGAAAAAGAAAACAAAGATCAGGTTTTTGTATCTAAATGGTTTGTAAAATATTGTATTTACAAAATGGGACGTACACATTTACTGAACTTCTTTAGAATGGGGCACAAAACTGATAAGAATACAAAAATATTCAGGTAAACTAGAAGTGACACATTACTGAAAATTACAGTCCAAAACCACTTTAAATTCAGGCAACAAAAAAGAGAAGGAATACACATTACTGGGCAAAAATGCACATTAAATTACAGTGCATATTTTCAGTCTAAATAAATGCTAGTTCTGTATTACTAACAGAGTGGCTTTCCGGATTGCTGAAGATTTGTGTAGAGGAGGAATTGAAACATACCGTGTTTAAACAAAACATAATATAGTTGGAGCCAGAGCCCTATTTAGACCTTATTGGTTCTTGCTGAAGATTTATTGTACTTTCTACTAACGGTACTGTATAACTTTTGTGATATGTATTGTTATGTTGGTAAAATAGACAACCTAGATTTACACGCAGGATCTGTAAACCAGAGAGGAGGGAGTATAAGATATCAAATTTACTTGCAAAACAGGGGCTGTTAATTGTAGTTTCATTTTGGTCTGCAATTGCATACACGGGCATTTGTGTGCTCTCCTGTATGATCTCAAATGCGATGGAATTTGTACACTAGCTGTTCCGGCGCTGCTTCTGCTTTGCCTAGAACTGTTGGTGCATTTGAATGGTGCATTTGTTTGCTGTTTCTGATGGTGCTCCTGCTTTGCCTATTGGAAAATGATATCTTTCTGAAACTTAAACTTGCATCTAAGCAGAGGCAACTCTGCAGTGCTTCTGTTTCTGAACTTAACTTGCATCTAAACAGAGGCAACTCTGCGGTGCTTACGAATCACATTTCAGTAAGTAAAATTAAATGAACCAGACTGAGTCATTGCTGTAGACTGTAGTGGCATGGAAATTTACACCACATGGCTTGTTGACACTTCAAACAACAATGCATCAGGCATTAGCTAACAAAGATGTTTGCCAACCATAATCATACTGTAGACTGTACAGTACAACAGCGAAACCATGGACTGAAGAGGCTCAGCAACATAGTGACCTGACTGAGTCATTCTAGTTTCTTGTATGTGTCCAGCTGGCTCAGAGCACCATCTAGCAGAGCCTTCTTTGGAGAGCTTCCATTGTCAAGCATGCAAACTAATCACCCTGCTAAGCTGACTGTGATGATGATCCCAGGCAGTAAATATTCCTCTTTTACAGCCTAGCCAGCTCTCCTAGCCTATCTAGTATAGCAATCCTAATGGGATTTGGAGAGCAAGAACTAAACTGGATGCGTGGATTGAATTGATTCGTCATCAGGAAAAAAGAAAGAGGGAGAAAGAGATGGATGGGGAAAGTCGGTGGGCGCACTGTGGACTTTGAGAGCGCCCTTGGGCGTGGAGTGGAAGGACGCCGACGCCGCTGCCGCCGCCGCCCTTGGCGCCCTTTCTTGCAGCTGCTTGCATCCCGGGAGAAGAGGATGGGAGCGGAGTGTGTGTGTTGGGGTCATCTTCTTGGCCGGGCCCTCTGCATCTGCTAGGCGGCGGGCGCCTCTGGCGCCTCCTCCGGCGCCAAGACGCAGGGCGCCACGCCCCGACCGCGAGCTGCCGCCTGTGTACATCGCCGCCAGATGTCGGCGCTGGGCCGACCCCTGCCTCACGGGAGGAGATGGCGAGGGGACAGGGCGCTGGGGAGGCGGCGCGTCAAGGGGTGGAGAGAGGGGAGAGGGAGGCGGTGGCGGACGGGTGGTGCTTGGCGGCGGCGTCGGGCGGCGGAGTGGTCAGGAGGGGAATTTGGGCTTTGGCCTCCGCCTATGTGTGTATACATGCGTCGGTGGTTCTATAGTAGTAGCGCTGGGTTTATACCGCACGCTGCTACTACGGCATTGTCACGGGAGGCACGATGAAGACCACATAGTAGTAGCGCGGGGTTTACAAACCGCGCTACTACTATCAACTTAGTAGTAGCGTGGGTTTATACCCCGTGCTACTACTTGTCCGGGCGGGCGCGGTGGAGAACACTTAGTAGTAGCGTGGGTTTACACCCCGCGCTACTGCTATCAACTTAGTAGTAGCGTGGGTTTACAACCCGCGCTACTATTAATTAGCAGTAGCGCCTCTTTTTGTACTGCGCTGCTGCTAAGATTCTGTGTATAAGGTTTTTTCTAGTAGTGTTAGTTGGCTAAAAGTGTTGTTAGTTTGGTGCTTTTAATGTCAGTAGAAGCAATTTGTGTTGCTCTTGCGTATTTTTTAGGTTGTAGATTTCCTTACTATTTTTGTAACGATGGTCGCTTAGTTGACTGAAAGGTGTCTACATTGCTTAACTTTTGTTGAATCCTACCTTTGTAATCTTGCATTAAATGTAGTGAGGTCACTATATTTACTCAACTCTCTGAATGATGCTAGATGTTGTTATATTGCCATTTCTTTGAATTGCACAACTGGTGTTTATTTTGCTGTAGGGGCCACAATATGTATGCACCAATTTCTGGACCTTTACATGCTGGGGCAGAAACATCGGTCTGAATGGAAGAACTCTGCCAACAATTCCACCAAGGTAAAAGCACCAACTAACCCAACCATAAAAGCTCAAGTGTTTACTGATTTAATTTTATTTAGTACACACACAAGACAGGAGTACAACTGTTAGTCGAAACCTGAATTACCCTACTGTCTGGCTACCTTGACTACATTAACAATGGCATTCTTGGTGTTGCAGCAGAAGCGCAAGTCGTCGAGCCTGAAGGACACGAGCCCGGACGCATCGAGGCAGCCGTTGTCCCCCTTGCAGCCAAACTCCCCAAAATGCAGGGTGCACAAGAAGTGAACCCAGCCGGCCATTCTGAAGTGAACTGAGCAATCACCCTTATGCATCTGGGCTGCTTGCCTCATCTGACTGACTCGCTGGGTTAATAATTTGCTTGGTTCTTGTCGGTAGAACCTCTGTCATGTAGCCTGCATTTTCCATTTTCCTCTTCCTGTTGGTATCTGTCTATGTCTATCATGATCCTTTCATGAGAAAAATTAGGAGTGTTGTCTTGGTAACGCCACACATCCCGTGTCCTTTCCCCTGCAATCTAGTCTAGTTTAAAATATCCATTTCTTTGTCTGCTCTTGTGAGCTCTTCCCATTGGGAAACTTGGCTAGCTGCCCATATCAGTTGATGAAATATACTATTATCCACTGCTTTTAATCAGCTGATGATGAATATTCAGTTTGGCTGATTTTGTTACATACATACATACATACATACATACATACATACATACATACATACATACATACATGGCTTTGTTTTGGTCTGGCAACTCAACTGTGATGCCATAGCTGCTGCTCTGTAGAACTTCTGTATGTTTAGAGCATGCATCCTAATTGTCAATCTCGAGTCTGCACTTATGTATGTTTTTGATGTCAAACACTTACGCGTGACTAATTATTAAGTTGATACAATTTCTTTAGTAGACAAGCTTGGAAACTTAGACTACAGACTGTTAAACTGCTACTGATTTAGACTACAAATTTTCTACAAAATGTTATCTTTACCTGCTGCTCTTATACCTTACCAAAACAAAAATAATTTAAAATTGTTCGACTCATTGTCATCAGAGAAACACGTGCCATAGGAGAATTGACTTCGGATCAGAGCAAGAATCGAAACCAAGGAAAAGCTATCTTTTCGTACCAACACATAGACAACTTACTAGTACCATTTTATTAATAAGTTCCAAAATATACAATCAATATATTAATGGAGTTTTTCTAATAAATTACAACCATACTGGCCCTCACGTGGCATAACAGTAACAGTTAAGCTTCCAAAGTAAGGAAAGAAATGTATGTCAGGCTAGCTAGACCTCTTCATACTCATGGAAGGAAAAGCCTAGAACAACCAGAACAATTTTGACATGACTAACGAACTCCCCGCCAGTGATTAGATGTTTGGCGTGGAATTCAGCCCCACAATTACGAGCAATGTAGCATAGCATATCCACCCATACCGTTGCAATCAGCTCCCACCGATAAGCTGCTCCTTCGGGCCTAAGCAATTCCAAGGAGACCTCACGAGCTTGGTCAAGTGCACGGGAACCATGGTAGACACCGTCATAGACTTTCTGGAGGAACGCACTCCGATCAGCAACGGTAGCAGGACGAGTGCACAACAAACTATGTCGACTTTTATGAAGCACATGATACGCACAGCTATCAAGCATCACATTACGCTTGGCGACAAGATACATCATGTAATTGGACAATGCTTGGCTAAAACTTCTGAATTCGGAGGCACTGGCAGTCTTATCGGCCACTAAGCATATATCAGTCACCATGTGCCAAAGATAGACACTTGACACAAAAGCCAAACCTTGATGTTGCTTAACTGAAGTGCCCGTTGAGCTGCACTTTCAGATTGTTGACCTGCACCAAGATAATCTTTGGTCTGGAGCGCAGCCCACCATTGAGACCATTGGCCACGGAAGCTGCTGGAGGACAATCCCCACCACCAGCTGCATAGGTTTTATCTCAAGCAGTTTTACAAGTAGCACCTTCTTTACCTGAGGAGATATGACGACATGTGTTGTGTAATCCCGCTTGATGCCGATACTGCCCATCATCCGTTCCAGTCGGCCAGCTTGTATCTCCTGGATGCATCCATCAAGCATGTTATACTGTTTCATCTTCCCCGACCACTCCATTCTGCTTCCTGGATGGAGACCTTCGGTACACAATGGAAGATTTTGTCATAATCAAATGTCCGCCAATATGCAATTGGCATGTATGGCCAATATGATAACAGGGACCACATGAAGGTAGAGGATATCTCCATTGTGACCAGTGGCGGAGCTAGCGCCCGGCGACCCCGGGCACTTGCCCGGGCTCCCTGGCCAGGGGACTGCGTACACAAGTGATAAACAATGGGGCAAATCCCACTATGCAACGTGGTTTACCCGGGCAGGACCGCAGGAGTGTACGTTAGCTCCTACCAATTGTTCAGCTAATATTTAAGTAGGAGTAACGTGCTAATTAACTAGGCCTACCAAGCGCACTCCCTGACCAAGCGTAATGTTCAGTAGTGATAGGCTGGTATTCCCTTCTTCCAAAACAAGTACTTGAGAGGAAACAACCACTCACAGCCCTGTTCGGCACGACATACATCCTCAACTACTCGTCCCCTTTCTCCTGATTGTGCAGTAAGATTTTGCTAACTAATTTGGAGATTAATATATTTAGGACTTAAATTAATTGATGAGGTCATACGGTGGGGTATATTTTACATGTCTTCCTTTTTTCTTACAAGCTCTCTATGTCCTGCTCAGGAAGGCGAAACGGTGGTGGCTCCCTGAAGATGGAATAAATGTCTCCCCGCCTAGCCCCTGTTTCAGTGATGCATCTTGCATCATCGGTGGGCGTGTGGAGTTGTGTCTCCGGCGGATCTGTCTTTGGTGGATTTGCTCGGATCTGTTCGCTGCTCGCTCTTGCTCGTGTGTGTTTTCAGGTTGGATTCTTTTGATCTACACTCTTCATCCGCTGGCGGTTGCTGTTCTGGTGTGTTGGTTCTACGGGGCCTTAGCACGACGACTTCCCGACTGTCTACTACAACAAGGTTTGCCCGGCTCCGGCGATGGAGGGGCGATGACAGCGGCGCGCCTTCGCCTCGCTTCAGTGCTTATAGTCGTCGCTAGGTGGTCTACGGATCTAGATGTAATTTTTATTATTTCTAGTGCTCATTGTACTACCATGATTGAAGATGAATAGATTGAAAGTTTTCCCCGCAGAAGAAAAATTAGAAATTCATTATTTTATCTTGTATTCCATCTGTAAAAAAAAGAGCGTTTAGATAACTAGTGGGAGTAGTGTCTTCTATGATGTTTGGATGCTAATTTATATAGCTATACTTTTACTGGTAACATGGCAAATTTAGTTCTATTTGTGGCCTTTTTTTTGTAAGGTAATAAAGTTTTATTCCATCAATAGGGTTACCATCACGAGGCAAAAGTTTCTAGATACTTGGTGGACCTTGGTGTAACCATAGTGTAGTGGTACGTTCTGCACGACTGTACCTAGCCAATTGATCTGCTACTGTATTTTGTTGATGTCTAATTTTCGTTGGAATAAACTCTCTATTTTTGTTCTATGCGTGGCCTTGTTTTATGACTTAAGTTGTCACGTGACAATATCCGGTGGCTTCTAGGATGGTTTGGCGAGAGCCTTCTCGAGAACAGTCGACAAAGGGTGATACATGGCATGACCTGGGCAGCCCTGCCAAAAGCTGTTTCCTGAGTGTCACCGAGAGGGGATTCAAGAAACGGTCGAACGTTTTGCCAACGGCAGCACTCGGCAAAGGTCAAGGACACGTTGTGCCCTCCAATGAGCCATCTTCGCCGAGTATTGTGCGGTAGGTACTCGGAAACCCACAAACGCTTAGCCGAAGACATCACTCACCAAACGTCGACGGCACGTGACGCCCTTCGGTGCACCCATCTTCGCCGAGTATGGAACGAAAGGTACTCGACAAACACAATATGCCATGTAATAGGCGTCGTTTACGTCGGCTGGTCGTCGGCCTAGTTTACTCTGCTGAGTAGCTCGTTTTAGCACTCGGTAAAGACTTTTCCCAGTATCTGAGGAAAGGAACTCGGAGAAGCTCTCTTTTATCAAAATGGGGTATGCCGAGTGTCACACTTGGCGAACTGTTATAAAATTGAATGTTGACATATCATATAGCAGTTCACTTTAAAATTACATTTGCATGACTATCATGTTTATATTGTTACTTCATTATTACTGTGCATTTGTGGTTCCGAAGTTGGGGCTATTTTATATATTGTGTATCAAAATACTTGATTTTGATTTCCAAATTAGACACTTAGGCTCTAGCTTGCCCAGGCTTCACAAAAGTTCTGGCTCCGCCACTGGACAGGAGACAAGTCCGCAGAGACGATGCGGGAGCCGGCCAGCCAACCATAACCGCAAATGTCCGCAATAGTCTTTCGTTAAACATGCTATAAACAACGGTCAATTAAAAAGGCGAAACAATACGGCCAAACAAGCAACATGTATCACATGCACCTTTCGCCAATGCATGCACCTTCTGCCAAACACTTCCGACAAAGCAGCGCATTTTGAAAAAGAAAGTAGAGATTAACGTGAGTGCGTTTGGCAAAAGTTGTTCCAAAATTTAGCGGAAGCAATCCATTTAGTAATAATTAGAGCTTTCCGCTAAGTAAATCACGTTTAGCTAGATAGCTATGTGCCTTCCGCCAAATCAAGGTAGCTACCTTGAAGCTTTTCGCCAAACATCATACTAATTAGTTCATATCATGAACGGACAAGGGCACGTGGTGGCCTTCCATTGCCCAGATGGATGTCTGGACTCTGCAAAGCCCTTCACGTTCTAGCTAGTTTGCCGCTGGGCGGCGGCGCCATGAAAGCAGAGAGAGGTTGTGCAACTCGTGTCTCATTATGTGGAGGTTACACAGTTTATATACATACACGGCTCAACAGAAAAAACTCAACGCAGGGCCTGAAAACTAGCCATATACAAGGCCCACTAACACCACGACTAACACATCGCTCGCTAACATGAATGATACAGACCCTTGTCGGATGGCAAAACAGGTCTGGACAACGTGGTCCGGACGTATGTGGACGATTTATGGGTCGGCATTGAGATGCCAAGCACGCCCACATCATTCGGGGCGGCGGCGCCATGAAAGCAGAGAGAGAGGTTGTGCAACTCGTGTCTCATTATGTGAAGGTTACACAGTTTATATACATACACGGCTCAACAGAAAAAACTCAACGCAGGGCCTGAAAACTAGCCATATACAAGGCCCACTAACACACGACTAACACACGTTCGCTAACATGAATGATACAGACCCTTGTCGGATGGCAAAACAGGTCTGGACAACGTGGTCCAGACGTATGTGGACGATTTATGGGTCGGCATTGAAGATGCCGTTACCGGCCCACATCATTCTGGGCGTCATTAATTCACATAGAGGATGCCGGGGAAATGGCCCTAGGGACGTGGTGCCTGTCGCAAGTTGGTTCACGACGGTGTGGAGTGTGCATGTCGCAAGTTGGTACACGACGGTGTGGAGTGACAACGGTGATGTCCACGTCGTGTTATGGGCTTATGGCTGGCCTTCTGATGACCGTGTTGACGGTCTATGGTGGGAGCATAGCTCACCCATCTGCTAGCGCCGCTGTGGTCGATGTCTTGTTGGTGTGGTGGTCTTCGCGCGGATCGCATGGTTTGGCGGCGATGTGATTTGCTGGATCAGGAGGATCTAGCGATATGCATCAGGCTTTGGTCAGATGACTCACATCTGGAGCGATGGCTGCTAGGCGTTGTGTGGCGCGCACGACAACCAATAACATGATTTTTTTTTTCACTTCTCTGATCTTTCTTCTAAATAGTATTTTCTTTGGTAAGTCGATAAATTCTTATCAAGTAAGTAATCATGCGGACTGCACACAAAAATTGCTAAGATCTTAGAGGGTGCTTGGATCCAAGGGACTTATTTTAGTCTGACTAAAAATAGTCTCTTTAAGAGCTAAAGTTGCAAGCACCCCTGACTAAAGAGAGGCTAAAACTAGTCTTGAGACTAAAAATTTTTAGTCAGGGATACCCCCTACTAAAATATGGATTAGTCCTCTCTCTCTTCATTTAACTCATTTCCTTTAACACAGGCGAGTTCTGGATTGGAGGGTTTGGACACTAGTAGAAAAAGGGTCAAACGTGAAGCACATTAGTGCCGGTTTGTATTAGAGCCGGCACAAATGTATACATTAGTGCCGGTTCCAACGGCTATCCTTTAGCACCGGTTCGTGGCTAACCTTTAGCACCGGTTCGCGCCACGAACCGGTACTAATGAGGGTGGTGGCAGGATGTTGTCAGCTGGGCCCCTCCAAAGACCTTTAGTACTTGGTTCGTGCCACGAACCGGGTACTATAGGGTCCTCCCCTGCATATAAACCCTTCGTCAGCTCGCTCTGTTCTTCCCCTTTCCCTCTCCTCTCCTCTCTGTTCTTCCTCTTCTCCCCTCGAGCTCATCACACATTTTGCCCAAAATTTGTCAAGATTTGAAGGCCCCCATCCATTCAAGTGATCACAAAGGTTAGCAACTTTGTCCTTTCATCTCTCATTGCTAGATTAGCTCTTGCATTGGTTTATATAGTTATTAATTTGTGAGTTTAGTAATTTGGGAGGAAATATATATATGTGCTAGTATTTGATTTATATGCAATTTGAGGTCAGAATAACACTTAGTTTGCATATGTAGGTGTGGTTTACTTAGTGCCTTCTAAATCTCTGTCGTAACCACCGCCGATCGCTCAAGACCGTCCTTGTCAGCCGGCACCACCTTGTGGTGAGCCTCTTGTTCATGAAATTTTATATAAAAATTGATGTTTGTGTGATTTGGATATATAGTTACTCAGATAATAATTATCTTACCCGTCGTTGTTTGTTATACATAGTGCCATGGTTTTGATATCCGTCCCCGCCGGCCCTCGGTCCTTGTTATGATTCGGATGTGGTATATTCTCTTTTAAAACTATTTGTTGCATTTCGTGTTTATGACAAATTATGCCCATCAAGTCGACATAGATATTTTTATCTAGGAGGTATGTGAACCGGAAATTCCAACCGACCCTATTGTCGAGAGGTTAAATTTAGTTGAAAGAGAAAACGAGTACTTGAAAGAAAAATTGAAAAGAATTGAGGGGAGAAGATGTAATTGGAGTTGCATGTTGCCGATGTCGTCGATGATCACAAGATCAAGATGGAGAAAATGCGCTTGAAGATTAGAAAGATTAGAAAATATGCCATCGATAGTGAGGCTTGGTATCATTATGCTGTTGGATCAATTGTTACCTTAGTTGCGATCTTGATCGCATTTGTTGTTGCATTTAAATGCTTTAGCTAGAGAGTTATTTGTTTGTTGCATTTAAGTGTTGTATGAACTTTATGTATGAACTTGTATTAATTTGGTCTATTCGGTGTTGTGTAATGAAGATGAGCCGCAATGGATGTATCGATGACCGATGCTCTCCCAGTTCGTTGAGGGCGTGCATACTTTTCTCGCTTTGGCCGAGGCAAACAAGCGGACGGATGGTTTTATGCCTTGTCCATGTGCTGGCTGTAAGAATGGTCGCAATTACTCTACGTCAAGAACCATTCACGCCCACCTGTTTGAGTCCGGTTTCATGCCCCACTATAATGTTTGGACCAAGCACGGAGAAAGAGGGGTTATGATGGAAGACAATGAAGAAGAAGAGGACGACATTTACGCCTATCCCGCCATGGGTTCCCTGAATACGATGATACAACAATGGGGGAAGAAGCTGAGCCGGTAATGCGGAAGAAGCTGGGCGGCAATGCGGAAGAAGTTGAAGAAGAGGCATCGAATGAGCCCGTTGATGATCTAGGTCGGGCCATTGCCGATGCAAAGAGAAACTGCGCAAGTGATTTGGAGAAGAAGAAGTTGCAGCGCATGTTAGAGGATCACAAAAATTGTTGTACCCGAATTCGCGAGGTGACAAGAAAAAGCTGGGCACCACACAATCGAATTGCTGAATGGAAGGCAGAGAATGGTGTATCTGACAAGGGATTTGGAAAGTTGCTGGTAATGATAAAGGATATGCTTCCAAAGGACAACGAATTGACCGAGAGCACGTACGAAGCAAAGAAGGCTGTCTGCCCTCTAGGGTTAGAGGTGCAGAAGATACATCCATGCCCTAGTGATTGCATCCTCTACCGCGGTGAGTACGAGGATTTGAACGCTTGCCCGGTATGTGGTGCATTGCGCTATAAGATCAGCCGCGATGACCCTGGTGATGTCGAGGCGGCGCCCAGGAAGAAGATTCCTGCCAAGGTGATGTGGTATTCTCCTATAATACCACGGTTGAAACGCGTTGTTCCAAAACAAAGAGCATGCCAAGGCGTCACGATGGCACGTAGAAGACCGTAAGAAAGACGGAAAGTTGAGAGTACCAAATTGATGGGTCGCAAAGTGAGAAAAATCGAAAGAAAGTACGGAAGGAGTTTGCGATGACGCAAGGAGCGTATGGTTTGGTCTAAGCGCAGATGGCATTAATCCTTTTGGGGAGCAGAGCAGCAACCATAGCACCTGGCCTGTGACTCTATGTTTGTATAACCTTCCTCCTTGGTTGTGCATGAAGCGGAAGTTCATTATTATGCCAGTGCTCATCCAAGGCCCTAAGCAACCCGGCAACGACATTGATGTGTACCTAAGGCCATTAGTTGAAGACCTCTTACAACTGTGGAATGGTACTGGTGTACGTCGTGGGATGAGCACATGGGGAAGAATTTGACCTAAAGGCGTTGCTGTTCGTGACCATCAATGATTGGCCTGCTTTCAAAGAACCTTTCGTGACAGACAAAAAGGGATACCGCGGATGCACGCACCGTTTGGATGATACCGACAAGATATATTTGAATAGTTGTATGAAGAATGTGTACCGACATCGCCGATTTCTTCCGAAAGCAGCATCCCAGAAGAAAGAAAGGCAAGCATTTCAAAGGTGAGGCGGATCACCGTGACGAAGCCTCGCCACCGCATCGGTGCTGATGTACATGATATGGTCAAGGATTTGAAGGTGATATTTGGAAAGGGTCCTGGCGGACAACCTGTTCCAAAGGACGCCGACGGACGCCAAGCACTCCATGTGGAAGAAGAAATCTATATTTTGGGACCTGCCATATTGGAAAGACCTAGAGGTCCGCTCCGCAATCGACGTGATGCACGTGATTTAAGAATCTTTGCGTGACCCTGCTTGGCTTCTTGGGCGTGTATGGGAAGACAAAAGATACACCTGAGGCACGGAGGACCAAAGCAACGTATGCACGGAGAAGACGGCATATATCAGGGTCATGCAAGCTACGCTCTACCAAAGAAGAGAAGGAAATCTTCTTTGAATGCCTGCTCAAAGATTAAGGTACCGTCTCGGCTTCTAAATGCGAATATAAAGGGAATAATAAACATGGCAGAGAAAAAGTTCCGTAACCTAAAGTCTCATGACTGCCACGTGATTATGACGCAAATCGCTTCCCGGTTGCATTGAGGGGGCTTCTACCGGAAAACGTTCGATTAGCCATTGTGAAGCTATGTGCATTTCTGAATGCAATCTCTCAGAAGGTAATCGCTCCAGAAATCATACCAAGGTTGGTGTTCCCACCATCCTTCTTCAACATCATGACGCACGTCCTAGTTCACCAATGCGAAGAGATTAACGTTTTGGGTCCTGTATTTCTACACAATATGTTCCCCTTTGAGAGGTTCATGGGAGTCTTAAAGAAATATGTTCATAACCGTGCTAGGCCGTAAGGAAGCATCTCCAAGGGCCATCAAAATGAGGAGGTCATTGAGTTTTGTATTGACTTTATTCCTGACCTTAAGCCGATTGGTGTTCCCTGAATCGCAGCATAAGGGCAGACTTGATGGAAAAGGCACGCTAGGAGGGGAACAAATAATATGTATGGACGGACATTCTCTCACCGAAGCACACTACACAGTTCTACAGAATTCCGCCTTGGTGGCTCCGTGATATGGATGAACACAAGAATTTGCTACGCTTCAAACACCCGTGAGCGGTCTGATGACTGGATTACACGTGAACAAAACCAGAGTTTCGCCACTGGTTGCGTATTAACGCACTATGCATGACACCTCTATTGAAGATGACCTGTACTTGCTGTCCCCAGCTACCATCTTCGAATATAATGACTTTCAAAGGGTACGAGATAAATGGTAATACATTTTACACGATCGCCCAAGATAAGAAGAAGAGCACCAACTAAAACAGTGGTGTCCGCTTTGATGCAGTAAACCAAGACGGAAAGGAAACATATTATGGTTATATACAGACATATTCACAAAGAAACTCTAAATACACAAAAAACAACACAAAAATAAATAAAGCAAAAAAGCTCGCCTACTAGGTCAGAGCGGCTCTGCATATTTACGACTAGAAACCCAACCTGTTGTTGGGCCAGGATGCAGCCCGCAAAGGCCAAGTGGGCCAACAGGGCAAAGAAGAACACGAGGCCCAGTGAGGGCCTGCTTTGGAGAGGAGCTCGAGAGAGCGATCAGACGGGGTTTATAAACCAAAGCAGTGGTCGCCTCGGCTAGCGTAGGTGGGACTAAACTTGCCGCACCGCATTTTCGCCAAATAAGATTTCTTTAGTACCGGGTGGTGGCACAAACCGTACTACTAGTGGGGCCTTTAGTACCGTTGGAGCCACCACCCGGTACTAAAGGGGCGCTTCCGCCGCTTGGCTCTGGCCAAAACAGACCTTTAGTACCGTTGGTGGCTCCAACCGTACTAAAGGTGCCTTCTATATATACAACACTTGAAAAATTTGATTCTCCCTCTGCTTTTCCTCTGCTTCCCCATTGAACCGCCTACCGATCGATTGACGCCGCCACATCGACCCGCTGCCGCCGCTTCGTCGCCGCCTGCCGCCGCTTCTGGCCCCTGCCGCCGCCCTCGCTTCCGTCGCCGCCTGGCCCTTTCCCCGTCAAGGCTGCCCCTGCGTCGCCGCCGCCACACACGCCTGCCCGTCAGCTGCCCCCGGCCGTCATTGCCGCTGCCTGTGAGCTCTCCCCTCTAACCCCTCTCCCTCGCCTGGCGGCCACCATGGGCGCCCGCCTCCCCAGCCCATACTCACACACACAAGCATGATGAACACACACACACATACACGTATATATTTAATTAGTTTAGATTTTGTATGTTTAATTAGTTTAGATTTTTTAGATTATTGTTTTTTCACTAGTATATATGTATGAATGCATGTTAGATGGATATAATTAGTGTTTAATTAGTATGGAATTTTTTATATAATGTTGTTTTTCTGTTTTTTAATGGATGTATAGAAATTGTTTTTATGTTTTTAGTGTTAGATGCTTACTTAGTATGAAATAATATATAGATTTTTGAAATAGTAGAAATGTTATAAATTTTTGTTATAAAAATCCAATCATTAAAAAATTTTATTTTTTTGCAGGCATATAGCTAGTATTTGTTATCGACGATGCCCGCCCGCATCCTCGCTGCCGACCCGGGTTCATGACGACGTCCAGCCGCCCATGTCTCGGACCTGGGCTCACTGGCCGTGCACTGGGAGGTACTGCTCGAGGGGCGCGCCGCTTGATGAGGAACCCGCCCCGGTCCCGCTGTCGACCCTGATCTCGTTTGGTGGCGTTCACAGGCCGATCTCGGCGTGCGGAGGGACCCGGCCCGCCGGAGGAGGTACGCCGATGTCGTCGTGGAGGAGGACGAGCACGCCCATCGCTACATGGTTGCGTTAGAGGGCGGCAGGTTCTCCAATACCGCAAGATCTTCAGTGGATCTCACATCAGCTATGATCCTGTGAGGGTTCCTTCTCTTTGGGTGTCCACCGCCCGCCGACGCAGGAACCACGAAAGTGTCCTAGATTCTTCGTAGTATTCGATCTTTTAATTAGCTAGCCGCTGATGTACTATTCAATATTATATATTATTCGAGACGATGTATTCTAGATTGTATCTATTATTCTAGAAAAAGTATTCGAGATTATAACTATTATTCTAGACGATGTAATTTTAATACTAAATTGTTTTATATATATTTTTAATTAGTTAAATAAAAGCTATGGCGCATAATACCGACAGAGAGGGAGAAATAGACCATGTTCGATATGATACGCGGGCCATATGATAATCAGAATGAAGAAGATTATGACGGCTCCGAATTTCTAAACAACACCGGAGAGGGTGATATGATATTCGATCGCGACGACCGAATTGATGAAGTCATGAACTACGATTATGACGATGACGAAGAACATGTTGATCCTGAAACAACAAAGACCGCGCGAGGTATATATATTTATATAAGCAGGTTTCGTGATCATCACATGTTTTAAATGACTTGAAGATATATTAATCTAATCGATCTTTTGTTCTTTCAGCCATCCGGTCGAGGCAAATCTTCACGCAAAAGGACGTAAACGAGGCCCGAACAAAAAGTTGAAGGAGGGCGAAAGTACAATGTTGAGGCAGTCGGACCTAATGGCGAACCATTAGCGCCCTAAGAAGATTGCGGACAAGTTCATTCGCTGCCATGAGTTCTTGTGAAGGACCAACTCCGATCTCCCTTCAAGAATGGAGAGAGCCAGAAAAGACAAAGGACAAAAGGCAAAGAGGACGCTGCTCCACGTCCGTATGTTACTTTTGTCGACAAGAATCAAAAAAGATCTGCTTTTGGGATACTCTCATGGAACATTTCACCCTACCAGATCATTTCACGTAAGCGAGATGTGCGAGAAAGTCAAGGACGCTGCTCTTAGGAAGATGGCGGTTGCATTCAAGAACCACAAGAATCATGAATGGGACAAGTACGCCAAGGGAGGAAGGAAGACTCAAAGATTCGAGGGAACACTAGAGAACCAACGTGCTCATTGGGACGATTTAAGTGAAATTCAAGGATTCAGAATTAGCTAAGGAACGGTCGAGAATAAACAAGAAGAATGCCGAAAAAAAGGATAAGTTCCATAAGTTGGGGCCAGGTGGCTATGCGGTGGCAATGCCTAAGTGGGATAAGTCTAAGAAAGAGATGGAGGATGCAGGTGTCACTCCGGTTACTAAGAGTTGGCCCCCCAGGTGCAGGACTTGGTTCTATGCGCATGGGGGGGGGAGTTGGACCCGAAGACAGGAAAGTTTCGACGAAGGCATGTCTGAACGGAGCCGACGATGCGATACTTGTTGCAATAGAAGAGGCACGATCGGTGGTGTTCCAGCCCAACAGAGAGAACGACGAGCTTACGCGTGCCCTGGGAAATCCTGAACACCCGGGAAGAACACGAGGCAAGGGCGCTATTCCGTGGTATGAGGGTTTTCAGATCGAACAACGACTACGTAACCCGTGCGAGAAAGAAGATTGCGGAGGATAAGAAGAGGAAGATGGAGGAGGAGCAGAGGAAGCGGGAATATGAACGCTTCAATGCCTAGAAGCAAGTCAAGCGGAATTGGCAACAAATTCCAGCGGCAAGAGGAGCAGATCGACTCACTTAGCCAAAGAAGGGTCTCAAAGAGTGCAATAACCTAGCGGATGTTCCAAAGCATTGATAGCACCGCCGTCCATGTAGGGAAGCAGCGTGGGTTCCGCCGGACGACGCGCAATGTTGGGTAGATACCCGTGGATGACATCACGGAGAACACTAGCTGCGAGCTACACGTCAAAATGAAGAACATATCCATGAAGGTGGCGGACGGAGAAGCTTTTCCAGCATTACTCCCCAAAGCAACCTACCATTGCATCCCGATTCTAGAGGGCTATGCTCGTGGTCATGGTTGACGAGGTGGTGCAGCCATATTCGGGCTAGAGCTTGACATTCCTGGAGGTGAGGACGAGCGCTTTCTGAGACGCCAACCATCAGATCATCCTATGGAAAAAGGATTGCATCATCTTTCAAGGCCACCGACACGCGTCATCCGACTCTCTCGTCAAGTCCGCCACCGAGTCAGCAGTCTCCCGCCTCCTGCAAGTCCACCAAGTCCGCAAAGTGTCGTGCCACCTCCTCCAAGCCCCGCAAAGTGTCGTGCCACTCCTCCTCCTCCAAGTCCGCCACAGCCGCACGCCGTCCACCTCCTCCAAGTCCGCACAACCTCAGGCCACTCCTCCTCCAAGTCCGCACATCTTCAGCGGCTACTCCTCCTCGTCCAACTCAGCCCCGTCTGGGCGCTCTCCGGCCTCAGGAATCGCAGAAGAGACACCCCGCAGCTATGGTGCGAAAGCGGCACGAATGAGGTAGTACAGGAAATGCATGTGCGGAGGCAACCGATATAAATATGGTCCAAGCCTCACGCCTCTTCCGCAGAGGTCTTATGACAGGTCCGAGGAGGAAATCGCAGCCATATCAAGTCCGAGGTGGAAGCCCATTTTGCAATCAAACCGCCACCGCCGCCAAGGGAGAAAGTGCCTAAGGAAACGATTGACCACTTCATTCGTATGGTTTCAACCACCAGCTCCCAAGCCTGTTGACACAGACTATGAGCGCCACATCAGGAAGTTAAATCGAGCACGCCCTACGTGAGGAGGCGAGCTTCCGGATCGAGCAAACAAGAAGCAGCTGTCAAAAAATGCGGAAAACCATTCCCCAGCTGGGAGAACAGCGCGCATCGATCCCTCGCTTGTTGTGCCAACAACACGTGATAAAGACGCTGCGCCCAATATTATTGTGGGCAAACAGTTTACGTTCCTGAGGTGGGCAATGTGGTAATAACGGAGGACCATATAATGCAGGCTGAAGTTCTCAAAATCACCGTTGGACAACTCCTCGAGATCGAGCCCATGCCTGTGCTTAGAGAGGATGAAATAAAACGGAAATATGTCCGGGGCCAACCTTTGGTCCATCCGCATAAGGTCAAGAACCTCCCAACGAGAATGTATGAATTGCATCAATGGTACATGAACATTACCAACATTTCCGATCGAGTGTCCCTCATGGTGAATGTCAAGGAGGAGCATTACTTCCATGAGAAAGCTTTGTCCGTTGAGTATTCTGAACTGTTTCAGTTATACAATCAAGACGCACTCGACAAATCTATCGTCAGTTGCTATTGTCTGTAAGTGCTTCTTTCTGTAATTTAAGTCTCAAGCTAGCTGTACTGATCCTTTTGATCAATCATTACCTGTAATTATCCTTACTATATTCTTTTCTGTGGTATTATATGCAGGATGAAGATATATGAAATCAGAAAAGGTGCACGCTTTGGCATCGGGTTCATTGACCCAAACAACGTTAATGAATACACATGGCAAATAAATGCACATCATCAAAAGGCCGTAGAGGACAACATGCTAGAGTTCTTGAAGCGCCTCAAATACAATGAAGATATACTACTTCCTTACAACTTCCAGTGAGTCATACTGTCTTGTACTACATGTTTTTGCTTTACATATGCCCGCTTAATTAAGACATGCAAAGGTGTGTGCATGCAGATTTCACTGGGTCTTGTGTATCATTAAAGTTGACGCCGGAACAGTTGAAATACTGGACTCATTACTCAAAGAAAAAACTGACTATAACATCTTGTTTGGGATAGTCAACAGGTAATTTCAATCATTATTAACTATATATCTCGGCCTATTTAGTTCGTCATTTTTCATGATATGAACTATATTTAATAACCCCTTTATTCATTTTTCTTTGTCGTATGGCAGGGCTTGGGCAAGGTTCATCAACAATACGGAAGGCGAATGGAAAAAAAAGCTTAAATGGTTCCGACCCAAGGTAAGTAATTAAGTAGTACTAGCTAGCTAGCTAGCTAGCTGCCATCTCTTTAATTATCATGCTTGATTAATTATTATCTAATCAAATTCCATTCTCGTAAAGGCCCCAAGCGGTAGCGAGGGACTGATCTGTGTGCATTTCTTGCTTGCGAGAACATTCGCATGATGGCGTCCGAAAGGAGCAGATCTCAAAGACAGGAATGGGTACGCTTGTCGTAACACTATTCACAATTTTTACACCATTATCGATATCTAGTCACACAACTAATACACATGCATATTGATCTCCTTCTTAACAGTTCAAAGAGGTGCGGAGAAGCTCATAGAAACGGAGCGCCAGAGAAGCACTTCAAGAGAGAAATAAGCGGGATTTTTGCTCGACCAGGTCATAAATCCAAGG
Source organism: Aegilops bicornis (assembly GCA_021605145.1). NCBI lineage: Eukaryota > Viridiplantae > Streptophyta > Magnoliopsida > Poales > Poaceae > Aegilops > Aegilops bicornis. The sequence goes on from JAHIAL010000008.1 coordinate 2,357,545, forward strand.
GAGAATACTATTACCCGCCACGCCCCCATGAAAACCACTTCCAATTGTCATCGTGTTCAAGAGCACCAATTAGGCTAATGCCACTGGCTCAAGGCAACATGCATATGTAGGAGAAATTGTATATAGCTATATATGTGTGTCTGTGTGAATTAATTTAGATTCTGGTGTGTGAGACATTTATTATATATATATATATATGCATGTTTGGTTCTATTAGAAATTCTATATATATATATATATATATATATATATATATATATATATATATATATATATATATATATATATATATGCATGACGTGTACAATGTGTAGTATCGTAAAATACCAGCAAATCTAAAAAGAATTAAATTGATAACACAAATTTAATTGAAAAATAAAAATAAAACAAAACTCCATTAAATATTTAGTACTGCTGGTGTTACCAACCGTACTACAGGGCTCCTGCCCCCGAGCTGGCTCGTGCCATGTGGTTGGTTTTAGCACGTTCATGCTGAACCCGGTACTAAAGGGGGGGGGGCTAAGAGGTTCTGACGAACCGCTACGTGCGTTCTGCACTAGTGGGAGTATAATAAATGCTCATTAACTTGATTTTTTTTTTTTAAAACGAGGCAAAAGACTTGCCATTTTCATTGATTAAGAAGAAGAGTATTGCCCGGTTAATTAATGGAAAACCGGGCTAAAACCGATACAACACAACCCACATGACATGGGCACCACCGGCCAACCTGGCCACCGACATGGAACAGAATCCACGACGGCACATGCCAACAGATGGCCACACTCGCAAGCAACCGACAGCTCCGACTTTGACGACGAGAAACAGAAGGGAAATATGCAGGACTTGCGCCGACCGTGCCTTCCGCAAACGACCGCATTAACTTGATTTTAATACCTTTAGTATTTGGATCCAAGCATGGGTGAGGCTAGTAAGTTTTAGTCCCACTACTTTTAGTCATGGGACTAAAATGTATCAAGCACCCTCTTAATGCACTGATGTAATAATGGACGTGCAATCACGGGCTAGTCTCCTACTCCCTCCGATCCATATTAATTGTCCCTGATTTAGTTGTTTATGGTGTTGTTACTGTAAGCAGGGGCAATTGTCCCGTTAAAGTTTAAAAATGCACCCTCTGTTCCTAATATAGTGGCAGTTCCATTTAAGTTGATGTCCCCGCAAAAAGAAAAAAGTTGATGTCATTTCCTTGCATCCCACTCACGTGTAAGCATGCAGCGTCCTGCCATAGCCATAATGTGCATACATCTGGCTATTTAGAGAAGGATGGTTGTCTTCGGGGGGAATCGATCTCCAACGTAACGTAAGATTTTTGTTTGTTATGTCCAAGGAATGTGGAATAGATGATTATTTTAGATGTTTTAGATGATTATTTTACTTGACAACATTGTCCCGAGTCAAACATAACATCGCTCGGATCGCCCCCCGCTCGGGCAACTCGAACTTCCCAACCCTAGCCATTGCCGGGGCCTAGCCCATCCTCCAACCCTCCTCCCGCCGCCGCCGGAGGATGCCGCCGGCTTGCGCCCGGAGGCCGATGGCGGTGGCGGGGGCTCTTACTCCCTCCCGCGTCTCAGGAGTGGCGGGAACCCAACATGCGTGGAGGTGCGGCCGATCTAGAAGTGACGGTGTTGGCTTCGACGGCGGCGGCGGTCGGCCCTGCCTCGGGCCAAGGGCGGCTGCTGCGGCGGCTGGCCTGGAACGGGCGGCGACGCGATGCGGTCTTCGGCGGCATGTCATCTGGCTTTAGATCGGCGGCGTCGAGAGCCTGGTGGACTGGTTGACGGCACCCATGGCAAATCTGTTCTGGCCGGTGTAGCCAGTGGTGGTGGTCATCTTCTTCGTCGGCGGTGGCCGGCCAGAAGCTTGGTGACCAGATCTCGAGATCCATCATCTAGTCCCGGCTGCGAGTTGGGGAGACATGGTTGCGGGTGAAAACCGAGCCGACGCTAGGCGATGGCAGTGTTCTACGCCTTTACCTTGATGAAGGCATCATCGTGTAACTATTATCGACCCACTCGTGCTGCTCCGGAGGAAACCCTAGGATCTGGTGTTCCAGATCGGACGATGGCGGCACTGCAGTGTCGGTTCTCTCTTGGGAGCATCGTTTGTGGAACAACGCTGGAAGTCAGAGGCAGGAGGTGGAGCGGCTTCGTCTTGCACAGAGCTTCGGTGGAGATGTCAAGTCATGTCCGACCGACAGGTGCTACGCTTGGTCATGCCTGGTCGACAGGTGCTATGCACGACAGATCCTCCAAGGACTTCAAGCTGTGTCGGCTGGTGATACTTGGCAGCATGGCGCTGAGGTGTATCAGTGGCGACCGCGACTTGTTCAGCTGTTTGCGCGCAGGGAGGAGGTGTCATTGGGTGCCGTGGTGGCATCGATGATAGCTGGACCGAGCAAGGTTGATGCATCAGTACAGTTATGAAGATGGAGCGGTCGCAGTTGGCGGCAGCGGCCTCTGAGAGCACGCCGGACCAGTGTGTGCCCCATACCCGACAAGTGGCTAGGTTGGGGTCTCAAGCTTAGATGTTAGGCTTGGTTGCGATGTCTGTTTGGTATTAGGCCCAGGCTATCTGCGCCCCTTCATCAACTGGATAGGTATAGCGACAATTTGTTGCTTATATGGCGGCTTTAATCTTACTGTTGTATTGATTTTGTAAGGTCTTGTGAGAATAATTAATAAAGTAGCCGTATGCATTGCCCAGATGCAGAGGCCGGGGGTCATCCTCCTTTTCTAAAAAAAAGAAAAAAAATAAGATGCTATTAACATTTACAACAGTAAATAAGTGCTTTGTGGAAACATACGATCAAATTGGATAATCCGCCTTAAAAAAGAGAAAAGTATATTGTTTATCCTTCAACTTTTGGTGGAGTCCAAATTTAGCCCTTAAACTTTGAAACTAGATAACTTGCACCTTAACTTTTAAAACAGGGTTTAGTCCTTCACCGAGTCCTTCAGGTTGTTTCCGTGCTGAGTCAACCCGGTTTTGACTCGTAAGTCTAACACAACATCCACCTCATCATCTTCATCTTACTGGAGTCGAGGATTTCATCGAACACTTCATAGGCAGCCGATGCCTAGGTGCTTGTCATCTCGTCCATCCCGCCAGTCATGGTGCTCAACCCCCACGTCCAGCAGCAGCCTTCCAAGATCCCATGGCTGGCGGCCAGTAGCAACTCGCGGGGGCCGCGGTGATAGTTGGAAAGCTGGCCTGCGCGGCATGGATACGGCGGTGGAAGGGCGGGCCGGCCGCATACAGCAGCCTGAGAGCAACTCTAGCAGATCCCGCATCCCGTCCCGACCTGTAAAATAACAGTCAAAATACGGGTCGGGGCGGAAAAACCAGCCCGATCAGACCCCGCATCCCGCCCCGGTCCGCATAAAATTTTAGGGGCGCGGCAAAATCCTGACCCCAACCTGGGAAAACACGGGTTTCCCCCTCACGGCTGCAGTGTCCTGCATATAAGCGGAAGCAGTTGGTGGGGGAGACATTTCATCCCGTGCTTACTCCCACCAACCACCTCTCCTCTCCCCCCACGTGTCGCCGCCGGCCGCCGCCAAAGATTCCGGCGACAGAAGCCAGCAGGAGCACGCCGGAAGACCGCCACGCGCACGAGGCCTCCCCTCCCTTCCCCGCGCTGGCGGGTCAGCGGATTTGCAGATCTGCGGCACTTCATCGCGGGCCGCCGGATTTGGCTTTTGCAAGCCGCCGGTTACTGTCCCAGGCGATGGAGTGGTCGGGGAGCCACTCCCGCAGCCCAGGCACGGGCGCATCGCCGCATGCAGGCACCGGTTCGTCCGCCCGCCGCCGCCGAAGGTTTGCGGGCATGGACTCGTCTGGCCGTCCACCGGGCTCGGCGCTCGTGCAGCGTCTTTGTGGCCTGCCGATGCCGCTCATAGAGTGCGATGACTGCCCGCGCCAAGCACCACGGATGGGTGTTCTACAAATGCGAAAACGACGGGGTACGTGCACTTGCGGTAGATCGTTCCATAGCTCATTCTTTAGTTCAATTGCGGTAGCTCACTTCGAGCTTTCTCATTCTTTTGTGTAGGACGATGGATGCTCATTTTGGTTTTGGAAAGGCCAATATATTGATTTGTTGATAGAAATAAACTTAATAGATGTTAGTGCACTCCTTAGTACAATCGAAGGCAATGATGCGGCTGCATGTGTAACTAGAGGGGAAGCAACGTCTACTTCTTTGGAACCAAAGATGAAGAATGAAGAAAGCAAGATCAAGAATCCGCAGATCAACAATGAGTGCATGGAGAAGATATTGCTTCAACTAGTGGGAGCAGTTATGGAAGTTGGAAATCTTCTGAAATGCATACTTGTGGTTCTTGTTTTCTTTGGTTTTGCTATTCTAGCCAAGATTTGGTGATATCTTTTGTATCTAATTTTGTTGCAAAAGCAAAGAAAAGCATTATGCTAGATCAATTTAAGTTGCAAATCTAAGTTTTACGGGCCGGGAGGAGCTGCGCCAGATCAGAACCCGCAGAAGTCGACCCGTAATAAAAGTATATTCCGCGAATATACTTTTTTACGGGTCCATTATGCGGGGTCTGCATCTGTGCCAGCCCATGCTCGCCCGCAAAAGCGGTTTTGCGCGAACTACAAAGACGTTTTGCGGGTCGGCGGGATGCGGAATCTGCTAGAGTTGCTCTGAGCTATGCCGCCATTGCACGTGCACCCAAATCAGCCATAGAAGCCTCCTGAGCAACGCGTCGGAGCTCGTGCTCGGGTGCTCAAGGAGGCATCGAGGTGAGGTGCACCAACCTATCAATAGAAGTCACCTCGACACCTCGGCCTTGCCCTTGCCACAGCACGCGGCGCACCAATGTGGCCCCGGACGCGAAAGCGCTATGAAGCTCGAGGGAAAGCACCACCGCGGCAAGTAACGTGTGGCTGCTTGTCGGAAGCAGCCAGACCACCGTTGAGCTCGGCGCGCACTCTAGGCGGCGCTGGTTTCTGAAGGGGAGCTCCAGAGCACGCTGGCGCCAGCTTAGTCACCTGCATGGCTGGCGCGCCGTGTCGCCGCTGTCAGATTGGTGCGGCTAGCGGCGGTGCGCACAGAGGTTGGCAAGCAGCAAGGAACTGCGCCATGGCGAGGTGCACGGGGCTATCAGTGCTGGAGCAGCACTGTTGCAAATCTAAGTTTTACGGACCGGGAAGAGCTGCGCCAGATCAAAACTCCGCAGAAGCCGCACCCGCGAAAAAAAAATCCATGAATATGCTTTTCACGGGTCCATTATGCGGGGTCTGCATCTGTGACAGCCCGCACCGGTCCGCAAAAACGGTTTTGCGCGAACTGCAAACGCATTTTACGGGCCGGCGGGATGCGGGGTCTGCTAGAGTTGCTCTGAGCCATGCCACCATTGCACGTGCACCCAAATCAGCGATAGAAGCCTCCTGAGCAACGTGCCGGAGCTTGTGCTCGGGTGCTCAACGAGGCATCGAGGTGAGGTGCACCAACCTATCAATAGAAGCCACCTTCACCTCGACACCTGCCTTGCCCTTGCCACAGCATCGTGTGCACCAATGTGGCTCCCCGACGCGAGCGCTATGAGCTCGAGGGAAAGCACCACCGGCGGCAAAGTAACGCGTGGCTGCTTGTCGGAAGCAGCTAGACCACCGCCGAAGCTCGATGCGCACTTAGGGCGGCGTTGGTTTCCTGAAGGGGAGCTCCAGAACGACGCAGGCGCCAGCTTAGTCACCTGCATGGCTGGCGCGCCGCGGTCGCTTCGTGATTGGTGCGGCAAGCGGCGGTGCGCACAGAGGTTGGCAGGCAGCCGGGAACTGCGCCATGGCGAGGTGCACGGGGCTATCAGTGCTGGAGCGGCACTGTTGCACGCTGCCAGCGGTGAGAAGGCGGCGCCGGCTTCGAGTGGCCAGTACGTAGGCAGCCCACGATGCGGCCACGGCAGCATGTGGTAGCTAGCAGGACCATCTGATGGTAGGCACGCATCGTGTGTTTGATGAAATGCCCAAACAGAAATAGGGAGAAGAGATAGGGCCAGGTTGGGGAGAGAAATACCGCCACGTGGATGAAAAACCAGTCAAAACCACAATGAGTCAGCAGTAATACCGGGTCAGCCAAGATGATAGACTAAACTTGTCCGATTTTTATTGTTATGGGTGCAAATTGTCTGGTTTTAGACTTGAAGAACTAAATCTGGACTCCACCAAGAATTGAGTAACGAAAAGTATACTTTATCTATTAGAAAGTACGATCAAATTGAATATGATTTACGACAATATCTAGAGCGTTCTATATTAAGGATTTTAAGTCTTGAAGCTACCTGTGTTGAGTCGTGGGCGGGCAGGTTGGCACGGCGCAGACGCAGTCTCCACATTCCTTCAGCACCCTCATGTTGCTCCGACAACAACATGAAACCGCACGCAGCGGCTGGAGCGTGGGAGAAATTAGGAAAGATGGAGAGCTGCTTATGCTCGTCGTGTTTTTATAGTACCAGTACGTACCAATTCAATGCCCACACGTCCATGGCACTTCCATTGATTCTTTGCTTGACTGGCACAACTCCGCTTTGCTTGCAGCTGGGTCGACGGAAGATTCCGCTAGCTTAGAATAATACACATGCACGCAAACTAAAGAGCATGCCAGTGGAGGAACTGCATCAATCATATCTTACGAGGCAAGCTTTCGCTCTACTTTATACAGAATAAACCATATAGTCAAACAATGCAATGTGCAAAAAATTCCCTTACAAACTGATTAGATAACAGAAAAACACAATGACCAAAGACAGCACATCACCAAGAATGCCTTGTCAAACAGCACCAACATGCCGCGGATCATAAACACGGGAGAGGCAGAACCACAACTAAATCAAACATAAGAACCGACAATCTATTTAACTTCGTGACTTTTTTTTTTGAACTGGCATTACCCTTTCCATTGCAAACAACGGAAATACAACCAGTTCCGAGAACAGAGTCAGGAGGAGGGAAAGAGGTAAGGCGAGTTCAAGCATTACCAGGAAACCCACTGCAATTCGGTCGTCGTCGACCCGAATGCTGTGGGGTGAAAACCTGGTAACACATACAGTTCAAGAGCAACAAGCTCCAGTACACCCAAAAGAGACAAACATGCCAACACGACAAAAGATCACAAAGCGAAAACTAAAAAGCCACTATGAAGGAAGAAGGCCCTCCCAGCTGCACGATCCTTCAAGCTCCTCCAATCGGCTGGGCGGCCCCCCGGCAAAGCCTCATCAGCTGCATTGTGCTGGTTCTGATCATCTCGGCACCTGATCGAAGCTTGTCAGCGTCTTCACCTTTCTGACAGTCTTGTCCAGTACAAAAGAAAAGAGCACATGGAGAACACGATTTCAAAAGGAGACTTGATTTGCTTTTTTTCAAATGTAGCCTTATTGCGAGCGAGCCAGATTGCCCAGCACGCGGCTGCAAGTCCAACCGTATAGAACTTGCCCTCTCCAGGAAGAAAGGAGTGGCACCAAGCAAAGAATTGCCAATAGTTATCTGGACATCTATCGGTGCCAATAGCCACCCCAATAGATCGCCACACCACTCTTTGCAACAGAACAAGTAAAGAACAAGTGCTGGGAAGTCTCAATCTCATTGCAAAAAGAACAAACAGGATTCCCAGGCCAATTCCTATGGCGCATCACCTGTCCAGTCAACACCGCGTCTTGCGAAAGCTGCCACATAAAAATTTTAATCTTGAGAGGAATTTTGGCCTTCAAAATCCACTTATAGTGGCACCCGTTGAGAGGATTTTCAAGCCATTTGTAAACAGATTTGGTACTGAATTTACCATTCTGGTATAAACTCCAAACCACTCGATCGTCTTTGTCAGTAAGACGCAGGTTGTTAACTGTATCTAAGATTGTCCCCCATTGTTCAGCAAGAGCAGGATTAAGCCTGCGCCTGAAAAAGGAGTCGGTCTCCACACTTAGCACTTGTTTAATGGTACACTCAGGACATTACAGATATTAAAGAGCTGCGGATATTGATCCTTAAACGGAAGCAGTCCGTTAATAGGATCGCCCACACCCTAGCAATGTTCCCGGATTCAGTAATAACTTTTCTACCAGCCATATAAATCTCCTTGACTTTCAATAGGGCTTTCCAACTCGGAGAGTCAAAAACCTTGGGGCGACATCCGCTACTGTTTTATTCCGCAAGTAGCGAGCATGAATAATATCTTGCCACACCCCACTTTGTGTTTCAAGCTTCCACCACCATTTCACCATCAGACTGATGTTCTGTTTATGCAAGTCCTTAATCCCTAGGCCACCTTTCTCTTTGGATTTGCAAATTCTGCTCCATTTCACAAGATAATATCTTTTCTTCTTGTTACAACCCTGCCAGAAGAATTTTCTTCTATGCTTATCCAGTTTTTCAATAAAAGTTTTGTTCATCAACCACATAGACATATGATACAGTGATAGCTGGGTGACAACCGAGTCTAAAAGGGTGCGTCTCCCTCCCATGGAGGCAGCATTGCCCACCCAAGCTTAGAATCTTTTCAGATATTTGCACACAATGAACTCCCAGTCAGAGTTCCTCAATGAGGTGTAACTAACAGGCATGCCCAAGTATTTGATGGGGAAGCTACCTACATCACAATTAAAGAGGTCGGCATGTTGCTTAATAACAGTATCGTCTCCCCCAACAGTCAAAATCTCACTTTTTTGAAAATTAACTTTCAAACCTGACATCATTTCAAACATGTACATCAGCAACTTCAGGTTAACTGCTTTGACGATGTCATGCTCGAGACAAATAATTGTGTCATCCGCATATTGGAGAACCGCAACTCCATCAGGGATCAAATCCGCAGCTAAGCCAACCAACAGCTTATTATGTTGTGCATTCTTAATCATCTTTGTGAGACATTTAGCAGCTAAGTTAAACAGGAATGGGGAGTGAGGGTCGCCTTGACGTACCCCTTTAGCACTTTGAAAATACGGACCTACACAATTGTTCAATTTAATGCTAACCGTGCCATTCTGAAGGATCTGGTTAATCCACCCACACCAAGTTTCATTGAATCCCCACAGCTTATGACACTCTAGCAAGAAGTCCGAGTTAACCTTATCATACGCCTTTTCAAAATCCAGTTTCAACACCACGCCAACCCTTTTTTTCACATGAGTGTAGTTTAGGATCTCATGAAGCGAAAGAACACCATCCATGATGCTTCTCCCTTTGACAAAAGCATTCTGGACTGGGCTAATTAGTTTATCGGATACAATCAAACCCGGCTATCTAGGACTTTTGTGATGAGCTTGTATGGGCATCTAAGCAAACATATAGGTCTGAACTATTGGATTTTGTCAGCCCCGGAAAGCTTCGGGAGCAACGTGATAATCCCATAATTCAACCTCTGCACATCCAACTCCCCTCGATGAAAGTGCCTAAACAAGGCCATGATTTCCTCCTTAACTATATCCCAACATACCTGGTAGAATTCTACCGGGATATTATCAGGACCTGGGGCCCTAGTGCAGGCCATGTCAAACAAAGCCTCCTTGACCTCCTCCTCCGAGAACTCTCTACACAGGTCATTATTATCCTCCTCACTCAGCCTTTCCTCAGGCGCCCAAGTGTCAGGAGCAAGATGAAACTGATTCCCAGGAGTAGGACCGAACAGTTCTTTGTAGAACTCCGTGGCATGCTCAATCAGCTTATCAATTCCCTCAATCTCCACGTCACCAGCCTTAAGGGAGTGGATCGTGTTTTTTCGTTTACGTCCATTCGCTATACGATGGAAATAATCAGTGTTCAAGTCCCTTTGAGCAACCACCGCCAGGTGATTGTTGTAGACAACATATTTCCTCATTTACAAGAAGCTCATTAAGCTCAAAACAAATAACAATCTTTCTACTATATAGCTAAGTGGAAAGAGTGGACTCTTATACTACTTATTCCAGCATCTCCAGCTCAATCCGAAGGTCTTCCTTTCTCTTTTTATCGTGACCAAATCTATCCGAACCCCATCCTTTAAAGTACGACTTAAATCTCTTGAGTTTGATGTTTAAAACATCAATGGGATCAGAAGAAAAAACCCTACGAGACCAAATTTTCTGGACCAACGGTATGAATCTGTCATCTTTGACCCAAGATAGGTCGAACCGAAACTCTGTGGGTTTCGGAGCCTCATGTCCCTCCTCACCCGTGGACAATAACAGGGGGTTATGGTCTGAGATCTCACGAACCAACTTTCTGACAGAGACCAAAGGGAACAGATCCTCCCAGGACTCAGACATCAGGATGCGATCAAGCTTCTCCAAAGTGGGATGGGCTTGGTTATTAGTCCAGGTGTACTTACCACCACTAATGTGAATTTCTCTAAGTGCCAAGGTATTAATAATGGATTTGGAAATATCAGACGATTTGTGACTTCTATATGAAACCACCCAGCGGTGGAGGACGAAAAAAAACTATGGTAGGACAAACCTAAGGCATAAAAAAGATCGATACGTCATGCCTGCCTCTCCCTTAGTTCAGGTGACTCCCCTCTCTCTCTCTCTCTCTCTCTCTCTCTCTCTCTCCATCATGTCGTGGGTGACTATGGTGCCGCCATCGAGACAATGGTTTATTTTTTGATTCTGTGGTGGTGTTCTTGTGCCTACCACAATCTTGGAATTGTGATGATCTTTCTTGTCGATGAATTGGTTTTCTCGTAATTCGGTGGCAGGTTCTTTATTTGTACTGCATGCTGCAGGTTTTGTAATGGTGCCCATGCTTAGTTTCTATAGCATCCATATGCTATGATTCAAACTTTTTAATGGCTATAAAATAAAACAAGTTCTATAGTGCCGTTGTGTATTGATAGAACAAGTGTTATCTTTTTCTTGGAATCAATCATATTATGTGTTGGAAATATGCCCTAGAGGAAATAATAAATTATTTATTATTATTATATCTCCTTGTTCATGATAATCGTTTATAATCCATGCTATAATTGTATTGATAGGAAACTCAGATACATGTGTGGATACATAGACAACACCATGTCCCTAGTAAGCCTCTAGTTGACTAGCTCGTTGATCAATAGATGGTTACGGTTTCCTGACCATGGACATTGGATGTCGTTGATAACGGGATCACATCATTAGGAGAATGATGTGATGGACAAGACCCAATCCTAAGCCTAGCACAAAGATCGTGTAGTTCAGATGCTAAAGCTTTTCTAATATCAAGTATCATTTCCTTAGACCATGAGATTCTGCAACTACCGGATACCGTAGGGAATGCTTTTGGGTGTACCAAACGTCACAACATAACTGGGTGGCTATAAAGGTGCACTACGGTATCTCCGAAAGTGTCTATTGGGTTGGCACGAATCGAGATCGAATTTGTCACTCCGTAACAGTAGAGGTATCTCTCGCCCACTCGGTAGGACATCATCATAATGTGCACAATGTGACCAAGGGGTTGATCACAGGATGATGTGTTACGGAATGAGTAAAGAGACTTGCCGCAGAACGAGATTGAACAAGGTATCGGCATACCGACGATCGAATCTCGGGCAAGTATAACACCGCTAGACAAAGGGAATTGTATACAGGATCGATTGAGTCCTTGACATCGTGGTTCATCCGATGAGATCATCGTGGAACATGTGGGAGCCAACATGGGTATCCAGATCCCGCTGTTGGTTATTGACCGTAGAACGCCCTTGGTCATGTCTGCATGGTTCCCGAACCCGTAGGGTCTACACACTTAAGGTTCGATGACGCTAGGGTTATAGGGAATAGATGTATGTGGTTACCGAATGTTGTTCGGAGTCCCAGATGAGATCCCGGACGTCACGAGAAGTTCCAGAATGGTCCGGAGGTAAATATTGATATATAGGAAGTATGGTTTTGGCCATCGGAAGTGTTCCGGACATCATCGGTAGTGTCCCGTGACCACCGGAGGGGTCCGGGGGTCCACCGGGAGGGGCCACGGGCCCCGGAGGCATACATGGGCCAAGTATGAGAAATGACCAGCCCCTAGGTGGGCTGGGGCGCCTCCCCACCAAGGCCCATGCGCCTAGAGAGAAGAGGGGGCAAACCCTAGGGCAGATGGGCCCTAAAGGCCCATGCCTGGTGCGCCTCCCTCTCCCCCCCACTTGGCCGCCACCCCAGATGGGGATTGGGGCTGCCGCCACCCCTAGGGAGGGAACCCTAGGTGGGGGCGCAGCCCTCCCTCTCCCCCTATATATAGTGGAGGCAAAGGGGCAGCCCAATACACGGTTCTTCTCTCTCACATGCAGCCCTACCTCTCTTTCTCCTCCTCTCCGGGTGCTTGGCGAAGCCCCTCAGATTGCCATGCTCCTCCACCATCACCACGCCTGTTGTGCTTCTGCTGGACAGAGTCTTCCCAACCTCTCCCTCTCTCCTTGCTGGATCAAGGCATGGGAGACGCCACCGGCTGCATGTGTGTTGAACAGCGGAGGTGCCGTCCGCTCGGGCACTAGGATCTCCGGTGATTTGGATCACGACGAGCACGGCTCCTTCAACCCTGCTCTCTTGAACGCCTGGCTTAGCGATCTACAAGGGTATGTAGATGCACTCTCCTTCCCTTGTTGCTAGTCTCTCCATAGATAGATCTTGGTGACTCAGAGGAAAATTTTGAATTTCGCCACGCTCCCCAACAAAGGGCATCATGAGCTAGGTCTATTGCGTAGATTCTATGCACGAGTAGAACACAAAGTAGTTGTGGGCGTTGATTTTGTTCAATATGCTTACGGTTACTAGTCCAAACTTGATTCGGCGGCATTGTGGGATGAAGCGGCCCAGACCGACCTTACACGCATAATTTACGCGGAGATGTGTTCCACCGACTTACATGCACTTGTTGCATAAGGTGGATAGCGGTGCCGCCTCTCCCACTTTAGTCGATCGGATTCGATGAAAAGGATCCTTATGAAGGGTAAATAGCAATTGGCATATCATGTTGTGGCTTTTATGTAGGTAAGAAACGTTCTTGCTAGAAACCCATAGCAGCAGCTATGTAAAACATGCAAACAACAATTAGAGGACGCCTAACTTGTTTTTGTAGGGTATGCTATGTGATGTGATATGGCCAAGAAGAATGTGATGAATGATATGTGATGTATGAGATTGATCATGTTCTTGTAATAGGAATCACGATTTGCATGTCGATGAGTATGACAACCAAATAGGAGCCATAGGAGTTGTCTTTATTTATCGTATGACCTGCGTGTCATTGAACAACGCCATGTAATTACTTTACTTTATTGCTAACCGGTAGCCATAGTAGTAGAAGTAATAAGTTGGTGAGACAACTTCATGGAGACACGATGATGGAGATCATGGTGTCATGCCGGTGACGATGATGATCATGGAGCCTCAAGATGGAGATCAAAGGAGCAAAATGATATTGGCCATATCATGTCACTTTTGATTGCATGTGATGTTTATCATGTTTATGCATCTTATTTGCTTAGAACGACGGTAGTAAATAAGATGATCCCTCATTAAAATTTTAAGAAAGTGTTCCCCTAATCGTGCACTGCTATAAAGTTCGTTGCTTCAAGCACCACGTGATGATCGGGTGTGATAGATTCTAACATTCACATACAATGGGTGTAGGCCAGATTTACACACGCTAAACACTTAGGTTGACTCTGACGAGCCTAGCATGTATGCATATGGCCTCGAAACACAAGAGACCAAAAGGTCGAGCATGAGTCGTATGGTAGATACGATCAACATGAAGATGTTCACCGATGATGACTGGTCCGTCTCACGTGATGATCGTACACTGCCTAGTTGACTTCGGATCATGTAATCACTTAGATGACTAGAGGGATGTCTATCTCGAGTGGGAGTTCATAAGATGAACTTAATTATCCTGAACATAGTCAAAAGATTCTTGCAAATTGTGTCGTGGCTCGCGCTTTAGTTCTACTGTTTTAGATATGTTCCTAGAGAAAATTTAGTTGAAAGTTGATAGTAGCAATTATGCGGACTGGGTCCGTAAACTGAGGTTTGTCCTCGTTGCTTCGTAGAAGGCTTATGTCCTTAATGCACGCCGGTGTCTGAACCTCGAACGTCAGTTCGTGGATGTTGCGTAACATTTGACATACACGCTTTTGATAACTACGTTATAGTTCAGTTAAAAGGTTTAGAGTTGCGGCACCAAAGCCGATTTCAAAACGTCATGAAACATATGAGATGTTTCGAGGGCTGAAATTGGGATTTCAAGTCAGGCTCACGCCAAGAGGTATAAGACCTCCGACGCATTTTCTTAGCTTGCAAACTAAGGGAGAAAAGCTCAATCATTGAGCTTGTGCTCAGATTGTCTGAGTGCAACAATCACTTGAATCGAGTGGGAGTTGATCTTCCAGAGATAGTGATGTTTCTCCAAACTCATTGCCACCAAGCTGCTAGAGCTTCGTGATGAACTATAACAAATCAGGGATAGATATGATGATCCTTGAGATATTCGCGATGTTTGACACCGCAAAAGTAGGAATCAAGAAGGAGCATCGATTGTTGATGGTTGGTGAAACCACTAGTTTCAAGAAGAGCAAGGGCAAGAAGGGATACTTCATGAAACAACAAATCAGCTGCTGCTCTAATGAAGAAACCCAAGGTTGAACCCAAACCCGAGACTAAGTGCTTCTGTAATAAGGGGAACAGCCACTGGAGCAGAATTACCCTAGATACTTGGTAGATGAGAAGGCTGGCAAGGTCGATAGAAGTATATTGGATATACATTAAGTTAATATGTACTTTACTAGTACTCCTAGTAGCACTGTGGTATTAGATACCGGTTCGTTGCTAAGTGTTAGTAACTCAAATAAAAGGCTACGGAATAAACAGAGACTAGCTAAAGGTGAGATGACAATATGTGTTGGAACTGTTTCCAAGTTTGATATGATCAAGCATCGTATACTCCCTCCACCATTGAGATTGGTGTTAAACCTAAATAATTGTTATTTGGTGTTTGCGTTGAGCATAGACATGATTGGATTATGTCTATCGCAATATGTTTATTCATTTAAGGAGAATAATGGTTACTCTGGTTTTTGAATAATACCTTCAATGGTATTGCACCTAAAATGAATGATTTATTGAATCTCGATTGTAGTGATACACATGTTCATGCCAAAAGATACATGATAGTAATGATAGTACCACCTACTTGTGGCACTGCCATGTAAGTCATAAAACGCATGAAGAAGCTCCATGTTGATGGATCTTTGGACTCACTCATTTTTGGAAAGTTTGAGACATGCAAACCATGTCTATTGGTATGTACGCATGAAGAAACTCCATGCAGATGGATCGTTTGGACTCACTTGATTTTGAATCACTTGAGACATGCAAATCATACCACATGGGCAAGATGACTAAAAGCCTCGCTTTCAAAGAATATGGAACAAGAGAGCAACTTGTTGGAAGTAATACATTTTGATGTGTGTCATGTCCAATGAGTGTCGAGGCACGCAATGGATATCGTTATGTTCTTTACTTCACGTGATGATTTGAGTAGATGCTAAGTGTATTTACTTGATGAAACACAAGTCTGAATCATTGAAAGGTTCAAGTAATTTCAGAGTGAAGTTGAAGATCATCGTGACAAGAGGATAAAATGTCTATGATATGATCATAGAGATGAGTATCTAAGTTACGAGCTTTGGCACGCAATTAAGACATTGTGGAAATTGTTTCAAATTAATACCGCCTGGAACACCATAGTGTGATGGTGTGTCCGAACATCATAGTTGCACCCTATTGGATATGGTGCATACCATGATGTCTCTTATCGATTACTACTATCGCTCATGGGTTAGGCATTAGAGACAACCGCATTCACTTTAAAATAGGGCACCACGTAATTCCGTTGAGACGACACCGTTTGAACTATGGTTTGGAGAAACCTAAGTTGTCGTTTCTTAAAAGTTTGGGGTTGCGACGCTTATGTGAAAAAGTTTCAGGTTGACAAGCTCGAACCCAAAGCGGATAAAATGCATCTTTATAGGACACCCAAAACTGTTGGGTATACCTCCGAATTCAGATCCGAAAGCAATAGGGATTGTTTCTAGAAACAGGTCCCTTCTCGAGGAAAAGTTTCTCTTGAAAGAATTGAGTGGGAGGATGGTGGAGACTTGATGAGGTTGTTGAACCATCACTTCAACTAGTGTGTAGCAGGGCACAGGAAGTTGTTCCTGTGGCACCTACACCAATTGAAGTAGAAGCTTATGATAGTGATCATGAAACTTTGGATCAAGTCACTACCGTACCTCGTAGGGTGACAAGGATGCTGCATTACTGTGAGTGGTATAGTAATCCTGTCTTGAAGGTCATGTTGCTAGACAACAATGGACCTACGAGCTATGGAGAAGCAATGGTGGGCCCATATTCCAACAAATGGTTAGAAGCCATGAAATCCAAGATAGGATCCATGTATCAGAACAAAGCATGGACTTTGGTGGACTTGCCCGATGATCGGCAAGCCATTGAGATAAATGGATCTTTAAGAAGAAGACGGACATGGACGGTAATGTCACCGTCTATGAAGCTCGACTTGTGGCGAAGAGTTTTTCACAAGTTCAAGGAGTTGACTACGATGAGATTTTCTCATCCGTAGCGATGCTTAAGTCCATCGAAATCATGTTAGCATTAGCTGCATTTATGAAATCTGGCAGATGGATGTCAAAACGAGTTTCCTTACCAGTCTTCATAAGGAAAGGTTGTATGTGATACAATCAGAAAGGTTTTATTGATCCTAAGGATGCTAAAAGGTATGCTGGCTCCAGCGATCCTTCTAAGGACTGGAGTAAGCATCTCGGAGTTGAAATGTACGCTTTGATGAGATGATCAAAGATTTTGGGTTTATACAAAGTTTATGAGAAACTTGTATTTCCAAAGAAGTGAGTGGGAGCACTATCGAATTTCTCGATGAGTATATGTTGTTGACATATTGTTGATCAGAAATGATGTAGAATTTCTGGAAAGCATACAGGGTTATTTGAAAGGCGTTTTTCAATAGAAAACATGGAATAAAGCTGCTTGAACATTGAGCATCAAGATCTATGAGGATAGATCAAAAAACGCTAAATGGTACTTTCAAATGAGCACATACCTTGACATGATCTTGAAGGTGTTCAAGATGGATCAGTCAAGAAGGAGTTCTTGCCTGAGTTGTAAGGTATGAAGTTAAGAGTTAAAGCTCGACCACGGCAGAAGAGAGACAAAGGATTTAAGGTCGCCCCTATGTTTCGTATATAGGCTCTATAGTATGCTATGCCGTGTACCGCACCGAAGTGTGCCTTGACATGAGTCAAATATAGTACAAGAATGATCCAGGAATGGATCATTGGACAACGGTCAAAATTGTCCTTGGAGTAAATAAGGACATGTTTCTCGATTATGGAGGTGATAAAGAGTTCGGCGTACATTTGGAATAGCTCCAAGTGGAGCGTGGAAGCAGCATTTACAATATGACCTAGAGATTTGCGAAGTACATACGGATCTGAATGTTACAGATCCGTTGACTAAAACCTCTCTCACAAGCAAAACATGATCAAACCCCAAAACTCATTGAGTCTTAATCACATGATGATGTGAACTAGTTTAGTGACACTAGTAAACTCTTTGGATGTTGGTCACATGGCGATGTGACCTGTCAATGTTAATCACATGGCGATGTGAACTAGATTATTGACTCTAGTGCAAGTGGGAGACTGTTGGAAATATGCCCTAGAGGCAATAATAAATTAGTTATTATTATTATATTTCCTTATTCATGATAATCGCTTATTATCCATGCTATAATTGTATTGATAGGAAACTCGTGATACATGTGTGGATACATAGACAACACCATGTCCCTAGTAAGCCTCTAGTTGACTAGCTCGTTGATCAATAGATGGTTACGGTTTCGACCATGGACATTGGATGTCGTTGATAACGGGATCACAATATTAGGAGAATGATGTGATGGACAAGACCCAATCCTAAGCCTAGCACAAAGATCGTGTAGTTCAGATGCTAAAGCTTTTCTAATGTCAAGTATCATTTCCTTAGACCATGAGATTGTGCAACTCCGGATACCGTAGGGAATGCTTTGGGTGTACCAAATGTCACAACATAATCGGGTGGCTATAAAGGTGCACTACGGGTATCTCCGAAAGTGTCTGCGGTTGGCACGAATCGAGATCGAATTTGTCCCTCCGTGTAACGGAGAGGTATCTCCGGCCCACTCGGTAGGACATCATCATAATGTGCACAATGTGGCCAAGGGGTTGATCACAGGATGATGTGTTACGGAACGAGTAAAGAGACTTGCCGGTAACGAGATTGAACAAGGTATCGCATACCAATGCATCGAATCTCGGGCAAGTATAACACCGCTAGACAAAGGGAATTGTATACGGGATCGATTGAGTCCTTGACATCATGGTTCATCCGATGAGATCATCGTGGAACATGTGGGAGCCAACATGGGTATCCAGATCCGCCATTTGTTGGTTATTGACCGGAGAACGTCTCGGTCATGTCTGCATGGTTCCCGAACCTGTAGGGTCTACACACTTAAGGTTCGATGTCGCTAGGGTTATAGGGAATAGATGTATGTGGTTACCGAATGTTGCTCGGAGTCCCATATGAGATCCCGGACGTCACAAGGAGTTCCGGAATGGTCCGGAGGTAAAGATTGATATATAGGAAGTATGGTTTTGTCCACCGGAAGTGTTGCGGACATCACCGGTAGTGTATCGGGACTACCGGAGGGGTCCGAGGGTCCACCGGGAGGGGCCACGGGCCTCGGAGGCATACATGGGCCAAGTGTAAGAAGGGACCAGCCCCTAGGTGGGCTGGGCGCCTCCCAGCAAGGTCCATGCGCCTAGAGAGAAGAGGGGGCAAACCCTAGGCAGATAGGCCCTAAAGGCCCATGCCTGGTGCGCCTCCCTCTCCCCCCCACTTGGCCGCCACCCTAGATGGGGATTGGGGCTGCCGCCACCCCTAGGGAGGGAACCCTAGGTGGGGGTGCAGCCCTCCCTCTCTCCCTATATATAGTGGAGGCAAAGGGGCAGCCCAACACACGAAGTTCTTCTCCTTTTGGCGCAGCCCTACCTCTCTTTCTCCTCCTCTCCCGCGGTGCTTGGCGAAGCCTTGCAGGATTGCCATGCTCCTCCACCACTACCACGCCGTTGTGCTGCTGCTGGACGGAGTCTTCCCCAACCTCTCCCTCTCTCCTTGCTGGATCAAGGCATGGGAGACGTCACCGGGCTGCATGTGTGTTGAACGCGGAGGTGCCGTCCGTTCGGCACTAGGATCTCCGGTGATTTGGATCACGACGAGTACGACTCCTTCAACCCCTGCTCTCTTGAACGCTTCCGCTTAGCGATCTACAAGGGTATGTAGATGCACTCTCCTTCCCCTCGTTGCTAGTCTCTCCATAGATAGATCTTGTAGACTCGTAGGAAAATTTTGAATTTCTGCGACGTTCCCCAACAATAAACTCTGGTGTTACCTGCCCATTTTTAGCTATGAATCTTGATTATAATCATGTTTTGTTTATTCACGTGTATGAGGTTGTTTGTTGCACCGTATGAGTTTAAAATTTCGTATCTTGTCCCGGGCAGGTCCTCCATGAATCGCCTTTTCCAAAGGTCATGTTGATGCGCATTTGTTTTGTTTTTTTGTTAGTCTTCGAACTGGACACCTGATTCTGTTCAAAGACGTAGTTCCTTAGCTGAAATATGATGCATTTGTGGTCTGGCATTTTTGCTATGTGGTGGGCACTATGGACTAGCAAAAATGATGAGATATTTGAGCGCAAACCCATCAAGCATCAAACTTACCCCTTGCACCGTGTCATGTTTCTACTGCAGCAATCAAGGATTCAATGAAGTGCCAAGATGAAATTTAATGGCTATCAAATATGACAAAATGGTTGTTTATTGTGTAGTCTTGATGTGTATTATAGGATTTAGCATGTTATCTCTTAACTTCTATCCCCTTTTTTCAATTCTGGTATAATAACTAGTGCCATTGTTTTAGTATATTTAGGCCTGAAGTGCTAATTTAGCTACCTTTTATCAAATAGTGACATGATTACTTGATTCCTAGTGTTCTTGTAAGCATCTCAGATGCCATTGTTTTGTGACGCGGTCACTATATGAACCTTAGGTTTACCTTTATCAATTACTTCTTGTTGTGTCGGTTCCAACATCAGCGTTGAACGTGCTGGTTACTTTCTTCTGGTGATCTATTCCTGGATCACTATTGCACCCCCCTTGCTAAACTCATGGCAAGGTACACAACATGTTTAGTACACAACATGGCATACTTTATAGAACCTATGGCTGATGCATAGGGAATGACTTTCATTCTCTCTTTATATTATGTCGTGGTCGGGCTTTGAGTCTTACTCAACTTCACACTTTACAATACAGGCTAGAACTCCTTCTTTGACTGGTCCATTTTGAACTCCTTCAAAATCTTGTCAAGGTGTGTGCTTTGTGAAAGTCCTATTAAGCGTCTTGATCTATCTCTATAGAACTTGATGCCCGATACGTAAGTAGCATTACCGAGGTCTTTAATTGAAAAATACTTATTCAAGTATCCTTTTATGCTATCCAGAAATTCTACATCATTTCCAATCAACATATGTCATCCACATATAATATTAGAAATGCTATAGAGCTCCCACTCACTTTCTTATAAATACAGGCTTCTCCGAAAGTCTTTATAAAACCATAAGCTTTGATCACCTCATCAAAGCGCATATTCCAACTCCGAGATGCTTGCACCAATCCATAGATGGATCGCTAGAGTTTGCACACTTTGTTAGCACCTTTAGGATCGACAAAATCTTCTGGTTGCCTCATATACAACCCTTTTCTTAGAAATCCATCAAGGAATGCAGTTTTGACGTCCATTTGCCAGACTTCATAATCATAAAATGCGGCAATTGCTAACATGATTCGGACAGACTTAAGCATCACTACGGGTGAGAAAGTCTCATCGTAGTCAACTCCTTGAACTTGTCGAAAACCTTTTGCAACAAGTCGAGCTTTATAGACAGTAACTACCATCAGCGTCAATCTTCTTCTTGAAGAACCATTTATTCTTTATGGATCGCCGATCATCGGGCAAATCCACCAAAGTCCACACTTTGTTCTCATACATCCATCCTATCTCAGATTTCATTGCCTCAAGCCATTTATTGGAATCTGGGCTCATCATAGCTTCTTCATAGTTCATAGGTTCGTCATGGTCAAGTAACATAACTTCCGTAACATGATTACCGTACCACTCTCGATGCACGGATCGTGCTCACTGGTTGACTGTGAGGTTACCTGTAGCAACTTGATATGAAGTTTCATGATCATTATCATTAGCTTCCTCTCCGGTTAATTGTAGGCATCACGGGAACGAATTTCTCGGATGAGTTACTTTCCTAATTGAGAGAATGTACAGTTACCTCATCAAGTTCTACTTTCCTTCCACTCACTTCTTTCGAGAGAAACTCCTTCTCTAGAACGGTTCCATTTTTGGCAACAAATATCTTGCCTTCGGATCTGCGGTAGAAAATACCATAGTTCTAAACTCATCAACATCAGAAACTACCAGCAGCAAACCTAGAGCCCAACCACAACTACAAATCCAGAAGATAGAACCAAGTCAGGCATTAGCATTCAGAGGAAGGACATCACCAAGCAAAGGTCAGCCTCTAGAAAAATTCTGAAGCACGAGTCTAGTATCGCCATTACTAATTCTGAGAACTCCTGGTTTCCACCTTTGTGAAGCTCTATGCACTTCATTTCCCACATGTTGTATCACTATTACCCCCAACATCAGGACCCTTCGATTTCCTTTATCTACAGAATGGCGCAATAAGATATACAATGACATATCAAATTGATGTGAATAATAGGATTAAAATTGGGTTTCGTCTCAAACACAATATTATTCATGCATCTCCATATAGTCCGTAAGATGGCGTAAACCCCACAAATACCAGATTCTTGTTTATCTTTGAAAAACTTTTTAATCCAAACACCAAAACAAGTGTTTAAGTGTTTAAAGATTTCTCAAATCTAAAGGACATTTGAACAAAATCCAAACCAATTTAGCAACTAAGCATTTGAAAGAAAATGAACATACCACCAAGAGCAAAATATTTGTTTACCTATCCAACCTCTCCTCAGCAAACTGTATTTGGTTAATATCCTTTTCTTAACCATCAGCCATAAAACACTCTAATTTTTGGAGCAACTTTTATTTTCCACATACATTTCTGTTGGAAGCTACTGTATCATCAGATGTCAGCCAGGCTAAAAGTACACAATAACAAGTTGTCTATAGAAAAGATTTTATAGTGAAGACACCATCAGATGTCAACCACTAGTAGAAACAGGGTTTACGTTCGGGCAGAAAAGAGCATTAATCCCGGTTGCATTACGAACCGGGACTAATGTGAGCATTAGTCCTGGTTCGAGCGGCTAGGGCACCGTACAGGCACTGGTCCCGGTTCAAATGGGACCTTTAGTCCCGTTGGTGCCACGAACCAGGACTAAGGGGTGCGATGCCCATTAGTACCGGTTCGTGGCACCAACCGGTACTAAAGGTTAGACCTTTTGTCCTGCACTACTAGGAAAAGGCCTACTAATGGCGCACCAGTTTTGCCTACTAATGGCGCATCACTGGTGCGCCATTACTAGCACGCCATTAGTAATTTTTACTAATGGCACACCTCTGATGCGCCATTAGTATACGGTATACTAATGGCGCACCACCGGTGCGCCATTAGTATAGGCCACAAGGCGCCATTAGTATAGGCCACTGGTGCGCCATTAGTATTTTTTGAATTTTGAAGGCGGAAATAGTAGTGGCGCACCGCCTAACCCCCACCGTCTTGCCATTGCTATTTTTGAATTTTGAATTTGGATCTGGATCGTGATTTTTTAGCCCATTTTTTCCTAGTTTTTTTTGCTCGTTTTGGCATGATATTATTTCAAATTTTGTTCCTGTTTTTTGGATCTTGTCGCTCTTTTTTGCCGTGTTCATTTGCCGGAGAGGAGTTCACGGAGAGGAGGAGGAGGAGGTCACTGAGAGGCGCTCGGCTACATCGCCGAGAGGAGGAGGAGGTCGCGGAGAGGAGTTCACCAAGCATCGGAGAGGAGGA
Source organism: Aegilops bicornis (assembly GCA_021605145.1). Classification (NCBI taxonomy): domain Eukaryota; kingdom Viridiplantae; phylum Streptophyta; class Magnoliopsida; order Poales; family Poaceae; genus Aegilops; species Aegilops bicornis. Next base: position 2,380,708 of record JAHIAL010000008.1, read on the forward strand.
AGGAGAAACCATGAGGTAATGGGAGGAGAGGAGGGAGGAGGAGCTCACCGAGAGGAGGGAGGAAGAGCTCACTTGGGAGAGGAGGGAGGAGGAGGAGGAGGTCACGGAGAGGAGGAGGAGGTCATGGGAGAGGAGAAGGAGGTCGCGGAGAGGAGGAGAAGGAGTGGAGGAGAGGAGAGGAGGAGATGGAGTGGAGGAGAGGAGAGGAGGAGAGGAGAGGAGGAGATGGAGTGGAGGAGAGATGGAGTGGAGGAGGTGCCCAGCCAGCCATATATCACGACATACTAATGGCGCACTATGGGCCGGTCGCCATTAGTAACTTTTTTTTTTATTTTTGACTTACTTTGAATTTTGAAGGCGGGAAGATACTAATGGCGCACCATGGGCCGGGTGCGCCATTAGTAACTTTTTTTTTTATTTTTTGACTTATTTTAAATTTTGAAGGCGGAAGATACTAATGGCGCACCATGGGCAGGTGCGCCATTAGTGAGTTTGAATTTTTTGAATTTTTTGCCTCTCCGGATCTTAAAAGCCCGTATCTTTTTTTTCTGTTAGGTTTTGAGGATTTTGAAAATGTTTAACGGGTGCCATTAGTATGTTTTGGACAGGCGCACTAGTTCAAAAAAATTTATACTAATGGCGCACTCCACCGCCTGGTGCGCCATTAGTAATACAACTACTAATGGCGCACTTAAGCAGGATGCGCCATTAGTATGTTTGGACAGGCCACTAGTTCAAAAAAAAATCTTTTGCATGGTGCGCCATTCGTCGTTTCAACTCGAATGGCGCATCAGAAGGTGGTGCGCCATTAGTATATACTAATGGCGCACCAACTTTCTGGTGCGCCATTAGTGTCAATCCCATCTATAGCCCTTTTTCTAGTAGTGCCGGTTCAAGCCACCAACAGGTACTAATGGGGTTTGAGGCATTAGTACCGGTTCGTGGCACGAACCGGTACTAAAGGTCCCATTTTCAACCCCCCCCCCCTCCTGGATCACCTTTTCAATTTTGTAAAAAGCAAAAGAAAATGAATAAAAGCTTCAAAAATTGAAATCCTTCCAAATGTAGTTATGTTACTACATGTACTAGTTAGAAAAATTTAAAAACTTAAATTTGGACATGTTTTGCAAAAAGTGTAGGGAAAATGTAAAACGGCTATAACTTTTGCATACGATGTAAAAAAAAATGTATAATATATCAAAATGTTCAGCACGAAAATCCGCATCCGATTTTGACCGCCTACGGCCTGTTTGGAATTTTTTTGAATCCTCAAATTCTAAAAGGAAAAAAAGTTATGCTCAAATTTCATTTTTTTTAATTTTGGTTAAATCTGGTCAAACTACTTATTCAACAAGTATTAGTGGTACTAAATAATTATTCAATAATATTAGTGTTACTAAATAATTATTACAGTTTTTTTGAATTTTGGTCAAATCTGGTCAAACTATGGTCAAACTATGGTCAAACTATGGTCAAACAATGGTCAAACTACTTATTCAAGAAATATTAGTGTTTCTAAATAATTATTTCGGTTTTTTGAATTTTGGTCAAATCTGGTCAAATTATGGTCAAACTGTGGTCAAACTACTTATTCAAGAAATATTAGTGTTACTAAATAATTATTGTTTTTTAGAACGATAGTTTCAAACTCAAACAGTGAAATGTCTGACTTCATGCTCAAGCTAAATTCCTAAGGGTTAATAGGTTTGACATCTTACTATTGTCAGGAAAACAACAAGTGCAGACTTGGAAACGAGGGAGAATAGAACCCGGAAGTTAAGCGTGCTCAGGTTGGGGTAGTGAGAGGATGGGTGACCGTTCGGGAAGTTAGATGATTTAGAATGATGAGGGGTGATTAGAGATTAGAGGTTAAATTGAGCAGTGATGAGGGATGATTAGAGATTAGAGGTTAAATTGAGCAGTGATGAGGGGTGATTAGAGATTAGAGGTTAAATTGAGCAGTGATGAGGGGTGATTAGAGATTAGAGGTTAAAATAATTTAGAAATTTCAAAATAAAAAAAATCATAAAATTTCCTTTAGTCCCGGTTGGTGCCACGAACCGGGACTAAAGGTGAACCTCCGAACATGGACCATGTGGGATGTATGCCTCTAGTCCCAGTTAATAAGAACCGGGACTAAAGGCTCCTTATGAACCGGGACAATAGGCCCTTTTTCTACTAGTGAACGCCCAACCGATGGTATCTTTCCTGTTAGACATTTTAATTTAATCAATTTAGTCAACTTATATATAGCTACCGTGGAATAATTTACAATACATACGGTTGTGTTATGTAGTCTTGACCTTCAGTTCGGTGAGCAAGGTTAGGCGAGGCAGATATCCGGAGAAAGTTGGTCTGGGTGACCAAGACTAGCCATACCACATCTCTCCTACTCTTCCTCATAGATTCTAAACTATTGTGTACTTTTAGCCTGGCCGAGATTCATTTTGTATGCGAGATAGTGGAAGTGTATAGATGTATCTGGTTGTGGGGATATAATAGGCATAACAATGTTACATGCATTTTATTTGCAATAACATAACAAGAGATACATACACGCACCACAAGTGATGTGTATGCATGACATCAAGCTATCAACCAACAAAATGGTATGAATTATGATTGAAACCACAACTATTCTTAAGCAAATAGGACCAAATGGAATACAAATGACATCGAGAAGGTGGGGAGGTCAAGAACAGAATGGAACAACTCAAATATCATTGAGGACAAGAAATAGGCGCACCCCTTGTGTCGTATTTTCATCAACACTGTTTTTTTTTGCCGGTCCCTTTTTTAACCTGCTTATGTCTGGTCAGCTAAATTTGGGCTTTTGTTCCTTGTTGTGTTGTAATAAGTGCTTTATGTTTCGGCTCCGATGCTTTTGGGATTATGTTGCAACCTTAGCGAGAATCTCGTGAACTCGCCCTCTCATGCATCCTCTCGCCTCCCTCGCTCCCAAATGCTTCCAGTAACTCCAAAAAACAAAGTTATGGAAAGAAGGGAAAATGTGAGTGAAATCGAGTGAGGGGAAGCAAACAAAAACCAACGGATGATGGAAACAACAAACTACAGAGTGCCAAACAGAGCCAACACGCCACGAAAAACCAAACCCAACACATATCAACGTCTCAGCTGTAATGGCATCTACTGTTGCAGGAGGGAAAACGCATGAGGGCTATCTCATACATCTTTCTTTGTGAAAGAAAATCTGTGGTGTTTTGTTATCATAAAACATCTGATTATCTTGGTAGTGGTGGTCTCTCACGGTACATCAATGAAGGCTGACCTTGCAAACCTCTTGGCAATGATGGTGTCCACACTGGCATCACATGTGTTCTGATTAGAGCTTCGCCCAATTTATATCTTTTGTACCTAAGATCTTTGTTGTCGATAGTACAACAAGGAAGCAGTGGTAGTTCACCTTGCAATACTCTTGTCTTCGACGAAAATGTGTCCAGACTTGCAATGATTTCAGGGTTCTCACAATATTTGACTCATCCGGTTTTTCAAAATTCTGAGATTAGTCCAATTCAGAAGGATTTTTTGTTGCGCATTTTTCTTAAGTGAGTCCCACTGGAACATCAAGATGCAAAACAACTTTAAATATCCTGGTTTTACCTTTGACTTTTATGACGCATATCCCTAGTTTGCGTTTTTTCCGCCTTATTCCACGTAGTGAACGATAAAGTGGGGTCATTTAGTAAACCAATATGAAACATTGAACTTGTAAATTTGAAGGAAAATGGTAGGAAGTTTTCTAAAGCAACTTCAAGTAATTCAGTCCAATTAAATGAATAAGGTAAATGAAAAAAATTTGGACACCCACCTCGGGGCTTGAACCCAAGACCACAAGGTTAAGAGCCTTGCGCTCTACCGACTGAGCTAGACGGGCAATGCTAGGCACAATTGCAAATCAATTCTGCATACACTGTATATATATTTTTTTAAACCCAGGTGGCGAAGGCACCGGAGAGCTCTGTGTAGTGTACCAGGTGCCAACCGAGCGGGGAATGGGGTCCTAGCCTCCTGACTTGTCATGGCTTTAGATCAACATGTTAATTAGCATTCCTAGTTAGGTTTGTAGTCACAACCAGCCAGTGACTCCACGGTGATAGTCAGGATGAACTATTTGCCCTGCTTGATGGTCAGGACTTGCTTCGTGACGCGGCGGTTCACTCAACATATTCGGCCTGTGACAGGGGCAATGATGCATTGCTTGTATACCACATAGAACGAATGTTTGGTTTTTTACAGCCCATGTATTGCCGAATCCATCCATCCTACAGCACTTCCATCCCATATAGCACGAGCACACCGTATGGTAGTGGCTACGCTACATACGCTGGCTGATCTTCTATGTGTAGTACTAGTAAAAAAAAATGGCGGATGCGGCGTCATCCGGCTGATCCGTGCATGGGATCAGCCGGGTGGCCAGCCACTCGATTGGTTCGACCTGTCCATCTTGTGAACCGTCCGATCCACGCGAGTCCGGCCCGTTTTAACTAATGCCCTAAGTAGCGACTCCATGTAACCTAGTTGGTATAGCGCATCAACGCATACGTGACCCAGAGTCATCTATGCTCCTGTAGTATAGTAGTATCAGTTAAGTAGCAAGTCAGCCATTGCCCTAAAAAAAGAAAAACGTCCATGCTCACGCAGCGACATGAGCTGCTTCAAAAGACCAGCGGCGGGGGTGGCTGCTGCATACGAGACCAAACGCCCTGCAAGCCGAGACGACGATATCGCGAGGGGTGGTCCGGCTGTTGCGAGTGTAGTGTGAGGGCGCGAGCAGTGCTGCGACATTGGACAACGGTCTCTGCGATGGCAGCCCGGCACCTTCGATGAAATCACGGCCGTTTCAATGATGTTTGTGATGACATGCTTCGGCAGCGGTGGCGATGTCGCGACGACGTGCTTTGGCAGCTGCGGCGGAGCCACGACGGCAACCTGTCAACTTCAAATGATGTTGCGACGGCCGTGAGGGTGCTTCGAGAACTGTGACTATGCTACAATGGCAACCCGGCTCCTACGATGTGATGTCGTGCTTTGACTGCCACGATGATTTGCAACGAAACGCGACGGCGCGTCGATGATGCAGCGGCGTGCTTCGATGATTGCGGCGATGCTCCGAGGAAGGCCCGACTGTGGCGACGACGAGCTTTCCTGCCGTGGCAGTTCTGCGATGATGGCACGGCTGTTTCGGCGATTCTACAACAATAACCTGGTTGCTCCGGTGACGCTATGATGGTGTTTATGCTTCGACGGCCGCGGCGGTGCCACAACGGTAACCTGTTTGCTTCAATTATGTTGAGACAGCCGCGGCGGGTGCTTCAACAGTTGCGACGATGCTGCGTCAACAACCTGGATCCTTTGATGATGTTGTGACAGCCGCAGTGATGTTGCGATGAACCGCGTCGACGGCGTGCTTCGATCGATCATGACCATGCTACGAGGGTGTGCTTCGATGATCGCGGCGTTGCTCGGACGAAGGCCCGACTGCTACGACGGCCTGCTCCGATGATCGCGACGACGCTCCAACGAAGGCCCGACTGCTACGACGGCGTGCTTCCCACCTGTGGCAGTGCTGCGATGATGACATGGTTGTTTTGACGATGCTGCGACGACAACCACTAGTAGAAAAAGAGGCTTCCATACGCCCCCATTAGTCCCCAAAATAATCGAACCGCGACCAAAGGGGTCTTTAGTCGCGGTTCGGGAGGAGACCCGCGACCAACTATCTGGGCCCAGCGCGCGCTGGCAGACGGGTGGGGCTTTAGTCCCGGTTGGCCTGGCCAACCGGGACTAAAGGTCCTCAGGCTGGCCCGAAGGCCTTTAGTCGCGGTTGGCCAGACCAACCGGGACTAAAGCTTAGACCTTTAGTCCCGGTTATCCTGGCCAACCGCGACTAATGGTTCGAACCTTTAGTCGCGGTTGGCCAGACCAACCGACTAAAGTTAGACCTTTAGTCCCGGTTGGTCTGGCCAACCGCGACTAATGGCCCGAACCTTTAGTCGCGGTTGGCCAGACCAACCGGGACTAAAGCTTAGACCGTAAGTCCCGGGTGGTCTGGCCAACCGCGACTAAAGGATTTGAGGCCTCATTTTCAAAATGGGCATAACTTTTATGCATTTAACTTCGGATGAAAAGTTTTTTATATGAAAAATCATCTACTCGAAAAGTTACATCCGAATTTAACATTTTCAAAATCCTCAAAAACCTAACAGAAAAAAAAGATACGGGCTTTTTAAGATTTGGAGAGGCAAAAAATTCAAAAAATTTCAAATTGTGGTCAAACTGTGGTCAAACAATGGTCAAACTAATTATTCTAGAATATTAGTGTTACTAAATAATTATTTCAGTTTTTTTTAAATTTTGGTCAAATCTGGTCAAACAGTGGTCAAACAATGGTCAAACTAATTATTCCAGAAATATTAGTGTTACTAAATAATTATTGTTTTTAAAACAATAGTTTCAAACTCAAACAGTGAAATGTGTCACTTCATGCTCAAGCTAAATTCCTGAGGGTTAATAGAATTGACATCCTACTATTGTCTGGAAAACAACAAGTGTTCTTGGAAACGAGGGAGAATAGAATCCGGAAGTTAAGCGTGCTCAGGCTGGAGTAGTGAGAGGATGGGTGACCGTCCGGGAAGTTAGATGATTTGGAATGATGAGGGGTGATTAGAGATTAGAGGTTAAATTGAGCAGTGATGAGGGGTGGTGATTAGAGATTAGAGATTAAATTGAGCAGTGATGAGGGGTGGTGATTAGAGATTAGAGGTTAAAATAATTCAGAAATTTGAAAATAAAAAAATTTAAAAAAATTCGCAAAAAAAACCTGCGGAGGAGGCCTTTAGTCCCGGTTAGCCACAAGAACCGGGACTAAAGGACGGGCTTTAGTCCCCGAAGTTATACGAGAACCGGGACTAAAGGACGGGCCTTAGTCCCGGTTATTACGAGAACCGACTAAAGCCTTTAGTCGCTGATTCGTAAGAGGCGCGACTAAAGGGGGGGTCTTTAGTCGCGCATATTTAGTCCCGGTTGCACAGCCGGGACTAAAGGCCTTTGCGAACCGGGACTAAAGGCCTTTTTTCTACCAGTGAACCCGACTGTTGTGATGAAGCTATGATGACGGATATGCTTCGACGGCTGTTACGGCGACGACGTAGACGTCAAGAACACTACTCTAAGCATTGCTAGATCCAAACAATCATGAATCCATGAGCATGCTAGTACCAAATTCAACAAACACCCATAATCAACGTCAAGAAGTTTCGATGCTTACTAGTCACGTACATGTGTAGGTACGTGGCCAAGCTCTACGTGTGAGAAAGAAGTATGAGGAAATTGTTAGTCAGCTTCAGGCGTCACGATAGGTGAAGTTACTTTACGTGGGGGACAGAGAGCACTCTGCGCCCCACGATTGCGTGCGATCGCACGGTGACGGACGCGGCTGACGAAGCCAAGAATTCATCCAGCTGTTTCTAAACATTTTCCAAAAATTCCCCAACACCAATCAATTTCCTATGTATGTGTGTATGTGTGCTCTCTACGGAAGATTATCTTGGTCCGCACTGGATGTCCTGGTGGTGAGGGAGGGCATCATTTTGACGATCTGCTCGTCGTCGGCGACGCCCGTTCTCTTGGCCGACATGCCGGCCTCGAAGAAGCGCCGCACGGCGCTCCTCATGTAGGAGGTCCCTTCCCTCACGTTCATCCTCTCCCTGATTCTCTGCTGCAGGCTGCTCAGCTGGTGGTCTCCGTTCAGCACCGCCGCCAGCTGCACGATCTCCTGCTGGAACGAGCTCAGCTTTGCCTCCTCGTTCGCCTCCGTCTGACGGATCCTTGTCGGCGTCGGGAGTTGCTTTGCACATTTCACAACTTTAATGGATAAGCAGACAACTCATAGACAGAATACAAAACAAGCCAGGTCCTATGCTGAACCTGACAAATTACCTGCACAATCTGTCCTCGCACTAGTGCAGAACCGGGCTTTAGTGCCGGTTCGTGACGGCCTTTAATGCCGGTTGACGAACCGGCACTAAAGAGTGGGGACTAAAGCCCCCCTTCTTTAGTACCGTTCGTCACGAACCGGGCGCTTAAAGTGCAACACGTGGTAATGCGAGCCAGGCCCGTGTGCGTGTAGGACATTAGTACTGGTTGGTAACACCAACCGGTACTAAATGTTTGGGTGTTTTTTTTTTAATTTTTGCTTTAATTTTGTGTTTTCAATTTGGCTTTATTTTCCATTTAATTCTTTTTTGTTTGATGGTATTTCACGATACTACAAATTATACACGTTATGCATATATATTAAATAAATTTTCTCGTACGTAGAACCGCATATCATCGAATGTCTCACAGCCAACACCATTAACTATTCACACATATACACATGTATATACATATACAATTTCTACTACAAGTTGCCTTGATGCCTTCGGAGCATGATGACAAGTGGTTCATGGGGGCGGTAGCGGGTAATAGTATTCTCCTTTCGGATCTATGACCCGGTCGAGCAAAAATCCGGCTATTTTCTCTTGAAGTGCTTGTATGCGGTCCGATGGTAGGAGCTTATCCCTTTGACCGATCTGAACTGTTAAGAAGGAGATCAATATGCATGTGTGTTAGTTGTATGACTAGATATCGATAATGGTGTGAATAGTGTTCTGACAAAAACGTACCCAGTCCTGTCTATCAGATCTGCTCCTTTCGCACGTCATCATGCGAATATTCTTGCAAACGTAGTATGCACACCGATTATTCCCTTTCGCCTGCCTCAGGGCCTTTACGAGAATGAAATTGAATCAGATAATGATTAATCAAGCATAATAATTAATTAATGATATTTAAACAAGAATTAAAGAGATGGTAGCTAGCTAGTACTACTTAATTACTTACCTTGGGTCGATGCCAAAACATTTTTTTCCATTCTCCTGGAGTCACCGCGATGAACTTTGCCCATGCCCTGCCCGCCGGCAAAGAAAATTAATAAATAGGTTATTAAATATAGTTCATATCAGGAACTAATAGTTAATAATGATTGAAATTACCTGTTGACTATCCCCTTCATGATGGTGTAGTCTTTATCTTCTTTAGTTAGTGAGTCCAGTAATTCAACTTTTTCTTCCTCAACTTTAATGTCTATCAAGACCCAGTGCCAACTGCATACGCATTACCGCTTGCATGTCTTAATTAAGCGGGCATGTGCATAAAATTAATCAACTACCGTAAACTGTATATACTTAATTATTAACATCTAGCTAGCTAGTAAGTAAAAGCAGAATTTGTAGTACAAGACAGTGTGACTCACGGGAAGTTGTAAGGAAGTAGTATATCTTCGAAGGTATTGAGGCGCTTCAAGAACTCTAGCATGCTTTCCTCTACAGCAGCTTTACAATGTTCAATCTCCCATATGTCCTGATTAATGGTATTTGGGTCAATGAACCCAACGCCATAGCGTCCAGCTTTTTTCATTTCATACATCTTCATCCTGCATATAATACCACGTAAAAGAATATAGTAAGGATAATTACATGTAATGATTGATCAAAATTATCACTACATAACTAGCTTGAGACTTAAATTACAGAAAGAAATCACTTACGTATTAATAGCAACTGACGATAGACTTGTTGAGTGCGTCTTGATTAAATAACTGAAATAGTTCTCGATACTCAATGGCCGAGCTTTCTCATGGTAATAATGCTCATGCTTGACATTCACCATGAGGGACTCTCGATTAAATCTTGGTAATGTTCATGTACCATTGATGCAATTGATACATTCTCGTTGGGAGGTCCTTGACCTTGTCTGGATGGACCAAAGGTTTGCCCGGACATATTGCCATGCTATTTCCAATTCTTTAAGCGTAGGCATGGGCTCGATTTCGAGGAGTTGTCCAACAGAGATATTGAGCATTTGAGCCTGCATTATATGATCATCTGTTATTACCACATCGCCATGTCTTTGAGGGAACGCTAACGGTTTGCCCACAATAATATTTGGCGCGCGTACTACTCCTCTCATGTGTTGTTGGCACAACAAGCGGGGGATCGCTTGTGCCGCCTGTTCTCCCAACTGGGGAACGGTTTTCCCGCATTTTTTGCCAGCTGCTTGTTGGCTCGAGCTTGAGCTCGCTTCCTTCTGTAGTCGTGCTCGATGTGCCTTCCTGATTTGGCGCTCATAGTCCGAGTCAACAGGCTTGGGAGCTGGTTCTCTAGCCATACGAATGAAGTGGTCAATTACTTTCTCAGGCACTTTCTCCTTTGGCGGCGGTGCCGGTTTCGGTCCAAAATGGGCGTCCACTTGGGCTTGCACTATGGCTGTGTTTTGCTCCTTAGTCATGTCGTAAGGCCTCTTAGGAAGAGGAGCGAGGCTTGGACCATATTTATATCGCCTGCCTTTGCCTGTACTTCCTGAACTACCTCGACTCGTACCGCTACGCACCAAAGCTGCGGGGTGTCTCTTCTGCGATTGCCGGGATGGCGGAGACGGCTGGCGTGAAGTTGGACCAGAGAAGTGGCCTGACGATGTGCCGGACTTGAAGCGGGAGGTGTGGCCTGACACGGTGCCGGACTTGCAACCGGAGAAGTGGCATGACGCTGTGCCGGGCTTGAAACCGGAGGAGTCAGTTCACGCGTTCGGGGACTTGGAGGAGGTGGCAGACTTCGAGGAGGAGTCATCTCACGTGTTCGTGGACTTGGAGGAGCGGGAGTCTGCTGACTCGGTGGCGGACTTCGAGGAGTCGGCAGACGACGCGGTGTCGGTGGACTTCGAAAGATTATGCAATCCTTTCTCCATAGGATGATACGATGTATGGCCTCTCCGAGTGTGCGCTCGTCTTCACCTCCAGGAATGTCAAGCGTTAGCCCCAAATATGGGTCCACCACTTCATCAAACATGACACGAGCATAGCCCTCTGGAATCGGGATGCAATGGTAGGTTGCTTCGGGGGTAACTGGAAAAGCAACGACGTCCGCCACCTTCATGGATATGTTCTTCATTTTGGAGTGTAGCTCACGCTAGTGTTTTCTATGATGTCATCCACCGGTATGTATCCAGCAAATATGTCGCCTGGGCAGAACCAACGCTGCTTCTCAAAGCATGGATGGGACGGTGCTATCCAATGCTGGACGATCATCCGATTCTTTGCTGCCGCTTCCGAGACCCCCTTTCCTGGCTAAGTGAGTCGATCTGTTGCTGCTGCTGCTGGAATTTGAGTGCCAGTCCGCGTGCCTTGCTTCTAGTCCTTGAAGACGTTCTATGCCCCTACTTCCTCCGCCTCCTCCTCCAGCTTCCTCTTCTTCTCCTCCTCCATTTTCTTTCTTGCACGGACCTGTAGTCGTCATTCCAGTCCGAAAAGCCCTCATACCAGGGAATAACACCCTTGCCTCGTGTTCTTCCCGGGTGTTCAGGATTTCCTGTGGCACGCCAGAAGCTCGTCGTTTCTCTCTGGGCGTGAACACCCCGCTCGAGCTTCTTCTATTAAGTCAATTATCTTTTGTTTGGCTCCTTTTAGACTTGACTTCTTGAAACCATGCCTGTCTTGGGTCCAACGCCCCCATGCGCATAGAACCAAGTTCTGCACTGGGGGGGCTGCTGCAACCGAGTGACCCTCGTGATCCTCCATCTCTTGCTTAGACTTATCCCACTTAAGCAATGCCACCACAGTAGCCACCGACCCAGCCTATGGAATCTGCGTCTTTCTTGCGGCATTTGCCTTGTTTTTCATCGACCGTTCCTTAGATATTTCTGAATCCTTGAAGGTCACGAAATCGTCCCAATGTTCTCTTTACTTCTCCAGTGTTTCCTTGAAATCTGGAGTCTTCCTTTCATTAGCGAGGTAGTTGGCCCATACAGTTTTCTTGTGGGTGTTGAATGCAATTGCCATCTTCTTAAGAGTAGCGGCCTTGACTTTGTCCACATCTGCTTTAGTGAAATGATCTGGTAGGGTGAAATGTTCCATCAGAAATTTCACCAGGTTTTCTTTTGGCTCGCCATCGACCCAAGTAACACCTCGGACGCTTAGTCTTTGGCTCTTTCCATTCTTGAATGGAGATCGGGAGTTTGTCCTTCACAAGAACTCCGCACTGACGAGTCCACTTGTTCGCAATGTTCTTAGGCATGAGGGGTTCGCCACTAGGTTTGATGGATTCGATGTGGTACTTTACACCATCCTTCAACAATCTGCCCGGGCCTCGCTTTGTCTTGCTGTTTGTAGAAGAAGATTTGCTCGATCCGGAGGGCTGAAAGAAGAAAGATCGATTCGTTAATATATCTTCAATAAAAAAAACATGTGATGATCACCATGATGCATGCTTATATAAATATACCTCGCCGGTAGTGTTTGTTATTTGAAGATCAGCATTGTCTGTTTCATCACAAACATTGTCTGTGTCATAATCATAATCATAGTTCATGACTTCATCAGCCCGGTCATCGAGATCGAATATCTTTTCATCACCCTCTCCGGTATTGTTAAGATATTGGGATCCGTCATCTGCTTCATTCAGATCATCTAGCCTGTGAGGTCTGGCGATGATGTCGAACAATTCCTCTTCTCTCTCCCTGCGGTATTGTCCGCCATAGCTTTTACTTTACTAATAATACGTAAGAAATATAAAACAATTTAGTATTCAAATTACAATGCATGGATGCCATTAATCAATAAGGAAAATCTGAATCTCGAATACATCCTCTCAAATATATAATCTCGAATACATCATCGTCTTAATATATATAATCTCGAATACATCGTCTCGAATACTATATATCGAATACATCACCGGGCTAGGTACCTAATAAAGATCGAGTACTACGAGAAGAATCTAGGGCGCCACTACCGCTGTTCACAGGCGTGCGGTGCACAGCCAAAGAGAAGGAACCATCACAGAATCATATCTCCGGTCATCTGCCCAAAGAACCCGCCAAGTAGTGGAGAACTCCGGCGTCGTCCATAGCAGCCATGTAGCGATCGACGTGCTCATCTTCCTCCACGACACGGGCGACGCACCACCTCCGGCGGGCCGGGCTGCCTCTGCACCGAATGTGGCCCACGCGAACGCCATCAAAGAAGATCGAATTCGACAGCCGGGACCCGAGGTCGGGTTCCTCACTGCGGCACGCCCTCCAGTAGCACCTCCCGGTGCCAGCCAGCGGAGCCCAGTCCCGGACATGGGTCCCTGAAGCATGATGTCGTCAGCGAGCGAATTAGAAGCAGCGGCGAGATGCGGGCGGGCATATCGTCGAGAGCAAATACTATATGCCCGCAAAAAGTAACATTTTTTAAATGATTGGATTGTGATAACTAAAATTTTATATATATGCAAATTCTAACAATTTGACATTAATCTAATTCATCTAACTAAAACTAATTCTAAAATTTCATGATTATATAATTAACATTTCCATAACAATTCTAATATTTATATAACTAAAAAACAGAAAAATTGCTAACATTTCTATAACTAAAAAACAGAAAACATTTATAACATTTCTATAAAACTAACATTTCTAATATTTATATAACTAAAATCATAATAATTTCTAACATTTCTATAACTAAAAAACAGAAAAATTTATAACAAACAAACTAATGTGTGTAGTGTGTGTGTGTGTGTAGTGTGTGTGTGTGTGTGTGTGTGTGTGTGTGTGTGTATGTGTAGTACTGTGTGTGTGTGGCCATTGGCGGCCGGGGCGAGCTCATCGGCGAAGTCGACAACGGGCGGGCTGACGAAGGGGCGACGGACGGGCGGCGACGACGGGCGAAGCGGCAGGGCGGACATGGGCGGCGACGAAGCGCGGCGGGCAGGGGCGCGACGGGACGCAGCAGGACGATGGGACGGGACGGGGGGCGGCGACGCTGACGGGGCGGCGATTTAGGGCGGGACGGCGGGTCGGCGAAGGGGCGGGCGGCGACGATCGGGGCAGGGCGGCGCGACGGAGGGAGGAAACAGAGGGAAGAACAGAGGGAAACTGAATTTTTTTTCAAGTGTTGTATATATAGGATGGACCTTTAGTACCGGTTGGAGCCACCAACCGGTACTAAAGGTCTGTTTTGGCCAGGCCAAGCGGCGGGAAGCGCACCCCCTTTAGTATCGGGTGGTGGCTCCAACCGGTACTAAAGGCCCCCCCTTTAGTACCGGTTGGTGCCACCACCCGGTACTAAAGGGTCTTGACATGGCGTAGTGCGTGCGGCAAGTTTAGTCCCACCTCGCTAGTCGAAGGCTACCGCGACTGGTTTATAAGCCCAGTCTGGTAGCTCTCTCGAGCTCCACTCCTAAGCAGGCCCTCTTGGGCCTACCAATTCATTGCTGCCATGTGGGCCTCTTGGGCCTTTCTTGAGCCTGCATCCCGCCGAACAAAGGTTGAGTTTCTAGTCGTATGCAGGCCGCTTTGGCCCAGTAGGCGGGCTTTTTTTATTTTCTTATTTTTTTTTGCTTTTTTATTTGTTTTATTTATTTTTGAGTTGTTTTTTGCTGTATTTAGAGTCTTTGTGAATATTTGTGCTTTAGGTACAAAAATTTACAAACTTTGATCTGTTAGTGCCGGTAGTTTTCAAATTTGAATAGTTTAAATTTTGAATTATTTGAAATTTGTGTGAATCACTAGTTTGTGAATAACTTAACTTTGGAAAAAAGATTTTTCAGTGATTCTTTTTCTTATGTTTAATATTAGTGTGTTTTATCATTATATTAAATTTGGTAATGCTTAGATTATTTAAAAATGAAATGCCTTTGTGACATTTCAGTTTTCGCTTAAAACCCTGATACTTCGAAAAAGATTGTCCATTTTGTACACGAAGTGTATCCAGTTTTGCCGTAACCCTCTCTACTTTTTTGCACATGCTATTTGTATGAAATTATGATACCATGCCAACTTTCAACCTTTTCTGAGTTCATTTCAAATGCTTTTTCAATTTCAGGGTCATTTAGCTGGAAAAAAATCTGTAAATGCATGAAAAAGAATTTGTTTGCACATAAAATTTCTTGGCGTTTCAAATGCCAAAACACATAATTAACTACCCTAACTATTACAGACATTCCCTCACAGGTGTGAAACATGTAAGAAAGTGATGATAGTGAAGCCGATCATATCCCGGATCTTTGGGTGTGAAACTTTTTCTTCTCGTGTGTCCCTTTGCGCCGTAGCCAGGAAAATCTTCATCATTTAACCGGATGCTCGGGTCAATATTCACCGTGAATGGAGCAATTTCATCAAACTTTTCATAATCTTGACATGTCTGTCTTGTCATCCACTCCCATGATGTTTCTTTTCACTGAAAAGAACTATGTAGGCGCTTTGGCTCGTCGTATGATCCATTCGCCTCCTTATCTTTTCTTTTTCTCGGCCTAGTAGACATGTCTTTCACATAAAAAACCTGCGCCACATCATTGGCTAGGTCGAATGGTTCGTCTTGATACGCAAGTTTGTTGAGATCCACTGTTGTCATTCCGCATCATGGTCTTTCGTTACCCGCCTCGTGTCATATTGACCCATTTGCACGAAACAAAGGGACCTTCAAATCACCCGATCCATAGTTAAGTTCCCATATGTCCTCTATGTAACCATAATATGTTTCCTTTCCCGTGTTGGTTGTTGCATCAAAGCGGACACCACTGTTTTGGTTGGTGCTCTTCTTATCTTGGGCGATCGTAAAATGTATTCCCATTTATCCGTACCCTCTGAAAGTCACTATATTTGAAGATGGTAACTGGGACAGTGAGTACAGGTCATTTTGAATATCGCCATCATTCAGGGCACGTTTCTGCAACCAACCGGCGAAAGTCCTCGTTTTTTCTCGTGTAATCCAGTCGTCAGACTTCTCCGGGTGTTTGGATTGTAGAAACTTCTTGTGTTCCTCCATATACGGAGCCACCAAGGCGGAATTCTGTAGAACTGTGTAGTGTGCTTCAGTGAGAGAATGCCCGTCCATACATATTATTTGGTGCCCTCCTAGCGTGCCTTTTCCTTCCAGTCTGCCCTTATGCCGATTCAGAACACCAATCGGCTTAAGGTCAGAATAAAGTCAATACAAAACTCAATGACCTCCTCATTTTCATGGCCCTTGAGATGCTTCCTTCCGCCTAGCACGGTTATGAACATATTTCTTCAAGACTCCCATGAACCTTTCAAAGGGGAACATATTGTGTAGAAATACAGGACCCAAAATGTTAATCTCTTCAAGAAGGTGAACTAGGGGCGTGCGTCATGATGTTGAAGAAGGATGGTGGGAACACCAACTCGAAATCGACAAGACATTGCACCAAATCATTCTGTAACCTTGGTATGATTTCTGGATCGACACCTTCGAGAGATTGCATTGAGGAATGCACATAGCTTCACAATGGCCAATCGAACATTTTCGGTGAGAAGCCCCTCAATGCAACCGGAAGGAGTTGCTTCATAATCACGTGGCGGTCATGAGACTTTAGGTTACGGAACTTTTTCTCCGCCATATTGATTATTCCCTTTATATTCGACGAGAAGCCAGACGGTACCTTCATGCTGAGCAGGCATTCGAAGAAGATTTCCTTCTCTTCTTTGGTAAGAGCGTAGCTGGCTTGACCCTGATGTATGTCGTCTTTTCCGTGCATACGTTGCTGGTCCTCCCGTGCCTCTGGTGTATCTTTTGTCTTCCCATACACGTCCAAAAAGCCAAGCAGGGTCACGCAAAGATTCTTCGTCACGTGCATCACGTTGATTGCGTAAAATAGAGTAATTTCTTCCAAAGCCAGTTTCTTTCGAGAAGGGTATTGAACTCAATTCAAGGTTAGGGCTCGGTTTCCGGTTGACTTTTCGGGAGCGGACCTCTAGGTCTTTCCAATATGGCAGGTCCCAAAATATAGATTTCTTCTTCCACATGGGTGCGCGTCCGTCAGCGTCCTTCGGAACAGGTTGTTCCGCTGGGACCCTTTCCAAAGATTACCTTTAAATCCTTGACCATATCATGTACATCAGCACAAGACGGTGGTGAGGCTTCGTCCGATGATCCGCCTCACCTTTGAAATGCTTGCCTTTCTTTCTTCACGGGATGCCTGCTCGGAAGAAATCGACGATGTCCTGTGTACACATTCTTCTTACAACTATTCAAATATATACTATAGGTATCATCCAAACAGTGCGTGCATCCGCGGTATCCCTTGTTTGTCTGTCACGAAAGGTTACCGAGAGCAGGCCAATCATTGATGGTCACGAACAGCAACGCCTTTAGGTCAAATTCTTCCCCATGTGCTCATCCCATGCACGCATACATTGCTCCATTCCACAGTTGTAAGAGTTCTTCAACTAATGGCCTTAGGTACACATCAATGTCGTTGCGGGTTGCTTAGGGCCTTGGATGAGCACAGGCATCATAATGAACTCCCGCTTCATGCACAACCAAGGAGGAAGGTTATACAAACATAGAGTCACATGCCAGGTGCTATGGTTGCTGCTCTGCTCCCCAAAAGGATTAATGCCATCTGCGCTTAGACCAAACCATATGTTCCTTGGGTCACCTGCAAACTCCTCCCAGTACTTTCTCTCGATTTTTCTCAACTGCGAACCGCCAGTGGTACTCTCAACTTTCCGCTCTTTACGATGGTCTTCTGCGTGCCACCGCATCGCTTTCGTGATGCTCTTTGTTTTGGAACAAGCGTTTCAACCGTGGTATTATAGGAGCATACCACATCACCTTGGCAGGAATCTTCTTCTGGGCGCTCACCCTCGACATCACCGGGGTCATCGCGACTGATCTTATAACACAATGCACCGTGACACCGGCAAGCATTCAAATCCTCGTACTCATCGCGGTAGAGGATGCACGATCATTAGGGCATGCATGTATCTTTTGCACCTCTAACCCTAGAGGGCAGACAGCCTTCTTTGCTTCATCACGTACTCTCGGGCAATTCGTTTGTCCTTTGGAAGCATATTCTTTATCATTACCAGCAACTTTCCAAATCCCTTGTCGGATACACCATTCTCTACGCCTTCCATTGCAGCAATTCAAGTGTGGTGCCCAACTTTTTTGTCACCTTCGCACTGGGTACAACAATTTCTTGTGATCCTCTAACATGCACTTGCAACCGTCCTCTCCAGATCACTTGCGTAGTTTCTCTTTGCATCGGCAATGGCCCGACCTAGATCATTAGCGGGCTCATCTGATGCCTCTTCTTCAGCTTCTTTCTGCATTGCTGGCTCAGCTTCTTCCCCCATTGTTGTATCATCGTATTCAGGGAACCCATGGCCAGGATAGCCGTCGTCGTCCTCTTCTTCTTCATTGTCTTCCATCATAACCCCTATTTCTCCGTGCTTGGTCGAAACATTATAGTGGGGCATGAAACCGGACTCAAATAGGTGGACGTGAATGGTTCTTGACGAGAGTAACTGTGACCATTCTTACAGCCAGCACATGGACAAGGCATAAAACCATCCGCTTAGCTTGTTTGCCTCAGCGGCAAGCAGAAAAGTATGCACGCCATTAATGAACTTGGGAGAGCATATGTCATCATACATCCATTGTCAGCTCATCTTCATTACACAACACCGAATAGACCAAATTAATACAAGTTCATACATAAAGTTCATATACAACACTTAATTAAATGCAACATACAAATAACTCTCTAGCTAAAGAATTTAAATGCAACAACAAATGCGATGAGGATCGCAATTAAGGTAACAATTGATCCAACAGCGTAATGATACCAAGCCACACTATCAATGGCATATTTTCTAATCTTTCTAATCTTCAACCTCATTTTCTCCATCTTGATCTTGTGATCATCGATTTACATCGGCAACATGCAACTCTAATTCCATCTTCTCCCCTCAATTCTTTTCAATTTTTCTTTCAAATACTCGTTTTCTCTTTCAACTAAATTTAACCTCTCGACAATAGGGTCGGTTGGAATTTCCGTTCACATACCTCCTAGATAAAAATATCTATGTCAACTTGATGGGCATAATTTGTCATAAACACGAAATGCAACAACTAGTTTTAAAAGAGAATATAGCACATCCGAATCATAACAAGGACGAGGGCCGACGGGGACGGATATCAAAACCATGGCACTATGTATAACAAACAACGTACGGGTAAGATAATTGTACAAGTAACTATATATCAAAATCACATAAACATCAATTTGGTAATGTAAAACATTCATGAACAAGAGCCTCACCAGAAGGTGGTGTCGGCGACGGGACGGTGCGGGCGATCGACGGTGGTTACGACGGAGATTTAGAAGGCACTAAGTAAACCACACCTACATATGCAAACTAAGTGTTATTTTTGTGCTCAAATTGCATATAAATCAAATACTAGCAAATATAATTATTCCTCCCAAATTAATCACTATACAAAGCATTGCAAGAGCTAATCTAGCAATGAGAGTTGAAAGGACAAAGTTGCTAACCTTTGTGATCATTTGAATGGATGGGGGCCTTCAAATCTTGACAAATTTTGGGCAAAATTTGTGAGGAGCTCGAGGAGAGAGGGGGAAGAACAGAGGAAGTGAGGGGAAAGGGGAAGAACAGAGTGGCTCGGGGGACGAAGGGTTTATGTACGTCGACCTTTAGTACCGGTTCCTGCCACGAACCGGTACTAAAGGTGCTGGTCGGGCCCCGCATCGACAACACCCTGCCACCATTCTTTTAGTACCGGTTCGTGGCACGAATCGGTACTATAGGTTCACCACGAACCGGTACTAATGAGAACGGCCGGCTAGCCGTTGGAACCGGTACTATTGGACACATTAGTTCCGGCTCAAAACCAAACCGGCACTAATGTGTCTCATATTAGGTCCTTTTTCTACCTGGTTTGCACGACGCCTTTGAAGGTCCCAGCCCACACGTCTCTTTTGGTTAGGAAATCCCGAAGCAGATTGAACAATTTCTTCACGGTTGCAGGGACTGAAGAATGCTCGAATTGCGACGTCGGGGACAGACTTCCATTCGGCCCATGCATAACTGAAACCCAAACAAATATCAGCAACGAATGTACATTGAGCAAATCTGGCATCCGTTTTCATATAGTATTAACAAAGAAGTGATGACTGACCTGTTCCCTTCTCAATCCATGGAGAGATCAAGAAGGCCGGGACAAGCACCCCTAACCTGTTGAACGTGAAGTTGTACGACGGCGGGCCAACAATATCGTCGGGACTAGGCACGCCGTCGACCGGCCTTGGAACATGGTCAAAGAACCCACCATGCTCATCATATGTGAGGACCATGAGCAAGGTGTGGTGTGGCGGACGGGGTGGTGGAGCGGCGGTGAAGGCAAGAGAGAAAGAAGGAAGAAGAGAAAATGGGGAGGATGGAGGCGGAGGGTCCGGGAAGGGTTTTGGATGGGCCTGGGGTGTCGGAGTCCTACGTGTCTGATGTCTAGACTCCCGCAAAGCTCCCCCCATTTGTCTCCATTTTGTAGGAAAAAAATCATCCGGACCGCCCCGCGGACCGATACAGGTCCGCGTGGGATGGCTTCGGCGGTCTGGACAACACGGTCTAGACGGAAGCAGAGGTTGGTGGGTCCACCTTGGAGATTCCCTAACACCCACCAACAGCTCCACCAAAAACCAAGCGGCAAAACATCTGAAAGAAAACCAGCTCACCAGATGAATATCTAGCCTCCAACGCCAAAAAAAGAGGCACACATCAACATTACATAAACCACCACAGTTCTAAACTCATCAACATCAGAAACTACCAGCACCAAACCTAGAGCCCAACCACAACTACAAATACAGAAGATAGAACCAACTCAGGCATCAGCATCTAGAGGAAGGACATCACCAAGCAATGGTCAGCCTCCAGAAAAATTGCAAAGCACGAGTCTAGTATGACATGAGCTCTATGCACCTCATTTCCCACATGTTGTATGACTATTACCCCCCATCATCAGGACCCTTCAATTTCCTTTATATACAGAATGGCCCAATAAGATATACAATGACATATCAAATTGATGTGAATAATAGGATCATAATTGTGTTTTGTCTCAAACACAATATTATTCATGCATCTCCATATAGTCCAGAAGATGGCAGAAACCCCCACCAATATCAGATTCTTATTTATCTTCGAAAAACTTTTAATCCAAACACCAAAACAAGTGTTTAAGTGTCAGGAAGATTTCTCAACTCGAAAGCACATTTGAACAAACTCCAAACCAATTTAGCAACTAAGCGTTTGAAAAAAAATTGAACATGCCACAAAGGGCAAAACATTTGTTTACCTATCCAACCTTCAGCCATAAAACACTCTAATTTTAGGAGCAACTTTTATTTTCCACATATATTTCTGTTGGAAGCTACTGTATCATCAAATGTCAGCCAGGCTAAAAGTACACAATAACAAGTTGTCTGTAAAAAAGATTTTATAGTGAAGACACCATCAGATGTCAACATCCACCTGATGGTATCTTTCATGTTAGACATTTTAATTTATTCAATTTAGTCAACTTATATATAGCTACCGTGGAATAATTTACAATACATACAGTTGTGTTATGTAGTCTCGGCCTTCAGTTAGGTGTATGAGCAAGGCAAGGCAACGCAGATATCCGGAGAAAGTTGGTCTGGGTGACCAAGACTAGCCATACTGCATCCCCCCTCCTACTCTTCCTCGTAGATTCTGAATTAATGTGTACTTTTAGCCTGGCCGAGATTCATTCTGTATGCGGGATAGTGGAAGCGTATATATGTATCTGGTTGTGGGGATATACTAGGCATAAAAATGTTACATGCATTTCGTTTGCAATAACATAACAAGAGACACATACACGCACCACGAGTGATGTGTATGCATGACATCAAGCTATCAACCAACAAAGTGGTATGTATTATAATTGAAACCACAACTATTCTTAATTAAGCAAATAAGATCAAATGGAATACAAATGACATCGAGAAGGTGGGGAGGTCAAGAACAAAATGGAACAACTCAAATATCATTGAGGACAAGAAATAGGCGCACCCCTTGTGCTATATTTTCATCAACACTTTGTTTTTTTGCCGGTCCTTTTTTAACTTGCTTATGTCTGGTCAACTAAATTTGGGGTTTTGTTCCTTCTTGTGTTGCAAAATACAAGTGCTTTATGTTTGGGTTCCGATGCTTTTGGGATTATGTTGCAACCTTAGCAAGAATCTTGTGAACTCGCCCTCTCATGCATCCTCTAGCCTCTCCTCGCTCCCAAATTCTTCCAGCAACTCCGTAAAACGAAGGCAAGGAAAGAATGGAAAATGTGAGTGAAATCAGGTGAGGGGAAGCACATAAAAACAAACGGATGATGGATACAACAAACTCCAGAGTGCCCAACAGAGCCAACACGCCATGAAAAATCAAACCCAACACATACCAACGTCTCGGCCGTAATGGCATCTACTATTCCAGGAGGGAAAAACTCAGGGTTGTCTCATACATCTTTCTTTGTGGATGAAAATCTAAGGTGTTTTGATATCATAAAACGTCTGATTATCTTGGTAGTGGTGGTCTCTCACGGTACAAAGTACAAACCTCTTGGCAATGATGGTGTCCACGATGGCATCACATGTGTTTTGATTAGAGCTTCCCCCAATTTTTTATTTTTTGTACCTAAGATCTTCGTTGTCGATAGTACAACAAGGAAGCAGTGGTAGTTCACCTTGCAAACCTCTTGTCTTCGACCAAAATGTGTCCAGACTTGCAATGATTTTAGGTTCTCACAATATTCGACTCATCCGGTTTTTCAAAATTCTGAGATTAGTCCAATTCAGAAGGATTTTTTGTTGTGCATTTTTTTAAGTGAGTCCTAGTGGGACATCAAGATGCAAAACAACTTTAAATATCCGCTTTTTAACTTTGACTTTTATGATGCATATCCCTGGTTTGCATTTTTCCGCCTTATTCCACGTAGTCAACGATAAAGTGGGGTCATTTAGTAAACCATTATGAAACATTGAACTTGTAGCTTTAAAGGAAAAAGGTATATGGAAAGTTTTCTAAAGCAACTTCAAGTAATTTTGTCCAATTAAATGAATAACGTAAATGAAAAAAAAATTGACGCCCACCTTGGCGCTCAAACCCAAGACCACAAGGTTAAGAGCCTTGCGCTCTACCGACTGAGCTAGACGGGCAATGCTATCCACATCTGCAAATCAAATCTATATATAACCTATAATGTATGGCATCGGGCTGTCCATGACAAGCACTTTTACTGCTAGAATCATTTGCAAAGTTTCTTGACCCATTTAGCAGGTTTATTAGTTTATAATTAATAATTTCAGTATTACGCAAATTCACATTTCAAATCGAACAGTTGTTTGCCAATTTCATATCACGCACATAAATACATTTTATCACAATATGATAGCAACCTGAAAAATAGCACAGTACAACATATAGCTAGTTCACCTTCATGAGAACAATATTTGAACAATATATTCATTTTCCTAATCGAAATCATCCAGACTTGTCTTATCCACCTCTGCTTTCAGTTCAGTAAGAACCTGTTTCACACTGGCCAACAGGAAAAGTGACTCCTCCTTCGCCGACACCATCTTAGCAAAGTGTGATTTAAAAAATCTGAGCTCATTCTCCATTCCCTGCTTTTTACCCCGCATCTTCACTTCTTCAGCGTTGACAACACTTTCTCTAAGCATACCTATGTTCTCTTCCTTATACATGCTCCAGAGCTTTGCTAAACACATCTTTAAAGACTATGGCCACTCTTGATCAACCCACTCCTGTAAGAACACTTTCGTTCATCCTATAATATTTTAAACCAGATCAGTAACAACTGAAAGAGAAATGGGTTTGTAGAAACATAGAAAATAAGCATATACATATTTTCATAAACTGAAGAAACAGGTTAATAACGTCATATCTTCTCAAAAAGATCAATGTGCAAATGAATTAATTGCTACAGAGACAACAACCAAATTCTGAAATTTCAGAAGCCATAATTAACTACAACAACGCTACAATTTCTTAGTCATGAACTATAAATAAAAAATTGAATATTTTATGAGGAAGTTAAATATAACTGCAACAGCATAGCGACAGTGTTTGGATGAAATCAAATTGATACTAACAGGTGTGGACATTCACAAATTTAGTAACATAGAACTAATAGCACTAAGGACATCCATTGTGTATGCCAAATTTGGTGTAAAGACAACTGTTGCTACATTTGGCCGGCGCTACAGCATCAAGGCGAAACGATGCAGCGGAAAAAAATTAGGGACCCGAACTCCAGAGCACCTAGTTGTTCTGATGCCCAGTTCATTCGTGCCATAAAGATTTAGTATTTTACTGTTTGGCTGCTCGGATGTGTGGACCAAAGTTGGCTGCACAAACTGCTGATGCGGTATGAAATAATTTTCTAATGGCACCGCTGATGAGATGGCAACATTTTTAGATACTAGGTACAAACTGTGACACTGTCTTAACATCCAGAATAACATAGCATAGTGACAGTGTCTGAATCACATCTAACAAATGATTTGTAACAACGAAAGTGGGGCTAACACTAGTAAAAAAAGGGTAAAATGTTCAGCACATTAGTACCGGTTTGCAGATGAATCGACACTAATGGTCACATTAGTGCCGGTTCAAACGGCTAGGCGGTCGTCGATCATTAGTACCAGTTCGTGCAGAACCTTTAGTACCGGTTCATGCCACGAACCGGTACTAATGAGGCCGTGGCAGGCTTTTGTCAGGTTGGGGCCCCACCCAACACGTTTAGTACCGGTTCGTGCCACAAACCGGTGCTAAAGTTATTTAGTTGCAGCTGTTTTTTAGTCCCACCTCGCTCGGCTAAGAAGGTTTTTACCACCTTAAATATGTTACTTCTCAAACTATCACAACCACTTGGTCTTCAGTGAACTTTATGTGTAGTATCTGTGGCTGCAATAGAAGTCTTCGCCGGTTCTTAAACCGGGGTAGATTCCTATTGACAATTTAGATTCTACACAAAAAGATCATTGATGATCAATGTATTTTTGATGTATATTTTTACATGTTTACACGGACGAAAACTTACACCGGCATCAAACTTTCAACCCTTTCTGACATCACGGCAAAATTGGATGCACCTCGTACAAATGGACAATCTCTTTCGAAGTATCAGGGTTTCGGACGAAAACTCATCTGTTACACCGACACTTCATATTTTTAAACTTACTCCAGACTTTTTTTCCGTTCAGTATGCACCATTCAAAGCCACGTCATCAACTTTCAACCCTTTCTGACATCATTTACTATTTTTCATGCATTTAAAGATTTGTTTTTAGCTAAATGACCCTGAAATTGAAAAGCACTACAAATGAACTCTGAAAATGTTGGAACTCGGCATGGTATCATCATTTCACCCACATAGCATGTGCGAAAAAGTAGAGAGGGTTACGGAAAAAAATGGATGCACCTCGTGTACAAACTGGACAATCTCTTTCGAAGTATCAGGGTTTTGGATGAAAACTCATCTATTACACTGGCACTTCATTTTTTTAAACTTATTACAACTCCAGACTTTTTTTGCGCGTAGTATGCACCATTCAAGGCCACGTCATAAACTTTCAACCATTTCTGACATCATTTGCTATTTTCCATGCATTTAAAGATTTGTTTTGAGCTAAATGGCCCTGAAATTGAAAAGCACTACAAATAAACTCTGAAAGGTTGGAACTTGGCATGGTATCATCATTTCACCCACATAGCATGTGCGAAAAAGTAGAGAGGGTTACGGCAAAAACTGGATGCACCTCGTGTACTAACTGGACAATATCTTTCGAAGTATCAGGGTTTCGGACGAAAATCATCTGTTACACCAGCACTTCATTGTTTTAAACTTATTACAACTCCAGACATTTTTTGCGTTTAGGATGCACCATTCAAGGCCACGTCATAAACTTTTAACCCTTTCTGACATCATTCGCTAATTTTCATGCATTTAAAGATTTGTTTTCAGCTAAATGACCCTAAAATTGAAAAACACTACAAATGAACTCTGAAAAGGTTGGAACTTGGCATGGTATCATCATTTCACCCATATAGCATGTGCGAAAAAGTAGAGAGGGGTTACCGCAAAAACTGGCTGCACCTCGTGTACAAACTGGAGAGGCCTCCCTCGTTATTGCTCGTAAAACAAGTCTCTCCTTCGGTTTTGCTTTTTTTTGGGCTTCCTGAATTTGAGGAAATCAAGCTGTTCGACCACAGATAGGATCGGTCGCTCGGGAAAACCCACTATTTCCTGCCCTTTTCTGAACAGGGAAATCTGCTTGGAAAAGCTCCTTGAGCCAAGTCAAGCGAAAGACTTATTCGAAGAAAGCTTTAAGAGAGTTTGTTGTCCCATGCCTTTCTGATGGTGAACCTCCCATCGCTTCTTCCAATTCTGAAACTGGATTGGCCTGCTGACTTTGCCCTTCCTTTAGACAAAGAGCCCCCGGTTTCACCAAAAGACCTCTGCGTGTTGTCATTCAACTCCACACAAGCTTTGTCGTTGGGCTACTTACGGCGTCTTCGGCGGATACAAAGGAGAAGTGACGCCGGCTTGACCTCGTCTTCTCTCTTGGTCGGGTCGGAGGCTAAGTTTCTCATTCAGTGGTGAGGTGTTCATAGAAAGCAAGGCCTCGCCCAACGAGTGGCGGATTTGGTTTGGATGGGGTCTCGCTTGGACGCTTCATTAGAAAACGTGCTGAAAGCAACAAAGTGGCGGACATTTTTTTTTGCATTCTGGGACAAGAAATTCCCAGCCATTGCTAGGCTGAGCCATGTTAGCAAAGAATGGTTTCTTCAAGGGCATCCAATTCTTGAAACAAATCACGCTCCCTTCTCTTTCCACTTTCGACTACTTTAGATTATAGGGCTGGCTTTTCTACCCATTGACCGGGACCGATCACTGTGTTTGACCGCTCTTGGTATTCAGACCTTG